>OU342983.1:19084317-20511817 GCA_910592155.1 Ypsolopha scabrella
ATGCTGCAGGAAATGCACTTGTGACTAGTGAGTAGTTAATGATATGAACCAAAATATGTAGCAATTCTTCTTGGATAAGATGCAACATATGATGACATATTTTGTCATCACCGATAGCATTTAAAGAAATTGAAAGGATTGCTCTCTTAACGTCACTCTTGGATACTGTTTTGAAGCTAAAGGGAGTGCAAATGAGTTTTGGCTTATTTTTTAAATACGAAAGAGTGTTAGTTTTAGTGGAGTCATCTAACGTGACAGGAGAATAAGAAAAATGGAAATTAAGTGCATCGAAGTCAATTTTACACTTTAATCCCGAAGTTTTATTGACTTACCTACCAATATATATTTTCGTTTCGACGTGATCTTTAACGGCTCATCGTAATGTTAGTTTAATTTCCTGAATTCCTGAATCCCGTTAGAATTGTGTATGGTGTATTAACCGAAACCGGTCGGGATTAAAGTATACAATTTTTAAAATAAAAACCATTGAAACGACTTTAATTTACAGAACTTATTTACATATGTTCACTTCTACGTCAAGACGTAATAATCGTTGGTGAACCGTGGGTGAACTGTGACTTGCATTTCACCTTTGATACCCCCTCGGGGATGATGTATTGTTTACGTCCCGTTTCAGACCATTCCACCAAATTACGCTTTTTGTATGGTATGGAGTGTCTTTGTAGATTGTAGTTTTCTTGGAATTTGGAGTGATGTTAATTATGTTTTACGCTCTAATTAAATGAATGGATTGTCAATATAATTGCAGAATTTCATTGTTTAAGGCTCATAGGTTGCGACATGAAATTTAAATTGTAGGAATGGGTGCCTCGTACAAGGGTCCGTACTATATTGAGTGATTTGTTTAGTTTTTAAAAGAAAAAGGGTCTATATCGCATTTAAAACAAAGTGGGTTGAAGACGTCATAATTCTGCTGGCAATACAGAATACTAAGCAGAAAAAAAAATCTCTACTCACTAGAAATTAACTTGACCTAAATAGAGCTAAAGTGTTATATTAAATTTACTTATTTTAAGTGTAAGTGAATAGAATTTGTTCCTGCAACAGTAATTGAACTCGCATCGTCTGGCTAGTCTGTCGTTAAGTCACTAGTGTAATTCTATAACAAACCGTGCCCCAACTTCCAACCATGAGGGCGGGAGAAGTTACACACAAGTTGGTTTAAATTTTAAAAACTACTTAACTCGTTATTTTTCAACGATATTCGCCGGAACTCTAACTTGGTTTTGAGGGGATTCTTTTAAAGTTGCGGGAGAAAACGTGTCGTGAGACTTTTGAAAGTGTCTTAGGACTTTTCTTCGCGAGGTTTCGTCGTCAGCTTGGACCAGAATGTGTCTACAGGTCTTTTAGAAAATTGAGTTTATAAATTACCACCTCTGTGGCCTAGTGATTCGAACGCCAGTCGAATCTGAGGTCGCCAGTTCAAATTCAATTGTGTTCGGTCTGAAATTTATAATAATAGGTATTATTATTAACCTATTAAGTCGTCTAAATTTTCCAACAGATTCATGATTTCATAATTCTTAGAAATCAATAATTGATTATTGCTATTACCATTATTTGTTTTATGTTTGAAAGTTGATTTCAAGGTTCTATCTGTACATATTAAATTTTGTTTTAATTTTCAGTTCGATTACTAAAATTAAGTCTTCAAAAATAAAGTGTCATCCGTTTTCATGAGATTCGTATTAACTTTTAAAGAATGACACTTTTCAAAAATTTCTTTTTAGTTTCTGTTAGCTTAATGTTGTCGCATTCATATACAATTTGTTATATAAAACTGGAATTTGTAATTCCTAAAATAAATGGAAAAACCTTTATAGGCAGGGCCATATTTTAAGGTGTGGATGCCCCTGGGCAAGAACGAAGTAGGGTGGATAGTAAAAAATTTGGTTTTTAACACAACTCTTTGAATCAGTATAGTTACATTTCTTTAAAAACTAAGATAAAACAAAAAAATATAGTTCTCATGGAAAAAGCCAATACAAATAGAAAAAAAACTTGACCTAACAACTTGTGGAGGCCCCTCTTGTGTGGAGGCCCCTGGGCTTCAGCCCCGGATGCCCCCCCCCCCCCCCTAAATATGGCCCTGCTTATAGGATCTGTTTGTTGTACGTCTGTCCGTAACGCGTCGGGAACGCGTAAAGGTATCGAGTTGAAATTAAAATGATATAACTGAAGTCTACAGTCCCTTGAAGGTGTGAAAAAATCAAACTTTCAAGTTAACGTAAAAAAAGATACGGCCGTATAAGCCGCAAAAACGTGTATTTCGACACTCTCAAGGGAATCAAAATTTATAGGGTATTTCCCCTTGACCTAGAACTATGAGATTTGGCAAGTAATACCGTCTAATGCAACAAGTATAGGAAAAACTATACACTTGTAATTAAATCATAAAAAATCATCTAGGTTAAGCAACGGTATGCGCGGTCATAATTGTACGGGTGACCAAATCTTTTTGTAGATTTTTTTTTTACTTTTACCAATTTGTACGGAGCCCTCGGTGGGCGAGTCCAACTCGCAATTGTCCGGGTTTTTTAAATGAAAGTCACAGGAATTATTATGAACTCCCTTAAGGTGACTCCGTTGGAAAAATTAGCAACTCTTTTCGTGGTGTCTTCATTAAAATAAAGTTCTTATCTCGCACTTAAACATGGCTGTTACGTCAGGTGCTCCGGCTGACAAGTTTAGAAATAGTGTTTTTCATTTATTTTAAATAAAATAAAAAGAATTTCAAAAAATTGAGAATGGTATTTTTGTTATTTAATATTATTTTGTCTAGAAGTAAATAAATTTTAACACCGTTTCGATAAAAACTGCGGCAGTTATATCATAACAAGAGGACAGAAAACTGAGAAATAAGGGAGACTTAAAAAAAATGTTTCTTCACTTCTATATATTAAAATAAAATTCAGGAAAAACCACATTACACTTCGTATCCTGTAGATTACTGTTTTTTCTTCTGTCAAATAATGCTAGATTTACCGTACAAACTGGTTACAAAGTTGCCCAGTTCAAGGTCATTGGCGTTGAGAGAAGCCTTAACCTTATGTATGGAAGTTTTTAATTATTTTTTTCCGAAACCTTTCATGTGGTGTATCAACAGACAGACAGCGGAGGCAAAGAAATAGGGTCCCGTTTGGCACCCTTCGGGTACGGAACACAAAAAATCTCGAAAACTAGAATTTTTCAACGTTATTTGTTTCAGCTCTATCTTAAAGATAGACAAGTTTAGAATTTGTGAAAATTGTTTTACTTATTCTAAAGTAAAACAACAAATAATAAAAATTAGGGTTCCCTACTCAACGGGAGCCGAATAGTTTGTCAGGCGCTACCATTTTAGTGGCTTGTTTCGTGTCACCTTGATGTTCCTACGACATAGGTATGACAGTAGGAGGTATTTATTTGTTGTTATTTACCATGTTTTAGGATTCTATACCGGTATTGTCTGGTGGTACAGAACCCTTTGTGCTCGAGTCCAACTCAAACTTAGCCAAATTGTTTAAAGCAATTCATGAGTCGCACACATTTAAACCTTTTTTTGTGTCAGTGAACGTCAAATGAAATAAAGATAAAAAAATCTTCATTCACAATGTAATCACTCACTCGGTCACCCTTTTATCAAATCCCTGCATGCAAATTGAAACAAATTTATCAGATTTGAGCACGTCCTGAAAAATGGAACGCTGTCGTTAAGGCCTTAAGAGCTGCGAAAGTGTTGCCAATTTAGAAAAAGAACATTTCTTCCCTAACAGAATAATTGTTGAAAGTCTGTTGAAATGCCCTGAAATAACAATGAGCTATTTTTAAATAGCAAAGTTTTTGTGAACTACACGTCTGTTGATACCCAAAATTAAAACTTATGCTAATATCGGTTATCTTTAGCAGAAATTAAAAAAGTACTTTTCGAATGCATTGTCTATGAAAACTATGGCATTTTAAAACCACTTTACTGCAGTTTATAGAAATTTAATCGAGGAGTATTTTAATAACAATTTTAGTTAGTAAGTAAGAAATAAATGTTTGTATTTCTAAAATAGCAGCACTTTACCAATGGGTTTCATCCCCGATTAAACATTAATTTTAAAATGCTTCTGTTCTATAATGGTATTTTTTTTACTCCAGCTACTCAAAAAAGTGTTATTGTTGACCTTCAGACCGGGAGCAATTATGCATTTTTGCTCCAAGCAAAGTTATTTAAGTTTACCTGAATTAATGTTTCGTAAACAAAGCGAAACCAAAAAGGGAGCGACACCTCTTTTATAATCTTTTGAAACGCAAAAAATATATTAATGAATTGCATTTTTAAACGTTTTTTGTTGATTTTACTTGGAGAGCACAAAAAATTGTTGCCGTCTCTGACAGCATTTTAAAATTCACACAGGAAATAATTTCTCTCACTCGTTAAAATTTTACCATTTTACGAGGATTTATAATATAGCTCTTATCAGAAAATAGATATAGGAGTTAATTTTTTTATGTTCCGTACCCCAAGCGTGATAAACGGGACTCTGTTACAAAACCTCCGCTTTCTGTCGGTCCATCCATTTATCCGCCTGTCTGTCCGTTCATTTGTCCGTCTGTCTGTCGGTTCGTCTGTCACAGGAGTCTACAGTTTCAGGCGTAAAAGGTTTTCGTGCTGCTATGGCTTCTATCACAGCAAATATTTTTTTTAAATAAATTTATACCTACCCTGTATACCTACCCGTAAAAACATGTTTTTAAGTTATTTGTTTCCGCTCTATTTTTAAAACGGTAAAACATACAATTTTCTTTGATCAGATTGTAGTATACACTAAAGTAAAAAAAAAAAAAAATGACTGGGTGTCCGTACTCAGGGGGTGATAAATTGTTTGTCAGGCGCTACCAATTTAGCTTCTTGCTGTCTGTCACGATGGTTGCTCATCCATACGTATATATTTTTGTTATTTACCGTAATGTTTAGTGGTACGGAACCGTTTGTTTGGGAGTCCGATTCGCACTTTGCCGTTTTTATTTGCCCCGTCGCTCTAACTCTATTAATCCTTTAAATAAGCCTTTTGTCCACGTCTCCGCCCGCACAAAAGCACAGACATATGATTATTACAAAGTTGCAGACCAAACATAAGGATTAAATAGTGTGGCACTATTTCACACAAAAAATAAGCTACATTTAGGCTTCATGGTACGAAGAAACGAAGGAGCTGGTTTATGCTTGGAACATATTTGTTATTTCCTAAACTAATCTCTAGTACATATATTGTTTGGAAACAAGCAATATTTATATTTAAAAGAGCCCGAAGTTCACTGAGCTGAAATTACCACGCGTCGGCTCTATGCGTTTATAATTAATGTTAGGTCTGCTACTATGTTCTACGTCTGTGAGGGAAAGTTCACCTTTACCATTACAATTCTCAAAAAACAGGTAAATTTATTTGTCAAAACACAATTGTGACAAATAGGCAATTTCAAATTCAGTGCATATTTCAGCAACCTGAATGGACTAAAAGATTTATAGCCTTTGTTCTAATCTAGTACGTGTATCATTCATAATAATGTAATATGCAAACTGCAATTTAGATCTATGGCCGAGAACGATATACATAACATTTTAATAGCTTTTGCCTGCGACTTTGTCTACACAGAACACTGATTGGTTAATAAACCTTATAATAAACATTGCTTTGATGTTTTATGAAACTGTAGTTAAAAATTTATTTATTAGAACATTTGCTTTGTAAATTTAAGCACAACCATCACGCGTTAACCTCCATATAAACGCAGACACAAAATTGTGAGGTGTCATGGTATGATTTCATAATATTTCTATTTTATCTTCATAAGAACCTTATGGCAATAACCTTAGGTGGTAGAGTTGATGCCGGGCTCGACTGTGGAGGTACCACCATCTTACTCGCAAATACCCCGAAGTTATTCGGGGGAGAGTAAGAGAACAGCTCTCAGGCACAACCAGGCGGCCCACCATTGCCTGAGACCGATGGAGGGCGGTATATCCATCCCCAATTGCTGGGCCTTATATAAAACAGACTGGTGACGGGCAGCGGCGTCACTGATGCAAGGGTGAAGCACCGCGCTCAGCAACCCAGCCTGCCCGGCGTGTGTGAGTATGGGCATTTCTTCCAGGAGAACCACCAAGAGTGGCGAAATCCTGGAAAGGCCTATGCCCAGCAGTGGACGAAATAGGCTGATAGATGGATCTTCATAATATCTCTGTGATGACGTTCAGTCGCGCGCGAGCACCGCGCCATTATCAGTAAACAGCTGGAGGGACAGTTGTTACACGGAAGTCAGGGATCTGGGCGTGCACTTCAACACGGACTTAAATTTGAGGGAACACGTAGTCGAGGTTTGTAAGAGAGTAGCGTGAGTTTTGTTTTACGACAAGCGAATGCGTTCACAAACCTGAAGGCATTGCGTGCTTTATATGAAGCCCTTGTAAAAAGCCACTTGGAATGCAATGCAATTATATGGTCACCAAGTGAAGTAAAATATAAATTAATGTTAGAACGCATACAAAATAATGTTCTAAGATTTCTGTATCGTAAGTTGTATGGGGTGTATCCGGGATACCCATTGCTGTATCCCACCTTGTTTGTCATGGGCATGGTGGGATATAGCAAACTGGAGGTGAGGAGAGAGTTGTCCCTGGCAACATAATTATATGTTTAATGTTCTAAGAGGTAAGGTGCACAGCCCCGCCATAGTAAAAACAGACTAGTAAGCTATCTTCACAGAGATGTACTCCGCGTGACTTATATGTGTGTGAGCCACTGCGAGCTTGCACGTACGAACCACAGCACGCACACAACGACAATATCTCAGGCGGTTTCTGGCGGTGCGTGTGACTAGGGTTGGCTGCGCTCCGCAGTCGCGCTTACGTACACCGTGCCACAAAACAGGTAGGTATTATTAGGTATAAATTGACGACCCTGCAGCAGTAGGTATTTAAGCCTTGCACGGCGCGGGAGTTGTTCTACTGTTCTGTTTTTACTATGACCCTGCTATCCTGCAGGAGTTGCAACTGTTCGTGCCGAACGAGAGAGTGTCGCGCAGAAACAGGCATCGCTGAACACAGTAGAAGTAGAAGTAGCAGAACAAATAGATTTATTTAGTTGTTCTCTGGGGAGTTCATAAAGGCCACTATGTACATATTATGTTATTCAGTTTATAGGTAAGATGTTGTATATTGTACTAGGGTTAGCTTGTCTTTCTCATAGGTAAGAACTTGTAAAGATAAATTAAAGCTTTGTTTCTTAATAAATAAAAATAATTAGGGTGGCTATATTGACACTATTCATATTCAGATCTATGTCAAATTAGAGCTAAGAATTGGAAAATTTGAATCATATTTATCGGTCTTTTATCAAAAGAAGCCGAATGTGTTTTAGTAAGTTTTATGTTTTTTTAGGTCAGCTTTATTTATAATCTATATTCTAGCATTGTGTTTCTGTAGTATCATGTTTTGTTAGTAAATTGAAACAATTTAATTTCGCCTCAAAAATCTAGTTTAATTTAACCCTTAAATGCATTGAATTTTGCATGAATTTGAAAAAAGTGATAGAAAAATACCTAAAAAAATAGAAAAAATAAGGAAAAATTTGTTTTTAATAGAGAGGGGGTTCTTACACATGAAAACACAAAAAAATGTTTGCTATTAAATTTCAATTTTTTTTTTCATTACTTACTCATAAAGCTGAACTCTTTTTCACTTTAATATCAAAAAATCACAAAAATATATGCAAGCAGAATATTAATTACATTTTTTTTTCGAAAACTCTCCTTAACAATTTTCCCGCCAAAATGCGAGAAAATACAAAGAAAAATAAATAAGAGAATTTAAACTTTTGCCAAACATATTTTTAGCTCTTTAAATTATAATTTTTTTAATAAAATTATTTATATAATAAATAAAAAACCTTGGTATCATTTGAGATACAAGATTTATTTATGGGTCCAATATTATATTTGCAAATTTTTACACCATTGCCAAAATTTCGTTTTTTCTGACGTTTTACTTTTTGTGCCCGCTCTGAAATCGGTGCGATTGTATAGGTATTTATTGGCTTCACAAGATCTGCAAGGTCCGTTGCAAAATATAGTTTTAAGAATTAAAATCAATAATTTTGATTTAATTAATTAATAAGTCCAGCCATCAAAAAAAAACTTGTAAAAAAAAAACAAGTCTCGCAACTTAGTTCTTCTACCGTAAAAAGTTGTGAGATCCATGTAAATCCAAGTCGATTAATTTCTTCAGTCCCTACATAAGGGACCTTCTGTCTTAAGTTATTACGTAATTAGCTAACCTAAGAACATCTTATAGTGACCATATCAATATGAAAAATCTTTTGTGTTTTAAATAAATAGATTGACTTGGCCATCGCATGAAAACACAATGTATCTCACAAGTAATACATATTTTATTGAATTAGATTATTTAGTGCGATTGCCAAGTAAATTTATTTATTTAGAACAAAAGATTTTTAATATTGATATGGTCACTATAAGATGTTGTTAGGTTAGCTAATTACGTAATAACTTATGACAGAAGGTCCCTTAAGTAGGGACTGAATAAATTAACCGACTCGGATTTACATGGATCTCACAACTTTTTGCGGTAGAAGAACTAAGTTGCGAGACTTGGTTTTTTTTTACAAGTTTTGTTTTTGATGGCATCTCATATCTATTTGTAGAAAGTCCTCCTTTTTTTTCCTTTCCGGTATCTTCTACTTAAAACTGCAAATGTTACCTTGTAATCCTATATATTTATATGGAATTGCAAAGTTATTTCAGTTGCAAAATATTTTGGTTTTTCCTTGTTTTATACACTAAACCCTAACACTTTAACACTTTTTAAAACACTTTGTATTCCAAATTTGAAGCTTCTATGTCTGCTAGAAGTGCCTTATAGTTTTGATGTTCAGTCAGTCAGTGAGTCAGTGACAAAATTGAGAAACTTTGACTAGTTATAATTCCTAGTTCAAATTGAATACAATTTGAAGTATACCGTGTTTATACTATGCTTATTGGTTACTGAAAATTCAGGCTTTTAGTTTTATCCACAACGAAGTTATAGGGGGGTCGGAAATGGCCCGGACTGTTTCGAGAAAAGGATGGTACGGCCACATATAATATAATACTAGGTACGGCCGTGCCGCTTTTATAGCTCGACTAGGCGGGGGCATTGCCTTGGCCCCAGATTATAATCCAGAATAAAAATTAGCTACTACTATCAAATGTTTTTGTATTGTGCTTGTGAAAAAGCCTAATGTTTTGTTCAAATTGAACAAATATTTAAATTTTCATTTCTACCATGGCAGTGTTTACCTTCTACAACAACTCGAAAACATACCGAAGCATACGGCCGCCTATACCTCCCGAGAGGCTGGCCTAAGCTAGATTTTTAGCTATGTAATATCTTCCCGAAAGGCAAAGTCAAAGGCCGTAACAGCGCTGAAATTGCAAACTCATACTATGTCACGTACCATTAATCTTGTCCCGGTGTCATGGACGAGCATCTCACTGGATCTGTAGATAGGTACAGACATTCCATTTTACGAAGTCCGTTTGGCTATGGTCACTGCTCGAAATGAAAGGGAACGTGAAATTACTGCTCCCTTTCGTAAAAGTTTTTATAGCACACTGTGCGTAAAATGACCGCTTTACGCACGCTGCGCTTGCGTAAAGTCGGCATTTTCCGCACTTTTGCTATAAAATATTATACGAAACTCGTGCGAGAAACTTTTTCTCGACTCGTGTGATTGCAGCACTCACCTTCGGCTCGTGCCGCAAACTCACACTCGTCAGAAAACGTTTCATCGCTCTCGTATCGTAATGTACTATTCTCATACCGTTCCGGTTCGTAAAGATTACTACTGATACAAAAATGATGTAATCATTTCGACTGATATTCGCTGATTCTAAGCAAAATACGAAACTGGTCACCCCAGCTCTACTTTTTGGCTTATAACGGGGGGATTCCCGCAAACAGCACACAACCTACACATCAGGGTGCCTAGCATAGTAGACCATATCGAGCTTTGACAGCTCGATATACACTGTCTTTAGGTAGACCAACAGAGTGAGACAGAGCACTGTATCAAGCGCTATCGAGCCCGATAAGGTTTGCTATGCTAGACTAGCAGGCCACATAATATTTTACCGAGATAAAAGCTCATATTAGTGCCTATGGTACGTGATTTCTATAATCATTGACTAAAATAGTGTCGTTGCTACATAGTTACGAAAACTATTACTGGTTACATTAGAATAATGACGAAATTGCTTCTCACTGAGATATCGTTCAAACGTGGGGCAATTTTTTTTCTTACTTAATTTTATCCTACCGGAAAGTCCCTGAATTAGTGACGCACCAAGTGATGTACATATAAAACGATTGAATTAAGTGAAAAGTATCGTTACTTGGTAAAGTATCGGTACAAAATAAAAGAGAGAATGTGAAAGGAATTTCAGTTCTATGAATGAAATAGTAACTCCATTAATATCATCCCCATCAGTGGAAACAAAAACAACTGTCATAGATTCAAGAATTTTGTTAGACCACCGCTAACGCAGTTTAATCCTGAAAAATACCTGAGATCATGGTTACCTAAAGGTAACTAAAACACTTAACGTCAGTAAAGTATAGCAAAATTTTAAAACAAGTGTTACTTTTTATGATGTTTTGTTTCAGGCACAGCCATTCAATTTATTAAATGTCTGAGGTTTCAGGTCGACATTTAGCCCAAACATTCATAGATTAGACAAAAAATACGAGCTTCTATTGAAATTACTTGAATGATGAATATAATAAATAAATTATGCAAGTATAATGTTATTATTTTAATTTCATTTAAATAATAATATCGGGAACTTTAGGGAAACGCCCGTTCCGTCTCGTTGATTGTAAGATATCTTAGTTATCTGGTATTTTTCGAATCTGGTATTATGCTCCGCAAGTGCACTATGACCTGTATTTAATAAACAAATAATCTGATTTGATTTGATCTGGATTAGAGCTCCTAGTTCAACCTGTTTTTGACGCCAGAACAAAATCTGGATTTATGCGTTTTTCTAGTATTGTATGTATTTATGTTTGGGATCCAACGTCTCCTAAATCAGGGTTTCTAAATATATAGCTTCCGTAGTCATCCCTATTATCACATTTAATTTATAATAATACATTTCAGTTCAAATAAAAGTAAATATATTTACACTAATAAATGAGTTTGCTTTTTTGGTAAATTCTGTCAAATGTAGGACGGATTTCGGGAAAATTTTATCTTAAGGTGGTAAAACCAAATCCCGGTCAAAATGCACATCATAACATTGTTTTCCTTACTTTTGAATGAAAAATATGCAAAAATTGCATTTTAAAAAAATTTGCGGAAATTTAATAGTAATTATTAAGTTTTCACATTCAAGTTATATCATTTTATGATTTACATTTTGATTGCATTCTATTAACAAACTTAAAAGCATATTTATCGTTATAATCGAATGTTATCAAAATGTAAGGCATAAAATAACATAATTTAAATGCGAGAACCCTATTAATAAAAATAAATTTCCGTTAATTGGTTTAAAACGCAACTTTTGCATACTTTTTATTCAATGGTAAGGAAAACAACATTATGATGTGCATTTTGCACCGAGATTTGGTTTAACCACCTTAAATCTAGGATGAAGGCGCTCGACAAGGTAGATACCAATTTAATCTTCTTTTAAACTAAAAAAATATATATATCGTCACGACATGAATTGCCAAAGGGGTGTCAGAGGTGTTCCGGGTGTGAACTGTGAAATGCAAGTCACACTCAACAC
Source organism: Ypsolopha scabrella (assembly GCA_910592155.1). Lineage (NCBI taxonomy): Eukaryota > Metazoa > Arthropoda > Insecta > Lepidoptera > Ypsolophidae > Ypsolopha > Ypsolopha scabrella. The sequence continues at coordinate 19,096,159 of OU342983.1, forward strand.
ACCCGCGTTTCACCGACGATTATTACGTCCCAACCTGATGGGTGGTGAGCCCTATCGCCGTTCTTCGGGCACAAATACACTCTTTTTAGGGCATGCAGGTTTCCTCACATTTTTTTCCTTCACCGTTCAGCAAGTGGTAATTATTAAATACTCTGCACATAAATACCGAAAAACTCATTGGTGCATGCCCCGGCCGGGGATCGAACCTGGATCTCAAAGATTGAGAGGCCAGCGTTCTACCCCTGAGCTATCGCCGCTTCTTTTAAACCGATCTGCATTATATCTAAGTAGACGTTGCCATCCATCCATCCATCAGCCTGTTTCGTCCACCACTGGACATAGGCCTTTCCAGAATTTTGCCACTCTTGGCGGTCCTCCTGGAAGAAATGCCCATACTCACACACGCTGGGCAGGCAGGTTGGTAAGTGCGGTGCCGAAACCTTTGCACCAGTGACGCCGCTGCCCGTCACCAGTCTGTTTAATATAAAGCCCGGCAATTGGGGATGGATATACTACCATCCATCGGTCCCAGACAATGGTGGGCCGCCTGGTTGCTGGCTGGCAGGGAATTCAACATCTCAGCTGTATGATGAACATATGAGAGCATTGTTAGTCCAGTTGTTTACAAGTCCATGGTAACACGGAAGTCACGATGTCACGGCAAAAGTTCAAGCCTTTCATTGTCCGAACGAAAACAGCTTCTAAAACTTTCAAACTAAAGCCTAAACTTGAGTGGCATAAACATAATCATAATCACAATCTGTAGTAAATTCTCAAGTCATAAGCCCGAAGTAATCGTCCGGCCCTTGTCCGATGGAGAAAGGTTATTTAATATAATAAAATAAAAATAATAAAACTGACTTTTGCCCGCTGCTTCGCTCGCGTGAAAGTATGATCATGATTGACGCTATTGTCAACAGTTTTAGACTTTGCGGTTATTTTATCAACATCCCTAATAGCCCATAATATGTTGACAAGTATGACTGAAAAGATTATATATTATTTATATAATTCTGGAAATATTCTTCAACGTTGCCATTAGTGTGACGATTGGTTATTTTATAAGTAGACAAATATATTAGGTATCTACTTCTTTAATTTATATGTTTCTTTTATTTCAAGATCTTCTATCTCTTATTAACTAAAATAAAATCGACTGATACGGCCCCATACCGTGGGCCAAAATATATAGTTCTCTATAATCGAATGACTGATATTTTATTTCCCGTATTATTATATATTTTTTTATATTCTAAAGATATATTATATTGTTAAAATTAACTTTGATTTGTAGAAAGTATACTTTATGTATATATTTTGCAAAAATAAATATTTTGATTTTTGATTTTGATTTTGATTTTGTTAACTATCCCAAATAAAAAGAAGCTTAAAAGGGTTAAAATATATTTTTATTAAAACTTAAATAAATGTGTAACAGCGAAAGCTCTAAGCGGCTTGAAAGCAGTAAACTACGGCGGGCCTTAGACAAAGCCTAGTAATTTTATAAATGTACATTAGTGTTTCAGTAGCGTAATTTCATTTTTATTTCTATCTTCAAGATTTTTGCGTCGTTATAAAATCATTTTATTATTAGGGACTTTCGCAAAATCTACGGAAGTCAGTAACTGATACTACTCTGATACTACGCAGCTACCTGTTGTCAATTTGTGGGTAGGTATATAGGGTATGAGTGTAACGGTGTAAAAATTACGAAATTCAGCTTCACACATAAATTGGATGGGTTGAATTAAGTTGAACTTTGGCATGCAAGTGCAAGATATAATATAAACCCTTAACAAAAGTTTATCAATATACATGTATAATTTATAGTTTAGTTTTTTAAATCCTTAAAAACGTGTCAGGCATCATTTAAGACCAGTCAAGACGTTTTCATTTTTAAAACTATGACTACGCCTGTAGATAAAATGCCTACGCCTTATCTTTACTGGTAATAAAATATTAAAAAAAACCGGTCAAGTGCGTGTCGGGCCACGCGCAGTGCATGGTTCCGTAGTTGCCACGTACATTGTATAAGTTGGCCTACTCATACAGATCGCGCCAAACTTCTAGTCATACATCAAGAAGTCGTCCAGGGGCTATTCCGGCATTATTTCTAACTAGCAATATCAATCATTAGATACTTGTTTAAAGTTAGATAAATGCCATGCGATGGAAATTAGAGTCACTAAACTACATCAAATACAATCTATAGGATGTAAGGAATGACCATTATAAGTTTTCAATAAAAAAAAACAAAACATATCCGTACAAAATCCATTTTAAAGTCACCCGCAATCTACCTTCGCAGTTTTTGCGCACGTGCCAGAATTGAGGGCCAGGACGGCGATTAATATTGCGAGTGAGAAATAATGCCAGAATAGCCGCCCTGGTCTGCTTTTACTTTACCACTTTCTGGATGAGCGCACTTCATCCTAATTTTAGTCGATTGCGTTCTATTGTTTAAATAAGATTGTATCAAATCTAGTAGGTTTCCCCTTATGCCATATGCATATAATTTTTTTTATGAGTAACGTATGATCTACGTAGTCAAAAGCCTTTGTCATATCCATGTAAAGTGCTACTATGGGTTAACTTTTATTTACACTGCTTGTTGCGTATTTGAGGAATTCGTAGACTGCTATATTTATTGACTTGCCCTTACGAAAACCTTTCTGTTCCTCGGTGAGTATATCAAATTTTTCCAAGTAAGATACAATAGTGTGGTATATGTACTTTTCAAAAATCTTAGAGAATATAGATAATAAAGCGACTGGTCGATAAAATTTCATCAACTCTCTATTCTCCTTCTTAAAAAGCGGCTTAATGATTCCTGGCTTGAGACTTTCTGGAAATACACCAGATTCAATACAAACATTAAATATGTGGCTAAGTGGGTGAGCTATAATATCACTGACGTATTTTAGTACCTCAGTGTGTACACCATCATAACCGACACTATTTTTGTTTTTCAGTGAACCAATTATTTTCCATATGCTGACTAGAGTTGCAGGGTTCATAAACATCGATTGACTTTGATAGTTTATACTTGTTTCGGAAGACCGGAGGTCTTCATTTATCGGTTTTATTTGGTCAATAAAAAAATTATTAATAGAGAATATTAATCTTTAGAGGGTCAGTTATTTCGTAGTCATCCACTTGAAGTTTTCTAATTGGTTCATTGGGAAGTGTTGTCTTAGAATTATTAATTATATTCCAAGCAGTTTTTGATTTATTGGTAGATTGTTTGATCTTGTGATTGTTTTGTTATTACATGTCGATGGATTGGATCTCCATTGCCACATGAGTTGTCTTTTTCGTTTGCTGCACAGTTTGATGCCTTTCGATATCCATTTTAACTTTTTTGTTATTTTAATTTTTATGTCTACGTAAGGAAAGCACAAGTTGTAAACGAGCAGGAAAGTCTCTAAAAACATATCATAACAATCATTAGGTTCACTTGTCTCGTACGTTTCAGAGAAAGATAAATTTTTTAGATGTTCCCTAAATTTTTCCATGTTTTCCTTGCTATAATCTCTTTTTCGAGTTGTCCAAAAATCCAATTTGCACGTTTTCTCAACGGGACATTTTAATAGTTGCGCAGTATGGTCAGAGAGGCCGTAATCAAGGATCTCACATTTACATCCGCGTTTTATGTTATGAGCAAAATTATCCAGGCATGTACCACTCTCGGGTCTGGTAGGTTCAGATAGATCTAATGTTAGATTAAATCCTAGCAAAAAATCCCTAAATTCCCTCGTCTTACTATTTTGCTCTAAAATATTTATGTTAAAATCTCCACAAAATATGACCCGCCTATTTTTAAGAACGCATAGTTTATTAAGGATAGCTGTCATTTTCTCGTAAAATATTTCTAGGTATTTAGCTTTTTGTTTTTTCTTGGGAATTCTGTATATACATGCTACAATAGCTTGGTAATTAGTTAGTTCTATGGCACAACATTCAACTACATTCTGCACAGATAATTTTGAATTATCTGGCAGGTTCTTAAACTGTACGCCTTTTTTTACTAATATACAAGAACCACCCTTATTCCTGTTATCTCTAGAGTAGTGTGACGCTAGCTGGTAGTCTGGTACGGCAAGGTGTTCTTCTCTTCCGGTTTGCATGTTGTGTTCTGTGATGCAGATGACATCAATCGTTAAACTTTTAGTATGGAATTGTTCAAGATGCAATGTTAACATGTCTTCTTTGCTTATTAATCCAGCTATGTTTTGATGTAGAACATATATACTATTTGTCACGAAAAAACTGCTCGGTGTCATTCTCTCTAATGTTCGGGGTATTGCAGTTTTGCTTTTCAGTTGTCAATTCTATGTCATTTATCAATTTCCTAAGGTCCTGGAGTATTTTATAAATTCCATTATTATTAATTTTGCCATTCCGTTTGTCGAACATGTCAAAATCGTATGTTAGGTTCAGGTTTGAGTCCAGTATGTGGGCGTATTGATGCGTTGAATTGTCTAAGCATAATAAGCTGATAAAGGACTCTATTCTCCAGTTGAACATGTCGCTGAAGTCCGTACATTTGAATGTCGAGAGAAATAGTATGATATTCGTGTTTCCAAATTTTTGAAGTGTTTCTCGTAATACAAAAATCAGTTCAAAGTAGTTGTTGGTTGTTTGAAGTTTTAGTTAGACGCTCAATTGATTTGTCAATTCCATTAAGTAGAAGATCTCTCAGACCAACTTGAGGGATTACTTTATGTAATATAGAGAAGTCATCTAGAGTGTTCTCTGAAATGCTCAAAATACTGTTTCTATTGTTGCTGCTTATAATTTGTATCTGACCTTTATTTTTCTGTGTTTAATTGTGTGGGTTTTTCAGAGTTTTCGGATAAACTTGTCTCGTCATTTTTGTAACATCTGTGTTTGGTCTGGGTGGTTCGGGTGTAGCAGCATGTGATGTAGAAGCTGCGTCAATTTCGGAGACGTCTTCATCGTCATTTGGTTTGTTCAATTTATTAGTCTTGCTCGTTTTATTCTTTTTATCATTTGTAGCGTGTGAAGTTGAAGCTGCGTTCAATTTGGATATGGTTTTAGTAGACTTTGCTTTATTCCATTTTGTATTCTTAGGTGTCGTTTTGGGTGAGTCATAGACTGTTTGATTCGCTCGTTTATTGATTATGGGACTGCTCTTGAGGGTCGATGTTGCCTTTTTAAATATCGCATGTTTCTTCTCCATTTCTGATATTTTATCTTTTAGTGATCCATTTTCAAGTGACAAGTTGTTTATCTCCTCATTTGCTATGGCTAGGTCTAATTTAAGACTTTCTATTTGCTGTTTCAGTTTAATTATTTCTTCGTCTTCGTCATCGGATAAAATTGGTAGACTGCTGGAGCTGCCATCTAACGACCCTTTGATTGTACTAGTATCTTCTTCTAGTTCCGACGTAGACTGTGTTCGTGGTTTTCTTGTTCGAGAGAAACGAAAACGAATTAATTTTTTCGATGCAAGTTGAAAATTATTGTAGTTACAAAAAGTGTTATGGGCGAGGATCGAACCCACCACGCGACACTGACTCGTCACGTATTGAAGCAGCCGTCTAACCGACTCATCCACGGTGGTACTTGAACTCTTGTGCAGAATTCATCTATAGATCAGGTCTTCATTGATGATGACTAATCAGATCGGAATGTTCTTTATCCAGTAGATTATTTTGTAACGGTTAGTAATAACTTATTCGGAGTAAATTTCACCACAATTCAATACAAATCACCAATTATTGTTTAGGGAATCACTTATTTGAACATTTACTCCTATTTTGAAGCACTTAACACACTATTATATTGTTTTGTTCTCGTTTTATAGTCTTGGATATTTTAATTAGAAATACGGGCTTAAATCTTAGTTTAAAAGTTTGCCTTTATTGTCACTGGTTATTTAACACTTATTGTACACTTTTCACTACAAATTATAATGTTATCATTGATTTAACTAATTAAAACTTATTTTATTCTTGTGAGTATAATTTTAGTACAATTAATTTTAGTATAATTTAATCCGTCCTCCTCATCCAGTATGAGTATATGTATACTCACGCCAAATTACAGCATTCTAGTACTAATAGTCTCTGAGCTAACCCGCGGACAGACGGACGGACGTACAGACGGACATGGCGAAACTATAAGGGTTCCTTAATTGTCGCACTACGGAACCCTAAAAAAACAACTAATAGGTTTGTGTATTTTCATTTTTTTATTTTAACATTTAATTGTACTATTTTTTTCGTGTGTTTGGCAATAAACATTTATTATTATTATTATTCTAAACTAATTCAAAAGTGAAAGTTAACGTGAATGTGAAATTATTTTTTTTCTGTAAAAGCGGTACAACATAACTAAGATCTAAATAATGGCAAAAAGGAGCACGCTCAACAAATTCTACAGGTTGAAATAATGCAGCAAGGTCAAAACAAGATTTAACCTAAAACAATATTTTTATTATCTATTTTGTAACAACCCAAACACAAATTTAAATATTCATAAACCAAAGCTCCTAAATACGATTTCAATAAGACAATATCCGTTGACTTTCAAAACGGCACCCGGTTCACAATAAAAAAGGGACAAAGAAGAAGTTTAACAACAAAAATATCAATAAATAAACGAACATGTGTTGGATAAAAGATAACTTTGTATCGGTCAAACGTAACTGCACAGATGAGCCTTTGAGGTTACTCTTATTGATGAAATTGTATTTGAATTATATGATTGAAAAAATAAGTAGCGGCAGTAGCTCAGGCGTAGAATGCTGGCCTCTCAATGTTTGAGATACAGGTTCGATCCCCGGCCGGGCATGCACCAATGAATTTTTCGGGATTTATGGGCATAGTATTTAATACTTTATCACTTGTTGAACGGTGAAAGAAAACATCGTGAGGAAACCTGCATGCCCTAAAAAGCGTGTATTTGTGCTTGAAGAACGGCAATAGGGCTCACCACCCATCACGATGGGACATAAAAATCGTCGGTGAAACGCGGGTGTGCCGAGTATGGACTGTGACTTGCGTTTCTGACCCCCCCTCAGGGATTCATGTCGTGTCGATATATAAGTATACATATATATATTCATCCATCAGCCTGTTTCGTCCACTGCTGGACATAGGCCTTTCCAGGATTTCGCCACTCTTGGTGGTCCTCCTGGAAGAAATGCCCACGCTGCCAGGTAGGCGGGTTGGTTAGCGCGGTGCCGAAACCCTTTCACCAGTGACGCCACTGCCCGTCACTGGTCTGTTTTATATAAGGCCCGGCAATTGGGGATGGTCATCCGCCATCCATCGGTCCCAGGCAATGGTGGGAGGTTTTGCATGAGAGCTGTTCTCTTACTCTCTCCTGAATAACTTCGGGAGAATTTGCGAGTAAGAAGAACGCGGTTACGGAATTTACTTGTTTTTATTTCCTTCATGAAATAGGTAATGCAAATTTGAAGTATATCTACCAAAATCCAAAAATTGTTTGCCCGTAAAATATTTTAGTATAAGCTAAAACCGTCCAATCTGCTGTTTCGCGCGTGATTAGTATTACCCGTCCAAGACAAATAGGTCAATGAACCAACCAATAACGTACTTAAGGGTGTATAATACCTCACTTCGTTTCACATGATCCTGTTTTATACCAATAAATACTTAAATATAGTTCTTTTATATATTTCCCGTATCATATTTGTTAATCATAAAATGTTATTTTCATATTATTTTCATTATACAGATTAGATTTGACATGTAAAACGTATACTTTATGTATCTATTTTACAAATAAAAAATTTTAATTTGAATTTGAATTTGAAAAACATTCACTCTGAAATTAATGTATGATTAAGTTGAGGACTAATTCTATGTTCATGCTGTTGTGAAAACTTCATTCCATTGAATTTTTTCGACAGAAAAAAATTACAAAGTTACCTCCAAACCATACAATTAACCGATAGCATTCAATGAATACTTGAAATTAGATCTGAAACTTTGCATAATAAAACTGATATTAGTATAAAGCAGCTGCAGAATGTTCCATAAAAATAAAATAATAAAAATAACTGATGTTTTTGCGTGCGCGAGATCTGATTGGAGAAGCAGAAGCGTTAGAGCAGGACTGCGAATTGAGGTAATAAGGGCCCTTAACATTAACTTTCTTAATTTAGTTTACAAAAAATATAAATCGTCCATAATAAGAATACAACCTCTTTGCTGTCATAACATTGGACCCTACTATTTAAAGTTTTCTTCAAGTAGAGAAAACTTTGCGTTTGTTTCCCTGAAAATTATTAAATTGCGAGACCCTTCGCAAGATAAGAAACTTATAAGTTATAAACTTCATGCCCCTAGCACGCTAAATCGATACAACTTATATTTGAGAGCAAAACAGCCTGAAATTTCCAGACATAATAGATAATCAATTGTGTCTGGAAATGTTAGGCTGTTCTGGCTCTCAACGCCTCATATGTTACAGTTAAAACCCGAAATAAATTAGAAAGCGTTTTAACTAGTTAGCGCCATACAGAACTTCGGGGGTCGCCTTGCTCCGCTCCGCTTCGCTCGGCTCCTAAACGTATAAACATGTCAATCTCACCGCTCCTCTTTGCTTCGCTCGTCGTCGCAACATATTTTGTTTTTTTTTTGTATGGCAAACGGGGTCTAACTGATTTCGGGTTTTAACTGTAACATATACACTGTATAAAGACAGTATCTTTAAATGAAACCACATACTTCACTAATCATACTGAACAACATCGCGAAAAAAATACCCGCGCAAGATGTTCTTAAAGTTAGTATGGAGTCACAGATTACCCCCAATAGATGCCGTATACAAGACAACTGACGCGCCGCACATAAGGCTATTAGCTCCTTTATAAAGCTGTGCTACAATACAACTATCGTCATCAGTATCGACCAAGTTTTAGATCTGTGCGTATTGCGTGCCCTCTGACATTGAAATATTATCGTCTCGAGTTTTATATTTGTTAAAATGGGTTATTGCTCAGTAAAATGGTATGGGAAGTCTACTAAGACTTAGGCAAATAGGAGGTAATCTATTTATGTAGTGTGAGAGGATAACGTTTTGTTTAATTTGTGTCTATTTGTGTCTATGTAGTGACCAGATCATAGAATTGAACATTTCATGAAATGGTTGCATTTCATGAAATATTACATTGTTTGTTCACCATTTCATAATATGGATTGACCAAATTAATGAATAGGGATTGTTTGACGATATAATCAACTAAAACAGATTTGGCAGCGATTTGGAAAAAGTTTATTACTTAATTTAATTTTTCTGTTTTAGATACGTAGGTTTAGTTTGTAGTTTTTTTTTCTTTTATAGCTTAGTTTAGATTTTAAATTATTAATGTTATTTTTATGAATCAAAACTTATCACTAAAACAAGACCATTTAATAATATGGTCAAACATTGTATGATCATATCGTAAAATATTTACATTTATTCACCACTAGCGGCGCTGATGGCGCATTGTTATTGTTTGTTCGATGCGATTTATAGTTTTCCAAGGCCAAAGTAGGTGCGACGACAAGCGAAGCGAGAAGGAGCGTGTTAGGTTGCTTGGGAATATAAATTCAGGAGCCGAGCGAAGCGGAGCGGAGCGAGGCGACGTCGAATATTTCATGAAATAGTCGACCATTTTATGAAATTATCACATTTCATGAAATAGTCAAACGTCGCTGACCAAATCGTTAAATGATCTGGTCAGTGACAGTTGACTATTTCATGAAATGCGATCAAATGGTCGACCATTTCATGAAATGTTCAATTCTATGATCTGGTGACGACTCTCACGACATCTACATAAGGTCGCTCAACGGGCTATGGAGCGGGCTATGCTTTGGGTATCTCTGATGGATAGAATCCGAAATGAGGAGATCCGTTGGAGATCGAAGGTGATAGACTTAGCCTGTCGAATCAGTAAGTTGAAGTGGCAGTGGGCAGGCCATACTTGTCGCCAACATTATGGCCCTTGGGGCTGAAAGGTGTTAGAGTGGAGACCACGTACAGCAAAGCGTATAGCGTAAGCCGACCTCGTGCCCGCTGGACCGACGACCTGAAGGAGGTCGCGAATTATGTTTTTTTTTAATCAGCGTTTTCGGTTCTCAGCTAGGGAATAACTTTTTCAAAAATCTAATGACGCAGTTTTGGTTTTCATCAAAATCGCCCTCGAGAGTAGCGTCTTTCGCTATTCCCTAAAGTTTCACATTCGGTTATCCACGCCCGCTTCAAAAATTAACCCCGTATAATAAGGTGACTTTGGTTTATGCAGTCCAATTCATACTGGAGACTCAGTCAGTGGTCAGGACTAAGATTCAATGACCCTGTTTGCGAAACATGAAAACATTTTGTATCTATACCTATTAGTCAATGATAGCTTAATAAATATAATTTTCTTCAAAAAACCTGTTAATGGCTTCTATTTGTTAGTTTTTATTTTTATTAATTAATACACATAAATAATATAAAGAAAAATGTGCTATATTTCGACCCCTCAGTGGGGTCGTCATCAGGCAAAAGGAAAAAAATATGACAAATACATGAAACGTAAAAAACACTGACATCTATTGACATAATTAATTACAAACTTTTTAGAAAGGAGTTATTAATATTTGTTGTAGTTGCTCAGAGTGCTCCGATCGTGAAATTATAAATAATATAATAAAATAACTATAAATTTAGTTTTCCTGTAAGTTTATTAAAAATTGTCGTTTGCTAAGTAGTCAGGTTAGTCAGGTCAAGTCGTGTCGGTCTGTTAGTGTTGTTTATTCAGTCCATGTCCATAATGAGCCCCAAGTGACCAAGTCCTTAATTCGATAATATGTCTGACAATGGAGGTGTAAATGATTTAATGTCAACGAATATTAGTCAACGAATATGTAATATAAGTCAACTCAATTAGTATAGGGAGTCCACATTTTATTTTGCATTTTATTTTCATTGCACCTTGGTCCGGACCACTTACCGAGTCTCCAGTATGAACTTGGCTGTATAAACGAAAGTCACCTTATAAACAGACATAGATGACGTCACGTCAGTCGCTGTAGAAGTGATTAACACGCATTCTTTTTTTTCATGTTTGTAGTTTGATTTGTAATAAGCACGGTTTCGGTTTTAATTATATTTTATGTATCGTTAACTGCTTTTAAACAATTAAAATTGCTCAACAGGGCGGAACAAAGCGAACAAGTTTCGAAACAAATATTTAGCTATACAATTTAGCCTAAATTGAATTTGCATATAATTACTGGAACTGTAGGTTGGTTAAATGGTACCAGTTTCATGGAATTCATAAATTATGATATTATTTAATCCAGCCGAAATTAATTAGTTATTAGTAATCAATTTCCGCCAATTGCTTTAAAACACAATTACATACTTTTTATTCAAAAGTAAGGAAAACAATATTATGATGTGCATTTTGCACCGAGATTTGGTTCTACCACCTTAATAGTGTTTTGTTATAGTGATAGTTTCTAGGGTTTCGTACCCGAAGGCGAAGGGTGCTAAACGGGACTAAGCCTTCGCTGTCTGTCTGTTTGTCTGTCACAGTGGTCTACATCTTCAACTGTAATAGCTAGTAAGTTGAATTTTTCACAGAATACACGATCTATCACGAAAAACAATAAAATATAAAAAAATCAAAGAGACGATACAAGAAACCTCCACTAAAATGCATTATTTGATCGTTATTGATTTTGGCTCTTACATAAAGACGGTAATACATACAAGTCTTAAGAGGATAGGTTCCGAAAAACCATAATTTATTCTTCCTTGTTTGAAGAATCTAGCAATACTAGATATTTGAAAAAAATTTGGACTTCTGTCAAGAATATAATGTACACTCTTATCGAAACAGAATCTTCAGAAGTCATTCCAACATTGAGCCATAAAAAATCAAAGATGACTCCAAAAAAAGGTTTCATGTCAAGTTTTAACATTATTTGAGCAAAATCATATTATATTATTTATTAATTAAAATCTGTATAAACTTTATTATACTGTTATCCGAACAGATATTTGATACAAACTTTAGTTTTTTTTTAAATAATAAAATTCGTGATAAAAGTCGTCATTTTGATAATTTTCCAGAATTCGTCCCTCTCGCACTGCAGGTTTTTCGGCATGGAGTAACAGCGATCAATGCAATCGGAACCTATTCTCTTAAATTTAGTCCGATTTTAGGGCATACTCTTAAGTTAAACAAAATAGTAGTATAAGCGATAAGTACACTATGTAGGGCAGGCAACAGCTGACGCGGACGATTTAAACCACAAGCGATAAGTGAGCATTTTAAACGTTACAAATAAGTTAATTCCCTATTCTTTTCAATGCATAGTGTAAGTAAATAAATGAAACGTAATTAAAGAAACAAACAAACAACAATTACTCCAGATGAACTTTAGGCGGGCATTCTTTTTCTTTGCACGCAAGTTGCCAACTTGACGGAAATATGCTGCTTTCAGTTTGATGCGTTCGTAGGCTGCTTTCAGTCATACTCATAACATAACACATGGTGTCGTCTGACGATCAAACTGAACGCAGCCTACAACCGCATCAAACTGAAACCAGAGCCTGTAGAAAGAAAAGCGATCGGAACCATCCGAATCGTCTTCGTGTTCGTCTTCGACTAGACTTTTTGAATCGAGTCGTTCGAAATGTAAAACGCTTGTCGATTGATCGTCAGGTTGATTATGGGGTTCGGTTGAATGTGTTTGTTTGGTTTATTTTCGTAACCGACATTACAACGATAGCTGAAGGTGATTATTCTGTTGGAAGTCGTAACCGTACCCTTAGACATAATTGCTAAAATTGTTACTGTAAACACTGTAAGGATAACAAATAGTCCACTTCTTTGCCCCTTTTTCTGGCTCAAATCAAAGATGTGTGGATTGTCGTGACAATTTTGTTTTACAACTCCTCCAACCGAATCGTCTTCGTCTTCGACTCGATTACAATCGTGTTTAATTGTCAAAATGTGTTTGTTTCTACGAGGTTTCTACCAATCTCATACACGAAAACGAATGGGCTTGCACGAATCGTTCGAGCTCGTTCGGACGTTGACGTTTTCGATTATTTAGGTAGTCCGATCTACGAAATACTCGTTTGGGAGTCGAATTTGTTCGTGTGACAGATAAAGACGTGACGAATAAGTCGGAAGTGTATGTTTCTAAGTCGTTTGCAATAGAATCCAACAATCATGTAAACAAACCAAATTGTCACGATTACTCCGTAATCACATACATTTGACGATCAATTATGAACATAGTCTGATTTCAACGAACGCACCATTGTTTTCACATTATCTTCAACACGATTTAACTTGTATTTATAAGTTAAATTTGTTAAAACATTTGCAACGTAAAAATTTCGAAGTATTTGACAAGCTGTCATCTTAGTTTTTTACTCATCGAACTCTATAAGTCATTGAAAAGTTAGTGTTTTTCGTAATCTGAAGTTATCTTTTATTTTTAATTTAATAAATTATTTTAATTTAATATTATTTGAATACAATAAAAAATTTTTTTCAAGAGCTTAATATAATTAACCAAAACGGATTGTATCCTAAGCCATAAAAATAATGGTTAGTTTTTAAAAATTGACAGGTGGCCATTTTGTTAGAATTGTCATTCACAGTCATTCACTGTTCTGTGGGTTCGCTGTGCATTAGTGTTTTCTGTTTCCGATTTCTACGACTTTGCATTCTCATTTTGGACTTTTGTTTTGCTTTACGATTTGGCTGGACATATTTTTCTTGGAACGACGACCTTTGCACGGCATCACTGACTTTGATATAGCATACGATTGGTATTTTTTCTCAAGGAGTAATCAGGAGGTAAGAATGATTTAGATCTATTACCTACAACGGAAATCTATTAGACGCACTTTAATATTGTATTGCCCTCGTAACTAATTATTTGAATAGATCACAATTACTGAAATGTATGTGTGTAAAATTATATTTGTTTTTAAGGTTATAATGAGCGAGCCGCAGCCAGGTTCGTCGGGGACTGCTCCGCTTTTATTTTAGTACCTATCCTACTATGGGCCATAGTCTATGACTTAAAATTAAAATAATTAGAAAAATAAATTTAATTAAAATTAAATTAGAACACTATGACATCACTATGGGCATAAACAATACGCTGTCAATGTCAGTCCGCCATATTTGTTTACATGATTGTTGGATTCTATTGCAAACGACTTTAGTGCTGCATCTCATTTCTGTTAAGTCTATCTATGGTACACAAGAAAAGACTAAATAAATTAAAATTAAAATCCCATTTATTTATTTTTTGGGCTCTTCGTAGTCGTAGCGGCCTCTTCATGCAATGCGCGCTGATATGAACGTTATTTCAATAATTATAGTTTCTGTCGATATTCGTCCGACACAGGTTGACTCAAGGTCGTTGGCGTATGTACGCGCCTTAAGTGCGCTTGCCGAGAAAGTACCCAAAATGGTACACTTCTGCTACAGCTTCTCATCAATAATATTGTTTTAATATCTATGCTTTTCATGATGTTAAGTCTCAACACAACGACTCCCTTAGCCTCATGGTTTTATGGATTGTGCTTTCAAATGCTGATATTATTTGACGCCGAATATGATGTTCTTTTATGCAATTTCTATCGTTACGACATGTATCCCCTAGGGGATGTCAGAGATGGTCCTGAGTGTAAACCACATATATATAATTATCACTAAGTAGCAGACCAAAGGATTAAATAGTGTGGCAAGTTTCCATACAAAAAATAAGCTACATTTAGGCTTCATGGTACAAAGAAACGTATAAAAATGGGTTGTTTTGGCTGGCTTATGCTCGGAACATATTTGTTAATTACTTAAATAATCTTTAGTGCATATTTTGTTTCGAAACAAGCAATATTTAAAAGAGCCCAAAGTTCACTGAGCTAAAATTGCCACGCGTTGACTCTATGCGTTTATTATTAATGTTAGGTCTGCTACTTTATTAGACGTCTGTGGTGTAAACTGTGAAATGCAAGTCACAGTTCACACCCGGTGCACCAGCTTTTCACCGACGATTATTACGTCCCAACGTGATGAATGATAGTGAGCCCATTCGCCGTACTTCGGGCACAATTACACGTTTCTTAGGGCATGCAGGTTTCCTCACGCTGTTTTCTTTCACCATTCAGCAAGTGCTAAGTATTTGTTAAGAACACAAATTCCGAAAAACTCATTGGTGCATGCACGACCGGGGATGGGTCTCAAGATTGAGAGGCCAGCGTTCTACCGCCTGCGCTTTTGGAATTTCTGTTCCATTTTAAAACTTATTTCATTACATTAATGCTTTTCCGGGGCTGGTCAAACCAGGCCTAAGTGTATAGTCATCAATAATCACTGAACATCGTAAAATAAACTAATACTATTCTACATTAAAAAATAATCGGCATGGACATCACTTCACTGGTACCCAGTAGCAATTTTGTAGTCTGTATTGTTTTTAAATTAAAATGCTTATTTTTTTCTCTCCTTATAGCTAGATATGTGTATTGTATTTTGTGTTGATATAATGATCAGCTGAAAATCAGCGCTTTGCCGATGTGTTTTACACACCACAGCAGAACCGTCTTACACACCAAACATTCATAGCAAATGTTGAGCTTCTTTTTCCTATTTTTGCGTATTACTATGTTGTACATTAATGTTTATGTGTGTTTTAGGATTAATAGGTGGTAGAGCTGATGCCGGGCTCGACTGTGGAGGTACCACCATCTTACTGGCAAATCCTCCCGAAGTTATTCGGGGGAGAGTAAGAGAACAGCTCTCAGGCAAAACCAGGCGGCCCACCATTGCCTGGGACCGATGGATGGCGGTATATCCGCCCCCAATTGCCGGGCCTGATATAAAACAGACTGATGACGGGCAGCGGCGTCACTGGCGCAAGGTTTTTGGCACCGCGCTCACCAACCCGCCTGCCCAGCGTGGGCATTTCTTCCAGGAGGACCGCCAAGAGTGGCGAAATCTTGGAAAGGCCTATGTCCAGCAGTGGACGAAACAGGCTGATGGATATGTAAAAGACCCTTCAAACAATGATTAATACCGAACACTGATTCACAGTAATTATGCTAAGAAGGGTGACTGCTATTCTGACAGCCTAATTTACTCATTTGCTACACTGAATTCATCTTCGTCTAAAGCGGGATTACTCTTTAACATTTTTTATACGATAATTTAAAACATAAATCACTAAACAAAAGACCGAAAGAAGAACTAGCATTTCCATTTATTCTTGTCAAAGTCAAAAAAAAATACATTAATTCTCATTCAGAGAACCTATATTTAGAAGCTAAATAAGCCAGGGATGATTGTAGGTGTCCGACGTCCAATCTCATTTGGTCAAGGACGGACGAACGTGAGGTGAAAGTCTGGATATTTTTCTAGTCCGGGAGCCAAGTATATAGTTAGACAAATTTTGCTTTTCACAAAACATAGAAACTATTTTTTGGAGAGAGGACATAACACACATACAGATCCCGGTGGTAAATAATGCATATCACCTAGCTTAGGTTTCGTAGAGTGTCGTCTCTCTAACCGGAGTCTTAGGCTGAGATTCAGAGTGCATTTTGAGTCCAAACTCAATCTTACGAACGTCAAAAAGTGACGTGATCTCATACTAGAGTGACGTTTGTAAGATTGAGTTCCTCTTGAGTTCGGACTCAAAATGCACTCTGAATCTCAGCCTTAGTGCTTCGTGGGACAGAGATGACACTACGATACGATGTGCAATATTTAATGCAATGACTTCATTTGAGATGCTCTGATTGATTATTTTCATCCGGTACTATCTGCTTTGATTGGTTGATTCTGGATTTTAAAGAAAGCAAAGATTGTTTGAAAAACAGGAATACACATACACAGAAAGAAAAAAAGATCCTAAAACGCAGGTCCACTCGTCTGTCTTTCTTTATCTAATGCATGTGCGTCGTCACTTCGATTATATTATCATGAGAATATTGATCCTAGCCATAATACTACTGTTCGTTAATTTTCTAGCTGATTTGTGTTTTTCAAATCGTTTGTTTTTATGTAGACTAATATTTTTATATTGTTTTTTTATTATTAGTTTGACATTTCTTTTTACATATTGACATGAACATTTTATAACTTAAACTTAGCATTTATTAGTTGATAATCTGACTATAAAAAAAAGATGAACTGTATGAGACAGGTGGATGATGTTTTGCATAGTATTTTAACTTACTACCTCATTAGACAGGTAGACTAAGATGTATTTTTTCCCTCATGACACAATTTCCTTCTGTCTTTTATATTTTTATCCTTTAGTTATTAAAGTTTAATACATTGTTTTGTATAATTTTATGTAAGTTAAAAAGACTGTAATAGTACTATGTGGTAGAGCTAATGCCAGGCTCGACTGTGGAGGTACCACCATCTTACTCGGAAAACCTCTCGAAGTTATTCGGGGGAGAGTAAGAGGACAGCTCTGAGGCAAAAAAACCAGGCAGCCCACCATTGCCTGGGACCGATGGATGGCAGTATATCCATCCCCAATTGCCGGGCCTTATATAAATCAGACTGGTGACGGGCAGCGGCGTCACTGGTGCAAGGGTTTCGGCACCGCGCTCACCAACCCCCCTGCCCAGCGTGTGTGAGTATGGGCATTTCTTCCAGGAGGACCGCCAAGATTGGCGAAATCCTGGAAGGGCCTATGTCCAGCAGTGGACGAAACAGGCTGATGGATGGATGGAATAGTATTAAGCCATATTGAGAAAAAAAAAATACTGATAAAAAAAAGACATGATCTTGCTTAGTTTCTTGCCCTTCTTCTTAGCAAGATTAATCGAATGGGCGGATTTAGGCATTATGTCTATTTAAAGTTTATTTATCTATTAACTTATTTATTCATTGCATTATGTATAATAATATTCTTATTCCAATGAGTCTTTATTTTATGAATGTGTATATTACTTTAGTAGCCCAACTTAAATATAGTTTTTTTATATATTTCCTGTAAGTTTCATAAGTGTTTCATTATAAAATATTATTTTTATACAGATTAGATTTGATATGTAAAACGTATACTTTATGTATCTATTTTACAAATAAACATTTTGAATATTTGAATCTATTAACAATTTCACGTAGCTTGATGACTTCATTTTCCTTCAGGCTATCCCACTAATATTATAAATGCGAAAGTTTGGATGTATGGATGGATGGATGGATGTTTGTTACTCTTTCACGTCGTAACTACTGAACCGATTGGGCTGAAATTTTGAATGAATATAGTTCTAAACCTGAAATAGGACAGAGGCTACTTTTTATCCCATAAATCAGTTCCCATGGGATGAAAATGAGGTTTCAAGTTTCTATAGAAAAGTGATGTGTCACCCTTTCACGCCGTACCTATTGAACCGATTGGGCTGAAAGTTTGCACAAATAAAGTTATAGATCTAGAATAGGATAAAAAACTACTTTTTATCCCATAAATCAGTATCCATGGAAAAGCTACAAAAGAGACATTCAAAATGGGAAACACAGTAGGCGCATAACACACACATTTCAGCAGCTATGTTTACTGTAACAGTCCGAAAAATATTGACTGATTTTATAAGAGTACATAAAAACTAATTCAACGCGGGCGAAGCCGTGGGCAAAAGCTAGTACATTATAAGGATAAGCGGTGTCTTATGGTATATGACGATGGAAAACCATCTTCGTTGCCGGACTATAATTTAGCTATGTGACCTCTAGTAAGTTTATTGTACCTCTAGTCTAGAAGTTAGATATTTTACTCTTTTCTTCTTCATTAGCCTGGAGGAACTTTCTGCTCGAGTAAAGCCATTTTGACCCGTAAAATATAGGAGGGATTAGTATGTTTCTACGGAATATTGTAATCCAACTATCTGATTCCAAAGCAATCTAGGAACCATCTGAGATGTACATTGTATATTTGTACATAAATTTATTCAGATACCTGTGTAAATAAAACAGTCAAAAGTAAAATACTTTCGTAAAAAGTAGTTTCCTGTAAAAAGCTTGCATGTAGCTTTTTTCACAATTTTTTGCCGAGGTTATTGCCGTGTATAAAATTAAATAAAAAGGAAGCAAAAGGTATTTTAGTGCCTGCTTAAGAGCGTTCCTGCATAAACTAGGTCATAAATACAAGCGGTGCGATTTAAGTTTCTATTAGTTAAGGGTCTATAAAAACGAAAAATCATGTTCATTGTGTATACAAGCGTAGATATACACGTTGACTTTTAACCTAACCCCAATAATTTAGTATTTTGTAGAAGAATACAAACTGGTTTTATTAAAACCATTCAAATTCATATCCTTGTTAATTTTTTAAAGTTAGAGCCCCTTGAAGGTTTTCGTAAAATCCAAAGAAATCAAAGTCAACCAAATTTCATCGTCGTTGAGGAAGAGGGTAAATATGGATTTCTCTTTTTCACTATGCGCTGTCAGGTCTTACCTGATTCTGTATCGTAATATCAGTTGACAATAGAGTGCCTATCGTCGAAAACATACTTGAACTATCGAATTCCGAATGTAAGGATACGTTCGCACTTGAAATGACGTCACAATTCGTAAATCACACTATCACACTAATATTATAAATGCGAAAGTTTGTGTGTGTGTGTGTGTGTGTGTGTGTATGTTTGTTATGCTTTCACGCTGAAACGGCTGGACGGATTTAGATGAAATTTTGAATGGATATAGCTTATACCATAACTTAACACATGGCTACTTTTAATCCCGAAAAAAAGCATGTTGTTAAACCGAATAACACGCGGGCAGAGCTGCGGGCAAATGCTAGTAGTTCAATATAATACACATGGAAGGTTATTTTGGAAGTTCATTATTTATCTGTTTTTGGTGAATAGCAACCATAGTTGGCAACCGATTCAAAGATACCTAATAGGCCCGCTGGTCTGTTTAGTTTTCATCTTCCTCTTTCAGAATGACATGTTAATGCTTCTCTCAGGACGTCTTCACTGCGCCTAAGAACGTGAGCTATCAATCTCCATTTTCATTCCTTTATGAACTTAAGGGGGGTTCTCCCATTTTGTCTCTTTTGAAATTCATTTTAAACCAGTAAATATCGTTTCTTTTATAATATATTATGTTATATTTCACCATTGATCTTAATATTTTGGCCGTTCGATACAAGATTACTTACATTTTGCTCGATCCAATTAAAACGCAAAAATAGGTCTGAACCATGATCTAAAAATCACTGCATCTGAGTTATATTAAGTTTTGCACAATAAAAGTTATACTCAAATAAACGTCGTGATAAATGTGACATAAAACGGTCATATTAAAAACCCATTCCATTAATTGCAATATAATAATAATAAACACCTCGAAACCGCGAGTTTGCTGAGCTGGTTAAACATTGTGTAAGTTGAAAGTGTTGGAGCTGGACAGATTTCTCTGGACAACCTCGCCTCAACGAACAGACGTTAATAGTAACAATTTGAGAGATTCTTTTGAAGACCGTTGTCTTATTTGGTAACCAGCCTTTTGGCCGCGGCTACACCCGCGTTTCTTCTATGTCCGCCACGTTTTCGGCTTCGCCGTTATTTTATCAACATCCCTTATAAAATTATGCCCTATGGCCTATAATATATGTTGATAGTTATATCGACGGTGGAAAGGAAGAACTCCTCAAGCGACATTTTGTGAATTTCACACAAGAGCATTTTCAAGTTTATTTTTTAAAGAAAAATTCATAACTTTTTTTGTGATAAACATAGAGTTGCGGTTTCTATTAAAGAGTTGTTTAAATTTTAAGTAGCTTTTGGAATAATATCATTTCATTTCTAAATAACAAATAGCCTCAAAAATAAATAACGCTTAACCAAAATTACAAAAAAAAAGTTTCCGGAAGAAACCTTGATGCGACAACATTTTCTACAGATAGTCATGGAAAAAAAGATTAAACAACACTCGTTTTATGATTTAAACCATGAAAAACAACTACCGTTTCACCAAAATTAGGCTTTACAAAAATAATTTCTAAGGTTTTCAAACAATACAATTTTCCATTTAAGTTAATTAAAATAAATTTTCAAGATCATTTGAACGTGATCCAATACGCTGTGTTCTGTTTATATTGTCAACACAGTTTCAGAACTCTGTAAATTCTTACAAATCATAAAAAAAGAAATATGTTTTCTCAGATTGTAGTTTTCGCAAAAAAGAAGACCGTTTATATCTGGAATGCAAACGTAAGGTTAAATAGGTATATATATCCAAAAAATGGATCTTTATTACAAATGTACTAACTAGTAACAAAGTTTGACAGATAATTTCCGAAATAAAGGCCATTAGTAATTGGTATTTATTAAGGTTCTGATAAAACTAATTAAATTTGTATTATTGCGGTGTAGAAAATCAGAAAAGTAAACCAAGACGTGAGGAGCTCTCACGATAAAACTAACATTGAACATTTGTTCTATTTAGGGTACTTTTGCCTTTTCACTCTTGGTCATTTGCGCATCATAAGTTACTATTGCCAATCTTTTTTCATTCATCCTTTCTATATGTCAAGAAGCATCCCCTTTTCTATTCTATTTAATACATCTTCTTTCAAGCCGTAATGATCTCGTGCGTCGATATTTTTTTTTCCTTTGTTTAATGTCAACCCACGCGTACTTCTTATGGAATACATTTCCACCGCATTCTTTCCGCTTTGATTTTCATCATGCCATCCTAACATTCACTACTATACATAACTGTTGGAACTAACATTCCATAATGTGCTCTAAATTTGCCTCATTCATTCCTTTTTCAATGTCATTTTCACACTTTGCATCATGCGTAAATAGATAATCCAGACAGATAAACTCTTTAACCCGTTTTACTTCCTCGTCTCCAATATTACATACATACATACCTTGCATACATTCCTTTCTAGAATAATAAGTCATAACTACCAAAAAATTCATAGCTTAGATTCATATTGATAGAAAACGCCTACTCACGATCGTGAGCACTGCGGTATTGGCTCTAAGGACATGGTCAGATGTTATAATTAAGAGTTTAACTCAGTTGAAATTGAACATTTATCATCATTTCCTTTAATAACAAATAGTTACCTATTAGATCATTTTAAATTTACTAGCAAAACGAAATAATCTAGCTTTGTTGAATTACAGTTTTTATGTATGTTTTAAGTAAATATTGTATCCATGGACGGTTGAAAAGCAACCAACTCTAACAGCGCATGGTAAGATAACAGACTTACCCCGTTGCTCATCGTGTAGTGTGTGAAGCGCCGGACGCGAGTCGTCCGTGGGCAATTGATGCTAAAAACGGTTACTTGAAGCGACAATACCAGACATGAGCACCAGATTACCTAGGTAGGCGTTCACTTAACCAACATGATACTCGAATTATTACATCCCTAAAGCGACTGCTCCCCAGAAGTAACTGGTGTCGCTTAAAGGAACACAATTGTCGTTTATTTTTTTGAACGTATGGTTAAGCGACTCTGGTTATCATTATGCTTCCCGGAAAAAACATTTAAGCAACGGTGTAACACTTGATCGTGTTGAGGAATAATCGTTTAAGTTACTTTGCTTATAAAATTTGTACCCAGAAAAAACACCGAAATGACTCATATGTAAAAATTTATACTTTTTGAATTGGCTTAAGCGCAAATATATATAAAAAGTTATAATTTAAGTGACAGTGGTTCTATTTTACTGAAATTTTATGTTGCATCAGGCTATGGTTTTTGAACATGAAACCGGATTTTACGGTCATTTAAGCGACATAAACTTCGTCTGTTTGCTGCAAAACCCACCTCAAAAGAAGCAAAAAATATGCTGATTTGAATGATATAGATAACTTAATTTAGGTCAAGATGTCGCTTCAGGGGTTCTTTCTTTCCACCGTCGATATTTATTAATAACTAGCTTCTGCCCGCGTGTTATTCGGTTTAATGACATGCTTTTTTCCGGGATAAAAAGTAGCCTATGTGTTAAGTTAGGGTTTGCTATATCCATTCTAAATTTCACCCAAATCCGTCCAGCAGTTTCAGCGTGAAAGAGTTACAAACATACACACACACACGCCCACATACACATACAAACTTTCGCATTTATAATATTAGTGTGATTGACGTCCCGTGTAAAAATCGCTTTTAATTCGCGTTTGTAGCTTTTTAATGAAAGTTCCTTAGCGCTTGTAAAATGTGTTAGTTTTGTTTTAGTAGTGCCTTGTTTATTATTTAAGTCTTCTTTGTTTATTATTAGAGAGATACGACGAGAGTCATGTTTAAAAAATACTCTTAAATAACTGGTCAAACTCGCGAACTTAAAGTTCCGTACCATTCAAATAAGTTAATAGACCAAAAATAACAAACTTGCCTGCACAATTTATGAAACAAAATTTAAAATTAACTTGGTGGACGAGTGATTTTCACTCGTTTCGAAACGAAACCTTAAAGTTGGCATTTTCCCCACTAGTGCTATAAAATAATAAACGATACTCGTGCGAGAAACGTATCGTAATGTAGATACTATTGGCTTGTGTCAACATTACACACAATATATCCACATTTCAGATCTGTAACTCATTCCGTCTACGAACTACGAGTAGATACTCGTGACATACGGACGGATAGACAGTAGAGTGACATTACTGTCCAGAAGGCGAGACCTGAGAATTGCGTTTGTGTGCGTGCAACCTTACAGTGTAGAAAGCAAAGCGGCTTGAAGTGCGGATCTTAGTTCTGTTTTTAGGGTTCCGTACCCAAAGGGTAACCAACGGGACCCTAATACTAAGACTCCGCTGTCCGTCCGTCTGTCCGTCTGTCCGTCCGTCCATCCGTCCGTCCGTTTGTCACCAAGCTGTATCTTATGAACCGTGATAGTTAGACAGTTGAAATTTTCACAGATGATGTATTTTTGTTGCCGCTATAACAACAAAAACTTAAACCAGCCAAGTGAGAGTTGGACCTGCGCACTCCCATACAACAGACATGACTTTTATGCTGTTTCAATATTATGTCCGCCCGGTGCGTGGCATTACCCTGCCGCGCACTCTTCGCATTTCACCTTCGGTACCGCTAGTAGATTAGAACGCGTTTAGTTCTTTGGTTTTTGATTTTTTTGTGTATATTTGTGAGATGGCTTCTATATTGAATACCCGAAAACCATTGAGCAGCCAAAAAATTCATTTGGTCGCTAATAAAGTTTAAAGTTGCGTGCGTCGTCCCACTCACACGCATGACTCGTCCCGTATTGATCTCTCCGTCCCTCGACGGGGAATCAAGTTGCGAACGCACTAAAATATATCTTAATATTTTAATAACAATTATCATAACTAAAATTCATCAAAAATAATCAAGGGAAATCATTTTTTGTTATAATATCTTCAATGTGACTAAGTTTTAATTTGGTTTTTTGCATTCTTAATTGATTAATCCGGATATTCCTTTTAAATTACATTATTTAGTTAAAGATTTTGATAAAACTTTAAAATTATCAAGGCGCGTCATTGAAGATATTATTCTGTTGTTCATCATATATTTTTTATTTTTTTTACATTTATAACGTTTGTTTAAAACCAGATATCGATTTCGACTTTAGAGGCCACGCAGCGTGTATATTGTCCTCATAAAGTCCTTACTAGTGTGCTGATCTTACAGACGTAAATAATTTCAAATACCTGTGGACTAGAATGAGCGCATCAAAGGTGTGATATGAGAGTTTGGAAGTTAGGATCGTCGTCGACCAGTTACAACTCTTCTTGTTTACCTGAGCTTTGCTTTAGCAGTATCTGAAAGTAAAGCCTCATAGGTGAACATTGCGTCGATTAAGTTTTTAAGCCTGACTTTAGAAGTGTTAAAAATTAAACAACACGTGTCGTCGTTGCTTCATACAGTTTTAGATATTGGTTTAATATTCACTCCACAACATCACAAAACTTTAACGCTGCTTTCCTAAGTTCTGAACAGGCGTCAATCAATGAGCAACGCATAAATTTCATTATCGGAACAAGAAGAATCAGTTTCACGTTTGATTTTATATCTGACCAGAATATTTTCTGAGTAGCATCCAACGTTGTTTGCTATAAAGTACACAGTAAGATTACGATCGAATCCAGTTCCGTACTTCCCAAATAACAGAGCTCTTCCACAAACTCGATAACTCTGCGAGAGTATACTTTGTGGCTGAAATAGTTTTTGCACTTTTTACGCTTCAGCACTTAGCTGAATGAGCTATTCGTGCCGTCGTATACGGCTAGTCATCGCTGAACTGTAATAATCAGACAAAGGGTCCTGAAAAAAATAGCTTTTGTACAATGGTGTGAACTGTGATAAGTGGGTGAGGATAGAGATGAGTACGTCAAGTTTTCAATCAAAACCTAGAGCGCGACAACACGCAGCATATCATACTGCGTGCGACACCAGTATGCTGCTTGGCGGCTGCCTAATCTTGCAGTGCAGGCCTTGTACTCCTCGTCACATCTTACCGTACAGCATGACAAGCAGCCATCCTGACGTACCGGCAATAACCATTGACCATGTGACCATTCAAGTCAAGACAGTCCCATATTTTAACGTCCAAGGCTATCCCAGGGTCAAATTGTGGAACTGTGCATGAGTGTGGTAGTTCAACATAGCTAACAATAGACGAAAATAATAGAGAAGTTGGTCTTTCAAAGAAACGTTTGACCAATAGAAACGCAGGTAAGCTTTATCACGTGATCATCGCTTCGACAAAATGACTCGTCCTGCGGCTGCGTGTCCATTGGTCAAACGTTTCTTCGAGAGTCAAAATTTCTCTATTTGTGCCCTCATAGAGGAGATGCTTTGTGTGCCATCTACTAGCTATCCAGGGCCTTTAAAAAGGCCACTTTGGATGAATCATTATTATGATTCTGTTCTATTGCCGTCTCTTTTGCATGGGTGAATAAATTCTATCTCTGTCCTACTTTCAAATCATTTTATGATTCACCCAAGTCGACCTTTTTAGATGTCCAGGTCAGTTTAATTTTAACTAACAATACTTCAATACGATGAATTTAAACATTTAAAAAAATTGTTCTTGGTTAAATATAATAAAATATCATGATCATTGATTATCTAATGAAAAGGGTGCCTAGTGGACTAACATGACTAAAAGGTTTGCTTGTCTTGAACACCTATTATATGATTTTGATTTCTGTGACTAACCTCTCTACAGTAGTTACACTTAGGTTTTTAAAATCCCGTACCCAAAACGGAGCCCTATTAATGTCATTCTGTTGTCAGCAGTTCGTTTGTTTGTCTGTCCGTCCATAGGGTATGTTACAGATCTTTAGCTCATAGAATGATGCTGTATTTTTCCCTCTAAAATACAAGCGTAATACGTATGACTGTGTGTGTTTAAAAACGGGTCTACTTCAGGTAAAAAGTATTTTTCTTACGAAAGAGACCTGAATTTATGTCTGAAAGTCGTCTTTAAGACATGCCTTCACAACCTTCTTAATGCTTGGGTCTCGAAATGCCCAAATCTTCCACGTGACAGTATTAAAATCCACCACGTACCTTGAGCCAAACGAGTATACTAATGGCGCAATTCTTTGAAGATGGAAGAAAGCTGTTTTTCGTTTAGCTGAGTAGTCTAAATTGTGATAAAAGTTTTATATGAGACGTGACTTCTATTCTTATTGAGACCTCTGGCCTGATCTTTGATCGTGTTTGTAATGAAGTTGGCAGAGTTATAAAGTTGATATTAAACGTAGATCAAATTTAGCCTCTCCTGAAAACTTCATGTTTCAATTCAACATATCGTCACGATTTATATGCCCAAGAGGGCGTCAGAGGTGTTGCTAAGTTCTTCAGGGATTTTGTAACTAGCCAGACCCGATTTTAGAAAAAAACAGTTTGGCCTAGGTCAAACTATATTTTCAGAAATCCTTCAGCGCAGAAGAGAGTCGGTTTGTTTGTTTTACAACATTTGTTACACTCTAAATATGACATCCAAAATACCTATACAGTGTCATAAAATACGTAGTAAAGTCTAATAACAGGAAAATATTACATGCAATTACATATATAAGGTGACTTTAATTTATACAGCCAAACTCATACCGGAGGCTTGATAAGTGATCAGTAACAGGGATCGTTAACACTTTGTGCTAATTTCGCAAAATAAAATCTTGACGTCCCATAGTAATTGACTAGGGGATGACATTCGCAAAAAATGTCACCGTACCTTATTACTGAGCACTTACTAAGTCTTCAGTAAGAATCTGGCTGCATAAATTAAAGTCACCCTATATATGCGAGAGGGGTGTCAGTGGTGGGCAGAAGCAGTCCAGCCGGGTGGGCTCTCGTGACGTCACACGACTCCTGTCAGCCACCGCTCGATAAATTAAGATTGGATCCTTTAGTTATACTGACATATCTACTGTATTTTGCATGCCTATGTACTCTTATAGGGCTTTATTAAATCTACCATATCATACCGTATTTTATAATTTTGAATATGGCGGAAGGGGTCACTGAGCCTTGGTCCTGCCACTTGCCGGGTCTCCGTTATGGGTTTGACTGTGAAGACGAGAGTCATCTTAAGGCTGTCGAACCAAATCTCGGTGCAAAATGCACATCATAATATTGTTTTCCTTACTTTTAAATAAAAGGAATGCAAAAATTTCGTTTTGAAGCAATTGCCAAAAATGTATTAGTAATAATTAAGTTTTTACATTTCAATTAAATAATTTTATTATTTACATATTGATTGCATTCGGTTAACAAACTTAGAGGCGTATTTATCGTTGTAATTGAATGTCATCAAAATGTAAGGCATGAAATAACATAATTTTAATACGGAAACCCTATTATTAGTAGTCAATTTCTGCCAATTGCTTTAAAACGCCATTTTTGCATACTTTTTATTCAAAAGTAAGGAAAACAATGTTATGATGTGCATTTTGCACCAAGATTTGGTTCGACCACCTTAATAAGAAAGTAAACTTTATTGTATCTATTTTGCAGAATAACTTATTTGATTTGATTTGTTGCTATTATAATGTACCTTTTTTCTAAGGACTTAATGAAGATTAACTCGATAAGTTTCTTATTTGAGTAGTAAAATCCCATTAGCAATTTAAGACATGTCCCACTTAATCTATGGTTCTCAACATCGTTATTTAAAGTTTGCTATTATTATAAGAAATATAAATTTTAACTAAAATTTGTTATATAACGACTTATGGCGGTGTTGAAATTATGTAGGTAAGATCATCATTTACTTATTTGAATGAATGACTGTTTTTTAATACAAACATGCCATCGTGAATATATTATGCAGGGAAGGGTCCATCCATCCATCCATCAGCCTGTTTCGGCCACTGCTGGACATAGGCCTTTCCCTTTCATACAATTTCTTTTCATTCCCTGCAGATTTTTGGTGTTTCAAAGTTTCTGAAGAATAAACAGCTGACCATCATCTACGCTCGTGTCCCAAACATAACTTCATGGCGAAGCCAGGAGCTGGCAAAAGCATGATATGCTGACAGAGCTGTTTTAGTGTTTGTGCTTTCTTAATCATTTTTCAGGGTTCCGTACCGAAAGGGTAACCAACGGGACCCTATTACTAAGACTCCGCTGTCCGTCCGTCCATCCGTCCGTCTGTCACCAGGCTGTATCTCATGAGCCGCGATAGTTAGACAGTTGAAATTTTCACAGATGATGTATTTCTGTTGCCGCTATAGCAATAAATACTTAAACCAGCCAAGTGCGAGTCGGACCTGCGCACTTCCATACAACAGACAGGACTTTTTTGCCGTTTTTATAGATAATGGTACAGAACTCTTCGTGCGCGAGTTCGACTCGCAGTTGGCCGGTTTTTTACATCGACGGCTTTCTTGAGAAATAATTTTGAAACGTTTTAACCTTTGTCCGTACGAACACAGATCTTTAAGAGGCATCTTACACTTTCCTGAAGTAATCTCAATTTTCAAGCGCCTAATTTATCATCTTAGGAAAGATTTTTATACTGTTTAATACGTGATAAACATAGACCAATCTTTCGTATTGTGTGTTAATTTACCACAATTCCAAATACTACTTTGTATTTTTTGTGGTGATCAATCTCCCACACCTCGTTTACGAAAAACTGATCACATTGTCAACTTTAAGGATCGAATTCTGTGTATTAATTTCAATAAATTTGCTAAAATAAAATACCAGTACATCAGACATATAAATTTGTTGTGACATCATTTACCAGAATATGTATAAATAATCACATTATCCCCAAAAAAATAAAAGAATTCCGTCAATTTTCCCAATTAATGTAGCCAGACGAGTTTTTGTATTGAATACAGCTTATTTTACATTCAAAATTGCATATCAAAATAGCCTATGACTTTTATCAATTGTATTCTGTAATTTTGTTGACATTCCTTTTATTTAATTAGACTCAAAAACATCATTATCTTTACTCCAAATTCCAATAAATTTCGATGCACAAACGCGCACCGATCAGTACGGCGCGAGCGCTCAATCAGGTAGGATCTATGTCAGTTTTTTCCCGCCATACTGCGTCTCGACTCTCTGTACGCGATACTCGTATACGATCGCAGAGTTTTGATCATTGATCGACACTTTTTCGTACTTCAATTTTGTTTGTTGTCAAAAATAATAGTATTTATTTCGGAATATTTATAATATTTATAATCTTATATTTTGGTGTTAGTTTAAATGTATGTTTATTTGCTGTATGGACTGGTTCGGATTTTCCGCTGAAAGTCGTAAGGATACTCAGAGATGATGTTTTTTGGCAGGAAAAATGCTTCCTAAATTGACTCGGTTTTACCATGATTGCGTATTGCAAGAAATCATAGACCCTAGAAAGACAAGATCAATGCCCTTACGGCAAATATATATATATATATAATGAAATTAAATCAACCGACCAAATTCATACTGGAGACTCGGTTAGTGATCAATAACTAGGTTCGGTAATCCTTTTAGCCAATTTCGAAAAACACATTTTTTATTCCCTTACTGGTTGGACTACAATTCCTAGTGCAGGCACTAAGGGGCAAAAAAAATTTTTTTTCGAATTTCACCTGGTGGGTCATTAAACCTTGTTTCTGGTGACTAACCGAGTCTCCAGTATGAATTTGGTCGGTTGATTTAATTTCACCCAGTATAGCGTAAAATTAAACCATTTGTTGACTGTGGTACCAATATATTTTTGTTCCAATGTATATAAACACAAATGTACATCTTACGAAACTTTTAATTTATTTTTAAACCTTGACAAAATTATCCTCACACATTAATTTCACTACCCCTTCACTCCCACATCCTCACCTTGTAGGTAATACCTACACCTACACAATAGGGTAAAAAAGAACCGCGTCCAAATCCATTGAGTGGTTATCGGGTTTAAACGGTACCAAGATTCAAGATTAAAAATGTTTATGCGTAAAATATATAGTATAATAAATTATACATATGCATAAAATAAAGTCTTATTGGAATAAGAATATTATTATACATAATGCAATTAATAAATAAGTTGATAAATAAACTGAATAGACCATAAATAAATATAATGCCTAACCAAATATATACTAACATAAGTAAAAAATTAAAACATTGTAAGTATATACCTACATAATGCAATGAATAAATACATAAGTTAAGTTAAAGACAGGCCGACAAAAATAAAAAAAATAGTACAGTAATAAATACTAACAAACAACCCACTTTATATTAAATTTTGAAAAATCATAATATTTATAAAAGATGCAAACATCAATACATCTAGGTCGCGCTATTCGCAACATCGTCGCATCGTGCTCGAGGGTCATGAGAGGTCACGCAGCGTATTTACCGAAACTTCGATAGTGTCATTTTGTGGACTGGCTCTTAAGGTTGGGTTAGAGTGGCGTGCGTAGCATAATTTAACCTGGTAGGCAGAATTAATTTTAACAAATGAAAATAACATAAAAATACACAGTAAAATACATGGTATAAAATTATTAATCCGAAAAATATGAACAGATTCGGTAAGACTACCCAAAAACGAAATCAACGCGGGCGATGCCACGGTCAAAAGCCAGTCTTCCACTTAATCTTTAAACTCACATAGCTCATTGCTAGCTGCTCGACACTGTTGACAGATAAGCAACAAAAAAATCAAGGTCTCTTTTATAAAAAAAAAAATACTCCAGATTCTTCTCCATACATCGATTTTTTCACTTAGAAGTAAGCCATATCTAAATTCCTTTCCAGCATAACCTCTATAGCCTCTGATACACAAACAATTTTTTAATATAATTATTAGAGTGCATTACCAACTAGAAAAGATCAATGAAAAACTTTCAAGTGAACAAATATTATGAAAACATACATCAGGCCAAGACTCGAAATTTGTTTACTTAAAAATTGTTTTCATTAATATTTTCTTACTTGTGATGCACTTTAATAATATCAAGAGTATCAAAGGGATGGTTTTCACTATAAAACATATATTCTTATAACATGTTGGTCTCTCAAGAAGATAAAAGTCGGATTTTACTCTCAAGTATCAAAGTTACTAAACAATTAATAAACCACGTTTTTGTATTTAGCCCCTCTTAATCATTCCTACGTTATTAACACTTTGCTGAATAATAAATTAAAGTATTTACTAATAACTTAATTGAAGTTGGGAAACTAAATAAAGGCAAATCTTAAATAAAAAAATTGCAATGCTTACTTACATTTCTTAGTACTTTAGCACACTGCAAAGTTCCAATGACACAAGAATTATTGTATATCTCAACCCCTTTGTTGAATCAAACAAAAGATACCTTCTCGATTCAGTATACAATAGGGTCATTTGAATATTATAAATAGAAGTCTTAAGGGATTGCTCGAAGCGCGTGGCCACTCACTGGCAAGCTTATTATCTACGGAGTTTCAAGTGACCTCAGATTGTATTGTTTGTTTGTGAATGAAAATGCAAATGTATTGACGCCATTTTCGATCCTTATCAAAGCGTGAAAACAATCGCATGATAACGATTCCATTGCTCCTGGCTTTTTGAGAGAGGGTTCCGTATGGGACCCTATAACTAATATATAGCCTCCGCTATCTGTCTGTTCGTCCGTCTGTCACAGGGGTTCTGGTCTGGTCTGTACGGGCTTCAGCCGTAAAAGGTAGGGAGTGAGTAGAAAAAAAAAATGAAAATGCTATATTTTTAAAGGTTATTTGTTTCAGCATACACTAAAGTTTCAAAGGAGAATGTCGCGTAATATACGGCGCCTCGTACCGAACCCAAAGTAACGTGGCGTACAACCAAACCAAGTTAATTTTAGGGAGACTAAAATGTACTTACCAAATCACCAAGTCTCATTTAAATTAGTATCCGCAATTCAAATTTACTGTACACTGACAAGGGCCAATTGCAAAGACTTTATTACCTTTTGATAGAGGTGATTATTGGTTGGCATCCTAATCATAGTAAAGCGGGAACGGAAATGAAAATACCGAAATATTTTTTATTACGATGCTAAAATTCCAGATTTAAGTATTTGGTGTATGGTCAGAGTGATCAGTTCTGGCCGTACTTTGGTTGTAGTAGATAGTTGCAGTGGAGTGGAGTTATAAGTAGAAACAGACTGGTAGTTTGAAGGTGGTTTATTGTAGAGAAAGGTGTAAGTTCTCTAGCTGTGATCTCTACGGTGGCTAAGTAAGTACTCAGTTAATAAGTAAAGAAAAGGTAAAACGTTAAAGTAATACATGACGCATGCGCTGGACATAAGTAGAAACAGACTGGTAGTTTGAAGGTGGTTTATTGTAGAGAAAGGTGTAGGTTCTCTAGCTGTGATCTCTACGGTGGCTAAGTAAGTACTCAGTTAATAAATAAAGAAAAGGTAAAACGTTAAAGTAATACATGACGCACGCGCTGGACATAAGTAGAAACAGACTGGTAGTTTGAAGGTGGTTTATTGTAGAGAAAGGTGTAAGTTCTCTAGCTGTGATCTCTACGGTGGCTAAGTAAGTACTCAGTTAATAAGTAAAGAAAAGGTAAAACGTTAAAGTAATACATGACGCATGCGCTGGACATAAGTAGAAACAGACTGGTAGTTTGAAGGTGGTTTATTGTAGAGAAAGGTGTAGGTTCTCTAGCTGTGATCTGTACGGTAGCTAAGTAAGTACTCAGTTAATAAATAAAGAAAAGGTAAAACGTTAAAGTAATACATGACGCACGCGCTGGACATAAGTAGAAACAGACTGGTAGTTTGAAGGTGGTTTATTGTAGAGAAAGGTGTAGGTTCTCTAGCTGTGATCTCTACGGTGGCTAAGTAAGTACTCAGTTAATAAATAAAGAAAAGGTAAAACGTTCAAGTCGCGCTGGACATAAGTAGGCCGCAACGTTGCGAAATGTACGGCTGATTGCCCGTACATGCTCCCAAACCGGGAAGAAAAGGAAAGATAAGTTAAGATTTTGTTTTGATCACAACTAGAGATTTAAAATTAATACAATAGAAAACAAGGTTATAAAGAAGTTATATAGTGTTAGTTTATAATTCACACGATAAAAGTTCATGCACACATAAAAAAAAAAGTCCATCGATTTCACTCCGAGTTCATAAATTAGTTATATTAGTCCATTCACAGTTCACACTAAGTCTTGTTTCACTAGAGGAGGGGGCGGCCATTGTCGCATGGGTTGTAGTTTGAATTCATCAGCGCTCCTTGCAGTCCTGCGGCTCGTCTCCGCCCACGCTCCTCCCCGCGCAGTAGTCGCCGCCGCCGCCGCCAGTACAGGCGCAGTCCCAATTCGCCGTTGTGCTCGTCTACACTGTCGTGTGATGATCTACGCCAGCACGCCGATTACCGCTGCTCCCCTCAGCGAGTATGACACGAAATATAAGTGTACATCGTGTACAGAGAGCTCGCTTGGCAAACTCTCCTGTTTCTGTTGAAGCCGAAGTTTCTCGTCTACCTCTCTAAGTTGGCTACTTAAGTTGTCGGACTCTCTGTCAGGGATGCCATGTAGAGTCACGTCTGCGAGGTCGTTGATTGATGTTTCCAGAGCGGGCACGTCAACCTCGCTTTTAAGCAGCAGCTTGTTTTGGAAGAGATTGTGGGCGTATATTGTCGAATCCCTTCCTTGAAGTATACAGCCCTGACCTAGGGCAATAATGCCGGAACCGTTTGTCGTCACCGATGTAACCCAATCTTCACATATAATTCTGATGATCTATCGCAGCATGTCTTGAGCCAGGAGTTCGCTGTGTGTAGTTGTACCCATTGTTCTACTCATCTCTCAGTTATCGTTTCACAAGTCAAGGCCGGCCAATGACTTATAAATTTTGCTTCGCACGGCGAATCTTCAGTATGTACGAATAAGTTATGAATAGGTCGATTATCAGTGCATACAAAATTATTACTGCTTTTTTGAATACAGTTTGCTATTTCTTCCGCTTCCATATTTATGTAACTGTTTTTTCTAAAGTTAACGGCTATGAATTCCGATGACTGTACAATTTTTCTTATCTCCTTTTCGTAGTTAATTGGAAGTGGAATCACTCTGTAGATAGCAAAATATTCACCACTCGTTAGTGGAATGTGCATTTCAAATAAAAAGTAATTTTCGGTGATTCTGGCCTTCACGTACAATAATTTATATACATCTCGTATGTCTTCTTGCACATTTTCAACAGGTAAAGACAGTGTTTTTGGTAGTCGTCTTGCTGTATTGTTTAATTGTCTCATCATGTAGTCAGGGGTAAAAAGGTGTGCATCGACGTGTCCTTGATAGATTCCGGACAGAGTGCTAAAAAGCGTTTCTTGTGTTGTTCTCAAGTTCGTCAAAAGAAGACTTGCAGTTAAAGACACGGAGTTAAAATAATTAGCGGCTGTCATGACCACAAGCTGCTGCTTTATTTTGCCAAATGATGAGTTTGTTTGCTTTATGACGGACTGAATAGCATCGAATTGTTGTCTCACCCGTATTTCGTTTTGCTTCATAGCATTATTTTCGATTTCGACGATGGACGTTTGATTTTTCAGGAGACCAAGTAAATAGTTTTCGTTTGACTGGATAGCTTGAATATCATTTTCGTACTTCTCAGCAAAGTTTTCATCCAAGATTCCAAACAGACTTCGTGCCAAAGATCCCACACCATTGATCAATCCCAGTGGCGTAGCTAGGTGGACAAGGGCCCCGGTGTATAGAGAAAGAATCGGGCCCTCACCCCTTTTTCCACGTAGCTTGAACTTATACTGGCCTTTATAATTAGTGCACCAGGGCCCCCTGAGCTCCGGGGCCCTGGTGCACTGCACCACCCAGCCCTACGATAGCTACGCCACTGATCAAACCACGTCTTCTTCTCTTCGACAAGTGTTTTTGAGGTGTAAGAAGCATAACATTGTAGTTTTTGATCTGATCCATCTCATGATCAAGTTGGTTGGCGTAGACTGACACAGCGTCTTCTCCATAGTTTTGCATAGACTTCTGACATGCTCCAAGTTTCCCTCCATAGTTCGTATACCTTGCCAGTATGATGTCAGATTGTAATAAACTAAAAGGACCCATTCATCGTGAACAAGTTGCATGTTACCGATTTTATCATAATAAATCGGCTGCTCCTTTCCCAACTGCATAATATGCACATCTGATGTTTGGTTAGCGTTGGATCCAGGAATCGCAGTAAACATCCACAGCATCAAAGTTATCAATGTAAGGAAAAGACATTGCTTTTCCGTCTTCTTTCTCACAGTTTTCCGCTCAGTTATCTGCTTCGTACTCTTCTCAGTTTTCTTGTTGGATTGGTTTTCAGTCTCTTGTCCCGCTCTTGATTGTGAAATTGATGTCTGTGGTAGCTCGTCTTCTTTCGGCAGTGGAGATAGTTTGACTATAGGTCGTTTCATTATTCCATTTTTCGTCCTTATAGTTACTCCCCGGAGATAGCCATCCTTGCCCGGATGTAGCTCGACTACGCGACCCATTGGCCATTTTCCTTGTGGCAGTAAACTATTTTCTCGTATCAGTACTACATCTCCCATCTCAATATTTTTAGTAGGTTGCTGCCATTTACTCCGAGTTTGCAGCTGGTGTAGATAATCTTGTGACCAGAGTTTCCAAAATGGTTGCATCATTCTCTCAGTTAGTTGCCATCTTCTTCTTAAATCGATGCTTTCATCTTCTAAGTAGTTTCCTTGAGGAACTGCTAATGTAGGACTCCCCGTGAGAAAGTGTCCAGGAGTCAAACAACTTCCTAGTTCATCCGGATCTTCTGTCAACTGACAAAGTGGCCGCAAGTTTAAACATGCTTCTATTTGAGTAAGCAACGTAAGAAACTCTTCATACGTGAGCTTTTGTTCCCCAAGTATTCGGCGCAAGTGATGCTTCATAGACTTCACCGCAGCCTCCCACGTTCCACCCCCGCTTGGTCAAGAGGGGGACGTTAAAGTGCCATTCTATCTCCAGTTTGCTGAGCTCATCAAAAAATTCGTTGTTCATGAGTTGCTTAAAGTCGATAAACTCTTTTTTCAGTACTTTTGCCGCTCCAATAAAGTTGGTTCCTTGATCTGAATACATATGGCACGGAATGGATCTTCTGGAGCACATTCTTTTCAGTGCAGCGATAAATGTTTCAGTGCTGAGGTCTGAAACTAACTCTAAGTGGACGGCTTTAGTAGCCAAGCACACAAAGACGGCAATATAGCCCTTGGATGTACGGACTCCTCTTCCTTTGTTGAGCTTGATTTTCACATTCCCCGTGAAGTCGATCCCAGTATGAGTGAATGGCTTAGATGGATCCGATGCGCAGGCAAATCTCCCATAATTTGATGATTTTCCTTTGCACTGAAGCGGTGGCACCACACACACTTCCGTAACAGTGATTTTACAGCTTTATTTCCGCCGACAATCCAATACTTTTGGCGAATCAGCATTAATGTGAGCCGTGCTCCTCCGTGTAGGGTTTGTAAGTGTTTTTGTTCAATAACTAGGCGTGTTAGTCTCCCAGTATTTGGCAGGATAATTGGGTTCTTCATGTTGTAGGCCAGGGCAGAGTTCTTAAGACGTCCTCCCACTCTTAGTACGGCCCTGCTGTCTAAAAATAGATTTAATTTATACAAACAGCTGCTCTTTGATATAAATCCATTTTGTTTGAGTTGCTTAATTTCATCGGCGAATGCGGATTGTTGCACATATTTTATTATATGTGTTGTTGCTTCGTCAATTTCCAATGCCGATAGGTATTTTGCGGTTGATTTAATCTTACGAGTACTTTTGTAGAAACGCAAAATCCAAGTCATTACTCTAGTTAAACGAGTGAATGAACTGCAGTTATTCAACAAGTTTTGAATAAAATTATCAGTACCGTTTTTCAGCGACGCGCATGAATAATTTAACAATTTCATATCTTTCATCTCGACTCACAGTTCCGTTGTATATTGTATAAAGACAAATTTTCCTCTCAGTTTCCTCAAAGTTTTGCAGCCATGCAGGTCCTTGCTACCATAGTTCATAGGTAGCCAGTTTTGTAGGTGATAGTCCTCGCGATGCGCAGTCTGCGGGGTTTTCTTCTGACTTGACGTAAGCCCACTGTTTACCAGGAACTATCTTTGTTATCTTGGCTACCCGAGTAGAAATATATTTTTCACATCTTGATTGTTCTCCTTGAATCCAGGCCAGGACTACCTTAGAATCACACCATCCAAAGATCTTAATAGATTTTCCTTGTAGAGAGTTAATAATTTTCTCTATTAACTTTGCAACTAGTAAAGCTCCACATAGTTCCAGTTTAGGTAGTGAAGTTTTCTGTTTCAGCTGCACAACTCTTGTCTTAGCAGCAATAAGGGTGATTTTTGATCGGCCTTCCTTATCTATAACTCGGCTAAATACGACTGCCGAGAAAGCCTTTTCACTCGAATCGCTGAATCCGTGTAGTTGCATGTTGCTATCTGAGCTTCCAATCCATCGCTCTAATTTCAGTCGTTTAATACTCAACAGTTCGCCTCTTAGTTTTCTCCACTCTGTACATATACTCTCAGATAAACCTTCGTCCCACTGAATTTTGTTCAACCAAACTTGTTGAAATAACCGGCTACAGTTATAGGAGATAGCCAGCCAAATGGATCATACATTTTGGAAATTTCTGATAATGAAATTCTCTTCGTCATCCGTTTCTCATAGTTATCTCCCATCTCCCAGTTAAACATGAAATTATCAGTCCTCGGATTCCAGGTTAATCCGAGCGTTTTCATCGAATCTTGTTGCTTGAAATCAAATGTTGTTGTTGAAACTTGATCTGCTGATAAATGTGTTAGCAGCTCAGTCTCATTACTAGACCATTTTCATAAATTAAAGCCACCTCCTCTTAGTAAGTTAATTAATTGTTGTTTTTGTATTTTTGCTGAACTTAGCGAATTCGCACCGCTGACTAAATCGTCCATATAAAATTCGTTTTGAAGGATATCAGCCGCTATCGGGAACTTGTGTCCGTCGTCTATTGCGAGTTGTTTTAGGGTTCTCATGGCTAAATAAGGTGCACTTTTGGTTCCGTGCGTAATAGTGCAGAGTTGCATCTTAAGCCTTAAGCCTTTGTTCGGGCTGTCGCGCCATACGATTTTTTGCAATCCTTGCTGTTTTTCATGTATCAGGATTTGTCGATAAATTTTTTCGATGTCAGCAGTGAAAACGTATTGATAGCTTCACCATTTGATGATTAGCGACTGGATATATTTTTGCATGTTAGGCCCCTTTTCTATCAGAGAATTTAGGCTTTCTTGTGACTTGCCGCTAAACTTCATCGATCCATTGAACACTACTCTCAGTTTGGTCGTCATAGATGATTCCCTCAGGATCCCATGATGAGGCAAAAACATTCCAATCTTTCGTCAGTAGTTGCAGTAGAAGGTTTCATGTGTCCCAGTTCAATATATTCGTGAACTCCTTGTACATCTTTTCTAGCTTATGTTGTCTTTGTAGTCGTCTCTCTAATTGAAGAAATTGTGAGATACACCTGGATTTGGAGTTTCCAAGCTTTTATTTAAAGTCTTCATGTAGAGGCATCTGGACTACATATCTTCCGTCATGTCGTCTCTCAGTAGTTTCTTTGTAGAAATTTTCACATCTGTTATCCTCGGATATCTCCTCAGTTTGTAAAATATCTTCATTTTCCCAAAACTTTTCTAAGTTTTCAGTTCCTATCAAGGTTATGTAACAGTTCAATGTTTTGACGTTTCCACATAACACCCACCCTAGTTGAGTTTGCTGAGCCATTGGAGATTGTGAAGACCCCTTAAGTACACCTTCCAGGATAATGTCAGAATATACATCGGCCCCCAGGAGTATGTCAAGAGATCGTGATACATTGAATTCTGGATCGGCGAGCTTCAAGTTTTGGAGATGAGGCCAGTTTCCAATTTCAAAGGTCTGATTTGGCAACCTGTTTATTAGTTAAGGCATTATTAGCGCCTCAGCTGACAGGGTGTAATCCGAATAAATAGATTTACACTCTATTTGGAGCAAACCCTTACAGTTGGTGGAAGTCACTCCAACTCCCGTTACCGTTGCATTCAGTTTTCGTCTCGGCAGCCTTAGTAGTTGCGCGGCATTTTGACTAACCAAGGTTATTTGACTTTCTTGATCTATTAACCCACGTAAGTTAACATAGGTTCCATCTACAGTTTTCACTCTCAGTAGTGCCGTAGCCAACAAGACATCTTGTGTCTCACCCGACACATGACTAGACTTGGAATGATAATACTTCCGTTGACCTGATTGTTGATTCTGGCGCCTTACAGAATCATTACTTTTGCCGTACGGATGAAGTAATGTGTGATGCGGCTGGTGACATAGTTTACAATTGTTTGTTGACCGACATTCGTTGTTTCCATGACTGTATAATCAGTTTTTGCAACAGCGAAGTTTTGCTGCCGTTTCGTTCCTGCTATCTGAATCCATGTCAATGAATTGGAGGCATTGCATCAACACATGATCTTTCTGACAAAGTGGGCAGTTTTTGGTGGTAGCATGAAAACTTTTGGGAAATTCATGCTTCCAAGCTTTGTTTTTAAAGTTGTTGCTTCTTGATGTTGACGGCTTTTGATTACTTGAATCCGTTTTCTGGTGATTCCTCGCAGCTTCCAACGCCATGAACTTGCTTTCCAGAAAATTGCTGAACTCATCTTAGTTTGGTAGTTCTCGAGGGTCTTCCAGCTCCTTGTTGTACTCGTTGTATGTTGCAGAGTCAAGTTTTTGCAACATCAAATGCACGATTATCGGATCCCAAGTAGCTATATCGATTCCAATGTTGTTGAGACCATTTAAGCACTCGAGTATGACATCGTGCATATTTTTGATGAAGTAACCAGACGCTTGCTGAGTTACTGGAAGATTCAGCATAGTATTCATGTAAGAATTAAACATCATACGTTTTTTATTGAAGCGGTGATTTAATATTTCCCAACAGGAATCATAGTTTTCAGCGCTAATGGTCAAATGCTTTACTTGTTGTAATGCTTCCCCTTTCAGTTTTTTTTTAAGGTGTTTCATCTTCTGTATTTTCGGTATCAATGAGTTGTTATGAATGGTTTCCTCGAATGATATAATAATTTCCCTGAACGATACCCATTGATTATAATTACCCGAGAATTCGGGAATTTCCATACGCGGTGTTGATTCTTGGTAGTGAACGTGCACCCAGATTTTGCTATTCAGCTGTTTTCGTAATTCGTCACAGTGTTTTTCTAGCCTGTTATAGTTTTTCTCATACTCATCATCTTGATCTCCGTCCTGGAGCATACTATCCAACTCCCAGTGTCGCTTGTCAACGATTTCCCATTTCACCTTCAAAGTTTTCAGATAATCTTCCATTTCCCATCTCTCCATAGTTTTCTCCATATTTATCTTCGACATAGTTCTTTCGAAAGCTTTAAAATTCGATCTTTGTTGACTCAGTATCTCAGTTATCTTGAGAGTCGCCGAATTTTCAAGGCATGTTTGCTCTTCCATAGTTTTTTCCGCCTTCGAAGTTGATTCGAGTTGACCCAGAATAGCTTTCCTTGTTTTCCGATACAAATTTTTTATCTGTTCAAAGACCTGTTTCGTAAAATATTCATGGGTAGGATCAGTTCTTTGTAAAAGTTTAGCGTGCCTGTCCTCAAAGTCTTCCCATTGGTTCTCCAGCGACACCATCCGCGTTGTTAAATAGTCCACAGTTTTCCTGGCCTTTCCGTCCTTCCCAAAGTTCTCACACAGTCTCTGGATATTTTCGCACACTTCTCCCTGAATATGTAAATCTTCCATCTTTCTTCACAGTTAGTTATTGACTCGGATTAGTTAATAAATTGATGTGTTTGAACGTAGCCAAAGTTCAACTCACAGTTAGATTATTGATGTCAAAATCCGTTAAAGTTACTCTTACAGTAAAAGTTAGTCACTTTAGATAGGTACCGTACTTCTATTCCACTAAATAAGTTAAACAGTCACAGTTCAAAGTTACAGAGTCACTCAACACGTAGTTAAGTTGTTGTTGACAAGTGGACCCCCTGGTACACAGCTTCTCGCAGTTTAATACTCCCTTCGGCTCACAGTTATATTAACAGTTACGAGTGGACCCCTTAGTTAACAGATTCTCCTTTTAGCACACAGTTATATTCACACAGTTAGTTTGTCGTCGACGACCCCTTAGCCCCTTGGCGTAGTAGAAGATCACAGTATCCACAGTCTGCTAGTTCCAGTCTTCTATCGTTCCTCAGCGTAGTTGACCGAAGAGTTCCGAAGAAGTCCTGGTTCTCGAAGGACGATTTGATGTATGGTCAGAGTGATCAGTTCTGGCCATACTCTGGTTGTAGTAGATAGTTGCAGTGGAGTGGAGTTATAATTAGAGACAGACTGGTAGTTTGAAGGTGGTTTATTGTAGAGAAAGGTGTAGGTTCTCTAGCTGTGATCTCTACGGTGGCTAAGTAAGTACTCAGTTAATAAATAAAGAAAAGGTAAAACGTTCAAGTAATACATGACGCATGCGCTGGACATAAGTAGAAACAGACTGGTAGTTTGAAGGTGGTTTATTGTAGAGAAAGGTGTAGGTTCTCTAGCTGTGATCTCTACGGTGGCTAAGTAAGTACTCAGTTAATAAATAAAGAAAAGGTAAAACGTTCAAGTAATACATGACGCACGCGCTGGACATAAGTAGAAACAGACTGGTAGTTTGAAGGTGGTTTATTGTAGAGAAAGGTGTAGGTTCTCTAGCTGTGATCTCTACGGTGGCTAAGTAAGTACTCAGTTAATAAATAAAGAAAAGGTAAAACGTTCAAGTAATACATGACGCACGCGCTGGACATAAGTAGAAA
Organism: Ypsolopha scabrella; assembly: GCA_910592155.1. Classification (NCBI taxonomy): domain Eukaryota; kingdom Metazoa; phylum Arthropoda; class Insecta; order Lepidoptera; family Ypsolophidae; genus Ypsolopha; species Ypsolopha scabrella. The sequence continues at coordinate 19,138,485 of OU342983.1, forward strand.
CAGACTGGTAGTTTGAAGGTGGTTTATTGTAGAGAAAGGTGTAGGTTCTCTAGCTGTGATCTCTACGGTGGCTAAGTAAGTACTCAGTTAATAAATAAAGAAAAGGTAAAACGTTCAAGTAATACATGACGCACGCGCTGGACATAAGTAGAAACAGACTGGTAGTTTGAAGGTGGTTTATTGTAGAGAAAGGTGTAGGTTCTCTAGCTGTGATCTCTACGGTGGCTAAGTAAGTACTCAGTTAATAAATAAAGAAAAGGTAAAACGTTCAAGTAATACATGACGCACGCGCTGGACATAAGTAGAAACAGACTGGTAGTTTGAAGGTGGTTTATTGTAGAGAAAGGTGTAGGTTCTCTAGCAGTGATCTCTACGGTGGCTAAGTAAGTACTCAGTTAATAAATAAAGAAAAGGTAAAACGTTCAAGTAATACATGACGCACGCGCTGGACATAAGTAGAAACAGACTGGTAGTTTGAAGGTGGTTTATTGTAGAGAAAGGTGTAGGTTCTCTAGCTGTGATCTCTACGGTGGCTAAGTAAGTACTCAGTTAATAAATAAAGAAAAGGTAAAACGTTCAAGTAATACATGACGCACGCGCTGGACATAAGTAGAAACAGACTGGTAGTTTGAAGGTGGTTTATTGTAGAGAAAGGTGTAGGTTCTCTAGCTGTGATCTCTACGGTGGCTAAGTAAGTACTCAGTTAATAAATAAAGAAAAGGTAAAACGTTCAAGTAATACATGACGCACGCGCTGGACATAAGTAGAAACAGACTGGTAGTTTGAAGGTGGTTTATTGTAGAGAAAGGTGTAGGTTCTCTAGCTGTGATCTCTACGGTGGCTAAGTAAGTACTCAGTTAATAAATAAAGAAAAGGTAAAACGTTCAAGTAATACATGACGCACGCGCTGGACATAAGTAGAAACAGACTGGTAGTTTGAAGGTGGTTTATTGTAGAGAAAGGTGTAGGTTCTCTAGCTGTGATCTCTACGGTGGCTAAGTAAGTACTCAGTTAAAAAATAAAGAAAAGGTTAAACGTTCAAGTAATACATGACGCACGCGCTGGACATAAGTAGAAACAGACTGGTAGTTTGAAGGTGGTTTATTGTAGAGAAAGGTGTAGGTTCTCTAGCTGTGATCTCTACGGTGGCTAAGTAAGTACTCAGTTAATAAATAAAGAAAAGGTAAAACGTTCAAGTAATACATGACGCACGCGCTGGACATAAGTAGAAACAGACTGGTAGTTTGAAGGTGGTTTATTGTAGAGAAAGGTGTAGGTTCTCTAGCTGTGATCTCTACGGTGGCTAAGTAAGTACTCAGTTAATAAATAAAGAAAAGGTAAAACGTTCAAGTAATACATGACGCACGCGCTGGACATAAGTAGAAACAGACTGGTAGTTTGAAGGTGGTTTATTGTAGAGAAAGGTGTAGGTTCTCTAGCTGTGATCTCTACGGTGGCTAAGTAAGTACTCAGTCAATATATAAAGGAAAGGTAAAACGTTCAAGTAATACATGACGCACGTGCTGGACATAAGTAGAAACAGACTGGTAGTTTGAAGGTGGTTTATTGTAGAGAAAGGTGTAGGTTCTCTAGCTGTGATCTCTACGGTGGCTAAGTAAGTACTCAGTTAATAAATAAAGAAAAGGTAAAACGTTCAAGTAATACATGACGCACGCGCTGGACATAAGTAGAAACAGACTGGTAGTTTGAAGGTGGTTTATTGTAGAGAAAGGTGTAGGTTCTCTAGCTGTGATCTCTACGGTGGCTAAGTAAGTACTCAGTTAATAAATAAAGAAAAGGTAAAACGTTCAAGTAATACATGACGCACGCGCTGGACATAAGTAGAAACAGACTGGTAGTTTGAAGGTGGTTTATTGTAGAGAAAGGTGTAGGTTCTCTAGCTGTGATCTCTACGGTGGCTAAGTAAGTACTCAGTTAATAAATAAAGAAAAGGTAAAACGTTCAAGTAATACATGACGCACGCGCTGGACATAAGTAGAAACAGACTGGTAGTTTGAAGGTGGTTTATTGTAGAGAAAGGTGTAGGTTCTCTAGCTGTGATCTCTACGGTGGCTAAGTAAGTACTCAGTTAAAAAATAAAGAAAAGGTAAAACGTTCAAGTAATACATGACGCACGCGCTGGACATAAGTAGAAACAGACTGGTAGTTTGAAGGTGGTTTATTGTAGAGAAAGGTGTAGGTTCTCTAGCTGTGATCTCTACGGTGGCTAAGTAAGTACTCAGTTAATAAATAAAGAAAAGGTAAAACGTTAAAGTAATACATGACGCACGCGCTGGACATAAGTAGAAACAGACTGGTAGTTTGAAGGTGGTTTATTGTAGAGAAAGGTGTAGGTTCTCTAGCTGTGATCTCTACGGTGGCTAAGTAAGTACTCAGTTAATAAATAAAGAAAAGGTAAAACGTTCAAGTAATACATGACGCACGCGCTGGACATAAGTAGAAACAGACTGGTAGTTTGAAGGTGGTTTATTGTAGAGAAAGGTGTAGGTTCTCTAGCTGTGATCTCTACGGTGGCTAAGTAAGTACTCAGTTAATAAATAAAGAAAAGGTAAAACGTTCAAGTAATACATGACGCACGCGCTGGACATAAGTAGAAACAGACTGGTAGTTTGAAGGTGGTTTATTGTAGAGAAAGGTGTAGGTTCTCTAGCTGTGATCTCTACGGTGGCTAAGTAAGTACTCAGTTAATAAATAAAGAAAAGGTAAAACGTTCAAGTAATACATGACGCACGCGCTGGACATAAGTAGAAACAGACTGGTAGTTTGAAGGTGGTTTATTGTAGAGAAAGGTGTAGGTTCTCTAGCTGTGATCTCTACGGTGGCTAAGTAAGTACTCAGTTAAAAAATAAAGAAAAGGTAAAACGTTCAAGTAATACATGACGCACGCGCTGGACATAAGTAGAAACAGACTGGTAGTTTGAAGGTGGTTTATTGTAGAGAAAGGTGTAGGTTCTCTAGCTGTGATCTCTACGGTGGCTAAGTAAGTACTCAGTTAATAAATAAAGAAAAGGTAAAACGTTAAAGTAATACATGACGCACGCGCTTGACATAAGTAGAAACAGACTGGTAGTTTGAAGGTGGTTTATTGTAGAGAAAGGTGTAGGTTCTCTAGCTGTGATCTCTACGGTGGCTAAGTAAGTACTCAGTTAATAAATAAAGAAAAGGTAAAACGTTAAAGTAATACATGACGCACGCGCTGGACATAAGTAGAAACAGACTGGTAGTTTGAAGGTGGTTTATTGTAGAGAAAGGTGTAGGTTCTCTAGCTGTGATCTCTACGGTGGCTAAGTAAGTACTCAGTTAATAAATAAAGAAAAGGTAAAACGTTCAAGTAATACATGACGCACGCGCTGGACATAAGTAGAAACAGACTGGTAGTTTGAAGGTGGTTTATTGTAGAGAAAGGTGTAGGTTCTCTAGCTGTGATCTCTACGGTGGCTAAGTAAGTACTCAGTTAATAAATAAAGAAAAGGTAAAACGTTCAAGTAATACATGACGCACGCGCTGGACATAAGTAGAAACAGACTGGTAGTTTGAAGGTGGTTTATTGTAGAGAAAGGTGTAGGTTCTCTAGCTGTGATCTCTACGGTGGCTAAGTAAGTACTCAGTTAATAAATAAAGAAAAGGTAAAACGTTCAAGTAATACATGACGCACGCGCTGGACATAAGTAGAAACAGACTGGTAGTTTGAAGGTGGTTTATTGTAGAGAAAGGTGTAGGTTCTCTAGCTGTGATCTCTACGGTGGCTAAGTAAGTACTCAGTTAAAAAATAAAGAAAAGGTAAAACGTTCAAGTAATACATGACGCACGCGCTGGACATAAGTAGAAACAGACTGGTAGTTTGAAGGTGGTTTATTGTAGAGAAAGGTGTAGGTTCTCTAGCTGTGATCTCTACGGTGGCTAAGTAAGTACTCAGTTAATAAATAAAGAAAAGGTAAAACGTTCAAGTAATACATGACGCACGCGCTGGACATAAGTAGAAACAGACTGGTAGTTTGAAGGTGGTTTATTGTAGAGAAAGGTGTAGGTTCTCTAGCTGTGATCTCTACGGTGGCTAAGTAAGTACTCAGTTAATAAATAAAGAAAAGGTAAAACGTTCAAGTAATACATGACGCACGCGCTGGACATAAGTAGAAACAGACTGGTAGTTTGAAGGTGGTTTATTGTAGAGAAAGGTGTAGGTTCTCTAGCTGTGATCTCTACGGTGGCTAAGTAAGTACTCAGTCAATATATAAAGGAAAGGTAAAACGTTCAAGTAATACATGACGCACGTGCTGGACATAAGTAGAAACAGACTGGTAGTTTGAAGGTGGTTTATTGTAGAGAAAGGTGTAGGTTCTCTAGCTGTGATCTCTACGGTGGCTAAGTAAGTACTCAGTTAATAAATAAAGAAAAGGTAAAACGTTCAAGTAATACATGACGCACGCGCTGGACATAAGTAGAAACAGACTGGTAGTTTGAAGGTGGTTTATTGTAGAGAAAGGTGTAGGTTCTCTAGCTGTGATCTCTACGGTGGCTAAGTAAGTACTCAGTTAATAAATAAAGAAAAGGTAAAACGTTCAAGTAATACATGACGCACGCGCTGGACATAAGTAGAAACAGACTGGTAGTTTGAAGGTGGTTTATTGTAGAGAAAGGTGTAGGTTCTCTAGCTGTGATCTCTACGGTGGCTAAGTAAGTACTCAGTTAATAAATAAAGAAAAGGTAAAACGTTCAAGTAATACATGACGCACGCGCTGGACATAAGTAGAAACAGACTGGTAGTTTGAAGGTGGTTTATTGTAGAGAAAGGTGTAGGTTCTCTAGCTGTGATCTCTACGGTGGCTAAGTAAGTACTCAGTTAATAAATAAAGAAAAGGTAAAACGTTCAAGTAATACATGACGCACGCGCTGGACATAAGTAGAAACAGACTGGTAGTTTGAAGGTGGTTTATTGTAGAGAAAGGTGTAGGTTCTCTAGCTGTGATCTCTACGGTGGCTAAGTAAGTACTCAGTTAAAAAATAAAGAAAAGGTAAAACGTTCAAGTAATACATGACGCACGCGCTGGACATAAGTAGAAACAGACTGGTAGTTTGAAGGTGGTTTATTGTAGAGAAAGGTGTAGGTTCTCTAGCTGTGATCTCTACGGTGGCTAAGTAAGTACTCAGTTAATAAATAAAGAAAAGGTAAAACGTTCAAGTAATACATGACGCACGCGCTGGACATAAGTAGAAACAGACTGGTAGTTTGAAGGTGGTTTATTGTAGAGAAAGGTGTAGGTTCTCTAGCTGTGATCTCTACGGTGGCTAAGTAAGTACTCAGTTAATAAATAAAGAAAAGGTAAAACGTTCAAGTAATACATGACGCACGCGCTGGACATAAGTAGAAACAGACTGGTAGTTTGAAGGTGGTTTATTGTAGAGAAAGGTGTAGGTTCTCTAGCTGTGATCTCTACGGTGGCTAAGTAAGTACTCAGTTAATAAATAAAGAAAAGGTAAAACGTTCAAGTAATACATGACGCACGCGCTGGACATAAGTAGAAACAGACTGGTAGTTTGAAGGTGGTTTATTGTAGAGAAAGGTGTAGGTTCTCTAGCTGTGATCTCTACGGTGGCTAAGTAAGTACTCAGTCAATAAATAAAGGAAAGGTAAAACGTTCAAGTAATACATGACGCACGCGCTGGACATAAGTAGAAACAGACTGGTAGTTTGAAGGTGGTTTATTGTAGAGAAAGGTGTAGGTTCTCTAGCTGTGATCTTTACGGTGGCTAAGTAAGTACTCAGTTAATAAATAAAGAAAAGGTAAAACGTTCAAGTAATACATGACGCACGCGCTGGACATAAGTAGAAACAGACTGGTAGTTTGAAGGTGGTTTATTGTAGAGAAAGGTGTAGGTTCTCTAGCTGTGATCTCTACGGTGGCTAAGTAAGTACTCAGTTAATAAATAAAGAAAAGGTAAAACGTTCAAGTAATACATGACGCACGCGCTGGACATAAGTAGAAACAGACTGGTAGTTTGAAGGTGGTTTATTGTAGAGAAAGGTGTAGGTTCTCTAGCTGTGATCTCTACGGTGGCTAAGTAAGTACTCAGTTAAAAAATAAAGAAAAGGTAAAACGTTCAAGTAATACATGACGCACGCGCTGGACATAAGTAGAAACAGACTGGTAGTTTGAAGGTGGTTTATTGTAGAGAAAGGTGTAGGTTCTCTAGCTGTGATCTCTACGGTGGCTAAGTAAGTACTCAGTTAATAAATAAAGAAAAGGTAAAACGTTCAAGTAATACATGACGCACGCGCTGGACATAAGTAGAAACAGACTGGTAGTTTGAAGGTGGTTTATTGTAGAGAAAGGTGTAGGTTCTCTAGCTGTGATCTCTACGGTGGCTAAGTAAGTACTCAGTTAATAAATAAAGAAAAGGTAAAACGTTTAAGTAATACATGACGCACGCGCTGGACATAAGTAGAAACAGACTGGTAGTTTGAAGGTGGTTTATTGTAGAGAAAGGTGTAGGTTCTCTAGCTGTGATCTCTACGGTGGCTAAGTAAGTACTCAGTCAATAAATAAAGAAAAGGTAAAACGTTCAAGTAATACATGACGCACGCGCTGGACATAAGTAGAAACAGACTGGTAGTTTGAAGGTGGTTTATTGTAGAGAAAGGTGTAGGTTCTCTAGCTGTGATCTCTACGGTGGCTAAGTAAGTACTCAGTCAATAAATAAAGAAAAGGTAAAACGTTCAAGTAATACATGACGCACGCGCTGGACATAAGTAGAAACAGACTGGTAGTTTGAAGGTGGTTTATTGTAGAGAAAGGTGTAGGTTCTCTAGCTGTGATCTCTACGGTGGCTAAGTAAGTACTCAGTTAATAAATAAAGAAAAAGTAAAACGTTCAAGTAATACATGACGCACGCGCTGGACATAAGTAGAAACAGACTGGTAGTTTGAAGGTGGTTTATTGTAGAGAAAGGTGTAGGTTCTCTAGCTGTGATCTCTACGGTGGCTAAGTAAGTACTCAGTTAATAAATAAAGAAAAGGTAAAACGTTCAAGTAATACATGACGCACGCGCTGGACATAAGTAGAAACAGACTGGTAGTTTGAAGGTGGTTTATTGTAGAGAAAGGTGTAGGTTCTCTAGCTGTGATCTCTACGGTGGCTAAGTAAGTACTCAGTTAATAAATAAAGAAAAGGTAAAACGTTCAAGTAATACATGACGCACGCGCTGGACATAAGTAGAAACAGACTGGTAGTTTGAAGGTGGTTTATTGTAGAGAAAGGTGTAGGTTCTCTAGCTGTGATCTCTACGGTGGCTAAGTAAGTACTCAGTTAATAAATAAAGAAAAGGTAAAACGTTCAAGTAATACATGACGCACGCGCTGGACATAAGTAGAAACAGACTGGTAGTTTGAAGGTGGTTTATTGTAGAGAAAGGTGTAGGTTCTCTAGCTGTGATCTCTACGGTGGCTAAGTAAGTACTCAGTTAATAAATAAAGAAAAGGTAAAACGTTCAAGTAATACATGACGCACGCGCTGGACATAAGTAGAAACAGACTGGTAGTTTGAAGGTGGTTTATTGTAGAGAAAGGTGTAGGTTCTCTAGCTGTGATCTCTACGGTGGCTAAGTAAGTACTCAGTTAATAAATAAAGAAAAGATAAAACGTTCAAGTAATACATGACGCATGCGCTGTGTAGGGTATTTGCTGCCTAGTTTAATAATTGTATATGAAGGTAGATTAATATATTTGTGTGTTGCCGAACTTGGTGTTTGTTCTTACGTTGTTGAGCCTATAAAATCCTAAAATCTAACTGGCGACGAGGAAAATCTGCTAATAACGTGTTATTGTTGTGTATTAGTGCGTGCGGAAGTGCATTTAGTAAAATGCCAATCGGAAAAATTGAGCCTTTCGACATTTCGAGCAAAAATTGGTCAAAATATGTAAGCAAAATATATTAAGCTCAAGAAATGTTCATTCATGCAAGAGAGCATCACATACGTTGGTTTTATCATAGATAAACATGGCTTGCATCCAGACCCTACAAAAGTTAAAGCAATAGCTGACGCCCCACCACCTAATGACGTAACACAGCTGCGTTCATTCCTTGGTATGGTCAATTATTATGGGAAATTCATTTCAAAATTAAGCACAATACTGTACCCTATGCATCAGCTTCTTAAAAAAAAATGTAACGTGGGATTGGTCTACAGAATGCGATAAGGCGTTTAATGAAGTCAAGAGAGCCATATTAAGCGAAAATGTACTAGTGCACTATGATCCTAATTTGCCGGTTGTATTGTCGGTTGATAGCAGTTCGTACGGCATAGGCAGTTTATTATCGCATAGGTATTCAAACGGAGATGAACGTCCAATATGTTTTGCGTCGCGGACATTAAACAGCGCAGAACGGTCATACAGCCAACTTGACAAGGAAGCGTTAGCAATTTTTAGTGGCGTTATAAAACACCACCAATACCTTTATGGTCGTCGATTTATCATTAAAACGGACCATAAACCATTGACTTTTATATTTGGCCCCAAAAATGGTTTGCCCCAAACGGCTGCGAGCCGTTTACAAAGATATGCTGCGCGGTTAGCGGCATACGATTTTAACTTAGAGTTCATTAAATCGAATGATAATAGTAACGCGGATGCGTTATCTCGACTGCCATTGCCGTGCGAACGAGACAGCAGAAAGGGGATGGACACGGTTTCTTTCATTCATTTTGTTGAAGAAGCATTTCCAATCAGCTCAAAAGAAGTTGCGTGTGAAACACAGAGAGATATCGTGCTAGCTAAAATTTTCAATTTTTTAGTCAACGGTTGGCCATCTAGCGTGGAGGAAGATTGCATTAAACCATATTTTAATCGTAGAGAAAAACTATCCATTGACCGCGGTTGTATTTTATACGACCATCGTGTCGTAATTCCTGAGATTCTGAGGATACAAGTTTTGAGAGAACTGCACGATGGACATCTCGGTATGATAAAAATGAAAAATATCGCGAGAAGTTATGTGTATTGGCCGTATATTGACGAAGAGATAGAGAATGTATGTAGGTGTTGTACCGCGTGTCTTCAACAGCGTGACGCGCCAGCGCGGTCACAGCTGCATCCGTGGTCGTTCCCTACCCGCCCGTGGCAACGTCTTCACATTGATTTTGCTGAATACCATGGCAAACACTATTTAATTACAGTGGACGCCCATAGTAAATGGATAGAGGCCCAGAAAATGGAGAACACGACGGCGAAGGCGACAATTATAAAATTCTTATTCTTATTCTTATTCTTTATTGTACACAAAAAAGGAGATTACAAATATTTGATACAATAATTTGAGTACAGCGGCGAGCTTATCTCTCAAAGAGATTTTTTATAGCAAACCGAATGAGTATAGGAGTGCTTTAAAAAATAAATAGGTAACCATATGTGTACGTACTACATACTAAAATACTTACATAGGTGTATAAAATATATATAAATATATAAATATATCTAACATACATACTAATATAACTAACTCTAATATAAACTGACTATATATAAACATGACATAACGATACATGATAATTGATAATACAGCAATAAATAATTAAACATATTTAGGATAGCTTAAGGATTTGCTGAATAGTATTCCTTTAGTTTCTTTTTAAAAGAGGAGATAGTGCGACAATCTCGGATTGTGTACGGAAGAGAATTCCACAGCCTGATGGCTCTAACAGTGAACGAATTTGCGAAAGCTCCGGTATTGTGAGAAGGCGTTTTAAGGAGTGTGACTGTGTGCGACCTGAGTGGTTTATTGATATCTCTGCTAAACAGGAAGTTGAAGCGCTCACGAAGATAATCCGGAGCTGTTGAACTCTTGAGGACATTGAAAAGGCAACACAACGTATGGAGATTTCTGCGCTTCCGAATAGGGAGCCATTTAAGTTCCGCGCGGTAGTATGAAACGTGGTCGTATTTGCGCAAGCCATACACGAATCTGATGCCCAGATTCTGCAACCTTTCCAATTTACCCAAGAGCTCTTCATTCGCGTCTATAAAACAAACGTCAGCGTAATCGATTAGGGGTAGAAGAAGAGACTGTGCGAGAGTGACTTTAGTTACGAAGGGGAGGAATTTCTGGAGGCGTTTGAGCGAATGGAAAGCAGCAAAGACACGTCGGCTAATCTCAGTAACGTGCGATGACCAAGATAAATTGCAGTCAAAGATAACCCCTAGATTTTTCACCGTTTTCATGTAGGCAAAATTGAGAGAATTATTTGCCAGGTTTGGTCTTCCTATTCAAATTGTTAGTGACGGTGGCCCGCCCTACTCTTCTTTTGAATTTGAGGATTTTCTAGCCAAAAATATCATCAAACACACCATAACCAGCCCGTACAGGCCGGCCGGGAACGGGGCTGCGGAAAATGCAGTGAAGTCGGTAAAAAGAGCTATAAAAAAAGCTGTTCACGATGGGGTCGACGTAGACACAGCCTTATCAAAATTTTTATTTCAGTATAGGAACTGTGAACACGCGACAACGGGCAAAGCGCCAGCTGAAGCGCTCCTTGGGCGGCGAGCGCGAGGCCGTTTAGACGCAGTGCGTCCGAGTACGGCGGAAGTAGTAGCGGCGGTGCAGGAGCGCGCCGGAGAGCGGGCCCCCGACCTCCAGCGCCATGTGGAGCTAGGTGAAGCCGTGCTCGCGCGGGATTACGGGCCCCGCGCGCGCCACCAGCAGTGGCAGCCCGCCACCGTTCTCTCTCGCGAAGCGCCACACTCGTACACCGTCAAACTTAATGACGGCCGGGTATGGAAAAGACATATTGACCAAATTTTGTCAAACAGAAAATCATTTCATCGCCACTCTTTAAGTATTCAAAGTGACAGTGACAATAACACTCCTAATGACCTGACGGTCCCGCAATCTTCCGAAGCGCATGAGTCACCTGTGCGGCCGGAGCCCACACCGAGTTGCTTAGATAACTGTGTGAATGAGTCACCGGGTCCGGCTCCGGCGTCAGCTGTTACAGAGAATGATAACAGTAACATGTCGTCGCGTCCTAGGCGAGCATGTTTATTTAAAGGAAAGTATTGTCAATAGAACTATAGCTAAGATTTTTTTTGTTATACTTTATTTTTTAGAGTGTTATGTATCCAACTTTTAACAGTTACAATTATTAGTGATAACGATAAGTGCCTAATATTCCTTGTTTATTATATAGATATATATATATTTTTGTTTGCACGTTCTTTCACATGAGTTTTGTTAGTTAGTGTTTCTTGCTTTTGTATTATATAACAAACAATAGCAATGAATGCTATAATTTTCTTTTAAGGGGGGACGTGTAGGGTATTTGCTGCCTAGTTTAATAATTGTATATGAAGGTAGATTAATATATTTGTGTGTTGCCGAACTTGGTGTTTGTTCTTACGTTGTTGAGCCTATAAAATCCTAAAATCTAACTCGCTGGACATAAGTAGGCTGATTGCCCGTACAAGCCCGGTTCGTGACAACGACAACTTTGATCAAAAACATATGTTAATATATTTCTGGCCTTTATCGCGATGTTTTTGGAAAAACTAGGGATATACACCACTTCATATTGGCCGCCTTAATAAAGGACTAAAATTTATTTGATTGAATTTTTTCTCTTTTGTGAGTTATTTCATTACTTACGAGCCCGCTCCGAATTGTTATTCATAATATCTAAGTATCAAAATAACGCGCAAAGGAGAAACAATTGTATCAAATAAATGTTAGGTCTTCATTTAGATGGCCAATATGGACTGGTGTGTGTCCCTGATTTTTACAAAAACATCGCGGTAATGACAAGAAAAATAATTAAAATAATGTTTCGCATCAAATAGACGAAAAATATGGAGCGGCCTCTTAAGTAAACTCTTTTGATCAAAAAGATGTTGATCGGATTTTAAAATATCTCAGTAAGTTTATGACTTTTATTTGGTTGTGACTTCATTTAGTACGCTCCCGTGGCATTCTCCTTTGCTTATATTGTTATACGTACTCTTTTAGAACAAAATAATAAAATTTGGGTTCCGTACTCAGAGGGTACCGAATTATTTTAGCGCCTTTTTATTGACGCCTTGATGTTGCTTTGGCATTTACATTGTTGTAATGTATCATGTTTTATGGTTTCTTACCCGTTTTAATGTGATGGTACGGAACCCTCTATGCGCGAGTCTGCGCCCGCCGTAATCAATTATTTGATTACGGCGGGCGCAAAATGCGTTCGTGCAATAGTAAAAGCTGGTCGGCTATTCCTGAAAATTAAACGGGCTTTTACAGTGACTCTTTGATTATATACGCAGCTAGACTGTGAAATCGTTAACCTGTCTCAATACAGAACCTAAAAAACATAAGCTCTTTCAAATTAAAGGTTTAAACTCTTTTACGGCAATGAATTGAATATCTGTTCAATTAGAATGAATAGAGTGTTCAGTATCATATTATAATTTTTGTACGTTTATTATTTATTTATATGTAAATGTAATAGGTTGGGGAAAAACTCTTCGCAAATAGTATGTATGAACTTATAATAAAATCTCTTTGGCTATACCATTTGTATCTGGCTGGTTTTGGTATTATTAAAAAGATTAAATTAAAAAAAAGATAATTCCCAATTCAAAATAGATAAAATGTGTGATTTTCATTTGTTTTTATTACTGTTAAGACGAGTAAATCTAATGAAGAATTTCGATACATTTTAAAATTTTACTACAAAAAAGGTAAAAATGCAACGCAAGCCGCGAAAAAAAATTGTGATGTTTATGGACCTAGTGCAGTGTCTGTGAGAGTAGCACAGATTTAGTATAAGCGTTTTCAATCCGGAAATTTTGATGTCAAAGATGCACCTCGTTCTGGGCGCCCTGTTACGGATAAAATGGATGCCATTATGGAAAAAGTGGAGCAAGATCGGCATATCAGTAGTTACGATGTAGCTGAAGAACTGGGAATTGACCACAAAACAGTTTTGGCGCATTTGAAAAAGGTTGGGTACACAAAAAAGCTCGATATTTGGGTGCCTCATGAGCTCACTGAAAGAAACTTAATGAACCGTGTACTCATTTGTGATTCTTTATTAAGACGTAATTAAACCGAACCATTTTTGAAAAACCTGATAACTGGTGATGAAAAGTGGATCACGTACGACAAGAACGTGCGAAAAAGGTCGTGGTCAAAGGCTGGTCAGGCTTCACAGACTCTGGCGAAACCCGGGTTATCTCGCAACAAGGTAATGCTGTGTGTATGGTGGGATTGGAAGGGCATTATTCACTATGAGCTGTTACCGCCAGGCAGGACCATCGATTCTGAACTCTACTGCGAACAACTGATGAGATTAAAGCAATAAGTTGAGAGAAAGCGGCCGGAATTAGTCAACAGAAGGGGTGTGGTTTTTCATCATGATAACGCTAGACCTCACACACCTTTAGCCACTCAGAAAATTAAGAGAGTTTGACTGGGACGTATTAATGCATCCGCCGTATAGTCCTGACCTTGCACCTTCAGATTTCCACATGTTTCGGTCTCTTCAGAATTCTTTAGGCAGTGTCAGGTTAACATCACGAGAGGACTGCCAAAACCACTTGTCGCGGTTTTTTGATCAGAAGCCCCAGAATTTCTATAGCAATGAGATCATGTCCCTACCTACAAGATGGCAGAAAGTTATCGAACAAAATGGCACCTACATACTTTAGTTAAATGTAAATAAACTTTATTAAAAAATGTTTTGAATTTTCATATAAAATGCGAAGAAAATTTTTCCCCAACCTAAATTAAAAATATACATTTCTCAATTTATAATAAGAATACGTGTAAGTTTATGTATATTTCTATGGGTCCGGTGAATAACGGTATAACTCGAATTAGGTCCAAAATTAGATTTCTTTTACCACTTTCTTTTCTCCGTTTTTTTCCTCTACAAAATAGTCTAACTGACATTTCGGTATCTTTTGTAACACCGAAATTATGACAAAATGGTTCAAGTAAATTTTTTTACGGTACACATTGGTCTAAAAAGATTTAGTCGCATACTTAAACATCACATCTTGTTAAATTAGAAGTAACTTTTTCACTTTTCTTTATTTGTTTTTTTTTTACATGTAATTGCTACATAATGGTAAACGGCACAAACCCAACTTAAATCTTACTCCATTCCATTTATCAATGCATAATTTTTTTGATGCCAAATGCTTTTAGGCCAGGGTATCCAGCGAAATCTGTCCTGCTCCAACACTTTCATTTTTCATATGTTCATCCTGCTCAGCGGGAGCGAGCCGCTCAGAAAACTCGCGGTTTTGAGGTGTATTTATTTATTATTTTGGAATTAGAGGGATGATTTTTCATATGACGGCCGTTGTATCTTACATTTTTTAAGACGTGTATTTTAGTATGAGTTTTACTGTACAAAACTTAACATAGCTCAAATGAAATGATAATTAGATCATAGTTCAAACCTACCTTTACGATTTATATGTATCGAGGAAAATGTAAGTAATCGTGTATCGAACGGCCAAAATATCAAGATCAACGATTTAAATAGAACATATATTTTTTACAAAGTTTTATCGTTGCTATTTATTGGCTTAAAATTAATTTGAAAAGAGACAAAATCGGAATAACCCGCCATAATTAAACTTCTGAACGATACCTATATATCTCTAAGATAGTATGTTTTTAGGGGTTGAACGGATATATAGTAATAGAACTTAATGTTATCTACATGACACTTTGATTTTATGTACGAAATGTGAAAAGGTTATCGAAAAAAAAAATTGCCTGAAAAAATTGCTTTTCGGTTCGCCTGTAAAGTTGGGTTTTGGGGGTTAAATTGTTTTTCACTGGAGGCACAAAATTATACTATCTATATGTGTATGTTTATTTTATAATTGAGTCGAATTGCGGGTGGCAGCTGGTTGAGGACGGAAGACAGCCAAGAGTGGTAACATTAGAAAAGACTTTCTATCAAGCGGAAGACTAACCGGGTTGATGGAGGGATAAATGTCATTTATTATATAGTATCTAATTGTATGTGTAATGTACAAATGTTAGCTTAAAAGGAGGGTCCAAAGAACTAATAAATTACTTGTGTATAAATAAATGAATTTTGTATTTTTGTATTTTATGATAATTTATTGTTTCTGGATAAACAGACACCTAAATCATCACTACTTACACAATTCCCAAGAAAAACATTTTGTTTGTTTCCAATTTCCAACTTTATCTAACAAAAGTCTACTTCTTACTTATAAACAACGTGAAATGAAACGGCCAAACAAATTGTCCCTTCACAATAGGGTTCAATAATTAAATTTTGCCTTTAACAGGTTCCTGACAATAGAATCATTACCTAGTTTCGTCTTCCAAGAAAATTCCTCAACTCTCTTTTCTTTCTAAGGAAATAAAGTTTTTCGGAATTTGCTACTAACAAACGATGTTTTGTAGGACGCATCCTGCTTTTATTTGAAACAATGTACATAAATCTGCGTAAATTTAATAGCGTACATTATAGCTTATAGTTTTTTTTTATTATTTAGCCTCTAATGTGTCCCATGGCTGGGCAAAAGCCTACCTTTGCTGAAACCACACATCGCGGTCCTGTGCTACTTCCAACCACCCCTGTGAAGATGAGTCAAGATCGTCCCGCCATCACGTTTTTTTGGTCTGCCTGGCCTTCGATAGCCGTCATCTGGCACCCACTCGGTAGCGATGTTCGCCCACCTATCCGAGTGCATACGACTAACGTGGCCAGCCCAGTTCCATTTAAGTTTTGCCGTCTGCACACCAACGTCAGCAATTTGAGTTCTGGAGCGCAGTTCAGTGTTTCGGATTCACCTAGAATGCTGCGCTCCATAGCTCGTTGGAAAACCTTGAGTTTGGTCTTCTGATGATCGGTTAGTGACCACGTTTGGGAACCGTAGGTAAAAACGGGGAGGATACACATGTCAACAAGTTAACGCTTCAGTGACAATGGAAGGTTACCCTTCATCAGCTCTTTCATGGACCAGTAGCTCTTCCAGGCGTTATTGATGCGTCTTTCAATTTCCTTGTCTTGCCTGTTATCGAAGGAGACTACCTGGCCCAGATAGATGTATTCGTTGACATATTGTATTACCTCCCCATCTATCTCGACCCTATGTTGCCTGCTGTTGGTCATTAATCGTGTTTTGGAACGATTCATCTTAAGTCCAATCCCGAGGCTCACTGTGCTTGTTCCTGAATTGTTAAGACATTTATTTCTCATAGACAACAATACAATGTTTACTTAATATTAAAGTGGTATGCTTATCTACGTGAGTGTATCTTATCCATTAATACCTTATTTTTTATATCTCATTGTGTTGTTGCGTAATTTTAATCTAATGGTAAAAAATAACCAACAAACACATATAAGAGAATATCATACAGTCTCAGGTGGTAGATCTGGTGCCGAACTCGACTGTGGAGGTACCACCATCTTCCTCGCAAACTGCCCGAAGTTATTTGGGGGAGAGTAAGAGAACAGCTCTCAAACAGGCACAACCAGCCTCTTGATTCTGTATCGAAAAATCAGTTGCCAAACCGAGTGCCGATCGTCGAAAACATACATATCCGCTTAACTAAGGATACGTTCGCACTTGAAATGACGTACCTAAATAGTTCAACATCCTTTGAAGGTTATTTTGGAAGTTAATTTTTCATGTATTTTTGGTGAATAGCAACCGTCGTTGGCAACCGACACTAAGTTACAGATTATATATATCCATCCCAAATTGCCAGGCCTTATAAAAACAAACTGGTGATGGGCAGCGGCGTCACTGGTGCGATGATTTCGGCACTGCGCTCACCAACCCACCTGCCCAGGGTGTGTGATTATGGGCATTTCTTTCAGGAGGACCTCTTTACTAGATTGGCTTTTTGAAATAAAACTTTAGACATATAGTTAGGTAACAAGAAAATAAATATTTGAAAAAATTAAAATCTTCAAACAAGTCTGATTCGCAGTAAAAACTGCTTTGAAAAAGAATCACCATAAAACAACTTGGCAGAAACTAAAAGAACAGCTCTCTTTTAATACTATTTTTATAGTGAACTAGCGTTTGTCTACAGCATCACTTGCTAAGGTCAGTTTAAAAGGATATTCACTCTAAAATCCTATGCGTCTAACAGTGATATTTTGATACTAGTATTATGTTTTAATTTTACTTGTGCACGTTCTATATTCCTTTGAGTTTCCTTTAGATCACTACTTTGAAGAAAAAGTCGACTAGTTAAAACTCAAAACAAAAAGTCATGTTCTGACGTTCCTAACTACAAGTCAGGCACGGACGAAAACTCACTAGGGGCTATTCATTGATTACAGAAGATATTTTAGGGGTGGAGGGGTGAGAACAAATCTTTTTACTTGCATGAGGGCGCAGACCTACGTATTTCTTAAGTAAGATTATGTGAAATGTTTTCCAGTAACTGATTCATTATCTAATTGGCCAAGCCCTTAGGCTAGTCCAAATTCGAGGATGGTATCTTTTTTCCTCAATTTTAGTCTTTTTTCGCCTACAAATAAATTTAGCAATACATTTAGGTCCTTATTAACGTTTCCTTTATAATTTGATCTTACATTGAATTGGCTGCGTCTTATTATTTCTTAAAGAAGCCAAACCGCCTTAAGAATAATATTAATTTTAATTTATACTAATTATTTAGATTTTTATATTTCCAACTTACGCTTTACGTACTAAATGAACAGCCATCTACAGACAGACGTGAGTTTTTGACGAATTCTCATTTTATTTCATATTAGAGGAATTTTAAACTCCAACCTAAAGAACTCCAGATATTGTCCCAACTTCTTCTTTCTCAAGAACGTTGAAATTGGACTTTAGACCACAAATTAACTTGTTCGGTCTATAAAGAATAGTATTTTGACAGACGGCTGGCAACTTTACTAATTTTCCGCCTCATAGACTACGTTTGCCTACGGGTGGTTCAGCATAAGTACTACAGAAGAGTCACTTATACTTATATTAAGTAGTAATTTAGGAAGTAGCTTTTATCCTCCGATTCCTAGAAAATATAATATGATAGGTAGGTATGTTATTTTATTACAAGACAAAAGAAGGTTTATCTGAATCTGTTTATTTGTGGCATATGTGCAGATGCATGATGAAAAGAAATGGTAGTTTGATAAACAGTACCGAACGAACCGCAGGCGAGTATGCTTTTCTTGATTTTGCTGTTATAAAATCGTTCGTAATTTTCGTTGCCCAGTATCACTCGATTACAGTTTTCAGAAATTTTTACTCAGAATAACAATTTAAACTTGCGAAAACACAGTAAATATTTATATATAACCGATCTAAAATCTAACTAAATTATGGCGCAAAGAATAAAGCAGTCCACCAGTGGCGTGCATAGAGCTTTTTGCTGGAAATGCAACGAGAAGATCAAGTTTGACGCCAATTGTATGACGCCAGGGTAGGCACTAACTACCCCAGACAACCTACATGATTTCACACAATTTTTTTTTTTTCATTTTTTGTTTCTTATTTTTATTGTCAAACTTGACCTCCTCATTGCTTTTCCAGCAAAAAGTTCTATGCAGGCCACTGCACAAGCATTTTTGGTTCGGTCACAAAGAGGTTTCATAGCGGTGAGGTCTCGCACCGCTATGAAACCTTCTTGCTCGTGCCGCAGTGTACTCTCTTATTATGTATTGTTTTGTACGAACAATATTTTTTCAAACCTCATTGTTGGTATCATATAATAATACCTACAATAATGTCCTACAATTCAAACTGAAAAAAAAATTAAAAGACGATAGAATATCCCTAATAGATCACATTTAAGAGAATAGGTTCCGATTGCATTGATCGCTGTTACTCCATGCCGAAAAACCTGCAGTGCGAGAGGGACGAATTCTGGAAAATTATCAAAATGACGACATTTATAACGAAATTTATTATTTAAAAAAAAACTAAGGTTTGTATCGAATATCTGTTCGGATAACAGTATAATAAAGTTTATACAGATTTTAATGACTAAATAATATAATATGATTTTGCTCAAATAATGTTAAAACTCGACATGAAACCTTTTTTTGGAGTCATCTTTGATTTTTTATGGCTCAATGTTGGAATGACTTCTGAAGATTCTGTTTCGATAAGAGTGTACATTATATTCTTGACAGTAGTCCAAATTTTTTTCAAATATCTAGTATTGCTAGATTCTTCAAACAAGGAAGAATAAATTATGGTTTTTCGGAACCTATCCTCTTAACCGAAAACAAAAATTTTTGTGCGAACTTTTTTTTTGCCTTTCCATAGAAATTTAGTCAGCCGATTCAACCACTTTGTACTGGGAAGTGAAAAAATTATTTGAGCAAAACATTTTTATTCTTTGGAATGTGACCAGTTAACAATACATGATTTACCCTAGAATTATTTTCACTTATTATTGTAAGACCTTATATATGTATATTAAAACCTCATAAATGACTCTACGGACTAAATATTCTTGGTCTTCCTACTTTATGTAATTGTACTGTAATATCAGAAAAAAATAGTTTACAGCATTATCTCGTTATGAAAACTGATTTAATTTCTTTCCGTATTAGAGAGGTTTGTAAATTTTTGGGCTCATAATCAGGAATTAACGATATCAGGATATATTAACATTATTGTTTAGTGCAATTGTGACATAGTTTCATTTCAATCGATCTCTCCGTCGAGGGGGAATCGAGCTGCGGACGCGCTCAAATATACCCAAAATAGATAATTTTAATTATAACAAATATGTAAAGTTTTTAAAAAATTATCCGAGAGTTAATTTGTTACTATAATACCTTTAATTGGACGAAGTTTTGATTGGTTTTCTTTCCTTTGCATACTTTATTAACTAAATCTTTGTCTTTATTTTGATATTGTTTTGGTTAAATTACTTAATAAAAATTAAAATTCTGATTTAGCTATCTCATTACAAATATTCTGTAGTTTATCATGTACATATTGTTTTAAGGGTTCTGTAGTCCGACAAGGAACCCTTATAGTTTCGCCATGTCCGTCTGTCCGTCCGCGGCTTAGCGCAGAGACTATTAAATACTATAAATCTGTAATTTGGCATGGATATAAATATAAATCACTCCGACAAAACGTTAAAATAAAATTTTGAAAAAAAAATGTTTTTGATGGTACCTCTCGTTCACGTAAACTAGAGATGTTTTTTTTTTCTAGTCTATCCCATAGTGTGGGATATCGTTGAATAGGCCGTTTAAAAACATTGTGGGTGTGTGAAAACAATTTTTCGATTTAGGGATCCGTAGTCGAAATATTAAGCTTTAAAGTGAAAATTTTAGTTAGAGTGGAGCGTCCTCCCCCCCTGCCGGCCAAACGGTTGTTTATAGAAATGTGATAAAATTCAGTATATATAATGAATTTAAAAGGAAAACTACCACAGCAAAGTAGGCTTTACAAGTTTACGAGTACAGGTCGCGCCAAACTTTTGGCCCCCTATAATGTATGGGACCAGAAGTTTGACGCGGTCTGTATTAGTAGACCAACTTATATGTACCGGGCAACTACGGAACCCTACATTGCGCGTGGCCCAAAACGCACTTGGCCAGTTTTCATATTTTTTTCTATCAAAACATCTGTATTAAACCAGCCCACGGCTTTTCAAGTTCGTCAGCGTAGTATGTCTCAAATTCATGCCACGCCATAGCAAATAATGATCCCGCTGTGCCGTAGTAAATAGCTACGAAGGAAGTGGACTTACTGCGATATCTTCCCCAGTGCCTACCCTAAGGGTTTGACGTTTATTGCTAAGAAAGGGCACTTGCCTTTAGGTAAATGTTTGTCAAGGGTAAAGTTCCAATTTAATTGACCAAGCATTTGAGGAACTGTTTATAAACGCAGGATCTATGTCTCGTAGTACTTTTGTTTAGTATTTGAAATCATAACGGCAATGTAGCACAAGTTGCTTCTAACTAATGCGCCATTTATTGATGGGAACACGACAATTTTTTCTTTACCAGCTTTTGCTCGCGGTTTTAGTGTCTTTCAATATTTGAGTGGTATCGGCAGTTTTAGCTTGTCTGCTATTTTATGAACACCCCTTGTAACAAACAAAAGCGGATCCAAATCCGTTAATTGGCTCTTGCGTTGAAACAAAACATACATACAGACAGACAAAATTCTAAATATGGTAGTTTTGGGCTCACTTCGATACTAATAACCTATTTCATTCATATTTGTATTAATTTATTAGTAAAACGAGTAGATTCCACACAAAATAACTTAGACAATAAAAAAATAAGTAAATAGTAGTATTTAAGGTGACTTTAGTTCGCCAAATTCATATTGAAGACTCGGTAAGTGTCAGGACCAAGGTTCGATGACCCTTTCTATGAAATACGCAAAATATAATAAGACTTCTTACTCGCAAACTCAACAGAGTCAAGGTTGTTCTTGAACAAATATAGAGGCACAAAATTATATTTTTCTTGTTTCGGAAACAAGGTCATCGAACTTTGGCCCCAACTATTTACCGAGTTTCCAGTATGAATGTGTCCATATAAACGAAAGTCACCATAGATACACGAATGTAGGTAATGTTTTATTAACGTAGTGTTTTACGTTAATAACATCTACAAGGGCGTGTTTTTTCGGATTTAAGATTTTTGAAAGACATGAATACCCAAAAGGGTGTCACAGGCGTTTGAGCGTAAAGACTGATGAAAGTTACAATCCACACCCGTACACCCACGTTTCACTGACGACTACGTACATCAGCACAAGTGTGCCCCTATGGGATTTGAACCCACGGCCTCTGAACAAGTTGTCGCAATATTTATTCAACTAGCCCACAAAGCAGTAGCGTGCATAGAACTTTTTACTGGAAAATAAATGAGAAGGGCAAGTTCGACGAAAAAATGAAACAAAAAAAAATCAGTTATTTTTTTAAATAATATAATGTACTCTAGGGTAGGCATTGCCTACCTTGGCGTCATAAAATAATGATATTTCAAAGTGACATTAAAAAATTTTTTTTTTTTATTTGCAAGCTTAACTTTCTCATTGCATTTCCACCAAAAACTTCAATGCACGCCCCTGCCACAAAGGTAGTCGGTTTTTAAATACATTATTAAAAAACAGTCACGTGTGAGTAGGACTTGCGCCCTGTTAGTTCATTTACATAAGTTAATAGATTTAAATAATTTTAAATTACAAACATCCTACAAAATCATTGAAAATTAAATTGGTCGAGTATTCGATTACGGAACCCTAAACTGACATTACAAATCTACGCTTTAAGTATTTGTCGTTTAAAATATACAGTAATGATAGTGTAAGTTTCTTAATAAATAAATTAAATAAATATTTCTCATACTATGAAAAAAAGTGTACAAGAAGACCTCATTTCAATAATTATTTATATCGAATTAAAGTCCTACAATCGCGTTTCTGTACTAAAGAAAACTAGAAAAGGGTACCTTTATTTATATACTAATTTATCAAATTAGTTGCTTCTTCTGGAAAGCAGGTAAAAAACTTCAAAAAGTGCTGATTTTAGTGAAATAGCACCTTAAGTATGGAACCCTAATAATTGTAAAAACTTGCAGTGCCAAACTGTAGATAAAGTATAGAAGTATGTTTAAACAACCAGATTTTTTTTAAACAACACGTTTTGCCCGTTGTTTGTTACCCAATCAATAATCCAACATAACAAATTCATATTTGATAACTATTTTTGCAAGTAGGCTGAGTTGCCTCCGAAGTTCTACAGGGTTAAATAATAATACATAGTTAGCGAAACTCAAAACATAGGTAGTACTGGTCTATATGAATAACTTTTTCTATCGGGGCTAAGCTAAATTCGCAAATTCTTTTCACTTCTTCTTATACAAATTGACCATATCAGCCATCTGTTCGAGAATTTTTCATAGTACCCATAGAAAAAGTTGTTCATAAAGACGAGTACTACCTATGTTTTGAGTTTCGCCAACTATTATTTATTTTTTATTTATTATTTAACCTTATACCGGGTGTAAAAGCAAAGTCAAGAATCCTTTAAGGGTGTGTTAGTATAATCGGTAAAGATATTGTTTTAAATACTGGGATCTCTAAATAAAGTACCAGTACCTCATAATAAGACGATTTTCTTTAATCAAAATACACACCTCACGGTCGCTGGCCACTCGGCTGAGGGGTACGGGATGCGGGGCGCGGGGTGCAATTAGGTGTGTGGGCAGAGCAAGCCGGTGAGCTGCGTAGCCATAGCTTAGAAAAATTATGGAATTTTTGTTGAAAATTCAGGGTATATATTTTTTTCCCGTAATGACATCAGAAGACTGAATACTGAATCGTGTATACTTTCATACCCTCAAGGGATTCTTGACTTTGCATTTACAACCTGTATACTTGTCTCAAGACGACTGATAATGTAAGTATTAATTGACGCTATTCAATAACTTGATTGATCTACATTAAGCACTCATTCATATTAATACATAGGTAACACTAAAAGTTTCCGGAACTGGCCACTTACATAAGCAATATTTAAAAATTTATTGCAACATTTGAAAATAGAACTCTTTGGCTGTAGAATGCAGTTTGTTTCATCTGACTGTCTTTCGTTTTTACCTTGTGGCGCCATTTAAAAAATTGTGTGTCTGCATCAACATGGATTTAACTCGGGAAAATTTTCGTAGTATGATTTTCTACGATTTTAAGTGTAATTTGACAGCTCAACAGAGCATCGCTCGGCTTGAAACAGCTTTTGGCAATGAAGCACCATGCAAGACGACTGTTTATAGCTGGTTTGCAGAATTCAAGCGTGGTCGTATCAATCTCAGTGACGAATCTCGCGATGGTCGGCCGTCCACCGCTGTGACCAACAAAAACATCGATGCTGTGCGCCGTATGATTGAAACAGACAGGCATGTGACCTACCATGAAATTCGCGCATCCTTAGAAATAGGCATGAGTCAAATACAATCAATCCTACACAAACATTTGGGTGTGAGAAAGCTGTGCTCGCGGTGGATCCCACACAACTTGACCGAGGCTCAAAAAACGGACCGCGTCACTTGGTGCAGTGCCATGCTTACCAGATTCAACGAAGGTGCGTCAAATTTGGTGTGGGACATAGTAACAGGTGACGAAACATGGATTTATTGCTACGATCCCAAAACAAAGCAGCAATCAAGCGTATGGGTCTTTCAAGATGAGCCGAAACCAAACAAAGTGGCGCGCGTGAAAAGTGCATCTAAGCGGATGATTGCTTCTTTTTTTAATAAAACTGGACACGTGGCTGCTGTTGCTTTAGAGAATCGTCGTACCGTGAATAGTGACTGGTACACGACCATTTGTTTGCCGGAAGTTATTGACGAACTCCCTAAAAATAACCGTAAACGCCGTATCATCCTGCACCACGACAATGCTAGTTCTCACACGGCTAGACAGACAAACGACTTTTTGAAGACGAAAAATGTAGAACTCATGAGTCATTCTGCATACAGTCCCGACCTGGCACCTTGTGACTTTTTTCTGTTCCCAAAAATTAAGAACCAATTACGCGGTCAACGATTTTCATCACCAGAAGAGGCTCTCGAGGAGTATGAAAAACACGTTTCAGAGGTCACCACAGGGGAGTGGCACAAAAGTTTTCAAAACTGGTTTGATCGAATGAAAAAGTGCATAGACGTCAAGGGAGATTATTTTGAAAAACAATAAATTAATTTTGTACCTTTAATAGTATTTTTTCATATTCATTCCGGAAACTTATATTGCGTATTAATACATGACAAAATATCACATCCTAAGTTTTCCGCACGAATAAACGAAAATATCGTACAAAATACTAGTAGGTATCAAAGGATACCCATTGATTTCCATGTCACATGTGATTGAAAGATAACCGATAAACGAATGTCTCTTAGTTTATCTTTATATGTTTGTGAAAAGAATGTGAGAAACGGTTTTGGCCGTACAAGGGAAAAAACCCGGTCAAGCGTAGTCACGTGTAGAGAATTCATTATATTTATGACTGGTATAATTTATACAGATGGTGCCATGGACACATCTATTTCATGATAGTTACGACAAAATCCCTGAAGAGATATAACAGGTGTTTCCGGGAGTTGACTAGAACGCTTAGGTACAAGTTATTTAGGGTGGATCGATTTTTGCGGTTTTTGGATTTTCATTTGGCCTGAGTGCTGAAAAGTTGCTACAAAGAAACAGATAAATGAAAAAATAGTAAAAAAATCTTTTAATGTTTTGTACTGCCCTAAAGGGGTTGAAGTTTAACGAAATGTATGAAAGGAAAAAAAAAAGTTTTTAATATTCTTAATACTTTTTTTAGTTCAAGCCATTTTTAGCATAATAGTATATCATATCACATTAAAATAATCATAAAAATATTCGTCCATATAGTTACATGTCTCAAATTAAATAAAAACTGTTCAGATTAATAGAATTTCCCATTTGAGGCATTCTTATCACATATTGTCATCTTAGGAACGCAACAGAATTTTTATGACCTAGTTTTGTAAATTGCTTACATAAGGATTTAACTAAAAAATATTATATAAAAGATATTAAAAACGTTTTTTTTTTCCATTTCATACATTTTGGCAAACTTCAACCCCGTTGGGGCAATACAAAACATTTTATGATTTTTTTCAACTATTTTTTTCAGTTGTCTGTTTACTTGTAGCAACTTTTCTGCACCCAGCCAAAATGAAAATCCAAAAAACGCAAAAGTCGATCCACACTAAGTAATATCCAAATACCCTCTTTTCACCGATGAACGTGTTATGAGGTGAGCCTTATGGCTGTACTGCTGGCACACATCAATAAATGGGATAAACGAATTGTTTTGGCTTCAGTACATTATCTTTTTTCATTTCAAATGTCTTAAAAATATTTACTCGTACAGACACGACTTTTTACTACTTTATTTGTATTAGTAAAAAATAATACCTTAAATTTATTTTGATATCCAAAGCATAATAGGTATATAAAAAGTAATAATTAATATACTTTATTTAACCAAATATATATAAAAGAGATATATAGATGTATGTGTATTTTACAAAGAAAATTGTCCAGATTACTTATTTTTGCGATTTCTTAAACAAGAAAGAACAATTTTTCGAAATACATTTCGCCCTCTTGTCATTAATTCGACTGATACCGAAATATATTTCCAAAATATGTTTTTTTTTGTTTGAAAGATCGCAAAAATAAGTAATCTATTTAAATAAAAGTTAATTATAAAAATGTAGACATTTATTTCAAATTATGTTTATTTATAACTCATGTACTTGTCCACAATATACTTATATTAAATATTATACCCAACCGGTTTCGCTATTCAGCATTCTCAAGGGCTTAACTGCAACATTTATTTAATTACATTTTCAGAATCTACAAATAAAGTACGTGCAATAAAATAACAATATTATCGAATTGATTAGGGGAATACCAAATAAAATATGGCCGATAAACAATGGAAGGTAGTTGAGACAACGTTGTGAAGTGATGTTTACAAATTATTACGAAAACGTATTGTAATACCAGCGTTGCACAAACAGTTGGAATTGTGATGGTTTGGTGATGGGGATGTCATAAGTAAAAAATATACACATTATGGTAGAAGAGAAAACCATGAAAAATTAAATTGTATGTCACAAGAACATTTATTTCAAATAAAATTAGTACCATATACTAGTTTACAATGAATGAAATGCATTAAAAGCGCATTTGAATCGGTCAACAAAACTTTGAAACCCAAGCACACAGAAAAGCGACATAATGACTTTCTCGGAAAGCTCTTTGAAGACTGTTACGTTTCTATATAATTTTCCTGGTTATTGTTTGAGAACATTGGTTACTTTGATACATGTTGAGCCCTCACCGCGTCAGAAACTCATTTTCTGGTCGAAGACTTCTTATGAGTGCTCATTGGGTCAAGAAATTATCTCCAAAGGTTTAGGGTCTCAAAGAACTCATGTACCCAATGAACTTCTAATGAATTTTACACTTAGAAGAATGGCGTCTTGAAGATTTCGTTAAGGCGCAGTCGTGACTTGGGTTGTTTTAAATTTCAAAAACATTAAGCAAAGCTTCGGTGTCTGTCTGTCCGTTTGCCGGGGACATGACTCAAGAATTGATAGACTCATTGAGCTTGGTTTGCAGGTGGAAATTAATTTCAGACCTTTGTTTAATTTGTGTACAATTGTTTTATGTGTCGATGAGTCGTATTTACAATTAAAGTAGTAAGAACATACCCAACCGTATATTTTTATACTAATTATTGTATTAACGTTTGACCGCTACCAAACCTGATAGAAAGCATCAATTATATCTAAGATGAAAGGTGCTGGTCCAAAAAATTGGAAAGTGAAAGCAAGCGAGGTATTATTGAGTCTGTCCAGGGACTTTTGCAAAGTCTATAAAAGTCAGTAACGCACAAATAACTTATACTAAGCAATTGCCTAACAACACTCTTTGCAATCTCAGGACGCCATGCCGGAAAATGACGAGTCCCTTTGCGGCATGGTTTCGTTACGAGGTTGGCGACATACCCTGGCCAAGACCTGCCACCGTTTAAGGGGGGTGGTTGAAAGCCGCTCTCCATACAAACTTGTCGGAACCAAAAACCACGACAAAAGCATTATGATTTCGTTGTGTTACCTTTTTCTACACGTTCAATCAATTCTACTCCCGCGAATAATCAGTTTTTTCACAAAAAAATGTTCCTGCTATAAAAAAATTCTGTTCATAAAATGGAATTGATGGAACGTGTAGAAAAAAGTAACACAACAAAATTTTAACGCTTTTGTTGTGGATATTGGTTCTGACAAGTTTGTATGGAAAGCGGCTTTAGACCATTCCCCTTAAAGTAAAAGTTTTCTGAGCTATTTGGTGTTACTATCCTAGAAGTGAAGGGATTTGTCAGTTAGTTGTGTTTTGGTCTAAATTTTCAACACGTGCCAGGCATATTTGGAGAAATCAATGGCCTAATCTCAGTTTACGCTACACAGGCAAACTTGTTCTATGCCCCAAAAAATTTACAGCTAGAGAATCTGGCAATCGCTTGACTAAATCTTCGTTGAACAGAAGCCACACCGTAAAACTCGTACTCGTTTGAATGTCGTAACAGCATACTTGAATGGGCAATATGAGACTTCTCAGCTTCCCCTTAAGTATTCAGTGGATCATCTCAGATCAACAGCTCTGCTAGTTGGCGTGGAAATGCTTTGACACGTTCGTTATCTATAAAAACGTGCATGTACATAATTATATTCACGCCTAGTTCTAAAGGGCTCGGCTGGCCACGTGTTCATCTGCTACGATTCTGAAACACCTTTTTGGCTTCTTTCATACCCAGTTTCGAGACATACAAGCTCTTCTTCAGAAGGCATACGGCCACCTAGAGCAGTTCTGTTTATTTGAAGAAAAAAAACAGATTAATCGACAAAAAAGGTAACATCCAAATTTATAAAAATTATCAGACAATCTTACGCAATAAATTTTGAAAAATGTTACTTTAAAAATAAGTACCTATGTCATTGCTTAATATTTTTTTTGTAACAAGTGTCACGCCGTGTTGACAGATATAAAAATTAAAGGAGCTGTTTTCAGCGTACTCCTTGGACACAAAAAAAAACGGTTTTTACTGATTTGGGCGTAGAAAGCGCATTTAAATAATTTATTTTACTTCTTTCCAATTTTACAAGAACATCGTGTTTGGACGAAAAATATAAAGTAGAAAAAAATTAAAGTTAAAAAGATTGACAATGGCGATTAATTCAAGAAGAGCCAGTGAAATTATTGTTTCATTTGGCGATATCTGTCCATTAACGCGTCGCATGTAGGAATTACGATAATTTTAGCTACTTCAGGCACCGATAGAGGACTAAAAGTACCATATCCGATTTTTTTCATTACCTACTGTTTTACGAAGCATCACTCAACTTTTGAATGGTTCTGTATTACGAAATTCAGACGATAATTTCCCCAGTCTTACACGGACAAAGCCCTACTAATGATTTTATCATACGTTCAACCTTATAATAAAGTTATCACTTGCTATTGTCGGTGCTTCGTGAAACATCATCATGGCTGGATAGTTGATAGATAGATAGATAAAACATTTATTTTCAAAAACACACCACAAACGCACAAACAATAAAAAAGTAACGATACAAAATGAATAAATTCATCATATCATATCATAAAATCATTTCTTTTATTTATTCACTCAAAACACACCGATTTTTCATAATAACATGCTTACTATAAAATGTATGGACAAAAAAGAAATAAAATGTTTTTAAAAATAAGGTTTCGTCAAAAATTGTTTTATTTCTACCATGATAAAATGCAAAAAAATGTTGTAACAAAAAAATCAATAAATGGCAGCAAGTGCAAAATATGTAAAAAACTAATAAAAAAACATAAAGTTTCATTATTTGCTGATTCCCAATGATTATAATGCCATTTTAGGTGGTAAAGCTGATGCCGGGCTCGGCTGTGGAGGTACCACCATCTTACTCGCAAATCCTCCTGAAGTTATTCGGGGGAGAGTAAGAGAACAGCTCTCAGGCAAAAAAACCAGGCGGCCCACCATTGCCTGGGACCGATGGATGGCGGTTTATCCATCCCCAATTGCCGGGCCTTATATAAAATAGACTGGTGACGGGCAGCGGCGTCACTGGTGCAAGGGTTTCGGCACCGCGCTCACCAACCCGCCTGCCCAGCGTGTGTGAGTATGGGCATTTCTTCCAGGAGGACCGCCAAGAGTGGCGAAATCCTGGAAAGGCCTATGTCCAGCAGTGGACGAAACAGGCTGATAGATGGAGATAGATAGATAGATAGATAGATGATAATGCCATTGCTGATTTAAAAAAAAACTATAGGTATAGGTACCTACTCGTACAGGTCGTTGGGGCCAGTAGAATAAATCTTAGTTCAGATTCGGATTCTGCGCACAATTTTGTACAGAAATAAAATGTAAAAATACATTAAATTTTTTTGAATAAATATCACATGTTTTATTTATTAATAACTTGATTCTTTTCTAAACTTTAATGTAGTATATTTTTTCATTTTTGGAATAAATAGATTTTTCGTGCTTCAATTCCATTTTTTTAGGTATTTTAGATATTAAGAATGAGGATAATCAAATGTGTGATGATGACGTCACTGAAGGTCAAATGTAGGACATTACTTTCATGATTAAGGATATGAACCCTTATTTTAAAATTTGTCTCTCCAAAACAGTTAAGCAAACTTATTCCTTATTCCTTTACATACATACGAGTATACGTACATCGGTGAAATTGTTTAAGGAGACTGAGAAAAACTTAGCCCGGTAAAAAGGTTCCTTTTTCTGTCGGAGCACAGGAATTTGCATGGAAAAATAGTTGAAATTTCTGGCTGAGAAATTGCGTCTTGTTTGCAAATAAAATGCAACCTCCCCGTCTTTGCAGTTTTGTTGAGAATCTTGCTCTACAAAGAGTATTTTTAGAAGACTAAACATGAGATTTTCATCCAGCATCATTGTGGGTGGAAGTTGTTAGACAGATGTCGAGATGGGGTCATTGAGTCCTTGCCATTATTGTGAATTGTTTCTTATTTGCTTTTTCCCGGTTGACTATCTGAAAAGACGATTATCTACAGCTCTATACACTTACTAAATAAATTCGTAAAAAGGTCGGTACATGGAATATTTTTGCGAAAGTTTAAATGGAGCGGCGGAAGCTCAGGGGTAGAACGCTGGCCTCTCAATCTTTGAGATCCAGGTTCGATCCCTGGCTGGGCATGCACCAATAAGTTTCCAATAAGAAACCTGTATGCCCTAAAAAGCGTGTATTTGTGCCAGAAGGACGGCGATAGGGCTCAACACGTTGGAACGTAAAAATCGTCTGTGAAACGCGGGTGTGCCAAGTGTGGACTGTGACTTGCATTTCACAGTTCACACCCGGAACACCTCTGACACCCCTTCGGAGATTCATGTCGTGACGATATATTTTTTATTTTAAATGAAATGTCGTTATGAAGGAAGCACTTGTACTTTTACACAAATTGTCCATTATAATCTACTCTGCCTAACCGGTTTCACTATTTTACCATTAGCAAGGTAACGTATTAAATGATACTAAATGATATTAACATTGCTGGATGTACATACGTGTAATTAATACTATAATACAAGTTGTGGGTAGATCAAACTATGCGTGACAGACGTATAACGATTTTAATTATCCTAAATCAAACGTACTACACGAAGTTAGTATTTGTTCGGAATACTGTTGTCTGCGTGAACGTTGCGTAAAAGTTGCAAAGCCCGGTAAGCGAGAGGTCCCGGGTTCGAATCCCGGTTCAGAGCTTTTCACGTCCAGATTTACTTTTCTTCTGCTTTTCTGTACCCCGATGATATATTGATAGTATCTTCCATTTCCATTTAAAATAATTTTATATTAGCTGTGACCATACTAAAGACAAAACTATCACAAAATTATGCCTTACCTCATCACAAACCTTACGAAGTTGAAAGGGGTAACCTTCCCTTGACCTTTCAACGAAAGCGGCGGCCATCTTTCATTCGAATCATTACGTTGCTACGTACGGTCTCTACAGTTACGTATATTTATCCGTAGTTACGTATGCGGTCAACCTTAACGTTGTACGGAACATAAGTCGACTCATTTAAGTCGTGGAAGCGTATGTTTAAAGTCTGATTTTTGTTTAGAGACGAAATTTTCTTGCAGTACAATAAAGACTCGGTAAGAGGTCCGGTCCAAAGTTCAATTACCTTTTCTGTGATAAACATAAATAAAATTAAGCCTTACTATTGAGTCGAGATTCAGAAGTCTTATTCAAAATAATTTACAATTTATAATTCAAATCACAACTAGTAACTTCCTTTAGAAATAAATACAAAACCTTATTGAATACTTTCTTAAATTGTAAGCGTCTTTCAAAGCTATTAATTTTATGTATCTCTACTAGTGCAATTTTGTGACTGACATTTCAAGAATATAAAAGTAACGCAAAATTTTAAAGAAAATAAAAGATAGAGTCGGGGTTGTTCTTCAGTTAGTTTAGGGGCTCTAATAAAAATAATTCGTATTTTGTGAAAAGGGTTATTGAACCTTGGTTCCGACCACTTACCGAGTCTCCAGTAATAATTTGGCTGTATCAGGCAAAGTCACCGTATACATATACTCATACCGCTTGCATGTGCATGTTTTATGCGGGAAGCTAGGGCGGTGCGCCTGCATTAGGAATAGAATGGTATTTAGCAGAATATCGCAAATCTATATTAATAATAAAGTAGTGAAACAGTCGTGTCAGTATATTTATTCTTTATTCTTTATTGTACACTAAAAACTTATTTTTAAATAAAACTAAACAAATAAACATGTACAAAAGCAAACTTATCTCTAAGAAGAGATTTCTTCCAGTTTACCTCTGGGGATTAGAGAAAAGATAGTAAATAGGTAGACATACATAAGTGTACATTTATTAATAATTGAATAATATATAATAATATATAACACATAATCTAATACATATATACTTATTAATATATAAATAAGAATACTAATACATACATATATACTAATGATACTATATTAAAATGCTAAAGGATACTCATGAGAGTGATATATAGTGCTCTTTGAGTCGCCTTTTAAATATATTCATAGAGGGACAATCACGAATATTTGCTGGAAGCGAGTTCCAGAGTCTGACAGCCTCATCGTTAAAAGACTAGTGTTTTTTTTTTGTAAATTTTAATTAGTGAAACTAAAATCCACAGTACCTCATAAAGCTAAATTAATTATACTAAAACAAAGATCAATTACGGATCTCTTTTTTGTTACTTAAATATATTTTAAATGAAATTGGTTATTAATATTGTGATAAAGCCAAAAGAACGTTTAATATATTTTGTTTGTTTGTCTGTATGTATGTTCCGTTTTCACACGAGAGCCACTCTGATAGAAAACATCACTAAGATTTAGGAGGAAGAGCCTTAAGGCGAGGCATTGATAAACTTTTAATTTCAAATCGGCGCCTTAGGGGAGTGGAGTGAGGAGGACTTACTTCACACAAATATGCGCTCACGAACTAGCTTATGCCGTAAGGTCGTATTCGGCAAAATAGTATTTTTCATTTAAAATGACAACTATAAGTAATTTAATAAATCCAGTCAGCCATTATGAAGTCTATTTGTAGACTAATTTAAAACTTAGAGGCTTCATTCGCTCCCGTTTGTCAGTAAAATAGAAATCTCTGCTTTAAAAGAGATTTTCTAAATATTTTTTTCTCTGCTATGAAAATTAATCAATCCACTAAACCTGCGGGAAAAATTATGTCAATGAAATGCTTAATCTAGTATATAAATTGGTAATTACATATGTTTTTTAATTGCTGAGAAAAATGAAGATCCATGTCGCCAAAATTTCGTGGTGTCGCCTAGTCAAAGATGATACATTAAAAATAAGTAAAATGCAATTTACGAGCATCAAACGCAGTAAAAATATCACAAACTGAAATCAGCTGGGAGTGTAAACTAAAAACAACTTGCTAAAATGGTTTGGAGATTTTAGTATGAAACGGCCTGCCCATACCGTCCACCATTTTGATTTTCCTTCAAAATGGCGCCCTCGGATAATTCCTATGAAAATCGATAGTTGACATCAAATACTAATAAAATACATCCTTATTTTGTACTTGCGATTGTCGGCAATTGATGAAACATGGACAGCATCTCGAATTTTTACAAAAACACTTGAACACTTGTTTCATTTATACTTTATTACATTTTCCTAACGGTTTTGGATATTAATCCATCTTCAGGGGATAAATAGTTCTTAATGATATTTAGGAGCCACACTTTGTCAACAAAGATTGTGAGATGTGGCTTTGGATAGAATTTTTAATTTCTGAAACTGGTGCGAAAATGTAATAAAGTATAAATGAAACAAGTGTAGTGAAAAAAAAACACGTCATTCTACAAAATGGTGGGTTAGTATTGTTTTTTATGGAATTAGGTACGTTTTTTTGATAGCTTACTTGGTTTTTATTTCCGTATTATGTACATAATGAGGTTTTGTAAACGCGCCTTGTACCCAGTCCATTAAACCCTCGAAGCTCGAGCAACGTCTCTCTCATTAAACTGTCTCTAATCAATGTGAAAATGGAGCTTTCTACGGTTGCTACTGGTTTGTTTCACGCTTTTCAGTGAGTGTTTTCTGTTTTTGGGGGCCTCAAATACATCTGTTTTAGAAGACTTGTGCATCGGGCGCTTGGACTTGGGATTTTGTGTGAAGTCGCAGTTCACGCTAATTTTATACAGTTATAATCGGTTCAAATAGAAATAGATTTAATAATGCAGTAACGGTACATTATGAAGACTTATTAGCTTCCATCCATCAGCCTGTTTCGTCCACTGCTGGACATAGGCGTTTCCAGGATTTTGCCACTCTCGGCGGTCCTCCTGGAAGAAATTCCCATACTCACACACACTGGGCAGGCGGGTTGGTGAGCGCGGTGCCGAAACCCTTGCACCAGTGACGCCGCTGCCTGTCACCAGTCTATTTTATATAAGGCCCGATAATTGGGGGTGGATATACCGTCATCCATCGGTCCCAGGCAATGGTGGGCCGCCTGGTTTTGCCTGAGAGCTGTCCTCTTACTCTCCCCCGAATAACTTCAGGGGGGTTTGCAAGTTATTAGCTTATACAACAAGTAAATAATGTAAAAAGAAAATCGCATTGTTATTATATTACAGAGAATTAAAGTTAATACCATGGAAAGTTGATCCGTGGCAACCTTAACAGTGTGTCGAGGAAACTGAGCGACGTCCGCAGATTTATTGATAAATTTCGTTCGTAATACTCAACCTTCAGTTTTGTCCTTTTCAGGGTTCCGTACCCAGAAGGTTACAAACAGGACCCTATTACTAAGACTCCACTATCCGTCTGTCTGTCCGCCTGTCACCAGTTAGCTTGTGACCACGACAGCCTACAGAGGCGTCGAATCGTCAAGCACATATCTATTAAGGTATGTTGTTAGTTATCGCGAGTAAGACCCCAATACAAAGTTAATAATGTGTGAAAATCGCGAAAGTTTAAAGTTTACTGTCACCAGGCTGTATCTCATGAACCGTGATAGCTAGACAGTTGAAATTCTCACAGATGATGTATTTCTGTTGCCGCTATAACAATTAATACTAAAAAACAGAATAAAATAAATATTCTCATGCAACAGACAAGATTTTTTGTTTACCTCGAAATGAAAAAAAACGGAACCCTTATACGATCACATTGTTGTCCGTCTTTTGTTCGTCAGTTTGTTGTCAGAGTCAAGTACTATGGGAGGTGATTATTTTATTTTGCGAAATTAGCAATAAGATAAATGTAATCAATCCGTGATACCACTTACCGAGCCAATATGAATTTGGCTGTAAAAATTAATGTTACCTTACAGAATCAGAATCAGAATATTTTCATCTGTTTCTTTTTATTTATATTATGGTATAGGGATCCAACCATCCATCCATAAGCCTGTTTCGTCCACTGCAGGATTTCTAAGATTTAGGCACTCTTGGCGGTCCTCCTAGAAGAAATGCCAATACTCACATACACTGGTCGGGCGGGTTGGTGAGTGCGGTAACAAAACCCTCGGTATAAGGATCATCTGACTCCAATTAGCGGAATATTTCTCAAAGACAAACAGGAAACTACTAACCTACTGTGAGCACTGTCACCCTATGACATTATTCGCTGATGATAGCACTTTAATTATAGAATGCAATGAATTTGATGACAATGAAACCAAAATTAATGACGCTTTAAAAGAAATAATAATTTGGATGAATAGGACTAATTTAACCGTTAATTTAGATAAAACTTACATGATGAATTTTTATCAAAATATTTCAAAACTAGGCAATTTAAACATTGAATATAATGGCCAAAAAATTTACGATATCCAGTATACAAAATTTCTAGGCCTAACTATAGACAGAAAATTAGATTGGAAACAACAAATAAAAACTGTGAGAGACAAACTCTGCAAATATGCCTTTCTATTATCAAAACTAGCAAAAATCCTAAGCGAGGCAAACTCTCTAACAGCATACCACGGTTTTGTTACGTCGACTTTGCGATATGGGATTATTTTTTGGGGAAATTCAACACACAAAGAAATTGTTTTTAAGGCACAAAAACGGTGTGTTAGGGCAATGTGTAAACTTAAAACAAGAGATAGCTGCCAACCGTATTTCAAAAAGCTAAAATTGCTAACATTACCATCACTTTATATTTTCGAGATTGCTATTTTCGTAAAATTGAATCCGGAATACTTTGTTAAAGTCTCCACTACGCACAATAAAAGTGTACGCATGCAACATCGCCATAGACTATGTTTACAAAAATCCATTACTGCATTAATGAATAAGAGTGTTTTTTGTATGGCCCCATTAATATATAACAAGGTACCAAACGATATTAAAGACATGCATGTAAATTTGTTTAAAACTAAATTATTTACGCTACTTGTTGACAAATGTTATTATAGCGTCATTGACTTTTTAAACGATAAAACAATTTAATTTATTCATAATATTGACATCCAATTCTAATAATTTTGACATAGGTATTGTATGTAATTCTCCAAGACTTTGTTTCATTTCTTTTGATAATATTTAATTATAATTGGGTGTCTGCTAATTAATATTCATATGCCCATATGGGTA
The DNA here is from genome assembly GCA_910592155.1 of Ypsolopha scabrella. Classification (NCBI taxonomy): domain Eukaryota; kingdom Metazoa; phylum Arthropoda; class Insecta; order Lepidoptera; family Ypsolophidae; genus Ypsolopha; species Ypsolopha scabrella. The sequence continues at coordinate 19,175,234 of OU342983.1, forward strand.
GAACATGGAGTGTACTGTTAACTAATTTTAAGACCTATTATATTGTTTGACACATGTTCATGAATAAACGCTACTTACTTACTTACTTACTTACTTACTTACTAAAGATATTACTTCCTAGGACAAAGCTCAATATATGGGAGTCCAATAAATCATCATGCCCACTGTATATTCGATACATTACAATCAAGTAATTTGGTGTTCCAATATAGTACACTGTTTCAATGCATATCCCACTTCTGATTTACCCCAAGTGCAAAACCTACCAATAACAAAACAACTTTGTAGCTGTAATATTAAGGTCGATATTTAAAAGACAAATGGATGAATACATGAGACGTTATGCGCTGAAGTATATCGATACATCGATTATCGCAAGTCCGATGCTCGATTAAGCGTGTTGAGACATCATTGGATTTTCTGAATTACTTGTACATAATATAATATATACAAAGAGAACACGATGGGAATAGACATAGAAATTAATTCAAGTAAGATACGAACGAAATCTTTGACAGAACTAAGCATCTTATGTAAAAAAAACCGGTCAAGTGCGAGTGACTCGCGCCCTGAGGTTCCGTACCATTCTGAGTTAATAGACTTAATGGTTTGATAAAAATTACTAACTCATCATTACCTAGAAACTGTATGAAAAACTGTAAAATTAATTTGGCCGAGTATTGAGAGACGTTCATAAACCTATATAAAAATCAGCTTTTTCAGTATTTTTTGTTGAAAAATAGCATGTAATATGTAGAAAGTTCCAAATTCCTTGCTAGTTTAGTTTTTGAGATAGACCGCGTAACAAAAATTGTCTAATTAATTTTAGATTTTAGGTTTGTGTTGTTACTTATTGATGGAACTATCCATCCATCAGCCTGTTTCATCCACTGCTGAGTACCTAGCATAGTAGATCATATCGAGCTTTGACAGCCCGATATACACTGTCTGTCTCTCTCTAAGTAGATCAACAGAGTGAGACAGAGCACTGCATCAAGCGCTATCGAGCTCGATACGGTTTGCTATGCTAGACTAGCTGGACATAGGCCTTTCCAGGATTTCGCCACTCTTGGCGGTCCTCCTGGAAGAAATGCCCATACTCACACACGCTGGGCAGGTGGGTTGGTGAGCGCGGTGCCGAAACCCTTGCACTAGTGACGCCGCTGCCCGTCACCAGTCTGTTTTATATAAGGCCTGGAAATTGAGGATGGATATACCGCCATCCATCAGTCCCAGGCAATGGTGGGCCGCCTGGTTTTTTTGCCTGAGAGCTGTTCTCTTACTCTGCCCCGAATAACTTCAGGAGGTTTTGCGAGTAAGATGGTGGTACCTCCACAGTCGAGCTCGGCATCAGCTTTCATTGATGGAACAACTTTTACTTTTAATTGATGGAACAATAATGGAAAATTATTAAAGCTACTTGTTCGTTGTTCCACTAATATATTCTTGTTAAAAACGATCACGATAGCGGTTTTATTGATTTATCAACATCTTCAGACGAAAGCAGTTTGAAAACAATGAATATATATTATTTCCCGGTCTGAAGATGTTGATAAATCAATAAAACCGCTATCGTGATCGTTTTTAACAAGAATATAAAAAATCACACAAAGCCAAGTCCGGTGAATACGATGCCCGGGGCAAGACTACGGTGTTGTTTTTGTGTAAAAAATCACGAATAAGCAATGACGTGTGATAATTATCGTGGTGCAATATTCATGACTTTGGTTGTTCCACAATTCCGGACGTTTTTTTCTCATTGCTACACGCAAACGGCTCATAATTTCAAGGTAGTAATCCTTATTCGCTCAAACTGAGTTTACTTAACGGAAAAAATGTAGAGAAAACGAATAAATTCAATCAATATTGATATTTGTGGTCCTCGGACCAACAATTTTAGGTCCTTCGTGCTCCGGCTTCCAGCGCAACACAAAAATATATTCCTGGATCCAATGTTTTGGCCCGAGGGTATAGTATTTAGACGTTACAGGGAGCCGCGACCAAAATCAGGAAATTCTTGACTTTAAAATGTACTGTTCTCCTAAATTAAATGTTTATGATTTGTTTTAGTGTATATAATATTTTTATCTAACCTCATATCGTAAAAACCTCATTACGAATTTAAAACTACTGGCATAATGAAAAATAGTTTTCATGAACGTCTCTAAAAAAATTAAATTAAAGTATAGGCCTCCGAACAACATAATGCTATAAAAAAACTTTTTCTGAGATGGCAATAGATGCACATAGTACCAACGAGGTTACAGTTCAAATTTATTTTCGGCCAGGTATTGTCTATGGCTTACGGAGGTGCGTTGGACTCGGTCTGTCAATGGATGAACTGTTTGTTGCGCCATTGCTTTCGAGGTTATTTATTTATTACTCATTGTGGTTTTATGGGTCAAAATTATTATGTTGCCCTAAAATTACTGACAGCAGGGATGGTGATGAATGATATTTGACTCCACCTGACATTCTGGTAATAACGACGGAAATTACGAAAAATTTCAGAACAAGCTTTTTTAAAAATAATCATAAATGGCTAACGACAAATTTACAAAACTTATGAAATCAGGTAGGCATGAGTTTAGATAAAGTAGTGTAAGTAAAGTAGTAAAACACTCGTGTTTTAATAACCTTTTTATGTACCAGTTTCGTAAACTACTATTTCAATGATTGATTAATTGTTTTAGAATTGTATAACGCATAACGGTTTAACTGTAATGTTTATTATTAATAAATAAAAAATTATATATCCCAATTCTCGGTGTCAATTATTATTAAAAACCGCCCAAGTGCGAGCCGGGCCACGCGTAATGTAGGGTTCCGTAGTTGCTCGGTAAATATAAGTTGGTCTACTAATACAGACCGCGCCCAACTTCTGGTCCCATACATTATAGGGGACGAAAAGTTTGGCGCGACCTGTACTCGTAAACCTTTAAGCCTACTTACCTGTGATAGTTTTCCTTTTAAATTCATTATATATACTACTTCTGTGAATTTTTCACATTTCTATAAACAACCGTTTAGCCAGCAGGGGGCGACGCTCCACTCTAACTAAAATTTTCACTTTAAAGCTTAATATTTCGGTTTTCACAACCCACAATGTTTTTAAACGGCCTATTCAACGATACCCCACACTATGGGATAGACGAGAAAAAAAAATCATCCCAAGTTTACGTGTATGAGAGGTAACCTTAAAAAATTTTATTTTTCGAGATTTTATTTTACCATTTTGTCGGCGTGATAAATATTTATATTCATGCCAAATTACAGCGTTCTGGTATTAATAGTCTCTGCGCTAAGCAGCGGACAGACGGACATTGCGAAACTATAAGGGTTCCTTGTCGGACTACGGAACCCTAAAAACGGGAAAAAAATCATGTATGTTGTATGGGAGTGCGCGTGCGACTTGAAATTGGCTGGTTTTAGTATTTTTTGTTATAGCGACAGCAAAAATACATCATCTGTAAAAATTACAACTGTCTAACTATCACGGTTCATGAGATACAGCCTGGTGACAGACGGACGGACGGACAGCGGAGTCTTAGTAATAGGGTCCCGTTGGTTACCCTTTGGGTACGGAACCCTAAAACGTTATTTATTACTAGCTTTTGCCCGCGGCTCAGCCCGCGAGTTATTCGGTTTAACGACAAGCTTTTTTGTGGGATAAAAAGTAGTCTATGTGTTAAGTTAGGGAATAAGCTATATCCATTCTAAATTTCATCCAAATCCGTTCAGCCGTTTCAGCATGAAAGAGTAACAAACATGCACACACACACACACACACACGCACACAAAACAAACTTTCGCATTTATAATAATTAGTGTGATATTGATGATGGCTATCGACGGCCAGGTAGACCAAAAAGACGAAGGCGAAGACAATAACTAATAAGTCTGTTTAATTGAATTTACGTCTCAAGATCCAAGCGTACGTTTGAATATTTCGTTAAGACGTGAATGAAATCGAATGAAATAAATAAAAAGTAATTTTCTTACGACTTTTCTTATTCTTCATTTTTATTTAATTTTATAATAATAAAACGTGTTTATAAAACGAAAACCATGTTTTTTTTTCGCAGGCTCATTTTTTCACATTTAGACCGTTATCTTTGCAAATCCTACAAATAATATTATATGTTGCATCCGGTCCAAAAAGGAAGCGGAAGAAAGTTGGAACGTCAAGAGCGCCACGCGGTTGTAAGGCAGCGCCCCCTGTCAACGTGGCGCACTTCGACAGAGTCTCGGTGACCATCGATTGAGACGTCAGCGGACAGACAGTCAAGTGTACGTTCGAGCGTTCAATGAGTGCGCCTTGGACTGTCCTTCGTTCCGTGCTAGCTTACCGTGTCGTGCACAATGTGTGTTGAAATAATAGTGCGAAGTAATAAAATTACACAGTGAAATTATAATCTTGGTGAATGTTAATTAAAATTGTAAAGGCTGAGACTGTGTTCCTTTTTGCTTGATTTTCTACGCTAGACTTATAATATCCACCGGACAGGCTCCAATATATAGGGTGTAAATGCAAAGTCAAGAATCCCTTTAGGGTAGGTATGAAAGTATACACGATTCTGATGTCATTACGAGAAAAAAATATACCTTGAATTTTCACTAAAAATTGCATCATTTTCCTAAGCTATGGCTACGCAGATCACCGGCCTGCCCACACACCTAATTGCACCCCGCAACCCGCACCCCTCATCCGAGTGGCCAGCGACCAGTGAGGGTGTCCACGCGATTATCGTCTTATTGTGAGGTGTTGGTACTTTATTTAGAGATCCCAGTATTTAAAATAATATCTTTACCGATCATACTAACACACCCTTAAAGGATTCTTGCCATTGCTTTTACACCCGGTATATTTATAAATAAAATGAAAATTATAATAATATTATATCTTTTCATTGCGTTCCACGCAACAGTCGCAAGTCGTCCAGGAAATTCGCAAAAGTTAAAATAAATGTATAAATAAAATGTAAATAATACAATATTTCCTGCTAAATGGGTTCGTAAAAATATCAGTCACCAAGTATTTAAGGATTAAATTAACTGAGTCTAGTGCCACATATTAAGAGTTGTTATTTATTTATTTATGGAAAACATACAGCATTAACTTACACATAAAAAAAAATATATACAAACTTAATTCACTGCCAGTGAAGTTTCCACTGATTAAAATTTTCAATAGAATTCAAGTTATTCAATAAGTATAATTTTTTTGCCCCTCGACATTGAAAGCTTTTTTTATGATTATCATTACTCTCTTACTTTGGTACTCAGTTCATAAAACGATGAAGCATAAAATGGATCTTAAAATTCAACCCAAGTCCAAAATAAATGGGCAAAGCTACCGGCAAGCTCTTACATAAATACCATATTTATGCTAAATAAAAGTTAGGTAATCTAAGAAGGCTATCTTATAAATAGGTTATTTATAAGTCTGGTCTGGGATCCAAGTTATCTTTAGATGGCCAGAGATTATTTTTCATTGCTTTTTATAACGTTCTTTTCGTTTATGTACATTCAAAACGTTCCTGAATATTTTGTATTTAACGAGGGCAATACAGGTTGAAAATTAACCCTCTAGCTACACATATCAAAGGAAACTATTCTATGTTCTAAATGAAAAATAGGTACATGTATTATATTATTATTTGTCATGATTCATAATTGAAAAAAAAGATTTCGACCGTCTAAAGGAGCACTAATACTCCGGTGACAGAGACGACGCTCTACGAAACCTATGTGTATATAGCCTACTTATGCGTGCATTATTTACCGCCGGGAATATGTACGCTCTATTGTCAGTCACATGTCGCGTCGCGTAGATTGGTCATTCATTCGGAATTTGGGAACCATCCATCCATCAGCCCGTGTTCGTCCACTGCTGGAAATAATCCTCCCCCAAACTTCGCCACTCACGTCGGCCCTCCGTCCTCCTCATCCAGCCGCCCCCCGCAACGTCCTTCATGTCGTCGGTCCAGCGGGCACGAGGTCGGCCTACACTACGCTTTGCTGTACGTGGTCTCCATTCTAGAGCCTTTCAACGGCCATCATCTCGGCGACAAATATGGCCTGCCCACTGCCACTTCAACTTACTGATTCTGCAGGCTATGTCGGTTACTTTCGATCTCCGATGGATGTATCGATCGATTCTATCCATCAGAGATACCCCAAGCATAGCCCGCTCCATAGCTAGCTGAGCGACCTTAAATCGGTGGATCAGGCCCTTTGTAAGAGACCACGTCTCAGCGCCATACGTCATCACAGGAAGGACGCACTGGTTGAACATCTTAGCCTTTAAGCACTGCGGTATTGACGACGTAAATATGTGATGCAACTTTCCGAATGCTGCCCAACCCAAGCATATTATTCTGTTAGCCTCGGCGTCGAAGTTGTTTTTATCCAGCTGTATGACTTGACCCAGTTAAACATATTTCTGAACAACTTCGATGCTGACATTGTCGACGGTTAGTGGCCCTTGGATGACGTGACAGTTGGACATGACCTTAATCTTCTCCAAATTCATCCGCAGGCCCACTCGTCTCGAAGAATCGCTAAGGCCGCGCACCATTACCTCCTTCCTTTGGGAACCAATGAAAGAAAATAAGAATGTTTCTGTGTCCTAATTAGTGATTTTGATTCATAGATTTCAATAAAGCTAGGGGATTCATTTTCAACCCGTATAGGACCTTTGATGCTTTAACTATAAAAGTTCAATTATCTTCTATTCTTATATTTTTATGATTTACTTAGACCTTTCAAGTAGCCTTTTAATTAGCAATTTATTAATCTATTCTTCGTGCTTTCGATGTTCTGTATATGATTAGTGACAGATGATAGAATTGATATCTAGCGAAGATTGATAATTTTAGGAAACCATTAGAGAAGTAGTTTTCTGATTTTGAGGACAAATTTAAGAAGTAAATGAGATATTTCGATTGAAACATCTGAACATTGACTTCATAAAATTAGGGTCCGGGCTTAGCCAATTCCAAACAATGTTTTACACTGTTCTACTTATTTACTCTTGTGAAAAACGATCACGCTACCAGTTACATCCATTTATCGACAATATCATGGATTAAAAAAGAACATTTCTTTTAAACATAATTTGCAAATTTTCAAAAAGCTCCAGTTCTTTGCATAAATCTACCGAAAAGTCGCAACCAGAACTTACCGTTTTATGAGAGTTAAACCTCTATATTTACGTAAGCTTCGTGGCTGAGCGGCGGCCATATTTATTAGCGGAAACATTTCCGTTTCCGGCGCGGTTCCAGTGATTTAAACTCTCACATCCGCTGCACCACTTGAGTTCTTTCCTGTGTGGTTAATATAATTAATGTTAAGTTTGCATGCGTTTTAAGAGGAAATCTAATTAAATAATCTTTTAGAAAACGAAGTGAACAGGTCTTACAAGCTAATACATATTTCAGCTAGTTAAGCCTGGTCAGTTACGGTGACCTATTATACCAAGACCTGCTATGCAAAAACACTTTTGTTGCTACTAAAGATGTAAGAAGCCAGCTGAAAAAGACACAGATTATTTTGATTACATTCTCACCTGTATCAAAATTATTATATTCTTATTAATATTTAATTAATTTCATTTCATTTAGTGTGCACATTTGTAGCGTTTGACTAAATTAAAAAGTTGAAAATCGTATACAGTAAATAATTGCAATGACTTCAAGTCATACAATACAATAGTTAACTGCTAAAAGATAACATTATACTTATATTTCAACGCGATCATTTTTAAAGTGCAAAAACGCTCATGGCACGTGTATTGTTCGTGGTCAAAATTGGAACTATAGCCACTATCATTTAAAACGTAACCATTGTTTCACATCTGCGGCTCCTGTCAGTGTTATCCACGCGTAAAAAGAGCTTTGTCGCACTGTACGTACAATCGAAATTCAAAAAGTTCATTTAAAAATAGATACATAAAGTATACTTTTTAAAAGTAAAAAATTATCTTTCTAAAACAATAGACTATGATAATTAATTGAAATAGGCGTTACCTTGCGGAAGTCCACCACTAAGTTAAGGATATATGAATATAATTTGCAATATTGCAAAATTACTAGCGGCTGAGCTAGCGGGCGAACAACATCAGTTGCTGCGGAGCGGCTGGGCGAGCAACACATCAGTTGCTGCGGAGAAGCCGAGCTAGCAACACATCCCGAGGATGCCTCGTTCAGAGGCGAAACACGTGTCGATAAGTTTTCTTGCTTGTTATTTAAGATTGGTTTGCTTGTATTGCTTGCTTGTTGCATGTTTTATGTGGGCGAGCGGGCGGTGCACGAGTCTGCATTTTGAATAGCACGACAAGAATTGTTTAGCGGAATAGTGCAAAGTATATTCATATATCCTAAACTTAATAGACTATGATTTGAAAAATTAAAAAGGTATATCGGGAAATACATAAAAAATGGGTTGGGATACTAATACGTAATAAAATTTTACACCAATACCTAACCATCCACCCATTCGATTATTCTTGCTAAGAAGAAGGGCAAGAAACTTAGCAAAACATGTCTTTTTGCATTATTCCATTTTTTTTTTTCAGTATTTTGTTACATACGCTTATATCGTATTATATTACACAAAGTATTTAAACCTACTTAAATTGTAATACAATATTTTCTTTAAAAAAGGCAAAGTTTATATATTTCAATAACAATCAAACTGCTACCTTCATGATTAAACTCCTGATATACACTTATCAACATTTCACCGCAATCTGGCACTCCAGCGGATTGGTCGATTGCCGCTCACTTTCAAATTGACACTTAACTAGATTCCACATTTTCGTTCCAATTTCAAATCGGGGTATTGTTTTGAATTGGTGTTTCATAGTCCATTCGCAACTGATCGCCAATTAAGTTGGATTGACGCTTATGAGGGGACGGACATTCAATCGTCGATGTTGGCAATACATAGAGTACCTAAAAATAACTCGCATCGTCACAAAACTACGTTGTTTTTCAATAAATCAAAAAACATTAACAGATATAATATTTGGGTATTTCAAGGTGCGTGAGTGAGCTACGTAGTAATTACCGTCTTTTGCAACAAGAATCACACATTTTTAGGGTTGCGTACCTCTACAGGAAAAAACGGAGCCGGCTTGTTGTCCGTATGTCTGTCCATCTGTTCGTCCGTCCGTCCGTTCGTCCGTCCGTCCGTCCGTCCGTTCGTCCGTCCGTCCGTCCGTCCGTTCGTCCGTCGTTCTGTCTGCCCAGACACTTTATCTCGGGAACGCGTAAAGGTATCTAGTTGAAATTAAATTCTTATACTCAAGTCTACAATCTTTTGCTGCTGTGAAAAAATAAAACTTCTAAATTAACGTGAAAAAATTATACGGCCGTTTATGCCACAAAAAATGGATATTTTGACACTCTCAAGGGAATCTAAATTAATAGGGTATTTTCCGTTGACATAGAACATATAAAAAAAAATATTCTTTAACAGAACCCTCGGTGGGTGAGTCCGATTTGCACTTGTCCGGTATTTTTTTTCAAGATAAAAATGTAGGTGTGCGTCTCTACTAACCAGAAGGTTGCAGTCCCGTAGAGGCACTTTTTAATTTATTTATGTTCTGCGTTCAATTTGTGCCCGAAGTAAGGCGATAGGGCTAACCACTGAAAGGTAATAATCATTAGTAGAACGTAGGTGTATGAGTGTGGACTATGACTTGATTTTATTTTACATTGCATTTTTGAAGATGTTTATATAAATAAATGTAAAAGTCATTTAATTTTTCAGTACTCAATGATAATTTTGTTTTATTAAAAAACAATAAAGCTTTCAAAAGATTAATCAAAAGAGCTCACTATATCGCTATGTACTCTACAAAGCAAGGTTAAATCACCCAACAATTTTGACCACAAGCGTCCGTCCGACGTAGTACATTTTAATAAACCACGGTAAAACTAGCTCATTGTCATTGAAAAACCACCCCTTTCACCATTAAATAAGATTTCTGTAGTTTGTTCGGTTAATTTTGGCAATACTCATTCGGAAGACTTGAATGCAAATTGCTATTCCTGTTTTCTCATATCGAATGTACACGCACAAATCGGATTTGCTTTCCGATTCGGGTCAACTTTATGAAATGATTTTAATCGCTTTTGTATTTTAACTTTAATTAATTTGTTTGGTTAAGTCTAGTATCCACTACTGTAGTCAGATTATTCATTCTTACTCGTAATCATCTTATGCGCAATAACTTCGAGCAGTTTTATACTTAATCCTCAGTATCGCTAAAAAAATGGGCCGCAGCCTAGATCATGGCTCGGATCTATTTCACGATAAAGATAAAATTATCAATAATGAAAAAAAAAAAACTAAATTGGGTATTGCTATCGCTTATAATTTAGCTAAGAGGCGACTGCGGGTAGTTTGCAGGCAGCGCGCTTTGCCCGCGTTAATTAAATCTCTGCTCCGTTGTCGGCTTGGGCACTATTTTATCAATAACCCTTATCGCCTATACATTGACCAGGGTTACTACAATGATAATAAAGAAAACCGCATCCAAGTCTGTTCAGTGGCTCTCGATTAAAACAGAACACCCTATATACAGACAGACAGACAATAATTCTAAGGATAGTAGTTTGGCATAAAAAAAATAAAATTGATAAATATTTTATGGACAGATATGAGTTTTATTACTTTTTACAAAGTATATTAAGATTATTCTGTGGCCTAATGAACGACTTTGTCGGTAAGAATCTTAAATCGAAAGATGACAAGATATGTATTATATTTTTGCATTGTAAATTAAAAATAAAACGCAATTTTTTAGTTAACTTATGTAATTTAAATTAATTGTATCCAATAATATGCTCAAGAACCTTCACAATATGGCCAACGTTTTATTTCTTCTGACTTACGTTTCAAATTTTGTGCCTGCGACGAAGTCGGTACGATTTTATTGCCTTCGCACGTTACATCGAGCGTGCTCGTAATAGCGAAGTGAAATAGCATTACATATGGTCTTTCCCACAGCTTAGTTGTTCTCATGGGTGAAGTGGGCATTGGAAAAATAAACTGTGAGTGTGCAGGACGAATTTATCCACATTCGAGTGTGAGTGAGCGAGTTAGACATAGTATACAAATTTACGTAACGATAATCTAACTGAATCTGAGCAAAAAAGAAAATCTTGACATTTATTAAAAAAAAATTCTAGTCATAAGGTGGAAAAGTACACACAAAATATAAATCTGGTTTTCTGAAAAACGTGTATATAATTGCATTTCCCAACGCTCATTTTTCCTTACGACCTGACCCATGGGATACAATAATCCCATTTAGTGATTTTGAAGTTAAGTTTGTTGTCACAAAGTCTAAATTAGAACGTTCATTTCGTGCACCGGCACGCATAATCAGTAAAATTTCGAGGTTTTTTTGGATATTACGAAAATTATTTATAGCACACCGTGCGTAAAATGACCGCTTTACGCACGTCGGCATTTTCCCCACTTGTGCTATAAAATATTATACGATACTCGTGCGAGAAACTTTTCGATCGCTCATCGCGTTTCATCGCTCTCGTATCGTAATGTACTATTAGTGTAAGTATTTTTTACCTTCACGACGGAATTTAAACTATGTTTTCTCGGTACAACAGTCATTTCAGACAAAAAACTCAAGCCGCTTAAATATAAAACCGGCCAAGTTCCGTACCATTATCTATAAAAAACGGCAAAAAAATCATGTCTGTTGTATGGGAGTGCGCAGGTCCGACCCGCACTTGGCCGGTTTTAGTATTTGTTGTTACAGCGGCAAAAGAAATAAATCATCTGTGAATATTTCAACTGTCTAATTATCACGGTTCTTGAGATACAGCCTGCTGACAGACGGACGGACAGCGGAGTCTTAGTAATAGTGTCCCGTTCGTTACCCTTTGGGTATGGAACCCTAAAAACTTATTAATCACATAAAAAATGAAATATGTCGATTGAAATGTATCGAATTAGGTAACTATCTTTAAAACGAAAAAAAAACTGCGGATTTAACATCAATCAAGTAAGTAAATGACTCGGCATATTGAAACAAAATTCTTTGAAATATAGAAGGTAAATCCCTAACCCTTCCACAAGGGTAATCTCAGTTAAAATCTCAAAGAATTTAAGAGCCATTTTAAAGCTGTTATTTTCTAAACTATAACCATAGATCAAGGTTCGGAAACCAGCAATAAAAGTTACGTATAGCAACCGCTGGTGTTAGATAAAAGTTATTTCCACTGCCCCTTTCTTGTGATATCGTTTAGTGTAAAATACGAGTTTGTAACAGAGCTATCTACCTATTGGGATTGGCTGGGAATTTGTAAGATTCATCGTTTCCTAACAACTACCCATTTTTATTTACAACTAGGTATTTGTGTGTCCGAGCCGAATGTAATTTAATATATAAGGAGCACCCCAAGTGGCTTAAGGCGCTTATACACGCCACCGTTACAGTACAACATTTGATAACCCGTATCTCAGTTGTTTTTCGTTATAGACCAGAGTATAATACCTCTATTATCTGGCACTGATATTTTAAACGGCACCATTTTGCCAAAATTTTATATATTGATTTTGTTTTAAAGATATCAAGCTAGACAGATTAAGTGGTTTTCTTGCCTTAAATTGCACCTATACCAAAATTTTACATTTAAGCCAGATAATGATTTTGTAAGTGTCTTAAACTTTAGTCCATAATGAAAACCACAGAGAAACGGGTTATCAAATTTTGTACTAAAACGGTGGCATACCTGTGTGCCTTAAGCGGCTCCAAAACTAAACGTCGGTCCTGATCTAACGCTTTAGTTTTTGAATTATTTATCCTGCTCTTATAGACTGCTGTGCATGCAAAAATGTGTTATTTTGAAATTGCGGCTACATTAAGACATGAACTTTAATAATTTTATGTAATAAGTTTGGTTTTAACGCTTTATTATCCAAAAGGTGCCAAACGGAACCCTGTTACTAAGCCTCTGCTAAGGTTAGAAAAAAATATTCGCGTCCTTTTACTTGTCTTGTATGAGACCCGCCTAAAAATGAATTTTAATTCAATATTCGGTATTGGGTTAAATTTTACATAACATATCCAAATTTTACATTTACAAAACACATTCCATCTGCAAGTTAGGGACCCGTGACATACAGATGGACAGATAGCAGAGTGACATTAAGGCTGCTCTATCATCTTAACTGCATTTGAAGTTTTCGTTTTAAACTTTTAATATGATTATCACAAAATTTCACTCAGAAAGTTTTGCGAAACTAAAAAAAATATTCTATAGGTACATTTTTTTTTTATATTTTCAAGCTACTCTCCACCAGCCTCTATACAAAGTTTCATGCGTCTAAACCAGTTTTCAAAATAATTTTTCCAGTCCGCCGCGGACACCTCGTTTACAGCCTGCTCGAACGCAGCCAGCGCATCTTCCGGCGACGAAAATTGTATTTCTTTGTGCTTATTTTTTATTTTTGGAAATAAAAAAAGTCACACGGTGCTGGATCAGGGCTGTAAGGAAGGTGAACCAGGAGTTTGACTGGCGTGCTATCCGGGAAGTCCCTCGTTTTGAGTGCGGTGTGCGCAGGTGCATTGTCGTGGTGGAGCAGTAGCCCGTGGAGCCCTGTGTTTGGTCGCTCGTTGCTAACAACAGAGAAAACTTCTGGCAAACATTTGGTAGTTAACCATTCGGCATTGATGCTTTTTTGATTCCGTAAGGGAATTGATACTAAGTGGCCAGTCAAATTAAAAAAGCTAGCGATAAGAATCTTCCCCGCTTCACTTTGGTAGGCGTTGGTTCATTTTGAAACACCCAAACAGTCGACTGGCGCTTGGTTTCTGGGTCGTATTGATAAATCCAGGACTCATAATCTGTAACAATGTCGTAAACATGCCGAGACGAGCCTGCTTCAAATTTGTTTAGCATATCACGGCACCATTCCACCCGGGCCTGCTTCTGAGCATCGGTGAGGTTGTGCGGCACCCAGCGTGATACTATCCTCCTCACGCGAAGATGGCTGTGTAGAATCTCGTTAGCGCTTCCGGATCCAATCTTCAATATGTGTTGACCGCTTCTTTCTTCATCCCCAAAGTTGGTCGACCGCGCTTGAATTCGTTATACCAACGATACACGGTTGCCTTGGAAGGGCCTTCATCCATGAATGCCATTTAAAGTCTATCGTACGGGTCATCCGGTTTCAAGCGACACTAGAAATCGTAAAATGTCACAGCTCTAAAATGTTCCCGGCGCAGATCCATATTTCAGCGAGGCACAATACCTTGAATTAGCTCGCAAAAAATGTACAGGGAAATTTTAAAATTAGAACATACCTATTTTTACTATCAAATACTCATTTTTTCGAAAAACATTATAACTGGCCAGTCTCCCATATATAAAAACTTTTTTTCGCAATACTTTCTGAGGGGCCTGGTATATGCCATTTATTGACTTATGCTCCCCGTAGCTACTTTGAACTTTTAATCTACACTACGTAAATAAAAATAAAAAAATGCATAAATAAAACGAATAATGTTTGTTCGCGCCTACAAGCCACATATTTAGGCGGTCGTCAGCGCGCGGGGGACGGGGGAAGCTGCGAACCAGTTCGGTACACGCAAACTAGATACCAAATAGACATCACGCTCTATTGTAAATTATCATTAAATACTTTATATTGAACAAACTTCTTTACTTTATGATCCTGCGGGAACATAAATTGGCGACCGTGACAGGATCGGGTCGCTCACCTCTCGCTCCAGAAGATTTAAACAAGATTGAAGAAACTACGCATCAAATTTGCGTGGGCGCATCGTTATTCATCGCCATAGAGGATAGCCATAACGCCACAGCTAGAAGTTTTCAACTATTTCAAGAAACATCACAGATTTATTACAAGCATTGAAAGAACCCGAAGATTGATCACAAGATATTTTAGGATTGTCGAAATCGACTTTTGGAAGACTTTCTTCGTGCAAAGACGACGAACGACGGAGTCAACTACGTCACAAAGAATATACGGTGATAACAGTGACGGTTTGTTAGTAATGTGTGAAGGTGTTATCTCTTCATTTGCCGACGCTTCGCTTTTCATCTTACCAAGGAACGTGCCGTGAGCCCAGTCCTTTATTTTATTTCCTTTCAATTTGTGCTGATAGTGGGGTGTCTTTTCTTGTGTCAATTGCGTGTCCTAATCATCTTTCTTTTAGCCAGCCACTGCATGCCTGAGCACAGTGCTTCCTCTGGCCCATCTACCTTACATCTATATAGTATAGGTACTACATCAATTTGTCTATTTACTTGTGTTAACCATTGACCCCTACTCCCGCCAGTAACTGCGAGCACGCTTACATAGATCAATAATTATTATACCAAGTGATTTATAAATGTAATTAGTTTATGCTGTAAGAGTTAATATTTATGTATTTGTATATTCTTAGTTTTTTTCTATTGTTTTTATTTGTAATAGATGTATATAGATATATATAAAAAACACAGAAAAAATAAATTCATCATTCATCTTGAATTTATTTTTTCTGTGTTTTAAAAATTATTTTTCATCTGACGCCGGGCCCAGTAGGGCCCGAAATATATCTTGAATTTATTTTTTCTGTGTTTTTTATATATATCTATATACATCTATTACAAATAAAAACAATAAAAAGCTTGAAAGAGCCAAATATTTATTTAATAAATAGTTTTTTTCTAGTAATTTATAGCCTCAAGTAGTGTTAATCGATATCATCAACTGTATTTTCCAAATATGTATCAATTTCTTTATTAATACTCGTTACAATTATCATCTAAATATTTAATGCATATATATATAGCAGTAAACCTAGAATTCAATGGTTAGAATCTTTTGGCTAGAAATGTATAATATTGTATTCAACTTCCGGTAAGAAACTTGAGCTCGGAGATTATACAATGGAGGTATAAGTTCGACAGCCGCCATTATTCAACGATACGTCAAGTAGAATATTTTGTAAGGGGAACCGCTGCCCAAATATACAGCTATCTGCTTAAGTTGAATTTTATTCATTTTGCATCTACAAAACCCGTAACACTTATTACCAACCTATCAATTTATTTGTAGTACCTGCATAATTAAAGCGCACTTGCACGATTTTCTGTTTGACAGCTCAATCCACATAGTTGGGTAAACGTAAATATCAACTAACTATATATTTTTGCCGCCGCATAATTATCTACATACATGCCCTAGCCGCTGCGTACCTATAGCCAGCTTACTTAAACTTTCCTGTCAATCTATCTTTCTGTACATGCCTACGCATGATCACTTTATAGCACGGTATATGTAGAACAATAGAACGGGAATTCAATCCATCCATAAAAAAAAGCTAATTCGCAACACAATATTTAGCAAAATACTTTCTGTGCATTCCAGCGCTCATATTCGACCGTTTGGTGTGAAGACGGCTTCGAGTCGAGCTAGCTAGCCGTATCGAACCAGTTTTCGCCTGAGCTATGCCGCAGGCGCAGCTGATTCTTTGTTTAAATACAACCTGTTGAATCTTCGCGACGAACCAAAAATAGCGTAAGTATCACTTATTTGTTGTTTGCGACAGTTATTTTTTGCGTGATTCATCTTTTGTCGTGTTGTTTATTGACCTTACTACTTCGTAGGAATTCATTCTTGTAATTGTTGCTTTAAGGACCCGCAGTCTTATTATCTAAAATTTTGCAATCAGCAACTATCGCGCAGTCATCGCACAATCGGTTGCAATGTGTCAAACAAAATTCGTATTAGCTACAGCGATCGCTCGCTAATCGTTTGCTTTCTGCTATTGCAACATGAATGCACTTTTTATTTCTTTCGTTCGTTCAATCATTTACTTTTAGACGAGGAAAGTGGTGCCACCTAGCAATTCCGAAGCAATCGAGAACTATTTGTTTGTTTGTTTATTTAAATTGGTTTTGAGGTTAATAAAATAACGCCGTATCGCGTGTGCGTTTTTCATTAAGTCAGTTTTGGTTTTAGTTTTCCTTTTAGCGTAAACAAAACGAGTGTGTGTGTGTGTGTGCACCAATTTGAAAATGTGAGTATGTTTTTCAAGAAATATTTTTTATGATTTTAATATGCACATACCTTATCAATTAAATGAAAAAATTGTAGGTCCAACCGCGTGTCCCAGGACCAAATGAACCACCTGATAGACTACCTCATTAAATTAAATTAAAATTAATTAATATTTCGTTTCTATGATCTAAAATAACTCAATATTGAAAACAAAACTAAAGCGATTCCTAAGCGATCAGTGTTTGGGCTGTTGCATTTTGACGTTTCTGATTGCGTTCACACAGCTGTCGCTTGCTGTCAAATATGGCATAAGTAATACGAAACTTTGGTTCCTGTAAAGGACAGAATGCACTTTTTAGTTTATGATTGCTCGCTAGTGGCAGCACCGTTGACTCTTTGCTATCGCTCTGCTATTGCTCCTTCCGTAATATGAAAGTGACTTTTGACAGCAGAAATTGCGCAATTATTGTCAATTGCTTTCTGTTTGCAAGATACGTAATAAGCTTGCCGTTCTCCCTAACCTTAAGCACCTCATTTAGCGTCAAGTAGAACTGAACTCTGTGACGTTTCATTATTGTTTAAAATAGCGCGCTCTGTGCCGTGGCTGTTACGACAACCGAAACATCGCGCGCTCTAAAGAATCACATTTCGATGCCGCCCTCCATAGTAATTTGTATGAGGAAATCGCACGCAAAAGTTGGTTATGTTTGATGGATAAATACACCAAGAAACAATTTTTATTTGAAAAAAATAAATTAATCGCACCATTCTGTACACTCTTAACTAACAGGTGACTGAATTTCAGTTTCTAAAATGATCTGAGAAACAGTCAATGGGAAATACGCGAAGAGCAGTTTTACGTGATTTTTAGCGACTTTAGATATTTTTTTCTAGCTTGCTATGAATTCTATGCAAAAATCAAATCATTCATGTTGTAATACAACTCTTCGACAACTTGTGTGAATATTATTTATCATTAAACAAATAGTTTCTGTCATGAATCAGAAATACGGTGGGGCATCTTTAGGTGGTACAGACCCTTAATAGCAAGTTTCTTGCAAAAATGAACGACGGAACATGTACAAAAAGTAAACAAACCTCTTCTTTGTCTCAAGGTTTTGCTAATACTACCCTTGCCGATCTTAAGGCCAGGCGTAGTTCTATAAAAGGTCAAATAACTAAATTCTCTAAAAATAAGAACACACTCCACTACAATCGAAAACATAGAATCTTCTTGTATTCTAATACAATTCGAAAAATATTCTAAACTTAATACTCTACAACGAGTAGTTTCCTTTATTCATCGCTTCCTATACAACTGCCGAAGAAAACACAAGTTGACAGGCCCACTGACAACCAACGAGATTCATAAAGCTTTCCTCACTTTGGTAAAGATTTCCCAGGAAGAGACGTTCTCTAACAATCTAAAATTACTCAAAGGACAAAACAAATTGAGTCCAAAATGTCACTTTCATTCATTATCTCCTTTCGTGATTTCCAACACTCCTCAGGCACCTACGTTTATCTCCTTCATGAATCTTTTACGCTTTATGATGGATTTTGTTACGTTCACCTAACAATAAATACTAATATAACAAACGGCCCTCGCAATTCCAACTTGATACTGAACCTCTTCGGTTTCCCAAAAACTTGTTCAATCCTCTATATTTTTGCCAATAAAATGGTAATAACAATAAATATCAGGTGGTTTGGCGATTTCCAGACTTAGAAATTATGGCAATAGATGTGAATTATTTTTCCACAGCAGTAGGGGCTTGTTTTCGTTAAAAACCGAAATTTCAAATAATTATAATTGGTTAATAGCAGAGCTAAAGCTTTAATAATGTTAAACCAATAAACGGTACTTTTTAGGGTTCCGCAGTACGACAAGGAGCCTTTATAGTTTTGTCATGTCCGTCTGTCCGCGGAAAGCTGTTATTTGGTATGAGTATAGGTATATTAATAACGCCGACAAAAGAATAAAAAAAACTAATTTTTTTTTATTGGTTTCTTCCATACACGTAAATTGAGGATTTTTTTTTTCTCGCGTATCCAATAGTGTGGAGTATCGTTGGATAGGTCATTCAAAAACATTATTGGTGTGTCAAAACGATTTTTCGATTTAGGGATCCGTTTGCAAAATATTAAGCTTTAAATTGCTATATTTGTTAGAGCCAAGTGTCCCCCCCTGCCAGCTAAACGGTTGCTTATAAATTTGTGGACAAATTCACATAAGTAGTATATATTATGAAATTGAAAGGAAAACTATCGCAGCTAAGTAGGCTTTACAGGTTTACGAGCATAGACCACGCCAATCTCTTAGTCCACTCTAAATACGACAATGTATGGGACTAGAAGTTTGGCGCGATCCGTATTATTAGACCAACTTATAAAATGTACTAAGCAACTACAGAACCCTACAATGCGCGTGACCCGACACGCACTTGGCCGGTTTTCATTTTAAGCTCGTCATTTTCGGTGAATATGCAATCGCCTTGAAAACAAGTACAAAGAAGTTACTTGAGACTGCCAAAATTAGTATCGTGGTAAGAACCGGTTAATTTGATTATTATCAGACTGTTATAGTTTATTTTGTATAACTGTAAAGTAATGTAGGTCAATTGTAAAGTAATAAGGTGGTAGAGCTAATGCCGGGCTCGACTGTGGAGGTACCACCATCTTACTCGCAAACCGCACCGAAGTTATTCGGGGGAGAGTAAGAGAACAGCTCTCAGGCAAAACCAGGCGGCCTAATATTGCCTGGGACCGATGGATGGCGGTATATCCATCCCTAATTGCCGGGCCTTATATAAATTAGACTGGTGACGGGTAGCGGCGTCACTGGTGCAAGGGTTTCGGCACCGCGCTCACCAACCCGCCTGCCCAGCGTGTGTAAGTATGGGAATTCCTTCCAGGAGGACCGCCAAGAGTAGCGAAATCCTGGAAAGGCCTATGTCCAGCAGTGGACGAAACAGGCTGATGGATGGATGGAATGTAGGTCATATTTACTTATTAACAAGCTAAAAAGAAACTTAAAATTTAAGCTATTTAATAGGGTAACAACAGCTACAAATAGATCTACAAAACGTTGTCTTTAAACGTTTTACAATAAACCCCCTACTAACCGAACTAAAAACATAATTGTGTATTTGAAATTTAATTGTAAGTTGAATAAAATTAACTCTGATTTTTGATATGATAAGTGGGTCAATCGTAAGTATCAGCTTG
Source organism: Ypsolopha scabrella (assembly GCA_910592155.1). Lineage (NCBI taxonomy): Eukaryota > Metazoa > Arthropoda > Insecta > Lepidoptera > Ypsolophidae > Ypsolopha > Ypsolopha scabrella. The sequence goes on from OU342983.1 coordinate 19,195,514, forward strand.
CATTAGACTTTTAGTTAAAATCCATTATGTACTTTTTTAAATAATTTAGTATTTTATATAAAGAGGTAAACAATAAATGTCACGACTGGCGTGGCTGCTGCAGCGGCGGAGCGCAACAAGCGGCGCAAATATGCAGCTTTAGGAGAAGGCTACATTTTTGTGCCGTTTGGAGTCGAGACGTTTGGGCCGTGGGGGCCTGACGCTCGACTGCTATATAAACAAATAGCATCGCGTCTGGTGGATGCTTCAGGGGACCCAAGGGCTGGAGCTTATCTCCTTGCTATCCAGCGAGGTAATGCGGCCAGTGTTTTGGGTACTCTGCCCAGTGACAGCGACGACTTAAATAAAGTATTATTATTATTTTTTTTTTTTTTATATTTGCTTGTTAAAAATGTTTTCTTTTGTTTTCTTTCTGTCATGTTAAATAATTAATAATTTGTTGGCCCGATGATGTGTAATACGAAACCGGTAGCCTAAGTTAGAATAAAAATAAATATATGTGGAATAAAAGTACAAGAATTTGTGTATAATTTATTCAAGATGATATTCCACCAAGAACCATCAATTGAATCCATCCAATATTTTATTTTATTTAACTTTTATGTTTATTATAATTTAGTTAATTTTTTATGTGTTATAATTTTAGAATAATTTAGTTAAAATAAAAATAAACATAAAATTTAAAATAAATTACGTGAAACAAATAAACAATAAAATAGAAAAAAAGAAAAAATAGCTAAAGATATATTTCGGGCCCTACTGGGCTTCAGTTGAGAAAATAATAATAAATTAATAATTTAATAATAATTTTACCATGTATTTTTAAACATGCCATTACCTTCGCAATTTTTTCTTTTTCTTCAATGATGGCAATATTTTTTCTGCTATGACGTAGTGTTTTAGCTTAACCAGCCCAGTGGCAATATGCTGTAGATAGCCAAATAATTTCAATTTTAGTCAATGTTATCAAAAAAATATTCCCAGAAATTTTCGGTAAAAAACTGCCGAAAAATCTGTCTGAGTCGGGTGCAACCCTAAACGGAATATTGTTTCTCCTTCAGACAAATCGTGTTACTGCGCCTTCCGTAGATAATGTATTTTGTTTTCCGTACAGAAGTTGCTAGCAATATTTTTCGTGAGGCAATTTTTGGGATAACTATATTCTGTGCCTTACGAAAAGAGAAACGTTTATTCTGACCTTTCCAGTCCGTGTTTTAGTAATTGTAAATTAAGCTCGTATACATTTACTGATTATCACTGCGTAACACATCAAACTGGAGAGTAAGTCAAGAGGCTTACGTCCAACAGAGTACTTGTACTATGCTGCAAAATAAAAACAAGAAAAATAAATGATTTTTAGAGTTCCGTAACCGAAATGCCAAACAGGACCCTACTACTAAGCCTCCGCTGTCTGCTGTCCGTCTATCCATCTGTCTGTATATCTATCCGTGTGTCAAAACCAGCTTTACATTTTTTTTTGTGATTTCAGGAAAATTCTGCTATTTTAAGGCAAACTCCTTAATAGCATCCATCAGCCTGTCTCGTCCACTGCTGGAATAGGCCTTTCCAAGATTTCGCCACTCTTGACGGTCCTCCTGGAAGAAATGCCCATACTCACACACGCTGGGCAGGTGGTTTGGTGAGCGCAGTGCCGAAACCCTCGCACCAGTGACGTCACTGCCCGTCACCAGTCTGTTTTATATAAGGGCCGACAATTTGGGATGGATATACGGCCATTAATCGGTCCCAGGTAATGGTGGGCCACCTGGTTGTGCCTGTTTGAGAGTTGTCCTCTTACTGTCCCCCGAATAACTCCGGGGGGGTTTGCGAGTAAGATGGCGGTACCTCCACAGTCGAGCCCGGCACCTCAATTGGAGACATCACAACAAAAAAACCTTTATCTGAACCATAGTTATATATCAAAAAATATAATGAAAAATAGTTTTCCGGTATGCTTTACAGCTTTTCTGAACTGCTTAAATGTTGCAAAAAAAAAACTAAATAACCAAGGTTTTCCGTGCATGGCAGTTGAATAGAGTGAGATAGACAAGAAAAAATAAGAGCGTTAGAGCAGGACCTATTCCAAGGAGCGCTGAAATTAAAACGAGACATGTAAAAGAAATCATAGTAGACAAAATGGCGACAGCAAATTGAGTAGCGTTCAAAAAAAATTACATTACTTTTACCACCCGTAAAATAGAGATTTATATTGCATATTAGGTTTGAGATTTGCACCAGCGCGGCAGCGTAGGCATGCTACACAAAAATGTAGCCCGTAGCACCCTACGTAGCGAAACAATCACTACGCTTCGCGTAGCTAATGTTGTTAGTAAATTTAATCAAAAACCACATATTTATTACAGAAACTATAACATAATTGAGTAAAATCTTTACTTTTTAATCCCGTATCAGAAGAAATTTCAGTAAGGTACTAGAAAAAAAAATATAAAATTTCTTAAAAGCTACAATAAATAATACAGATATATTTTATAATCTCCAAACTCAGTCTGAGTGCTAAATCAAACTGCTAATGGCTTATTTAGCATATTATACATTAATTTCAACGTTTACATTTTACATTTTTTCGGCTATAAATATGAACCTAAAATTTACTTGAACAGAATTTTCTTAAGACGGCAGAAAAAGATACATTTACTCAGTTAAAAAGTAAAAAATTCAATTAGCTACGCTCTGTTAGGTACATATTTCCATCTTGATCTAAGTTTGGTACATTTTATTTAAGTTATTTTAAGAAAAATAAATTAGAAGTAGTTTCATGACAAAGATCATGCTAGCGAAAAGTTTATTTATTGGCACTGAGCTCTGTTAGTTCTCTCATCTAATTTGGACGAGTTAAGCTCTTGCTGAATAAGTCACATAAAAAGTTAAATAAAGTTATGTAGCAATAAACGTAATAAGACACTCATTGGAGACCTCATATCGAAAAACTGTGTATCAAATTGAGATCGATTAACGCCAAATTAGCTATCCTTAAATACAAACTGCCGTTTACTATTCTACGAACTTTATACCTATCACTAGCTGATTCTATCATAAGCTACGGGCTGAGTAGCTATGGGCGCACATATAAGACATACTTGCATAGTATATACAAACTACAATTAACTATCCTTAAGAACATGGTGTCGAAAAGTATTAAACAAAAATACAAAGAGGATGAAGCTGGTTTGTTCAATCATTGTAAGGTAATGTCAGTTTATAACAAAGTAAACTTATCTCTCTTACTAGATAAACTAGATAAAATTAGTTTACTGACTAAATATAGCAGACAAAATCGACTGCGTAGCTTACCCTACCTCCCTGTATATCGGCTGCCAAGATATACTAACGTCTACGGCATGAGGAAGTGGGAATACCTTCTACCGGAGATTCTAAACGGCTTGCCGGCCGAGCTGTGCGCAGAATTATTGTCTGGACTATCCAGAAGAAAAACCTTATCTCTAGTGAAAGAATACTACCGTGGGTGTTAGCATATAACTAATCAATTGTATTACCTACTTCGTAGCGAGCTGGTAGCGTGTCACTCGCATAAACCCGTACGGGTTTCAGAGAGACGGCTTAATCATTTAAGACTATTTCTTACTGTAATTTGGTTAAATAAATAAAAAAAAAAAAAAAAAAACCGTAAAAGTTCTCGCAAAAGAATGGCTGACGTACTCGATATTACTTTATAGCTTCTTGTTAAACCCCTGGGGCCAACTATACGGAGCCACGTTCTTTGTTCCGCATTCACTGTAATCTATGCGACGGCGGCGCTTGGATCTTTACACAGAGACCAGAGCTGTCCATCCATCCATCCATCAGCCTGTTTCGTCCACTGCTGGATATAGGCCTTTCCAAGATTTCACCACTCTTGGCAGTCCTCCTGGCCTGGGCAGGCGAGTTGGTGAGCGCGGTGCCGAAACCCTTGCACCAGTGACGCCGCTGCCCCTCACCAGTCTGTTTTATATAAGGCCCGGCAATTGGGGATGGATATACCGCCATCCATCGGTCCCAGGCAATGGTGGGCCGCCTGGTTTTGCCTGAGAGCTGTTCTCTTACTCTCCCCCGAATAACTTCGGGAGGATTTGCGAGTAAGATGGTGGTACCTCAACAGTCGAGCCCGGCATTAGCTCTACCACCTAATAAAGGAAAAAAGAGCTGTCACATGGACTAAAAAAATTCCGAAGTCGAGCCATTAAAAAGGACTTGAACTCGATCCGATGGACTTTATAGGTGAATCCTGAACTCAAACGGCTTGAGCAGATTAATCCGCTATCGGATAAAAGCCCCTCCGATACGAAAAAGTCCGTTAAATTATTTTAAGATAGTTATGCAATAAATACAGTCTGACAATTTGATAAGTACTCAAAAATATTTCGTATATATGTACAGATATTTTTGGCATCTTTTACTTGCATAAAACTATTCGAAATTGTTTCGTAAATACAACGGACGAGATGGACCATGGACTAATCTGAAAACCGCGAAAATCCGAAAAATTCTTTTTGCCGCGGACGAGTCCACGGTTGAATTATTCTTATTTAATGATTAAGGTTTTTTTTTATAGTAGCGGTTTTATTTCTGACTATTATTTAGTCCATATAATAGCTGACATAGAACGCGTGTTCTGAACGATTGGCTTTAAGGCGCAATAACTCCATCGCACAACGAAAAAGATAAACATATCTGAAAAAGTGCGCGTCGGAATAGTGTGGTGAAAGATGCGGTCTTAAGAAAAACAATTTAATATAAATTCCCACAAGAACGTTAAAAAAATGCAATTCCATGTTTTAGATGTTATAAACATTACAACTGTCATTATTGTTATTTTGACTTGATTAGTTGTGACGGGTTACTGTTTAGAACTGAACCAAGAGCTTTAACTTTCCTTTTTTTTTCGATGCAGTGAATTTTTCTGTATCACGTTTTTGGCTATGCCCTTGTCTTGGAAAAGGCCTCCTTTACACCAAGTTTTTTTTTCAGAACGCTATTTAGCTGTACCACTATTTTAAGTTTATCATTAGTCATTAAAGGTGAAATTACACGGCTTCTTAGCAGTGGTGGACATTTTAAAAAGGAAGCCTGATGAAAAAATCGCCTTACTCAGAAAAACTATCAAGGAAAACATAATTTTTATACTTAGCAACTCCTTGTCAGCCAAGTGTATTTGTCGTATTAATATTTATGGAAATGTTTGACAAAGCGAAGAGCACGGAATAAATAAATGTAGTATGGATGCCATTTCCTAAGCAAGCCGATAAGAATCGCGTTATATGGACCCTCTGCCACTGCTGCTTTTTACTAAATGTTAAGCCCTATTTAGTACAGTATATTTTCATTAACTGAATGTTTCTGTTTATTTTGAACAATCCCAGCCTCCCAATCCATATTCTTAAGAGCAGACATCAAGGGTCAACCTCTATACAAACGCAAAACCAAAATTATGAGATGTATATAGAATATTTCTATAATATTTCAGGCAGAGTCAATCATTGAAGTTATCAAGATCTATGTCCAATTAGAACTATAAATCAAGAAATTTGAGTTATAATCTCAACAATAAACCCCTAGAAAACTTAAATTTTACGGTTGTTTACCAAAAGTGTAGCCGAATGTGTTTTTACTGTTTTATATAAAATCAAAAAATGAATACTAGCTGGCTATCAAAAATGTTATCTTGTTTACTATTAACCAAAGAATATGTTTAAAAACGTCCACTATCTTGCCAAATCATGTTTCTCCTGACACAAGTTTTTAATTTTGCGTCCACAACGAAATCAGCACGATTGTATTGCCTTCGCAAGTTTCGTGGAGCGTGCACATAAAAGCGACATGAAACAGCATTACATTTGGCCGCCCTCACAACTGAGTTGGGGGCGTCATGACGTCTGCTCTTAAAGGCCTAAAATAAAAATCTGCTACCTCTGCACGACTTGAGCTCTTACCTTTTGATCTGGAAAAGATTCCGTCCGTCTGTTACAATCCTTGCGTTCACGGTTCGATTCCCGCCTTTACGATATGGTAATACGGTTTACTCGATATGCAAACCGTGAGTTCAGTGGCACGAAACGAATAAAGGAATAGAGTTGGACAAAAGGGGCAAAAATTCGTCCCGCACCTTCGTTATTCAGGCCCGGACAGTCACCTGATTTCACGCTCTGGTGCACAGGTTATAGGGATGGGAGCGTTTTTGCATCCACTTATCGATAGATTTGTCTCAGTTATTTAAGGTGACTCCGTCGGAAAAATTAGCAACTCTATTCGTGGTGGCTGAATTGTCGAACAAAACCTCTTTAAAATAAAGTTCTTATCAGCTTGCACTTAAACTTAGCTGTTACGTCAGGCGCTCGGGCTGACAAGTTCAAAAATAGTGTATTTTTTATTTATTTTAAATAAAATAAAAATAGTTGATGCTCGTGATTGTTGGCACTTGGTGGAACTTTTGAAACATTTTTTGTTTAATAAACACTTGTACTTGTCCACTTATTTATATTAATTTCCCTTACCGGTTTCGCTGTTAAAGCATTATCAAAGGTTTGTTTGGTTGTTTACGTACGTACGTAAACAACCAAATTTAATATAAATAAGTGGACAAGTACAAGTGTTTATCAAACAAAAAAAAAAAAATAAAAAGAATTTCCAAAAAGTGAGAAAACTATATTATTTAATATTGTTTTGTCTAGAAGTTTATAAATTTTTACACCGTTTCAATAAAAACTGCGGCAGTCATATCATTACAAGTGGACAAAAAACTGAGAAATAAGGGTGAGTAAAAATTTTTTTTTCTTTACTTCTATTTATTAAAATAAAATTCATGAAAAAACACATTACACATCGTATCATGCAGATTACTATGTATTTTTCTTGTATCAAAAAATGCTATATATACCGTACAAACTGGTTACAAAGTTTCAAGGTCATTGGCATTGATAGAAGCCTTAACAAAAATTGCTGACATACTGAAGAAGGGCAAAGTCAAGCATTCGGGGTAGAAGAGCTTGTATGAGCAAATGGATGAATCTAGAAGAGGCGAAAGAGGTGTGTCAGGAATGCAGCACATGGAAATCTGTGGTTTCTGTCTATCCCTCTAAAATATGGGCAAACGGTTGCTCTGTACTGTTGCTCGCTTGGATACCGTTTTTCTCGATTTCGCTCGAATTTCCCACTTATAGTCAAAATTTCATCTTTTTAGATCCCGCTGTCGATAAATCAGTCTTTTAGGATATTCATTAAGAGGTAGACAGATTAAGCAAGGCAAGATATTTAAATTGCTATTAAAAGTGACTTCAAGTATTTTCAAAGCGATAACTTTAATATCTCTCTTTGATGAAGCTTTTACGATAAGTTAACCTGTAGATGAGTTTTAGTTTATATTTGATTTTAATTAATGTAGAAAATTTTGAACGGAAAGCTTAGAGAGTGTTGAGCAATATAAAAAGCGGCCAAGTGCGTGTCGGATTCGCGCACGAAGGGTTCCGTACCATTATCTATAAAAACAAAAAAAAATCATGTCTGTTGTATGAGAGTGCGCAGGTCCGACTCGCACTTGACTGGTTTTAGTATTTGTTGTTATAGGGGTAACAAAAATACGTCATCTGTGAAAATTTCAACTGCCTAACTATCACGGTTCATGAGATAAAGCCTGGTGACAGACGGACAGACAGACAGACTGACGGACAGACAGACAGACAGACAGACGGACAGCGGAGTCTTTGGGTACGGAATCCTAACAATCTTAGGTGTGCTTACGGAAATAATCGGACATTAACTCGTAATACGTAAAAAAAAATTGGACAAATTACAAATTTGGTAATTTAAATAGAAAAACAATTTGGGTAAGTGCAAGTCGTACCTCGCGCACAAAGGGTTCCGTACCACCACATTTTTCGGGTACGGAACCCAAATCTTTATGGTACGTAACAAATGGCCGACTTTAAGATCTTAGCGCCAACTACCATCTTACTAATGAACCTCGGTGCAAAGAGGTTGACAAGCTACTCTTAGCGCCATCTATTACCTCGGTATTATTCTTATATTATATTACCTTCTCTTTTGACGCACGTACTCCGCGATGTCCTCCGCCTTAGTGGTGTAGCGCGGGTGGGAGATGTACACCGCCGTGTTTGGCTTTGCGGCGAAAAAAACCCTAGAATGCACAAGGTAATCTGTAATTTCGTGCCATAATTTACAAAAATGCGCGGGAGCGTCACAGTGGCAACGAGCATACGTTACTGCAGTGTGACCGCGACTGTCTTATACTGACTTAAACCGAGTTTTGGGGGGGTTTGTTTCGGCCCGTTTGTGTGGCGATAATACTATTACTTATTTATACTATGCCTGTAGGTGAGGTGGATGCAAATATGTGGGTGTGTGAGTAGTTGCTATGTTACTTGCTTCCTTGCTGTAGTACATATATATATAATAATAATATTGCTATACGTCAGAAGTCTCGCTGTCCGGAATAAATTATTGTGCTATTAACAAATATAAATATAACATTAATACAAATAATTATACTTTAAACCATTATTTGATAGGTGAAACTTGACAGCTCTTACGTTATGAGTTTATGAGTCTTATCAATATTCAAAAATATGCTTTTTCAGAAAAAAAACATTGTGAAATTGCTTATAAATACCAAAAAAATTATTTTGGTGTGCAACTGGTATTTGTTTTAATTATAAGTAGTCTTCAATTTTATTATATTTGTTTTGTTTTCCCGTTTTAAATTTATTAAGTTTAATTAGGTGATGTCGCTGAATTTTTGTCGCGAAAAGATTAAATATACAGTCCATTGTAAGAGAGATAACAATAAAAAGAGCTATCCCGCTCACTGATTGGTCGACTCTATAAATCGCACTTCCATATACACGTAGCGCCCACGCGTTCGGGGATATAAATAGGGCCCTGACGGGCGCGCAGCCTGTACGCTCGCTGTGCACGGACGTGTTCTCAGTTGCGAACTCGCTCGATATTATTCATTTATATTTATCGCGAGTAGCGCCCGCGCTTCAGCTGCGCGGAGGGGAGCACCTAGCTCTAGAGCGCCTGAGTCGTGGTGCCGCTCGCTGTGGTTCCTGCCTCGGCCTTCCACCAGCGGAAACCACCGAGGAAAGGGGCATGGGGACTGGCGCTCGCCACGACTCATAGTCGCACGCGTTACACCCCCCCGCAGCCGCTGCTCACTCACAATGAGCGGCAACAACAGCCCTTCTCAGGGCTCGCGTTCTAACAGCCCTTCTCAGGGCTACTCCAACAGCCCTGTCCAGGGCCCCCCCACGTCGCCGCCACCTAGCCGCAGTCACAGGAAGTGGACCCAGCCCTCCTGAGCCTGCCATCGGGATCGACGCTGACTTCCACCCCCACTCGTCGTGCGCACTCTCTCCACGACTTCCAGTGGGGAGGCATCAGCACGAGTACCGAGTACGACGTGCCGTTCGCGCTCGAGCAGCCGGGGTCTCCGCGCCGCGGTCTCGAGCTGGACGAAACCATGACGGCTCGGCTACGTCGTGCGAATTGCCTGACGGAGGGACTCCTCGCTACGATGGAGGCCCACCTCCACCTCATATTTAATAAATCTCAGGGCTTAATTGTTAACTTAATTAGCTATAATACATGTTTGTGCGTCGTGTACAAATATTTCTAGAAAGCGGTTTGAACATTGATATTTTTGACGATAAATTATAAAATTTTCAGTTTTTACCAAACGACCAAATCCCAGCATCCCATTAACATATGGTTTAAGCGCCAATACTTATCATTTGTGTTATAATAAACAGGAAAAAATGTATAAAAATAAAAAAATGTATAAAATTAAGCAAAAAAAAGCTTAGGAATTCGATCAAGTAAAATATACCGAACAAAAACATAAATGTGAAAAAGAGGCCGGGTTCAGCACAGGTACTGAAGGAGTATCGGTTTTGTCGAAAAAAAAAAAAATATAATTGAATACCGAGGTTAATGGAAGTTCCTTCATTCATTGAAATTCAACTAACGTTATTCACTTGTTTTAAATAAAGTTTGTTAGGGATCTTGCTTTTGAATATAGAACTTTGCTAGTTTTCATATATAATTTCATATATAATTTTCACACGGCTTTTTCTTTTTAGAACTCGGCCCTGGATACGCTACCACGTGTCTATATTTTCTCTCTTATACATAAGAAATGCTTCAATAAAAGTTATCTATATTTATCTTCGCTTCATAGGGTGTTTTTTCTTACCAACAACTAAGTTTTAAATACAACGTGTGACTTGGCATTAATCCGTGTCGATACAATGGACACCACTACGAAAAGCCCCACCGCGTTGCACAGGCTAGAGTTAAGCGCACTCGCTCCAGCGGCAAATTCAACACAGACGGCGATGTAATCACATCATTTGTGGCGATTTGTCGACGATACTCTGTTGACAGTACAGCTGCTGCTGCCAATACAGCTTGATTAAAGCGACAGTCTGTCACTCACTAGGACTACGGAATGAGAATGAATAATTTATTTATGCAATATAGAATTATGCACGGACGATAGCATGAAAGGCTATTTATTGCCAGTTCTAGCTGCGGTTTAATAACCGTCAAAATAGTTTACAAATAGGTAAATTGAACCGCAAGTCACTGTACAACATTATTATACGCCAATATTGATGTCACAGTTCTAATTATTTGAATGAGACAGACGACTTACATATACCTATATGCACAATTATATAAAAAACCAAAAACTACCCAAATAGGAAACAATTGAATTAAAAGGTACACCTCCCTAGTTTAAATTGAGGCGCTGAGCGCAATAGTGGTGTTACCCATATTTATCATTTTGAGGTATTTATATATATTTTATCATTAAAACCTCAAAATGATAAATGTGTGTTACACCACTTTTGAGCTCAGCATTTCGACATGCTGGCAAAGCGCAATAGTAGTTAACTCACATTTATTCTTTTGAGATTTTTTGCTATAAATTTATCAAAATAAGTAACAAAAAGATACCTGTGGGTGGTTTACATCACTTTTGCGCTCAGAGCCTCAATCGGGGAACAAAAATTTGTCAAAATCGATGCCGCGGGGCAGCGACATTACCTAATTAAACTTAATAAATTTAAAACGGGAAAACACAAAAAATATAATAAAATTGAAGACTACTTATAATTAAAACAAATACCAGTTGCAAACAAAAACAATTTTTTGGTATTTTTAAGCAATTTCACAATGTTTTTTTTTCTGAAAAAGCATATTTTGAATACTGATAAGACTCATAAACTCATAACGTAAGAGCTGTCAAGTTTCACCTATCAAATAATGGTTTAAAGTATAATTATTTGTATTAATGTTATATTTATATTTGTTAATAGCACAATAATTTATTCCGGACAGCGAGACTTCTGACGAATAGCAATATGTACTACAGCAAGGAAGCAAGTAACATAGCAACTACTCACACCCACATATTTGCATCCACCTCACCTACAGGCATAGTATAAATAAGTAATAGTATTATCTCCATACAAACGGGCCGAAACAAACCCCCCCAAAACTCAGTTTAAGTCAGTATAAGACAGTCACGGTCACACCGCAGTAACGTATGCTCATTGCCACTGTTACGTTCCCGCGCATTTTCGTAAATTATGGCACGAAATAACAGATTACCTTGTGCATTCTAGGGTTGCTTAAATACAACTTTTATAATAATAATATAGCATTATCAAACACGTAAACAGTCATTTGGCAGCCCTAGCACGTGTTTAGGCACCGAGCGGCCGTAGGTATTGATTTCAAGGACACCGCCTAGTTTAACTACTGTTGTTACCTATACTGTGCTAAAGAAGATCTCCAATCAAAGTTATCCAATAAGAAAAACCCAACTTATCTTAAGCAACCAAAAGCTCGAGAACACAACTCAACCGTAGGTGTCGAGGTAGCCCTGCCAAAAGATTTATCATCCACCTATAGCCTCGCGGAACCTACTACATCAATGAAGCTCGACTACAACCTCGGGAATTCAAGTGAGAGAAGATCGCCGAATCGACGTCTCCAAAAGATGTCATCCACCCATAGAAAATATTGCCCGTTTCTCCACTAATCCAATGCTTTGGGATACATATCCGGTACGCCTCCCAATCCATTCCATATCGTACGTCTTCCCTACCATTACAGTGCCCCCTGGTCTACTCTTTGATATGCAATGGTTCCTATCGTCCCATAAAACATGGGACTCTAGATAAGGGTTTATTTGATCGATGCTCACCATCCATCACGTTGGGACGTAATAATCGTCGGTGAAACGCGGGTGTGCCTATCTATAACTAAGCCTATCTAAATTTAAAACAAATAAAAAATGCTGTTTAGGTTCTTGCTGCCGCATGGCAAGGTGCCCAAGACGCTTACAGCGTTACCTCGATGAATAGCCAAGCTTATGCGTTTATTTATTTATTTTATTTACAAGTTAGATGTACGTTTTATTTAGTTTTTTTTTTAATTTATGTATTAAGTTTTTATTAAAATTTTATCATAGTTGATGCTTGTGATTATTGGCACTTGGTGGAAATTAATACACATTATGTTTATTTATAACTCATGTACTTGTCCACAATATACTAATATTAAATATTATACCCAACCGGTTTCGCTATTCAGCATTCTCAAGAGCTTAACTACAATACTTATTTAATTACATTTTCAGAATCTACAAATAAAATACGTGCAATAAAATAACAATAGTAATATATAGCCCTTGAGAATGCTGAATAGCGAAACCGGTTGGGTATAATATTTAATGTCAGTATATTGTGGATAAGGACATGAGTTATAAATAAACATAATGTGTATTAATTTCCACCAAGTGCCAACAATCACAAGCATCAACTATGATAAAATTTTAATAAAAACTTAATACATAAATTAAAAAAAAACAAAAGAAGTTTCAGAATCTACAAATAAAATACGTGCAATAAAGTAACAATATTATCGAAGTTTACTATTGTTATTTTATTGCACGTATTTTATTTGTAGATTCTGAAAATTTAATTAAATAAGTATTGTAGTTAAGCCCTTGAGAATGCTGAATAGCGAAACCGGTTGGGTATAATATTTAATATATGTATATTGTGGATAAGTACATGAGTTATAAATAAACATAATGTGTATTAATTTGCACCAAGTGCCAACAATCACAAGCATCAACTATGATAAAATTTTAATAAAAACTTAATACATAAATTTAAAAAAAAAACAAAAGAAATTTCAGAATTTACAAATAAAATACGTGCAATAAAATAACAATATTATCGAAGTTTACTATTGTTATTTTATTGCACGTATTTTATTTGTAGATTCTGAAAATGTAATTAAATAAGTATTGTAGTTAAGCCCTTGAGAATGCTGAATAGCGAAACCGGTTGGGTATAATATTTAATGTAAGTATATTGTGGATAAGTACATGAGTTATAAATAAACATAATAATTAAAATTTTAGTTTATTAAGTTTTTACTGTCTTTGAGTCTGTCTATTCTTCTATACTAATAATAAAGTAGATAGTAAAAAGGTCGTTTTGAATATTTTCGTGAATTTTAAATGAAATGGGTTATTGGTACTGTACTGAGGCCAAAATAACAATTTTAAGAATTTTTGTCTGTCTGTCTGTCTGTATGTTCAATTTTAACTCGAGAAGCACTCAACAGATTTGAATGCGTTTTTTTTAATTATCACAGTGACCCTGGTCGACACATAGGCTATAAGGGATGTTCATAAAATAACGCGCAAGCCGGAAACGGGGCAAAAATTAAATAAACGCTTTTATAACTCGAGAACCAATCAACGGATTTGAATGCAGTTTTCTTTAATATCATTGTAGTTACCCTGGTCAATACATAAACTATAAGAGGTGTTCATAAAATAACGCCCAAGCCGGAAACGGGTCAAAGATTGAATAAACACTTTTATAACTAGAGAACTAATCAACAGATTTGATTTTTTATGTCTATATTATATATTGTTGGAGGTATTTAAAATAAATTGCTTGTCTTTCTTTCTTTCAGATTTGAATGCGGTTTTCTTTATTATCGTTGTAGTTGCCCTTTTCAACACATAGATTATAAAGAGGGTTCATAAAATAACGCTCAAGCCGTAAACGGGGCAAAGATTCACTGAACGTGGGCGAAGCTGCGGGCAAAGGATAGTATTAATAATAAAGTAGTAAAAAACCGGCCAAGTGCGTGTCGGGCCACGCGCAATGTAGGGTTCCGTAGTAATATAGGGTACCGGGCAAACATAAGTTGGTCTACAAATACAGACCGCGCCAAACTTCTGGTCCCATACATTATAGGGGGCCAAATGTTTGGCGCGACCTGCACTCGTAAACCTGCAAAACCAACTTAGCTTTGATAGTTTTCCTTTTAAATTCATTATATATACTACTTCTGTGAATTTTTTTACATTTCTATAAACAACCGTTAAGCCGGCAGAGGGGGGAGGACGCCCCACTCTAACTAAAATTTTCACTTTAAAACTTAATATTTCACCAACGGATCCCTAAATCGAAAAATTGTTTTCACAAGCCCACAATTTTTTGAACGGCCTATCCAACGATACCCCACACTATGCGATAGACGAGAAAAAAAATTCATCCCCAGTTTACTTGGATGAGAGGTACCCTTAAAACATTTTTTTTCAAGATTTTATTTAACCGTTTTGTCGGCGTGATTAATATTTATATCCATGCCAAATTACGGCTTTCTAGTACTAATAGTCTCTGCGTAAAGCCGTGGACAGACGGACATGGCGAAACTATAAAGGTTCCTAGTCGGACTACGAAACCCTAAAAAGGTCGTGTCTGTACATTGAATATTTTCGCGAAATTTTTAACGAAATGGATTATTAGTACTGTACTGAGGCCAAAACAACAATTTAAGAATTTTTGTCTTGTCTTTCTGTCTCTCTGTATGTATGTTCCGTTTAAACGCGAGAAACACTCCAAGGATTTCGATTCGTTTTTTTTTTGTCATCGTAGAGACCCTCGTCGACATATAGGCTATAATAGGTGTTCATAAAATAATGCCCAAGCTGAAAATGTGGCAGAGATCGAATAACACACTTAATGAAAAAAAAACAACAATTTAACATCAAAAACAAATAGGCAGACCAATTTACTGTAACATCTGACGACCTTTAATTACAGTCAAACTTTCACCACAAAACCTAATAAATCCTATTTCCGAATTTCTCTTAAATAGAACTCTGTAACCGACACAAAATAAATAGCATTCCCTTCTACACCCGCAGGAAGAATTTAATAAACTGTGCGCCTATTGACCCTCAGTTATTGACTTCTTGTGCCTAGTTATTTCCGTGAACCTCACCGACTGAGAACTCTCTGCTACGCGATCGAGTATTGATTTGAGTCTATTGTGAACCCCCCAAAACTCGGTTCAACTCGGTTTACGACAGTAGCGGTCGCACCGCAGTTACGTATGCACGTTGCACTGTGACGCTCCCACGCATTTTCGTAAATTATTGAACGAAATTACAGAGTTTGTTGTCCATTGTATGGTTGCTTATATAAAACTTTTATAATAATGATATAGCATTATCAAATACTTAAACAGTCAGTTGGCAGTCCTAGCGCGTCTTTAGGCACCAAGTGGCCGTAGGTATTGATTTAAAGGACACCGCCTAGTTAAACTACTGTTGTTACCTATACTGTGCTAATTTTGTTATCAGTTTTATCTACAGACATACCTATCTATACTACTAATAATAAAGTAGTAGAAAGTCGTGTCTGCACACTGAATAATTAAAAAAAAAACGTGGTGCAGTCATGACTAGATATTATACTAAATCCAAAATTACTAATAACTTTATATCATTGCAGTATAGAAAAGTAGAAAAGTAAATTTGGAGGTCAGGAGCTCTGAAACGGGATTCAAACCCCGAATCGGAATCCCGGTTCAGAGCTCCTTACATCGAATTTTACTTTTCTGCTTTTCTATACAGCAATTAAGAAAGAAAAGAGCTTTATTTCAAAAACCACACTAGGTATAACAAAAAAAAAGTTAACAAATTAGGCATATTTCAATGTTTAAGAACAAGAAGAAAAGAAGTCCAGCTTAACTTAATGCCACAGCCAAAGCTACAGCGCTGATTTTCTGCTGGATCCTACGGACATAAAACTAATAACTAAACTAAATATAAACAAAATCTAACTAGAATGTATTTAAAATTAAAAAGCGTATAGTGTAAAAAAGGTAAATAACACTAAAAAAAAGTGAAATTTGCTCAAGATATTTCGAGCCCTGTTGAGTTGAGACCATGTGTCTGATGGTTGAGAATCAATTAATTGGGCCCGAAATGTATGTTGAGTAAATTTTTCTCTCTTTTTTTGTGTATTATTTACCTCTTTTTGTAAAAAACTAAATAAAAGCATAAAGTATTATTTATTTATTAAAAATTACAGTGTAAAATACATACAAATAATGAAAAATAAATAAAAATAATGGTATGATATAAAATATAAATTTGTTATCTCCCTGTGATGGATAAATCGCCAAGTGCTTAAGAATATAGAAATTTGTCTCTATGATAGTTCCTTAACTACCATTCTTAGAATTTTTGTCTGTCTGTCTGTATGTATAAGTATGTTCCGTTTTAACTCTAAAACCACTTAAAGGATTTGCATGCGGATTTTAATTATCATCGTAATTATACATTTATATGCTATAAATGATGTTAGTAAAATAACACCCAAGATGAAAACGGAGCAGAAATTGAATAAACGGCTATACATCTAACTTCGTATATAAGGTAAATCTATTAAAATGGTTCCAAAAGTTTCTGTTCACTACTAAAAAAAATAAAGCTTTTATACAGAGACTCATGCCTAAAATAAATAATATAGAATATTTATAATCATAATACAAATACACAATTTTTTAACTATGCAGGTTGCAAAAAAGTATTTACATCTTCTGATTTTGTTCTTCTTTGTAAGTCAAAGGCATTTGTTTCTGAGGCGCCAGTAAAAAGCTCTAAGCTTCGTTTATTAAAGTAAAATAAAAGATTTCCCTTTAAGGCGTTATGTAAAAAATATACGGATACTTTGTTTCTGTGTATTTCATGAAGAAAACGGAAAATTGTAATGAATGTTTGGTATATGCATTTAACTATATAATCTAGGGTTTTGATTTTAGAAAACACGTTTGGATAAATTTTTCTCGATATTTCATTTCATTTATTTATTTCACAAGCAATATACATCGCATTTGAATTTCATACACAATAAAACAAACATAACACAAATTAAAAAATAAAACCTTATTTCTACCATAATATACATTTATATATGATTGAAATAATTATTGAAATGAAGTCTTCAAACACACTTTTTCTCCTCGTTTGACGAATAGGGATCATGTACAGAACTCAAACATATTGTATTAGATGGGTTCTAACAATAATAATATTTTCCTTTGGAAATTTTGGAAATTTTGCTAGGTATTTTAGTTTTTGTTATAAAATTCAAAAACTTACTTTTTTCTCTTTTGCGCTGAATCCGCCCCCTCTCGCACTGCGCGTTTTTTCGCTTGGAGTGAGGGTGACAAAAATAAAATTTACATAGCCTCTTAAGGCGAGCTTATTCGAATGAAGGCACCCAGACCTATGTTTAACATGCTTCTATGGATACTAATAGCCGTTTTTTATTCTCCAAAAATAAATATTACTACTAAAAACTAGATATAAAGGATATTGTCATTCATACTTCAAAATTACCAACTTTATTCGATCATAAAAAATACCAATAAACCCTCTCATCGAGATTTTAATCCAATTTATAGGCATTACATTTTATGATCAAAAGCAAAAATTTTATACTACGATGTTAGGCGTGAAATTTTATAAACGAAATCTTTGTACAGTTTATACGTGCGATTGTCAGCACTCGGTGAAACATCATCATGGTTGAAGAAAACACTTGTACTGTTTTACAAACTGCCATCTTGTTGTCACAAACATGAACAGCTTTTGTGACATGCATTCATTAAATCCTGGAAAACGCCGTTAAGGCGAAACTAGTCGGAATAATAATAATATAACATTTTTGTGAAACAGTACAAGTGTTTTCTTCAACCACAAATCCTTAAACAATATCAATAAACATTGAAAAATTATAAAAACACGTCAAAGTCCCAACTTTTCTGAGAGGGCGAATGGCACTCCCACTGAGCAGTGTACAAAACAAGCGAAGCGTAGAAACTGGGCAGATTTCTCCAAACATCATCGTGAACATTCAATAGAAAATTACACAATATGATTGTTATTGAAATCAATTGCTTGAAAACTGGATCACCTTGCTTCCATTACAACATTAGTTTTTAAGCTATGATTCGGTGCACGATTTACGGTTTGGGGCTTGTTTTAAAACATGAACCTCTTTCGATCAAGTTACCAACCCGGGTCCTTTATCTTTGATCATCTTTTAATCTTTTTAAAACGTACCTATCCAAATCATATTGCACTTTTTTTTACCTCTTATGCGCTGACAGGTAACTAAAATGTGTAATGGCTGAAGAAAACAGTTGCACTGTTTCACAGCTATTTGTTTTTAAAATGAAGTAAAAGAATGTCTTTCCTTAGATTCCTTCCAATTATCTTATTAATGATTAACGTAAGTTTTGGACCGAAATGAGAAAAAAAAGATTTTTCGACAAAGTTACCTTTGTTCACCGTAAAGAAAAAACGTGATTTTTGAGAGCATGCGTTGTATCAGCTGTCGTAACAGCCACGGTTCAGAACGCGATATTGAAACGTTCTTGAGTTCAGTTCTACCTGACGCAATATGAGGTGCCCATATCAGGGATGATGGGGTCTTAATCAAAGATATTCTTATGAAAACTGCACAAAGAGTATATTCGGTTGCATTTTCCAATCAAGGAAAGAGTACCGACGAGTTACACGGTTAATCAAATAATAAGTATTTTCACAATTATGAATTAAAATAACCACATTCATACATATACTCACGCTTGTCTCCCAGAGGGGTAGGCAGATACTACAGTTTTCAATCTGTCACGATCCTGATACACCATTTTTGATTTAACATCTATCAATGTAGTCATAGAAGTTCTTTTATTTCAAGTACTTTTTACTTTGCCTTTCTTCAGTATGTCAATTTGGTCGGCAAACTGGTCGAGCTTTACCGTCTGCTTGCAAACGATACATTTATTTCGTCACTCTAATTCATTCCATCTATATTCCCTTTCCACATAAATTGAAAAAAAAACCATTATTTAAATAAGACAGACTCGTATCAAAGTTAAATATGATGAGAGAAAACCTAACACATTACTGTGATGAATCTTTCAAGTCGTTACTTAAGAACAAAATGTTGGGAAACGCGTAGAGAGGAGGCAATTATTTGATTTACATTTGAGAAACTTCTATTGTTCAGTGTGCTTTCAGAAACCATGATGACTCATCTTAGAAGATCCGCGTACCTTAAAATTATCTATTTTTCATACTGGCCACTTTGAAGTTCGATTTATTGCTTTCGAGTTGGAATTCCAAATTCAAATGTCAAATTGAAACCATGACATTGCTTTTAAAAACTAAGATATTTTTTTGTTTGTTTTTCTCTGATTTCACTTAAGAGGGTTATCCCATTTTTGTCCTTTTTCAAATACATTCTAAATCGATAAATAGCGATGATTAAATTTTGTAATTGCCCTAACAATTGAGTTAGTCGCGTCATGATATCTGCTCTAGGTATAGGTTTTATAACTCGAGTGGTCGATTTGGAAGAATCAAAACAGTTGTGTCAGGATCGTAGTGATATGTCTCTGCCGAACCCTCTACCAGACAGGCGTGAATACACATAGAACGAGCCAGAAATAATTTCGTAACATTAAGTTACTCCTGAAAATAATCCTTCCATTCGATAGTATAAGGTTGGAGAAAAACTCTTTTCGCAAATAGTATGTATGAACTTATAATAAAATCTATTTGGCTATACCATTTGTATCTGGCTGGTTTTGGTATTATTAAAAAGTTCAAATTTTAAAAAAGATAATTTCAAATTCAGATTAGGTAAAATGTGTGATTTTCATTTGTTTGTCTTACTGTTAAGATGAGTGAATCTAAAGAAGAAATTCGATACATTTTAAAATTTTACTACAAAAAAGGTAAAAATGCAACGCAAGCCGCGAAAAAAATCGTGATGTTTATGGACCTAGTGCAGTGTCTGTGAGTGTAGCACAAATTTGGTTTAAGCGTTTTCAATCCGGAAATTTTGACTCCAAAGATGCACCTCGCTCTGGGTGCCCTGTTACGGATAAAATGGATGCCATTTTTGAAAAAGTAGAGCAAGATCGGAATGTTAGTAGTTACGATGTAGCTGAAGAACTGGGGATTGACCACTTTTGAAAAACTTGATAACTCGTGATGAAAAGTGGATCACGTACGACATAACGTGCGGAAAAGGTCGTGGTCAAAGGCTGGTCAGGCTTTCTGGCGAAACCCGGGTTATGTCGCAACAAGGTAATGCTGTGTGTATGGTGGGATTGGAAGGGCATTATTCATTATGAGCTGTTACCGCCAGGCAGGACCATCGATTCTGAAATCTACTGCGAACAACTGATGAGATTAAAGCAAGATGTTGAGAGAAAGCGGCCGGAATTAGTCAACAGAAGGGGTGTGGTTTTTCATCATGATAACGCTAGACCTCACACATCTTTAGCCACTCAGCAAAAATTAGGAGAGTTTGGCTGGGACGTATTAATGCATCCGCCATATAGTCCTGACCTTGCACCTTCAGATTTTCACTTGTTTCGGTCTCTTCAGAATTTTTTAGGCAGTGTCAGGTTAACATCATGAGAGGACTGCCAAAACCACTTGTCGCGATTTTTTGAGAAACCCATGATTTATATAGCAATGGGATCATGTCCCTACCTACAAGATGGCAGAAAGTTATCGAACAAAATGGCACCTACATACTTTAGTTAAATGTAAATATACTTTATTAAAAAATGTTTTAAACTTTCTCCCCAACCTAATAAATATATCCATATAATAATCAGCGTGTTACATGCAGAGGCATCATACTTTATTATAATTATTGTTTTATATAAAGTGACTTTAATTTATGCATCCAAATTCTTACTGAAGACTCGGTAAGTGCTCAGTAACAAGGTCCGCTAACCCTTTTTGTGAAATTCGTTAATTATTCCTTTCGATTTCCTTACAAACGCAAGCCCAGCCCCGAGTCAATTATTATGGGACATCAAGATTTTATTTTGCAAAATTAGCGAAAAGTGTTATCGATCCGTGTTACTGATCACTTACCAGGCCTACAGTATGAGTTTGGCTGCACAAAGAAAAGTCACCTTGTTTATAAAAATCAAAAATAGTTTTATTGCAAATCAAAGACCAGCGAGCTTATTATGTAACTTAGTGTCGGTTGACATTATGGTTGCTGAACACTAAAAACATATCTACATAAAACCTGAACTTTTTAGTGTATATTGAACTGTTCATGAACTGTCTTAGATAATCGGAATTCGATAGTATATCTATGTTTTTGACGTTTGGCACTCAGTTGGCAACCGCCTCACCGAAACATTATCATAGAACTGAGTTCTCGAGTTAAAACGCAACATACCTGCAGACAGACATAAATCCTAAAAATAGTAGTTTTGGCCTTAACACAATTCTAATAACCTACTTCATAAAATAATACAAAAATATTGAATGTATAGATACGCCTTTTTCACCACTTTTTATTACTATTAATTCTTAAGGATCTACCTAATGGTGAGTACATTCTTTTCAGGAAACTCCTGCTTCTGCAAAGGCTCCTTCAAGGAAACATCACGCTTAGCCAAAGTGCCTCTGGTAACTCAAGATCAAAAGCTAATATTAGCCAAATCACTGAGGCATGGCCTTCTGGATATACCCTTTCTAACTTCACCAACTTTTTCCAATGTCTATCTTTTAATTAGACAAACTAAGATCCTGTCAGTCAATCTGTTGTAAATTTTTCTACACTTCTTAATTTCCGCGTGCTTTGATTCTGACCGTTACATTTATCTTATTTAAACAGCTCTGCTTATATTGTACTTAATATTTCTTTACCAGACTGTACTCAGATTCTATTTAGAAAAATACTTAAGAAAGTATTCTTCTAACGACAGCGCTGCCGCGCCGTTTGCAATCAGAGTATCTTTTTGTCTTTGAAATCTAGGCTAGAAAACCGTCTTCCATTCTACGAAAAACATTGCAATTTAGACTTTATTTCTTTGTAAGAAGGACAAACAGGCAGACGGTCTATATTTGTAAAGCATCACAAAGAAACAAGGCAGAGAATAATGAAACTTTCGCTCTTATTGTCAAAGGCGTTGAATGACTCGAAACTACTTCTCTTGTAGGAAAATGGAAGCAAAGTGCTGGTATGGAAGCTAAAACAATCTTTTTGAAATAATTTGGGATATGGGGAAGGCTTTTGATATTATAAGTGATGATTCCAAAAATGGTAGGGAATAGCGTTGCTTGAATAGAGAATTGTAGGCGTTAAATTAAAATGTATTAACTATGGTACTCGTACGGTAGAACGGTGGTACATTATATAATTGCACCATAATATCTAAATAAATTTGAAACAGTATGTTGTGTTAGAGCAAAGTTGTATAAAACCTTAGGTCAATGAGGAAAAATATTTTGCCCCACTGTTTAGACTTTAGACTTTAGATATCTTATCTATTTTCTTAGAAGATAAAACTTAGATGGTGGCCGGGAAGTTAAGACCCACAGTTAAAAAAAATTTCACTCTTTTCAAAACACACATTTAATTTTATATGTATTAAACGATTGATTTTCATTTCCCATTGTAAATACCTATGGTATATTCGCAATTTTGTCTTACGTTTTGTTTTTTATATAAATAAACATAAATTATATATTTTTTCAGCTATTAAAATACAATTACAACAAGTAGGAAGGCATAGGGAACTGAGCCCATACTGAAATGTCAGAATGGTTCAAATGATGGTCGTACTTGTGACCAAATACATGCGCGGTGGACTGCGATTGGTTTGAACTATGGTAGAACTTGTGACCGGACCCTGCCTTATTTCATTACATGCGCAAAGGACTGCTGGATTTTAGCACCATTACTTATAAATTTATTATATTTACTGTGTTTTGTTGGCTAAAAGTTTTATTCTGTACAAATCTGATAGCAGTGATACTGAGCAAAGAAACTTACGAACAAATTCCAGGAAAAGAAAAAAAAACTTATGACAAATTGTAATACGATTTTATGGATTTAAAATAAGTAGTTAACTATTTCATTAGTTTAGATAAAGTTGTGTATGAAACTGCACATAATTAGGTATTAAAGCACTCGTGTGATAATATTAAAATCTTTTCTGCGGCTTGTTTTTTAAACTCACCCTCGTGTTTTAATAGCTTAACTCAAACTCAAACGTTTATTGCAATCTAAGTGTGTACAGATCTTATGTTTTATTGGCGCTTATAACTTAGATGCCTATTATAGGCGTTTCATTGGAACACAACTTTAGGCTAACATAAAAACTTAACTATTGAAACAATATAGGCATATATTTATAGCATAAACCTATAATATGTTTATATATACAAGTATTTAATATTTTAATACAGCATACCTGCATCATTGCAACTATAACTTGAAGGTGGACAAAACAATAAAAAGGGCACATTATCACAGATTATTCTGTTAAGAAATAGTATTAACAGACCAGTTTCATAAACTCCTATTATTTCATTTCCTGCAAGACTGTGAATGAGTAATTGATACTAATAAGGATTTTGAACACATACTAATCAAGAACTCACAGTGGAAATCAAGTTGATCAAATGTTCGCTAAACTACTGATCTTAGCCCTCAAGTTTGCACCGCCTAAAGCAAACAACAAATCTAACATATCGACAAGTTACCCCAGTTTAAACTGTGTACTTAATTGGATAGCAAAAGTTTGGAACCTTCTGTCAACACACGTAATTTATTCGCTCAGTTTCTGTTTAACTTAAACGACTCTCTATAAATTAGTGGCTGAAAATTTGTCTCCGGAAAGGGGTTATTAATTTTGGGTGCTCACGTCACCAATTAATTTGCCTTGAACAGAGTGTTAAGATGATCACCTTTTTTCTGAAAACGCGATATTCTAACCATTTACGAGGTCGTATATGATCAACTCTTATGTATGTACTTACTTATTATTATTATGTAGGTAAACTTTTCAGTCACGGGCACATAGGGACCCGGTCATTTGATAGGCATTCATGGGGCCGAAGCCAACATCGAAGCCTTAGTACCATTTAATCTAAATGTGAGATAGCCGCATCCGTGGAGGCATCTCCCTCAATGTACCATTAGGATACACTAACGGACAGTCCCCTATAGTTGCCAAACTATTGCTGGAAAGGAAGACTTGGAGTGGGCTATGAGGGCGGGATGCTAGATGGGCCGGATAACAGGTCTATGTGGTGAGATAACGGACATCTGCCTCGAAAATCTCTCACAAATTTAAGTCTGGCAGATGGTGACTTGCTGCTTGATGACTACCCAGAAGGATAGCCGTTGTGGGCCCCCTATCTAGCCACCATGGGGTGGCCAGGGGGTAACACTATTATTATTATCATTTATACATAGCCTATAGGTTGTTGTAATACAAAGATTTATGATGTTGTTTTCGAAATGATATTTGAAATACATATAAACATTTTATTAGAAATAAAAATGTGTATCAAGAAACTAATTATGAAATTAATTGACTGCTTCTATGGTCGAGTGGTTGGATCAAATCCCGGAGGAACACTTTTGTGTTTGGTTTGCGTGCTTCGGAGGGCACGAGTCCAATTTGTGCCTAAACTACGGCGATAGGGCTCACCGCCCATTAAAGTGGTAATGGAGGATCTCGGTGCAAAATGCATATCATAATATTGTTTTCCTTACTTTTGAATAAAAAGTTTGCAATAAATGCATTTTATAGCAATTCGCGCAAACTGCTTGTTAATAGTTAGGTGGTCACATGAAAATGATTCAATTTTATGCGTTACATTTTAGCTGCATTACATTACAACTGTAAACACGGTTTTATGTTTGTTAATCTAATGCAAACAAAATTGAATACATTAAAGTACATAACTTTTTGTGAAGACTTTATTATTAATAAACTATTTCCGCAAGTTGCTTTAAAACACATTTATCGCATACTTTTTATTCAAAAGTAAGGAAAACAATATTATGATGTGCATTTTTTACCGAGGTAAAAAGTTACCCCCTTAAGCTAAAACGTAACAATGAATTGTCGTTTCATAGTCCACACCCGGAAACACCTTCGCTATACTCAAGTCTTCATGTGATGAATTTACTATAAGCCACGGCCTCTCACGGTCGAGCAAAATAAATATAAACAACTATTCAAACAGCTTTTTGAGGAACTCATTACACAATTTTTATATACAACGCAATGAATAAATAAGTTGATAAATAAACTAAATAGACCATAAATAAATATAATGCCTAACCAAATATATAATGAAAAATTTTAAATATTGTGTAAACCTACATATTGCAATTAATAAATAAGTTGATAGATAAATAAATCTTCGATTAATCTTGCTAAGAAGAAGGGCAAGCAACTTAGCAAAATCATGCCTTTTTTTATAATTTCATGTATTTTTTTTTCATAATATGGCTTAATGCTATTACAGTATTTTTAACTTAAATAAAATTATTATATTAAACAAGGCGTTTAACTTTAATAAGTAAAGGATAAAAATAAAAACGACAGAAGGACATTGTGTCACGAGGAAAAATACGAGTATATATTTTAGTCTACCTGTCTAATGAGGTAGAAATTTAAAATACTAAGCAAAACATCATCTACCTGTCTCATATAGTTTATCACTTTTTACGGTCAAATTTTATCAACTAATAAACGTTAAGTTATAAAATGTTCATGACAATATGTAAAAAGAAATGTCAAAATAATAATTAAAAAACCGGTAAAGTACAAGTCAAACTCGCATACCTAGGGTTCCGTAATTCAACAGTTTTGGGAACAGTCAGGAAAAAAGTATTTAAAATCTTGCCCATAAGTGTTAACTTAAAAAAGAATTGATTGTACCACAAAAGAGAGACACAAATATTTTTGCAAAAAATTACAAAAATTACATTTTGTCATTTTATCATGGTGAATTTCTCGACCTTTATATTTTTCCTGTAATCTTTATATAATCCCAAATCACCATGATTTTTTAAATTTTTTTTTATTCATCTGTTTCGGAGATAAGGGGGGCATGCATTTTTTGTGGTTTTTCAAAGATTTCACGAAATTGGTGCCATTAATATAGCCATTAACATAAAAGTATATATTTTTATAATCAGCTCTTTAATATCTACAATTTGATACCCATATTGCATTTTTATAAATTTATTTATTTATTTATTTTACATTTTTTTTATATTTCTCATTTGTTATCAACTTATTTATTTAATAAGTATAAATATAATAAGTAATATTTAATTTCTATAGTTTGGCCTATAATCAGAATTTTTTTCATTTTTTTCGATCCATCAGTTTCGGAAATAAGGGGGGACATGCATTTTTTTGTCGTTTTTAAAAGATTTCTCGAAATTGGTGACAGTAAATATAGTAAAAGTGTATATTATTATAATCAGCTTTTTAATATCTACAATTTAATATCCATATTGTATTTTTAAGATATTATTTTTTATTTTTCTCACTTTTGCATTGGAAATATTTTTAAAAATTCAAAACTTGAACCATATTGTGTATGCAAGTAAATGCTATTTTTGTAGCAAATTTCAAATCTTTACCTTTAACGGTGCCAAAGTTATGAGGCTGTGACATACGGACGGACGAACAACGGAGTCTCACCATAAAGGTTCCTTTTACCTTTCAGGTACTACGGAACCCTAAAAACAACATCACAATATATTATTCTACATAAAAACAAACGATTTGAAAAACGCAAATCAGAAAACAAACGAACAATAGTATCAATCAATATTCTCATGACACCAAGCGTCACTATCATCCAAATAGTCATTGATTTAATAATATGCTTTTCTCAAAAGTCCCTGCTTAATATATAATTTAAACTTATTTTCTGAAAAACTAAGGAGCTTCTTTGGAAGTTTATTGTAAAATCTTATACCATGTCCTACAAAAGAGGCGCAAAGATTGCATGTCTAATTTCTGGGAAAGCCAGTTTTTTTTCCTAGTGTCTATAGAGTGATGCTATCGAATCTAATCTGTTTATATTTTTCGGGCCAATCATTTTATAGTAGTTACGTATTTGACTTTGACTTTTGGTTTTCATGAAAATAACTTTATAAGATGATTAATTGAAATAGGCGTTACCTTGCGGAAGTCCATCACTAAGTAAAGGATATATGAATATAATTTGCAATATTCCGCTAAACAATTCTTGTCGTGCTATTCAAAATGCAGACTCGTGCACCAAGCATAAAAACATGCAACAAGCAAGCAATACAAGCAAAGCAATCTTAAATAACAAGCAAGAAAACTTATCGACACTTTATAAGTTTGAACCTTTCTCTTTGTCCCAAAGGAACAACCCGTCCCCAGGGTACAAAATATAGCTCTTATCTTAGTGACGAGTCTAAACATTAAAATTAGCCCTTGTCCTAGTGACGAATTTAAACTTTAAAATATAGTCCAAGTCCAAGTCCTTGTCCAAGTTAACCATTAAAATACACGTTGAAAATTAAGTCACTAGCTTTATTGAACTCTATGGTTCAGAATCACTAGTAGCACACAAAACCGTAAAATTGTTTTCTTTTTTCAGTTTTTTTTTACCAAATTTCGAAAAACTGGCAAACTTACGTGATGCAACATGTGACTGACAATAGACCGTACTCACGGCGGTAAATAATGCACATAGGCTATGTACACATAGGTTTTGTCTCGTTACCGGAGTATTAGTGCTTCTTTGGCGGTCGATATCTTTTTTTTTTTAATATGAATCATGACAAAAGTAACAAAACATGTATTTTTTATTTCGAACAAAGAACAGTTTCCCTTGTTATAGTTAGTAATTAAGTAAGTAATAGCCGGAGGTTTCATTTTCAACCGGTATAGCCCATGTCCAAGTGACGAGTTTAACCATTAAAACAGTGAAATAATTTTAAAAATCAGTTCAGTGGTTTCAGGGATTACCCGCGCTAAGACAATTTATAGTTCCCTAGGGAACAGCCCGTACTCAGTGGACAAACTATAGTCTTTGTCCAAGTGAAGATCTCACCATTAAAACAATGAAATAATTTTCCTATTCCGTACATGAAATGACCATGTCCAGAGGGAACTGCCTGCCTTCAGGAGAAAAACTATAACCTATTTCTAAGTGAAGAGTCTAAACCCTTAACAGGAGTGAAAAAAAAAAACAAAATCAGTGCAGTCGTTCCAGAGATTACAATTGCAAATGTTATTATTGCCTGTTTTCCCAGGGAAACGCCCCATCTCCAGAAAACAAACTATAAGCCTATGCTCTCCCGGAGAATCTATATTCATAGCGGTGGAAAAAATTTCTAAATCGGATCAGTAGTTTCGGAGATTAAACCCTCCTACATCCAAACTCACAAACACTTCCTCTTCCTTAATTTTAATGTGTTTTCTTAGTTTTCATCATACTCGTACATCAACAATTATATAGTACTAATTTTCTTTACTACTTGCTGAACGGTGAAGGAAAGCGTCGGTCGTGAGGAAACCTGCATGACCTAAAAGCGTGTAATTGACGACAGTGGAGCTAAACTGGTCTGAATGACATTTTCTTCCCAAATTCAACTGTTTGCATTTTTGGCAATAAAATGTTAAACTTTCATGTCAAACCGGTGTAAAAAACAATTTAGATCAGAGACCATACGGAACCCTAAAAAGAAAAAATTATAAAAAAAACATGATCTTGCTAAGTTTCTTGCCCTTCTTCTTAAGAAAACTAATCGAATGGGTAGATGCAGGCATTATATTTACGAGTATTAATCTATCAAGTTATTGTTATTATAGTGCTTTATATAGGTGTATAATATAGGTATAATGTACAATAATTTAATTTTTATATTCTTTACTTATAATGTTAGTATGGGTGGTATATTTTTTTATTAAATTGATTTAAAACTAACTTCTAGATATTTTTTTAGTATTTCCTGCGATTATATATATTGTTTTAAAGAATATGTGTCATTGACCTCTCATAAACAACTATAGGTAGACACACAGTCTCTAAGAAAAGTTCGTCAGAAAACGTTCGAGCGTGCGACGTGCATAATAGTAAAAACGCTTCAACCAAATTAAGACGTTATGTCGTTAACATAAGATGCAAAGTCAGTTGTACGAAATCGTTCGATTTCGACACCCCATAGCGGTGACAAGATTCATCGGGGACACTTTTTGCGCGAGATTGTGAGTCTAGTTGTATAAGATATGTGTTTTTAGTATTTCACCGTATAATATATTTATTATTTTATCTTATTCTATTGTTTTTAAAATTACATTAAATTATTTAAACGTGTACAATGGGTATTATATGTACCTATTTGACAAAATAAAGTTTGTATTTGAATATAAAAATGTGTCTAGTTTGTTTAGAAAGCTTTTGATTGATTCAATTTATTTGAAGATCTGAAGGAAAGGTGATTGGTCAAATAAGTAAGTCGAAATATAACCACAATTTCAGTACGTCTTTTGCATTTCAAAGCCAACTGGCCTCTGAAATTGTATGCCTGTTCCATATACTACGAAAACTATATTTCGACAAAGATGTCCGTCCACTTTTGCCACGCAATTTTAGCTCCTGTTCTCGTTGAATTAGTGTTGTGCGTAGTGGCAAGCGAACTAGGGTTTTGTTGAAATATACGTGAATTTGGCAGGACCATTTTGCATAAATTTGAATGAAATCGATATTTTTATTTGTGAAGTGATATAAATGATCGGCTCGAACCGTGACTGATAATATATTACGTTGATAGATTGTCGTTTTCGGGAATTCTGTTATTAGGTTACGAGAGAAAAATGAGGATATGAAGGAGTTTGAAACGGAAATAAATGAGACGAGATTTTTCGAGTGTCGGCGAATTGCGTACGAATTTCGTAAAAAGGAACTTGCAGGCGTAACAAATTGATGACATAACATCACCAAGACTTTTTCCTCATAATAAATTAATCAAATAGCGCTATTTGATCCATAAATGCATTTTTGGTCGAAAACGGTACAAAGTTTTATATATTTATTATTCATATAATTGAGTGTTAAAAATTATAATTATTTGTTTATATGAGCTAAAATGTTTGGCAACCAATTCTTTTTATTCAGACAGAAGAGAGCTTTTGGAAAAAAAGCTTAATAAATGTTCTGCTTGCATATATTTTTTATAATTTTTTTATATTAAACACAAAAAGAGTTCAGCTTTATATTTAATTAAAAAAATGCAACTTTTATAACAAACATTTATTATTTTTTTTGGTTTTAACTTGTTAAAGCAACCGTCTACAAAAAAAAAATTATTTTCATATTTTAGGGTATTTTTTTCTATCACTGTTTTCAATTATATACAAAAATAAAATCTCATGCATTTGAGGGTTAATGATTTCTCCGTGCAAAGGATAATGGCAGTTTTGTGGACGGCCCGCAAGTTTCATGTCCAAGAAATCAAAGTAACAAACAAACAAACAAATACTCTTTATTGTGCACCTGATTAAAAATACATCAAAAAATAAAATATTACAAATGATAAAGAAGGTAACAATTGAATAGTATAGAATAGAATAGAACAACTTTATTTGGTATATTTGCATTTTCCCATACATCTTATAACTAGGAACTAATAAGGATACCAAATAGGTCTCCACTCAGCATGTGTAATGAGCATACCATGACGCTGATTTTCAGTGGATGCCTACATATTATCTTATTTATATAGAAATTGTTAAAAAAGCTTAAGTAAAACTTAAGAATAAAGTTCTAAATTATACAGGAAACACATAAAAAATTACAGGGAAGTTCAGAGTACTACATAATATAGGTAATGATAAATAAAAGATAAACAAGAAACAGTAAATTACAAATAACAACAAATACCCAACAACAACAATTTTCAAATACAACAGCTATTATTTCAATATACTAATTAAATATCGCTACGATATGGTAAAGAAAAAGAAGGTAAATCTGGATGTGTGGCTGGTGCACCTAGCTGATATACGAGTTAGTAATTTGTAATTATGAGAGCATTTTTTGGAAATTAAGAAGATAATGTTTAAAGTTTATCTTAAAAGAATTGACAGAAACAGAGTTCCTTAAAGGAGGTGGTCTAATCGCTTAAAGCTTTGGGTTGCTCTTTCGTCCAAGTCTTGTTCGCGACCAGACGTGTGTCCGATTTTACTCCAAACAATAAATCATCCTACATTCTAAAATAACTCCTCCTTCAATCAAAATAGTGTTGAAGCTTAGCCTACTAAATAAAAGTGGATCGCACCTCACGCATACACGCGTACCGCCGAGTGATTAGCGAGCGGCGCCCCTCCTCACCTCGGGGAACAGAGATAGTTGACATAATTGCTATACTCCTCACATCGGCGTCACCGAGGCTGTCGGGATTGAGTGCTACGGACTGCTACGAGCTGCGTGAGCTACGAGTTCTGTATCACCGGCTAGCGCCTACAACTACGCTACGGATTGTCTTCACCATTCTATAAAGTGAGCTGAGTTTTCCTACTTTGGTGCTAAATCTAAATTCTACACATAATTATGACAACATCTCCAAATAAATCATATTCTGAGCCAGACATGTCCTCAGTTGGTCAGCAGGATAAAACGCCACCTACCTACGTGACAGCTCGAAACAAAAGAAAACGGAATGAGGACATTGATTATGACGCCTTCAAGGAGGAAATAAGAAACATGATTCAATCCTTCATTAAAAAACAAGAACATGAAGCCGGGTCAGTGGGCCCATCCATAAAGGACATTCGACAGTCTGTAGGTAACATTGAAAACGCAATAACTCTTTTAAGTGCCCAAAATGAGGAACTGAAAAACAAACTGGATGTGATGGAATCTGAAAGAAAGAAGAGCCGCGAGTACATTGCCATGTTGGAGGATAAATTAGAGGACTTGAACAGACAAAACAAAAAGACGTTCATTGAAATTAGAAACGTTCCATACAAAGCGAATGAAACCCAACAGGATTTACTGAACATGACTGTAGAACTTGCCAAGACAGTTAACTGCACAGAATTCTCTAAGAATCATGTAAAAGATATATTTCGAGTGAAAAAGAAGGAAAACAACAAAACTTTGGTGGTAGAGCTGCAGTCAACCATGGTAAAGAGAGACATCCTGACGGCCACAAAAAGCTATAACTACAAGAATAAGACGTCAAAACTCTGTGCTAGACACCTAGGTATTACGGAGAAAGGAGATACGCCAGTTTACATTTCAGAGCAACTGACACCCAAGGCGGCGCGACTCTACTTTCTGGCTCGAGACCTGGCTAAATCACAAACTTATAAGTTCTGCTGGACTGCTTTTGGCAAGGTCAACGTGAGAAAGGACGAGAAATCACCGATTGTGCATATCACCAGTGAGGCGCAGGTTCAACGTCTTCTGAACACTTCCCAAAAGTGACTAGCTAGAGCTCGATTGTATTTAGCGCACTCTAGCTTATTACTAAGTGTACTATGGTTTAAACATGCCCTACCACACACACACAGACATTTCAACAAACAACCTATAAACATCTTAATCTTCATATACACACTTCCATACATACATATACTTACATACACATACCTACACAAAAATTCATGCCTTAGGTTTGTCGGTTCTCTGCTTCTACACACAGAACACTGTGCGGAAATATTTAAAATTACTGAACTACGTCCTTTATGTACTAAAATCTTATTTTAATGAATAATACACTTACTAATACATTGCACGATATAGACAATATTGAAATTGCCCGTTCTGTTCTCTGTGAAATTGAAGATCTCAATCGACATATACCCATAAAACAAAATGACTTAAAAATACTCTGCCAAAATATAAGAAGTGTATATAAAAATATCGATGATCTAAATATTACCGTTCAGTCCTTTGATTTTATACCAGATGTAATTGTTTTAACAGAATGTCGCTTAAATGCAGATAAACCAACCCCGTCCTTAGAAAACTACACAACGTGTGAATCCACCCAACATTTGAACCAAAATGACGGCGTTGTGATTTACATCAAAAATGATATCGTTATCACTAACATTCGAGAGATCAAATTGGAGCATGCATCGTGTATTCAGATAGATACATACAATACTGCTTTGTTAGGGATATATCGTTCTCCATCAAACACAAATGCTGATCCATTCATAAATTCACTTAGTGCCCACTTAGAGACTATAAAAACATATAATAACATCGTAATAACGGGAGATATTAATATCAATTTAATTTCTAAAGAAAATGAACAAAATTATGAACGTAATAATAGAGAAAATTACTTAAATATGATATGTATGCATGGCTTGATGCCAGGTCATATTATACCGACTAGAGAAGCCAGCTGCCTGGACCATGTCATACTAAAGATCGATAAGACTAAACTTTCAGCACAAATTGCAGTTCTTGAAACGACTATCACTGACCATTCAATGGTATTCTTAAATTTATCTGGTCAAAAGGTCAGCAATACATGCTTAAGGGTTAAAAATGTTACCGACTTTAATAAAGCGCTAGCTAGTCTCGCGGAAAGGAACTTATCACAGCTTCTACTCTCTGATGATCCTAATTACATAGTTCAGCGCTTGGTTGAAGGAATTTTTGAGTCTTTACGTGATAACACGAGAACAGTAAATATACCCAAATGTAGACGGACCTTAAAACCGTGGATGACTATTGGGATTTTAAAGTGCATAAAAAATCGAAATAAACTTCAAAAATACCTACGACTAAACCCTGATAATGAAATCGCTAAAATTACTTATAGAAGGTACCGTAACCACTGTAATAATCTTATAAAAAAACTAAAGAGAATCTACGAGAGAAATAAACTAGCAGAATCAACAAAAAATCCAAAATCTCTATGGCAAAACATAAAATCACTAACTTATCTAAAAGGAAACAAAAGTGATAATTTAAAACTTCTTAACATCAAAAATACTCAAAGTGAATCTGTAGACTATGTAAACAATTACTTTTCCAAAATTGGTAAAGAGCTGGCTGAGGACATAATGGATAATAATTCGCTGATTACATATCAATCAACAAACAATGAACAAGAAAACCAGGTTAATTCTTTCGTACTACTGGAAACTGATCTAGATGAGGTACATAACGTGCTCATGAACCTTAAGTCGGAGAGTGCCCCTGGATATGATAGTATACCTACTAATTTTCTGAAGATGGCCAAGCACGAAATAGTACCTATTCTTTGCCACTTAACAAATCTATGTTTTTCACAGGGTACATTTCCATATATTCTAAAAAAATCTATCATAACACCAGTGTACAAGAGTGGGGAAAAGGACGATGTCAATAATTATAGACCAATATCGATATTACCATCCATTTCTAAAATTCTAGAAAAGCTTTTGAATACAAGACTTATTAAGTACCTAAACAAATACAATTTACTATCTGATGCCCAGTACGGTTTTAGAAATGGAAGGTCCACAGAAGATGCCGTGACATCTCTAACTACCCACATTATAGAGAAGGTAGATGATGGTAAAAAATGTCTAGTTGTATTTTTAGACTTAAAAAAGGCTTTTGACACAGTCTGTATCCCCATTCTTGTGCAAAAGTTGGAGAAAATTGGCATAAGGGACACTGCACTAAAACTATTTAAAGACTACCTAAGTGACAGGAGACAAAAAGTCAAAATAGGTCATTCTATCAGCAAAGATGCAGAAATAACTTACGGCGTCCCGCAAGGGAGCGTGTTGGGTCCTACATTATTCCTTGTGTATATAAATCAATTGTGCAGTATGAACATTAAGCACGCAAAAGTTATCTCCTACGCTGATGATACTGCAGTAGTATTTTCAAACACAACCTGGGACTCAACTCTAAAGAGTGCAGAATCTGGACTTTCAAAAATGTCACATTGGCTAAACTTAAACTTGCTCACTCTTAACGCGCTGAAGACCAACTTTATCTGTTTTACTAAATATTATCGAACCCAACCCCCCGATAACACTAAAATCAAAATTCATAACTGTACAAATGACCATCTAAACTGTAATTGCCCTGCTATTGTTAAGATTTCCAAAACTAAATACTTAGGCGTAATGATAGACCAGCGACTATCCTGGTTCCCACAAATTGAAATACTGAGTTCTCGAGTAAGAAGGTTAATTTGGATCTTCAAAATGCTTAGACATATAGCTACCCCTTCACTCCTCAATCAAATATACATAGCCCTTGTGCAATCTGTACTTAACTATTGCATACCAACTTGGGGAGGAGCTGCAAAATCTAAATTTATCGAATTGGAGAGAGCCCAAAGAGCATTATTAAAGGTTATGTATTTTAAACCCTACAGATACCCAACAGATAATTTATATTCTTTTTGCGATCTCTTGTCCGTAAGAAAATTGTATATTGCAAATGCAGTGCTAAAAAAGCATAAAAATTCTGTTTTCGACCCACATTTTTCAAAAAAGAGAAAAAGAGGCAACATTATTAAACTTCCATTTTACAAATCTACTTTTGCACGCAGACAATTTAACTATCAGTCAGCTTATATATACAACGAGATAAACAGAAGTCTAGATATATGTACAAAAAATAACTTTGAATGCATAAAGCAAACAACATTATTATTAAAAACAAAGAGCTACGAAGAGGCTGAAAACCTAATTTACCAAATTACTTAGAAATAAAATTAACTAGTATGTAGTATGTAGATAAAGAAATATAAAAATAAAATATACAAACAAACACACACACACGCACACACCCTCTCCCTCTCACCCTCATACACATCCTCACACACACACACACACACACACATACACCCTCTCACACACCCTTCCATAGCACTGACGCATGCTGCATGTTATTTTTCTTTTATTATACTTTTATTATGTACTAAAATCAATTTTTGTAAATTATTCGAAACAGTATTTTAAAACCAAAGCTGTGGACTGAAGGAGCGGAGTCTTCTGTTACAGGTATTTATTACTTAAAAGAAGGCTCCAGTTGTAATTGTAATTAAGAAAATATTTGGTTACCACAATAAACATTTTTTGTATTTTTTTTTGTATTTGTATTTTGGGTGGAATTATTGTATGGGAAAAACGCGAAGACGGTGAACACAAAACAAACTAAACAAAAAACTATTACACACAAATACCTAAATATAATAGTTATAAAAACTAATGTATATTCATATCACATACATAAATAATACGTAATCTATATGCACGGATAACGTGCATTATACAAAGCGCAAAAATTTGTGTCTTGTAAATATTGCATGATTTTTTAAAGTCCAGGCATAGGGAAATTTTGTCAGAAAAATAAATATAATAAACGGTTTTTGACTAATTGTCGACGGCTGTGATTGGCTAATGTGCTGTCGAAATGTCTTTTTAATTTTCGCGGTCCGATCACGTACTACACTAGTGTACATGCAGTCAAGCTGTGTAACTTTTTACAAGCTGAGTAACTTTGTACAAACTCATGTAAGAAAAAAGCAAATACCCCGTTTCTTCATACTTACAGACATTTATTGTTTTGATACACCTTTTATTTCGGTAGAACCCTTTACATTTAACTTGATTTGAATTGAATTGGACATGACCTGCCATTCACCTTTAATGCAATGTACAAGTTACTCGACTGACCCGGATTTGACGCTCTACCCGCATCCACGGCACACTAATGAGAGGGCAAATATGACCATAATTATTGAAAATATTAAACTGACAGGCTTTATAAATACTTCCTTCACATATCATGTCTCACCTATCAGGCAGCATAATAAAATATGTATTTTATTTGTATCTACTAATAACAAATTAGAATATTTTTTCAAAATTTTAAATGAAGTTTTTGTTATTTGTGGATGGTGTACTGAATCAAAACCAAACTGTTTTTATGTTCCATT
Organism: Ypsolopha scabrella; assembly: GCA_910592155.1. NCBI lineage: Eukaryota > Metazoa > Arthropoda > Insecta > Lepidoptera > Ypsolophidae > Ypsolopha > Ypsolopha scabrella. Next base: position 19,232,695 of record OU342983.1, read on the forward strand.
TTAACTCCACAATCACTGAACAGATTTAAATGCGGTTTTTTTATCATCACCATTTTAGTGACCCTTGTCAAAATATACGCTATAAGGGGTATTCATAATAAAGCGCCTAAGCCGAAAACAGGGCAAATCTACATCTACATCTCCACTATTAATAAAAGAGGAAAGATTTGTTTGTTTGTTTGTATGTTTGAGGTAAACTTTGGAATTACTGAACCGATTCTAAAAATTCTTTATTTTGTAAAAAGTTACACAATTGTTGAGTAACATAGGTAATATTTTATTTTTAAAAAGTATGTTTTTAGTTTGAAACTTTAATATTTGTGAACCATGTCGGGAGAACTTAGCTGCTTTATCGGCGTGTATTGACCAAATGGTTATTTATATTGAACTAGCTTTTGCCCGCCGCTCCGCCCGCGTGTTATTCGGTTTGACGATATGCTTTTTTCCAGGATAAAGAATAGCCTATGTGTTAAGCTAGGGTATAAGCTACATCCATTCTAAATTTCATCCGAATCCGTTCAGCCGTTTCAGCGTGAAAGAGTAACAAACATACACACACACACATAAACTTTCTCTATAATATTAGTGTGATAAACGCGGGCGGAGCCCCGGGCAAAGGCTAAAATAACAATAAACTATTAAAAATATTAAATAAGCCGGGCTGCGTATCTCCAGACTGTATAATACAGGTATAATACACCACAGACACGAGTTGCTTTGTACTTGTTTTTTTTTTACGCGTTTATTGTTTAAGAATAATATAATTTTACAATTTCTAAGCTGACACAGCTGACGGAAACCAAAAGAGGTTTATGTGTCGCTGCAGGTGCTCACCAACTAAACTATACATATTTAACTATATCTACGTTATCTTCTAAATTCGTAAAAAATTACGTAACATTTAGGTAATAATACTTAAGAATAGTTTTTATTTTATGCGGGTTACGACTCAATTGACTTATTTCATGCTGTGGTAGATTATTCAATATATTTGGGAGCATATACTCCCACGTGCGAGTTCCATAGTTATTGTTATATGAGGGTAGTTTGTATGTCGGTAAGTATGTCAATTTACGAAGTTGATTTGGTCTTGTGTTTATTTCTAATAAATTACGTAACATTTAGGTAATAATACTTAAGAATAGTTTTTATTTTATGCGGGTTACGACTCAATTGACTTATTTCATGCTGTGGTAGATTATTCAATATATTTGGGAGCATATACTCCCACGTGCGAGTTCCATAGTTATTGTTATATGAGGGTAGTTTGTATGTCGGTAAGTATGTCAATTTACGAAGTTGATTTGGTCTTGTGTTTATTTCTAATAAATTAAATTTGTCGTATTCCTCACAAACAGTTTCCATTTTTACTTTACTGAAAACATTTATAACTTTACAGTATTTAAATAATTCGTCTTCTCTATACTTGTTTCTAATAGACAAAGGCACAATAATTTTCAGTAAACGAAGTTGTAGTGTATACATTTTTTCAATATAGGTTTTGTAGGTTCTACCGTAACTACTAAGACTATAACAAATTACAGAGTCAGCAAGTGACATGTAACATTCGGAGTGTACTGTACGGTAATGTATATTTTAGAATTGACAATTTAGATTATAAACTGAGAGCACACCCGGTACATCCGCGTTTCACCGACGATTATTACGTCCCAACGTGATGTGTTGTGAGCTCTATCGCCCTACTTCGGGCACAAGATGTTTTCCTTCACTGCTGAAGCAAGTGGTAAGTATTCGGTAAGAACACAAATACTATGCACATAAATTCCGAAAAACTCATTGGTGCATGCCCGAACGGGGATCGAACCTGGTTCTCGAGATTGAGAGGCCAGCGTTCTACCGCCTGAGCTACCGCCTCTAATATGGTTCGTATATAGGTATATATAACAAACCGGTGACCCCGACAAGTAAGCCGAAAGCCAAATCTTCTCAAGTTTTCCCCGTATTAGCCGTGCAAAGCCTAAATACTCCACTAATAGAATAACACCCAACATGGTTAAACCGGAGTCATAAATTTGCGGCTAAGTGCCGCCGTTTCGGATTAGCGGCCGCGCTAAATCTGGATTAACTTAAACTCAGTTTAAGGCTGCCAGAGATATTGAAGATTTTGCGTCTCACAGGTGATGCTTGGTTTGTTTATCGAGGTAATAACATACATATACTCACGCCTGTCTCCCAGAGGGGTAGGCAGAGACTACAGATTTACATCTGCTACGATCCTGACACCTCTTTTGCTTTTACATCCATCAATCTGGCCATACAAGCTCTTCTATCCAGGTACCATTTACTACCCTTTTACCATCTTTAATTATTTTTTTACAATAAAGAGAAATAATAATATATATAAAAATAAAATTCTTAATACATCTAGATATTCTCAAGGCTGTACCTGAGCCTAGAACATGAACAAAGCCAGATTTTCGAGGGTTCTTTTGAAGAAATTAGGACTATCTTAATATTGAAAAATATATATCTTTTATCTAGGTGATCTACTTATAAACAATGTACTAAGATTTATAATTTTAGTTTTAGTGAGGAAAACCGTTGGAATAACTACCATTGCTTATATTATATTGCTTATACTCTGTGAGTATAGAATTTTGCTGTTACTGCTATAATCAAACAAAATAAAAAATAAAACGGTCAACAAAAAACATAACATTATAAAAATGTAATGATACCATAAATAAAAAATTAGGTTGAAAAATGCAATCATTTATGTTTTGTTTTTAGTTTCAGTCCTGTGAATGAGCAACAAATAAAACTGGAAAAATTCAGCTCTGTTCATTTTATATTTCTTAATCGTTTCAATCCAGTTTTCCAAAAGATTCAAAATTCAAAGATTAAAAATGTTTATTTATACGTTTTACATATCAAACCTAATCTGTATGAAAATCATATTTTATGATGAAACAAATATGATACTTACGGGAAATATATAAATTTCAAAATGGTTTAAAGTATTTTCTGATATCTAAAAATAACGCATAAAATGCGACTGCAAAATCTATACTTAAGGCGATAGGCAGTCACCAATACCTATATATATATAAACATATCTTTTTTTTTGAGTTTGCATTATGACAATATATTTCACTGTAAACGCTAAAGTACCTAAAGAATAAAAAAGATTTTCGGTTCCGGAGAAAAGTCAGCTCCATTTCTTGGCTTTCAACTCGACCAGGCATTAACATGGAGCTTCCACATCGACAGACTCTGTGGAAAATTAGCTGGGGCATGTTTCGCACTTAAGCGTCTCTCCTCAAGTCTACCGCGAGATTCTGTCCGAGCTTGCTACTTCGCATCCGTGCAATCTCTCTTGCAGTATGGCCTTGACTTGTGGGGACGTGCCGCGGACTGGAAGCGAGTGTTCAGACTACAGAAGCGAGCCGTGCGAGTGATCGCGTGCGTACCTCGGGACAAACATGCCAAACCACATTTTATTGCGCTCAATATCCTCACAATGCCCTCCCTACTTATCTTACATGTATCTTTGTATGTTCGAGAAAATCTCGACTCGTATCGTAGGGTTGGTGATTGCCACAACTACAGCACAAGACATGGCAATAATCTAGCGGGCACCACACGTAGATTGGAAAAAACGGCTAAAACAATAAATGTCATGGGACCAATAGTATATAATAATTTACCCGACAATATCAAAAGTGCTCCGACTTTCTCCATTTTTAAAACAAAATTAAAATCTTGGCTAGTCGAGAAGTCATTCTATAGCTATAATGAATTCTTTGAGTAATATACGTAATTTCCATTTTGTTATTTATTTTCTTTCTGTTATTATGTTTTAAATACCTATGTGTCTTTTTAAATAATTTGTAATTTGTAAAATAGTTGACCTGTAATGAATATTACCAATAAAGTTATGTCTATGTCTATGTCTATGTCTATTGTTAGTGTTGTACTGCAATTCATCCCATTGCTGGGCAAAATCCTCCCTCAACCTTTTCCAGTTCGATTTGTCTCTAGCCCACCGAGTCCACAGAACGCCTTGTCCATTGAATTGCTCCAACTCGTCGCGAGGGCGACCCGGGCGTCGCGGCGCTTGACGAGGGCACCACTCCGTCAGCTCTCGGATCCAGCGTCAGTCGGAACAACTAATCACATGGCCTGCCTACGACTATTTCAGTTTTTTGGCATGTTGTATAGCATGAAGCATCAGTTATTTTACTCTTGCGTCTCAGCACTTTTTTGGAAGTTTTGTCAATGAGCCTTAGATCGAGTATACTACGTTCAATCTTTCTCTACGTTTTTTTCAATGCAGTTATGTTGTTCTTCATCAAAGCCCAAGTTTGTGCACCATATGGTAATATTGGAAGTAAACATGTATCGAATACCTTGGCTTTCAATATTGTAGAAACCTTTTTGTTTTTAAAAATGTGTTTCATTTTCAAATTCCAAGTGTTCGCAATCCGTCTTTCAATTTCTTCTGTCTGACTATTAAGGAACGAGAATTTTCTACCGAGATAGATGAAGTTCTTGACAGTTTCTAAAGCTTCTCCATATATTTCCATGTTTAGTGTACATTTCGTGTTGTGCATAATTTTCGTTTTATTTTTGTTCATGGTTAAACCTACCTTGGTACACTCTACATTAAGTTCCTCCTGCATTTTTTTCAGATGTTCGGAGGTCGCAAAGACGGCAATGTCGTCCGCGAAACGAATATTAGACAGATATTTTCCATTTATGTTGATACCTTTAGTCTCCCAGTCTAGACGTGCTCTAGGAATGAGTTAAATAATTTAGGTGATAGAGAGTCGCCTTGTTTTACTCCCCTCGTTACATTGAATTTTGGTCCTAGTTGGTCGAATTTAATCCTTGCTATACTATGTTCCGTTGATATGTTTTAATATGTTTATACACTTACTGTCGATATTTTTGTAGATAAGCCTTTTCCATAAGAAGTAATGTTCGATCGAATCAAAGGCTTTTGTGAAGATCACAAAACCAATGAAGAGCGGCTGAACGTATTCTGTTACCTTTTCTATAATTTGAAATGTGTAATCATAATGTGTAAATGGTTGCAAGTACTATAGCTTCTTCGAAAACCTGCCTGATCTACAGGCTGTTGATCATCAAGCTTTGACGTAATTCAAAAAAAGGAGTGCTAGCTTTCATACAACTACATGGTAACAATTACAAAAAATTCAGTAGACACAGACTAGACGATGGGTCTGTTCCGTGGGTGCGGGTAGGTTGGTTTATCAAAAGTTTTGTCTTATATTTGGATCGGTGACGAGTGTGTTATTTGCAAATACGGTGATTGGGATCTAAAACCTAAAACTTATGAAAATAAATAACGTATGAAATTGATTTCGTAAAGCGCAACAACATTTATCACGTAGAGTTAGAAGCTTAAATTTAACAACATCATGGGGCCGTAGACTTTTGTAGAAGATATTTATTAGTTTTAATTCGAAATCTCCCACAAAGCCCGAGGAAAAAGCTCTCGACAGACGGACAACAAAATGATTCTTTTCAATGTAAGTGCTCATAAAGACTTATTTTATATGCATCAAAACTGTTGTCAAAGTCAGCTTTACCAGACTAGTGTTTTATATGTATTTATTTTTTGAAAAACTCACTCTTTTCTTGTATACCATAGATAGACTTGACAAAAATGAGCTACGAATGCACTAAACAGAAAGCAGCTTATTTCCGTCAAGTTGGCAACTTGCGTGCAAAGAAAACGAGAAAAAAAATTCCCGCCTAAAGTTCATTTGGAATATTGATCGTTTGCTTTTTTCTTAGTTACGTTTCATCAATTTACTCACACTATGCATTGAAAAACGTAGTATTAATACACTTGGTTAAGGGAATAACTTACTCGTAATGTTTAAAACACTCGCTTATCGCTCTTGTTTCAAAATCATCCTCGTAACCTATTGCCTGCCTCCTTACCTCAACTAAAGCATAAACTACTACTATGAAAAAATTAAATTAGAAAATTTGACGCCTATAGTCACCTTAAGAGCACTTAGAGTTGATGCCGAAGCAATTGTCGCTACCATTAAGCTACATCCGGTCTGACCGGTGTTTCAAGATTCTGAAAAGCGGCGGTAGTTCCGGTGGTAGGATCTGACTCTGCATAACAAGTACGTAAGCATCGATTCGATAAATTTGACAGGTAAAGTCGATAAATTCTAAACGAAAACTCTTATTGCTACTAAAAAAGAGCTACATTTTCGTTTATCGAAGAGATGTCGAGTTGATAGCTGTTCATAGTTGGCAGGGATTGAAATCAGTACCGATAACCGATAAATTAACCGAAATAAATAGCTATAGCGGAACCTTTTTGAATTCTGTACCGTTATTTCACCGTTTTCCCGTTTTGGTACCGATATAAAGACGATTAAAGCGAGGAGGTGAGACGGGAGTACGCGACGAGTTCTTAATCGGTTATTAACGGTAAATTTTCTGTAGCCGTTACTTTTTTGCAAGGTGGTGGCTACACAAAGTAAACCCAAATTCCCAACCGGCTATAAGCGGTAAGATTTCTGTTACATTATTTTTCGGTGTGACGTCATTCAGGTGAATGAAGTTATCGAAATTTATGGGTTATTCAATCCTTGATAGTTGGTATAGTAGCAATTTTTTAGAAATTAAAAAAATTTAATTTTTAAAAATCGCATTCATATCTGTTGCGTAGTTCTCGAGTAAAACAGGCAAAATAAAAAAAAATGTGGTTTTGGCCTCACTCAGTACAATTAAATAATAACTCATTTCATTTAAAATTTTGCGAAAATATACACAACCTTTTTAATACTTAAAAAATATAATTTCAAGAAAAATTATATACTTCCTTGTGTCTTAACCTGACCCTATTAAAAATTTACTAAATTCAAAATACCTACAGTCTGTTTTGATAACAGTTACCTTAAAATATGCAAGAGTAATGTTTCTACAGTCACCGTCAATAGAAATTGTGGACTATGTAAACAAAGCGCCATGTTGTCTTTGTCTATGAATAGGTGAACTATCTAGAGATGGGTAAATATGTGATTAAAATATGTTAGGTGCTTAATTAATTTTCTTTATTTGATTCATCGCTAAAATATTCTGATGAATCGCTAGTCAAATCGCCCACGTTAATTACAAATCGTTCCGTCACAGCGTCGGTGGCCGTATCTATTATCCCATCCAGTTCTTTAATTTTTTCTTCTACTTTTAGGACATGAGCTACACATTTCGCCCACTGTTCTGGCCCGATCCGCGCCAAACCTTGGAGCAACAAAATCTTCACATCGTCCATTTTGAATGTTTTGTTGTTCCTTCCAACGTAACTTTTTCCTTGCGCCAATATCAACTCTATCGGGTTAAGCTCGCAATGATATGGTGGAAGTCTATATAGCAGGATCAAAAATATACAATGCGCTTCCTGATGCAATCAAATCTTGTAAAGAAACCACAACATTCCTAACTAAACTAAGAGCATGGCTAATTGAAAAATCGTTCTATAGTGTTAAGGAATATTACACTTCAACAAATACAAAATAAACTAAAAATTAATTAAATTTAAATTTCAGAAAATAATGTAAAATGTAAAATACTATAATCATAATGAATATAATTTGTTAAAGATTTAAATGTTAAGTATAATATTTTTAACGTTAAGTATAATTTATTGTAATAAAATAACGAATGTCATATCATATAACCTGACCTAACAATTGACCTGTAAATAATTTTATTTATTAATAAATTGAGTTTGAGTTTTTGAGTTTAGAAGGCGCAAAACTGTCACATTTTTCGATGCCGCCAACTCATCTACATACATTTTTTTATATTTTTGCTTGTCTACTTTAGCTATGAGATTCGCTTTGATTTCGGTTTCTTGAAATTTGATTTCTTTTTCGTGCAACCAGCTTTGGATAGCCTCCTTCCGCCAACTTATGTTGGGTGCCTTTTCGATTTGACGCAAATTATATGGGGCATTGTCCATTACTATGACGGAACCAATTGTCGTTGTTTCAAGGTAAAACACTATCCAAATCACAAAGAAAGATCAGTAAGAGAAGCCTACAGAGGCGTCAAAACGTCAAGCACATATCTATTAAGGTATGTTATTAGTTATCGCGAGTAAGACCCCAATACAAAGTTAATAAAGGGAAGCCAAGTCGTTAGAATACCGAAAACACAAAAGATTTTAGAGCAACGCTGGAAGATCACACAGCTCTCGATAGAATCGCACACACGTTATGTCAAAGATTATGAAGTAACGCTATCAAAAAAAAGACGGAATAAAATTGCATCACGAATAAAATAGGTTTATATTCAAATAGATTCGTACATCACTAATTTTCAAAGACAATACAGATTCGATGAGAAAAAAATATGACAGCAATCTCGTCGCAGTACAGATTTGACTATTGATTCTATAATTTTCCGTAATTAACTGGTGATTATTGAATATTACATGATGAAATACAGTGAATGGCAGGTAAGACTTGATGCTTCATGATTTGGAATAATGTTCAGTGAGACTCCGTGACAGAACCTTGAGAAAAATTGAGAAAACGGTTTGTTTACATAGTCCACAATTTCTATAGACGGCGACTATAATTAAATTTACCCCAAAAACCGATTCACCCATTCCAGTTGACAAAAAGCGGTCACATTTGTCCCATCCCTAAAGTATGCACCTTCAGCTTATTTACTCTTGAATTCCTGACCCATCCTTCTGAAAGTTCACTAAAAACGTAATTACGGACTCTCAGTTTAATACTTTGGTCTATAAATCTACACTTCGCAATTCAAGGAATCACACTAAATGTTCCCAGTTTTGTGAACTCCACTTTGTTACCTCGATTTTGTGTTCGTAGATTAATTTTTTACATTAATATTTACAGTTCAGTTTATATTATTATTATGCTAGATTTATATTCTGTGACAAAACAAAAACCCTATCACTATCATTTTCAATTTTCTTCTTCTTAGCAAGACTAATCGAATGGGCGCAGTTAGCCATGTATTTATACCTATATATATATGTAACGTATTAATTAGTATTTAGTATATCGGTATATATTATTATTTATTTTGGTTCATGTACGATTGTACGTGTATCAACTTATTAGTTATTAAATATAATCAAACCCAAAACCTAATTTTATATATTATATTTTTCCTCTTTTAAATTTATTTATTTTTATTATTTAATCAATCCTAACGTGCAATAAGTGAATTGATGTAGGTACCTACATTGCAAAAATAAAGTATGTATTCGTTTCATTTTATTTCATTTCCCACATCGTTGAGTATCAATTATTCCACATTATTTTAAATGTTTACAAAACACATTAACTTAGAAAAATGAGGAATTGGCTTGTACACAGGGTAAACAAAATATTATTCTATTTAATCCGTCATTCAGGTTATCAAAAAATATTGGGCACGTATTTTTTCTTTTGTCAATCAAACAAAAAATGACAGAGATAAAGCGCTTCAAAGTTTGGGAGTGGGGGAAAATGACGTCACTTCTAAGTAAAATTGTAGATGTGACGTCACGCGGAGCTTCAGCGGGCTATATCTTCATCATTGTTTGTTTAATTGAAAAAAGAAAAAATACGTGTCCAATATTTTCTGATAATCTAACTGACGGACTAATACATTTTTTTTTGTCATCATGCCTATTGTAGTTACAGATGGTCTCTGTTACGTAATAACGTTTAGCTACGCATTTTTAGGGCATTGTGTGTGGGGGGATATCCACCGGACAGCTACAACCGCTTTCTTAGATGAAAGAATAATAAAATAAAAACATATATTTTTTGTACACCATAGAAAAATTATGGCTCGCTTCTCGACTTTTTATAAGTAGGCTACATGATTTCGTTTTCGCATTCCATTCCTACCTTTGGAATAGTTTCAACCCTATGTTTATAACATAGACTAGCCTTTGCCTGCAGATTCGCCCGCATTTAGTGAATCTTTGACGCGTTTTCGGCTTGGGCGTTATATTTTATGAATACCCCCTATAGCTTATGTGTTGACCAGGGTCACTACAGTGATAATAAAACAAAAAACCACATCCAAATCCGTTGAGTGGTTTCAGAGTTAAAACGTTTATTCAACCTTTGCCCCCTTTAAACCTTTATTTTATTTTTTCAATAAAGAAATACGACTTTTGTTATTTAAATGTTAAATTTCATGGTTACATGGTGAAATTAATTTACGATTCTATGTTGTTGGGGCTGAGTCGATTTTGTAGCGCTTCTGGCATGTTCGCAGAGGCCTATACTGACGGCTTCCATGCCGAAGTAAGAAAAAGGCGTGCGTCTCTGTTGAAGCGCGTGCGTTCCAGCTCCAGCAGCTTGCTGAGCACGTTTGTGGACTGGTGGGACTTTCCGATTCTACGCCACTGGATTGGCCTGCAAGTCCATGTCTAGTGGGGCGTGGAGTCTTCTTTATATATTTTGTATATTGATGTATTAGCATAAGTTACTAACAATAGCATAAGTTGTTTTATTACAAACATGTTTATATGGAGATGTATTATATGGATCTTTGATCTGAAATAAATAAATTTGATTTGATTTGATTTGATTTGATTTGACTTCAAACAATTTGGTTTTAATGCTTGACCATTACGATCGGTATCATGAAAATACAGGTTTTTTTTTACACATTTGTCCGGTTCGATTCCCGGTTCATGCAGGTGATTTTTTTTAATTCTTTGAATGCAGTTCTCCTTAAACTTTAAAAATAAAACGAAGTTTCTTTTAAGTAAAATTTGCTATCTTTAATATTTAAGGTACTTTCCCTCCAGGGAGCATTCGTTTAGCTCAGCCTGCATACAGGCTGACTTTTAACCTAACCCCGATAATTGAGTATTCTGAAGATTAAAACCATTCAAAATCATATTCATAAATATTTTTTAAAGTTGGAGCCCTTTGATAATTTTCGTAAAATCCAAAGAAATCATAGTCACCCGAAGAGATAAGATAATTAGATCACGCGAAGTCATTTTTATTATTTTATTTCCAACTTTTTCCGTATGGGAATAGCTAGGATAACCATACATTTTATTTCCAAGTAACATTTTTCAATAATATTTTGACTTTTAATTTCAATTGCTTTTACATTAAAAATGTGTTCTACTAACTTTTCATAACCTCTAAAATTATCGGGGTTTGTTTAAAAGTCAGACTGTATATAGTATAGATGGGACAAAAGTGAAACGAACCTCTCACAACAACGTCGGATTAATTAAACCGTGTCGAGTCTGATAGTTCATTGAGACGTTACTCTTCGCTGTTTAGGGTTCCGTTAAGAAATCCTTTTAAATTTATTCCTTTTATTGTCTGTATAGGACTAAGAATTTTAACTATGGTTTTGGAATTTGTATAAGTTTATCAACTCGATGAAATATGTAAGGAATAGGCTTAATTTACCAGTAAACGTGTTTTTTACTTGTTTTTTTCTTATGCCCGCTGGACCGACGACCTGAAGGAAGTTGTGGGTGGCGGCTGGATGAGGAGGACGCAGGACCGACATGAGTGGTGAAATCTAGGAAAGGCTTATATTCAGCAGTGCAAGAACACAGGCTGATGGATGGTGTTTTTTAATACTTTTATTTTATTTATTTATTTTTATTTTATTATTATTTCGTGGTTTTTATTATTTTATTGTGATATTTGGATTGGAATCGACTTCGAGTTAAATTTTGTATGGTATTTTTCCTTATACTATTTCCAAATACATATCAAATTTCGATCCAGGCGTTTGCAAAATGCATTTTTTTTGGTTAATACGGAGTACAATTCTGAATTTAAAAAAATCGTTTTTAGTTACATATTCTAATATCTTGTAACAACAAAAAATACAATTCAATTATTTTAACTACACAACATAAAAAATGTCGAATAAATTTTCATTATTGCTGATAAATGTTACTATTCCCTAAAACCAAAATCTCGTCGACAAACTACGAGTAATGGACATTGATGTTTGCCAAAAGTACTTTATTATTTTCATACATAATAAACATAATTTATGTTTTACTCTTGATATTTTTAGAACGTAAATCACATTATGTTTACTGTGGAATTAGGATTGGGTTTGTTTGGGATTCTAATTTTGTACTTACTATTGTTTTTTAATAAAGGCACATGGCACCTCTCTGATATTTGTTTGCCGTTTAGGTTAAAACGAAATAGATCTAGCTGTAGCTAGTAAGCAACTCAAATGCTTTATGCTACCAACAAAATGTATGGAAGACCCTGTCCGGCCATACTAAATATACGGGATTCTACATTGGGCCCATAGAATATCAGAAAACCATATACCTGGCACGAAATTAGTATGCAGACAGAGTCCTCACCCAGATTAATAAATAATACGAACTCACAGTAGTTCCGCTGAGACTTCCCAGACGCCGGCTGCCCTCGCAGATCTCAACTGATGCTCGAGTGCGCCAAGCTGTCCTGCCTTTCTTCCACGTTAATCCCGACGACCAAATCTAGGAAGGGATTGAAAGGGCAGATGGGATAGAAACGGGAATTTGGCCACAGGCGTACACGTGGCGTGTCAAAGGTTAGGCCGATCTTGCTTACTGCCCCGTGCATGTAAAGTCTAATCGACGCTTTCTTCACTTCACTGTTCAGCACTTTTGTATTGTCCAATTAAATACTGTCCCGAAACACATAAACTAGCCCTGGAACGAATCCGATTCTCCAGGCGCTGTTCCCGATCTGAACGCAGTGAACGCGGAAACCCACTTTTTTGAATGACAGCTCCAAATGTCAAAATGAATAGAATGTTGCCAGGGTGCGTTTTCACATTTTGAACCAAACAATCCCCCGCTCCGGACTGATACTCCTATCAGACCGTTAGCTTAATCAACCGGGAGCCGGGAGAGAGTCGCTATGACTCGTCGCCAGATCGAACCTCCGACCAGCACCTCAGAGACGAGAGGAGTCTCATCCTCACCAAATATCCGCTCTATAATGCAACCGGCAATACAATAGAGGACGGCTTCCACTTTAAAAAACATTGAGATGAGTTCCTTGAAACATAAATATTCTTCCCGATAACGCGGCGGAGGTGGGTCCTGATCGATCGCACGGCGGTATCAAAAAATACTACCTTCCAAGTGAGGATCAAATTGGGGAATCGAACCGCCAAGTTATTCCTCCTTGGGCAAACATTCAACTTATAAACTAACACAATAGTTTTCAAAAAATATTTAAACATTTCCAAAAATACATTAACATTTCTTAAATAATTGGGGGTACCCAGGTAAGTTGTGCCATTGTCAAAGTGGATCCAAAAAATGTAGACCCCTACGCGATACAAATCGATCCAACGCGGCAACGAAAGCCTCCTTAGACAACGAAAGTACTAACTCCAAGCGGACGGCCTTAATGGACAAGCACACAAACACTCACAGGTACGCCTTAACACAAATCTATCGTTGTGAAGGGCGATTGCTCCGACCGAACACGGGCATCCTTTCTGTGGCGACTCCTTTATAATCAACCATAGCAGAAGGCAGATCTCTCTTCTGCAGTTGCATCAGTGAGACTCGCAGCCCAGAACAAAATACGCATGAGAACAGCAAATTACGAATTATCGTCGAGCAGACACAATCCAAAACTCCCGCGGTAAAATCGCTAAACTGCGTGACCACCCGCGTGCACGTCACAAATATATCGGACACCACAAGCTTCACCAACGGATACTCAAACAGCTCGAACAACTCGAATAGCTAGTACAGCTTGAACAGCTCAAACAGCTCGTACGGCTTAAATAGCTTGTAGAGCTCGAAAAGCTTGTACAGCTTGCGCAGTTCGTGCAGCTTCAAAAAAAATCGTAAAGCTCCAAACGCCAGCTGCACCGAACCTGCCGCTTGTGACCTGGGCCGGCCGCGCCGCACACCACCGTGTCTCACCCGCCGCCACGGGTGTAACCCGCGTGTGTGCCCGCGCCGCGTGTCCCCGCACCCGTGTGTGCGTCGCCGCGCACGTCGCGCGTCTCGCGTCCGTCGCGCGTCGCCGCGCCCCCACGTCGCGCCGCACCCGTCGCGCCGCGCCCGTCGCGCGTGAACGCGCAATCAATCTCCCTGATCCCCGATTCAAATTACAGGAGAGAAAACAATAAACGGTAACCGGGTTACATAACTATCAAAGATGCTGCATTGACGACCTTCGACCCGTCCGGAAAACAGTCCTCGAAGTCTGGTCTCAAGACAGCATATTTATTTATTTTATTTTTAACATAATATCATAGAATGGTGGCTACTGTCGGCAGTGAAAGGGGACCTAGCACCTCCACCCTACATATTAACTTAGCAAATAGTCATTATACCTATTTTGGCCTTTGTTTTCAGGAAGGCCTTTAACCTTAACTGAAACCCCACGGAGGCCTCCCAGAAACTATTGCGATGGGCAGCGTCCTCTGTTCCCTGGCAGAGAGGCAGCTATACACCGACTGCCCGGTCTCTCCAGCCAAGGACGAGCCCATTGCCCTAGACAATATGGCGAGTGAATATACAACGCCATCCTAAAGGGTCTGTAGCTCGCAGCCCTACCATCCAAAAGCGGGCGATACTCCAACCGTCGATAATCGTGATACGGTGGCGAGAATCGCTGTCGCACCGCCCCGCTACACTGTCCTACAGTGGGCACAGGCACTGATGTGAAAGATGGGGCCCACTCAGATTTGAAGTGGGGCCCCCGCCCGTTGCCTCCCCCCCCCGGGGGGGTCCCTGGTCAGGCCCGCTAATGCGAAAACATGGGGCCCACTTCCAAAATCCTGAGTGCGGCCCTGGACCCGTTGGCCCCCACCCATCAAGGGGCCCCCTACCCGGGCCCGCAGTACGGCCCTGTACCGCAGGTGCGTGCTCCCTTATATTATTCATAGTACACGGGGCATGACTCACCCCTGCATCCGGTGACATGCCCTTCGTAATACTCTCTCTCCACTCCGACGGGTGCGCGCCTCGTCCCGGACGAGGGCCCCTCGACGGATGTGGACGCTGTGTGGACGATGAAAACGCCCCCCCGCCCGTAGCGGGACGCTGCCGCCGCGATGGGTACACAATACTCCCATCCGAAGCACGTAGCCGCTGCGGTGTCATACCAAGCACGTCTGACCTGTTTACACACAACAAGAAATTATGTGAACAGCCACATTCGCTACACATATTATGTTGCCCAAAACAGTCGCGTGCGTAATGTTTTCCTAAACAACAAAAACATAATTTATTACGTTTCACAAAACGCCGTCGCTCAATAACCGGCAACGTAATAAAATCACGGCACTGCAACAATGTATGTTCCAAGTGCCCGCATCACCTACATTTCGGGCTACTCGCGTCAGCGGCGGCCGTCAACAAGCAAGCCGCAACGCGTTCTTTTATTCGTTGCCTTTCTTGCGACAGTTCGCTTCCCACTGTGTCGGAAGATCCACTCACATTTCCGCTAGGGGGCGCCACTAAATCCATACTGGTGAATCTGCCTAAATTGTCACCAGAGGGCGCCACTAGCTCAACAATGGTGGACCCATTCAAATTCCCAACCAAGGGTGCCAGCGATTCAGTGCTGGAAGACTCCCCGAACAAAGTATTCAATTCCAGTGCGGGCACCCTACTATGACCTTGACTTACATGACCCGTACTTACAGCCGGGGTCCCGGACTGTCGTCTCTTAATCGTACACGCAACCTGTGTGAGCTCGTCATGTATGTCCATTATTTGGTCCATATCATTAAAAAATCCAGCCATTACCTCGGGTGGCAGGTCCTCGTCAGTTAGCTGCGTCAAGGCTGTTTCGGCTGTCTCGAAGCGAGGCTCCATCCCTTCGTAACATTGGACGATGACAGCATCTCGGTCTTTCCGAGACAGCAAACCCCTGACGCCAACAAACCATCTCAACTGACTCGCCAGTACCTTCCTCGGAGACAGTCTCGCCATCGCGTTGGAACCGGGAATTCAGAAACAATAACCAATTAAGACGAGTTCGACAATATCACAACCTGGCACCCCTATACAAGTGTACACAATTCTACAAATTATAAAATAAGCCAGTTTTATTATATTGTGACCAAAATATCTTTATATAACGCAAACAACAGAGTTATAAAACTAACCAACTTGTGTTAATATAAATGACCTGTTTAAATGTTTTGCACCAACAAGCATGTACACTACTATATTGCTATATACTATTATTCACAAACATACATATGTATATCCATACAATATAAACAATCCATGGTAATATGTTACTCAAACATTACCATCTAAAAGAACTAATCGAGCCAAGTAAATAACAAATCGATTCAGCCTAAATAATTCTATTATCCTGAACAAGACAAACCCTGGTTTTCTATTTCTCAAAGAATTCAAATGTAAATTACCCACATATTTGTAATCACAATAATAATTTACATATCCTAGCTGTAATGAATCTAGTATTTTATCTATTCACAAATATAAAACCTAGCCGTATATCTACTAACAAATAAATCTTTTACTATCGCAAAGATGTGCCGTTCAAAGCTTCAACTTCCGTGATAGAAAACTAGATGGCACAGCTTGCATCTACATCGCGGTATCGTTTGCTTGCATAGCCGTGCTAGTACCTACGGCCTACAACGAACAATACTCTGTTGCTTAACAAATTATGAGAACAGAAAAGAGCCACACCGGGTTCAACAATCCATAAAACCAGGGTAAATTCACAACAAATTATTCTACTTTTGGTCACAAACTAATCAGCAACTACCTAACTAAACCAAAGTATGATTCACAAATTATCTTATAAGACCAACGGAGCTACTATATCGGTTCGGCTTATATAAACAGAATATCTTGGTCCGGGGTTGTTTAATATCCGATACTAAACAACTTAACCGCGCTCTGCTACCAGAAAATTGTAGCTAGTAAGCAACTCAAATGCTTTATGCTACCAACAAAATGTATGGAAGACCCTGTCCGGCCATACTAAATATACGGGATTCTACATTGGGCCCATAGAATATCAGAAAACCATATACCTGGCACGAAATTAGTATGCAGACAGAGTCCTCACCCAGATTAATAAATAATACGAACTCACAGTAGTTCTGCTGAGACTTCCCAGACGCCGGCTGCCCTCGCAGATCTCAACTAATGCTCGAGTGCGCCAAGCTGTCCTGCCTTTCTTCCACGTTAATCCCGACGACCAAATCTAGGAAGGGATTGAAAGGGCAGATGGGATAGAAACGGGAATTTGGCCACAGGCGTACACGTGGCGTGTCAAAGGTTAGGCCGATCTTGCTTACTGCCCCGTGCATGTAAACTCTAATCGACGCTTTCTTCACTTCACTGTTCAGCACTTTTGTATTGTCCAATTAAATACTGTCCCGAAACACATAAACTAGCCCTGGAACGAATCCGATTCTCCAGGCGCTGTTCCCGATCTGAACGCAGTGAACGCGGAAACCCACTTTTTTGAATGACAGCTCCAAATGTCAAAATGAATAGAATGTTGCCAGGGTGCGTTTTCACATTTTGAACCAAACACTAGCTATTTATTTACCATCTCTTATAATTCACTCATATTTTTACGGATAAATTTCCTTGTCTTTGTCATTTTTCAGTTGTAATCAGACTTCTATCTTTTTCTGTTCGCTGTGCTTAAGCAGTTAACTTCTTGTACAGGACATAAAATATAAACTCACTTTAGTCTAGACGTAGGCAGAAACCACAGATCTCCATCGTGTACGATCCTGACACATCTCTTTTGCTTCTTTTACATCCATCAATCAGTTCATACAAACTCTTCCGTGCCGGCTGCTTTTAGCTTTGATCTCATACTTAACTCTCAGTATTAACTTGGAAAGAAATAAAATGATTTTTTTTTGGTAACACACAACAAAAATATTTAAAAATGTAGTCGTACATACTAATCTGGATAAAATAAAACTTTAGACTACTACAAATTATATTATCTAAATGGCCGCAACTCAGCATGATGCTGCGTTGACATGGTATATCTACGATGTAGGTACTCATCTCCGCAAAACGACGCTCTAGTATTCTGCTGCTTGGTATTCTACTATTTCTTCTACGAGTATATATATATATATTGAATACCACCAGGGAAAGTTCTTCCGTCCTAATTTTTGCTCTTAGGTCTGCGCAATTTTCCCTGATAGTATATTGATTCAATTCTTGTGCGCAAAGAATGTTTTTATAACATGATCCATGAG
The DNA here is from genome assembly GCA_910592155.1 of Ypsolopha scabrella. Classification (NCBI taxonomy): domain Eukaryota; kingdom Metazoa; phylum Arthropoda; class Insecta; order Lepidoptera; family Ypsolophidae; genus Ypsolopha; species Ypsolopha scabrella. Next base: position 19,250,923 of record OU342983.1, read on the forward strand.
AACATAATTGTTTAATATAAGAAGCGGTCGTGATAATAGTAGGTATATGCTATATTATTTCATTATTTAAGTAGAATTGTATAATATTGTTTATTTTGAATCTGTATTCAGTTAATAAGTGTTTTATTCAGTTTTTAATTGATCGATATAGTCTTCAATGGTACTTAATACTGGGTTAAGAAACTAAAAGTTGGTGTCACTCTACAATACTTAGTTTTGTTTTAATCTTGGATGTCTTTTAACTTATATGTCAAACGTGGCATAAACTGTGGTGTGACTACGGCTAAAATACAACTTATTTCAATGCAACTCAGTATGTATGACAGACGACTTTTGCGTGAGCGCCGGGCCAATGTACCTCTAAACATTTTTGTTTAATTATAACTAGCAAATAAGAAGTGCCAATGTTTAACCGTAAGTTGTTAAGTACTGTACTCAATGTTACTAAAGCGGCTTACGTTAAATTCACAACAATCACGCCATATTTTGGAAATACGAGCGAAACATGAAGTTTTAGTAAAACAAGAAAGAACATTTTGGACGTAGAACATTTCTGATAACTGTGTAAGCCCTTTTTATTCAAGACTGAACGAAGGAAGTGTTTGTGGTAAGAGGTGATTTGTTTGTTTGTGTAAACTCAGCGGTTGTTACCTTGTATTTCTAGAATAGAATAATGAATTTCTATCCGGTTTTTCAATTTGAGGAATCGTGTTTCAATAGTTGAAAGTGAGTGTCACTCTAAGCGGAATAATTTGGTCAAGTGCGAGTCATATTCACGCACAAAGGGTTCCGTACCACCAGACAATCAGGTACGGAACATTAAAAATATAGTGAATAAGAACAATATAAATGTTGTAGCAATATCAAGGTGACATGAAACAAGCTACTGAAATGGTAGCGACTGACAAACAATTCGGCTCTCGCTATATACGGAACCCAAACTTACCTCTGACTCGTCACACGCCATATTATGACAAAATTTTGCAGCCGTAATATGTTATTCATATTCATATATTTTATTGTATTCCATAATGTATATACACAGGTGAAAAACATTAATATTATTAAATCATTATGGACATCGTGTCCATAATTTTCCTTGCCATATTATGGCTTTTTTTGTTTTTTTTGTCATATTCAGGACCCGTTCTCCCTAACCTTAAGCACCTCAATTAGCGTCAAGTAGAACTGAACTCTGTGACGTTTCATTATTGTTCAAAATAGCGCGCCCTGAGCCGTGGCTGTTACGACAACCGAAACATCGCGCGCTCTAAAGAATCACGTTTCGATGCCGAATTATTATGTTCGATGGATAAATACACCAAGTTGTAATTTTTGTTTGGCAAAATTAAACCAATCACACCATTCTGTATACTCTTAACTTACGGGTGACTGAATTTCAGTTTCCAAAATCATCTGGGAAACCGTCAATGGGAAATACGCGAAGAGCAGTTTTACGTGATTTTTAGTGACTTTAGATTTTTTTTCTAGCTTGCTATGAATTCTATGCAAAAATCAAATTAATTAGGTTGTAATACAACTCTTCGACAACTTGTGTGATTATTTATTTCTCATTAAACAAATTAATATTTTCTGTCATCAATCATCAATACGGTGGGGCACGTTTAGGTGGCATGGACCCTTAAGGTGGGTGCCCTCTGGTCTGTGGTTTGTTTTAAATGGTCCCACAGGTTATAAATGTGCAATGAAAATAGGCTGGAATTAAGAAAAAAGTCGAATTATCTATGCCGTGTTTTTTTTTTATTTTGTTGTAATAGAGGCCATAGTATTATGTATTTTTGTAAAAAATTTAAACGGAATCACCATTACGGCTGAAGCTGTATACCCCTGTGATAGGCAGACGGACAGCGGAGGCTTACTAACAGGGTCCTGTTTGGCACCATTTTGAATTGATATTTTATAACTATGGCACCGTAGTGCAGGTAAGCAATCTTAGGTCATATAATTAGATTATATAACTCTTTAGGCTCGTTATTGGTTGGCAATCAGTAATCCTTATGAACATTTGTACGTCGTATTGATAGATTTATCGAAGTATTCTAAAAATGAAATGATGTCTAGTGAAAAGACAAAGAAACGAGTTCTGGTACAGATCCCCGTGAATGTGTTCAGTGGTATGTTAATGTCTAGGGTATTTAAATAAATACTGAAGAATTGAAGAAAAGCTTAGATTTAACAAGCAAGATCCCTATGAACTGTTTCCAACCGCTCTCCCGGTACAGCTTCCCGTGACATCACGGCGAGTCGCTTGGCGACATGGTTTCGTCACGAGGATGGTGACAAGTAATAGGGTCACGTTTGGCACCCTTCGGGTATGGATCCTTAACAACAGATATGGAGAATCAGCTCGTCTTGTAAATTAGATAGATTAAGATATTCATGTGAGTCGCGTTACCTACGCACAGGTTAAAAATTAAATTGTACACATACAACAATGGCGACGCCACGAAATTTTGGCGAGATGGATGTCCATTTTTCTCAGCAATAAGAAAACATTATGTAATTACCAATTTATATAGTAGATTAAGCATTTCATTGACAAATTTCATTGATTTAGTTGATTGATTAATTTTCATAGCAGAGAAAAAATATTTAGAAAACCTCTTTTAAAACAGAGATTTCAATTTACTGACAAACTGGAGCGAATGAAGCCTCTAAGTTTTTTATTTAAATTTTTCTACAAATACACTTCAATATGGCCGATTGGATTTATTGAATTACGTAAAGTTTTCATTTTAAATGAAAAATACTGTTTTGCCGCATACGACCTTACGGCACAAGCTAGTTCGTGAGCGAATATTTGTATGGAGTAAGTCCCCCGCCCTCCACTCCCATAAGGCGCTGATTTAAAATTAAAAGTTTATCAGTGCCTCGCTTTAAATTTTATTGTTGATTTTGGTAAATGCATTCATGATTGGATGAATGTCAACGAGTGTTTTTCTATATTTATTTTCTCATTTACTGAAATATTTGATGTTATTTTCGATAATGAGGTGAATGAAAATAAACATCTATTGTCTTCAAAAAAATCATGAAAAATGAGGTGAGAAATGTGTTTAGTATGCTATAGTTATCGATTTAGAATAAACGCGATTGCACTCTAAGATTTATTCATTGTTTGGAACAAAAAATTTAATGTTCAGCTTATTGCAAAGTGTAAGGTCAGTATTTTTCGCTTTTTTAGATTCCAACTGACTTATAGAGTTGAAATATTTCTCGGACATATTTAAATAAAAATTATTAATAATGGTAAAAAAAAAATGTTCAATGATCGAAATATTATACCTATTTAATACATTAATAGGTGAATGAAAAAACGACCAACAACATTACAAAGCAAATTTTTACCGTGCCTTCAAAACAGGACGTGTGTATCATCGAAAAAATATGGTATTTAAAAACAGCTTGAAAAATATTAAGCTTCCTCAAAATGTTTATCAACCCCGCTTACGAATTCTTAAAAAATATTGTAAAACAATTTTAAACAAGTTTAAAAAGAATACTCCTTTTCTAGATGAAGTAGTTATATAAAAATACTGAAAAAATATCTTGTTGGCAGCAAAATTTTATTTTCTGGCCATGTTTTTTTCGAGTTGTTTACTTGGAAAATACATTACTCTAAGGTTGTTTAATATTACCAGTTAATTTAATCTTACCTTTCGTATTTAATTTTTTAACATTATACAAGTATCATTACGATATAGAACAAGAGAAGAATAATAAAAAATATAATAAAATAATACAACGCTATCCCTTGAATAAAATTAAAATAATAAGCCACTACTTTTTAAGTTTAACCTTATTTGAGGTAAGCACTACCACTTAATGTTTGTTATATTTTTTAATTTATATATATATGTATATTTTATTATTGCTACATAAAGTGTAACCTAGCAAATAAGTGATTTGGACGTCTGTAATCTGTAAGCTTATTTTGTTAATGATATAAATGATTCTATGATTTTAAGATATGTATAGGTATATACTTCTTATTAGTGAGCCAGTTGGCGTCTAGAAGAAAAATCATTTAATTTTATAATATAAATATTAGACTACAAACGTCTAAATCACTTATTTGCTAAGTAAAATTTTCAATTACAATAATAAAATATACATATATATATTTAAAAATATAAAAATATATGTAAACTGTCATGTCCACACGGGTATCAGAGGTGTAACTGAGTACTGATTGTAACTCGAACATTTATTGACTACAAAGGTGGATGTACTTCAAAAGAAAAAAATCGTCCATCACTCTGATTTCCAGTATAAAAATTCATCCATTCGAAAAAACTATTTGTTGTATAAAACCGGGTCTAAATAGCGTCCCAGCAACCTGCTAAAAATATGTTTCTTGTTTCAGATTTACTGGTCCTGTTATTAGTTGAACAATAGATGGCCTAAGTTATACTATATCAAAACTCATTTATTGAACTACGCTTACAATCCACAATGGTACTTGATTTTATCTCACTAAGTAAGGGAATAGCCATGTTTCTGTTGCTTGCTCTTGTAACGATCACCCAAATTCATAAAATAAATGGCTATGATATCCCAGACGAATTTGAATACGACCCTAACTTTGAATTAACACTCGAGGCACCAACAAATTTTACGCAAGAGATAGCAGTGATAGATATTAAATTTCTTGAAGATGCCATAAGCTCAACAATGAATAATAATCCATTGACAGCCGAAATTGTAAAAAAAATTAAAGCTAGCAAGAAACTTCAACCTCAACCCATGAAAGTGAAAATTCCAGTAATGAAAATACCCAAGCCTAAAACCAAACGACACCAAAACCAAAAAAGAACTTTAAAAATTAAAAACAATAAGAAAAAGAATATTGCAAGTTTATCAACTATAGATGAAAGAATTATAACGGTATTTCCTTTTTTAACCGAGTTTACTAATGAAATGTCAACTGAGACTAATAACGATGAAGATCGGACAATGACTGCTGCCGAAGATTTTACAGAAATTGAAAGTATCACAACATCTGACCACTTTGTGACTGAATCTGAGTCAGATGAGTTTTCTATGACTGGGCAGTCTTATTTCAAAAACCACATGATGAAGTTCCATGGAATGAAGAACATAAAAACAAAAAATAAAAATAAGCCTTTGATGAATAAGGTTCGCCTTACCACTGAAGACCCTTCACTGACTGAATCTGAAGCTACTAAAGAAACTGATATGATTACAACTACTGAAGATTTTACAACTAAAACGAAGATTGAAAGATATTTGACGACTAAACAACCAACAATTAGGTCCCAAAAAATACAGAATCGGAAATCTAAACTTCTCAAGAAAATTTCTTATGAACTTATATCTAATAAAAAAAACATTAAGAATTCTAAATTAAAAGGTTTTTTGACAAAGACTCAAAAACACAAATCACATCAAATAAAAACGATCAAAACTAATAACTTTAAGACCAGAAATGTATCACCAAAGCCTACAGAAGATATTTTTATTGAACTTGAAATGGGAGACAAATTAATGAATCGATGTTTATTAAAAAAATCGGAAAGTAATAAAATATTAAGTAAAAAAAATCTCCAAACAGAATCATTAAAATTAAAGTCTGTCAAGAGTCACCTTAGAACGGAAGAGTCAAATACATATGAAACTGAAACAGAAACTGAACTTTCTTCAACTACTGAATATAATCATCCTACATTAACTGAATTTGAAAATGATGATAATATGACGAAGTTAAGTCATACAAATAAATCTCAAGGAACTAAGTATACAAAATTACAGTTTCATAAAATGAAGTATCATAAAACTGAATTCGCCAAACCGGGGTCTTTGAGTAGCATAGTTTTATTAAGTACTGAAGAGCCCCTTAAAGATCACACAGAATATGAACCTGAATCTTCCAAAACAACTGAACATATTTCAGTTGAAATTGAAATTGAGGATACTTTATCTACTCCACATCGTTCAAAGTACAGGAATCCAGATTATTTGAACACGAAAACTTCTAAAACCAATTTTGCAAGAAATGAATTTCTTGTTACAAGTGAAAATCCTACAACAGTAGAATCAGATGCATACAAAGATGATTTCAAAATTACTGAATCTCTTTCAATAATAAAACCAGTTAGATTTTCGAAAAACAATAACATAAATTATAAAAAATCATTTACCACGAAGTTTCGAATAGCTAAAGATGACCTCATTATGATTTTAGGCAAAGCCCTTGCACAGTCTAAAACATTAACATCTACCAAAGAACGGATGACTAAATCCCAATCATGCACCAAAGATTCTACAATGCAGAAGGATTATGTTACAAAAATCCATTCAACTGAAACTACTGAGCTCCCTAAAATGAAGTTTCCCACAAATAATTTAAATACTAATAAATTCCAAAAAGAAGAAGTTGGTCAAAGTCAACCAAGATTTCAAAACATCAAAAACACTTTCGAAAACCTCAACATTACAATGGCTCCGCCCTCAACTAAACTAACAAAGCCAAGTATGTTTATTAAAACAAGCACTTTACCCAAATTGGCTATAATACCGATTAGAAAAGAAGAACCCCAAAATATTGAAATAACAAATGCACCTAATAAAATGCCTATTGCTGCAACTAATTCAATGACAACTGTGACTGTAGTTACTAAGGCTACTGAACTTTTTTCCCGCAAACTTGAAGAAAATGAAAACGATGTTTACGAACCAGATATTCCCCACGAAGCTGCAGTCGATAACAACCTTTATGCTTTAGCTCATGCGTTAGTTCAATTCCAAAAATACAAAAACTTTTGGGCAAATGCAACAAAACCATTTGTTAGAAAACCCGAACAAACAAAATTTGCGAAAATAACTAAATCCTATCGAAGTTATGGTGGTATCAATAATGTTTTCGGGACTATACCTCGAAAACTTTATGAAGGTAAGAGACCCCGAGTGCTAAACCTTGTTTTAAAGACAGCTACAACAAAATTTCCAAAAATCAAAGGTGTAGTGACACAAAATGCTAAGACAACATATGATAGTGAAGATGAAATACCTTTGGCTGAAATACCTCATACATTTGATGTTTACGAGAGCGTTGATGTTATTGATCGTGTACAAAATACCGCAGAAATTTTTAAACCTGACAAACCCTACAATGTTATTTTTACGGAAAAATTAGTTTCGAGAAACCATCCAAGCAGGAGATTGGAGAGAAGTCAAGATTTTAATAAGGCACGAATATTGTAAGTAATAAGGTTTTTCAAGCTTGGTCAATTGGTTTGCACTATTGGAAATAAACAAATATCTTATTTAAAATATAAAAGCTGTTAAAATTTGCTTTCGGTTATACCAAATGTAGACTTGCTCAGAAAATTTAACCTCATGCCTTACTGATCATAATGACCAAAAAATTATCTTCCTTTATCCATCCATCAGCCTGGTTCGTCCACTGCTGGACATAAGCTTTTCCAAGACTTCGCCACTCTAAGTGGTCCTCCTGAAACAAATGCCTATATCCATACAGGCGGGGTAGGCGTGTTAGTGCGTGGTGGTGCTGAAACCTTCGCACCAGTGACGCTTCTGCTTGTCACCAGTCTGTTTTATGTAATATGGTCAGGCAATTGGGATTGTTATACGCCATCAATCGGTCCCAGCATGGTGGGCCAATTGGTTGTGCCTGTTTGAGAGCTGTCTTCTTACTATTTCCTGAAATAATTGGTGATGGTATCTACACAGTCGAACCTGGCATCAGCTAAACCACCTACCACTATAATCAATCAAAGTCATTATAAAAGGGGAAGCGAAAAAAAATTTCATAGAGTTCCAAATCATAAAACAAAATTTTATTTAGATAACTAGAAGAGCATGTAGTTAAACTTTCTGAGTACTTCATATACAACCTGTATGTTTGTATTGTAAATATTAAGTTTAAGAGCGTACTACAAATAAAATACAAGTAATCAGAAAACTATTTACAAAAATTTCAGAGTACGCGTTGGTATCACCTTAATTGATTGTGTATTTTTAACTGTTTAAATAAACAATCATGTCGTTAAAATTGATTGATATAAAAAAAACTTTTATTGCGATAATTATGCGCTTCGCGCATTATTTCAATGGTACTACTGTACAAATACTTGTGAAAGTCTCTAGTTATTACACCTTTTTATAATTTTTCATATTTTTATGATTATACTAAAACAAAAAAAACAAAACAAGCGGTTGTATAAACAGATATAAATAACGTAACAGGAATAAATTACAAAAGACATATATTTTTGCTCTTCTCTTCAGCATAGGTCATGCAAAGAAAAGATCTTTAGAGAACTCACCTGTCCAACATTCTATTGTCGTTACACTTGTTGTGTGTTCATCATTCTCGAATGACAGAAGATTTGAAGAGGCTCTGAATGCAATTAAATCAGTATTAATTTTTACTAAATCTTCAATTAAATTCATAATTTTCACCGAGACGGATTTGAAACAAAAATTCTCAGAAACGTTGAGCATGTGGCAAGTGGTTACAAAACCACGTTTCAACTTCAAGATTCATAAGATACATTTTTCTGTGGACGATGAAAACAAGTGGTCAAAATTCAATCCGAAATGTACAGCTGTGAAATTATTCTTACCCTGCCTCCTTCCAGACGTAGATTCACTTATTTATATTGATTCTGACACACTTTTTCTGGGACCTGTGGAATATTTATGGCACTATTTTAAGGAATTTAATATTTCTCAAATGGTGGCTTTGACTAATGAAAACGAGTCTAAAGAATTATCCTGGTATTCCAAGCACTCTGTTAATCATCCCTACTACGGTGAATTTGGACTGAATTCGGGAGTGATACTAATGAATTTGACGAGAATGAGAGATTTCCTCTGGGTTGACCATGTTTTCGAAACACATAAGAAATGGAAAAAAACTCTGTCTAATAAAGATCAAGATATTTTGAACATATTGTTTCATGACAATCCAGATGCAATTTACGTTTTGCCTTGCAGTTTCAACTTCCGGACGGATCATTGCAAGAATAGATCCGTTATTTGCTATCATGCTAAATCGGAAGGGGTGTTTGTTCTCCACGGAAATCGTAGAGTTTTTCATAATATCACTTTTTCACTAAACAAGAATGACACAAATACACAATTTGAAGCTGTGTATAAAGGAATAAATAAATTTACGTACGGTTTACATGAGCGAAAGTCAGTAATTAAGAAAATATATACACTTCTCTCGAAAACTAGGACAAAATGTGGGAGATCGTTTTTGTATTATATTTTAAGAACTCCGATTGAAACTTTGTTTGAGACGGGGAAGTATTTTAGTAGAGAATAAACTTTGTAATTTTTATTTTTATTTTTTACCTTCCCAGTCCTTCAGTTGAATTTTTAGGTTTCCTTTTAAATAGAGAACCAATATTAGCGAAGCTATCCGCGGCTTTATTCAAAAACGATTCAGCTGATTAAATTTTGTAGTTATTCTGTTAAGACACAAGACTACAAGTTAGACTAGTGGGCTCTGCTCCACTTTGCTTGGCTCCCAAAAATAATTTACATGTATGTAAGCACTACACGGAATTGCAATATTTGCGAAACCGATTAAGTACATCTTCACGGAACATTCATATTTGTACGTTTCCTTTCATAAAATCATCTCAGGTAAAGCGTACTCACATAAAATACAAACCTCCGATAAACCCTGAAAAAGTTTACTAATACTTTAACATAAGCGTAGCGTAGGCCGACCTCGTGCCCACTGGACCGACGATCTGAAGGACGTTGCGGGTGGTGGATGGTGTCGAAATTTGGGAAAGGCTTATGGCTTATGTCCAGCAGTAGACAAACACAGGCTGATAGATAGATGGATGGAGACTAACGACAAATAAGGTGACGACAGCCTAAACACCAAATTTAGCTTAGTAAAGAGTTTGTGGCGATTAGCAACATCATCTATACTACTAATAATAAAGTAGTAAAAAAGTCGTGTCTGTAGGTACTCGTACATTGAATATTTTCACGAAATTTTAAATGAAATGGGTTATTGGTACTGTACTGAGGCCGACACAACAATTTTTAGAATTTTTGTCTGTCTGTCTGTCTGTATGATCCGTTTTAACTCGAAAACCACTTAACAGATTTGGATGCGATTTTTTTTATTATCATTGTAGTGACCCTGGTCAACACATAGGCTATAAGAGGTGTTCATAAAATAACGCCCAAGCCAGAAACGGAGTAAATATTGAATAAACGCTTTTATAACTCGAGAACCCATCAACAGATTTGAATGCGGTTTTCTTTATTATCATTGTAGTCACCTTTGTTGACACATCTACTATTAAGGGGGTCCATAAAATAACGCCCGAGCCGGAAACGGGGCAAAGATTAAATAAATGCTTTTATAATTCGATAAACCATCAACGGGTTTAAATGCGGTTTTATTTATTATCTTTTTAGTCACTTTTGTTAACACATCGACTATAAGAGGTGTTCATAAAATAACGCCCGAGCCGGAAACGGGGCAAAGATTGAATAAATGCTTTTATAACTCGGGAACCACTCCACGGATTTGCATGCGGTTTTCTTTATTATCATCGTAGTTACCCTAGTCAACACATAGACTAAAAGTGGTGTTCATAAAATAACGCCCAAGCCGAAAACGGGGCAAAGATTGAATATAGGATTTTATAACTCGAGAACCACTCCACGGATTTGCATGCGGTTTTCTTTATTATCATTGTAGTTACTCTGGTCAACACATAGACTACAAGGGGTGTCCAAGCCGAAAATGGGGCAAAAATTTAATAGGCACAAACGGCAAAGGCTATTAAATAAATCTGTCGGAAGTCTGATTCAAATTTATATCTTTCCACGCGAACGAAGCTAGTCTAAAAACTCGGTGCCTTCTCGTGGAAGTCTTAAAAGGTAACTAAACGCGGTATGCTTACAACTATGTCTGTGTAGTATTGATAGTCAAAAGCCTTGTCACACCTTTGCCTGGTGGCACTGTCCCAGTTAACGCTTCGCCTGCCGCCACTCTGCCAGTTTCTGGGTGAACGCACTTCATCCTAGGTCTTATTAACGCTTTCCATGAGGCACGGTAATAGCCAAGCATGAGTCCATAGTATATTAAAAAAAAGAGTTCCGTTGATCGTGAACCAAGCGTTGGTAAAATGTGTTGTAGCTCTTGTCAACTCATAAATACTTAGAATTAGATATCTGTGATTAATAGAAAGAGGCAGAACTGGTGCACAGTGCTAATTTCATCCATGTCGTCATAATGTCACGACTCCTAGAGGCAGTATCAGAGGTGTATATTTGTGTGAACTGTCAATAAACAGTCAAAGTTTGTAGCACCCTTTTTTCATCGACGATTTTAACGTCCCAACGTGATCCCCTATAAGCCAAAATGTACACCTTTTGGGGCTTGCAGGTTTACTTCTCAGTGTTTTCCTTTACCGTCCGCAAGTGAATACAAATGCTATGCACTAAAGTTCATACAAACTAATGCGTTTGCTTGATCGGTAGGAATCGAACTCGGGACTCAAGATTAACAATCTGGTGTCTTATCAACTGTTACCGCTTCTTACTTAACAGTATCAATATTTTGAAATAAATTAAAAAGTACAGAATATTCTTTCCAATAAGGGGAGGAAAACTCATCATTGCGTGTTGGAATAATCAATTAGGAGCTGTTGACTTTTTTAAATTTACCATTGCCTTAAGCCTATCAACCACTTTATCTGATATTAAGAGTTGATGGAATCTAGAATGAAGCGCACTCGCCCAGATATTTACTCTGATTTTAAAGGAATCTGGGTTATAGGTTCGCGGTAATATGGACGCTGAGAGGGAGTTCAGAGTCTCCAGCTGTACGGATAGAATGAACGAAGATATTTGAAACGTTGTGTTCAAGCTGTCGGAATACTGATAACGTTTGGAAGAAACTTTACTGTGCGTCTATGTTATATTCCGGTGGTAGAAAGGGAATGGAGGCATTAGGTCGTGTACTTCATGTCCATCCATCCATCAGCCTGTTTCGATCACTTCTGGACATAGGCCTTTCCAGGATTTCGCCACTCTTGGCGGTCTTCCTGGAAGAAATGCCCATACTCGCACACGCTGGGCAGGCGGGTTGGTAAGCGGGGTCCCGAAACCCTTGCACCAGTGACACCGCTGCCCGTCAGCAGTCTGTTTTATATAAGGCTCGGCAATTGGGGATGGATATACCGCCATCCATCGGTCCCAGGCAATGGTGGGCCGCCTGGTTTTGCCTAAGAGCTGTTCTCTTACTCTGCCCCGAATAACTTCGGGAGGATTTACGAGTAAGATGGTGGTACCTCCACAGTCGAGCCCGGCATCAGCTCTACCACCTATTACTTCATGTATTTCTGTTAAATTGTTACGAATTGTTCAATTTTAACATTCAAATGTTATTGCGGAGGTGTGTTACGGTTAAACAGTTTTGAATAATTCAGTTTCAATGTTCAAAAACTTTTTTCGGAGATTTTACCCACCATGCCTGGAACCGACGGATGGTGGATATCCATCCCAAATTGCCAGCCCTTATATAAAACAGACCAGTGACGGGCAGCGGCGTCACTGGTGAGAGGAAACGCATTCATCCAGCGTGTGTGAGTCTGGGATATTCTTCCAGGAGGACCGCCAAATCGTTGAAAAGCCTATGCCTAGCAGTGGATGAATAAGGCTAATAGATGGATAAGATAGATGGATGTATTTTTTGAATATTTGTACAATAATAAGTTTTTTTATTGCCTCGTATTGTTTGTACATAATTATAATATTATTATATTATACGCAAAAAAAATCAAGATATATTTCGGGCCCTACTGGGTCTGGAATCAGTTGATATAATAATTATATAATTATATAATTAATGCCAGGCCCAGTAGAGCCCGAAATACAATAAATAAGTAAATTATATTATGTAGTTTTATTTGTTAACTATAATTCGTTTGACGGTCGGCGGCAGAATTGAAGCTGCACTTGCATCTAAACGCCAACATAACATTGTTGAAGAAGAAAATTAGACCCTTCGAGTTTAGGCTTATTTGATTGGTCTTTATTAGCGCTTTGCTTAAACATGGTGTCCGTTGCATATAGTCGTTCAAAAAATCATATTATTTTGTTTTCCTTATTTCCACGAAAATCTCTTCGACGCGGGCGGAGCCGCGGGCAAAAGCTAGTATTATATATTATTCTTAATAAAGAAGCAGGTAGCTTGCGTTTGGCGCAGAACCGTTATAGTGGGGTGAGGTCGCACGCGCAGGGTGCTTGGGGGGGAGCCACCTCTGATTTAGTCAGCTAATATACGCGACGCCAGGCGCACGCTTCCTGCTTGTCATTGCCAAAATCATTTTTCATTTGTGCAACCGTTACAGGACCTGTATCAAAGCCAATAACCAATTACAAAAAAAAATTTAGAACAAGACCTCAAACAAGACATTCTATCTATGGCTGTCATTATGACGAAGTTCCTACCTATATATAGGTATTTCATGTTTATGGAATTGTTTTTTTATGCTACCTAATTGTTGAAAATAAAAACAAAAATATATCGTCATCTCCGATGGGGTGTCAGTGACAATCAGAGGTGTTCTTCCACCTGTTTTTCACCGCCAATTATTACGTCCCAAATTATTATGACGTCGTTTAGCCCTAAATGGACAGAAAGCGGATAAAATGTACATTAGTGGAAGCTGATCTGGGCTTTCGTAATTGTCTTTGAGCGAAGTCTTTTTTGCAGAAAACTTTTAGTTTTCGAGAAATAAATTATTAAAAGTTGATATTAAAATCACGATTTTGTCTCACAAGGATCACTTTTGACATGTCAGTTGGGTTTTGTTGTATGTCCTCAGAATTTGATACTATATCTAAATAATGACTCGACCAAAGTATAAATATACCATTTTCAACTATTTTATACCAACCTCATCCCTCAAGCTTCTGATTGCATAGCACGCAGAGGCAATTGATCCCACGATGGCTTTTAACTCACATCTCCAATTTAATAGAGAGTCAATGTTAATTCCTAGTAATTTTACATGGTCTAGAAATACTATTTTTCCACCGTTCATGGAAATGTCAATAAAATTTCTGTTTCCTGCTGTTGTTCTGAATAACGTTGCATCAATTTAAGTTGCATTGACCAATAACTGATTTGTCTTAAACAAAGTGTCCTTGTTGAACACCTTGGGGTAAGCTTCAAGACTTAAGTCAGCCAAAATCAAGGAAGAGATGATATCATTGGTACCGTACGTATAAATATGTATTAACTGTATGTCTGACATTAATGTCATGGCGTAATGAGGTCGTAAGTAAAAATAATTAAAAGTACACGTCCCAATAATGAACCTTGTGGAACTCCTCATAATAATCTGAATGATTTGGACTTAACCACTTTAATATTTTAAATAATTTTAAATTTCTATTGTTTTTATTTAAATGAACTATATTCCATTTTGCAAATAAAATTTGTTTGAAAAGTTGTAATATTGCCAATAACACTGTTATGTTCTAACTTAAGCAGTAAAATATCATGGTGCTTAAATCTAAAATTATACCAACTTTTTTGTTTGTTATAAATATGTTCAATAACTTCATCTATGGGTTTGAATATTGCATTTGTTGTTTCTATGCTTCGTTGATATCCGTATTGCCTACGACTGATCACTTTATTTAAATATAAATTGACCATTAGTCTATTTTTCATATTTTTTTCAAATATTTTCGATTTAGCGGACAATAACGAAAAAGGGCGATTCAATAATAAATTTCGAAATGCATATGCTGAATTAAAACAGAAATATCTATTTGTTTTTTTTATTAAATAATATTCTCAATGTTTTTTTGCCGGAGACTCATTGTTTTCTATATTTAAGGAAATGTTGTGGCGCCTTTTTGTTGCCCTACGTTCAACATTGCTAGGACGACCTGATTGAATTCTGCCGCCTTCAATTCCTCTGTCTTTTCTTCGTGCTATTGATGTTGGCTGTACATTGATCTTGTGCGATCGCCGTTGCAAAGCTTTGCTACAAATGAAAGATAGTATTTGTGATGGTGTTTGTAAATTTTTCAGAGTACTCAGAAATTGACTAACTTGTTTTATGTTGCTGATATCAACATAATTTTTTATAACTTGTCCGGTACGTCTAAATTCTTCATTTATTTGTTCCACTTTCATGTCAAACTCGGTCTTTGTTTGTGGATCAATTTGTCTATTAAAAGCGGTTTCATGGAAATGATCGTTAGTTACATTTTGAGAGTTGCTGTCGTTGTGTTTGGTAACATCATGATGCGCATCGGTTTCAGATTCCGTTTCGGCTTAGTCCCATATCATGTCTCTGAAGAATGTAGGAGGAATGTCATTTCCGACAGCTAGGTGGCAAAACTCCGTCGATCGCTTTCATTCAATGATACTGAGCA
The DNA here is from genome assembly GCA_910592155.1 of Ypsolopha scabrella. Taxonomy (NCBI): domain Eukaryota; kingdom Metazoa; phylum Arthropoda; class Insecta; order Lepidoptera; family Ypsolophidae; genus Ypsolopha; species Ypsolopha scabrella. The sequence goes on from OU342983.1 coordinate 19,266,367, forward strand.
TTTCAAAAATATTCCGAATTTTACCTCCACAGCGCACATATGCTTACAAAACCGACCACTACTTCCAACTGCGCAAGAGCATGTGGCAATTTCAGTGTCAACATTGCAGAATTCAGAACTTGTTTCACTTCGGACTAGGAGGGTTCTTTCATCAATTTTATTAAATTCCAAGTTTTCGGCCTTTTCACAAAATATGTCGTACATCAACGACATTTTTCGCGATCTTGAATTGGCGAAGCTAAGCAGTCTTTTTTGTGGTAATTTTCGAAAGTCTTCAGTATAAAATCGACTAAGGGCCGATTCGACCAACTACGGCTTTAAACCAGAATAACTAATCTCGGAATATATTTACTCCCTAAATTTTAATCTTGGTATAATTTGTTGCATTTTTCCAGACCATTTTTATACTCGAATAGCAACTCGAAAGAATAAGAACGGTACGTGAACGAATGTTGAATGAACGTATAAACCGACAAAATAACTGTGCTCATATTCCTTTAACCAAAGTAACAAATGTCACATTACTTCAATTTTGCCGGCTTACAGGCAGGCGTCAAACGTCAAAAAATAATTTAGGAGGTTATTATTCTGTCGTTTGTTGCTTTTGCGTGTGTGAATTGTTCTTTGCTCTGTAAAAGTTTATTGATTATTGAATCGGTTTATAAATATGGAAAATGACAACGAGAAACGGAAGCATAGTCTTTCCGAGAAGCATTTATTGCTGGACCTTGTGGAGGAACATTTTGGCGTCATCGAAAATAAGAAGATCCTGAAAAACAATGCTTTTCTTTAACCACTCTTGGACGCCTAGGTCTTAAAGTCTCCTCGTCACTGTCGGAATCGTCAATCATGTCTCTTAGGCGGCGTGACATCATTTTAATTGGTAGATAATTACTTTTCACCACATAATAATAAAAACTTATCGATGTACTCTCACGGACGGACGGGGTGTTTGTTTGACATAGCAGCTGTTCTCTTCCTTCGCCATTTTGATTTTTGAACTTAATCTATGGATAAGGATCGGTATACCGCGAGAATCGGTAGAATAGCGCTATACCCGGAGTATTACGAAAGTAACCCGGGATTAGTGGTTGGTAAAACGTAAAATGGGTTTACTCCAGAATATTTCCTGATTTATTCTAGAGATAACACTTATACCAAGCTTAAATTAGCTTGGTCGAATCGGCCCTAAAGCGCACATATTAAAAGCTTTGCATCGTTGCAGCACGACATCTTTGAAAATATGGATTGATGCTTCGCAGTAGTTATTCGTATTATGGCCTCTGTTCAAAAGTTGTGAGCGAAAAGCTAACGCCCATTCTTTACGGCGCTCCCAAATTTTTTTTAGATAACTTGTTATTATCTGATTGGCATTAATCATTTCATCTGCTAAAAGTTTTTCCATGGCGTTATTAGCTTGTTCTTCTGTGTTTGCATATAAAACTTCCCGAAATTTATTCATAACTGACCTACGTTCCTCTTTGCGGACATTATGTTCTCTAGACCACAACCATCTCCACAAAGCTTGTGCCACATGGAAAATGCATAATAACAGCGTAGATCTAGGGAAAGCAACCCTCAGAGCGTTTCGTTCGGCAGCTGAATCGTCCGTCATTATAATGTTGGGGTCAAAAACTTCATTAGAGTCTTTTTCAAGTGTTTCTTTTGTAGCCGTGAACACCAGCAAATAGTTTAATTCCGATAAGCTAGTGTGCAGGGCAACTGCAACAGGCATAGCTCTTATTTTTGTCTTTAGTTAATCCAGAAAGGAAAGCTCTTTTCATGATTGGTGTTATAACCACCACAATTTTGTTATTTTCTATGACGTGTAGTTGCCCTTCATTTTTTTCATCACGTTTATTTTTTAATATGTCAAAGGTACTGTTGGTTTCCCGATTTCCAAATTTATCTCGTCTCCATTTCTTATATAAGTAATTTATTTGTTGTTCAGTTGGGTTTATCTGTGCATTTGCCAAAGATGTCACCAAATACGACGCGTCCAAACTGTCAGCCATATACATCTCATGATATGTTTTGGCTGTAGCAGGTGACATGCCAGCCTCGAAATAGGAGATAAATGCGTTTTTTGTGTCTTCGCTACAACGTAAAAGGCTATAAGCCTACGCAACTTCTAATAAACGCGTATGATTGTAGTCTATTTCAATAATAACATTTAACCCCCTTCTTAGTAGCGCTGATTTCTTTTTAGTGTGAGCCGTTTGCTTCAAGAACTTAATGTTTATACTTGCATGGCAACAGTAGTTACGCATCACTCCGATGGTTTTATCATTTTCTTTATTTCGAGAAGATTGGTGGCAAACAATTTTTTTTTATACTCACTGTGAATTCCTTTAGAATTTTGCATCTTCATAATCCAATTAGTCTTCGTCGCTTCTGATAAGCTCTTAATAAGGTTTGCACATTTTTCATTGTAATTACTGCCTCGATCTAATTTACACTGGAAAGTCACTTTGAAATTCTTTTCACTCGTTCCTTCATATCTCAATAGTTCAAAATCAGTCACCAATTTACTAATTTGACTTTTAAATCGCTCTTTATCCATTTTAAACAGTAAAATCACGCAAACACAATATCAATTCGAGGTTATGTCACGAAATGTTGTAAAAATCAGACGAGAAAAAAAATACAATAAATCACAAATAAACTGTGACAAAATCGCGCGAAATCACTTTGTTTACAAATATGACTCATTACGACATGCCAATTTTATCATACTTGCAACGTAATTAAGTCAAAAGTTGTCTATCTTGCATGTGTTTTTGGTAGTGTTAGAGACAGAGATGACAAGTCAAGCAAGATCATTTGCAAATTGCACTTCCACCTACAGGAATAAGAGTTAATTTGCTCGTCTCCCAAGGGGGATGTATTCAATATGGGTTTCCATTGCTTAAACTTTTACACGGCAGCTAGAAAGACGTATCGATATCGTCACCTCGAGGGGATATACAGAGTACGATATTCTAGTTGTTTAACCCCATAGAAAACCGTAGTGAGCTTGTCTCTCCTTGGGGGACGTACAGAAGACGGGAAGCCATTTACGCTGCCGGGCTCGACTGTGGAGATACCACCATCTTAATCGCGAACCCTCCTGAAGTTATCCGCGGAAAAGTATGCCTGGGACCGATTGATATTGGTATATCCTTCCCCAATTTTCGGGCCGTATATAAAACAAACTGGCAACTTTTTTCTTAGTTTTTGTACTAGTATTTCTTCGTAGCAAAATCAGTTGTACACAGATATTATTAAATAAGTAACGCTTGAATACGTTTAAAAATACTTTCTATTTTCTGGCTTACCAGTTTTTTCAAATGTAGTCTTTTATGCCGGGTGTAAATAGACTGCTACCATTAAATGAAACCACATATTCTACCGACCCTACTGAACCACTTTTCCCAAGGATCATACCCGCGGACACCCTTAGTTTGGGAATTAATTGAGTTCCAAACAAAAATGCGTGAACACTGACATACCGAAATGCGGGCGAGTTTTGATAGAGCGTCGTCATCCGTGAAACAGCTGTTCGGTGCAGCGTTCTTAAATAGACCTTCCTCATACGAGATAAAGTCTTTGAGTTACAGTTGAATTATCCCTTTCTCTGAATATTTGCACGGGTTTTTTTTTTCGAATAGTTCTTCAGTATGATCAATATAGTATGTGGTTTTATTTAATAGGCGCACTCTATTTATATGCTGTATACCTATGTTAGATATTTTTATGTTTAATGTCTTTTTTAATTTTAAGATACAATTATGCGTATTTCACATGATTTGCATATTAAATTTTATTAAATTCAATTCAGGAATAACTTGCTTTTTATGTAACATAAAACTAAACAGAAAATTTGATGGAATATCAAAGCCCTATTTAAAAATTTCTACATTTTTTGATATTTTATATCTAAATATTAAATTATGGAATATATTTTTACAAAAAAAATATATATTATTTAATAGGTGGTAGAGCTGATGCCGGGCTCGACTGTGGAGGTACCACCATCTTACTCGCAAATCCTCCCGAAGTTATTCGGGGGAGAGTAAGAGAACAGCTCTTAGGCAAAACCAGGCGGCCCACCATTGCCTGGGACCGATGGATGGCAGTTTATCCATCCCCAATTGCCGAGCCTTATATAAAACAGACTGGTGACGGGCAGCGGCGTCACTGGTGCAAGGGTTTCGGCACCGTGCTCACCAACCCAGCCCAGCGTGTGTGAGTATGGGCATTTCTTCCAGGAGGACCGCCAAGAGTGGCGAAATCCTGGAAAGGCCTATGTCCAGCAGTGGACGAAACAGGCTGATGGATGGATAGATGGATATTTTTTAATAAATTTACTAATATTGTAAAATTCTAATCTATGATTTCTTACAAAATAATAAAAATATTATCATTTCAAACATGGATCACAATTTAGAAATACAACTTTCAATTATTGCTTATTAGTAAAGAGTTATTTTAATAAATTATTACGTCTATAGTCCCTTTAACGGGAATACGCCGATTATTGGGTTACCCCGTACACTCATGAAGGTGTTATGCACTATATTACCTACGATAGTTTTCCTTCAGCAATAAAAGGTAGGTCAATGAATAATAGGTTAGCTGAATGCATAAACAATAAATTACTGCAACAATTCTATTGTCTTGAAAACAAAACAACGTATTCATAGAAAAAAATGTATTATAAGTTTTTAAAAATATCTTGCTCCATTGTTCTACTTACACTAATAATTGTAATAAATCACTCATTGAATCACTCCAAAATATCACACTATCATAGTATTTCTAAGACACATGAAGCATAATTAATACATTTTAGTAGCATTAAAATGTTGGATTTGTTAATCGTATTCCTTTTGTTGGATTTTCGGTGTCATTCAAGGATTCTTTCGACGGGTACCACAAAAACAACTGTAGTTTCTGCTTCAAATTGGCTTAAGATTGTTGAAAACAGACGGGCAATGTTAAAGTCGTCACAAAGGTCAACTATGAAATACCCGAATATTGAATTCTCCACGGAATCAGATTATAACACTTCAGCGCCATCTGAGCGAAATTTAAACAAACCAGTGAAAAGAAAAAGGATTAAAACCAACAATAAAGTTGAGTTTCCCACCGATACCAATAAATCTCATAGATTTTTCCAGCCTAATAAGATATCTCGAGCAAACCTAGCAAATTACATTGAGACGTGGTAAGTCATGGGAAATTTATCCTTTTCTTTATTATTGGTTAGATGTCTTCATTTGCAATACTGTAGATTTTGTAAACCATCTTGTTGTATTGTGTTATAACATTTTCATCGTGATTGGCTTATCGTCAAAGAAAAAAACGAAAGACCTTATTTCCGCATGTAGTGTAATGGTCGTGAAAGCAGTAGTTTCTTTGATGGTTTGTTCCTATTGATGTTGAGTGATACATATAATATATATATACGCATAGACATAAAAAAATCAATAATTATTATATGTTTCGTGTACATTAATTTTTGTATAAAGATTACTTTTTTATCGTTAAGCTATTCTAACCGGGTGTAAATAGTACTGCAAATTTGTAAAATATTTGTGACTTAAATTTATGATGTACAGATTTCACTTAATGTATTATTGGTGGACCTTCAAATGACTGCATTGGAAAGTAAACAGCCTAAAGAACACATTTTGAAAATTTCAAAATTCAATTTTATGCCTCTTAGTCTTACAGCAATACTGCATTACTATAAACACCTTAGCATCGATTCGATAAATTTTAAAGTTAAAATCTTACAATTAAAACAACGAAAAGACGTTTATATGACAATCACATTGAACAGATTCTAAAATATCTCATAGAAAATCAGCTTATACGATTTTTTACAGGGACGTTATGATGCATCGTATTCTTTCACTGCTATTATTGATTTCGGGAAAATCAAATAATCCAAATACTACACTTTGTAGCAGTACTGAAACTAGTCAACTGACAGAAGATAATATTCCAACTCAAATACCAGAAACATCGACATTCATGAAAGTTTTTAAGAGAATTAATATGGTCATGCCTAAAATAAACATTAATCAAAAAGATGATGATGATTACATTTATGTCAATGACAATTTAATTGAAGAATACCTAAACGATGATGATGATAAAATCTCCAAACACAAAAAACTCTCTAAATTGTTGAATTTGATTGCTTATCCAAATTTAACTGAATTTGCTACCACTAAGAAAATAGCTGCAGTAACGACAAAACTCCCAGTAACTAAAACGACTCAAATCATTAGTAGTACTAAGATCACTGAAATGACGGATCATAATATTTCAAGTAACAATAATCTTAACAACACAAATAAAGCTTCAACAGTACTTGATTTATTATTTTACAATATGAGTACAAATGATTATAATACGTCGCTTCCTATTAATACAAAAATGCCAAAAATATTGACACCAAATATAAAGGTCTCAAGGAAAAATAACACAAGTTTGCTTAAAAACCACGATGATAGTGATAAAAAAAATGATAATTTATCTGAAGAGAACATACATTTTGAAAATCAGATACCACAACGCGATAAAATCACCAAATTGTTGAACTTTATTGTTTTTCGAAATTCAACAGATTTTACTACAAGTAAAGAAACAAATATAAGGACAAGACTCCCTGAAACTACCAGTGAATTTATTATCTATGTTACTGATTAAAAAATAAACAACTAACATACGGAGATTTTCATGAAGTATCTGTTCATTTTACTTTATTTTCTGAGAAAGTTATTACATAAACGTACTACCTATAGCGAAGGAAAAAATATTTTTCTAACAATATGTACATTATTATGTATATTCAATGCCAAGTCAGGCATAATAGAACATGTCAGTTTTTGTTTCATCTACAGAAAAGCTACAAATAAAACTGGACACGCGCACGAAGGGTTCTGTACCACTACACAATTAGGGTACATTATGATAAATAACCATAGTACATAGTAACATCAAGGCGAAAATAATAAGGTGCTAAAACGGTAGCACCTGACAAACATTACGGCACCCTTTGAGTAGTACCCTATTTTTCATCATTTGCTATTTAACTATAAAGTATAATACAATCTGACATTTGAAACTTATATTTACCGTCTTTAAGATAGAGCTGGTTAAGAAACTCTACTTTTTAAGGGTTAATTTTGTATTGAGACCCCTTATTTATTCAGTATATTTTTTATTATTTGCCGTAATAGAAAACATATCAACACGTATTCTGTGCAAACTTCAACTTGCTCTCTATAACGGCTGAAGCTGTAGACTCGTGTGAGAGATGGACAGAAGATTATACAGACAGAGGTGTTTCCAGTGTGGACTATGAAATGCAAGTCACAGTCCACACCCTATTCTTAGGACTTATGGCGATATTTATATCGAAAGCTGCATTTTTGGCAAAAAGTAAGCCGCTTTGCTCAGTAATACAAGGGACCAATATGAATGATTTCATCCGAGGAAATGAAAATTTTATCCTCTGGAATTCAAGATGGCGGACCTTTTCAAAAATGGCAGCTGGATAATAAAAAAAAATACAGAATCAAAACAGCTTCACTAATTTTATTGATTATGGTGTCAATCAATTTGTATTGACATCTTTAATAAAATAAAAAAATATACCGCCTATGGTGGTTACGGAGGAACTCGGTGCAAAATGCACATAATAATATTGTTTTCCTTACTTTTGAATAAAAAGTTTGCAATAAATGCGTTTTATGGCAATTCGCGCAAACTGCTTGTTAATAGTTAGGTGGTCACATGAAAATTATTTAATTTTATGCGTTACATTATAGCTGCAATACATTACAACTGTAAACACACTTTTAAGTTTGTTGGTGTAATGCAAACAAAATGTAATACATTAAAGTACGTACATTTTTTGGTGAAGACTTTATTATTAACTAGTTTTTGCCCGCGGCCCCGCCCGCGTCGAAAAGATTTTCGTGGAAATAAGAAAAAAAAAAGATTTTTGAACGACTATATGCAGCGGACACCATGTTTAAGCAAAGCACTAATAAAGACCAATCAAATAAGCCTAAACACGAAGGGTCTGCTGTTGTCCGTTGAGGAGATCCTGTACCCATCTTTCAGCCCTATCATTAGACCCTGGTCACCATGTTATACCAAAGTTCTAATAAAGACCAATCAAATAAGCCCGAACTCGAAGGGTCTGCTGTTGTCTATTGAGGAAATCCCGTACTCATCTTCCAGTCCTATCATCAGACCCTGGTCTCCATGTTTTACCAAAGTGCTAATAAAGACCAAACAAATGAGCCCGAACTCGAAGGGTCTGCTGTTGTCCGTTGAGGAGATCCTGTAACCATCTTCCAGTCCCATTATCAGAACCTGGTCACCATGTTTTACCAAAGTGCTAATAAAAACTAATCAAATAACCCCAAACTCGAAGGGTCTGCTGTTGTTCATTGAGGAGATCCTGTACCCATCTTCCAGACCCATCATCAGACCTTGATCACCATGTCTTACCAAAGTGCTAATAATGACCAATCAAACTTCAAACTTCAAAAAATTTATTTGTGCAACACAGGTCAAAATTAGAGGTAAGATACAAAATTGTTCATGCTGTGTTCTGCCTTAAGTGGCATACAAATATTTGAAAACTTAAAAATAAGAAATTCAGAAATCATGAAAATTTTTAAATTAATTAATCAAATAAATACATAACTATATTTTTATGCTCGTCACGCCTGGCGGGCTATAATAGAATACAAATTTGATTTATGAATAATTAATGTTATTTTTATTTATGTCAGAGAAATATCATGCAGTATTGTATCAAAATTATGAAAAGTGAAATAACAAGGTACTCACAAGAAAATAAATGTGAACCATAATATAATATGAACTACAAGACAATTTCGGTCCATTACTAAATCAGCCGTTGGTAAGAAATTCTTTCAGAGTATAGTATGCTTTCTGAACAAGAAACTTTTTTAATGTAATTTTGAATATATGTGTATCATCTATCTGTCTAATTGTATCTGGTAGATTATTATACAAACGCGGAGCCATGCCTAATATACTTTTATTTAGAAGTGATGTGCGAGATTTGAATGATGCCACCATGTTTTTATCTTTACATCTCTGACTGCTAAAGTTTGGGAATAAATGTCTGTTACTTTTGACAAAGGTAGATATTTCGTAGATATAGATATATGGAACTGTAAGAAGATTAAGCTCTATAAAATGCTGCTTACAACTGTCTCTCCTTCCTAACTTTTTTATTGTTCTTATGCATTTCTTTTGTATCTTGAAAACTTTTTCTACGCCTGTAGCGTTTCCCCAAAAAATAATACCGTAATTTTGAGGCGACATAGCCGTGATATGCTGTAAAAACAGCATTTTGGTTAGCTACTTTAGCAAGTAAGCTAAAGCATAAGCAAAGTGATTTAATTTTTTGCTTATTATATCTAATTGTGTCTTCCAAGTCAAATTACATTCAATATATAAACCTAAAAATTTGGTAATTGTAATGTCCCCAATTTTTGTTTCATTATAATTAATGTCAAGTATATCCGGAACGGTCCTTTGTCTAAAATGTATAATTTTTGTTTTATCAAGATTAATCAGTAGGTTATTATAGGTCAGCCAATTAATTATTAATTTTAATGAACTATTTATGTCAACTTCTAGGGAATGTCTATTATCAGCTTTTAATACTACAGTGCTGTCATCAGCAAAAAGTACCATTGGGTGCAAAATGGCTTTAGGGAAGTCGTTTATGTACACAAGAAAAAGTAGGGGACCTAAAACATTTCCCTGTGGAACCCCAAAATGTACTTTTCGTGAGCTTGAAGAGTATACATCCATGACCTTAGTATATAGGTTAATCCTATTTATTTGGGTGATCTGTTGATGGTTACTCAAGTAAGATGCAATCATATCGTTCACGTTCCCTCTTATACCGTAGCATTCCAATTTATTTGATAGTAAGTCATGATTAACATGAATGCTTTGCTTTGAATGCCTTAGTCATATCCATAAATAGAACGCTGACTGAAATTTTACTATCAATATTTGTTACGACTTTGTGTATGAAATCAAACACCGCCATATCAATGGTTTTTGATTTTCTGAATCCTTTTTGTTCAGGGGCTAAAATATTCTTTTTATCAAGAAAATCGTACAAGTTATTGTATATTACTTTCTCAAATATCTTTGATATAATTGAAAGTAAAGCGACAGGTCTATAAAAGTCCATATTGTCTGGGTTAACTTTCTTAAAAATGGGCTTAATTACTGATACCTTTGATTGATTCGGAAAAACACCATGTTGTATGCATAAATTTACAATATGACAAAGCAAAGGAGAAATTATGTTTCCTACGCGTTTAATATTTTTTTTACTAATTTCGTCATATCCAGTGCTGTTAGTGTTACTTACTGTATTAATTATTTGTAATATGTTAAACGTTGTTGTTGGTTTCAAAAACATGGAACTGGAGTTGGGTGATGGCATAGTTTTTGGTCTGTCGAGAGATTGATTTAAAATTTTTATGTTGTCAATGTAATGGTCATTAAATGCTTGAACAATGTCAGTAGGGTTGGTCAATATAGTGTCATTTATAATAATTTGATTAATATGTTCTTTAGGAAGTTTTGCTTTGTTACTTTTAATGATATTCCATATTGCCTTTGACTTGCTTTGCGATGTCTTTATGTAATAGTCATTTTGCGCCCTTTGTGTCAATTGAATTATTTTCTTGTAGCGTTTTGAGTATGTCATTAACTTATTTTGTGAACTGGCATCCGGAAATAGTCTATGTCGCCAGAACAGTTTCCGTTTCCGCTTGCTTGCGTTTCTAATTACTTTTGATAACCACTTTGGCTTTACATTGGTCGACATTTTTATTTGTATAATAGGGAAACAAAGATCGTAAAATAGTTTAATTAATTCCATAAAATTGTCAAACGCATCATTGGGGTCATTGGCATCATAAGTTTCCTGAAAACTCAGTTGAGTTAGGCATGCTTGAAATGTTTTAAATGCTAAGATCACGCCTTATAATAAACCAATGAGATAGGGTGCTACTTTTTTCACGGGGCATTGAAGTAACTGTGCAGAGTGATCTGATAGTGCTAGCTCAATAACCTGACCCTTAAAACGAGTAATATTGTGTAACATGTTGTCAATGCAAGTCTTACTCCTTAAACGTGTAGGTTCTCTGACTGAAAATTTCATATTAAAGCTGAGAAGAAGATTTTCGAATTTTTCTGAAGATGGAGTTCTAACAAGAATATCTAAATTTAAATCCCCACTTATTATTAGTTTTTTAGAATTATTCCAACAATATAAATCAAAAATGTCCCTGAGTTTTTTGAAGAAAATGTTCTACCGTGTATTTTGGAACTCAATAAACGCTGATTATTACTATTTTGTGATCAATCAATTCAACGGCACAACATTCAAAAATATGAGATAAACTGAGCATCGAAATCTCAGGTAAAGTTTTAAATTTGTGGTGATTCCTCACTAGTATGCAAGCACCACCACTTCTACTGTTTTGACGGGAGTAATGTGCAGCATGTCTATAATTTAGAACGGAGAGATAGAGCGTGTCTTCTTGAACCATATTGTGCTCGGTAATGCATATAACATCTACCAAACTTCCACGGTCTTTGAGTTCTTCCATATTTACCAATAATTGATCTGATTTAGTAATTAGGCCGTTAATATTTTGGTGCAACAAATTCAATGTTTTATAGACAAAAAAAATTTAGGCCAGCATTATCATTTGTGGTCAATTTAGTCGTATCTACAATCTTAGAGTCAGAGACATCTACAAAAGAATCTTTAACTAAGTGAACATCATAAGTCTTGTTTATACATTCTTCACTCTTTTTAGTAATGCAGTATTCTGTTCGAGTTCCTTTACTTTCTAGTTTTACAATTATTGCCTCATTTTTTTGATTTTCATACATAATTCTCTTCTTTTTATTCTCAGCATGAACTTTTAACTGACTATGTTTACAATTCATCCGTATAATCATTCTTACAATGCATCTACACGTATCCATTTTATCAATTTGGAATTTATTTTTCAGATATAAATATGGCTCTAAAATACTCACATTTCTAAAATTTTAAGTTACATATTTTAAAATGGAGTTTAACTCAAGTTCATTTAATTGCTTGTTTTTACAGATTTCACCAATAATAACATTTGTCTCTGTAAAAAGACTGAGATAGTAATACAGAAAAGATTGAAATCGAAGTGGGTTTGTGTCATGTGAGCCTGCTAATATTATTATGAAATCAGAGTTAGTAAAATCTTTACATATAGGTTTGCATGAATTAAAAACTTGATCCAAGGAAGCATTGGGTTTTAAGACAGCCGTGATAGTATATTCTGTTCCGATAAATTTTTCCAAAATATTACTCATATTTCTGCCGGTTTCATCCGCTAATACCAATATTCGGTGCTTTTGTTGATGGTATAGATAACAGGGAGGTGGCTTTATTATAAGATACCTAGAGTGCTCGCCACCCCTGATTGCCGATAGACGCGACGCACACTAAAATGTTGCTAGTGCTTGCTAGGCGTAATTTACCCCAACCTAACATAAATTAATATGAAATCGCAAACTAGTCTCCAAGGTTTGCTTCTGATGTTATACCTTAAAACAAATAAAATAATATTTCACTGCCTCTTCCTTTTATAAAAGGAACGGAACATATCGGTGACAATTATTAGGTATCAAATACAAGCCCATATTTTCAGATCTTTTCAGCCAAAGTTATTTAAAGTACCCTAAGGCATAGATAAAAGGTAAGATTTATATGTACTTTTCATAAGTGTTTAATACCAGATCTTTTTACAATAAGTATGATCATTGTGATTTAATTCTTTTATATCAGACATAACATCGCAATCGCTAACATTTGCATCTTGAATTTCACTATCAGAATCAGTGTCGCTATCACTTGCTGTTGATATTATGAATCTCTCCATTTCCACATCAATCAGTCCATCATTTTTGAAGTATTCGTCTTCTATATGTTCCACGTGCTTACACTGAATACGCCAGTCTTCAGGTGTGATACTTTCAAAAGCGGCTTTTCTCAGCTCCATTATTTGCTTTGGGTCTTGAGTTACATTTTTCTCAGCAACGCGTCTTTTAGCCAGGTTCCATATTTTTTCTATAGGATTTAAGTCGCAATGGTAAGGGGGTAGCTTTACCACTTCGTGGTTGTCAATTCATCGACTTTATAAACCGGTTGTTGTTCGTTGTTGGTTTTTATGATTTCATATAAAACGGGCTTGGTCCAGCTCTCTTCAAAATAGATTTGCTTTTGTCATAACCATTCCTACATTTCTGTTTTCGAGCTTGCCATTGTAGGTGGTTTATTTATCTGGCTGCAGTGATATGGTGCGTTGTCCATCACCACCAATGATTTTTCAGGCAGGTTTGGTACTACCTTCTCAGCCATCCACTTCATAAAGTTTTGAGTATTCATGTCGTCGTGATAATCGGCTGATTGCGACTGCGAACGAAATATCAAAAGCGCGTTATCAACGAATCCGTGCTCAGAACCGGCATGTGCAATTATGAAACGTTTTCCAGCTGATTCGGACACCAACAACCCACTTCCTCTTCGCTTTGCCAACAACTAGATGCATGGTAAGTGGGATAATGTATAATATAAATAATGTAGGACTTTGGGCTATAAAATATTACTTGCAAAATTATTAATTAAATTAATTAAAATATTGACTACGACACAAAGGGTGCTATTTAAAAATGCGCTATTTTCGATATTAATATTTCGGATTTCAAGATCTCCACTTTCCAGTTCCATGTGTAGTCTCTTGACTTCATCCGTCAGTTCCTTGACGCGTGAAATATTATTGATCTCCAGTATTAGAAGACTTTGATGCGTAACATCCGAATTTGTAGTCAAGTCTAGTTTAGATGAAGGATTTGAGAGAGTTTTGGTTTTTTTTTTCCTCTGAGTTACGTAATTCACTGAATTGCTTTTATCAGCGTACTTTTTTTAATCTTCCAACAGTGCTTCAAACGAATTTTCATTTGTTATATTTATTTTATAGGGAGTTTCTTCATCATCACAAAACTTCGAACCAATCTGGTTCCCGCACTGGCCGACCTGGAGATACACTATTTCACGCATTCTATTTGACTACGACACGCAGTGTCTAACAGCTGATGTGATGTGATATAACATAAATAATGTGGGACTTTGGGACATAAAATATTATTTGTAAAATTATTAATTAAATTAATTAAAATATTGACTACGACACAAAGGGTGCTATTTAAAAATGAGGTATTTTCGAAATTAATATTTTGGATTTCAAGATCAGCACTCTTCAGGTCCATGTGTAGTCTCTTGACTTCATCCGTCAGTTCCTTGACGCGGGAAATATTATTGATCTCCAGTATTGGAAGACTTTGATGCGTAACATCCGAATCTGTAGTCAAGTCTAGTTTAGACGAAGTATTTGAGAGAGGTTTGGTTATTTTTTTCCTCTGAGTTACGAGATTCACTGAATTGCTTTGTCTTTCTTTAACAATTCGTTCTCAGTAAAAGCTGTTTATTTATGGAATGATCTTCCTTTACCTATCAGGAGAGCCCCTTCCCTGCCTGTCTTCAAGAGACTAGTTAAACATCACTACCTCACACTCTGATTACCGAAATGTGATTTCTCTATATATAATAAAATATGTATGTAGTATATAAATATATATATGTATATATATATATATATGTGTGTATATTATTACGTATTTATTTACTAGTATATTACCATTTATAATACTATATATCCATTGATACATGTTTGTATATGTATTTAACACAAAATTAGTACACCGCCATGTCAGTAATTCTTTTGAACAGTTTCTTCCATTCAAAGGTTGTCTGGAAGAGTTCGCTTTAAGCGATAAGGCCGCCTGTTTGTGCTTACCTAATAAGTTAGTAAGTTATATTTCTTTGTTTCCTAAGTTAGATATTTAAATGTTTATGTTTTTTTGTTTTTTGTTTCCTTTTATGGTGTACGAATAAAGTTGTATTGTTGTTGTTGTTGTTGTTGTTGCTTTTATCAGCGTAATTTTTTTCATCTTCAGACAGTGCTTTAAACGAATTTTTGGTTGTTATATTTATTTTAAAGGGAGTTTCTTCATCATCCCAGAACTTCGAACCAATCTGGTTCCCGCACTGGCCGACCTGGAGATACACTATTTCACGCATTCTATTTGACTACGACACGCAGTGTCTAACAGCTGATGTGATGTGATATAATATAAATAATGTAGGACTTTGGGCACTTAAATATTACTTGTAAAATTATTAATTAAAATAATTAAAATATTGACTACGACACAAAGTGTGCTATTTAAAAATGCGGTTGCCGTTACAGAAAATCAAATAATCCCAAACAGGAAGGGTCTGCTGTTGTCCGTTGAGGAGATCCTGTACCCATCTTCCAGTCCCATCATCAGACCCTGGTAACAATGTTTTACCAAAGTGCCAAGAAGTGTGTCAGGATCGTTGTAGATGGAAATCTGTAGTCAGATTAAACTCACACAGCTTTCTCATATGGGAAAAAATCAATACATAAACCTGGCTGTAATCACTTTTTCAAGCTAAATATTAGAAAGAGGTGTGTCCGGATCGTTGTTGATGTAAATCTGTGGTCAAATGAAACTGATATAGTTTTCCCGTATGGGAATAAATCATTACTTAAACCATAGTATTTCATGTATCTATGCTTCAACCTGGCTGTAGTTACTTTTTCAAGCTTAATATTAAATAGTTGGGTACCACATTGGTCTGAAGCCAGGGAGATATGGCATGAGTTGTCCTACTTGGACCATTGCGATTGTAAAAAGGCTGCGAAACAATGCGCTGCTCATATCGGCGGGTGGGTCTAACCTACAGCACATGCAAAAGCAGCTGCGAAGATGAAAGAGTTACTTACTGATAAGGGACATTACATAGGAACATTCTGGTCTGATTTCATACGAATTTTCTATAATAAATAAATAGGTAATTATGTCGCGTAGGGTAGGAGGTGATGCTGATCGGAGAGGAATAGACAGGACGTTAGGCATAATTGTTCCGTTAAAATTAAAATAAAAGTTTCCGTAATTGTGATTTTGGGAAACACATTTTAAATAAATATCTTTACATCATTTGGATTATAGTAGTATAAAATACAATTTGTTAAAATACATGAATATTAAAAATAATAATATATATGATAAAAATTAAAATTAAGTGTGTCCTGAAAATAATAAATAAATTAATATACATAATAATGATATATATTATATATTAATACATATATTTATATCTTTGTCTATGGAAACAAAATTTAATTGGGGATAAAATAATTACCCATTGCATATGTCATTATTTAGTATTACGATACATTAACTAAAAACGAAACAATCATAAAATATTAATAACTGACATAGTTTACTTTATGACAGTCAATAATTCTTCAGTTTTATCATAAGAAAGTTCTAGCAACCACTTGATTTTTTAAATTTTTGCTTGACCTGTGGGGCAGTCGCTGATTTCACATTGTTGAATAATTTTATTGTATGCTGAGGATGGAACTATTAGAAAACGCCGCGCAAAGCGAGTATTACATACTGATTAAATTTTTGGTCTCTGTACACGTCTAGTTTGATGTTCTGAACTAGATGACAGAACGGCTTTGTGAATCTTGCAAATCGGCTAAGAAATGACCGAGTCATGGAGTAATATACCCAAAAAAGCTATAAGAAAATACAGTCAAATTGAAAACCTTATCTTTTTTAAGTCCATTAAAAATTTGCTAGAGGTGTGTCAGGGTCGTTGAAGATGGAAATCTGGAGTCGGATTAGACTGATACCGTTTTCTCGTATGGGAAAAAATCATTACCTAAACCATAGTATTAATGTGTCTATGCTTAAACCTGGCTGTAGTCACTTTTTCAAGCTTAATATTAGCAAGAGGTGTGTCAGGATCGTTGTAGATCGAAATGTTTGGTCATATTAATTTGTTACAGTTTACCCGTATGGAAAAACGACCAATTTTATCACGTAGACCTATCCATTTGTTCAAGGCACGCCGATAAAGCAGCTAATCAGCGCTTTTTCTACCGACTTGATTCACAAATATTGAATTTTAAAACTGAAAACTTATTTTTATTAAAATTAAATATATAGCCTATGTTACTCAGCAATAGTGTAACTTCTTATAAAAGAAAGAATTTTTAGAATAGATTCTGTAGTTCCAAAGTTTACCTCAAACATACAAACAATCAAACATAAAATCTTTCCTCTATAAATAATAGTGTAGATGTAGATGACATTTTGGTCATTCACGAATGACAGGGATTGAATGCTTCCCTTTTGGAGCAATAGTGTTGTGAAAGTGAAGTCTTAAAAACATTCCAGTGAAAAGAATCGAAATATGTTATTGAATCTATGGGTGAATATAAAAAAATACTTTTATATGTCCAGTTTACATCATTTTATAAAAACATATGGGTATACCTTTCAAAGTTGTTAGATAATTCATGAATTATAAAATCACGAAATCGAAATCTAAAACTAAAATCAACAAGTACGTCCTTAGTATAAATAACTTTTCTTACTCGAGATGTCAGAACACTAGTATGCTTTTGAAAATTTAGCTTTTCATCCAGAACAATTCCTAGATAAACGGTGTTCGTTCAAAAACAGGACAGTCGCAGCTACGAGTATCTCTAGTGACACAGCTAGGCAAAATGAATTAACGCAATCAAAAGCTTTTGAGAGGTCACATAACACACCTAACGCATCCTGATTTTCTTCCTAAGCATCAAATATATGCTTAAATAAATCAACTCCTGCATCTGTAGTTGACCTTGGTTCAATTATTTTTTAGAGAACTTTACTCAGTACTGGCAAAACTGACATAGGTGTATAATTGGAAGGGTCATCGTTATCGCCGGATTGGAATAAGGGGATTAATTAACTCCACTTCATTAAGTCAGGATAGATACAATACAATCATCTACAAATTTATTAAAAATAAGAGCTAAATAAGGAGCTAATAAATAAGGTTTCATAAAGGTAGGCAGGTGCTGAGTTTGATCTCTCTATTCATGCAACTTGAGTTCTGCTGGTGTTTGCTCAACAATGAGTTTATCCACAAATCGCAAGCATAAGCAGCTGAGTAAATTTAGGCTAGTGCTAAGTTCGTAAGGCATGTAGATCAGCACCCCAAGACCTACCAGTTATTCTTCAGATTAAGTTGTTCACAACCGGTATTTCTATAAATACAAAAAAATACTTTTTGCCGTCAGTGTCATTAAAAATAATATGACACATGGTCCCTTGGAGCTTACTTTTTCAAATAGCACCTTGCACTCTTCCACTGCTCAAAATTTTTACATGGACCATATTTACCTAACGGTCCTGCCAGCTGTCGCCAGAGTTCTTCATAATCCTTTGCTCTAAGAGGGCCACCATATTCTTCGTTTGCTAATCACAATGAAGTCTAGTTCTTTTTGATTTTCTCCAGAAATTTAATTGAAGTAGAATAAGAAAAATACCAAAACCTGAAATGATGCATAAAGGTAGCGCATATAATGAAAATTTAAAAAAAGTACTTATACTTAATTATTCCAGTAGTTATAATACAATAAAATAAAATAAAAATCGTTTATTTTAGACTTTGAAGGCCAAAACTATTTACATATTCACAGCCCAGGAAAGCTGTCCACAAGACCAACTCTATTCAATGCAGTGCTATGTGATACCTACGAAACATACCTACTTTTAATATGATTATAATTTAAAAGTTTAGGGAATAAAATCACGAGGCTCAGACATTCATCAGGAATCGTTCTTGGTTGATCTCCGAACCCAGTATCCCATAAAGAGATAATCAAACGTGCCCGCTCTATCATCTTTAGGATGATATTGGAGCTGGACCGCACTCTATGTAGCAATGAAGCTGTTTTCTTGCGTATTATTGCATAGAAGTCGTCTGTATGCGCTGCTGCAAACATTTCGCTTGCACTACAGAAGCGGGGCATACCCAAGAGCACTCTAAAGGTGTTGTTATACTGGATGTGCAGGTCACTGTATGCAGTTTTGGCAAAGCTGACCCACAGGTTGGATGTATAGAACGACTGGCAATAAGCTTTAAACAGTGTAATGTTTGCTAGATCTGAGCACCGTGCAAACCTGCGAGCCAGCATATTACCCCTCACAGACAGCGACCTGCGCTCCCGCTCTATGTCTTTGTTATACTGGATGCGCAAGTCACTGTATGCAGTTTTGGTAAAGCTGACCCACAGGTTGGATGTATAGAACGACTGGCAATAAGCTTTAAACAGTGTAATGTTTGCTAGATCTGAGCACCGTGCAAACCTGCGAGCCAGCATATTACCCCTCACAGACAGCGGCCTGCGCTCCCACTCTATGTCTTTGTTATACTGGATGTGCAGATCACTGTATGCAGTTTTGGCAAAGCTGACCCACAGGTTGGATGTATAGAACGACTGGCAATAAGCTTTAAACAGTGTAATGTTTGCTAGATCTGAGCACCGTGCAAACCTGCGAGCCAGCATATTACCCCTCACAGACAGCGACCTGCGCTCCCGCTCTATGTCTTTGTTATCACTGAGATCTTCTGTAACAATGCAATGTGCCCAAGATATTTGAATTGTTTCACTCTTACAATCGTTACTCTTACTCGTTATAATCGACCAACATAATTGGTCATTTTTTTGGATACATAGAGTTATATATGAGTAAGTGTCAAATTACATTTGTTGATTATAGCTGCGCGGTGAATAAATTTGTTTTTTAAACGATCTTTACGGAACTCTAAAATCACAAGTCTTATTCGCACTTGACATGTTTTTTTTGTCATGCAACTCTAATCGACACCAACACTATAAAGAAGTAAAATTTGTTAATATGTAGCTACCCCCTACTTCTCTAAAACTACGGAAACGATTTTAAAAATTCTTTCACTTTTATTATGGTCAGATCCTTTACTTGGACATAGGCTACAGTTTGTTTCCTGGGGACAGGCAGTAACCTTGAGACAGCCATTTATTTCCTTCGCATGTTTAATATCTGGAACTACTTCAACGATTTTGAGAACAAATATATCAAAACATTCAAACAAAAATTGTATTATTATATCAGTGTAGATTACGGTACCGCCCACCTTAGTGACATCTATTGGCCTAAAACTGACAATCGTTTCTATTTTTCTACTTGGCCGAGCTTGCTTTCTGCCACCATTTTCTGCCAATATCAGGTAGTCACAGCGCCCCCCCTCCTTAATATGCACGTACTTGAAATGGGAGCTAACCTGACATGTCAATGACTTTCAAGTTCAAATTAAAATTGTGTATTTTATAAAATAGATACATAAAGTATACGTTTTACAGGTCATATCAAATCTTTATAAAAATGACTATGCAGTATAACGCACGTGTGTACCTTACGAACGGTGGTTTATTAATACTGTAACTTGAATATAAATTCCTGCACAAATACGTAGGTAGTCACATCTATCTTTACTAATAATAATAAATAATTATAAAAGTCGTATCTGTAAAATGTTTCTTATTTGTATACATATATTGGGTTATAAACTTATAAGTAAAACTTGTCCCTAAGCAAAAATATTTATCTGTCTTTGTGTATGTATCCGTTTTAATTCGAGAACCACTGAACGGATTTGGATGCGGTTTTTGTTATTATTGTAATGACCCTGGTCAACAAAAAGGTTAAAAAGAGGGGCAAAAACATAATAATTTTATTGGGAAATAATATCTACGGCTCCTGTCGTTGTAACGGGGTAAAATATATAAGGTCTTACAATAATAATTAAAATAATTCTAGGGTAGCTCATGTATCGTTAACTGATCAAATTGCAGAAGGCAAAAAAAATTTTTGCTCATGTTTTTTTCACTTCCCAGTACAAATTGGTTGAATCAGCTGACTCAATTTCTATGGAAAGGAAAAAAAAAGTTCGTGTAAAAATTTTTGTTTTCGGTGGAATGTGGTCTATTAGGGATACTCTATCATCTGTTAATTTTTTTTCATTTTGAATTGTAGGACCTTATATATGTATAAGGTGACATTTATTTCCGCAGCCAATACGAATTTCACAAAAAGGGTAATCGAACCTTGTTACTGAGCACTTACCGAGTTTTCAGTAAGAATTTGGCTGCATAAATTAAAGTCACCTTATATTATATATCAGTTCTTAAGACTAATCATCAACATTCACCCCCATCCTCCCACTGATGGGCATTTATAGGCCTCATCTTCTCCATGCTAATTTCGTCATCATAAGCTTTAAAAAATGAAATTTCATCAAAATTGTTCTTGTAGTTTTTGAAAAAAACAAACAGACAGACAAAAAAATCTAAAACTTGTTGTTTTGGAGTCAAGGACACCTAAATACAACTGGCATGAAGATATGTGCAACATTGTACTCTAAAAGTACGAGTGGTTATCATCCATCCATCAGCCTGTTTCGTCCACTGCTGGACATAAGAATTCACCATAGTTGGCGTTCCTTCTGGCGGGTTGGTGAGCACCCAGTGACGCCGCTGCCCGTCACCAGTCTATTTTATATAAGGCCCGGCAATTGGGGATGGATATACGGCCATCAATCGGTCCCAGGCAATGATGGACCACCTGAGGTGCAACTGTGTAAGACAATTGTCATTGTGGCTATTCGGCTAAGCAAATTAGCCCGTTTGACAATTGAAATCGTACATTTTTGGCTGTCAAATGATTTCTATTGTCGTGTTTTGTTGTTGACAACCAAAAACGTACGATTTCAATTGTCAAACGGGCTAATTTGCTTAGCCGAATATCCATATAACAATTAAATCTGAATACGTTTGTTTTTCAAAATTGCACCTCTGGTTGTGCCTCTTTGTCCTACTTAATACAATTCGTTTTTTTTAAATTACCTATTCTGAAAATGCTAAATTCTAAAACTTTTCTCAGTATCATACGACACGTCCAACGTGGTCTATAGTTACACCTATCCCTAAGGATAACAAGTAGCGAGAAATTAGCTTAATTTGTCTAAAATCTTAGATAATATTATAAATTACTTATATTTGTGTTTGTGTAAAATACTTAGAGACTCAGTACTAATACAGCATTGCTCAATGTCTTTGACAATGTAGCTCAATGTAGTGCCCAAGACAACGAGATGGATACTATTCATACATTACTGGATTTTTCACGTGCCTTTGATTCTATTAATGTTAGTCTTTTGTTGTCCGAATTATCATTCTATGGTTTTAATTGTTCTGCTTTTAATTGGATAGACAGTCATCTCGGCGGACGCAATTAGTTTGTTCAGTTGCGCAAACAAGATGGATCGTGTGTTTCTTCTAAATACAGTCCACAAGGACGTGAAGTTCCACAAGGATTCCTTTTGGGTAAATTTTTATATATAATTTATACCGCAAATATTATTAAAACTATTATACTTTCACGTATATGCTGATGATAAACAAGTGTATATTGCGTTTATACCGGCTCATATTGAGGAGGCTATAGCAATAAGAATGAAGATCTTAGGAACCCGCTCCGTTTTTTTCGTCTGTTTGATGCGAAGCATTATTATAATTATTGTTCTTGCCATTGCCGCGATGTTTTTGTAAAAATCAGAGACATACACCAGTCCACATTGGCCATCTAAATGAAGACCTAAAATTTATTTGATTCAATTAGACGGCCAATATGAAGTGGTGTAAGTCCCTAGTTTTTCCAAAAACGTCGCGGTAAAGGCCAGAAAAATATAAAACACTGCTTTTCATCAAAATTGTTGTCGTCGCGGACCGGGCTCTTAACCGATTTCACCTGTGGTTTTTAAAAAATTGTTAATTGTTGAATCCATGGTAAATCAAAATTTATGATTCACAGTTCAAGATAAAAGACTCAAGGAATCGGTAATTCTAATTCTAATATAAAAATAATTCTAATTTTGTAATTATATTAGTTTATATTAGTTCAATATTTTTAATCTTTAAATAAAAGAAAGAGTGACTAAGGCCCGCAATATCGGTATCCTAAAGGATGGAGAACTAATGTTTGAAAAACGTGTTACAGAGCTGGTTCACAGCTGCTTCTATTGTGAAGGTTATAAGGGATATGAAACTGGCTCAGCGTCGATATGAGGGATAACCTACTATGTGAATCACTTATTCTATCTAAACTAATCTACTGTTTCTTTCTTAAGGGTGTATAATACCTCACTTCGCTTCGCATGATCTTGTTTTATAACAACAAATACTACAACAATAACTCTGAAATTGATATATGATAAAGTTGAGGACTATATGTCCATGCTGTTGTGAAAACTTGATTCCATTAAATTTTATCGATAGAAAAAAATTACAAATTTACCTCCAAACCGTACAATAAACCGATAGCATTCAATGAATACTTGAAATTAGATCTGAAACATTGCATAATATAACTGATATTAGTATAAAACAGCTGCAGACTTTAACATAAAAATGAAAAAACCATCAGTGTAGCCGCGATTTCAAAATAACTGATGTTTTTCGTGCGCGGCATCTGATTAGAGTAGGATAGACAGTTAAAAGGAGAAGCGTTAGAGCAGAACTGCGAATTGAGGTATTATGGGTCCTTAACTAGATCACAGCGCATAATTCAACGAGTTCAAAACGCCTGTCCACGCTGTTGCTTTGACATTTCTCCCAGATCACACGTCATAATCTTTTCTGAACGATGCCCGTATTTTGAAAATGTCATCCGGACCGAGTAAGAGCTTTATTTAATTTATTTTTAATTTATTAAATAAAGCTCTTATCCGGTCCGGAACGCGGCTTTTTTCGGTAGTTAGAACGCACACACCGATATATTTTTACATAAAATTGACCTGATATAAAATTATCGAACGTTATAGGACTTGTGGCTCTGGAGTTCTGTTGCGCGTGCCTCAACAACAGTCCGCAGCATTCCAGGGAAGTATCTGGAACCTTGCGTCCACCCATCATCCAGCCTTTCCCAAATTGGTGGTCCTTCGTTCTCCGTCATCCTCATCCAGCTTCCACCCGCAACATCCTTCAAATCATTGGTGCAGCGGGCACGAGGTCGGCTTATGCTACGCTTTGTTGTACGTGGTCTCCATTCTAACGCCTTTCTGCCCCAACGGCTATCATGTCGGCGACAAATATGGCCTATCCACTACCACTTCAACTTACTGGTTCGACAGGCTATGTCGGTCACCTTCCATCTCTGACGGAAGTCGTCGTTTCAGATGTTATCCATTAGAGAATACCCCAAGAATAACCGGCTCCATAGCTCGTTGAGCTATCTTAAATTGATGGAGCAAACCCTTCGTAAGAGATCACCTCTCAGCGCTATATACATCATCACGAGAAAGACGCACTGGTTATACATTAACGACGTAAACCCAACGTTGTATCAAAGTGTTGAAATAATCTTCCCCTAAGCTCTCTTCGTCTCGAAACAATATTTTATGAAAAATCTAACGAGTATATATCTTGATATTCAAACTGAAGTCCATGCATGAATAATATGAATATTTATCTTTTTTGAATTTATATCCCTAACTATCCAGTATACACTTGAAATTTTTTGGGAATTTTTTTTTTACCATTTTGTTGGCGTAATTGATATGTATACCCATACCAAATTACAGCTTTCCAGTACTAATAGTCTCGGAGCTAAGCCGCGGACAGACGGACAGACGGTCATGGCGAAACGAAACTATAAGGCTTCCTTGTCGGACTACGGAACCCTAAAAATCATGTGTTAAACGGATTACTACACATTGAGTTACAGATTACCGGAAAACTGTAGGTTTTCTTCACGGTGTAATTAAAATAATGTATTTTTAGTTTTGACAAACAAATTTAGATGGGATTATGCATAGAAAATTTGAAAACTTCAAGTTGGTTTATTGACTACTAATTGTAGAATTGTATCGGACACTTTATTGTAAGATCCCGACATATTGTCTGAACCCTCTCTCTGGGTCGGAGTTTTGAAGATGAAGACTTTAATGTAGTTGCGGAAACAAAAGCTTGTAACTTTTCCAAATTATTAGTAGCTTGATGGATGGACACACGATATACAGAAAGAACATGAGTTTAAAATAGTTTACAACATATTCCCAGGATTGCTGCATTCCGCCACTATTGAATAATCTTTTCATTTGTTTCAATTGTTCGTTCATTATTGTATTTTATACTGTTATTACCGTCATAAAAATGCATCAATAGGTTAAATGAAAATATGTTTCAAAGCACATACCAAGGTGTCAATTGTATACTGATTAATATAAATAATGAACCTGGTCTTACTTACTTCATAAGCGCAGCAGTACAGGCACGAAGTAGTTTATTTGGTGATGGAGTTTTATTCAAGAAAATAATTATAAAAGCTTCATAAGAATCTAAAATGAAGTTAAACAGAATGTAAGTATTAATAAAAATATATACCATTATATGAAATTGGTGTATTTTTTGTAATGTTATGTGTTAATTTAACGAATTTTCATTTTTTTTGGCTTTATAGTGACTTGGCAACGCTTCTTGTCTTTAGGATTCTTCCGAGTATATCTTGTTTTGACTTTAATCACTTTAATTGGTTAGAGCCTCAAGAACAAATACTAAAAATATCTAATAAAGGTGGTGACGTGCTTTATCAAATAAAGTTTGGATCACAGACCCATGAAAAATTTAGAAATACTGAAGATATAGCTAACATTGTTGGAAATAGTAAATTAAGTGATAACAATAATGAGATAAAATCAAATAAAAAGGTTTTAACACGTAATCGAGATGTAGCTCAAATGATTTTAAACAATATGGCAGCAGAAAACTTTACGAAAAATGGCAAAACAAAGACACAGATGATCAAAAAAGATCAAAATGTTTTAAAAAAACAGAGGTTCAAGAAAAGTTTACAGGTAGATGAGAAATATCATATTAAAGCTGATACAATGAAAGCAAATAATTTTGGTACGATGACCACTGACAGAAACATGGTTGGCTTGATGAAGCGACTTAAAACGAGAATAGGTCTACAGAATAACAGCAATTTACAAGCCTCGCAGTACGACACATACGATGAACTTAGTTCCATAAAAAACAACATAGAATCAATAACAACAAAGAATAGAATTATGAATACAGCGCTGGAAAAACTCATAGAAGATGAGAGTATTGCTATAGATGATATGATGAAGAGGCGAATGATTACCACAAAATTTAATTTGATTGATAACATCATAAAACGACTTAAACTATTTAAAAAAAGCAGACAAATTGCTTTTAAAAAAGGTAATGCTATGACGGAGGATGATGACTCAATTAATGATATTATAGAACAACTTAAAATTTTACGAAAAATGGCAAAATATGCTTCAAAAAAAGTTTACACGGTTAAACCAAAAAAAAATAAACATAAAGAAAAAATTGCACCAAAGATTACAGGTAATATAATGCCTGAAGAAACATTGAAAACAAGAAAATACAATTTACCTATAGAAAACAGTCCATTAAGAAATAAAAATAGTAATTTAGTTGCTACACCTGAGTATATTACCTCAAAATCTGTAACCCCTGATGACATCATGGATCGGCTTAAATCTAGAATAGACTTCCTAAAATCAAAGCCATACCGACACCCAAAATCTAGCCTAACGGATGCACTTAGAAAAAATGACGATAAATTTGAAATACATACTACACAAAAAGTGTTAAGTTTAACAAACTATGATACGATAATGGAGCCTCGAACAGCTAAAACATATCACGATATTGATGAACTTATGAATAGTCTTAAAAACAATATAGGATCGTACAAGTATAAGCCAGTTGAAACTCAGGCAATTATTCTAAATAATACAGCCCGAAATTCAAAAAACAAAGACACTCGTTCTTTTACGGTTGATTATAGTTATTTAGAAGATGAAGCCTAAGACTTTTGTTCCTCAAAACATCAAGGGTTTACTAACAAACAAATTTATCAACAAATAAGTGTTTACTTTTGTACTTTATTGAACTTTCATCAAAAGGTTGTAGCTACAGATACAAGATAGGTAGTTGTATATAAAACAAAAATAAGTTAGCAAGTTTTTGTGTTTTATTAATCTTCAATAATTATTTTTCAAAGCATAAAATTTATTTAAGTTTTAATTATTATTATATACACTTAACTTAAATTACAAAATAATAAAATTCTTCGTTGAAAAATAAAGTGAAAAAGCTAACAAAGTCTGGAAATATACCTTGAGTCCTGTGACAGCACGACAGCACTATACAATTTAACTCTCTTCCTTATGATCAAACATATTATATATGTAACGCTGACTGCTGTCACAGGGCTCAAGCTATATTTTAAAGACTGTAAAAGGTGAAATTGCAAGCTAACATATTATTGGAACAGGAATATCTTACCCGGTGCAAAGGTTATTTTTTGCACCAGGTTAGACCTCTGGGTCGTTAACATTCTGATGTCTGCCTAGCACTATGAGAAGGATTTAAAAAGGCCCACATGTCAGTCGTTTCAACGCGAATTGGACAAATCTGAGCCAGGTTTGTAGAGCAAGATATTTTTACTAAAGCGTAAAACAAATTTGTAGCATAGGACGTCGACCTCTCAATTTTGAGACCTGACTCCTAATCCTGCCCTGCTGAACATGCACCAGTTAGTTTATCACCATTAATTAATTTAAAAAAAATAAAAAAATCACAACAAAAAGATATAAAGCTAAAACTAAAATTCAAAAAGTTAAAACTAAAATTCAAGAGCCAGTAATGAGCGTAGTTTTTGTACACCATTTATAATGGTGAAATCCCCAGACAGCCTTTTACGGTGACGGTGGAGGATAAAACTATGAGTCAAACTTGCATGTTTTAAAACGCATTTGTTTGTGCCCGAATTGTGATGGTAAGGTTCGTTGACGTAGAAGTCGTAGGTAAAAAAGGGTGAACACGTTGACTTGATATTCTTCACTTCGAAACGCCCTTGATGTTTGGGTATAAACATCGTAACGGTAGTAGACGGAGGCATTATTATGAAGAAGATAATATGCTTCACACATATCGTCAAAATCACCCTGTTCAGGGCATTTTGTACGTCCTTCTACACGAGCAGTCTGTGGGTGAGTTATACGCAAAGACAGTACAGCGCGCTACGAGTCCAATACAACAATGCGTTTAGGATAATTTTGGGGCTGCCTCGCTTCTGTAGTGCGTCGGGGATGTTCGCGGACGCGCATGTGGATTGCTTTTATGCAACGATGCGCGGGCGGTGCACATCCCTGTTGCGCAGGATGCGGGCCAGCCGCAACTGTATCCTGAACGCATTTGCGGAACGGTTTGATTGTCAGTACCTGAATCATTGCAGCATGATTCATGTGCTGACAGCAGCCAAAATATTGTTTTAATTTTATATATATTTTATTGTACTAATTGATAATTGATTTTTTTGTGTATATGTGTATTAATAATTATGATCTTAATCGATCGAAATAAACGTCATTCTATTCTATTCTATTCTATAGCTCACAATCTTCATGCCCAAGTTTCGCAAAGGAAATGTTCATGACGTTTATGACATGATTCATTCTCTTTTTATCTCCAAACTACCGAAGTAACACTTTTTCTATTCTAGTCACTATATTTTTTTACAGATCGTACGATTTCTTATGTTAATGTTTCTCACACGGTCCAATCCATCCATCCATCAACCTATTTTGTCCACTGCTGGACATAGGCCTTTCCAAGATTTCGCCACTCTTGGCGGTCCTCCTGGAAGACATTTCCATACTCACACACGCAGGCGGACTGGTGAGCGCAGTACTGAAACCCCTGCACCAGTGACACCGCTGATTATTACTAGTCTGTTTCTTATAAGGCCCGGCAATTTAGGATGGATATATATCGGTCCCAGGCCCCAGGCAATAGTGGGCTATGTACCTGGTTGTGCCTGTCTGCGTGCTGTCCTCTTACTCTCCCCCGTATAACTTCAGGAGGATTTGCGAGTAAGATGGTGGTACCTCCACAGGCGAGCCCGGCACCAGATCTACCACCTACACTGTTCAGTCTACTCAAATGATAACTGATATTATTTTGCTATCGCAATTATTCATACTTGAAATACTTTCTAGCTAACAGTGGAGCTGCATTTAAATCCTGCTGCTTTTAAGTTATAAGCAAACACATAAACGAAAAACGGCCAAGTGTGAGTCGAGCATCGCTCTATTAGAGTTCCGTGACATCGCAACGAACCGTGAAAGAAAAAATATATGTATTACGGGTAATACTAGAAGATAGAGTAAACCTTTGTTTACCCGGGTAATTTATACAAAACTTTGGGGGTCACCTCGCTCCGCTCCGCTTTGCTCGGCGCCCAATGTTTATTGACATATCAACCTAACACGCTCCTCCTCGTTTCGCTCGTCGTCGCAACTATTTTTGACTTTTTTGGGACTTTACCCGACTTCGGCCCTTACCCGTAGCATATACAATACAACATCTACGGAAAGTAGCCTCCTTCTTTTTTGAAAAAGGTGCAGAATATACGCTATTACTGTCATATACCTACATATGCGGGTGAAAAAAGTGTGTGAAGATCTATTGTTAAATTAATTCTTAACTTGCTGCTCTTTTATTCTTTGATAAATGTCAATGGTGCAAAAAGACAAAAAGTTTTTTGGTCAGGTTCGCCAAATGACAATGTACACAAAAACCGCTTGCATTTGTGTACATTACTAGCTTTAAACCCAAGTCTTTGCCCGCGCTAATTTAGTTTTTGTATAGTCCTATCGAATTTATTAATATTTCCCGGACCCTGAATTTTATAAAACGTATTTGGCCTGACTCTATTTTGGTGTATTTTTGGTTCTCAGAATATCTTATGTACCTCAGGTAAAGTATATTTGGCATGGCCGAAAACTACGACTTCGCTCAAAACTATTTCTTGATTTTGCACCTTTGATCTCCAGGTAAAATGTCTTTGGCAAAGCCGAAGGCCATGCCTCGTTTCCTAACAAAATTAGTTTTTGATAATTGATTTGTTCTTCTCGAAACTAGATTTTTGTTTTCTCCTCTACTAAAGCGTCTTTATGACGAAATTATTCCATGATCTTCGATTCAATTCCCAGGTTAACTGTTTTTGACAAAGCCGAATGCCAAGCCGCGTTTCCGAACGAAGTTTTATTCTGATAATTGATTTGATCCCCTGGGGACGTATCTTCGGTGAGGCCAAAAGCCAAGCCACGTTTTAAAAATGCTAAAGTAAAGTTTTTCAAACAAAAATCATTCCTTGATTTCTTATTTGATTCCCAGGTTAAGAGTTTTGGCAGGGATGTAATAATCGTCGGTTGTACTTAATATGGACTGTGACTAACATTTCACGGTTAACACTTGGAAACAACTCTGACGCCTCCACGGGGAGTCATGTTTTGACGATGAGAGAATGATGTAATATCCAGCCTATGATATTTCACGTGCTATCCTGCTTATGACACAAAATCAATGAACATAGAAATAATTCACAATACGCAATAGCCGTTGAAAACGATTTTATCGTAGTAAATATAATATTTAATAAAATACGTAAGTGACAAAGGTAAGAATATGTAAAAACAAAGAAACTGGAACATATAAAATAAAGAAAACGGAAAGACGGTTATACAAACATACAAGACTAGTTAGAAACATAACGAACAATGGTTCAAGCAAAACAGTTGAGTAACAATAAAGTAGAATGATTATTCTGCAGTTTACGCTCTTAGGATACGCTGTGTGTAAGCAGCAAAGTTCAAATTTTTTTATTAAAAAAAATGAGTTTCGTACTTTTATTTTCCTAAAACCAGTTGGACATGAAAAAGTACCTTGCAATTTTGATGCTACTTGTAGTTATAACTGCAGCAACAAAGTTAGAAGAATTTTATGATTGGAGAGTAGTTTTTTACAATAAACCAGGCGTGACTGACGATGATTATGATTATACCCTCTCAGACACAAACGTTGCAGATCCACCTTCGGATGAAACAACTACACGAAAAGTGTACACGGAAGTAGAAATGACCGAAGAACTACAAGTACATTTAACTCCAGACAAAGTTTATCAGGCACCTTATTCGTTTAAGTCTGAAAATATACAAACTTTTGGGACCTTGGAAAATCCACTGGAAGCATTTGATTATTACTATCCAAAACCTGATAATGGTTTTGACGAACCTTTAGATGATAACGAACCACGTTTAATGATGCCACCAAGTTCCACTTATGAAACCTGTGAAAACCTTTTAGATGAAGATGCTTACCAGACCACCATGGATATAAAGACATCTAGTAGAAAGCAGACATTTGAACTTCAGACTGCAATGGATTTAACGACACCTAGTATAAAAGAGGTATTTAAAACTACCGAAAGCATTAAGACAAATGCTTTAGATAATTTGTATAATATCTCAGACAATTTCAAAAAAACTGATGATTCAAAAAATTATGAAGGCTCTGGTGCAAACGAATTTACTTTCATGGATGAATTTAATATTTACTATCCGAAAGCAGATATTGGTGTATTAGAAGATACTTTACAAATCAATCAAATTGCAACCACAAAAAGTGATGTCCTCCAAGAACACATAAATCAAAACATTTTTAACACCACTCAAGTTTTTGCGAAAACAAAGGCACTGCCCACAATTAAAACAACGACAACAGCTGATCAAACAAAGGCAGTAACCACATTTAAAACTTCTACGGTTGATGTTTCTAAGACCATGAAGGTCAAAATATTGCGCAAAAAACCTAAAACTTCAACTTTGATGACCAAAAAAATTTCAAAAACAAACCACGAGAAAGGTATTACAAAAACTGATGATAATATTAGAAAGTCTACTACTGAACGTTTATTCAAAAAAACTAAAACATTACGTAATCATGATTCTGTCCTTACAACAGATCAAACCATGAATAATTTGACGGTTAAACGTAGAGTAAAACCACCAACAACTATCAAAAGCGCGTTAAAGACAAAGAGAAAGACAAATCGTATGAATAAATCTGCGACGATAAGCACAAAGTATAAAAGTAAAAACGTACTATCGAGTTCTAATCCTTTGGCCCTACAAACTGAATTTTCTCTATGGGATGACATTCTATGGTTGACTGTTACTCGCTCAACTCATGCTGATATCATCCAAACAACAAATGGTGCAATAAAAACCGAGCCACAAGAAAGTACTACAGCCGCAGCTGTCTACTACAAAACAATAAAAGTAAAGAATCCTAAATCAGTACACATACACGTAAGGAAGATACCACGAAAAAAACACCACTATTTTATCAATGGCTATAAATAGAAAACACACAGTAAAGAATCTTTGTATTTAACTGATGTAAATACACTGCTATCTTTAAATGAATACACATACTCTTCTCGTCATATTGAACGACTTTCCCATAGAAACATGAAAAAAAAACTGTATTTGCCAATAAAATTTACAATAATTTTTTTAAATTAATACAAAGGGAGAAAAAATTAATTTATTTGCGCGGAAATGTTTCTAAATGAATATTTGTTCTCTATGTAATACTTACCACTTGCTAAACGATGAAGGAAAACATCGTGAGGAAACCTGCATGCCCCAAAATGAGTGTAATTGTGCCCGCAGTACGGCGATAGTGCTCACCACCCATTTCGTTGCCGTTGGGACGTAATAATCGTCGGTAAAACGCTGGTGTACCGGGTGTGGATTGTGACTTGCATTTCACAGTTCACACTCGGTAACACCTCTGACATCCCCTTGTAGATTCATGTCGTGACGATTTTAAATTGCTTAGGAAAGTATGAAGAGTACGTTGTTTCGTTTGAATAGCAGTCCATTTACATCCAGCACAGAGATTGACCCAGCCAACTTTTAAAACTTTAAGGTTAGATTGCAGATCATAGTATCAATAAAAAAAACTATAACGCTTAACAGTTTCCAGCTAAACATATTATGACTTGATCAGAACATAAAATTGGCAAAATCGTGAAGTATGAAATAAAATAAGAAACGATCGTTTTTCAACAAAAAGTCATAGATATATTCAATGACGAGCGCAGCGAGGAAGATCGTGTAAGGTTGCTGGTAATCATGAATTAGAAGGAATAGATATCTTCCTTCCTATAAAATCTAGGTGGTAGAGCTGATGCCAGGCTCGACTGTGGAGGTATCACCATCTTACTCGCAAATCCCCCGAAGTTATTCGGCGGCCCACCATTGCCTGGGACCAATGGATAGCGTTAAATCTATCCCAAATTGCCGGGCCTTAAATAAAACAGGCTGGTGACGTGCAGCGGCGTCACTGGTGCAAGGGTTTCGGCGCCGCGCTCACCAACCTGCCTGCACAGCGTGTGTGAGTATGGGCATTTCTTCCAGGAGGTCCACTAAGAGTGGCGAAATCTTGGAAAGGCCTATGTCCAGTAGTGGACGAAACAAGCTGATGGTTGGATGGAATCATAAATTCAGGAGCCTGGCGAAGTGGAGCGGAAAGAGACGACCCCCGTAGTTTTGTCATGTAATTGTCAATTCTACGTCATGGCTACTACACATACACAATAAATGTAAAATTGTAATGTTATTTTTTTTTTCAACGCTCTTACAATACCGCAGACAATTAATGCCGATTCTGAAGGATTTCATTTTATGTTTAGTTGTTAAGAGGCCGGCGAAGCTTTTGTAGTTCATACAAACGAAATACCAAAACCATTTGTAAATCATTGATATTCTTAGGGTAGTGTGTGTTTCCATCATGTCATGATGGCCGTTGGGGCCGAAAAACTTTAGAATGGAGACCACGTACAGCAAAGCGTCGTGTAGGCCGCCCTCGTGCCCGCTGGGCCGACGACCTGAAGGACGTTGCAGGGGGCGGCTGGATGAGGAGGACGGAGGACCGACATGAGTGGCGAAATTTGGGAAAGGCCTATGTCTAGCAGTGGACGAACACGGGATGATGGATGGATGGATGGAGTGTGTATTTATTCCGATCGGATTACAGAATATCCAGGTTTCCAAATATATATTTTGAAAGTACACTGGTTTAAAGACGAGATATAAGTAATTTAAAATTTCCATAGAAAAATTATTTTACTCATATTTCCTGTTTACATCAGTGTTCTTCTTTAACATGTATGCGGGAACATAGATATTCCGTAATACAATCGGAATAAACACATCCTACCTCATGAATATGTTTAATTTAAAAAATATTTTGGTATATCATTTGTATGAAATATACATGATTCGCCGGCCCCTTAAGCGTTATCGACAGAAGCTATATTACTTTTAAAGAATTTAAGAGGATAGGTTCCGAAAAATCATAATATATTCTCCCTTGTTTGAAGAATCTAGCAATATTAGATATTTGAAAAAAACTTAGACTTCTGTCAAGAATATAATGCACACTCTTATCGAAACAGAATCTTCAGACGTCATTCCAACATTGAATCATAAAAAATCAAAGATGACTCCAAAAAAAGTTTTCATGTCGAGTTTTAACATTATTTGAGCAAAATCATATTATATTATTTATGAATTAAAATCTGTATAAACTTTATTAAAGTCTTATCCAAACAGATATTTGATACAAAATTTAGTTTTTTTTAATAATAAACTTCGTGATAAAAGTCGTCATTTTGATAATTTTCCAGAATTTCAGTATTTTCAGAATCTCGTACTGCAGGTTTTTCCGCATTGAGTAACAGCGATCAATACAATCGGAACCTATTCTCATAAGTTTTGACAGCACTAAAACTAAAATTTAAGCCTTCAGAATCGACTTTAATGACCTTGGGTCTCGGTGACCCGAGTTTTGTGAATATCTTTTTAATAAAATGAAATTTTTACATATTTAAATATTTGTTCGCTTTAGTAAAGATTTTGTGTATATGATTTAATAAGGAAAATTCCAATATATTCATCGAACTTTTATTAACTTCATCCAAAACACAAGCAAAACTACGTGCATTTTGGTCGTAATTTTGTTTCTTGCCATACTGTCATATTCGTACTTGCCGGTTTTGGCTTGACGCACATGGTATCTCCCTGGGGACAAACGCTCTGAGGAGCTCGCCAGCGGTGCGGGTAGGGAAGTAATGTATCTCCAGCTAATGGAACGTGGAAAAGCAGGGTGCGCGTTATATAATACCAAAAAAACCGGCCAAGTGCGAGTCGGACTCGCGCACGAAGAGTTCCGTACTATTATCTATAAAAACGGCAAAATAATCATGTCTGTTGTATGGGAGTGCGCAGGTTCGACTCGCACTTGGCCGGTTTTAGTATTTGTTGTTATAGCGGCAACAGAAATACATCATCTGTGAAATTTTCAACTGTCTAACTATCACGGTTCATGAGATACAGCCTGGTGACAGACGGACAGCGAAGTCTTAGTAATAGGGTCCCGTTAGTTACCCTTTGGGTATGGAACCCTAAAAACTGGTCAAGTGCGAGTAGGGCTCGCGCTTGAAGGCTCCGTACCATACAAATAAATTAATAAAATTAAATGTTTTGAATAAATATTACAAACTTAGTAAATGTGTGAAACAAAACTAAAAATTTAAATTGATTGACTATCACTCGTTAACTTGTAAAGCCTACTTCTACACACATACTTTTTAACCGAGCTCAAAAAAACAGGAGTTTTTTCAATTAGACGGTATTTTTTCCTTTTTAGGGTTCCGTACCTCAAGAGGAAAAACCGTTCCCTTATAGGACCACTTTGTTGTCCGTCTGTCTATCCGTCCCTCCGTCAAGACCCTTTACCTCGGAAACGCGTGGAGGTATCGAGTACTACAGGTATCGAGGTCTACAGTCCCCAGGTTTTCAAGCTGTGAAAAAATTAAACTTCTAAGTTACGTAAACATAGATACGGTCGTTTATGACGCAAAAAAAACGTATATTGCGACACTGCCAAGGGAATCAAAATTTATCCCCCGCCAATCGAGTTAAAAAGCGGCACGGCCGTACCATCATCCTTTTCTCGAAACAGTTGAGGCCATTTTTGACCCCCCTATAACTTCGTTGTGGATAAAATTAGAAGCCTGAATTTTCAGTAACCAAGTAGGCTTTGTATACACATGGTATATTTCAAATTTCATTCAATTTAAACCAGTGGTTTGAGAATTATAACTAGTCAAAGTTTCTCAATTTTGTCACTCACTCACTCACTGACTGACCGATCATCTAGAAGCTTCAAATTTGGAATACAATTAGTGTTTAGTGTATATCAACTTTGCGTCGGGTACGATGAGGGGTGGACTTTTTGATAGTTAGGGTTTTATGATAATTTTATTTTTATAGCATAGGTTCTTCTTTTTCTTTTACTTTTAGGATTTTAGTTTATAATATTTTGTTTATTTTGTTATTGGTCCAGTGCTCTAGATACCTCAACTGCATAAATAACTTTGTAATCCCTTATAGACTTATAGGATTACAAAGTTACATTTTCAGTTGTAAGTAGAAGGTACCGGAAAGGAAAAAAGTAGGACCATTGAAGAATAAATATTATGGACGCGAAACGCCTTGAACATTTCTCATAGCATAACGATCTAAATTCATCTATTGTTAGTTGCGTTTGGTTAGGCTCCTTCTTGCCTGTCATAGAATGTGTGTGACGTGTCGTATTATAATTATAACACATATAAATAAAATAGTCTAGTCCGTGTATTTCAGTCAGATATTGTTTGATTTCATTCCTTCAGGTTATGGGCCGTCCCGTACCTGTGTAGGTTTCAATAAAAAAGTGCTAAAAATCAGTTTCCAAAAAATCTATAACCTCACTTCCGCGAGCTTACTTCTTCAGTACATAAAGAGACGAAAATACCAAAAGATGTCATCAAACATGGTATCTATTCAAAAATTGACTGGAAGAGATAACTACAGTACGTGGAAATTTGCAATGGAGGCATTCTTGCAAGATGAAGAATTGTGGGAATATGTGTCACCCGGTACCAAAGTAGACGAAAAAAAAGACATCAAAGCCAAGTCAAAAATTATTTTGTCAATTGATCCACAAGTATATGTACATGTTCAAGATGCCACAACCGCCAAAAAGTATGGGATAATCTATCTCGAGCATTTGAAGACTCAGGTTTGCTCCGGAGAGTTGGACTTCTCAGATATCTGATAAATACTAATCTAGAATTAAGTTCCAGTGTAGATGATTATATGAACAAGATTATGACGTCAGCACATAAATTAAGAAATATTGGATTTAATGTTGATGACGAATGGCTTGGGACTTTAATGTTAGCTGGCTTGCCGGATCAATACAAGCCCGGTTCCGGTATAAAAATTAGTGCAGATATGATAAAAACTAAGCTTTTACAGGAGATTAGAACAGCTGTCACTACTGATTTTTATACAAAACCATATAAAAAATACCAAATGAATAAAGAAAGCCACCTGAGTAAGCCCAAAGGCCCCCGTTGTTTTAACTGCAACAAGCATGGGCATATAAGCAAGCAATGCTGGTTAAAAAAAGAAGCCTGATAATGGAAACAGTGGTTTTGTAGCTGCTTTTACAGTCAACACACTTAATGATTCCTTAAGCTGGCATGTAGATTCAGGTGCATCAGCACACATGACTATGCACCGAGACTGGCTTGATAATGAGACTGCACCACCTGTACAGAGCATCAGAATCGCCAATAATAAAATACTTCGGGTAGAAAGTTGTGGCAATATTTCTATAAAAGTACCAAATGAAAAAACTGGCACCTCTTATTGTATACAGGTGAGGGATGTATTATTTATTCCTGAACTATCAACTAACTTACTTTCTGTCAGTAAAATAGTAAAGAATGGTTGCAAAATTGAGTTCAGCAGTAATGGTTGTCAATTGAAAAATACAAATGGACAAAAAGTGGCCGAGGCAAAATTGATAAATAACACTTATAAGCTAAAAACTTACAGCAGTGGGTAAGCGCTGGCAGTTGCAACAGAAGACTCTTATTTATGGCATCAAAGAATGGGTCACCTGAATTTTCAAGATGTTCATAAGCTTTCAGGTCTTGCTACTGGAATTAAGTTGTCATCGCAAAAGGAAGATTGTATCTGCACCTCCTGCTTGGAAGCGAAGCAAACCAGACTACCGTTTAACAATGAAGGCACCCGAGCAGCTGATCTGCTAGAGCTTATTCATTCTGATGTCTGCGGACCTATGGAGACTGCATCTCAGAGGAGCAAGGTATTTTGTTACCTTTATTGACGATTATTCAAGAAAAGTTTTTGTGTACTTTATGAAAAATAAATCTAGAGTCTTAGACAAATTTATAGGATTTAAAAATCGAGTAGAGAACGAATTAAATCTAAAAATCAAGATTTTACGAAGTGACAATGGCAAAGAATACATAAATAATAGTTTTGACAAATACTTGAAACGCTTTGGCATAAAGCACCAAACAAGCAATCCATATACCCCGGAGCAGAACGGAATAAGTGAGCGAATGAACCGTACTTTGGTAGAGCGTGCTAAATGCATGTTATTTAATGCAAATTTACAGAAAGAGTACTGGGCGGAGGCTGTTGGATCAACTGCATACATTGTTAACCGCTCGCAGACTTGTGCGCTTTCTGACGTCACTCCTCAGAAAGTGTGGAAGGGCTTCAAACCAGATCTAAGCCATATGAGAATATTTGGTTGCAAAGCGATGGTGCACATACCTAAAGAAAAACGTCTAAAATTTGATCCCAAGTCACGTGAGTAAATATTCATTGGATATAGCGAATGTACAAAAGGCTACCGTTTCATTGATCCGAAAAGTAAGGAAATAGTGATGAGCAGGGATGTTGTGTTCTTAGAAGCCACTGTAAAAATAAATAAAATTAGTACACATGTTAAACAAACAGAAAGCAAGAAAGTAACTGAAAATGAAAATATTAGTAAAAATGAGCTAAAAGAAGAGCAAGAAACTAATTCTACATTTAAAGAAAATGAAATGTACTTACCGTTATATGAGATAAATGAAGTTCAAGCTAATTTGGATGATGAAGCAATTGAAAATGTAATAGCATCAGACATATCTGTCGAAACAAGCTCGCCTGTTATTGTTACAGACGGCTCGAGCTTATATGATGATCCTAATGATGAAACATACTTACCAGAAGATGACTTGAGCACATCAGAAGCTTCACACATAAACATAAGACCACGCCACAGGAATGTCTACGATGATGATGATGTGAAAATACGTCCAAATGACGTGTCGTTTTTATGTGTAAATGGTGAGTTTGCTACAAGTTTACTAGATGAAGATCCACAGAGTCATATTGAAGCATTAAGTAGTAGCAAAGCCGATTTATGGAAGACAGCAATGGACAAAGCGCACCAGTCACTAATGGAAAATGAAACTTGGAGTGTTGTTGAGTTACCGAAGAACAAAAAAGTCATTCTATGCAAGAGGGTTTATAAAACCAAAAGAGATGAAAAAGGAAATAAAGTCCAATACAAAGCTCGCCTTGTTATAAAAGGATATAAACAAATAAAAGGAGTTTATTACACTGATGTGTATGCACCAGTGGTTAGATATTCTTCACTTAGATAACTTATTGGCTTAGCAGCAAAATACAAGTTGAACATACATCTGATGGAAGCAATATCAGCATTTTTGCAGGGCGAAATAGATGAAGAAATATACATGTCTTTACCACCTTGCTATGAAGTAAAGAATAAAGCATGCCGTCTAAACAAAGCTTTATACGGGCTTAAACAAGCAAGTCGCCAGTGGAATAAGAAGTTGAATGCAGCACTATTGGAAAACGGTATGACTCGATCCAAAATAGATCCCTGTATCTATCATAGAATATTAAATGAAAAGGATATTTTATTCATTACAGTCTATGTTGACGATTTACTTCTTTTCTTTAATCGTGAGGAGACTGCTGGGCAAATTAAACCAAAATTTCAAGAAAAATTCAGTATGAAGGACATTGGCACAACAAAAAAGTGAATAACAGAATTTTCAGAATAACACAAAATGAAAATTTAAATGAAGTGTCCATAGATCAGTCACTATATGTGAAAAAGATTTTGATCCGTTTTGGGATGTATGATTATAAGCCTGTGCCTACACCTTATGATCCAGGAACACAACTCAAAAAGGCTGAAAACGAAAGTGAAGTACTCAAAAACATACCTTATCAAGAGGCCATAGGATGTTTGTTATACCTGTCGCAAGGTACACGTCCAGATATCACCTACTCCGTCAGTTCAGTTAGCAGGTTTAATAACAAACCTACTGCACAACATTGGGTAGCAATCAAAAGAATATTGTGATATTTGAGAGGCACAAATAACTTGAGACTTTCTTTCAAAAACGACAGTACAAATGTATATGGATTTTGTGATACTAATTGGGCAACTGACTGTGAAGACTGAAGATCTACGACTGAATACCTATTTATCTTTCAGGGTGCTTCAATTAGCTGGAATTCAAAAAGACAGCAAACGGTGGCATTGTCCAGTACCGAAGCCGAATACTGGCGACCGCCGCGCAGGAAGAATTATGGCTCAAACAGCTTGAGGAAGATTATTGGCCTAATCTTACAGGTATACCAATGACTATGTTTTGTGATAATCAGAGTGCCATCAGCCTTTCAAGTTCTGATGCTTATCACGCAAGAAGCAAACATATTAACGTCCGTTACCACTTTGTGAAAGAAAAGGGGCCTATCTGTTAAAGTTGTAAGCTGTATTATTGATTTATTAGCTCCATATTTAGCTTTAATCTTTTAATAAATGTGTAGATGATGGTGTCTTTCCTGATTTAATGAAGTTGAGTAAATTGATCCCCCTTTTTAAATCAGGCGACAATGAAGACCCTTCCAACTATAGTTATTATCTCATTTTACTTAAATAAGTTTTTTCACATTGAACAATATGAATTCACTAAAGGGAGGTCAACCACTGATGCAGGAGTTGCTTTAGTCAAGCACATATTTGACGCTTGGGAAGCAAAGCAGGATGCATTCGGTGTATTTTGTGACCTCTCAAAAGCTTTTGATTGCGTTAATCATGAAACACTTTTATGTAAATTAGATCACTATGGAGTTAAGCGTAAATCTTTGGCGTTATTTAAGTCATACCTTAGTGACTGGATTCAAAAGGTAAACATTAATGAAGTAAAGTCATCTGGAGCATTAGTTAAAATGGGTGTTCCGCAGGGCTCCATATTGGGGCCCCTATTGTTTTTAATATACATAAATGACCTTCCTTACTTAGTTAGAGATTTATCTGAGATAGTTCTATTCGCAGATGACACGTCACTTATTTTTAATGTGAATCGACATAACGATATTCTTGATGACGCGAATTCAACTCTCTCTCTGATTCTTGATTGGTTCACTGCAAATAATTTAGTTCTAAATGCAAAAAAGACGAAACGTATAAAGTTTACTTTACCAAATGTAATTCAAGTAGATGTTAGTTTATTTTTGCAAGGGTCCAAGCTGGAGTTAGTTAACGAAACTAAGTTTTTGGGTATTACTATAGACTCTCGTCTTCAGTGGGGTCCCCACATAGAAGCTCTTTGTGATAGACTTAGTTCAGCCGCATACGCTGTTAGACGCATAAGGCAGATTACTGATGAAGATACTGCTAGATTAGTATGTTTCAGTTATTTTCATAGCATTATGTCATATGGCATAATGTTGTGGGGTTGAGCCGCGGATATAGAAGCAGTATTTTCATCAGTTTTGTCTTGCAAAAGAGAGCAATTCGGTCTATTTATAACATGAAGTGCAGAGATTCATTAAGAAAAAAGTTTAAAGAAATTAATATATTTACGGTCGCATGTGAATTTATTTATCAAGTTATTAGATATGTCAGAAAAAATATTGATAATTTCCCGAGGCTTGGTGTGCACCACTCTGTTGAAACCAGAAACAAACATAAACTAGCTTTTCCAAAATTAAGACTTGCCAAAGTAGGTACCTCTTTTGTAGGATATGGTATAAGATTTTACAATAAGCTTCCAGAGGAGGTCCTTAGTTTGCCTGAAAATAAGTTTAAACTATATATTAAGCAGGGACTACGTGAAAGCTTAGTATAAAATCAATAATTATTTGGACGATAATGAAGCATGGTGTAATAAATAATAATAATCTTATTCAAAATTGTAATTCATAATTAGCATATTTTAATACTGTATGATTCCTCTAAAGGCTTAAAATTAATTAATATGTAAACTTACTTTGTTAAAAGTAATAGACAATATGAGACGGGTTGACTAAGATATATTTTTTTCTCGTGACTAATTCCTGCAGTCTTATATTTTTTTATGCCTTTACTTGAGTAGGTATGTATATGATTTTGTATCTTATGTTTTATTTAGAAAAAAGGAATGTTTGCTAAGTTTCTTGCCCTTCTTCTTAGCAATACTAACCGAATGGTGCGGATGGTTAGGCATTATGTATATTTAATATTTTTATTCCTATATTTCTCTATTTTGTGCAGGTGTATAACTTTATTACATTTTAGTAGCCCAACCTTAATATTTTTTGTATGTATTTCCCTTTTTTATTTATGAACTTATTTCTTCATTGCATTTTTTCATTTGGAAGAGTGGTTCTTCGAGGTAGGTCCCGTTTTAGTGTGGTCTTGATCTGATTACGGTCTTAAGATTAAGTCTGTCTGTATGTTATGTTTTAACTCGAGAACCACTCATCGGATTTGAATACGTTTTTTTTTTTCATTATCATCGTATTGGCCCTAGTCAACTCAAGGGGATGTAAATAAAATAACGCCCAAGCTGAAAACGGGAAAATATTTAATAAACCCTTTTAACTCAAAACCATGTATGTAACGGATTTAGATGCGGTTATTTTTATTTACAATCGTAGTAACCCTGGTCAACATAAAGGCTATATGGGTTTTCATAAAATAACTTCTAACACCGAAAAGAATTGAAAGAAAAAATGGACACAAAAACCGGCCAAGTGCGAGTCGGACTCGCGCACCAAGGGTTCCGTACCATTATCTATGAAACGGCAAAAAAATCATGTCTGTTGTATGGGAGTGCGCAGGTCCGACTCTCGCTTGACCAGTTTTA
Source organism: Ypsolopha scabrella (assembly GCA_910592155.1). Lineage (NCBI taxonomy): Eukaryota > Metazoa > Arthropoda > Insecta > Lepidoptera > Ypsolophidae > Ypsolopha > Ypsolopha scabrella. Next base: position 19,309,519 of record OU342983.1, read on the forward strand.
GTCATTATTATTGTAGCGGCAACAGAAATACATCATTTGTGAATATTTCAACTGTCTAACTATCACGGTTCTTGAGATACAGCCTGGTGACAGACGGACAGACAGATAGACGGACAGCGGAGTCTTAGTAATAGGGTCCCGTTGGCTATCCAGCGTAGTGTAGGCCGACCTCGTGCCCGCTGGACCGACGACCTGAAGGACGTTGCGGGGGGCGGCTGGATGAGGAGGACGGAGGACCGACATGAGTGGCGAAATTTGGGAAAGGCCTATGTCCAGCAGTGGACAAACACGGGCTGATGGATGGATGGATGGATGGTTATCCTTTGGGTACGGAACCCTAAAAAGGACGTATTTCATTTTGGTTCCCACAATTCAAAGAAACATGTGGGCCAGCGTCAACTCAAAGGATAAACTACCTACACTTATTACGTAATATCTAACGTTGTAGAGCGTAATAGTTAAAGTGGTAGAGCTGATGCCGGGCTCGACTGTGGAGGTACCACCATCTTACTCGCAAACCCTCCCGAAGTTATTCGAGGGAGAGTAAGAGAACAGCTCTCAGGCAAAACCAGGCGGCCCACCATTGCCTGGGACCGATGGATGGCGGTATATCCATCCCCAATTGCCCGGCCTTATAAATAGGTAAAACAGACCGATGACAGCGGCGTCACTGGTGCGAGGGTTTCGGCACCGCGCTCAATAACCCGCCTGCCCAGCGTGTGTGAGTATGGGAATTTCTTCCAGGAGAACCGTCAAGAGTGACGAAATCTTGGAAAGGCCTATGTCCAGCAGTGGACGAAACAGGCTGATGGATGGATGGATTTAACTTTAACGAAGTTTGTAAAAAGGGTATGTTGTGCTGTGATATGGATAGTTATAAACACATTTTTTTAGTGCTAGATTATTATGTCTAATAAATATTTAAATAAATATCATTAAATGTATTATCCGTGGGTGGCGGATGAATGAGGAGGACGGAAGACCGCCAAGAGTAGCGTAATTTTGGGAAAGCTCTTGTCCAGCAGTGGACGAACACAGGCTGATGGATGTATGGATGGATAATCCGCGAGCCCTCTAGAAGGTCACTGTTAAGGGAAGAGGGTTAGATTTTGATGCTATACAAAAGTATTGTCATCTTATTTGTATGCTAATATAAAATATGTATGTGTGGGTATATGCGTAAGATCGAATATAAATTAATAGTACATTACTGCTAAGACCAGGAAATAAGCAATCCTGGACGAGTAAGTTAAAAATCAGAGCCCGTAGGGCGAGGAGTTTTATATACGAGGCCAGGATTGCTAATTCATGGTCGAAGCAAGTATAGTGCTTTTCTCAAAAATAAAATGAGACATTTTAATGTTTTTCATGATAATGAGTTGTATCAAATAAAGGGTGTTTTTTTTAGAGGTATAGAACTTTGAAATGGAATAAAACAAAGATGATTTTTTTGTTTGATATGATTGATATGAAATTTATTTTATTCGAAAGACAATCTTCTGGCATTATAATTTAAATATGACTTCAGGCATATATTCGCCACGGTTGGCTCGGACGTAGTCTAATCTGGAGGTCCAATTTTCGATGACTTTTTCCAACATTTGTGGCCGTATATCGGCAATAACTCGCCGAGTGTTGTCCTCCAAGTGGTCAATCGTTTCGGGCTTATCGGTGTAGACTTTTTTCGTTCATCAATTGAACAACCATGATGTGCAGGAGTTGTGGTTTCAACAAGACGGCGCAACATGTCACACAGCTCGTGACACAATTAATTTATTGAAGGAAACGTTTGGTAACCGCATAGTTTCACGTTTCGGACCCGTGAATTGGCCTCCAAGATCGTGCGATTTAACGCCACTTTACTATTTTCTGTGGGGATATGTAAAGTCGCAAGTCTACGCCGATAAGCCCGAAACGATTGACCACTTGCAGGACAACATTTGGCGAGTTATTGCCGATATACGGCCACAAATGTTGGAAAAAGTCATCGAAAATTGGACCTCCAGATTAGACTACGTCCGAGCCAGCCGTGGCGGACATATGCCAGAAGTCATATTTAAATTATAATGCCAAAAGATCGTCTTTCGAATAAAATAAATTTCATATCAATAAAAAAAAATCATATTTGTTTTATTCCATTTCAAAGTTCTATACCTCTAAAAAAAACACACGTTATAATAAACTGACTAGGAAATATTAAAAGTTACTTACTTGCGAATATTTGGGCGATTAGTCATGTTTATTGTTATTGATTTCTTCAGCAAAGCATTAATTGAGTACAATCTATATCAGAGCCCGCTTCTGAACTCATTTTGTAATTTATTTGCACAAAATACTTTCAACTAAAATTTAAAGCAACACAAATTCCCGCAACTTTTTTTTATTATTGCCAGCTGGGCGAAGGTATTTACCGCCATGCAGCTTTCTAGCCTTCTTCGTGGACAATGCTAGAGGAACGCTAAGAATTAAGAAAAAAAACAACGAGTAAAACCTCCTTAGTCTCTTATAAACATAGACACGGATAGTTTTAAAAAGAAAGCATATGAAATATATTCTCTATGTTCTCTGTGAACATATGGTATGTAATGGATTTTCATACGAACTTCCTGGACAGTTATTCAGATTTCCTGGACACTTTTTAATAGCTCGCCAGGATGAAGTATTTTCTGGTCGGTCCTTACAGTATGTAATGGTAATTACAATGTATTTTTGAGAAAAAATACTTTTTCTATCACCCAAACCTATACTGCCTATCCGTAAAATTTCAGGTACAATCCGTTTCAGATACTAGTAGGATAGGATCTTGTCATACCTGATGTGTGTGTGCGTTGGCAGCTTTGACATAAATGCACATAGTGCGCTAACGCGCTAAAGCATAAGGTGTGACAAGGTCCTATCCTAATAGCATCTGAAAAGGATAGTATTCAACATGTTAAAAAAATACTACTAAGTAAGTACTCAGAAATCTTGTATGTTAAGCTAGACGATGTCTTAGAGACGAAGAACCTAGTCGCTGATTAATAAATATAATTAAAGTGGAACTTGTACACTGAGACTTTTATTTGTGTTAGAATGAAGTTCCATCAAGGCGTCACACGTCACACCTTACAGTATAAATTTGGGCCGACTAGTACAAGACTTATGTGCATATTTTTTGTGTTCTTACCTACTACTAACCACTTGCTGAACGGTAACGGAAAACATCGCGGGGAAACCTGTACGGCGATAGGGCTCACCACCCATCACGTTGGGACGTAATAGTCATCGGTGAAACGCGGGTGTACTGGGTGTGGACTGGACACCCCCTCAGGGATTCATGTCGTTATGATATGTTTCTCTAAAAAATCAAAGTGAGTCTTAGCTGTACTATTTTTTTTATTGTGATACCGCAGTTCCAAAATATGTAATGTACTCAATAGTCAATTTATTTATTTATTTCATAATCACATCGTCGTCACGTCAAGTGGGTGTGTCACTTTTCGCCGACATATTTTACGTCCCAAGATCTATGCATAAAACAACAAAGTCATGAATGAAAGCAGGAAAGAAGTTATAACTCTTGTTCTTTGTTAAGCGCTATCAGGTGTCTTCTAGCTAAGCCCCGGTAAGTTTCTACTTAGCTGCATAAGCCGACTCATTACGACTTATTTCAGACTTATCTTATCTCCGAGTTCGCGGGCAAGATTCTCCGTAAATTGTGTTGGAAATTGCTACTATCTGAGAAACTTTCTTGCGCTGAACTCGGTATGATAAACACGCCACAAACCAGGGTCCGTATAAGGCTAGATATAGGTAATAGATGCACAACTTCAAATGAGCATATCACATTGTGTAACTTGGTTAATCGGTAAAGCAAAAATGATATAGACCTAAGACTATAGGGCTGATAGATTCATCTTAGAAAAAACGCAAAATCTTCAAGTGCGCTCGATAGAAAAAAAAAAAACATGTTTTTCGAGTGTTAAAGGGCCTTTCTTAAATCATACAGCCTTGAAATTTGTATTAAAAATAAGTTAACAAATGACATCGTCGGATTCGTCAGTTCGTCTTAGAATATTTTAAAATTTTCATCTAGAAGCAGAGTTATTAAATCAATCTGGCCAAGTGCGTGTCGGGCCACGCGCAATGTAGGGTTACGTAGTTGCCCGGTAAATTTTAAGCCATCAAAAACTAAACTTGTAAAAAAAACAAGTCTCGCAACTCAGTTCTTCTACCGTAAAAAGTCGTGTAAATCCAAGTCGTTTAATTTATTCAGTCCCTACTTAAGAGACCTTCTGTCTTAAGTTATTACATAATCAGCAAACCTAACAACATCTTACAGTGACCATATCAATATTAAAAATCTTTTATGTTTTAAATAAATAGATTGACTTGGCCATCGCATGAAAACACAATGTACCTCACAAGTAACACATATTTTATTAAACTAGATTATTTAGTGCGATTGCCAAGTTAATCTATGTATATAAAACATAAAAGACTTTTAATAATGATATGGTCACCATAAGATGTTGCTAGGTTAGCTAATTACATATGTAATAACTTAAGACGGAAGGTCCCTTAAGTAGGGACTGAATGAATTAACATTAACACTTGGATTTACATGGATCTCACGACTTTTTACGGTAGAAGAACTAAGTTGCGAGACTTGTTTTTTTTTTTGCAAGTTTTGTTTTTGATCGGCTCTCATTTCTTTTTGTAGGACTTACTTTTTTCCTTTCCGGTACCTTCTACTTCTCCTATATATTTATATGGGATTACAAAGTTATTTATGTAGTGTATCTAGAGCAGTGGACGGAAATTGCAAAATATTTTAGTTTTTCCTTGATTTATATACTAAACGCTAATTGTATTCCAAATTTGAAGCTTCTATGTCTGCAAGAAGTGCCTTAGAATTTTGATGATCAGTCAGTGAGTGAGTGAGTGACAAAATTGAAAAACTTTGACTGGTTATAATTTTTAAAATTCTGGTTCAAATTAAATGTAATTTGAAATATATCGTGTATATCAATACCTGCTTGGTTACTGAAAATTAAGGCTTCTAGTTTTATCCACAACGAAGTTATAGGGGGGTCGAAAATGGCCTGAACTGTCTAGAGAAAAGGATAGTACGGCCCCGCTGCTTTTTAGCTCGACTTGGCGGGGACTGCCGTGCCCCCAGATAAGTTGGTCTACTAATAAAGACCGCGCCAAACTTCTAGTCCCATACATTAGAGGGGACCAAATGTTTGGCGCGTGTACTCGTCAACCTGTAAAGCCTACTTAGCTGTGATAGTTTTCCTTTTAAATTTATTATATATACTACTTCTGTGAATTTTTTCACTTTTCTACATAAACAACCGTTTCGCCGGCAGGGCCGGGGGGGGGGGACGCTCCACCCTAAACTAAAATTTTCACTTTAAAGCTTAATGTTTCACCAACGGAGCCCTAAATCGAAAAATGGTTTTCACACACCCAAAATGTTTTTGAACGACCTATTCAACCATACCCTACACTATGGGATAGACGAGAAAAAAAGTTCATCCCCAGTTTACGTGTATGAGAGGTACCCATAAAAAAATGTTTTTTTCAAGATTTTATTTTACCATTTTGTCGGCGTGATTAATATTTATATCCATGCCAAATTACAGGTTTCTAGTACTAATAGTCTCTGAGCTAAGCCGAGGACAGACGGACATGGCAAAACTATAAGGGTTCCTTGTCGGACTACGGAACCCTAAAAACGCAGAATTTTGTGGGTGCGTGTTTCTTGGTGGTCGTAGCAGCCACGGCTGAGAGCGCGCTATTTTAAACTAAAAGGAAACGTCGTAGAGTTCAGTTCTGATTGATGCAAAATAAGGTGCTCAATCTAAACCATAACTACTTTTTTGAAAGGAAGTAAAATGATGAGAAAATATTTATAACATTACATTATTTCGAAGTAGTTAAAGGCATGTTTTTAGGGTTCCACGCCCAAATGGCAAGAATGAGTCTGCTGTCTGTCCGTTCGTTTGTCACGGGTCTCTTACTAGCAGGCGGAATGAGTTACAGATCTAAAATTTTGTTATGCTGTTTAATGTTGACTTTGACCTTAAACGGATTATTGAATTAAAAATTAAATTAACTTTCAGGAGCATCGTATGAAATACATGAAAATACATGAAAAAGATACCTAAAAAAATATTTTTTTCTCATCCCGTCCCGAGGGATGTAATTTCTTCCATCCATCAGCCTGTTTCGTCCACTGCTGGACATAGGCCTTTCCAGGATTTCGCCACTCTTGGCGGTCCTCCTGGAAGAAATGCCCATACTCACACACGCTGGGCAGGCGGGTTGGTGAGCGCGGTGCCGAAACCCTTGCACCAGTGACGCCGCTGCCCATCACCAGTCTGATTTATATAAGTCCCGGCAATTGGGGATGGATATACCGCCATCCATCGGTCCCAGGCAATGGTGGGCCGCCTGGCCTTTTGCCTGAGAGCTGTCCTCTTACTCTCCCTCGAATAACTTAGGGAGGATTTCCGAGTAAGATGGTGGTACCTCCACAGTCGAGCCCGGCATTAGCTCTACCACCTATTTCTTAGAACTTATTAAATATGGTACAAATGTATTTTTTCTTTTCTTTTTATCTACAAAAAAGAAATAGGGCCTATAAAGTTGTCAGCTTTAGACCATTTCCGTCACAGGTTCTATCTCAAAAACTAAACTAGTCAGGAATTTGAAATTGTATGTATATTATGTCCTTTATACAATTTTATACAAGAAATACTGAAAACGCCGATTAAAAAACATAATAAATATGTGGGCGGAAATGTTTTGTTTTAATTTTTGTAATTTTTTTTCTGCAGATTTTGTTTCATATAATTTAAGCCTAATCTTAAATAAATGGTACAGAACTCTTAGGGCCCAAGTACTACACGAACTTGACCAGTTTTTTATACCCTCTGGGCTTACGCTTAGGCAGTACCGCGCCTGATGAAAAGCGTCAAGGAGAACTGATTGATATGAAGCGCACTTCAAAGATTCAAGATTCAAATTGTTTATTTGTAAAATAGATACATAAAGTAAACGTTTTACATGTCAAATCTAATCTGTATAAAAATAATATTTTATGATGAAACAAATATGATACGGGAAATATATAAAAAAAACTGTATTTAAGTTGGGCTACTAAAATTATACACATGCATAAAATAAAGACTTATTGGAATAAGAATATGATTATATGTAACTACACAATGCAATTAATAAATAAGTTGATACATAAACTGAATAGACCCTAAATAAATATAATGCCTAGCCAAATATGTAAATACTAACATAAGTAAGAAATTAAAATATTGTGTGTAGATACTTACATAATTCAATGAATAAATAAGTTATTAGATAAATAAACTATAAATAGATATAATGCCTGAATCCGCCCATTCGATTAATCTTGCTAAGAAGAAGTGTATTGACTCTAAGCTGGTGAGCTGAAGGTTTAATAAAACTGTAGATGCGCTGATATGAATATAGACCTTTATTTGAGTAATTATAGAATTTTACAATAGCTTGAAAATAGTGAAGTGACCACGTAATCACACATTTTTGTTTCTCCAGAGGGTTATGTGTCAAAAAGTGACAGCTTTATTTTTATTGTTGGAAACGTTCCGTTTCACCATGCTCCCCGCCTTGAAGTGGTTCCGCTTCAACGCAAATTGGTAAAGGACATATGGTGTTGTAAGCTCGCCGTATAGTGCCTTTGTTCGTGTGAAGTTCAGCAACCCGGTTGACACCATCTGATCCTGAAAATAAGCGGGTAACACGTCCCAAGCGCCAAAGGAGAGGTTTTGTTGAAGGGTCCTTGATTAGGACCAAAGATCCCAGTTCCAAAGTTCCATGATTTTGATGCCATTTGGTTTTCTTTTGTAGTTCCGTGATGTATTCCGCGGAGAAGCGCTTCCAAAAATGATTTCTCAAGACTTCTATTCTTTTGAATCTTTGTAGTTGGCTGATCTTAGTTGGTGGCACATCAGAAGTTGCGGGATCAGTTGCAAACGGCGTCATCACTCTTCCGATCAGGAAATGTGATGGGGTTAAAGGAACGAGGTCGGAAGGGTCTGTGGATAATGGTACAAGCGGCCTTGAATTTAAAATGGACTCTATTCGACAAAGACAAGTAGCCATTTCCTCGTAAGTTAAATGGGTTAGGCCCAGAATTCTGCGGAGATGATGTTTAACGGACTTCACCGCCGATTCCCATATCCCACCGAAGTGTGGAGTGTACGCGGGAATAAATGAAACGTTAATACCAGTATCTGCAAGATCTCTCGTCATATCTTGCTCTAATAACTTGGCTAACTCATTAAAGGCGCCAACAAAGGTGGTTCCATTGTCAGAGAAGACTTGTCGTGGTTTACCTCTACGTGCGATGAACCTGCTGAAAGCCGCCAAGAAAGCCTCCTTGGTCATATCTGATACAAGCTCAAGATGCACAGCTCGAGTTGACATGCACACCAGAACACAAATGAAGCTTTTTATGACCTTACAGCCTCTGCCTTTTCTGTCTGCAATCATGACTGGCCCTGCATAGTCCACACCCGTGTCTAAGAAGGGATGGTCTAAATGAATCCGCTGTTTTGGGAGATTGCCCATTATAGGCTGAATTGTTTCTGCCCTTTGCCTGCAACAGGTTACACACAAACGTGCAGTCTTTTTTGCTAAGTTTTTTCCGTTAAGAGGCCAGTAGTTTTGTCGTATATTGGTTAAAAGTAATTGGGGTCCTGCATGAAATAAATCTTTATGAGTCTGTTCAAAGATAAGTTTGCAAAGATGAGATTTACTGCATAGCAAAATTGGATGTTTAACATTATAGTCGTAGAAAGAGTTTCTCAATCTCCCGCCTACACGAATAAGGCCCTTTGATTCCATAAAGGGTGAAAATGACAAAAGCCGATTTTTCGGCGGAAGATCTCGGCCCGCCTTGAGAATTTTATATTCCTCAGGGAATGATTCCTGCTGAGAAATGCTAAGAAGAAAATTCAAAGCGTACGATAACTCAGCCGAGGTAAGTATACCACTAGTTTTCGTGGCATTACGACTATTATGAATGAATCTGAACAGGTAAGCTACTGAGTTCAATAATTTCTTTAATTTTGAAAAATGGTTGACCAGTGTGTAAAATGCTGAATCTACTTCGGTTTTAGCGGTAGTTTCGCTTTGAACTGCAAAAACATAATGAGAATTTTGCTGATTTTTTACATCTGAATTTGGAAATGTTGGCCATTCAGTAGAATCTTCTTTCAGAAATTGAGGACCTGACCACCACATAGAGGAGGAAGCTAACTGATCGGCACTCAAACCCCTAGAGGCGAGATCTGCTGGATTAAGCTGAGAAGGTACGTAACGCCATTTATTTGTAGCGAAAGTATCCTGTATCTCCGACACTCTGTTTCTTACAAAGGGTTTAAGATCAGAGGGGGAAGAAGCTAGCCATCCTAAAACAATGGTGGAGTCACACCAAAAAATACAATCATCAATTTTTAAGGTAAGCGAATTAAGTACTTTAGAACACAGTCTTACTCCCATCAATGCACCGCAAAGTTCAAGACGTGGTATAGTCACCGTTTTGATAGGTGCCACTTTACTTTTAGAAGTGACAAGATGAACGCTTACTAATCCGTTTGCTGTTACAGAGCGTAAAAATATTGTCGTGCCTACGGCTCGTTCCGAGGCATCTGAGAAAATGTGTAATTGTATGAGTTGTGGTGTATCGCATGAAATCCACCTTGGGATTTGTATGTCATTCAGGTAAGGTAATGTGTTTTCAAAATTATACCAAGCTTTATAAATACTTTCATTTACAGGTTCGTCCCAGGAACAGTTTTCTATCCACAGTTGCTGCATAATAAATTTGGCTTCAACAATACAAGGCACTACAAGACCAAGGGGATCGAATATTTGCGAAATTGTGGATAAAATATGACGTTTTGTTACTTTACCGCTATGATTTAGGTTTATAGAAAATGTGAAGTTATCTTCATAGCATTTCCAGTGAAGGCCTAACGTTTTTGATGATTCATAGCTAAGATTAAGTGAATCTGACATTGGGCAGTCTGCCTGAATAGCTTGTAATATTTCTTTACTGTTTGATTTCCACTTACGTAGCTCAAATTTAGCTGAATCCAGCTCTGATTTGACATTGCGACAAAGTTGAACTGTGGCTGCAATAGAATTTCCACCCGATAAGAAATCGTCGACGTAAAAGTCATGTAAGATTGCTTGCTGTGCTTGTGTATCCTCACAATTATGGGCCAACTCTACAAGACACCTAGTTGCTAAGAATGGCGCTGATGCCGTGCCATATGTAACTGTATTAAGAGTGTATACTTTAATAGGCTCTGTGGGATTTGGTCTCCATAATATTTGTTGAAGATTGCGAAATTCTTCATTGATTTTGATTTGCCGATAGAATTTCGCTATATCTGCTGTAATAACATACTTGTGCTGGCGAAACCGTAGCAAGATGGACTGCAGGTCGTCTTGTACAGTTGGCCCAACCATTTGTATGCTGTTGTAGGACTTTCCAGAAGTACTGGCTGCCGACCCGTCATACACTACTCGTAATTTTGTAGTGCTTGAATCCCTAAGTATTCCACGATGTGGGAGTGTGTATGATTGTTCTGAATGTGAAGTTATTTCTGACATGTGCTCTAGGTTGAGGTATTCTTCCATAAACTCAACATATAGCGACTTAAACTGTAAATCTTTTTCAAACTTACGCTCGAGAGACAAAAATCGCCGTTTAGCCATGTTATAAGAGTCACCTAGTACTGTTTGCGGCTCCTTAAGCGGTATTGATACAACAAATCGACCATCGGAGTCTTTGTGTGTTGTTTCATTGAATATCTGCTCACATTTACGCTCATCTGGTGAAAGATTGTGCTTTGAAGAAATAGTGTCTAATTCCCAGAATCGTGTCAGGTCTACAGATGTGTCATTGTTGTCTGTGAATAGACACACTTCAGAATTATTATTATGTTGATGCACTGCACCTGCAATAAGCCAACCAAATTTTGTTTCGTATAGTAATGGTTTGTTTTTACCTAAACTCAATCGATTTGCTCCGATTATGCCCCAGAAGATTTCTGCTCCAAGTAGAACATCAATTGAAGATGGAACATTGAATGAAGGGTCGGCAAGACAAATTCCTGTAGGTATATCTAATTCTTTTGTGTCTATGTATGTGTTTGGTAAAGAGGATGTAATTTCCGGCAATACAAAGCAGTCAACGTTTATCGAATAGTCCCCATTTAAAGACTCTAATTTGAATGAGCAAGACTGTGAACTATTTGATACCTGATTGCTTATACCTAGCACCCTAGATGTAGCATTAGTGGTATTGAACTGTAGTTTACGACAGAAGTTCTTGGTTATAAAGTTTGCGGTACTACCATTGTCCAGTAAAATTCTGGCAGTGTGCGGTTTTCCTTTGCTATCCTTGATCTTCACAAGGGCTGTAGACAGTAAAACAACACGACTATTAGAAGGCTGATTTGATTGAAGAGAAATATCTGATGATAACGCAACATTGTTTGTAGAATTTTCAGGTTCATTGTGAACATGAAGAAGAGTATTGTGTTTAGCTTTGCAATATTTGCAATGACTCAATCTACACTTTGCTTCTAAGTGACCCGGACGCAGACAGTTAAGACAAACTTTGGCGTTTACTACTTCCTTCATCCGAGCTTCTGCGGGTAGATTTCTGAAAGCTTCACAGCTGAACAAGAAGTGCTCTTTATGACAGAGTGGACAGGATAAAGAATATTTACTGCTTTGTTTACTTTGTGCTACTACAAGGCTTTTTTTTGCGTTTTGTGGTCCCGGAAATTCATTTTGACGATTTTTGTATTTACTGTTCTCTATAGTCTCTAGGAAATCTGCTCTATTATCTATAAATTTAATGAAATCTTCTAATTTAGGAAGATTTTCTAATTTATTTCTAAATTCTTCCCATTTTTTGTTAGACGTGCTATCTAATTTCATCGACATCATGTGTATCAAAAGAGTGTCCCAGTGTTCTACTGGTTGATCCATTAGAGCCAGGGATTGTAGATTCTTAGTTATTGTGTCGATAAGATATCGAAGTGATTTACTGGATTCTTTTTGAATAGACTCTACTTCAAAAAGGGCTTGTACATGATTGCTGACAAGTCTGCGTTTGTTATTATATCTGTCGCAGAGATGGTTCCACGCTATATTGTAGTTTTCCGCAGTAAAATTTACCTTTTTGATAACTAGTTTTGCACTTCCTTGAAGTGATGCCCTAAGATAATGAAATTTTGTGATATCATCCAACTTTTTGTTTAGATGAACCATAGATTTAAATGTATCCCTATACTCAAGCCAGTCACAATACATTCCAGAAAATTTTGGCATATCGATCTGAGGTAATTTCCCAATTTGATTCGAGTGTGCACATGAACTCACCTCAGCCTCAGACACAACATCTGTAGTATTTGATTTTGAAACCTGCTTAGCGGACCCCAGCAAATTCTCCACGAAGGCGACTATACCAAAGTAGTCTGTGTCGAACTGCTCCCGTTCTGCATAATAAGGTTCAGCATTCGCTGACAACAGTTCCATCTCCGTCTGTAACACATCATATTCTGTGTGTAAGTTAACCATTTTATCAAAGCGCAACTTAAGCTCGATGACTTGCACATCACTTAATTCTTTGTTACTACCTACTAACTTTGCAAAGTTTGTAAATTGAGTAAGTTTTGTTTTAAGTGAGCTTCTTTTTTTAGTAAGTGTACTCAGTTTGGCCTCTGCCATTATGTACAAAAGCAGAAAGTATGTGTGCAACTAAATAAGAGTCTTAAGATAACCAAATCTCACAATAGGCAAATGTGCAAATGCTATCTTGATGAATTAAGGTTTGAAATATGCAAGTAAACTAAAGGTTTTTTGTTTTAAAATGTCAATTGCAACATAAAATCCTGAGACTTATCTATGATTTTATACAATTAAGTGTGTCATCTTGCTACTTAACTTAATAATATTGAAGAATTGAAGCCATAAAGTTGATAACACCTGTATGTTACAAAGAGAAACAAAGGAATGAGTTGGACGGGAAAGAACAGATACTGAATTAGGTAAGGTTAAGAAATAAGGCTAAAAAAGGAATAATGGAACAAGCTTACATTTTTTGATGACTGTCAAGATACTATGCCTGCTATTTCTGACGATGATCTGTGCCTGTCTTGGCTTTTTTGAAAATTTTTGTTGAATATGTTAGGTTATCCGAGCCTCTTGTAATGAAAATTGTAAATTTCATAAAAACATCTGCTTTGATTGACGAAATACGGTGATTTTCAACGACGTGAATCAACAACAATGGTAAGAGCAGTACAGGAACTCCAGTGTTCAATGAAGATTTTGAATTATACGAAGACAAGCGCTTTGTTTGCTGAAGATCAGAACTCTGCGATGATGATAATTCACAATGACCACAAGGAGGGGCTTCACAGGGACACTGGAACACGCTTCATGGTGTTGTCTACCTCACTACCTCGTACTGAAGTTGTTCAGGTTGGTATTCAGCTTTGTTCTTTCTTGATAATCTTCCTCAAATACGGCCTTTTTGCGAAGGACCATGTATTGACTCTAAGCTGGTGAGCTGAAGGTTTAATAAAACTGTAGATGCGCTGATATGAATATAGACCTTTATTTGAGTAATTATAGAATTTTACAATAGCTTGAAAATAGTGAAGTGACCACGTAATCACACATTTTTGTTTCTCCAGAGGGTTATGTGTCAAAAAGTGACAGCTTTATTTTTATTGTTGGAAACGTTCCGTTTCACCAAGAAGGGCAAGAAACTTAGCAAGATCATGGCTTTTTTATCAGTATTTTTTTTCTGAATATGGCTTAATACTATTACAGTTTTTTTTTTTACTTATATAAAATAATACTAAAAAAGGATAAAAATATAAAAGACAGAAGGAAATTGTGTCATGAGAAAAAAAATTATCTTAGTCTACCTGTCTAATGAGGTAGTAAGTTAAAATACTAAGCAAAACATCATCCACCTGTCTCATATAGTTTACCCGATTAATTTGTGCCCGAAGAACGGCGATAGGGCTCACTACATAAAGGAGACACATTTAATTTTTATTTAGTAATGAGCGAATCGTAATCGCCTGTATAATACTAGTCTTCCGCCCGCGTTTATTTATTCTCTGTCCCGTTTTGACCTTTGGTGTTATTTTATTAACACCTCGTGTTATTTTACTAACACCCTTTTTAAGGTTATAAGGATAGCTTATATGTTGACCAGGTTGACGATGATAAAGAAAACCGCATCAAAATCCGTTGAGTGGTTCTCGGGTTAAATTGTATAAAATATTATGAATTGGTACACATATTTTTTTAAATATTGCTGGCAGTCCTAAACCTGGGGGGCGATTCCGAAGAAACAGTCGAAGCGAGATTTCTAAAACTCGAGCTAAAAATGTATGGAGTTTGACAGATAAAACGAGTTTTTACGGTCGAGAAGGCTAATTCGACAGACTGAGAATAACCTTCCTGAATTTGATCCAGCTAGTAGTTTACGGCCAACGGAGGCGGCCCTACAATCACGAAACCGTTTTAGAGTATGAATAGCGGGTAGCGGCTGAGCTGACAAAACGCATGAAAGAATCGTTATTGAGAAACCGACCGTTTTGAGTAGCAGGCAGCGGCCGAGCTGCGCATGAAAAAACCGCTATCGAGAATAGATAGTTATGGAAACTGCTAATGGTTTTTGATAGCGGCTAACGTTTCGTTATTGCAAAATGCTGCTACGACTCACCCCTATTTCCGATAGCTTTCAAAGATGTTAAAACTTGTGATTTGGATACGCGATACCATTTTATGTCAAATTTGTGATATCTTTCACTCAAAATTGCGATCACGATTACAATGACTCGAAATGACAGCTCATGTCCAATAATTGCGGTGTGAAGTTCGTCGATAGCATCCTTCAAATGTCAAATTCATGGGTATGGCGATTGCTGTTAAAAGTTAGACAATACGGCCCCGATACCAATTGTATGTCAAACTAGTGATATCGTTCACTCAAAATTGCGATCACAATCATCATGACTAGAAATGACAGGTCATGTTAAATAATTGCGGTGTGAAGTTCGTCAATATCCTTCAGATGTCAAATTCATAGGTATGGCGATTGCAATTAAAGTTAGACAATAAGGCCCCTGGTCAGAATACATCCTTTTAGGCTAGCCCGGTCAAGCATTACCTTCCACTTGCGCACTATAATTAAATTTCGTCACTCTACTTTCATACATTTTCTCTATTTGCCCGTTTGGTTTCCTCCCATTGCTTGGAACCTTTCCAAAACTCCTAGAAAAGTTGGTCACGAAACGGTTGGTAAACTATTTGAATGCTCACAATTTAATTTCTGAAAGACAATTTGGTATTAGAGAGGGTAAATCTACCGAAGACGCAGTGTTACAGCTAACGGGCCTTGTTTCATCTTATCTTCATCAAGGTTCAAGGTGCGCCGGGGTTTTTCTTGCTTTTGACACTGTCTCCATTCCTATTCTACTGAGTAAACTCGACAGATTTGGCGTTCACGGCCATGCACATGAGTGGTTCCGTAGCTACTTAACAGGAAGAAGACAGTGTCTTCGAATTGGAAGTCAAGGCCACGTTAGCGTCTTTTGCGCTGTTCGTTTCGGGGTCCCTCAGGGTAGCATTTTGGGGCCCACTTTGTTTGTGTTGTATATATTTGACCTCATCAGTCTTTCCCTGCAGTATGAAGAGGTAGTATGTTATGCCGACGACACAACTTTACTATTCCGTGGTAAAACATGAGAAGAAGTCTTCAACAGTGTTGAAATTGGTATGTCTTCTGTTGCGCTTTGGTTAGATAGTAACCTTTTAACTTTAAATGCGACCAAAACAAAGTACCTTCGTTTTCATATTACGTGTATTACAAAACCAGTGTCTTTTCCTAGATCAAGGTGCACCGGTGTGTCCCTGATATAAATTTTCCCTTGTTCTGTAATTATGACTATATATCACACACATCGCATATTAAGTATCTAGGTGTTTTTCTTAATGTTCGCTTGACTTTCAAGAAACATAATTGAAGTCTTATCAGGCCGCATTCGTAAAACTATTTATGTTATGAAAGCCTTGCGAAACTCAGCTGAGGTAAAATTGTTAAAGGTGGTCTATTTCACCATTGTTACTGTATTTCTGTTTGGGATGGCTCTTGTAAGACCTCTATAATCACAGTTAAAAGGGCCCAAAGGTCGGTTTTGACAATGTTGCTTAAAAAAACCGCACAGATATCCAACTGAAGCTTTGTACAAGGATTGTGAAGTCCTTACTGTTAATTATTTATTCCCAAGGTGTCAATCCGAGTTCACAAAAAGGTCATTTGCTCCCCCGATTATGAAGATTTACTTAAGCGGAGAGTATACCTAGGGTATCAAATCCTTAAACAATTCCGATACCGAGAATTTGCTGTATATTTACAAGTAGTTTATGTATTTATTTCTTCTGTGTTCATGAATAATAGTTAGTGCATGTCTTTTTATAAGTTTATAATTCTTTAAGTTATTTACACACCATTAAAAAAATGTATTGCTGTAATGTAAAGATATAGTATATAATGTGATATCCTCTGTAAATCCATCCATCCATCCATCAGCCCGTGTTCGTCCACTGCTGGACATAGGCTTTTCCCAAATTTCGCCACTCATGTCGGTCCCCCGTCCTCCTCATCCAGCCGCCCCCCACAACGTCCTTCAGGTCGTCGGTCCAGCGGGCACGAGGTTGGCCTACACTACGCTTTGCTGTACGTGGTCTCCATTCTAGAGCCTTTCGGCTCCAACGGCCATCATCTCGGCGACAAATATGGCCTACCCACTGCCACTTCAACTTCAACTCTGTAAATATGCTGAGGAAATTTGTAATATTTGTCAAGCTGCTGCTGGCCTCCCTGGACAAGCTTGCTTAGTGTGGGGGCCGTTGTAAATGTCCTAACTGTGTATTTTCTTTATACTTATCCTTATTTTGTATATGCTTTGTGTTGTGTATTGTTGTTTTGAATAAATTGAAATGGAATTGAAAATAAATAGAGACTTTTGCTTTGCTTTAATTAAAACTTGTAACATTATTATGAAGAATCTTTTGCCCCAGCAACAGCATTGCCAACATAAACTTTTTTACCCTTAAAACCTTAATAGAACGGGTTTGTTGCATATTTTATGAGTACAAAGAAGATCAGGAACATATATATTTTTTACGAAATCCTTGGTAATAAAAATATATTAATTGTTTAATAATTTCGTTATAAAGGAAATATATTTTAATTGATATGTCTTAAAAATACTTATTTTATTAATAACAATAATCAGTTCATTTTATGTAAAGCACTTTTTGTCTCAGTTTACTGTATTTCTCTTAATTTCTCGATTGGGATTTCAGTTTCCTCGATGAAAGAAGATGAACTAGTTTTACAATTAAGAATTTTCTTTATCATTACAATTACAATCTTTTTCTTTTTCCTTTTCATCCATATATTCATATTTTTTATTTGTTGATTCAATGACAATGTTACCAAGATATGGTTTGTTGTCAGGATTATAAAAGCTTGGTTTTGCATATACAAGATTCCTTTTTGCTCGGTAAAAGGTTGTAAATTCTTCAGGTTTTTCTTTTTCTCTGTTTGTACCAATCCTTTTTATGGCTTTGTACTTTAAATATACTTTTTTGCCTTTGTTAATATATTTTATGGGACTTAAAAGTGTATTAGGTGTGGCATAGTTATCACTTTTTGTGTTCTGACGTCGTGTTTTGCCACTATCAGCATTATATAGTATTCTTATTTTCTCTGATACGTTATTATTCAACTTATGTGAATTACTTAGATTTCTAACCACATCAAATAGCGCAACCTGACTTAGTTTAAAACGGTTTAAAGTATCATTTTTAGCAAGTGTGTGATTATTTACTTTAACCGGAAGTTTAATCCATGAGGCAACTTTGTATGATATATTATCAGAATTATCTTTAGACTTGTTTTTCAATCCCTCAGCATGTTTATTAATAACTTTGACTTCAATTGATTGATTTTTAGTTTTGTCTTGGCTTTTATTTTGCGATCGATGTGGCTTTGCAGTTTTATTCAAATAAGTTTTGTTTGAAGCGAGTCCTATAACTGTTTTGGGAAGGTTTACCCAGGCAGCAATTTTATCTGCCACCTTGCTCCGGCCCAGTTTAAGAGGATCTGTTTTCACCTTGTGGATATGATTTAACATTCTTACATCATTCAATGGTTTCGATTTTTTAATTTGAGCAGCAACTGGATTCTGATAAAACTTGGCCAAGGAAGTCAATGTGAAATTAGTGAATGATAAAGGGACAGTCATCCACAAAGCATTTTTTTCTGATTTTGTTCTTGACCTTTTGTTTGAAGTTATATTTCTTATTTTGTAGATATTTGCTGAAGTTGACATTTCTATCGACCTTTTTTTGATTTTTACTAGTCTGTTTGGGTGGTTTATATATAATGTACCATCTTTAGATATTGCGGGTATCACAGTCTGTTCTGGTGATTTTGATGAATGAATTTGTGAAATTTTTGCTTTCTGAAAATCTCTTGTAGGTCTTGTATTCATACCATTCATGGAAGATATAAAACGGTAATTCCTTATCAGGACATCATCTGGTTGGTTGTTGTTTTTATGAATTGTCTCCAATAGAGGATCACTAAGCTTCAAAGGTCTCCGTTTCAACCGAATTAACCAACCTTTATTCAAACAAATCTTTCTTTCAATGGAACATAGCATAGATGGTAACAGAATCAATGCAAAAAGAGCAGCAAAAGCGCTCTGTAGACTTATTTTGCTCATATCTAGTCTGATTCTTTTCACAACTCTAATAACTTTTCCTTCTTCACATAAAAGACGTCTTCTCCTTTTCCTGGGTAAGGTTTTAAATTAAAAATATTTTTTCTCTGCGCTTTTATAGACTCGGTAGATATTATATAAATCAACATAGATAATGGGGCCATGTCCAATAGAAAAAAAAAACATCTAAACAATCATAGTTGATGCATATTGATTGTTGACACTGGTAGAATTTACTATAAGTTATGTTTAGTAAACTTGTACTTGTCCAGTACTATATTGGTATCTGTGGATAAGGACAAGAGTTGAATATAACATAATCTAAGCGTTTATATACGTCCATGTATTATGTATAGGTATAAATAAAATATGTTATATGTTATAGGTAAAATACCACTCACACTACTAAAAAAATATTTTTTTAGAATAATCTTTATAAGAGATGTGTTTATCTGTTCAGTAAACCTGTGACAACTACTCAAGAATACGTATCAAGATTATATATTTTCTTCGTCGTTATTTTTCTACATTTTTACTGCACTAATATTATAGCTCTATTCTTCAGTGAATGGCCATTGTGTCAAGTAAAAAATAAAAATAAACTAATAAAGGTTTATTTATAAATGACTTTTCTAAAAAATAAATAATTATGTGTATTACGATTTTAATAGGTGGTAGAGCTGATGCCCGGCTCGACCGTGGAGGTACCACCATCTTACTCGCAAATCCTCCCGAAGTTATTCGGGGGAGGGTAAGAGAACAGCTCTCAGGCAAAACCAGGCGGCCCACCATTGCCTGGGACCGATGGATGGCGGTATATCCATCCCCTATTGCCGGGCCTTATATAAAACAGACTGGTGAGGAAGCGGCGTCACTA
This sequence comes from Ypsolopha scabrella, assembly GCA_910592155.1. Lineage (NCBI taxonomy): Eukaryota > Metazoa > Arthropoda > Insecta > Lepidoptera > Ypsolophidae > Ypsolopha > Ypsolopha scabrella. The sequence goes on from OU342983.1 coordinate 19,329,283, forward strand.
GTGCAAGAGCTTCGGCACCACGCTCACCAACCCGCCTGCCCAGCGTGTGTGAGTATGGGCATTTCTTCCAGGAGGATCGCCAATAGTGGAGAAATCCTAGAAAGGCCTATGTCCAGCAGTGGACGAAACAGGCTTAGGTTATGTATTTTATTTTTAAATACAATGTATGAAATAAAATAGTTTCATCTTATTTTGCGACTATTGTTTAATAATAATCAGGGGTATTTAGCAAAATTATGTCATTTTATGGATTATAGTTAGCGTATATGTCCATACCAACTTAAGAGCGTGATTCAAGTTGGTGTGGACATTCATGTACAACGTAATGCATAAAATTACAAAATTTTGGTAGAAAAGCCTAATTGATATTAAACTATTTTCGCGAAATGCCATAACTCACATTTATTTAGTACTTTTTATTCAATCATAAGTTGTGCATTTTGAACCCAGCTTGAAACGTCAAAGAGCTAAGTTGTGGGCTAAGCTTGGAATATCTCTAATGAATAAAATCCAAAATATGGATGAATCGGAGGTCAAAAGTGTATGTAACAATTGAAAAGTAACAATATCAGTAACTTGAAGTAGCAGTGGACATGCTATTTCTGTCGCCAACATGATGGCCGTTGGAGCTGGAAGGCGTCAGAATTTAAATAATACATTAAAACGAAGCGTACGCTTACATCGTGCCGCTGGACCGATACCACTAAGAGTGGCAAAATCTTGGAAAAGCAATGGAAGAACAGTATTATAATAATATATTATTGTAATAATTCGACTTATCAAGCAAAAGATGATAAAATATTTAAAATCTTTCTGAAATAACATTTTATACAAAATTTTGACCCGATTCATTTCATGACATCTTAAAACCAAATCAATAAGAACTGTAAGGTCTCAATCTCAATTTTTACTATCTATTTCACCTTAAAACTAACGTTAAATAAAGTAAAAACAGACGTTTGTAAATAATAATGAGATCTTTTTTGTGTTAAAGATTTAGTTGAAACGCATACTCTGTCTTCGAGCGAAATTAGTTTTCAATATAAAATTAGAGATTTAAAGAAAGCTTTTTTGGATTGAAGATATACAACATTTTAGCTTTCAAAAGTAACAACTTATTCTAACTCTCCACCCATTCGACATTATATCATTGCGGTATAGAAAAGCAGAAGAAAAGTAAATCTGGATGTGACGAGCTCTGAGCCTCGGTTTCTCTACCAACTCAGAGCTTCCCTATGCAGATTTACTTTTATTCACCTATTCTTTGTATAGCCTTGCGATGGATAAATCACCAAAGAGTTTTTATTTGAATAATATTTGTATTCGTTTGAAATACAGAAATTTATTTCTATTATATAATTTTTCTATCATCTACTCACTCAATTAGTCTTGCTAAGAATATGGACAAAAAATTCTGCACTTAGCTGTCTATTAACAACTGGTATAGGTGCTAATAAATAAAAAAACGAAAAGTTACTTCTTAAATTATTTTACTTCCTATCCATTCTAGTTTGTTAACTATTCTATTATTACTTTTTACACTTTCGAGGAATCTTGGGTGAATTCTTCTTTTCATAATTCCCGACTAAGTAAACATAGTTATGTATTAAAATTCAAGTTAAATAAATATCCGACCTCTAAACAAGTTTTCATAAAAAAGCGTTCTTCTTGAGCAATCTTGTGAAATTACTTAATTGATATTTATGTACATTCTCAAGTTTCAGTTTTCTGTTATAGTTTTCTTATGTCTTTTTATCAATTTCTTTCAATTGACTGGATGTTTTATTGTGATGGGCTCTTTTTTTTGGTTTAGGATTAGATATGAATTCAACCGCTTTATTTACAACATTTCTTTTAAGACTATTTAGTTTATTTGCTGCTGCTATTCTGGATTTAAATAATCTTGTTCTTGGTGCGATTTTTCTATTTTTATAAACGTACTTTGCTAGATTCTCAACTTCGTCTAACGTAAGGTTAGTTTTCGTAAAGTTGGTTATTATTTTAGGACGTACTGTTGTAGAAGCAGCTTGTCTTGTCGTTTGTTTTGTATTCACCTGTCGTGTTTTTCCATAAAACTCAGCGGATAAATCAATCGGTTTTTGGTCTCTTTCAGCTATTTCTTCACTTAGTTCAAGAGTTTCATCATAAATTGGTACATTTTCGGCCGTCTCCGTTAAAGGATCATTGTAATCGTATTTTTCACACGGCTCCCCATAAATGCGCCAACCATTGGAATAACGACCTGCCGAAGACTTGGCAAAAAGAGAACATGGTATTATTGGAAGTAATGCCAGGACAAACAAAATTACTTTCGTCCTGCCAAGAATATTCTCGCCCATATCCTTTCTGCCGAATGTCTACATATGTCCTTCTTTCTGAAGAACTGCCTTAAAATCTTTTTGCCGAATCCCTACATACGCGTGACTTAGATCTTTAAGGTCTTTGCAGAAAGAGTTGCTCTATGCTTCTGAAATTGAATCAGTTTAGCATAAGTTCCTTTATAGTTACAATGGACAGTGTTCAATAAAACCTTTGAAATGGACATTTTTATTTAATTTATAGACTGATATGGGATATTCAATTTGCTTAAATTAAATTGATGCGTACAATGTGTACACTTTTATAGGAGTACAATTTCATAGTTGGGTCGAATAATTTTTACTCATATATTACAAGCCAAAATGTCTTTAGTCACATATGGACATACAAATGAAACTAATAACAAAAAAATTACACTAATAGAAAAACTTAACTCAGTTGAGAGACATAACTTTTTTTTATTCCGATACTTTTCAAAGACAAACTTTCCCTCTGATTGTACAGAAAGGATATGAAACAGTATGAATAAAGAGTTTTAAAGCGCAAGCTTACCCTAAATTGGAAACTACATGTGCGTCAGCACAAAAATCAACGAAATATCAGCGCGTTTTGAAAAGTGTCTGTTACGACGATCGCTGCGTCTCCGGATACCGCAAAATAAGAGAAAATAATACTTTTCAAATGGACGCAATGGACGGATTTAAATGGATTTATAGATCGTTAAATTGTCTTAATTATGGTAAAAGAATCATTATAATCGTTTCATGCATTCGGAAGAAGTAAGAAAATTTTTGGGTAAATCATAAGAGTAAAAACTGTTTTTTGTTCTATTAAACACGGAATTTATTTTTAATTACACGTATTTATGCATTTTTTACGTGTTTGGATCACCCGTGTTAGAGCAGCAGCCTTTTAAATACAGGTCTAATTGGCAGTTTGAGTATACATTCACTTTAAATATTGGTCCATATCAATGCACTGAAACAAGAAAAAATGTCTTATTTCGGATGGCTTTATTGAACACTGTGCAGTCATGATAACAAAATCTTTACTACGTTACTATATTAATAAATACGATTATCAAAATCCAAAACTTCCCTTCTATGACAATCGTAGATAAGTACTTATTTACGGATAGTTATCGATATTATTAAAACAATTTGAAATGTTTAAGGTAAGTCTTCTACACAATTATTCTTTAACATTCCATGTAGTGGCTTTCAAACTGGCATTGCATGGAGAGATAATTGAAGAGCGAAAGAAAGATATTTATTTCAAGTAATTGAAATTTATACACAATACAACCATATTATACATCTACACTTCTACACTAGAAAGAGGTAAAATTTGTTTGTTGTTGAGGATAGTCTCTGAAAATACCGATACAAAAAAATCTTTTATTTATAGAAAAATTTAAAAATATACATGTACACTGGAAAAGCTCAAGAAATATTTGTTATTAAAGATAAGGTGACTTTAATGTATACAGCCAAATTCTTACTGAAGGCTCATTAAGTACTCAGTACCTACATAGGTTCAATGACCCTTTTTGTGACATTCGTACATTATTCTTTTCGTGTTACTTATAAACGCAAGTCTAGCCCCGAGTCAATTACTATGGGACGTCAAGAATTAATTTTGCGTAATTAGCAAAAAGTGTTATCGATCCATGTTACTGATCACTTACCAAGCGTCCTGTATGAGTTTGGCTACATAAATAAAAGTCACCTTATATATATATAGGTATATAGTAAAATTATATATATAAACATTGAAATTTCCTCAAGATATATTTCGGATTCTAATTTAGTTGTTTATATTTATATTTTTACTATATATTTATTTATAGAAAGCTACACTAGCGATGCGTAACAATAGCTATATTTTTTTTTAGAAAAATGAGTTTTCCCTTCACAATCTCAATATTTGTAAATTTGTGAAATTCCATGAGCCAGTTTCTGAGTTAGAAATGTATTTCATAATTATATATTGTTGTATCCCTTACTTTTGAATGAAAAGTGTAAAATTTGAGGGACTAATTATTAGGACTTCCCAAGGAAATTCGTCATTTTAGGCATTACATTTTATCATAAAAAAATTTAAAGCGTGTTTACAGTTGTTATAATCTAATGCAATCGAATGTAAAGCAAAAAAAAAAAACTTTTAGTAACTTAATAATCGCAAACTGCATGAAACCTTTCTATTGCGTACTTTTTGTTCAAAATCAAGGAAAACAATATTATGATGATTATTTTTACAGCGATTCTGTTTTAATTGATCTGATTAAATATACAATCAGTTATACCGTTCCATTTTTTGTCCCCATGCAGCCGCATCTTGGGTCTTATTTTCTAACTTTCAAATCAAATCAAATCATTTATTTGTTCAACATAGGTCTTATAAGATATTTACAGATTGAGATGTCTAGATATGTTGCGCCTTAGTGGCATACAAATATTAATAATATCACAGTAGAAATACAAATAAAACTAAATTAAAGTTACAAAAAACAATTATTTGAAATATCACAATATCACAAAATTTTTATAAAATCATAAAACGGTCGTGCTACCTATTTTCTAAAAACTCATCAATGGTATTTATTAATGCTTTTTGTGATAAAAAGTTGATTTAAAAATGTTAATGCATTTAATGTCACGAAGAGCAGCTGGCAATTTATTAAAGATCTTAGGACCCATACCCAGAACACTTTTTTTAAGAAGCCGGTTTTTGAGGGATTAGACGCTATCATATTTTGATGCCTTATACTTTTAAAATTTAAAAACAAGTGTTTATTAGTTTTAACAAATACTGCTAGCTCATAAATATATAAGGAGGGTTAGGATAAAATTTTTAGCTGTATAAAATAAGCCTTGCAGTGATCTGTTTTCCGAAGTTGTTCTATCGCTATTACACATCTCTAAAAGCATTTTCTCTGTTGGTTAAATTACCCCAGAATATCACACCGTACCTTATCATTGAGTAGACATACCCAAAGTAAGCGTTGAGAACTGCTTTTTTGTTAACAACCTTCGACAGCATGTACAATGCGTATGAAAATTGATAAAGCTTCTTACAAATGTGGTCAATATGTGGTTTCCAAGATAATTTTGAGTCAATATGTAAACTTAGGAATTCAGTTATCTCGGTATTATCAATTTTTGTACTTAAGTATGAGATGTCAAGTGAAATAGGTATAATATATAATAAATTAATTTTTAAATTATTACGTTGTAACCATTCAATTATGCATCTTAAGGTGTCATTTATTGCTGATTCTTGGTTAGTTTTGCTACAAAATATAACCGTGCTGTCGTCAGCTAATTTAATTATAGGAAAAGAAGTCGATTTTGGAAGGTCATTAATGTAGGCCAAAAAAAGTAATGGTCCTAATACGCTTCCTTGAGGGACTCCATGATGTACTTGCCTAGTATCTGATAAGTACGATGTAACTGTCTTAGTTTGTTGGCACATTCGATCAATTTGTGTTTTTTGCTGTCTGTTGTTCAAATACGACTTAATCAAGTTGGAAATGTTACCTCTTACACCATAACATTCGAGTTTTCTGATCAACAGTTGGTGATCAACAAAATCAAATGCTTTCGTCATAGTTATAGTTTTGTGTAGAAAGTCATAGATGGCGAGGTTGATTGATTTATTTCGCCGAAAGCCTTTTTGTTCCGGCACAAGAATGTCATGCTTCTCAAAGAAGTAGTAAAGGCTCTTATAAATGACTTTTTCAAAAATCTGTGAAATTATTGAGAGAAGTGCAACTGGTCGATAGAAATCTATGTTCTCCTTATCTTCTTTTTTAAAAATTGGTTTTAAAATTGATAATTTCAGGTCTTCCGGGAAAATACCTTTCTCAATACATAAATTAATAATTTGGCTAATAACTGGCGAAATTATGTCAGCAACAAACTTTATCAACTTGCTGTTTGTGTCATCGTAGCCTACACTATTAGTACATTTTAATAATTTAATTATCAATAAAATGTCATTAGCAGTAGTAGGTGGCATGAATAGAGAATTAGGAATGGAGTTAAGTAGATTTATATTAATATTTATGTCAGTCTGCGGTTGTAAAATGTCAATATAGTGATTATTAGTCACTTTAAGGGCTTGTATTGGGTCTTTCAACGGTTTTTGTTTTAATATGCTGAGTCAACTACTTATTTGATCAATGTAAAACTTGGACACGTATTTTTTAAACCTTTGTCTTTCTGTTGTCAGGTCGGTTACCTAATTGGACATATTTCGCTCAATAGATTTTATTTTTGAGTAGTAGGTGGCATGAATAGAGAATTAGGAATGGAGTTAAGTAGATTTATATTAATATTTATGTCAGTCTGCGGTTGTACTATGTCAATATAGTGATTATTAATCACTTTAATGGCTTGTATTGGGTATTTCAACGGTTTTTGTTTTAATATGCTGAGTCAACTACTTATTTGTCTTTCTGTTGTCAGGTCGGTTACCTAATTGGACACATTTCGCTCAATAGATTTTATTTTTGAAAATGATGCATTTTTAAGTTATTATTTCGTTTCATGTCTAAACGGCTTTAGTTTTATGTCTGAAATTACTGCTATAACAAGAAAACGTGGTTTATTTTCCGATGTCAGGTGGAAAAACTCCTACATCAAATACTTTTTCGTAAAGTCCAGAAAAACCTCTAAAATTCACAGATTTTGCGTGCCGCCAGCGCGCGAAGCGAGCATTCCAATGTAGACTTTCTGACAACATACTGAAGTTCAAAATCGCTCAGCAAGATTATTGTGCACCAGGGGTAAGGCCTTAACATCTATCGCTATCGCTTTCAAAGGTATCGTGGTTGGCTAGAAATGAGGACACATATTGTTTCTCTTTTAATTTGTGTGTCTATCGTACAGGTTTTAACAAAAATTTGCTAAGACATCAATGGTACATTCAATATACCGGGTGTAAATAGACCGCTACCATTAAATGAAACCTCATATTCTACCGACCCTACTGAACCACTTTTCCCAAGAATCATACCCGCGCCTACCCTTAGTTGGGGAAATATTTGAGTTTCAAACAAAAATGCGTGAACCCTAACGCATCGACATACGGGCGAGTTTCGAGTGAGCGTCGTCCGTGAAACAGCGTTCTGAAATAGATCTCCCTCGTACGAGATAAAGTCTTGGAGTTACAGTTGAATATTCTTTTTCTCCGAAAGTTTGCGTGGGTTTTTTTTTCTAGTAGTGGTTCAGTATGATCAGTAGAGTAGCATGTGGTTTTACTTAATGGTCGCACTCTACTTACACCCTGCTTCTAGACCAATCAGTTTTTGACTAGAATTATAAAATGCTAAACGAACAAACGTTATCTATCAGCAACGTTTTTCAAAATAAAATTAACCGAAACATACGGACACAGAAAATAATCGAAGTAACATCGAAATTATCGTAATACTCGAATAAATGGACGACCGTGAAGGTATTCAAACGAATGTCTGAATAGTTTTGGTAGGTATAGATAGAGAGTTCTATTACTACGTTATGTTGTCTATAGACAACAAATGAGTATAACATATTTATTTCATTGTCATCCGAATGACAATGTTGTTGTCTTAATTTTGCAAGCTTATACTACAATCGTGCATACTTCAAAAGTTCATCCGATTGGACGATTTTGAGAAACGGATTCGTCAAATACCGTTTAATAGGAAGCCCTAATATGTATTGTATTTGTCTTTTATACAAAAAAATATTTAAATTTATTTTATTTTATTTTTATTATCAAAGCAATCAAAGTGAAAAAAATATTTAAAGATTATACTTAATATTACTAATAATACCAGCCGAAAACTGTTTGCATAAAAATGGATTTTGTATGAACTGTCATTTTATCAAAATAAAATACAAAAGAATTAAATTATAAAAAAATGTATTAAAAATCTTCTATTGTTATCTTTTCATAATAATTCCTATTACGATTTCATAATATTATTACATTGTTTAACATTCCTCGTGATAACTTGGTCATTGTTACATACCCTATATATTATTTATTATAACTTAATTAACTATAAAATTGAATGTTATTATAACTTTACCATCCATACATCCATCAGCCTGTTTCGTCCACTGCCGGTCATAGGCCTTTCCAAAATTTGGCCACTCTTGGTCCTCCTTCTGGAAGAAATGCCTTTACTCACATCACAATCACACACGCTGTCAAAACCATCTCACTGTGACGCCACTGCCCGTCACCAGTCTGTTTTATATAAGGCCTGGCAATTTAGTTCTATGGACTGGTAACGACAGATAATACCGCCATCAATCGGTTCGAGGCAATGATGGTCCACCTGGTTAGCCTGTTTGAGAGCTGTTCCCTTACTCTCGCCCGAATAACTTCGGGGTGGGTTTGCGAGTAAGATGGTGGTACCTCCACAGTCGAGACGGCATCACCGTATACAATTACGTTACCACTTGGTATCATGTGGTACCTCCCTTTTGCACGTGGATTCGCCCGCGTTGAATCCATTTTCCAGAGATCGGGTCCTATCGAATCTGTAATTGTTCCGACTTATAATTTTTATTGTTTGACATTATCCTCCGGCTTGAAATTCTTTCGGTGAGGCCATAGGATCGAGTTTCATAAAAATACATTTCATAAATGGGTCTGACATGGATAAAATATTTTACTTGAGATATTTTTGGCAGATCAAATAGACAGGTCTGGCTGAAATCATTTTCTTCGTGTCTGATTCTGATGACATCATCTTATCAAGTGTGTTTGACGAGCCACGGTTCTAGCTTATGCTCTTTTTTGATCTAATTTTCCTGTGGAGGTGTCATTCATCCATCAGTCGGTGTTCGTCCACTGCTAGACATAGGCCTTACATGGATTTCGCCACTCTTGGTTGTCCTCCGTCCTTCCTTTCTAGCCGCCACCCGCAACGTTCTTCAGGTCGTCGGTCCAGCGGGCACGCTACGCTGTGCTGTATGTGGCCTCCATTCCAACGCTTTTCAGACCCAACGGCCATAATGTCGTTGACAAACATGACCTACCCACTGCCACGTCAACATACTGTCGATTCGTGTTATAGATCAACTTTATTAGTTAAATGAACACTGGACAGGTATTTTTGTATAAAACAATCAATCATACTAAATAAAAATGTTCTCTTCTCCTTAAATTTATGAATTTTAATTAATAAAGTCACTACAATGATAATAAAAAACGCATCCAAATCCGTTCAGTGGTTGTTGAGTTAAAACCATAGACAGAAACACTGTCAAAAATTCCAAAACGGTAGTTTTGGCTTCAGTACAACACTAATATTCCATTTCATTTAAAATTTTGAACCAATATTTAATGTACGAGTACAGACAAGAGTTTTTATTACTTTATTATTGTATACAGAGATAAATATATAGATCGATGTAACATTTGGCTTCAATGCAATACTTATAACCCATTTCATTTAACATTTAATAACTAAACTACTTTTATACCATTCCTACTTTTAGAGGAACATCCAACTTATTTTATTCACTGAAAACAGTCAATAAAAAGGCCTTTTTATCACTATTTTGGTGTTTGAATTTAGAACACACCAATATATTCGAACTCCATCTCAATGCTTAACCCTTAAATGCATTGTGTTGCCAATTGGTGACATACCAGTATTTAATTAAATAAAGAAATATATTAAAGAATAACTCAAAATAATTGATATTAGTATGTCTAAGAGAGATGGAGCAATAATAATGTTCAATGCATTTGATTCAAACTTTATTTCTTGATTTTATATGATTTTCTGAAACATAAATATTAGATTTGGATTATTATTTTGTAACGATGTCGTAACGAGACATTTTAGAAAAAAAACGTACATATTTGATTTTTTTCTGGAATAATACCAATTTTTAAAAGTTTATTCAGGTATTATCTAACATCCCAAAAATAATAATAAAAAATATATATATATATTTAAGTATACAATATTATTATTAAAGTCAATTTAAAAATATTTTTTTATTATTTTTCCTTTACATTTGAGTATATAGCATATATTTCAGTTTCATGCAAAAAGAAAAAATCATGCATTTATGGGTTAAGCAACCTCCTTGCGCAAAAAATACTCGATACAAACTCTTTGCGCAAGGAATACTCGACATACAAACTCTTTGGGCAAATAACTCCTCGAGATTTGATTGGTCGATATTTGCGACAAGGAGTTTACAATTAGAATAAAATCTGTTTTTAAATTTTTTTGCAAATTGACGCCATTTTCAATAGGTACTATACTATAAGTTGTACGAACACAAAGTTTAGTGTGACTTTATAATAAATCGATTGAATATGCATTCAAGTAATGAAGAAGATGTGATAACACCTGAGTTTATGAAAGAGAGGGCGGCCGATATAGTAGAAAACTTGCTACCCAACAAATCACGGCTCGTTTACATCAAAGCCTCTAATGAGTTTTGCAAAAGGAAAAATAAAATCAAGCTTCGGGCACATTTTCAGAGTCTGTTTTCCTAACTTATTTTAATGAACTGTGATTAAATGTCTATTTTCGCTTAAATTATTTCTTTTTCTCGTAGTCATGGTATAAAGTATGGCATGCAACTCTTGAATAAAGGACGGATTTATATTGAGGGCCATGAATCACTCTCGTCGCTCAGGATTTTAACACTTGAATCACTCGCTACGCTCGTGTTTCAATCATCATGAATCACTCCCTGCGGTCGTTATTCAGTCGTTAGAATCCTTTACTTGCTCGTGATTCATCTATGGCCCTCGCTTTAAATCCGTCCTTTATTCACTAATTGCATAATATACTATATTATAAGTAATATATAGATAGCAAAATGTAAGACACATAATTTTCATGTCCTATAGAAGTCCTACGGTAAATTTAAAACCAAGTACAAACCTATTTACTAACTACACAAACGGGAATACGAAAAGTGACCAAATACTTAAAGTGTCCGGGCGTTCGGGACACGTCCCTTTTAATTGTGCTCCCGGGAAATCTCTACCGCTTTTATTCTATTCGTCTTTTAATCTGCGTCCCGCTTTTTTTCACTGGGCCGGGGTTCGATTTCCCACTGGTCCGAGTCGTAGGAATGAACGCTTGCAGGAAAAATTACGGTTTGTGCAGAGAAAAGTTACATGAATAAACTTATCTTAGCCCTTAGCTTCGTTTGGTTGATTATATTTTTGCTAAGTTCTTGGTGAGTATTAAAAAAGAAAACTGGGCAATCGACAACATTTCATTTTAGTTAACTTTGTTTTTAATATTTACATTGAAAGTCTGCGTAAAAAAGAAGCTCATGTATTTTTTATTTTGTTTTATTTTATGTTTTTCCTGCATAATTTAATGTTTTCTTATTTACTCATTCTAAAAGGACGTAAGTCGCATCTGAGGATTTCAAAAGTCGATGTTCATTGCCAATGGATTATTAAAAAAAAAACGCTTTGCATGTTTATGTCTGCTGTCACATGGCATGACAGTTGATTTTTTTAAATAAAATTATCTTAAATGCAAAGGAAATTGTTTTTAAAATCCTATGTTTACCATATTTTTAGTTTTTTGAAAATATCTCTTTATTTAATCACGATTTAATTCTGAAAAAAAAATATGTTGCTCAGAAAGTCCATATCTCGGAATGGTTTTTAGTTTTGCACCAATTATGAAATTGTAATGTTGTCGATTGCGTGGCGGACTCGCGCACACTATGTTCCGTACTACCATACAATGTTAGTACAAAACTCTATGGTAAATAATAGTATCGATGGCCAAGCAATATTATAAGGCATAGTAAAAACAGAAAGGCTAAGATGTACAACCAGTGCGTCCTTCCTGTGATGACGTATGGCGCTGACACGTGGTCTCTTACAAAGGGTGGTAAAAGATAATCTCGGTGCAAAATGCACATAATTATATTATGTTCCTTCCTTTTTAATAAAAACTATGCAAAAATTGAGTTTTAAAACAATTAGCGGAAATTGATTATCAATAATTAGGGTTTCACATTAAAAATGTATCATTTTATGATTGACATGTTGGTTGAATTCAATTAACAAACTTAATCGCGTATTTATCGTTGATATCAGAACGTAAGGCATAATATAACATAATTTTAATGCGAGAATCCTATTATTAGTAATTTATTTCCGCCAATTTCTTTAAAACGCAATTTTTGCGTACCTACTTTTAATTCAAAAATAAGGAAAACAATATTATGATGTGCATTTTGCACAGATATTTGATTTTACCCCCCAGCGAGCTATGGAGCTATGGTTGGGTTATCTCTGATGGATAGAATCCGAAATAAGGAGATCCGTTGGAGATAGAAAGTAATCGACATAGCCTGCAGAATCAGTAAGTTGAAGTGGCAGTGGGCAGGCCATAATTGTCACCGACATGATGGCTGTTGGGGCCAAAAGGCTTTAGAATGGAGACCACGTACAGCAAAGCGTAGTGTAGGCCGACCTCGTGCCCGCTGGACCGACGACCTGAAGGACGTTGTGGATGGCGGCTGGATAAAGAGGAAGGTCGACCGCCATTAGTGGCGAAATTTGGGAAAGGTCTATGTCCAGCAGTGGACGAACACGGGCTGATGGAGGGTTGGATAAACGGAAGAGCAGGATAACTTCCGCTCCGTGTGACACTTAAATGCCTACTGTTGCAGGGTTGTCCCTATCTATTTTGGTTTTGTAGCTGATACACAATCAACACATACGCGTATGTATCATATTTGTTCATAATTTCTTTAGTTACCTCTCAAATAATCAATATCCATAGCGAATTCCTAACGACCCGTTGACAGTATAATTCTCATAATATACATACATTATGGGGAACGTTTCGAGCTCAGTGCAAAATACGTAACTTATGATTGTTTATCTCATTTTTAAATAAAATGTATGAAATAAAATAGTTTCACCCTATTTTGCGACCACTGTTTAATAATTTTAGGGGTTTTTAGCATAATTGCGTCATTTTGTTGATTATAGTTACCGTGAATGTTCATACAAACTTAAAAGCGTGTTTTAAGTTAGCGTGGACATTCATTTACAATGTAATGCATACAATTACAAAATTTTGGTAGAAAAGCCTAACCGACATTAAACTATGGTCGCGAAATACCATAAATCACTTTTATTTAGTATATTTATGCTTTTGCCCACGGCTCCGCCCGCGTGTTATTCTGTTTAACGACATGCTTTTTTCCGGGATAAAAAGTAACCTATGTGTTAAGTTAGGATATAAGCTATATCCATTCTAAATTTCATCCAAATCCGTTCAGCCGTTTCAGCGTGAAAGAGTAACAAACATGCACACACACAAACTTTCGCATTTATAATATTAGTGTGAAGTGTGATGAGATAACATAGCCTTGTCTTATTTCACCACAAACGATTTAGGACCGCGCTAATTAGACATCTGATGTATGAAATACCAAAGCCTTGTCTTATTTCACCGCAAGTGATAGGACCACGCCAATCAGACACCTGAATTTTTAATGACATTGATCTATCCTACAGGAACCATGCATTTTCCGGGATAAAAAGTAGCCTATGTGTTAAGTTAGGGTATAAGCTATATCCATTCTAAATTTCATCCAAATCCGTTCAGCCGTTTCAGCGTGAAAGAGTAACAAACATACACACACACACACACACACACACACACACAAACTTTCGCATTTATAATATTAGTAGGAGTAGGAAGTAGGATAAGATAAACAATCATAAGTTGTGCATTTTACACCGACCTCGAAACAACTTTGCATTGAAATTTCAAAATAAGTAAAATAAATAAACACTGAGCATATGGGCTCAGATTTTTATAGGGTTCTTATATTATGGGGAATTTATAGCATATTTAATTTTGTTATTTGTCGTGGTAAAAAAAATTACATTAACGCGTATATTATGTTAAAATTACAACTTTTTAGCTTTTATGGTTGAAGCTTTAGATCCCCGTGACAGACGGACGGAGGGACTGACGGACAGACAGACGTATGGACAGACAGGGGACTTCGTTATAGGGTCCTATTTGGTCCTACCCAAGTACGCAACCTAAAACCTAACAAACACTATTCAAAGCTTTTCGAGGCAAAACATGCAAAACTGAGGTTATGTGTTTGGTTGCTATTAACATTTGCTCAGGAGACCCAAACATCAAAACTCTTAATCAACTCATCATTTATTATATTCTTTTTAGAGTGCTATACCCAAAAGGCAAACCAAGCCCTTTTAATGTCAGTCACTACATTGTCTATTTGTCCTATGTCATTGGTTCTTTATAGCACTAGCAAGTACATGGAATGAGATACAGACCAGATAAGCCAATAGTATATAATAGTATTCAAATTGATTGTCATATGGCTATTCAGTTAAGCAAATTAGCCCGTTTGACAGTTGAAATCGTAGATTTTTGGCTCTCAAATGAATACCATTGTCTTATTTTGTTGTTGACAACCAAAAACGTACGATTTCATTTGTCAAACGGGGTTATTTGCTTAGCCGAATAGCCATATGACAATCGAATTTGAATACCATTGGCTTACACAATTGCAACTCTGCCCTTTTATTGTCTAACTTCAATATCAATCGCTAAAGCCTTCAAAAGCGTCGTGATTGGCCAAAAATGAAGTGTGATGTCATTTCTAGCCAATCACGGTGCGCTTGAAGACGATTGCAATGGATGTCGAAGTTAGACGATTAATCCCCTGTGATATGTGTATAGAATGCTGACCCAAAACCATTGACCTCTCAGAAAACAACAAGACACACAGTCTCTAAGAAAAGTTCGTCAGAAAGTGTCCAACCGTGCGACGTGCACAGTAGCAAAAATGCTTCAACCAAATTAAGACGTTATGTCGTTAACATAAGATGCAATGTCAGTTGTACGAAATCGTCATTCGAATTTGTCACCGTGACAAAATTCATCGCGGACGTTTTTTGAGCGAGATTGTGAGTCTAGTTGTTTTATGAGAGGTCAATGCCCAAAACCGAATATTGCTGCTACTAGAGAACCGACACGAAATCATGTTTGGAGCTGCCAGTCTGAGAGCAGAGAATCTGTTGAGTCGTCGTTCTATTTCAATATTAGCCTTTCCTCGAGGCTCCGCCCGCCTTTATTCAATCTTTGCTCCGTAATCGGCTTGAGCGTTATTTTGTGAACATCTCTTGTAGCCTATGTAAAACCAGGGTCACTATGATGATAATAAAAAAACCAGACAAGTACGGGTCTGACTCGTCCACCGAGGGTTCCGTACAAATTCGTAAAAGATAAAAATAAAAAAAGGATTTGGTCACTCGTACAATTATGAGCGCATACCGTTGCTTAACCGCGATGTTTTTTTTTTATGATTCAATTACAAATGCAGTTTCAATATTTTTCCCTGTAGTTGTAGTATTAGAAGGTATTACTTGCTAAATTTCATAGTTCTGGGTCAACGGGAAATACCCTATAAATTTTGATTCCCTTGAGTATGTCGAAATTTACGTTTTTTGCGGCATAAACGGTCGTATCTTTTTTACGTTAACTTAGAAATTTAATTTTTTCACAGCATCAAGGGTGTAGACGTAAGTATATATGGTTTTAATTTCAACTCGATACCTCCACGCGTTCCCGAAATAAAGGGTATTGACAGACAGACGGACAACAAAGTGATCATATAGGGGCTCCGTTTTTTCCTTTTGAGGTACGGAACCCTAAAAACGAGTTAAAATTTATTAAATTTTTGTCCCGTTTTCAGCTTGGGCGTAGACCAGGGTCACAACGATGTTAATAAAAAACCGCAACCAAATCCGCTAAGTGGGTTTCGAGTTAAAACGCAACGTACAGAGACAAAAAAAATGAAATTTTAGTTTAAATAATAACCCATTTCAATAAAATAATTCCAAAATATTCAATGGGCTGACCCAACTTTAGTTGACTCCATCATTTCATACGGACTTAGTAGTTACGGACGGACATTTAAGACATATCTAGACAAAATATATTCACTTCAACTTCGTATCCTTAAGCTAATTGTTCCGGTGAAAATAAAAGAAAAATTTCGTGACAATCCAATGGGTCTGTTTAAATTTTGTAGGTCACTGCCTGTTCATCTGAAGGTGGAACTGGCAATTTTAAAAGAGCAGTTTCACCGTCAAGATATTCAACTCCCTATCCATCATAAGGTCTTAACTCGAAATATAACTAAAAATAAACTACTTGTTCCTACAACGACAAATGTATACGGCAAAAGAACCTCTGAATTTATGCTGCCTAAATTAATTAACAGTCTACCAAACACCCTCAGAGATTCGATTAACGCACGAAACGTTAAACATAAATTAAAGAGGTATTTTTTAACTGTTATCTAAACAACAATTCTTTATTATAATTGCTATTATTTATCAATCTGTTACGTTTTAGATTGAAGTGTCATTGTTTTATTAGGTTAGAAAGTACATTCTTGTAAACTTCTAACAATAAATCTGTTATTATTTATTTTTCATATGTAAAAGTGATTTTATCAAAACAAGAATGATATCATTATAATATATCCTCCTGTATAGCAGCTAACAGTGTAAATCCTAATATTTCATCTAACAATTCAAACTGATTGTAATACGCTGTTAGTAAGCTCAAATAGTCCTTATGATAATAGTATTAAGAATGTATCCAATTAATATCTACACACGTAATTTTATTTGTTATTCTGCATTCTTAACAGGCACGATGTGCGACTGTGTTCTTTAATGTGTGTAGTTCTACCCTCAGACATAATCTGTTTTTTATAAAATAACTACCTACTTCTACTATGTTACTCGAAAAGCTAGGAGAATAGTTGAATAATGTTTTCAGACGAGACTTGGAACTGGGTGTACATAAAAACCCCAAAAGGTTTCTGATACACCTTCGTGTAAAATTGCATGTCATGTTATGTTTGATTAAAAATAAATAAAATAAATAAATAACTAAACTTGTTTACTACTTTATTCTTAGTATAGATATAAAGAGCGTACGATTTTATGAATAAGTTTATCATTACTGTGCGGTTCGCCTCGTAGAGACGAAATGAACTAAATATTGTTGAATTCTTTCGCCTTTATTAAAAAGTCGTAAAACAAATAGTAGTTTACTATATATCAGTATAGCATATAGCTTAAGGTTCGTAGCGTCACAGAATGTAGCGTGTTATCATACTGAGTTCATCGCAAGAAAGTTTGTCTTAGATAGTAGCAATTTCCAACACAATTTACGGAGAATCTTGCCCGCGAACTCGGAGATAAGATAAGTCTGAAATAAGTCGTAATGAGTCGGCTTATGCAGCTAAGTAGAAACTTACCGGGGCTTAGCTAGAAGACACCTGATAGCGCTTAACAAAGAACAAGAGTTATAACTTCTTTCCTGCTTTCGATCGTGACTTTGTTGCTAAATGCATAGATGTTGGGACATTCACTGAAATAATTAACTTTACTTTGGACAATGATAAATAATAGAAGTAAGAATACCACGCAAACATTTTCTGACGTCAATAAATTGAACAAATATTTAGGTCGAGCAAGGATCCGCCAGCGCACACCAATAACTAGACACACCGTCACCATCCATCCATCCATCCATCAGCCTGTTTCGTCCACTGCTGGACATAGGCCTTTCCAGGGTTTCGACGCTCTTGGTGGTCCTCCTGGAAGAAATGCCCATACTCACACACGCTGGGCAGGTGGGTTGGTGAGCGCGGTACCGAAACCCTTACACCAGTGACGCCGCTGCTCCTCACCAGTCTGTTTTATATAAGGCCCGGCAATTGGGGATGGATAAACCGCTATCCATCGGTCACAGGCAATGGTGGGCCGCCTTGTTTTGCCTGAGAGCTGTTCTCTTACTCTCCCCCGAATAACTTCGGGAGCATTTGCGAGTAAGATGGTGGTACCTCCACAGTCGAGCTCGGCATCAGCTCTACCACCTATAGTAAGATGGTGGTACCTCCACAGTCGAGCTCGGCATCAGCTCTACCACCTATAGTAAGATGGTGGTACCTCCACAGTCGAGCTCGGCATCAGCTCTACCACCTATAGTAAGATGGTGGTACCTCCTCAGTCGAGCCCGGCATCAGCTCTACCACCTATAGTAAGATGGTGGTACCTCCACAGTCGAGCTCGGCATCAGCTCTACCACCTATAGTAAGATGGTGGTACCTCCTCAGTCGAGCTCGGCATCAGCTCTACCACCTATAGTAAGATGGTGGTACCTCCACAGTCGAGCTCGGCATCAGCTCTACCACCTATAGTAAGATGGTGGTACCTCCTCAGTCGAGCCCGGCATCAGCTCTACCACCTATAGTAAGATGGTGGTACCTCCTCAGTCGAGCCCAGCATCAGCTCTACCACCTATAGTAAGATGGTGGTACCTCCACAGTCGAGCTCGGCATCAGCACTACCACCTATAGTAAGATGGTGG
This sequence comes from Ypsolopha scabrella, assembly GCA_910592155.1. Classification (NCBI taxonomy): domain Eukaryota; kingdom Metazoa; phylum Arthropoda; class Insecta; order Lepidoptera; family Ypsolophidae; genus Ypsolopha; species Ypsolopha scabrella. The sequence goes on from OU342983.1 coordinate 19,348,049, forward strand.
TACCTCCACAGTCGAGCTCGGCATCAGCTCTACCACCTATAGTAAGATGGTGGTACCTCCTCAGTCAAGCCCGGCATCAGCTCTACCACCTATAGTAAGATGGTGGTACCTCCACAGTCGAGCCCGGCATCAGCTCTACCACCTATAGTAAGATGGTGGTACCTCCACAGTCGAGCTCGGCATCAGCTCTACCACCTATAGTAAGATGGTGGTACCTCCTCAGTCGAGCCCGGCATCAGCTCTACCACCTATAGTAAGATGGTGGTACCTCCACAGTCGAGCTCGGCATCAGCTCTACCACCTATAGTAAGATGGTGGTACCTCATCAGTCGAGCCCGGCATCAGCTCTACCACCTATAGTAAGATGGTGGTACCTCCTCAGTCGAGCCCGGCATCAGCTCTACCACCTATAGTAAGATGGTGGTACCTCCACAGTCGAGCCCGGCATCAGCTCTACCACCTATAGTAAGATGGTGGTACCTCCACAGTCGAGCCCGGCATCAGCTCTACCACCTATAGTAAGATGGTGGTACCTCCACAGTCGAGCCCGGCATCAGCTCTACCACCTATAGTAAGATGGTGGTACCTCCTCAGTCGAGCCCGGCATCAGCTCTACCACCTATAGTAAGATGGTGGTACCTCCTCAGTCGAGCCCGGCATCAGCTCTACCACCTATAGTAAGATGGTGGTACCTCCACAGTCGAGCCCGGCATTAGCTCTACCACCTAAATACACCGTCATACTCACACTATAAATATCCATTTTGAGAGGGGTTCAAAATAAACATTTGAAAAATAAAAACCTGCATTATGGCATGAATCAATAGTGTTGTTAGTGAGAACAAAGTCTTGCAAAGAAACATCTGTCAAATCAATTGAAATTGCCTTATTTTTTATTTTCTTGGAATTTATACCACTTTTTATCTGTAAAAGGTATTAATAAAATTGTTAAACATCCTTTTGGAATATTAGCATTTTCACGAACAGATTACTTATCCATTTTTTTTCGGTTTTGGCTTTTCTTTATAAATATTTATATATATATTAATTCTAGTTAAAATATGCACATAAATAAATTAGCAAGATATATTTCGAGTTCTTTTGGACTTGGCATCAGTTGCATTGACAAAGACAAATAAATATAAATATGACAGGTTAAAAAAAAAAGGAAGAAAATAGTAGTTTTGTGTGCTTGCTACACAGCACAAGAAGTGAGGAACACAAAACTACTATTATCTTCCTTTTTTTTTTTTAACCTGTCATATTTATATTTATTTATCTTTGTCAATGCAACTGATGCCGAGTCCAAAAGAACTCGAAATATATCTTGCTAATTTATTTATGTGCGTATTTTAACTAGAATTAATATATATATAAATATTTATAAATATAATACAGGAAATATATGAAAATATATATTTAAATAATTAATAGATTTGATTGATGGTTCTTGATTGAACTCCATTATAGCAATGAAAATTCTTACTGGTACTAGTTCCACAGTGTTTATGCTGTTAGCAACCGGTTTCGTTTAAAAACATCTTCAGGCAATATATTTGATGTGTTTACATCAGTTGCAACAAGAATGATGGTCATTCTGATGTAAACACATCAAATAATTGTTTCTTTAATTTTCCTAAAGATGTTTTTAAACGAAACCGGTCGCTAACAGAGGAAAAATAAACACCGTGGAATTAGTATACGTAAGAATTTAAGACGTTTTGTTTTTAAGATAAGTTGCTTTTGTATTTGTCTAGCAAATCATACCTCCTTCAACAAACATTAATAATAATTTACCTTTAAAGATATGAACACTGGAAACCGGGTATGGACTGCGACTTGCATTTTACAGTTTCACAGTAGCATTTCACAGTTCACACCCGGGAACTCCTCTGAGAACCCCTTCGTGATTATATGTTTTTTTTGTGTTGGCAACCCTTAAATTATAGCTTTAATTTATATCCGTTGCCTCATGGCCTAGCTACAAAATTAATCGGCAGATTTAACTGTTTCGGGTAGGTCTAAAATTAGATTATCATTCATGAAAAAATGCCTTGAATGGAATCCGTACAAAGGTACCTTTGACCTTAGAATAATGGATAAGCCTTTGACATATGTATCTGTTCGATAAAATAATAAATATATTTTTTTTATAGGCTACGTATAAATTCCAATATAAATTTTACTTTTAAAAGGAATAATTTAAAGTACTAGTTGTGCGGGTGATTTCAAGTTTCTAAGTCAAATATAAATGAACAAATAATTTTATTACAGTATTATAGTTTAAATTTGGGTATATGCCATCTTACAAGAAACACTTGAATAAGCTAATGATTAAGTAAGGGGTAATAACTATTTTGCATTAAGTTAGAAGCATGATTTTTTGATAGCCCATGGGGCTGCAGAGTTTTGTAGGAGGTATAGTTTCAACTTCACGGGGCCCAAGAAAAAGAAAGAATGAATGTAAAAGGGCCCTGACAGACGGATAGACGAACAAAGTTCACTTTGAGCTACAGAACATAAAAACAAATTCCTAAAGGAGATATCAGAAGTATTTCCAATTGTGGACTTTCTCACCGACGACTTTTACGTCCAAACATGATAGTATTTCTGACACAAACACGCTATTTAGGACATAAAGGTTTACTCGACAGTGTTTTCCTTCACAGTCACTGAGTCGTAAGTATACACAAAAATAAAAAACCTATTGGTGCATATCCATTGACGTCTAGGATTAGTAGATGGCAGCTGGGAGGGGCTGGGCCCCCGGCTCTAACTCATGAAACCATTAATGTGGTAACGGAGGATCCTGGTTCAAAATGCACATCATAATATTGTTTTCCTTACTTTTGAATAAAAAGTATGCAATAAATCCGTTTTTTAGCAATTCGCGCAAACTGCTTGTTAATAGTTACGTGATCACATGAAACTTGTTTAATTTTATGCGTTACGTTTTAGCTGCATTACATTTTAACTGTAAACACGCTTTTAAGTTTGATAATGTAATTCAAACAAAATGTAATACATTAAAGTACGTATTTTTTTTGTTAAGACTTGATTATTAATAAATTATTTCCGCAAGTTGCTTCAAAACACATTTATTGCATACTCTTCAAGTAAGGAAAACAATATTATGATGTGCATTTTGTACCGAGGTAAAAAGTTACCCCTTTAAGTATATCAGAGGTGCAATTGTGTAAGACAATGGTAGATATTCAAATTTATTGTAATATGGTTATTCGGCTAAGCTAAATTAGCCCGTTTGACAATTGAAATCGTATATTTTTGGCTGTCCAAGGAATAGCTTAGCCGAATAGCCATATGACAATCAATTTGAATACAATAGTCACAAATATAATATATATTAAGATTTCTATGACCTCTGTTCTCTTTTATGTGATGGATCACCTAAAAACCCAAAAAACAAAACAAATAACACTTTAAATTGGATAATGCATAATTTTATAAGCAATGCATGTTAGAGTAATACATAGATAAGAGATATAAAATGTAAGATATTGTGGTAGGTTTTAGAGAAAATTAATGTGGTATAGTGAAATTGGAAGAGCGTAGTCGCCAATAAACTACTCAGTAGTTTGGCGAAGATTATTATTTGTAACTACATACACAGACATATAATTATTACTAAGTAGCAGACCAAACTTAAGGATTAAATAGCGTGGCAAGTTCCCATACAAAAATTAAGCTACATTTCGGCTTCATGGTACGAAGGAACGTATAAAAATGGATTGTTTTGGCTGGTTTATGCTTGGAACATATTTGTTAATTCCTAAACTAATCTCTAGTATATATTTTGTTTGGAAACAAGCAATACTTATATTTAGAAGAGCCCGAAGTTCACGGAGCTGAAATTGCCACGCATCGACGCTTATTATTAATGTTAGGTCTGCTACTATATTATACGTCTGTGACTACAATGATACTTTGTTTAAATAAAAAATAAAAAACATGAATGACACTCGTTGTTCTGGAGGGAGCAGACGGCACTGTGGGTAAGGCCATGCACCTTTTGTCCCTATCTTGTTACGGTAACTAGAATATAGTAACTGTTAGGCCTATGTGCATACTCCACAGGCATGATTCAAACCTGTGTCTCAAGGTCGAGAGTCCCAACGACTGAGCCGCCGCCACAATACAAACATTGCACGATTATTGATATAAAGCGAACGTGCAATGATCCAAATCAAATAGTTGCAGAAACCACGCAACCGACGGCATTTCAACATAAACCTGCTGCCTACTATACTTTGGCTATCCGCAACCTCGAAAACGAGAAGGCCGCGGGAGTGAGACGAAAAATATTAACCGTAGAACGGAAAGGGAAAGGCATAGTAAATATTGGGAAAGACAAAGATTGCGTGATTTGTGTCGTGATGGGCAATTATGGTAAATTTTTAGTATTTATGTAGCAAAACAAACTAATTCTGTGAGGTTTTCGTTACTCAACTAATCTACGTCTTGTAATAAATAAGTTCGTTTACTTTAGCAAAAAATGTTATGTTGAAGAAAAAAATGTGGTTTTGGAAACGAAAACTGGTGATAGTTCTCGTCCATACAAACAGTTTTACTATAGAGCCAACGTGAAATCGCAAAAAAGTTGTTTGTTACAATTCTCTGCAGAAAATCTTTTTTTCGATTCAAGGTTTGCTTTCCTAATAAAAGTTCATATGGACTAATAAAATCACCAGTTTACATTTTTAAAACCACTTTCATGTTATCGTGCGAAATACTATTAACTACTGACTCACTCATCTTAAAATCTTCGGAACTCTAACTCCAGATTTCACAATTGAGAATTTCTTTCTTTCTTTCTGAATACTTTATTGCACAAAACAAAAGTTACATGTACAACAGGCGGACTTAATGCTAAAAGCATTTTCTCCCAGTCAACCCGACAGAAAGTACAAGAAATGAACAGAGGCAGGCGTGCAGAAAGGCTTTAAGACATAAAAAAAAAATAAGTGAGAGAAAAGAGAAAAAAAAAACAAAACATTAATGTACTAATAAATAAAATAGATAAGTAGATTTGTAGGTAAATACTAAATACATAAATATATTTTAAACAAATAACAATAATTACTACATAAATACGATTATATAATATTATATAAATATATATAATACAATAATAAATACAAGAATATACAAGAATAGACTACTAGTCGCGATAATTTCAGATTGCTATGTTGACACCAGATTTACTGTATTTTACTAAGATAATGTCTGCGCAAGGACTGTTTAAACGCATGACGAGACGGGGCATTTCTAATTTTAACGGGTAGATCGTTCCACAAACGGACAGCCGTGACGGCAAAAGAATCGGACATAAAACCAGAACGGTGAGAAGGAAAAGACAAGAGAAGGTTGTTAGAGGACCTGAGGAGTTTACAGTGGGTGTTATCTAAAAGATGAAACAAAGATTTGAGGTAAGGGGGAGTACACGGGTCATTAATAATAGAGAAAAGAAGACACAGAATTCTAACATTCCTTCGCTCACGAACTGGAAGCCAGTGTAACCTGCAACGGAACTCAGACACGTGATCGTATTTGCGAAGACCGAAAATGAAGCGAATACATGTATTGAGTCGTGAAGTCGTGTTATTTCGGCCTCTACCAGGGCAAATAAGAAGAATGAAAAAAGAAATTAAGGGGTCATTGGGTTGCATTTTTTAATGTTATTTGTTTCTTACGGACGGTAATACATACAAGTTTCATATTACTACACGATTTCGTACACACCCTAAAGTAAAACAACAAATAATTAAATTATGGTTTCGTACTCAGAGGGTGCTCAATGACGAACTAAGTACAGACTTGCCATAAGCGTAAATACCCTCGAAACCAATGTCAAGCAATACTTGCTTCTTAGCTAACTAGCACCTCATAGTTTTTATTTTATTCAATTTCTATAACTACCTGCATTAATTTTGTGTCTGTTATTTTATTTTATTTACTTTTTGGTCGTCGTTTGTCAATCTAACAAAATATCCTAAGACTTGTTATCTTATTGTGTACCCAATATAATATATCTTCACAGAAATATCAATTTATTAATGTATATATGTAAAGAAATTATGTCTATCTTATACTTCAATTATGATATACTTATGTAATATTTGTGTGTAGTTTAATTAATTTGAGTTTTGGCTGTCATGAAAATGATTTTATATGTCTGACTATATGAGAAATAATTTAAAAGTTGGTCTGATTTTGTTAACAATATTAAAAATAAAATTAAACTAGTAACATAACTACTAAAAACTATTTTAAATAGTTAACTAAAATTAAATAACTCAAAATAAAAAGAAAATTCCTACCTAAAAATATAAATTTATTAAATTTAAACTAAATAAAAAATATTAGCCAGATCGCCGTCGTCATGTGGAAGGGTACCTAGAAGGCTGGCTGCATTTCCTCTTTGTATGGCCAGACTAATTCTCTGGCCAAAATAAGCGCCAGCCCTCGGGTCCCCACAGACGTCGACCAGCCGCGTAGCTAGCTCCTTGAAAAGGAGTTTTGCTTCTGGACCCCACGGCCCGAGGGTCTCAACGCCAAAAGGCGCAACTATGCAGTCCAAACTGAGGCCAGCATATCCGCGTCTCTTGTGTGTTTCTGCCGCTGCCGCGGCTGCGCCAGCCCAGACAGCAGTCACACCGGTGTGGGATGGTGCTAAAGTATCGACACACGTAGCGTCCCACACCAATGCCCTGCCGTTCTTCCAGGGGATTAATGTCATCCCATCGGGCCTCTTGCCATGGTCACGCGATAAGCCTACCGGTTCTAAAATAGCCGGTACTTTGACGGTGGCAAGGGCATAGTTTAATTAACTATTTTAAAATTATTACCTATTAGTGTATACATTGAGCCATATTTTGTTTATTTTGTCTGTAGCTAAAATCAATTTTCTTTGTGTGTACCTATGTCCGTGTAAAATATTTAAGTACCCTCAAATTGGAAACACTGTTCCCCAAAGGACAAAATTATATTATAGGCTGTCCGAGATATCATGATATGGGTGACAGTTCGTAATATTCCGTTTCACCTATACTACTTACACCATACTACATACACCCAGGCACAAAAGAAAATAATAGGTTTTAGTAATAATGTAAAAAATTATTGAAAAAACACAATAAATAATGCCTCTATAAATCGGAACAAAAATCTCAGTGTTTTCGTTAAATTTAACGAAGAAAAGATTCAGTAAATAATAATTTCTTTTTGCTACTTGATGCGTGGATTGGAACGCTAACCCATAGGTACGGACACTACATAATCGAAAATATATTGATGAATCGGTGCAGCCATCATATAAGATCGCGTCAGTATGAGTACATCTTGTATGCGGTTTGTGTTTTCGTTGCGGTTGCTTTACATGCTATTTGTTTTGACGTTTGTTACAGTTTTTGTTGATTTTTATTTTGTTGTTGGTGAAATTTCGAGAAAAACAAAACAAAAATCTTTGAACTCTCAAGCTCTGGAGTTATTGGTTCGTTTAATTTTACTAATTTAGTAATTAACAAAAATAGTTTGGATAATCAAAGATCAATCAAATAAAACATCGATTTGATAGCCCTTGTTAACTTTCTCGATACTAAAAAAAATCGATTATATTTCGTTAGGGTACATCACTGTAACTGTCAACTTTGAACTGCCACCCATATCATGATATCTCGGACAGCCGGGTTCAGAGTCTTCACTATCTTTTTTATAAACCAATTATGTTCATTATATAAATTTGATTTGATTTGATTGAATTGTTTGTCAGGCGCTACCATTTCAGCGCCTTGTTTTTTGTTGCCTTAATGTTGCTATATCATCTATATTGTTGATATATACATTCTTAGGGTTCACCCGTTTTGTGTGGTGGTACGGAACACTTTCTGCGCGAGTCCGACTCGCACATGGCCATATTATTATTAGTATCCTTTTCCATAAAAAGTTAAATAACTACACAAGCGTATGAAACAGCTTTTTTTTCCGCGCTTTCGCGTTTTGCTCCTTATTAAAGATTGTTCATATTAAAGGGGGGGTCAACCCAACTTTATCTCCTTTCAAATTAATTTTAAACCAATAGGAGATATAATAAAGCGACATTTAAATTTTGCAAAAAATATATGTTATATTTCACTCTTTGATTTTAATATTTCAGACGTTCGATACGCGATTACTTATTACTTATTCCTCCATCCGATTAAATCGTAAAGATAGGTTTAAACTATGATCTAAATATAATTTCATTTGATCTTTATTAAGTTTTTGACAATAAAACTTATACTAAAATAAACGTCGTGAAAAATGTGATATAAAACGGCCGTCATATTAAAAAGCCATCTCTCTAATTCCAAAATAATAAATAAAAACACCTCAAAACTGCGAGTTTTCTGAGCGGCCCGCTCCCGCTGAGTAGGATAAACATGTAAAAGATGAAAGCGTTGGAGCAGGACAGCTTTCTCGGCCTATTCCGTTTTAAGAAAAAAGCATTATTTTATTATGTCCTATTTTCCTAGGACTTTCCACCGATGTACTGTAATGTAGTTAGGCAGACTTAGGTCATATAATCAGTTGGCAATCGGTAATCTTTATGTATATTTATACGTCGTATTAATAGACTAGCCTTTGCCTGCAGCTTCGCCCGCGTTCATTGAATCTTTGCCCCGTTTTCGGCTTGGGCGTTATTTTATGAACATGCCTTATAGTCTATGTATAGACTAGGGTAACCACAATGACAATAAAGAAAACCGCATTCAAATCCGTAGATTGGTTCTCGTGTCATAAAAGCGTTTATTCAATCTTTGCCCCGTTTCCGGCTTGGGCGTTATTTTATGAACACCTCTTATAGGTTAATAAAAATCGCATCCAAATCCGTTAAGTTGTCCTCGAGTTAAAACGGAACATGCAGACAAACAGACAAAACTTCTAAAAATTGTTGTTTTAGTCTCAGTGCAGTACCAATAACCCATTTCATTTAAAATTATTCAATTTATCAATTGGGGGTGCTAACTTTCTGGACAAGAACGGAAATCTTAAAGCCATTTCGAGAAATATGTTTTCTGTACAGTTGCTACTTATCAGATTAATAAATAAATCTATACTTTTAAAGATATTTTAACAAAACACAATGAACTTCATTTGACTTATCTATGACGTCATGACATGACATTTGACATGCAGTGCATTCCGTGTCGCGACATAATCGATTATATCGCGTCTATCATCATTCCGAGTCACTGTGAGCCCGATAATTAATCAACCGCCAGAATTCATATTGGAGACTCGGTTAGTGATCAGGAACAATGTTTAATGAACCTCAAGGTAAAACTGAAAACAAAAAATTGCTTGCGTACCTACCTACTGCCTATTCAGTCAGTATGGAAACAATTTTTTTTATGATTTCGAAAATAACGATCATTGAATTTTGTTCCTGATCACGAACCGAGTCTCCAGTATGAATAAGGGTGATTGATTAAATTTCACCTTGTTTATCATAGACGAAATCCTTAACGACGCCATGTTGTGATATGCCTATGCTTCAGAGCGTTTGCACTATGAGCGATCTATGAAAAGTGCTAGCTGGCCGGTGGCAATTTCAAAATTAGGTTTTTCGAAGAATAAGAGCATTAGTTAAATCATGATTATAAGATTGTAGTTAGAAGAAATTACTTCTTGGACCTAGTAAAGTAGTATATCCTTTGTATTCACGTAACTTAAATGAATTTCTACAAATTCTGTCATCATTCATGTTGCGTTCAAAATAACCCTAAATGGATTATAAGTATAAACAGTGATGGACGCCATTTTTCATTCGGAACGACTTGATGGGCGTGAGAAGTTTGATGGTAGTGTTAGCACTATTAGCGCCATGCGGAACGCCTCTTGTGACGTCACGTTCACTTTTGGCGGGTAAAATTTAAGTTTTTGTTTTTAAATAGATGCAATGAATAAAACCCAAAAATAATGAAATTAGTTTCATAAAATAGTCTACATTTTCAAACTAAATTATTAAAAAAATATATATCAGAAACATGCATGGCTAATTAAATAAATTTTAAATTTTAATTTAATTCAATGTACAGACACGACTTTTTTACTACTTTATTATTAGTATATAGATTTATCGAGATATTCTAAAAATTAAATAATGTCCATAAAAGAGAAATAACGAGCAGGATTCTAGTCCAGATTACTATTCTGGGCATCCCCTTCAATGTGTTGAGTGATCTGTAAAAGTCTAGGATATCGGAATAAATAAAAAAAGATTGAAGAAATACTTTAATTATTATTATTACAGTACGTCAAGCGTAAAATCGACCCAGCCTTTCTTGAAGCTTAGCTAAAAGGTTTCTCGTTTACTCGCAGATTTCTAAGAATAGCTATCATCTACGTACAGAACCAATCAATAACCTGATCTTAATCAATTTGCAAATGTAATTACAAGCGTCATATATATAATTGTTTGAATTTACTTGTAACATTATTTTTTATTGCTTACGTCCATAGCTTTGCCGATCGACCAGGGAACCTAGCATGGTTGCCCATATCGAGCTTTGACAACTCGATTTACCACTGTCCGTCCCTTTTTAGGTAGATCAACAGAGTGAGACATAGCACTGTATTAAGCGCTATCGAGCTCGATATGGTTTGCTATGCTAGACTAGAAGAAGGTACCTATATACTCTTCCTTTAGAGGATTCCGGGTTTCCGAAAAATTGACGCAGCTGACAGGGAGTTCCACAATTACGGATGTACGTGCGGATGATTAAAGAAGACTTGAAACGTTGCGTTTGAACCACAGACTAGTTTGAACTAATGAAATAAGGGTGGCTTGCGCCAAAATCTTAAATCTAGATTTTGTCGCTAAATCAGGTTTACGATCTGTGAGTCAATACATTTCTGTCAAATTAAACTCAGCTTAAGTCCTAAATCTAGATTTAAATATTGGTGCAAGTCGGCCTAAGAGTCAACTCAACATGACGCAAGAAAGAAAGTCTGAAGTTTTTCGATGGTAGTTTTTTGAAGAAGCTATAAGTCCGTCCTTTGAAACAAATATATGACGTTGAGTGTCTTTTGTGAAGTGCAGTAACGTAATTAATGAAATTGATCAGTAAATAATTAATCCAGAAAAAATTATTTGTAACCTCAGTTATGGTCATATTTCATGTTTTTTGTTGATGTTTCTTTTTGGTTTTGCTGGAATAAATCTCTGTTTAGTGATAAGCGCGCCAATGTAAAAACTGTTTCACTGTAAACCTGTATCTATGTTTCTGTTTTTGTGCAATAAGGAATAAAGAAACAATGTTTAAGAAGTTAATTTCTCCTGCGCTATTTAACAGATTCGCTTGGTTTTCACATAGTAAAATAGGTATTATTGATACCTATTGCAGTTAGGTAAAATTGCAGTTCTCACAGCAAACATATATTAAAATAACCAAATAATTTGTTTATTTCACGAACGCGGGGCAATTCTGTCGTCGTAACTACCAGGACGAAGAGCGTGCGATTGTGGACTAAAATGCAACGTAGTAAATATTGATTTCGCCTGATGCAAAATAATGTGTTCAATCTTGCCTATAGGGTATATATTATATACATAGTATGTGTTTAAAAGGTGTTAGAGCTGATGCTGGGTTCGACTGTGGAAGTACCACCATCTTACTCGCAAATCCTCCCGAAGTTATTCGGGGGAGAGTAAGAGAACAGCTCTTACGCAAAACCAGGTGACCCACCATTGCCTGGGACCGATGGATGGCGGTATATCCATCCCCAATTGCCGGGCCTTATATAAAACAGACTGGTGACGGGCAGCGGCGTCACTGGTGCAAGGGTTGCGGCACCGCGCTCACCAACCCGCCTGCCCAGCGTGTATGAGTATAAGCATTTCTTCCAGAAGGACCGCCAAGAGTGGCGAAATTCTGGAAAGGCCTATGTCCAGCATTGGACGAAACAGGCTGATGGATAGATGGATGGAATCTAGCCTATGCCATATCCTTAAACTTCGACTATTTCGGTGTTAGAAAAGGGGATGGGGAAATAAGATCGTATAACGAAATATTTCTTCTAAAATATATATAAAATCAATATGATTTCATATGAAAAACGTAAACACGCATACATAATTATGAAGAAGAAAAATAAGGAGAAAGACATACCGGGTGTAAATAGACTGCTACCATTAAATGAAACCACATATTCTACCGACCCTACTGAACCACTTTTCCCAAGAATAACACCCGCGGACACCCTTAGTTTGGGAAATAATTGAGTTACGAGCAAAAATGCGTGAACCCTAACGCACCGACATACAAGCGAGTTTAGAGAGACCTCGTCCGTGAAACCTGAAGATCTTTAACGGACGACGCTCTCTCTAAACTGGCCCGTATGTCGGTGCGTTAGTGTTCACGCATTTTTGTTTGGAACTCAATTATTTCCCAAGCTAAGGGTGGCCGCGGGTATGATTCTTGGGAAAAGTGGTTCAGTAGGGTCGGTAGAATATGTGGTTTCATTTAATGGTAGCAATCTATTTACACCCGGTATATTGCTGCAACAGACACGCTTACAGATACAGTAGTAATATGAGTATTATACAACGTTAACAATACATAACAGTACAACATTACAATCAAGTAATAACAGAAAAATAAAACCGGCTAAGTGCGTGTCGGAGCACGCGCAGTGTAGGGTTCCGTACATTTTATAAGTTGGTCTATTAATACAGATCGCGCCAAACTTCTAGTCCGCTCGGAAGTTGCTCTCCCTAAGAACGGCCTATACATTATCGTGTTTGGAGGGGATTTAGTTTGGCGCGACCTGTGCTCGTAAACTTGTAAAGACTATACTTAGCTGTGATAATTTTCTTTTAAATTCATTAAAATATACTGCTTCTGGGATTTTTTTCACTTATCCATTAACTACCGTTTAGCCGGCAGGGGGGACACTTAACTCAAACAAATATTTGCACTTTAAAGCTTAATATTTCACCAATGGATCACTAAATCGAAAAATGGTTTTCACACACCCACAATGGTTTGAACGACGTATCTAACGATACCCCACACTATGGAATAAATGAGAAAAAAAAATCATCCCCAATTGAGGTGTAAGGGAGGTACGCTTAAAAAAAACCATGATTTTGTTTTACCGTTTTGTCGGACTAATTAATATATAAACTTTCTAGTACTAATAGTCTGTGAGCTAAGCCACGGACAGACGGATATGGAGAAATTATAAGTGTTCCTTGTCGGATTATTATCGGGTATTTATCGATGTAATCGAATGTAATCAAAATAAAAGGCATAAAATAATATAATTTTAATGTGAAAACCCTATTATTAGTAATCAATTTCCGGAAATTGCTTTAAAACGCAATTTTTGAATACTTTTTATTCAAAAGTAAGAAAAACAATGTCATGATGTGCATTTTGCACCGAGATTTGGGTGGTATAAAACGGCCGTCATATTATTATTTATTTATTTAATACACACATGAAATACACTACAGATACAAATCCAACGCGTAAAACATGGTAGACAAATTATTTACCCTAAAAGTATTTAAAGGATTGAATATAATTTGCAATATTCCGCTAAAAAATTCTTGTCGTGCTATTCAAAATGCAGACTCGTGTACCGCCCGCCCGCCCGCATAAAAACATGCAACAAGCAAGCAATACAAGCAAAGCAATCTTAAATAACAAGCAAGAAAACTTATCACATCAGTTGCTGCGGCCGAGCTAGCAACACATCCCGAGGATGCCTTGTTCAGAGGCGAAACACGTGTCGATAAGTTTTCTTGCTTGTTATCTAAGATTGCTTTGCTTGTATTGCTTGCTTGTTGCATTTTTTTATGCGGGCGGGCGGGCGGTACACGAGTCTGCATTTTGAATAGCACGACAAGAATTGTTTAGGGGAATATTGCAAATTATATTCATATATCCTTTACTTAGTGATGGACTTCCGCAGGGCAACGCCTATTTCAATTAATCATCTAAAAGTATTTGCTGAAAATGCACATAAACACTAAAATACACTAATATACTAAAAAGTAGACAATCACTTCTCGAAGTACTTCACCACACATAAAAATCCATCCCTCTTATTCCAAAATAATAAATAAAAACACCTCGAAACCGCGAGTTTTCTGAGCGGCCCGCTTTCGCTGAGCAGGATAAACATGTGTAAAATGAAAGCTTTGGAGCAGGACAGATTTCCGTAATCCGACAAGGAACAAGGCCTTTAAGTTTGTTAACCGAATGCAATCAAAATGTAAATCATAAAATGATAGAATTTAAATGTGAAAACTTAATTATTACTAATAAATTTCCACCAATTGCTTTAAGATGAAATTTTTGCATACTTTTTATTCATAAGTAAAGAAATAGTACATTACGATACGAGAGCGATGAAACGTTTTCTGACGAGTGTGAGTTTACGGCCCGAGCCGAAGGTGAGTGCTGCAATCACACGAGTCGAGAAAAAGTTTCTTGCACGAGTATGGTATAATATTTTATAGCATAAGTGCGGAAAATGCCGACTTTACGCAAGCGCAGCGTGCGTAAAGCGGTCATTTTACGCACGGTGTGCTATAAACAATATTATGATGTGCATTTTGGACCGAGATTTAGTTCGTTGTATATAAGTAGTTACGGTGCGGACTGTTTAAGCCCATCGTATTCAAATTCGACTTTTGGCTGTGAACAGCAAAACAAGACAATTGTATTCATTTGACAGCCAAAAATGTACGATTTCAATTGTCAAACGGGCTAATTTGCTTATCCGAAAAGCCATATGACAATCAATTTGAATACGATTGGCTTACACAATTGCACCTCTGATTCGTTCGTAGTAGGGAAGGGAAAATTTTATTCAATTTTGCACTTTAACCTGCTGGGATGAAACTTGGCACGATTCAAATAATGCATATCCATATGATACATGTAACATTAAGGAGTGGTGTTCCCTGGCAGGCCGTACTGGAGTGAGTGGAAAAATAACCAGAGTCCGGGAGGCAAATAAAAAACATAGCAATGAAACTTGTATAACCATAATATCCTCTATCGCTGATGTCAACTGTCATGAATAGACCGCCTTTTATGGGCACTTGCAAAGAGGTTCCCTCTACAAATTTTCAAGCTTGATCCTCGAGGGTAAGATTCCCGGAAAAAGAGCACCAGGACGTGAACGTTACAAATGGATAGATGACATTAAACAGTGGACTGGACTAAAAAGCTTCAGAGACTTGAAGGATAAAACAACGGATCGCAAGCAGTTTAGCCTACTGACCTCCAAACTTCATAATGAAGATGGCAATGATTATGATGATGATCCTCTGTCGCATATAATTGTTAGGCATTTATTCCCAGACCAGCTTTTACCCGCGGCTCCAAGAGATGCAAGACATGCTTTTTTCCGGTATAAAAAGTCGCGTATGTGTTAAGTTAGGGTATAAGCTATATCCATTCTAAATTTAATCCAAATCCGTTCAGCCGTTTCACCGTGAAAGAGTAACAAACATACACACACACACACAAACTTTCTCATTTATAATATTAGTGTGATGTGATATAATATTAGTGTGATTAGTGTAATGTGACTACCTGGCGGTTCACTTTAGTAGTTACGTATCTAGTGGCTGTTGTCCCACTTTAAGGGTTCTGTAGTCAACAAGTTACCTCATTGTTTCGCCATGTCCGTCCGTCTGTTTGTCTGTCTATCCATCCCCAGCTTAGCTTAGAGACTCTTAGTACTAGAAAGCTGTAATTTAGCATGTGTATATACAACGTGAAATTTAAGTAATTTTGTTAACGAAAACTGATGATAGTACCCGTCCATATGAACAACTTTTACTATGGAGCCAACCCTGAGATCGTAAAAAAAATATCAACTGTTCCATAGAAAAGTGAAATACCTACTCGACCCAAATGTAGTATACTTAAACAACAAAGTGAAGTTAACGAAATAGTCGATCTACTTAATTTTACAGTTATGTTTGAGACATTTTGTAGGTAATGATATCTAAGCTTGTAATTTTTATTCAAATTATTTAAGTCTACAAAATCCTTAGAATGGTATGGAACCCTCAGGGCGCGAGTCCTTCTCGCATTCGACCGATTTTTTATATGTAGGGAGAATGAGAAGTGCCTCAGGCACATTACATTGGTGTGCGTGCATCGATAGTATACCTATATACATACGAGTAATTTAAGGCGCCCGGAAGGTATTTGCAATAAATTTTTCTCCATATTTCGCATAATTTTGACTTTGCTAATATTGTATATAAATCTTTGGCCTTTCGACTGTGAATAAAAAGTTTTAATTTAAGCAACAATGTCTTACCAATCACACAAAAAAATCTAATTCTTTGACTATAATTTCTACAAAACCAGAAGACAAAATCAAAACGTTAATAATATTGTTTTTGGTGTATTTGCACTTTTTTACTAACATTATAAATCTCTCTCAGAGATACGCTCGCCTATAGCACATTTAATTTAAGACTACTTGAATAAAGAATATGAATATTTATAATTATTTTATTCTTAGGTAATACTTGTCAAATGTTATTCATTCGAATGATGGCAGCCCTACAGAGGTCCGATAGTTTTTCTTATTTAATTTATTGTGATTTAAAATAAATAAAAAGTTTATTATACCGACGTTTATATTTATTTTCAACAGAAATATGAAATAAATGGTAATGAAACGAAACTTTTTCTTATCTTCGAAAAAATTATAAGATCACATCCTGAGGCTTAGTATTAGGGTCCCGTTTGGCACGCTTTGGGTACGGAACCCAAAAAACGAAGTAATCTACACAAAAAATAAAGGCTAAATCCTCATTGCGGGCTCTTAACACACACTGCTTATGCAGTTTATGTTAATCGAATAACTTATCTAAGTATTGCCTAGACATATAAAATCACTCGGAACCTAGTTTGCGGTTTTACACGTATTTTCCGCCATTTAATTATTTATATCATCATGTATTCTTGATCGGATCTTGCAACTTAATACGCGTGGAAGCAGTTTAAATATCTCGGTGCTGGAAGAATCCCGTATATATATTTTTTGAAATTTATTTTTTGTTCATATTGTATTTGTGAAGTGCTTGAAATTTTAACGTTAAATAGGCTTGTTGTAAGTTATGTATAAAGGAGAGTAATTATTTTTGATATATTTTGGCCTTTTGTAGGGGCGTCGTCAGATGAACAGGTGAATAATGTTTTATTTTTCCCCTCTGTCCGTCTAATGACAGCCTCATACAGAAGGCAGAAAGATATTAAAACAAATTATATTAATTATTAAGTTAATATTGTCTGTCCAAAATAATTTGACAACAAGCAAGTTATATCATCCTACTTGAAAATGGAATTACATATTCTACTGGTAACTCTGAAATTTGCGACTTTTTTTAAAACGCGATTTTTTGTTCCTTTGTTGTCCATAAACGCATTTCTCCCTGTTAATTTTCATTATTGCTAAAACATTAGATTGCTTTCTTGATAGTGGATCCATCTAATAGATTACGAAAACCTTTCTGTTGGTATTAAGCTTTTCAGTTTTGCACCTGATACTCTCTTTTTATATTTTAGTCAATAATGAATGACTACTTTGTAAAAAGCTTTTACAATTAAAATTAAAATAATGAATAGAACATTCTCGTAGGGACACCATTCATTTCCTTCACATTTAAAGAGGTGTGTTCTTGCCGTTGAAGTCCTCTCCACGTCTGCACTTCGCCTTCTCTACAACTTCTTGATACGACACAACATTTACTTTTTCTTTCACTTGATCCATGAATATTCTTCTGGGCCTTCCTCTCTTTCTTTTTCCCTTCACTCTTCCTTCTATGATGCTTTTGATATAATTGTCGTGTTGTATCAGATGTCCCAACATCTTTCCCCTTCTATTACCTATAGTCTTCATCAAATCTCACTTTTCATTTACAGTCTGCAGGACCTTTTCATTGCTCTTCTTTTCCATCCAACTTATTCTTTCCGTTCTTCACCAACACTACATTTCAAAGGCTTCCAACCACCATAATACAATACAATATTTATTTACACGTCAAATTTAATTATACAACTAAAATAAATTTAACCGTTAAAATAAAATAAAGAAAAAAATATTCAAAATATGTACAAGCAAAATACCACTGAGTCATCATGGAATCACTAGGATACAATTTAAACATCCGCTTAGAAAAAGTTTTATAAAATTCAACCGCTAAGGGGGTAAACTAGGGGACAAAAGTTTGTATGGGAGGAATTCATCATTTTTGTAGTTCAAACCATGAAAATAGGCAACTTTTCTTGAATAGTAAGAATGAAGTGCATTAACCTTTAAAAAAAACATTCTTTAATTTTGCAGTTAAAGACCATGGAAATCAGTATTGAGGCTTTTGGTTAAAAAGTAAGAATTATGTATTTTAACATTTTTGGAGAATCAATTGAGGGGTTAAATAGATGATGAATTGTTTAGTGCGAAATTCGTTATTTTTTTGTAAAAACGTAACAAATATTTAGCTTTATGATTACAAATGAAGTGAAATGTTCTTAAAGTTTTCGAAAATCAATCTCTAAGGGGGTGAAATAAAGGATGAATGTTTTTATGGGAAATTCAAACTTGTATGGTTAAAACATTAGGCAGGTCCCTTGGGTCTTCACAAAACCAAAATCAACGCGGGCAAAGCTGCAAAGAAAAAGCTAAAATTTTTAAAATAGTAAATCAGATATCATAAATATTAATAGGTAATAAGTTAGTCAATACACCGAGTCCAAGCTATATTGTACCAGAAGGCATACAAAATAACTCTTATTTAGTAATGTTAGTTATGAGAGGTCAATGTGTAAGTACGATAGATAGTTATTTACAAAATAAGGGAAATAGAAAATTTTTTAAAGTAGAAAATTATCAACAATAATCAACACACACGAATATTAAGAAAAATAACCAAAATCGAACATAGACCACCAGCAGTAATTTAATTTTGTCTACTTTATCATCTTGGCCTTACTCAACAATTATAAAGGGTGTTTTTTTTAGAGGTATAGAACTTTAAGTTGGCATCACTTTTTTAACTGGCGGCCATTTTGTCAGCTGTCAAGTGATTTATGTTTAGTTTGGTTTGGCATTTCAACATGAATAGACTGACGCCTGAACAACGCTTCCAAATTGTGCAAATTTATTTTGAAAATCATGGTTCTGTTCGAAAGACGTATCGCGCATTACGTCCAATTTACGGTCAACATAATCGTCCATCAGAGCAATTAATTCAATTAACTATGAAACATTTTTGCGCCACGTTTACTCTAAATGATAATACGCATCCACAGAGAAGTCGTACAGTGCGTACAGAAGAAGTCATTGCTGCTGTAGAGCGTAGCGTAGAGGAAGACCCGAATCAGTCTATCCGCCACCGTGCACAGTAATTGGATTTGTGTCCATCCACTTTATGGAAGATTTTGCGGAAAGATCTTGGTTTGCGTGCTTACAAAATCCAACTCGTGCAAGAATTGAAGCCTCGCGATCACCTTGCAAGGCGTACATTCGGTGATTGGGCCCAAAATAAGATTGCCGTCGATCCCGATTTTCATAAGCGAATTTTGTTTAGCGATGAAGCTCATTTTTGGTTGAATGGATATGTCAATAAACAAAACTGCCGTATTTGGAGTGATGATAATCCTCAAGTGTATGTTGAGACACCTTTACATCCAGAAAAACTGACTGTGTGGTGTGCTTTATGGGCTGGTGGAATAATTGGTCCGTACTTCTTTAAAAACGATGCTGGCCAGAAAGTTACAGTCAATGGTGACCGCTATAGAGCGATGATTACTGACTTTTTCGTTCATCAATTGAACAACCATGATGTGCAGGAGTTGTGGTTTCAACAAGACGGCGCAACGTGTCACACAGCTCGTGCCACAATTGATTTATTGAAGGAAACGTTTGGTAACCGCATAGTTTCACGTTTCGGACCCGTGAATTGGCCTCCAAGATCGTGGGATTTAACGCCACTTGACTATTTTCTGTGGGGATATGTGAAGTCGCAAGTCTACGCCGATAAACCCGAAACGATTGACCACTTGGAGGACAACATTCGGCGAGTTATTGCCGATATACGGCCACAAATGTTAGAAAAAGTCATCGAAAATTGGACCTCCAGATTAGACTACGTCCGAGCCAGCCGTGGCGGACATATGCCAGAAGTGATATTTAAATTATAATGCCAAAAGATTGTCTTTCGAATAAAATAAATTTCATATCAATAAAAAAAAACATCTTTGTTTTATTCCATTTCAAAGTTCTATACCTCTAAAAAAAACACACTTTATATTAACATAATTAAAGCTATATTTATTGTACACAATAAAGTATTTATGATATACAAATATAATCATTTTAGGAGCTTCTTTCTTTTTTTTGAATAAAATATGCATACAGTCTGTCAAAAAAGAGTTGAAATGAATATTGAAGGAACTATTTTTCTCTCGCCTGGTTACACCAAACAAACAAGCAAAAAATCTGTTAAGTCCAGTTTACCGCGTTGTTACTACATAAATAATAAAATAAATGAATATTTTTTTTATTTAATAGAAGCAGCTAAATTGACATGACAATAAAGTCTGAAAATTATAAAATGTATAAAATTATTTAATTTAAAATGCAATCACTTACACATTAAATATGGAATTATGACATACTAAAGCAATGACCTGTAAAGATTTTTTACCCATAAAGGATTCAATTGAATTGAATTGAATATATTACCCAAATTATACTACTTGAACGTTTAAAGTTCAATAAAGTTCAATATTCATTTCAACGCTTTTTTGACAGACTGTAAATTATGCAGACAAATTAGAATAATCTCAAGATATGTTTCGGGTCCGATCTGGGGGCAATTCCGGAGAAAGAATCGAATTGAGATCTCTGAAACTCGATCATAAAATGTATAGAGTTCGACTGATAAAATGGGATTTTACGATCGAGAAGGCCATTTCGACAGACTGAGAATAAGCCTACAGACCTGGTATCAGTTGAGTATATTATAGAAATATCATACATGTAGACATTTGGCATGTGAATTAAATATGACATGACTTATTAGAGCAAATAAAAGACATTTATGACCTATTAGCTTTTGCCCGTGACCCCGCCCGCGTGTTATTCAGTTTAAAGACATGCTTTTTCCGAAATAAAAAGTAGCCTATGTGTTAAGTTGGGGTATAAGCTATATACATTATAAATTTCATTCAAATCCGTTCATCCGTTTCAGCGTGAAAGAGTTACAAACATACACAAACACACACACACACAAACTTTCCCATTTATAATATTAGTGTGATTTTTTAAAAAATCCTACACTTTTTACAGTTTACAATAATTATTTTTTAATGAAAAGGGATTTGATGACGATGATGATTGTGATAATAATGTGAAGATGATGATGATTATGATGGTGGTGGTGGTGGTAATGATGATAATGAGCCAGACAGTCTGGGTCTGAACATTAATGCTGTTTTTTGAGGCCATCCCCGTGGCCATACCAAGAGACCATATAAAGGAGGACTTCCATGTTCTAAGCTGTATTTGGGTTAATGGGGGATGAAATGACTTTATTATACATTTAATGACTTAATAATAACTCTGACGATGAAGTACTGATTGAATGACAGGGTGTGTAGACGTGCGTGCGTGTAGGAATGGACAGAATGTTGTTTTGTATGGATGATGTGTGTCGGTGGTGGTGGTTCATGCGTATATGGAATGGATTTTTGGTTTCTCCTACATAGAATACCGGACAGTGCCGGCATTCTAACAGATATATGCAGTTTTCGGTTTTGCAATTGCTGGTGGGCTGGGATGTGTACGAGTATGTCTCTGATGTATGTCATTAAAGTATATACGATACAGATGTTAGTTACGTATATAAATAGGTTGGGGAAAAAGTTTCTTCGCATTTTATATGAAAATTCAAAACATTTTTTAATATAGTTTATTTACATTTAACTAAAGTATGTAGGTGCCATTTTGTTCGATAACATTTTGCCATCTTGTAGGTAGGGATATAATCCCATTGCTATAGAAATTCTGGGGCTTCTGATCAAAAAACCGCGACAGGTGATTTTGTCAGTCCTCTCGTGATATTAACCTGACACTGCCTAAAGAATTCTAAGGAGACCGAAACATGTGGAAATCTGAAGGTGTAAGGTCAGGACTATACGGCGGATGCATTAATACGTCCCAGCCAAACTCTCTTAATTTTTTCTAAAGATGTGTGAGGTCTAGCGTTATCATGATGAAAAGCCACACCCCTTCTGTTGACTAATTCCGGCCGCTTTCTCTCAACTTCTTGCTTTAATCTCATCAGTTGTTCACAGTAGAGTTCAGAATCGATGGTCCTGCCTGGCGGTAACAGCTCATAATGAATAATTCCCTTTCAATCCCACCATACACACAGCATTACCTTGTTGCGAGATAACCCGGGTTTCGCCAGAGTCTGTGAAGCCTGACCAGCCTTTGACCACGACCCTTTTCGCACGTTCTTGTCGTACGTGATCCACTTTTCATCACCAGGTATCAGGTTTTTCAAAAATGGTTCAGTTTCATTACGTCGTAATAAAGAATCACAAATGAGTACACGGTTCATTAAGTTTCTTTCAGTAAGCTCATGAGGCACCCAAATGTAGAGCTTTTTTGTGTACCCAGCTTTTTTAAAATGCGCTAAAACCATTTTGTGGTCAATCCCCAGTTCTTCAGCTACATCGTCACTACTGATACGCCGATCTTGCTCCACTTTTTCAAAAATGACATCCATTTTATCCGTAACAGAGCGAGGTGCATCTTTGACATCAAAATTTCCAAATTGAAAACGCTTAAACCAAATTTGTGCTACTCTCACAGACACTGCACTAGGTCCATAAATATCACAAATTTTTTTCGCGGCTTGCGTTGCATTTTTCCCTTTTTTGTAGTAAAATTTTAAAATGTATCAAATTTCTTCATTAGATTCACTCATCTTAGCAGTAAGAAAAACAAATGAAAATCACACATTTTACATAATTTGAATTTGAAATTATCTTTTTTAAAATTTAAACGTTTTAATAATACCAACACCAGCCAGATACAAATGGTATAGCCAAAGAGATTTTATTATAAGTTCATACATACTATTTGCGAAAAGAGTTTTCCCCAACCTATTATACTTAAAACTAATACGTTACATTTATAATTACATTTCGATTAGTTCCCCTAAGAAGAAGGGCAAAAAACTTAGTAAGATCTAATCTACACATATAAAACAGCAATTAAGGTCAGGCGTGAGGAAATAAATTAATGCCTACGTAATTTATCAGAATTAAAACCATAATAAACAACTATATGGCAAGAAAATTACAATGTAACAGAATCTTGACCTACAGTACTAAAGTACATGTGATTGTACGAGTAATATCTACTTGGCATATGTATGTTAATAACTTTTGGAAGTGGGGATGGAAGGCCACGATTTT
The DNA here is from genome assembly GCA_910592155.1 of Ypsolopha scabrella. Taxonomy (NCBI): domain Eukaryota; kingdom Metazoa; phylum Arthropoda; class Insecta; order Lepidoptera; family Ypsolophidae; genus Ypsolopha; species Ypsolopha scabrella. The sequence goes on from OU342983.1 coordinate 19,371,579, forward strand.
CAGGAATTAAATCGAAAAAAGTTGTAATTGTTTGATATAGTTAAGGAAAATTGGGTGTATCGCGGCAAAGTTAATAAAAGGAACGTACTCGTGGTACCAATCAAAAGATAAAAACATGCAGTTTTGTTGTTTCCATGGTGACATTTTCACAAGTGTTGCTTATGGCTATGATGACGTCGTCATCCTTTCAATTCCATCCATCCATCCATCCATCAGCCTATTTCGCCCACTGCTGGACATAGGCCTTTCCAGGATTTCGCCACTCTCGGCGGTCCTCCTGGAAGAAATATTCATACTCACACACACTGGGCAGGCGGGTTGGTGAGCACGGTGCCGAAACCCTTGGACCAGTGACGTCGCTGCCCGTCACCATTCTGTTTTATATAAGGCCCGGCAATTGGGGATGGATATACCGCCATCCATCGGTCCCAGGCAATGGTGGGCCGCCTGGTTTTGCCTGCTGAGAGTTGTTCTCTTACTCTCCCCCGATTAACTTCGGGAGGATTTGCGAGTAAGTTGGTGGTACCTCCACAGTCGAGCCTGGCATCAGCTCTGCCACCTAAAATTTGATTAATTTTGCAATTTAAAACAAGATTAATTCTTGGATACAAAATAAAATAAAAATAAATATTATTAGTAAACACAATAATTGAAAAATTGACTTCTAGGGCGGTGGCTTGTGGATTCGCAATTTCAGTCATTTGATATTTGTTGAAAGTTTGATATGCCATGCGATAGACATTATAGCGACTAAACCACATCAAATAAAGGCTATAGAATAAAAAATAAATATACTACGTAACTAATTAAAGTAAAATACAACTATAAAAAATGTTGATACATAATTTTTTTTTGTTTGATAAACACTTGTACTTGTCCACATATTTATATTAAAAACCTTTGATAATGCTTTAACAGCGAAACCGGTAAGGGAAATTAATATAAATAAGTGGACAAGTACAAGTGTTTATCAAACAAAAAAATGTTTCAAAAGTTCCACCAAGTGCCAACAATCACGAGCATCAACTCCGTTGATACATAAATAAATAAATATGTATAATGCCAAACTTCTCCCATTCGATTAGTCTTGCTAAGAAGAAGTGCAAGTAACTTAGGATTGAAACTTTATGATGAAAAATTCCGAGATCTACGCCGTCCCGTTTCTTTTTTTGCATTTACACACATATTTAACAACACATTTTAAGAAACAGAACAGACACTGTGCACAGGCAACCTTTGGGTGGAAAGAAAAAATATTAACTAAATTAAACCTTACAAAGGGTAAACGCTATCAAAAGAAAAAAATTGGGCGCTATTTTATCCAAAAACATAATTTCAACATATTAATATTATACATATTATTTACATTGTTAAACATAGATATACTTAAAAGGTACGTAAACGTACAAAAATTAAATAAACATAAATACCATATAAATACTTATACCTACACAAAAAATAATAGGGGCGGATAAAAAAAATATATATTTTCAGATTAAATATTTATAAGTAGGTTAGTGTTAGGCTTAAGACTAGGTTAGTGAAACAAAGGGAACGTGTACAAAATTTATTATTAATATAACCCAATGGATCGTTCCATCCAGAATTATATAGACTGAGTGCTATTTGGACCGGTATTCAGAATGAAAAAAGTGCGCTGATCTTGTCTTGAGTTGTTCAGTATTACCATAGAATATGCAGTTTAATTCAGTGTCTGCACAGTATAGCTCAAAATATATTTCATTGATACCTCACCCACCTAAAGCAAGGTTTCGCAACCTGTTCGCGTGGCTCGCAGCAGCTTCGCTTGGCCCAGTCGGTGCTTGGTAGCCGAATGGCCAAAATGAACTGGGATTTAGTTTTTTTGTTGTGCTCAGTGCTGATAGTACGTGGCGATAACCAAACTGGAGTGAAAGGTGAGTTTTATAGTGCTATTTGGTTTGGTTAATTTTATAACCGCGTTGTAAATAGGCCTGTATTTGGATGAAACCGCATATAAGGTGACTTTAATTTATGCAGCCAAATTCCTACTGAAGACTCAGTAAGTCTTCAGTAACAAGGCTCGGTTCGTATATTATTCTTTTCGTGTTCCTTACAAACGCAAGCCCAGCCCCGAGTCAATTACTATGGGACGTTAATATTTTATTTTGCGATATTAGCAAAAAGTGTTATCGATCCGTGTTACTGATGACTTACAATACGGGTAAGGTACCCTAAAAACATGATAATAGCAACTATATAGACGCCATAGCAGCATAAAGGCGTCTTAAAAAGCCGCTAAAATGATTGCGCGCCTGTCAAATAATTCAGCATACGAAGCCTAATTAAGTACGGAAGCCTAGTTTTTATTATTTTATTATGTGACCAAATTTAAAACTTGTTTGTTTTACCATCTTTATGATAGAGTCAAAAGAATTAACCTTCAAAAAATAGCATTTATCAAGGTTTCTTGAAAGGGAACCCCCTTCGATTTTCACATTATTTTAATTTTATTATTTGTCGTGATCGAGTTATATGAAAATTTCAACTGTCTGCCTATTCCGACTGGAGCTGTAGACCCCTGTGACAGACGGAGGAACAGACGGACAGCGGAGACTTAGTAATAGGACCCCGTTTGGCACCCTTCTGGAACGGAACCCTAAAAAATACTTACCCATACAACATTTTTTCCGTAGGTTCTTAAAGTAAGTATAAAAACATGCTAAAATTTCATCAAGTATACTTCTAAAGGTAATCAGTATTGTAGGTGATTTTATTTAAAAATGCATGTAAATGTATATTCGGTACACCTACATAATGTTAGTTAAGTTTAATTAGTTTAGCTTAGATATAAATTGTTATTTAAGTTTTAGATTACTGCAATGTTATACATTTTAAATAAATTGAAGATCAATTCAATAAAAAAAAATGTAAAAATGTGGGGGGTTGCATGATCTATAATTATAATAAAACTAATGAAAAAATCGTCTCTACATTAAATATTTTTGCGAAATTTCAAACGAAGTGGGTTATTAAATTGATTTATTTATTTATCCGTAATACTGACTTCTATGCCCACCTTTCAGTATGAATTTGTGTGCATAAGTTAATGTAAACTTGTAATTAGGCTCATATTTAATAGCCATAGATGTTTTAATGAACTAAATAAATTATCATACATTAAATAAATTGAGCGGAAAAGGAATTTTTGTTTCCTCGAGTGTTTTAAAATAAAAAGGAAATAACAAACCTCGAGAGGCGAGGTTAATAATCTAGTTTTCTTTCAAGTACGATAAGATTAAAGTTAAAGTGTTAAGATTATGTTGCTTGTTTCAAGTATCTAATGTATATAGTTATAGAATTTATGAAACTTTGACAGCCTTTGCGGTCGACTGGTAGAGCGCGCGCCTGCTAACCCAGAGGTCATCAATCAAAATCAATCAATTAATTTTTGTTCGCTCTGTAAGACACGTTAAACTTTTGGTCTATTTGTGCCAGAAGTATGGCGATAGGACTAAAAGGACGTAATAATCGTCTATGAAAATCTGCATTACACAGTTCACACTTGGGAACACCTCTGACACCCCCTCGGGGATTCATGTCGTGACGATATGTTTTGAGGAGATAATTATCGAGTCATCGTTAGTTGACACCATTTTTAAAGTTGCTAAATGACCTTCGATTTACCATACATGAAAGTTTTTGACACTTTTCACAACTGTTTGGTCACCTCTCAACTGCTACAAATTTAAAATTGTCGTATATTACAACATAATTTTTGATAAGAAATAAATTGTCGTTTTCTGAAAAGACCTAATTTAGATCAAAATTATTAGAATTACTTGGTTCTAATGAAGCTTTTTTTATTTTGAACAACAGATGTAAAATAATTTCTGTATAAAATCACTGTAACCATTGCAGTGCGTTGTTCAATGGAACAAAAGTTCAGGCCGTGCCTTTCATCGTTCACCCTAAAAGTCTATAGTATTAAGCGACAGCAGGACTTTAATCAGACATGGCTGTATGGGATGGTTCCCTTTGCCTTCTCACCTTTTTTTTATTGCCTTTTAATTAAATATTTAAATGGACCAGTGCTGCTGTAAGATCACATGTGATCTATCCCAGCATCACAATACGTTATACAGAGAAATTAGCCAATAACTAGTGTGCTAACTAAGGTACTAAAAACTTTAGCACTTGTCACTCAAATAAACCAACTTAAGGCGCCTAGGCACGCCACCGTTTTAGTACAAAGTTTAATAGTCCGTTTCTCTGTTATTTCTCGTAATAGACCAAACTATATGACCTCCATCATCTTGTGCTGGTATTTTAAAAGGTACCATTTTGCCAAAATTTTGAATATTAATTTTGTTTTAAAGATATTAAGCTGGACAGATTTACATACAAAGTTGTTTTCTTGCCTCAGATTGTACATATATAAAAATTTTACATTTCAGCTACATAGCGACTTTGTAAATGCCTGGTCTATACCTTTAGTCTATAATGAAAAACAACAGAGAAACGGGTTATCAAATTTTGTACTAAAACGGTGGCGTGCCTAGGCGCCTTAAGCAATAAATTATACAAAGAATTTAGCCAATATCCAGTGTGCTAACTCAGGTACAAAAACTTTAACACTTATTTAATTTACCTAAATAAACCACCTTACGCAATAAAGATCAAGAGCATTAAAATAGGTATAACCACGAATCAATGCTACTAGGTACTCAGCATTCGACAGACGAAATCACGCAGGCTTTTCTCTCTCTGTGTAATAGAAGCCTTTTCTCTCTTTGTGTAACAAAAGTAACCAATATTGGTGTTTCTTCGGTGGCTACAAAATAAGCATTGTGGCGCATAGCGAGCACACTCCTTATGATAAGTACCAAACAGAAGAAAAAAAACTATTTAAGGACGAATCCTCGTCGTGGGTTTCTAAAGCCTTATTGATGTAAACCATACATTGACAACGTACGGAGACGGTCCTTTCGCAAGTATCGTAGATAATAATTACGAACTTTTAATAATACGCGTTCTGGCAGTCTCCCACTGCCACGTCCGTTCGGTGGTAATTATGTTTCTTGAGCCTTCGTTTCGTTCGTATAATTAGAACTTCCGTTTCCTGGTTGAATGAAGTATTATTGCAATTATTATGAGCACCTAAAGTTCTTGACATTACTGACCTATTGTTGCGATGAATTTATTATATAATTAATTTTTATTATAAATAATACCAATCATCATCATAATAATCGCAACTATTGCACTGGCGCCACACTCTTATAAAATATAAGAAATTATACACTAATTCTTATTCTTTTTATTCCATAAATATTTATTTTAATTGTGATTTTGGCTATCGGTTTCGTATAACACATCAATAAAAAAAAAATTTTTATTTATTTTATTTATTTATTACACTTTTTGTACATTTACACGAAAAACATGAAGAAGGATATTAAAAATATTTCATAGAGTACAAAGGCGGCACTTATTGCTAACAGCAATATCTTCCAGGCAACCTTTGGGTGAAATAGTAGATAAGGAATAAAACATAAAAAGGGAGCGTGCAAACGAAAAAAGAGAGAATGATAATAAAGTAAAATACGTGAGTAGATAACATAAGTGATTCCTACCGCTATAATAAACTGATACATAAACATACACAAAAGAAATTATATAGAATAAACTTACTTATATAAATACATAAATATACGCAGACATAATAAATCAATGATAGTTTTGGATAAGATATAACATGAATAGACATTGGATGAGTCAGGGGTCTTAGGTATTAGTCTAAGGTTATAGTTTTATAAATAACGGCAAAAGTAAAACATATGTCTGATAATGGAACTGGAAGGTGGATACGGGAAAATTAAAAGCTCACTATTTCAATTTAAACGGCTTCAATTTCCTGTACGTCTTTGTTTTGTAACGGCGAGGAATAAGGCGAAGAGACAGTCCTAAAAGATTGCTGGGTTTAACTTGAACTCACCATTATTATCGCCATAGGATTTTGCCACTCTTGGCGATCCTCCTGGAAGAAATGCCCATACTCACACACGCTGGGCAGGCGGGTTGGTGAGCGCGGTGCCGAAACCTTTGCACTAGTGACGCCGCTGCCCGTCACTAGTCTTTTTTATATAAGGCTCGGCAATTGGGGATGGATATACCGCCATCCATCGGTCCCAGGCAATGGTGGGCCGCCTGGTTTTGCCTGAGACCTGTTCTTTTACACTCCCCCGAATAACTTCGGGAGGATTTGCGAGTAAGATGGTGGTACCTCCGCAGTCGAGCCCGGCATCAGCTCTACCACATGATCGGTAGAATTTAATGTGGTTTCATTTAATGGTAGCGGTCTATTTACACCCGGTATGTTTGAAGTAAATGTAATTTGACTGCATTTGTTTTGAGATCAATTTCGAAATCGTTCTTTTTTTTCTCACTTTATGAGGCAATTATTTTTAAATATTACTCCCTCTTTCTGTGCAGGAGGGGTGTATGTAGTGGGGGTGTAAAAATAAAATTATATTATTCATTTTGATTAAAAAAACTAAAATAATATTCAAAATTTCCACAACCCATAGTCTAAATATCGGTAAAGGCATCTAAAAAATTGTATTATTTCCTATTCATCAAATAAGGAAAAAAGTATGTTTGAAAACCTCATTTCAATAATTATTTATGTGGAGGAAAATTTAACCCAACATATTTTCCAAAAACAAATCCATAAAATTTATGTACGAGAAATTGATTTACAATTATCTGTTTATATTATTAAATACCTATAAAAAATCTTACTCTATTTTATTTATACAACGTGAAATTTAAGTCATTTTGTTAACGCAAACTGGTGATAGTGCTCGTTCATATGAACAACTTTTACTATGGGGGCAACCTTGAAATCATGAAAAAAATATCAGCTGTTCCATACAAAGGTTAAATACCTACTCGACCCAAATATATGAAACAGCTGATATTTTTTTCACGATTTCAGGGTTGGCTCCTTATTTGTTCACATGGACGAGTACTATCACCAGTTTTCGTTAACAAAATGACTTTTCACGTGAATAAATGAATAAACACTTTATTGCACACAAAACAAGATATTAACAAACATACAAAGAACAGATGGGCAAGGGCGGACTTATTCCTACTAGGAATTTCTTCCAGCCAAACTTGGGAAAACAGAAACATTTTTATTGTACAAATTTACATCAGCAGTGCATACTTACATTAGGAGTGGTTCTAAATCTATAATCTAATCTATACTAAATATACTACATACAAATACATAATACATAAATACACAGATACGTACATATAAATAAACAAGTAGCTTAGTCAGTAAGTCATTCAGAGAGAGAGGAGGTAAAAAAATTTCAAGTTATATCTAAAATAGGAAAAATAAGGAAGATCTTTGAGAGTTTGCGGAAGTTCATTCTAGAGCCGAACAGCATTGACTGTGAAGGATTGTATAGTTGTATAGTCTTTCTATGTCCGCTCCGCAATATATGGCCCTAATTCGCTCTTGACCGGTTTCACCCAAAAGATTTTTTGTCTGGACTGAGACAAGTATTGCGAATCTAAGCTCGTAGTTTAACTTGTATTTGCGAGGTAGCTTTCGCCATTTTATTGCAAAAAGTAGGTTGCTAGTATAATATTTCTCTTAGATATAGATTTAATCAAACAGTGTAGTATGCACATACTTTTTAATATACTTCTTTTAGGATTGCGTACTAATGTAAAAGAGAATCAAATCAAATCAATCAAATCAAAATATTTATTTTGTAAAATAGATTCATAAAGTATACTTTCTACAAGACAAAGTTAATCTTTACAATAAATATCCTTAGAATAAAAAAATAATATGTATATACTAATAAGGGAAATACGAGTACATACAAAAATATTTTGGTTGGTCTACAAAAATTTTACTATACACCTACATAAAATAGAGAAATCTAGGAATAAAAATAAGAAAGATAAACCTAGGAAATGATTTTTTTATCTGAATTCTATCAGACTATTCGGTACTGTTTTATTTTTCCAGTATTCGTGACGTAATTGCTTACAAGTGTGATTTTTTCTTTATTATTTTCGGTTTTTTAGTATCGGGGATGAGGTGTAAGATAATCTCCAACTGGACAGTACCAAAACTTCAAGTATTTTTTATTTTTTATTTAACCGCAATAAATGGGCCAATAAATCATAATTTCTTTAATTAATTTTAAGTCTCTAAGTTTTTAAGTCTTTAAGCGTATCAAAATATATGAGCGTGTCATGTGACTTACATACTGATATACGGATGCTTAATGAAGTCTCACTATTTTGGTTCCTTATTTAACGTTTGGGTACGGAACCCTATTAAATGGCCGCAGGCGAATTCTATACAATTTTGTCCCGTGCAAAAGGCTTGTTGAATAGTATAATACTAGGTGAAATTAAATCAACCGACCAAATTCATACTGGAGACTCGGATAGTCATCAGGAACAAGGTTTAATGACCCTCCAGGTGAAATTCGAAAAAAAAAATTTTTTTTCCCCTAGAACCTGCACTAGGAATTGTATTTAAACTAGTCCAACCAGTACGGGAGCAAAAATAATTATTTTTCGAAATTGGCCAAAAGGATTACTGAACCTAGTTCTTGATCATCAACCGAGTCTCTAGTATGAATTTGGTCGGTTGATTAAATTTCACCCTATATAATTCAAGAAGCATTTGTGCCCGAAGTACGGCGATAGGGCTATCACGTTTAGGATGCTATAATCTTCGGCGAAAAGGGGGTGTACAAGTGTGGACTGCAACGTATTTCACAGTTCACACTTGGGAACACTTCTGACTTCCCCGCGAGGATTCATGTCGTGAAGATGTTTTTTGTTTTTGTATTTAGGGTTCCGTGCCTCAATAAGAAATGACGGAACCATACAATACAAATACAATAAAAATACAAATTTATTTTTTAAACAAAAAGTAGTGAGTAAACTTAAATAACACAAATAATACTAAATTAAAATACTCGTAATGCAAAAAATTCATTAAATAATATAAAAGACTAAAAACTACCTGAAAGAAAAATATTAAATCTAAAAGTAGTTACAGCTACTGTTAGTTATAACGTGTGTTTTTTTAGAGGTATAGAACTTTGAAATGGAATAAAACAAAGATGATTTTTTTTATTGATATGAAATTTATTTTATTCGAAAAACAATCTTCTGGCATTATAATTTAAATATGACTTCTGGCATATGTCCGCCACGACTGGCTCGGACGTAGTCTAATCTGGAGGTCCAATTTTCGATGACTTTTTCCAACATTTGTGGCCGTATATCGGCAATAACTCGCCGAATCTTGTCCTGCAAGTGGTCGATCGTTTCGGGCTTATTAATACAACTTAAAGTACTGACATGCAAACAGATAACAAAAATACAAATACAACTCATAAACGATTACCTTCTTGTCCATCTGTCAAGACCATTTTTTTTCGGGCTCCGTGAGATATATCAAGTTGAAATCTTCCTACAGTGCGATCAACTTCTCTGTTCAGTTGGATTATCCACCCATCTCTTTCTAGTGCGGTAGAAAAGAGTATAATTAGAAAGAGACAGCGAATGATTTTACTGAACTGATAAGTTGGTCGCACTGTACAGAAGTCTGCCGTACTATGGTGCTGTCAAAAAATCAAACTTATAACTGAAGGTTTTGCGTTATTGCGCTTTACGTAATCAATTTCATAATAATTGGCTTTCCAAGAAACTTCCAGTTGACTTAGAAACTTGAAACTCCGTTCACAAGTAATAAGTTTTATAGCACACGTACAAGGAGAAATCGAAAAATATACAATACCTATAATTTAATTATTAATTAAATATAATATATATTATAATTTAATTATCTGGAAAAAAACGTGTTTTTTACGGGTATGTACGGAGCCTTTAGGGCACGAGGGCAACTCGCACTAGACCGTTTTCTATACTCAAAGGGTAAATAAATAATATTTTAATGCAAACTCATATTTAAATTATATTTTTGTGTGAACAAACCTTTGAATTAAGAAACCTGCATCCATCAATCAGGCGAACCGGTCACCCATCCACATAAATGCCGGCCAAGTGTTACTTAACCTGCATTATCGAGGACTTAACTAGGCCAAACCCACCAACCTCGATAGCTCCTAAACCAATCTATTTTCAACTTTATAACTTCTGCTTAGAGTCTTATAAGTGGTCTAAGTTTTGTGGTATTTGGCCGGATTCTTGCCCCGGGGCTTTTCGCAATACACTGGTATGAAGTGTAAATGCTCCCTTTCGTATATTCTCATGTTGCGAAAATTACTTGTATTTGTCGAGTGAAGCCAATAAAATTATTGATATACTTATTATTGTAGTTTTATTATATTTAAAACACAGTTACTAAAAAAATAAAAAAAATTAACGAAATATTTCGACTCCTTCAGTGGGGGCGTCATCAGTCGAATAAAATAAAAAATGAAAAAATTAATTTTAATTTTATTCGACTGATGACGACTCCACTGAAGGAGTCGAAATATTTCGTTAATTTTTGTAATTTTTTAGTGACTGTGTTTTAAATATAATAAAACTACGATAATTTAAGGCCAATATATTCATTTACATCGATATACTTATTAAAATACAATAAACTCACTCCTGTCTACAGTTGCGTGCATACAACTTTTTGCTGGAAATGCAATTAGAAGATCAAGTTTGACAATAAAAAATATAAAAAAATTTAAATGTTACTATGAAAAATCATTATTTTTGTTTGACGCCAGGGCAGGCACTGCCTACCCTAGAGTACATGATTCCATTATTACTTTTTGTTAATTTGTTTTGAATTTTTTCACTTTATTGTTATCGTCAAGCTTGACCTTCTTATTGCTTTTGCAGCGAAAAGTTCTGCCTGTCTGCCAGAGGGGTAAGCAGAGACCACAGATTTTCATGAGCTATGATCCTGACACACTCTTTTGCTTATAAATTCATCAATTTAGTCATACAATATCTCCAATTCCGGGTACTATTTAGCTTGCCCTTCTTCAGTATATCGCCTATTTGGTCGGCATACGTCCTTCTAGGGCGGTCCGGTCGAGCTTTGCCTTCCACTTGTGCACCATACATTTTGTTTTTCTACTTTCATTCATCCTCTATAGATGCCCAAACAACCAAAGCATTCTTTAGTAAAATACTTCAGCATTATTAAGGAACATAAGTTTATTATGAAATTGAAAAGACCGAGGTGCGTTTCAAGCTGCCTTTTTGTCTACACGCATCACACGTCTTTGACAATTTAATTTTAAATTGTATGTATTATTTTAAAAAAATACTTCTGCTATATCCTATTCAATATATATCATCACGACATGAATCCCCAGAGGTGTTAGAGGTGTTCCCGTGTGTGACCAACGCAAGTCACAGTCCACACTCGGTACCCTCGTTTTACCGAAGATTTTTGGTTTTCCCCAAAAGAGACCATCGAAACTTGATACCGACTGCTTACGGAGTCTTCAGTATGAATTTGGCTGCATAAATAAACGTCAGCTTATGTAATGAACTTTTCAATGGAACAGCTGATCTTTATTTCCGAGTTTATTGTTGGCGCCATAGTAAAAGTTGTCCATATTTATGGTTGGAGGAAAAAGGTTATCAAATTAACATTCTGTATGTACGTTGTATAAATATTTATATACTTACATACCCTTATATACAGAGTATAATAAAATCATCAAATCATTTCTCCGTGCAAAGTCAATATAGCATACTAGCCTTTACCTGCTGCTTCACTCGCGTAGGTGTAAAGGTGGTATCGACAGTTTTTTGGCTTGGCGGTTATTACACGACTGACCCAAAAAAGGAGTGTATTGTTTTCAGGGTTCTCGAGTAAAAATTTAACATGCATAAGTACTTAAGGTAAATAAGGCCGGAGTTCTGAAAAGCCGAGTAAATAAAAAACAAACTTGCAATTATTTAATTAATGTAAACGTACACAAATTAAGCAGTTTTTCAAACTATGAACTAAATTAATTTTTGTTACCCGAAGAAAACAGGATAACAGTCCGCGACTTATCCAAAAATTTGAATTTTATATTAGGCTTTATTTTACTACCAAATTTTAATACGGCCGAAAATCGATTTTTTTCTAATGGTATGTTTCAGTAAGTTCTAATGTTATTAATAAACAATTGTATACTTATTAAGAATCCCAATAAAACAACATTTCAAAGTTACGACTGCTTTTGCCATTGACATTTAAATTATTAATGATATTATGTAACCTTGAACTTTTTCGGCTCTATTTGCCTCCGGTACTTACAAACAGACAGAAAAAGATTCAATTAATTTTGGTTTTTGCCTCAGTACAATTTACTGATATGATAACACATTTCGTATAAAATTTCGCAAAAATATTCAATGTACCTATACTTTATTAATATTATACGTAAGTAGCATAAAAATCAAGAAATGATCAATTCTACAATATAGCCACCACATAGATATACTAAAATATATAAAAATAAAACATAAGGTTGATGCTTGTGATTGTTGGCTACTTTCGATACATCTTGATTGAAATACACTGAACTTGTTATAAACTTAATTGGTTTTCCAACAGTGCCAAAACCTAATAAACGCGTTTGGATGCAATTTTCATTGGAGTAACTTAAGGTACATATTTTTTAAAATTGAAGAACAAATGCACTGCAGTTCTATATGAGTATTTCCCCACTACATAGCGTTTCATGTATCTACATAATGATACATTTTATAATGTGATAATTAGTTCAATCAGTGTATAACTAGATGACATTAAGTTTATTTATAATGTGATAATTAGTTCAATTAGTGTATAACTAGATGACACTGTACATTAAGTTTATTTAATTTTATTTATAACACTTTTTGCGCAATTATACAAATTATATGAGATACAGATAAAAAAAACAAACAAACATGGTGTACAAAGGCGGCATTTATTGCTTAAAGGAATATCTTAAAGGCAACCTTCGGAAGCATACAAAGAAATAGATTGAAGAAATAACATGTAAGGGGTAAATGCCAATCAGAAAGAAAGAAGGTTGTTACGTATAAGGAAGTCCGCGCAGCCAAATTTGCGGGCAGACAAAAGCTAGTACCTGTATAAACTTTAAAACAAAAGGCTAGCAACAATAAAAACTACCCGTCCAACACAAAAAGGCCAATGTCAAATACTTTATTAGCTTTTGATAGAGGCGATTATTGGTTGACTTCTTGACCTATTGGTCTTGGATGGGATTGGAGGGTTTTTAGTTAATACTGAAACATTTTATAGGCAAATAATTTTTGGATTTTAGTAGATTTACTACAAATTTGTATAACCTATTTCATGAAAAATTAAACCAGGAAATACAGTATCCATCCATCCATCCATCAGCCCGTGTTCGTCCACTGCTGGACATAGGCCTTTCCCGAATTTCGCCACTCATGTCGGTCCTCCGTCCTCCTCCCCCAGCCGCCCCCCACACTACGCCTTGCCGTACGTGGTCTCTGTTCTAAAGCCTTTCGGCCCCAACGGCCATCATGCCGGCAACAAATATGGCCTGCCCACTGCCACTTCAACTTACTGATTCTGCAGGCTATGTCGGTTACTTTCGATCTCCGACGGATCCCCTCGTTTCGGATTCTATCCATCAGAGATACCCCAAGCATAGCCCGCTCCATAGCTCGCTGAGCGACCTTAAATCGGTGGATCAGGCCCTTTGTAAGAGACCACGTCTCAGCGCCATACGTCATCACAATAAATAATACAGTAAATACAGTATACAAGAAACATTTTTTTTAACCAAAAATATATTTTTTAGACATAAGTACTTTATGTTCTCTTTTATACTACGTTCCCATAATAAAAGATCAACAAATCAAACGTGTTTTTTTTCCAATATGAAGTGAGTCCTAATTTTTTTAGACGACCCCTCGAAAATCTGGCGTTTTTCTAGGCTCAGGCACAGCCTTAATGGTATGCTTTGGTCTAAAGGTGAATACCGAAGTTTTATGATTTTCTTAGTTTAGAACACTTTGCAAAAAACATCATATAAGGTGAATTTAATTTATGCAGCTAAATTCTTACTGAAGACTCAGTAAGTGGTGAGTAACAAGGTTCGATGACCTTTTTTGTGAAATTCGTAAATTATTATTTTCGTGTTCCGAGCCCCGAGTCAATTACTATACCTATTATAGGGGACGTCAAAATTTTATTTTGCGAAATTAGCCGAAATAATTAGATCCGTGTTACTGATCACTTACCAAGCCTCCAGTATGAGTATGGCTGTATAATTAAAAGTCACCATATATAGGGATAAAAAACTTCACTCTGCAAAGGCGCACTTAATGTTTATTACAATCTCGAACAGTTAACCTTTGAAGTTATGCAATATATAGATAGTTGAACTTACGAAGGCACCTGCCAAAACCCTTATTGCAAAGTCTTAAGACTTATAACGGCTTGAATTGAGCGTCATCTTGAGATAAACAAGCAATGCAAGGAAAATACTTACTTAAATTCTGCTCGTCTCATGAATGACATAACTTGAGAGTTGTGTTCAATGGCTTTACTTAATTGATATTTAAAATTGCTATGATAAAAAGATTATCATTTAATGTTGAAATGGATAGTTCTTTGTTCGAATCTCATATAGGAAGGAGGGGCATGTTTAGAACTTTAACGACCGTTTTTTCGAAGGATAATTTTATTTCTGAGGTGCAATTGTGTAAGACAATAGTATTCAAATTCGATTGTCATATGGCTATTTGGCTTAGTAAATTTGCCTGTTTGACATTTGCAATCGTATACGTTTTTGGTTGTCAACAACAAAACAAGACAATTTTATTCATTTGGCAACCAAAAAAAATTGAAAAATTTCAATTGTCAAACGGGCTAATTTTCTTAGCCGAATAGCCATATGACATTGAATACGATTGTCTTACAAAATTGCACCTCTGATTAGTGACAGTGGCCAAACTGTAACTTTCATACAAAGTGTGAAACAATTGCCCAAAAAAGCATTTTACAGGCCTGTTACAACTCACAGACTAGAATGTTTTCAAGCAAACTTAGAACTTAAATTACCACATTTTAATCTTCTCCAAGATGATCCAAATGCTCTCTTTGCAGACCTGTTTAACATAGTTTCCAAAGAATTTGAAAATACGTTTACATTGCGGAGGGTTTCTAACAGTAATAAAATCACTTTTAGTGACTGGGCAACGCCAGGTATTTACAAAAGCCGAAATCATTTATACGAATTGTACGACATAAAATCCTACAATAATAATATTGAATTTATTGAACGTTTGAAAATATACTCACGTACTTTCAAATTAGTGTGTTTAAAAGCAAAAAGTATATTTCTGAATAAAAAACTTAAAATGGCCGATAACAAAGTAAAAGCAGTATGGAAAATCATAAATACTGAAACTGGGAAGAGTAACAAACGGAATAATGAACTAAAATTGAACATTAACAATGAAGTTTTTACAGGAGATAAAGAAGTTGCGAAGGCCTTTGAACAATTCTTTACTGACATTCCTTCCTTGACAACTAAAGGCTTAAATTCAAGTCCAAGACTTGCACAGGATCTTTTGAGTGATCACGTGCCTCAGTGCCATTCTGTATTTGCGTTAAAGCATATTAATTCACAAACTGTCATTAAAGCATTTAAATCTCTTAACTTTAAAAAAACCGAGGACTTATGGGGCCTAATTGTTAAAGTTGTAAGCTGTATCATTGATTTAATAGCTCCATATTTAGCTTTAATCTTTAATAAATGTGTAGATGATGGTGTCTTTCCTGATTTAATGAAGTTGAGTAAATTGATCCCTCTTTTTAAATCAGGCGACAATGAAGACCCTTCCAACTATAGACCGGTCTCAGTTTTACCAGTATTTAGTAAGATTTTCGAAAAAATTGTTTTAATCAATTGTTATCTCATTTTAACTTAAATAAGTTGTTTCACAGTGAACAATATGGATTCACTAAAGGGAGGTCAACCACTGATGCAGGAGTTGCTTTAGTCAAGCACATATTTGACGCTTGGGAAGCAAAGCAGGATGCGTTCGGTGTATTTTGTGACCTCTCAAAAGCTTTTGATTGCGTTAATCATGAAACACTTTTATGTAAATTAGATCACTATGGAGTTAAGGGTAAATCTTTGGCGTTATTTAAGTCATACCTTAGTGACCGGTTTCAAAAGGTAGACATTAATGGAGTAAAGTCATCTGGAGCATTAGTCAAAATGGGTGTTCCGCAGGGCTCCATATTGGGGCCCCTATTGTTTTTAATATACATAAATGACCTTCCTTACTTAGTTAAAGACTTATCTGAGATAGTTCTATTCGCAGATGACACGTCACTTATTTTTAAAGTGAATCGACATAACGATATACTTGATGACGCGAATTCAACCCTCTCTCTGATTCTTGATTGGTTCACTGCAAATAATTTAGTTCTAAATGCAAAAAAGACGAAATGTATAAAGTTTACTTTACCAAATGTAATTCAAGTAGATGTCAGTTTATTTTTGCAGGGGTCCAAGCTGGAGTTAGTTAACGAAACTAAGTTTTGAGGTATTACTATAGACTCTCGTCTTCAGTGGGGTCCCCACATAGAAGCTCTCTGTGGTAGACTTAGTTCAGCCGCATACGCTGTTAGACGCATAAGGCAGATTACTGATGAAGATACTGCTAGATTAGTATATTTCAGTTATTTTCACAGCATTATGTCATATGGCATAATGTTGTGGGGTAGAGCCGCGGATATAGAAGCAGTCTTTGTCTTGCAAAAGAGAGCAATTCGGTCTATTTATAACATGAAGTACCGAGATTCATTAAGAGAAAAGTTTAAAGAAATTAATATATTTACGGTCCCATGTGAATTTATTTATCAAGTTATTAGATATGTCAGAAAAAAAATTGATAATTTCCCGAGGCTTGGTGTGCACCACTCTGTTGAAACCAGAAACAAACATAAACTAGCTTTTCCAAAATTAAGACTTGCCAAAGTAGGTACCTCTTTTGTAGGACATGGTATAAGATTTTACAATAAGCTTCCAGAGGAGGTCCTTAGTTTGCCTGAAAATAAGTTTAAAGTATATATTAAGCAGAGACTACTTAAGAAAGCTTATTATAAAATCAATGATTATTTGGATGATAATGAAGCATGGTGTAATAAATAATAGTAATCTTATTCAATATTGTAATTTATAATTAGCATATTTTAATACTGTACGATTCCTCTAAAGGCTTAAAATTAATTAATATGTAAACTTACTTTGTTAAAGGTAATAGACAATATGAGACGGGTTGACTAAGATATTTTTTTTTTCTCGTGACTAATTCCCGCAGTCTTATATTTTTTTATGCCTTTACTTGAGTAAAGAGTGGCAAAATTTGGGAATGGCCACGAATTGCTTCGTGGGGAAGGCTTATGTCCAGCAGCGGACGAACACAGGCTGACGAATGGATGGATGGATTATGCTATGCATGATAAAGTTAATGATTATTTGATTGACATAATAAAACAAAAAATACTTCTTATCGATTATTGACATTTATTTATTACATGACCTACATAGTCGCTTTATTGTCTTTCTGTCAAGACCCTTTTTTCTCGTTAGAGGTATCCTGTTGAAATTATTACTTCCTACCTTAGACCATTTAACACGGGACCTGGCAAATTGCGACTCTTAGTACTGAAATTATTCTGCCGTTTTCCACGGGAGGGGAGGTAAACACGCACAGCACACATTAACTCATTCACGCACACTCCTGCGAAAAATTGAAATGTCACACTAAATCAAAAGCTGCAACACAAACACAAAACGCGCACACAAGTAAACTTACATGAACAAATTGTTCATGTACTTCGGCAGAGGGGGGTAAGTGCGCTTGCCCAGTCCCGTGTTAAATGGTCTAAGCTTCCTACAGAAGCCTATGGCCCCATAGTGCTGTTTAAAAATCAGGCTTCTAACGCAGCGCGAAAAAAAGTTATTGCCCTTTACATTATCAATTTTGTACAAATTAGCTCACCATGAAAGCTATTATAGTGTATTATTGTACCCAGTTACTACTAAAACCGGCCAAGTACGAGTCGGACCTGCGCCCTCCCATACACAGACATGATTATTTTTGCCTTTTTTATAGATAATGGACGGAACCCTCCGTGCGCGAGTCCGACTCCCTCTTGTTTTATCTTTCAAGGGTGATGCACAGATTATTTTTTGAACTGTAAAGATTTTCATTAGGTACCTTCATTTGAAACGCTTCATTTCTTCATGTTTTTTAATTTTTAATTTTTTTTATCGCTCGTTGTATATACATATTTTGCTGGGGTAGCAACCTCTAAATTTCGTAAAAAAAATAAAAAATACTTGATATAGAACACATTGAGGGGGTGACTCGTAATAAAACAGAAAAAAAAGAAACACCCTAATCCACATTAAGGGTCCGTATAAGGCTAGATGCCCAACTTCAAATGAGCATATCACATTGTGTAACTTGGTGAATCGATATAGTTAAAATAATATAGACAGTTGACTATATGGCTAATAGACTGATATTATAAAAAACGCAAAATCTTTAAGTGCGCTTCATGAAAAAAAATACGAAATTACCTCTAAATTTCATGTTTTTTGAGTATTACAGGACCTTCCTTAAATCATATCAAATCAAATCAAAATATTTATTTTAGCAAAATAGATGCATAAAGTATACTTTCTACAAGTCAAAGTTAATTTTAACAATATATCTTTAACATATAAAACAATATATAATAATACGGGAAATAAAATATACACCTGCATAAAATAGAGGAATCTAGGAATAAAAATATGATATAAACATAATGCAATGAAGAAATAAGTTCATAAAAAAAAACGGGAAATACATACAAAAAATATTATGGCTGGGCTACTAAAATGTAATAAAGTTATACACCTGCATAAAATAGAGAAATATAGGAATAAAAATATTATATATACATAATGCCTAACCATCCGCACCATTCGATTAGTATTGCTAAGAAGAAGGGCAAGAAACTTAGCAAACACTCCTTTTTTTCAAAATAAAACATATGATACAAAATCATATACATACCTACTCAAGTAAAGGCATAAAAAAATACAAGACTGCAGGAATTAGTCACGAGAAAAAAAATATATCTTAGTCAACCCGTCTCATATTGTCTATTACCTTTAACAAAGTAAGTTTACATATTAATTAATTTTAAGCCTTTAGAGGAATCATACAGTATTAAAATATGCTAATTATGAATTACAATTTTGAATAAGATCATTATTATTTATTACACCAAAATAAAGCCTTGAAATTTATATAAAAAATAAGTCAACAAATGACATCGTCGGCTCGTCTTAGAATATTTTAAAAATTGCATCTTGAAGTAGAGTTATTGAATAAAAACGCAGATTTTTGTGGACGCGTGTTTCTTGGTGGCCGTAACAGCCACGGCTGAGAGCGAGCTATTTTAAACTAAAAGGAAACGTCCTAGAGTTCAGTTCTGATTGATGCAGAATGAGGTGCTCAATCTGACTTTATTATGCAGCCTTAAAAACTAGAGTACGCCCGGGGCTTCGTGCGCGTACATCTAGGACATAAATAGTCCGTTGTAATGTACGGATCCCTGTTGGAAATGCATTTCTGACACAAAATATATTCTCGTATTTACCCCATTTCACCCCATTTATCCCTGTTATGGAGTGCATTTCGAAAAATCCTTTGTGCATCTTTACATCCCTTATGTTCCACATGGTTTTATCTTCAGCGACTTAGACTGTGCGTTGTCTTTCAGCCATTCAGTCAGTCCTAGTCACGGAACTGTTCTATATGTATAGGTATATAAGGTGAAAATTATTTATACATCTACACACATATAGGAGGCTTGGAAGCTAATTTGAATAAAAAAAATATCCTCGTCCCATTGTAATTGACTCGGCGCTTGGCTTGCAACACGAAAAGAATTATTTACGAATTTCACAAAAAGGGTAGTCTAACCTTATACTAAGCACTTACTGAATCTTTAGTATGAATACTAGGGTTCCGTGTTGCCCTTTTGTTACGGAACTCTAAAAAAGCGGAAACACGCGGATATCTTTAATAAGACTAGACCATTCTGGTCTAAGAAATAAGATAATTGCGAGGGTCGGAAAAATAGTCAAAATTGGTGCCACAATGGCTAAAGTGAAGCGGAGCGAGGAAGAGCGTGTTAGGTTTACATGTAATTTGAGAGCCGAGCGAAGCGGAGCGGAGTGAGGTGACCACTTTAGTTCTTAATAGAAAGTTTCCAAATATCCGAGCCTTGTAAAACCCAATTTTCGCGTTGAACTGTTTTTTCTGAATATCCTGTGACATCTATAGATTTTAAATGCCATTTTGACTTTTACCAAGACTGAGGAAAGAACTACAAATCACAAATTGGACTGCAATCTATTGTCTTATTAATAATGAGAATTAGAAGGATTAATGCTGGACTTCCGGGGTCTGTTCCTTTTAGAACTTTTTTTCTGATGCATAGTCTTAAGCAAATAAAAAAAGCTTGCTCTGCCTACGAGTTTAAACACAGCTCGCAAATTTACTTATGTGCCTTGCCGTACAACATTGATATGGAGGAGATAGATATTCGCTTTACGAGCAATAAGCTACTTGACGCCTAGATACCTAGTTCGTTGATGTCATGGTCAGTCGTCTGTTTTGATCAACATCCTCTTGAGTTGACCCGAGATTTATTATTTATTAGTATACCATTACTATGCATAATTAATAAGCTAACACACCATTTTACTACTAAAAGATTCGTGGTTTATTTTCATACTAATATTGAAACGACTATTCATGATTTTAATAGTCAGATTTCGCCTGACAGTGTCAAACGGGGAACCGCCGCGTATAATGCAGCAAACTTATCTGACCCGGTGACGAGGACTGTCGCTTCTTGAATATAGAGGTCATTTTAGTTTGGCTTATAGGGTCAGACAAGCTCGTGACGCTGGTGTTTACCTTCAAAGAAACTGTACGAATACAGTGAAACTAGTCAGGCGATATCTCATCATGACTATTAAAATCGAGAGTAACCGTTTCTATATCAGCATAAATACAAAATAGAATGAAAAATAATATTAATATATCATCACGACATCATTCATGAGGTGTCAGAAGTTTTAGAAGTCCACACTTCGAAGGTTGTTATGTCTCAGTGTGAGGTGAGTCCGTATCGCCGTACTTCGGGCACAAATTGTGCCTTTCGAAGCACGCAGACCAAACACAAATGTACCCCTACGGAATTTATTAGTAGTCAAGTACCCGAATCGTAGGGTAGTCTACGTTTACACTATTATATAAAGAGGTAAATTTTTTATGTTTGTTTGTTTGTTTGTTTGTATGTAAGGAATCTGAAACTACTGAACTGTTTCTACAAATTCTTTCACCAATAGAAAGCCACACTAACAATGAGTATAACATATAACACATAATTATATGTCACAGTTGAAACCCGTTTTTCATTAGAACTAGTTTCTCCTAGTTAAAATATTATATTAACAAAGGCTATAGTTACTTCCCTGGCGATGGGTAGATTGGATAGTTCTCTTAAGACATTGCTATTAATAACATTTGCACGTGTAATCTCTGGAACTATAAAGCTATTGTTTAAAATACTGTATGTGTTTGTTATTTATATATATATTTTTTCATTATATTATATTAGGTCTTCCCGTCTACGAGCTAGAGACCCGTGACATCCAGAGAAAAAGACAGACACGCCGTTAGAGTAGCATTAATAAATAGGGCTCCGTCTTGACTTTTTAGTAGGAAACTCTAAAAATAAAAGTTGGCTGTCGTTTCGATTGGAATCGGGCTTGCGGCTTAACAAATATGGAGATAGCAAAATGTTTTTAGGTTTCCGTAGTCGTGGACAGACGGACATGGCAAAACTATAAGGGTATATGTAAAAAAATCACAGAAGTAGTATATATAATGAGGTTAAAAGTAAAACTATCACAGCTAAGTAGGCTTTACAGGTTAACGAGTCAGGTCGTGCTAAACGTTTAGTCCCCTC
This sequence comes from Ypsolopha scabrella, assembly GCA_910592155.1. NCBI lineage: Eukaryota > Metazoa > Arthropoda > Insecta > Lepidoptera > Ypsolophidae > Ypsolopha > Ypsolopha scabrella. The sequence continues at coordinate 19,393,675 of OU342983.1, forward strand.
TAAACACGACAACGTATGGGCCGTTCTTTGGGAGAGCAACTTCCGAGCGGACTAGAAGTTGGGCGCGATCTGTAGTATCTTATAAAATGCACTGGGCAACTACGGTACCCTACACTGTACATGGCCCGACAAGCACTTGGCCGGTTTTTTTAACTAAACAAAAAGGGTCATTGTACGGATGCTAGCAGTACCGGCTACCTATTGGCAGTTCTGCGGCTTCAAAGCCGTTAAAATATAGGTTGGGGAAAAAGTTTCTTCGCATTTTACATGAAAATTCAAAACATTTTTTAATAAAGTTTATTTACATTTAACTCAAGTATGTAGGTACCATTTTGTTCGATAACTTTCTGCCATCTTGTAAGTAGAGACATGATCCCATTGCTATAGAAATTCTGGGGCTTCTGATCAAAAAACCGCGACAAGTGGTTTTGGCAGTCCTCTCGTGATGTTAACCTGACACTGCCTAAAGAATTCTGAAGAGACCGAAACAAGTGTAAATCTGAAGGTGCAAGGTCAGGACTATACGGCGGATGCATTGATACGTCCCAGCCAAACTCTCTTAATTTTTGCTGAGTGGCTAAGGATGTGTGAGGTCTAGCGTTATCATGATGAAAAACCACACCCCTTCTGTTGAATAATTCCGGCCACTTTCTCTCAACTTCTTGCTTTAATCTCATCAGTTGTTCGCAGTAGAGTTCAGAATCGATGGTCCTGCCTGGCGGTAACAGCTCATAATGAATAATGCCCTTCCAATCCCACCATACACACAGCATTACCTTGTTGCGAGATAACCCGGGTTTCGCCAGAGTCTGTGATGCCTGACCAGCCTTTGACCACGACCTTTTTCGCACGTCCTTGTCGTACGTGATCCACTTTTCATCACCAGTTATCACGTTTTTCAAAAATGGTTCGGTTTCATTACGTCGTAATAAAGAATCACAAATAAGTACACGGTTCATTAAGTTTCTTTTAGTGAGCTTATGAGGCACCCAAATATCGAGCTTTTTTGTGTGGCCAGCTTTTTTAAAATGCGCTAAAACTGTTTTGTGGTCAATTCCCAGTTCTTCAGCTACATCGTAAATACTGATATGTCGATCTTGCTCCACGTTTTCAAAAATGGCATCCATTTTATCCGTAACAGGGCGCCCAGAGCGAGGTGCATCTTGATCAAAATTTCCGGATTGAAAACGCTTGTGCTACTCTCACAGACACTACATTAGGTCCATAAACATCACAAATTTTTTTCGCGGCTTGCGTTGCATTGTTACCTTTTTTGTAGTAAAATTTTAAAATGTATCAAATTTCTTCATTAGGTTCACTCATCTTAACAGTAATTAAAACAAATCAAAATCACACATTTTACCTTATTTGAACTTGGGATTAACTTTTTTAAAATTTAAACTTTTTAATAATACCAAAACCAGCCAGATACAAATGGTCTAGCCAAAGAGATTTTATTTTAAGTTCATACATACTATTTGCGAAAAGAGTTTTTCCCCAACCTATAAGTTTACGAATGCAGACGGTTGTACTTTGATTTTAGTCACTGACACTTTTTTTATTATTTCCTAGTCATTAAAATTATCCATCAACATTTTGTCATTATGGTGATCTGCTAACACCTCCGTTCTTTCCAGATGAATTCCCACCTGAAATCGACTATTACTCCATGCCGGCTCTTTCTGAGCTGGACGACTATGACATCTGTCTACGTCACCCTGGTGCCGTCTACTGCATTGTGGATATGGAGCTAATGGAAGATGAAAGCCCTCTCTACCAGTTCATCAAGGTCAGTGACAGTACCCTATGCTGGTGGTATTTGAAAAGTTGCGTCTCATATTAACGTCATCAATACCACAGTGATTATTTTCGGTCCAGCGTTCGGTAAATGAGAGATCAAAATAAGAGACCACGTTACACAGGATATAGGTATTTATAGGTGGTAGAGCTGGTGCCGGGCTCGACTGTGGAGGTACCACCATCTTACTCGCAAATCCTCCCGAAGTTATTCGGGGGAGAGTAAGAGAACAGCTCTTAGGCAAAACCAGGCGGCCCACCATTACCTGGGACCGATGGATGGCAGTATATCCATCCCCAATTGCCGAGCCTTATATAAAACAGACTGGTGATGGGCAGCGGCGTCACTTGTGCAAGGGTTTCGGCACCGCGCTCACCAACCCGCCTGCCCAGCATGTGTAAGTATGTGCATTTCTTCCAGGGGAACCGCCAAGAGTGGCGAAATCCTGGAAAGGCCTATATCTCCAGCAGTGGATGAAACAGGCTGATGGATGGATGGATGGTTACACTGTTACACAGGAAGGACGCAATGGTTGAACATCTTAGCCTATCCTTCCTGTGACGTGATCTCTTAGAAAGAGTTTGATCCCCTGATTTAAGGTCCGTTGGACCAATGACCTGAAGGATGAGAAGGACCGCCAAGAACGGCGAAATATTGGGAACGCCTATGTCCAGCAGTGGAAGAAAACTGGTGGATGAATGAATGGTTTGCTTTAAAGAGAATTATGATCTTATATTTCTCTCTCTACTTCACTTTAATGGGGTTTACTGTATTTTTGTAATAAAGCAGTATGCAATTTTTCGTTCCAAGTTTTCAAACTTCATGTCTTTGAATTGTCAATTTTAAGGCTTCGTTCGTAAATGAACGCTTAGAATTACTTTGTTGTCTGACTGTCTGGTTTTCTGTCCGTCTGTCAAGGCTATTTTTCTCAGCAATAGCTTGAGGTATTAGGTTGAAATTAATGCCGAATACAAAAAAAACACGGGCAAGTGCGAGTCGGACTCGCGCACGAAGGGTTCCGTACCATTATCTATAAAAACGGCACAAAAATCATGTCTGTTGTATGGGAGTGCGCAGGTCCGACTCGCACTTGGCCGGTTTTAGTATTTGTTATTATAGCGACAACAGAAATACATCATCTGTGAAAATTTCAACTGTCTAACTATCACGGTTCATGAGATACAGCCTAGTGACAGACGGACAGCGGAGTCTTAATAATAAGGTCCCGTTGGTTACCCTTTGGGTACGGAACCCTAAAAATCAAGTCCCTAGTCTAACGCAATAAAATTATACGGCATTTTGAAGCTTTTTTTATACTGATAATTCTACACATGCACTGTCTGATTTATCAAAACTTCCTGGTGACCTTCAATCTTTTTGTGTTCTTTTGGCACAAGCGAAGGAATGAATCCGAAAATCATTGCTATGATTAATTTTGCAATTTCATTGCTACATTTTGTACGTGATAATAAGCTTGTATTATTTGTTCAGATTAATCAAGTTTACTTACTTGTTATAATGGTCCGGAACTGTCAGGGCACGGATTATTTTATTTCGACTTTGTCTTACAATTTTGTTTTAATAGTTTAATCATTTTCATCGAAATTATTTAAGTATTTGGGTTCCGTAGTACTTAAAAGATACAAAAGGAACCTCTGTGGTGAGACTCCGTCGTCCGTCCGTCCGTCCTTCCGTATGTCACAGCCTCATAACTTTTACACCGATAAATGAAGAATTGAAATTTGCCACAAAAATGGCATTCACTTGCCTATATAATATGGTATTTAGAAAATATGAAAAATTTGAAATTGTTCAAAATATTTCCAATACAAAAGAGAGAAAAATAAATATTACTAATATAATATGGGTATCAAATTGTAGATATTTAAAAGTTGATTATAAAAATATACACTTTTACTATATTTACTTGCACCGATTTCGAGAAATCATTGAAAAACCACAAAAAAATGCATGTCCCCCTTTATATCTGAAACTGGCGGACTGAAAAAAATGATTCTTAAAAGCCATAACTTGCCAATTACAGGAAAACTATTTTATCAATATTAAAAAAAATTGATAACAAATTAGAAATAAAAAAATTTGAAATAAATAAAAATATAAATTTATAAAAGTACAATTTGGGTAGCGAATTGTAGATATTAAAAAGCTGATTATAAAAAATATACTTTTACTATATTTACTGGCACCGATTTCAAGAAATCTTTGAAAAACCACAAAAATATGCATGTCCCCCCCCCTTATTTCTGAAACTGGTGGAAAATAATCATGGCAATTTAGGATTACGTAAAAATCAAAGGAAAAATATAGCGGGTGAGAAATTCACGATAACAAAATGACAAAATTATTTTTTTCATTCACGAGTTTTATTTCGATTACGGTTTAAAAATATTTGAGCCTCTCTTTTGTGGTATAATCAATTATTTTTAAGTTATCATAAACAGTCAAAATGGGCAAGATTTTAATACCTTCTTCCTGACTGTTCCCAAAACTGTCGAATTATGGAACCCTAGGTATGGGAGTCTGACTCGCACTTGACCGGTTTTTATTTTAGCTTTAAGCTGTGTTTCAAAGCAACGCCTATAATATAATACTCATTCAAGTTATAAGCACCAAAAATAATTTAGATCTGTACACACTTATATTGCAATAAATGTTTGAGATTTACTCATAGAAATTTCCTGACTTTTCTTCTGAGCTTATTCTTCTGACTGCGTTTCCTACCAAAAAATAACCTTCCAACCTTTACCCACCAATTCGAAAAACTGCAGTTTTCCTGCCATTATATAGAAGTATTTCTTGGATTTTTGAACTAAAACAGAAAATTAGCGAAGAAAATTTATTAGAACGATTGCACGATGATAAGATAAAAAAAAAACCTTTGATAATGCTATAACAGCGAAACCGGTAAGGGAAATAATATAAATAAGTGGATAAGTACAAGTGTTTTTCAATCAAAAAAAATTCTACATTAATATTCCTTCCAACAATAAATATTACCCACCAAAATGCATCTTGGAATTTTTCCTTTGGAGTCAAAAGGGATGGATTGGTCTTCTATTTTTGGAAGATTATTTTTTCATGAGTCATACTAGCGATTCACAGTTTCTAATGTTTAGTATCTGGCGCTCACAAAAATCTCTCTTTCGCAGAACTTCTCATCTCTCACGTACAAGAACTACCGCCACAGCAAGCTCCATCGAGGAGTGTGTGGCACTGAGCATTGTGGACTGAACGTCAGCCACGCTGACGCTGGAGAGTCCACAGCTACGGCCTTGAGGAACTGCTTCAACACGTCCATACACCGGGGTTATGGGCTTCAGGTATGAGTCAGTTTTTATGTTACCTTCCCAAACGCAAAGAAAAGTAAACTGAGCTGTCTAGATTTTAGCACAACTAACGAAAAATTCAGCGCCCTCTCTTGACTTCTTTTCGTACTATTAATCAACAATGTAGTTTTATTTGCTTCTTTTCTTTTGTCTAACTCAGGTGGAAAACCTGACAGTCCGGTACTGCAAGACCCACAACGACAACTGGGTGGCTCCGATAGATGCCACTGATATCGCTATTGGAGTGGTGTTGCTGTTGCTACTCTTAGTCAACTTAGGATGTTCAGCTTGGTTCTTCTTGTGGCCTCCAGAGAAAGGTGAAGGTGAGTTAAAACAGATTCCAAGGTATGAATTATTGCGGACAAGCCACAGTTTCTATCGACCCTGTGAGAATTACCTGAATTTCCTACAGTACAAATTTCATGTTCCTAGGTACACCCGTTTGATTTGGGCATTGGTGATCATTTAGTCAGTCAGGGTATTCTTGACTTCTTCGATTTGCTAGCGGCAGCCAAACTTGTAAACGTAATTTTTGATATGCTATTAGAAATCAAAATACATGAGGTAAAAATTCAACGTAATCTATTTAGACACTTATAAAAAGTATCATTTTTTAATATCGTATGTGACATCAATAGAGCATTTTATTTTGTCTCTCGAGGAAACGTTTGACCAATGAAAACGCAGGTAAACTTTATCACGTGATCATCACCTCAACAAAACGCCTCGTCCTTCGTTTCCATTGGTCAAACGTTTCTTCGAGAGATAAAATTTATCTATTCGTGTCATCTGCTAGCTATGCACGAAAACTTTTTTTGTGTTAAAATAAAATTTTATCAACTCATCAAGTAGTTAAAGGTCCCGGCAGTAAATTTTACCCGTAACAACTTAATGAGTTGAAATTGCACATCGTATCGTAGTTTCATCTCTGTCGCACCAAGCACAAACAGTCCGATGATGACAGAGACGTGGCGAAGCTAGCCGATGTGTCATATTTACTGCCAGGTACTGTCACCTTATTATTTATCTACAATTTTGGCATACCTTCAATTTTAAGTCTGGTGTATTTTAAGTTTCTCGATTAAAGTAAATAGACGACTAAGATAAATTATCAAAGTTGTATGCTCGCCCAAACAACATTTTGGTTCAGAATGTAATTAATTAGTCCGACGTAACGAGTAATTATATAATTAACAAAGTAATTATGTTAAACAGAAACGGTATTCGATTTTCTAATTACTTTACAAAGTATCGCAAGGCCTGTAACAAACAAAGTAAAACAGCAATATCAAAAACGTAAATTAATATTCAAGATGAATACATTTAAACCGAAATAAAATCTCATTGGCTTATTGTTTGGTGAAGGGTCGAACTCAGACTTTATAATCCAAAATATTGCCAAAAATTTGTTACTCGTACCAAAATGGTATATTAATATATAATTTTGCAACCAATAACGATTTTTTGTCAATATTGTGGATTGAGTCCTTTCTGCTTAACTACGTCCAATTGTGAGTCATCCTGTTGCTATTATAGTTCAACGATTGCGTACTGGCAACCTTGAAAGCCACAATAAGGTCCGGTTCTATTCAGATGTTTATTAAAAACATCAAAAATATATGATAAATAAACTACAGAATGTCTGAAATGTGATGGTTAAATTAGTATTTTTATTTTTATCGACAACTTTAACTTTATTAATGCCAGAAAACGGTCCAAAATAATACTAAAAGCCGATTTAATTTATTAAGTGTGAAAAAAATGTATATCCCATGTAAAGTTGGCAACAGGCTATACAATAATTTATTATTATTTCGATAGAACTAGGTAGAAAATTTTAAATTTCGTTTTTATTTTCGTTAGCTACAAACAAATGATTCAAATGATGGTACAGATAACGCGCAAGTTGAATGTAGAGCTAAGGAATGCGCTGTATACGCACAACAGCCGTTCTCTCTACGCACACAGCACTACACAGCAGGAGTGTGAAGAAGGGGGTGTGCGGACTGTGGTGGGGGGACGTGCTCCCGCCGTTCGCCTCAGCCCCAGACTGCACTCAACTCGCGCGTTATCTATACGATTCGGTACACACCTAGTACAATCGAATGGCCATAATAATCATTAATTAATTATTGTATACTAAGTTGACAACTTCACATGGTTATTCCACACGGGAATTCATGTAATGAAGATGTATGTATGTATTTTCTTGCAGGTAACAGGTACATGCTGGCATTTTGCGTTCAGAAGAACTGGAAGGCTCTAAAGTACGGCGGCAGCGCTGAAGGAGGGCTCTTCAAGTGCTTTCAGGCTTTGAGGTGAGTGTACTTAAACAAAACTGCTATGTTTAACCTTATTACTGTCTTTAAAAACCCTAATATTAGGCATTAAAGTGCAATATGTCCATCGCACAACGAAAGAGCTAACATATCAAGATGAATCAAGAAAAGGTTGCATAATACTGTTTAATATTGAATAAAATTTAATATAATTAAAAAAAACGCTATTTTATGTTTTAGTTAGGTTTGTATGTTTTCAACAGGCATTCTTGTTATTTTAACTTTATTAGTTTGGACGGACTACAGTTTTGAATTGAAAAAACAGCCTTCTTGAGCTATGCTATCCTCTTGGAAAAGGCCTACTTTATACCATGAACACGAAAAGAATAATTTACGAAATGCACAAAAGGAGTCATCGAACCTTGTTACTGAGTCTTCAGTACGAATTTGGCTTTATAAGTTAAAGTCAACGTATATAAATCATATTACAAATTCCAACAATGTTCTCTCGATTTCAATAAGTTCAATTATCCTGAAGACGTCTCTCGTTAAGACTAACTACACGACAGACGTTTAATGTGTAGTCGTGCCTTTCGAATGAGCCACTCGTGTGTTTCCGTACATGTTTAAGGTGGTAAAACAGAATCTCGGTGCAAAATGCACAGCATAATAGTTTTCTTTACTTTTCAATAAAAAGTAGGTATGCAAAAATTGCGTTTTAAAGCAATTATAGTATGTTCGAGTTATCATGATATGGGTGGCAGTTCAAAGTTGACAGTTATAGTTATGTGCCCCAACGAAATAGAATCGATTTTTTTAAGTATCGAGAACGTTAACAAGCGCTATCAAATCGATTTTTTATTTGATTGATCTTTGATTATCCAAACTACTCTTTGTTAATTTCTAAATTAATTAATTTAAACGAACCAATAACTCACAACCTTGAGAGTTCAAAGATTTTTTTTGTTTTTCTCGGCATTTCACCAAAAACAAACAACATTAACAAAATAAAAATCGACAAAAACTGTAACAAACGTCAAAACAAATAGCACGTAAAGCAACCGCAACGAAAACACAAACCGCATACAAGATGTACTCATACTGACGCGATCTTATATGATGGCTGCACCGATTCATCAATATATTTTCGATTATGTAGTGTCCGTACCTATGGGTTAACGTTCCGATCCACGCATCAAGTAGCAAAAAGACATTATTCTTTTCTGAATCTTTTTTTGTTAAATTTAACGAATACACTGTGATTATTGTTTCAATTTATAGATAAATAATGTATTTTATTTTTGCAGTAATGTTGAACATTATTTCTAAAACCTAATATATTCCTTTATACTTGGGTGTATGTAGTATGGTGTGAGTAGTATAGGTGAAACGGAAAATTACGAACTGTCACCCATATCATGATAACTCGAACATACTATAGCGAAAATTGATCAGTAATAATTAGGGTTTTACATTCAAATTGTTTAAATTTATGATTTGCATTTTGATTGCATTCGATTAACAAACTTAAAAGCATATTTATCGTTGTTATCGAATGTATTCAAAATGTAAGGCATTATATAACATAATTTTAATGCGAGAACCCTATTGTTAGTAATCAATTTCCGCTCATTGCTTTAAAACGAAATTTTCGCAAATTTTTTATTAAAAAGTAAGGAAAACAATATTATGATGTGCATTTTGCACCGACATTCGGTTTTACCACTTTAACGTAACGCACGTGACAATTTCACTAAGTTGTCTTTACACTAAGATTTGGGGAGAGGTCAGGGTTGCCATACGTACGAGATTTCTCGTAAGCTTATAAGATTAAGCGTTCTTTGTACGAGGTACGAGCGAACTATGAATCTCGTAAACATTTTAATGAGATTTTCACTATGCCATGTACCCAAGCCAGAAAATATACGCAGTACAAAGTTAAAAAAAATGGTACAATGTAAAATGGCTCAAACGCCATAGGTCTTAAAGGCATTTCCCACTATCACAAGCTGTCAGTTACCTTTTTCATGCAAAAAATGCATATTTTAGTACCTAGTTATTATGTTTCCTTCTTCTATAAGTTACAAGTAAAATTATTAAAAAGAAACACTGTAATATATGTTTTAAATCAGCACCCCCCAGCTACAGAAGTTGGATTGTAGTGTAAATCATGACTTTATGTGATACTAGCTTTTGCCCGCGGCTCCGCCCGCGTTTTATTCGGTTTAACGACATGCTTTTTTCCGGGATAAAAAGTGGCCTATGTGTTAAGTTAGGGTATAAGCTATATCCATTCCAAATTTCATCCAAATCCGTCCAGCCGTTTCAGCGCGAAAGAGTAACAAACATACACACACACACACACACACACAAACTTTCGCATTTATAGTATTAGTGTGATTTAAATATATTTCAATATGACGAGATAATGCTTTTAAAGTACGAGATATTTGGCAAACGGTACGAAAAAAGGAAACCGACATTTGGCAACCCTGGAGCATGGTAAAGCAGCTTATACAGGTTGTTCCAAAAATTAACGTTATCCCTTGGTTTGCGGGCTCACGGCTAACCGAAATATCAACTGCGTAAAAAATCTATAGTTTTTGACTTATTGGTACTTATATAAATTTCGTAAAATAAAACGAGTTTTTTCTCCAGAAATTGCGAGGTTTAAATTTTAAAGACTCATCCTTGGACTAAAATAAAACTGAATATAGTGCTTACATCTATAGAAAAAAATATATAACAATTTTGTCCTATTTTTCTGTTTATCTTTCCTGTAATTTCTTTGTCGTCGAGTGAAATTGGAATGTTGTGGGAGTTTGTGGGCGTTATGTGGAAGCTTGTTAGTTAAAAATTTGGGCATTTTATTTTGTTTTGACATCAGATACATTATTACCAGAGGTCGAAATAGGTAGTTGTTACGTACCAAATGACGTCAAATTCATAACGAAATCATAATATGGATATGCTTCTTAATTCCGGGATTGATAAAAAATTTAAAACGAAACTAAGTAGCGTAAAATACCTGTTTCCTAGCCTCCCCCAACAGCTGGCCTTCGTTATGAATATTGACAGTATTTTCTAAAACAATTTTTTATATTTTTTCGCTCATTAATGATTTTTTAACCCTTTATAAGGCTCTGGCCATATATAGGGTGAAATTCAATCAACCGACCAAATTTATACTGGAGACTCGGTTAGTGATCAGGAAAAAGGTTTAATAATTCTTTTGGCCAAATTCGAAAAATATATTTTTTTGCTCCCGCACTGGTTGGACTAGTTCAAGTACAATTCCTAGTGCAGGCACTACGGGGCAAAAAAATTTTTTTTCGAATTTCACCTCAGGGATCATTGAACCTTGTTCTTGATCACTAACCGAGTCTCCAGTGTAAATTTGGTCGGTTGATTAAATTTCACCTTATATTGGAGACCATATTTTAGCCCAATTTGTAAAAAAAAAAATATTAGTAAATTATCATTTTTATCTCAAAAATAAAACTAAAAATAGAGAAAATAATAATAAAAAATATAAATATGCATTTTAAGTTTTTTTTATTATAATGTTGGTGTTTTTTTTTTCATACAAAAGCCCCTTTTCTCTGCGTTATAAAGGGTTAATATTTGCATGTAAGTTGCGTATCTAAAATTTATATATTACACGTTAAATCCCGCGATCCCGGTATTTTCGATAGGTATATCCGAGTTATGATCTACGTATCTACTTGAAAACTTTACCCATTCCGATCCCTGGTTATTACGAGACTCTACTAATACCGCCTCTATGGTATAATGGTTTAAATACTCGACTTCTAGCCTAGAGGTTGCGGGTTAATCACGTAGGGGCACGTTTGTGTTCGGTCTGCGTGCTTCGCAAGGCACGTTAAACTGTGGATCCAATTCGTGCTCGAAGTACGGCAATAGGGTTCACGACCCATCATGCTAAGATGGAATAATCGTCGGTGAAACGTGAGTGTACTAGTGGAAACTGAAAATACCTCGAAGATTCATGTCGTGACAATAATGCATTTCCTACTTATAAATACAACAATTATTCGTTTTCAATCTTTTCGAATTGAAAAACGCATAAATAAAATGAAATTTACCTTTTTCCTGTAGATTTTACACAATGGTGATGATCCTTGGACTTCATTCCATGATCTTCATTGGCTACGGGTACACTGCCAACCCTGAGTTCATTGAGCACGTGAGTATTAATTGTTTTTATTTCGTTACTTTTATTTGTCTTATAATTTCACAAACATAACTTATTATTTCAGTTTATTTCGCTTTTGCGCCTTTTTTGTTCGCTAGCGAAGTAAACGTATATTTATTTAACTTATGCACCATGTTTCTCGTCAGTTATGTCAATCGAATAATAATTTATAAGAGATTAATTGAAGTTTATTTCTTAAAATGCAACAATTATAACAAAGATAAGAAAATGCCCTGAACCGATCCAAAAAAAGGCTAAAATAAAGACTAAACAAGACTAAAAATCTAAAATATGCTTGTGCACAATTTTAAAACGTAATTATTTTCATTTAACTATTGGGTATATAGGTAAATTAAATGTAATTGTCTTTATGTGATGATTTCAATAAAGGTTTTTTTTACCTTTACGGAGCTTTGGCTTTGTTTTTAAAACGTGTGTGTTAGCTGTGTATTGTGTGTGTTATCCTTACTTTATTTGTTTGTTTCTCTTTATTTCTTTTTATATTTTGTATATTATTTTAGTTGACATTCCCATACTTTAGGCTTAGCTTTTCTTTTACTTAGTTTGTGTTGTAATGTGTGTAATGAATTTAATTTAAGGAAATGTTATTACTATCAGCTGAATCTTTTATTTATTATTATTGCAACTTTTAATAAGTATTAATATTCTCAAGATTTGCATTTACAATTTTAAGCTGGTTTTGTGAAATTTTGTATATTTCATCATTCGGGGGTATTCCCAATTATTTTCTTCGTTTACCATCATTTGACAAACACGACTTGTATCTGAAAATAAGATCTTGATAATTCTCGGTAAAAATATTATCGAAAGTTGAAAAGAGAGTTTTTTCTGATTAATATTTATAAGCAATAAAATATAAAATAAATTATTTAGGTAAAGTGTACTTTTGATGTGATCTAATCTTCTTGTGATAACCTACTTATTATCAAGCAGTTTTACGCGAATTGCCATAAAACGCGATAATAATAGAAATTTATTAAAAAGTAAACTTATCATTAAATATCCCACTAAAACTCTAAAATAATTAAAATAATTATAGTTATGATAAGTTCATATATTTAGATTTTTGATTGAAAAACTCTTGTACTTGTAAGGGAAATAATAAAAATAAGTGGACTAGTACAAGAGTTTTTCAACCATTTTATTAATTGTTTTTCAATCATTAGCATTTTATAATGCTATACCAGCGAAACCGGTAAGGGAAATAATATAAATAAGTGGACTAGTACAAGAGTTTTTCAATCATTTTATTAATTGTTTTTCAATCATTAGCATTTTATAATGCTATACCAGCGAAACCGGTAAGGGAAATAATATAAATAAGTGGACTAGTACAAGAGTTTTTCAATCATTTTATTAATTGTTTTTCAATCATTAGCATTTTATAATGCTATACCAGCGAAACCGGTAAGGGAAATAATATAAATAAGTGGACTAGTACAAGAGTTTTTCAATCATTTTATTAATTGTTTTTCAATCATTAGCATTTTATAATGCTATACCAGCGAAAGCGGTAAGGGAAATAATATAAATAAGTGGACTAGTACAAGAGTTTTTCAATCAAAAATGTATCAAAAGTTCCACCAAGTGCCAACAATCACAAGCATCATCTCTCTCATATATTTAGGCTGAAAGAGATATTTGCCTGTTTCTTTAAATTTTTTATTATTTCATATAGGTAAATTTATCTGGTCGTAAGGAATAAATGAATGAATGAACTAACACTTTATTGTACACAAAATAAAAGACATTACAAAGAAAGAAGAACAGAGCTTTGCTAGAAAAATTATGAACAAAGGCGGACTTATCACTTAAAGTGATTTCTTCCAGTCAACCTTCGGGTGGTGAAGAAATTATAATAATACGAAAAAAAGGTTCAGGAAAATACCAATAATCCATTTCATTTAAAATCTCGCAAAAATATTCTATGTACAGACACTACATTTCTACTACTTTATCATTAGTATAAATAAATATTTACGCATTTTCTTGCGATTTTTAAAATGATGCGTTTGCCATGTGGCATAAAAAATTAAGGGAAACATTTCTTTTTCTATTAGCACTAGTTCTTTTGTATTACACGATACATTTACAAAATGCCCACAAATTTTAGTAAAATATTCAAACGAGGGTCCCTCGACGAAGTAATTATAGAGGCAAGTCGTGCCCTCACAAACATGGCGGTGACATTTTAGATATTTGTTTTCTGTAAACGTTATTTAGTTGAGATGTGTCAGAGACAACATTTTAGACTAACATATTTAGATATTCTTTAGTGGGAATAACAGATTGTGGCTTGGATAATAAATTTGGATATATTTTCTCATATATATTCGAAGGGAGTTGAAAGCTTTTACTAAGAAGATTAAATTGTGTGCTGTATTTACATATTTACCGATTCCTACAAAATATTTTGTAAATAGGCGCCTAATATTTACTTTGACAGTATTTTTCTTGTAAACCTTGTTCGTTATCTTATAAGGAATCATATGAGCTATCCACAACTACTGCATGTCTGTAATATCTTTTGAAAAGATTTTATAATATACTAGCTTTTGTCCGCGGCTCCACCCGCGTGTTATTCGGTTTAACGACATGATTTTTTCCGGGACAAAAAAAAGTAGCTTATGCGTTAAGTTGGAGTATAAGCTATATGCATCCAAATCCGTTCAGCCGTTTCAGCGTGAAAGAGTAACAAACAAACATACACACACACACAAACTTTCGCATTTATAATATTATAAATAAAGATATAATTGCTATGTTTAGCCTTTTCTTTTCTTTGAATATTGGTAGTAAAAAGATAAATAAAATAAAAACAGAATTTTCAATATATCGGTCTCTTCTATGAGGCCGTCATCAGTTGAATAAATTACAGTTAAATAAAATTAATGTATATACAGGTAAATTTAACTGAGTTGTTAAGCCCATTTCGAAACCGGTTGGGTTAAAAGTACCTATAGTTTAGTAAATGTTGTGGAAACAGTGTACAAGTGGTTTTCATCAAGATGCTTTCCATGTTTCACCAAGTGCCGACAATCGCAAGTATAAGTTATACATAGTATTTGTGTTCTTACCCAATACTTACCACTTGCTGAACGGTGAAGGAAAACATCGTGAGTTAACCTGCATGCTCTAAAAAGCGTGTATCTAATTAATTGTGCCCGAAGTACGGCGATAGGGTTAATAATCATTGGTGAACCGCGGGTGAATTGAGTGTGGACACCTGTGACACCCCCTCGGGGACGATATGTTTTTTTGTTTTTATTATAATATTCCAATGTTATTCACCCTCGTCCACGTTTGATTCTAGAATTTTACGAAACAGAGTGTGATCAACATTCTATTTCTACATCAGATGATGAAGTTGTGGGTTGATAGGTATCTGCAATGTTGAGGTTTTCGCAAAGATTTGTGTCGAAACGGAATAAAATTATGTCGCTCTGGACATTTTTAAGTCGAAGGAAATCTGAGTGCATGCCTTTCTAAACTTGGTGACATGATTTTAACATTTTTAGGATTCCGTACCCGAAGGATGCCAAACGGGATCCACTTACTAAGCCTTCGCTGTCTGTCTGCCTATCCATCCGTCTGTCACAGCTTCAGACGTAAAGAGGTAGCCAGTTGAAATTTTTACAAAATAGGTGTTATTATGGCCTCTACATCAAATTTTTTGCTGCCCATACAAAATCCTCAGTAGGTTTTTTAAACAAGAATGGAAGCGTGAAAGTTTCGGAAAAGTTTTTCATTATGTTGTTTAATTTTAAGGTATATTTCTCATTTACACCCGGGATTATTTTATGTACTCTTCTCATTGCATTTGCATGCATTTTTTTATGAAAGTTTGTTTCACAATTACTTATATTATGTGACTGGAGGTTAGTTTTGGACATGTCGACAAAGAACCCTTATAGTCTCGCCATGCCCGTCTGTCGATCTCTCTGTCTGTCTACTGCTTAGCCCGGAGACTTTTAGTACTATAAGGCTGTAATTTGGCATATAAATACGTATTAATCACGTCGACACCTTTTTAAATAGTGACATTTTTTTATTTTATTTTTAGTGTGCCTTCCCTACACGCCAAGTGGAGATGATTTTTTTTCCCGTCTATCCCATAGTATGAGGTGTCGTTGGATAGGTCGTTTAAAAATATAAAACCATTTTCCGATTAGGAAACGGTTTGTGAAAAGTGCTCATTTTTGTGAGAGTCAAGTGTCTCCTCCAGCTAAACGGTTGTTTTAAATTGGTTATATGAATTCATGGCAGTAATATATATCACGAAATTAAAAGTAAAACTATTACAGGTAAGAAGACTTCAAAATTTAAGTAGTAATAATAGTCAACCAACTTAATTTTGCAGTTTTTTCATATATTTTAGTTTACTTGAATGGTACGGAACGCCCAGGCGCGAGTCCTACTCACACTTGACCGGTTTTATTTTATATCATGCTGTGTATTTTGTTTTTTCTTCAAGGTAGATATTTGTATGTTGTCATTCTAGCTTTCCTGAGAATGTATTCTAGTCTAGCTCATAATCTAGAAAACATGTTTACCTCACTGACTAGATTTATTAGGCAATTTGAAAGATGATTAAATTATAATCCACTAGCAATACATTTATTCAGCAGGTTGCATTATACAGGTTGTATTAATAATGTGCTCAGAAAATTAAACCACATGCTCAACTGATCATTCTGAACCAATTCAATTTTGAAACAAAGCTAATTAAAATATTAACTTTCCCATTATTATTCTTTTTTTTAATTATAGCATGGAGCCGTCGTCAGTCGAAGAACAAAACTAAAATATATAAGTTATGGCCGGCATCAGATTTTTAAAACAAACTCGTCATTTTCTGACGGAAACCGTTTCTTAGGGTTCTGTACCTGATAATTACAAAACAGAACCCTTATACGTTGTCCGTATGTCTGCCTGTCGAGATCCTTTTTTCTCGAGCCCCGTTCGATCAAGTTGAAACTAACACCTCCTACAGAAGTCTACCGGCCCTATACCGGGTGTAAATAGACTGCATTAACTGAAACCACATATTCTACCGACCCTACTGAACCACTTTTCCCAAGAATCATACCCGCGGACAACCTTAGTTTGGGAAATAATTGAGTTCCCAACAAAAATGCGTGAAACCTAACGCACCGACATACGGGCGAGTTTAGAGAGAGCATCGTCCGTGAAACTGCTATTCCGGTGCAGCGTTCTAAAATAGACCTTCCTCTTACGAGATAAAGTCTTTGAGTTACAGTTGAACATCTTTTTCTCTGAAGATTTTCGCGGGTTTATTTTTCGAATAGTTGTTCAGTATAATGAGTAGGTTTTATTTAAAGTTCGCACTCTACTTATACCTGGTATATTAACGAGAAAAAAAGTTTTTGCTCTTTACGTAAATCAATTTCATACCAATTGGCTTACTTTGAAAACCTATATGGTCTTTCCAGTTGACTTAGAAACTTGAAACTCCATACACAATCAGGTATTTTAGCACACATCTAGAGAAAAAATCTGAAAATTATAGATTTAATTATTTAAGAAGATATACCAAAATAATAAGACCCTTTTGATACACAGAGTTCAATAGATCGTAAGTGTCAAGTTAACTTGGTAATTTATAACTGCTCGTGGAATACGTTTGTGTTTTAAACGGTATCAACCCTCGCGGCACGACTCCTAATTACACGTGTCGTGCTCCCTGATTCTGTATTGTAAAATCAGTTGCCAAACGGAGTGCCTATCATCAAAAACATACATATCCGCTTATTTAAGGATACTTAGGATACGTTCGCACTTGCAATGACGTCACAATTCGTAATTAAGTCAATACCTACCCATCAAAGGCTATTTTGAAAGTTAATTGTTGGGGTTCCGTACCCAAAGGGTAAACAACGGGACCCTATTACTGAGACTCCGCTGTCCTTCTGTTACCAAGCTTTATATCATGAACCATGATAGTTAGACAGTTGAAATTTTCACAGATGATGTATTTCTGTTGCCGCTATAAAAAAAAATACTAATACCAGCCATGTGTGACTTGGACCCGCGCATTTCCATACAACAGACATGATTTTTTTCCCGTTTTTATAGATAATTGTACGGAACCCTTCGTGCGGGAGTCCGACTCGCAATTCGCCGGTTTTAGGTAATAGGCCCAGAGTTCTTTTTTAAATGTATATGCGAAAGTCATAAAACATATGTTTATTTGGATAGTCAATAGAGAATGTGTTTTAATTTTCTGAGCATGTAATTAATACACCCTGTATCTAGTTAAATTACATAGAGCGAACGTAAGTACTAAGTAGCTTAAATTTTGCAAAATATATAGCAATTTACTATTATACATACATAGGTAACACTAAAAGTTTCCGGAACTGGCCACTTACATAAACAATATTTAAAAATTTATTGCAACATTTGAAAATAGAACTCTTTGGCTGTAGAATGCAGTTTGTTTCATCTGACTGTCTTTTGTTTTTATCTTGTGGCGCCATTTAAAAAATTGTGTGTCTGCATCAACATGGATTTAACTCCAGAAAATTTTCGTAGTATGATTTTCTACGATTTTAAGTGTAATTTGACAGCTCAACAGAGCATCGTTTGGCTTGAAGCAGCTTTTGGCAATGAAGCACCATGCAAGACGACTGTTTATAGCTGGTTTGCAGAATTTAAGCGTGGTCGTATCAATCTCAGTGACGAATCTCGCGATGGTCGGCCGTCCACCGCTGTGACCAACAAAAACATCGATGCTGTGCTCCGTATGATTGAAACAGACAGGCATGTGACCTACCATGAAATTCGCGCATCCTTAGAAATAGGCATGAGTCAAATACAATCAATCCTACACAAACATTTGGGTGTGAGAAAGCTGTGCTCGCGGTGGATCCCACACAACTTGACCGAGGCTCAAAAAACGGACCGCGTCACTTGGTACAGTGCCATGCTTACCAGATTCAACGAAGGTGCGTCAAATTTGGTGTGGGACATAGTAACAGGTGACAAAACATGGATTTATTGCTACGATCCCAAAACAAAGCAGCAATCGAGCGTATGGGTCTTTCAAGATGAGCCGAAACCAACCAAAGTGGCGCGCGTGAAATGTGCATCTAAGAGGATGATTGCTTCTTTTTTTAATAAAACTGGACACGTGGCTACTGTTGCTTTAGAGAATCGTCGTACCGTGAATAGTGACTGGTTCACGACCATTTGTTTGCCGGAAGTTATTGACGAACTCCGTAAAAATAACCGTAAACGCCGTATCATCCTGCACCACGACAATGCTAGTTCTCACACGGCCAGACAGACAAACGACTTTTTGAAGACGAAAAATGTAGAACTCATGAGTCATCCTGCATACAGTCCCGACCTGGCACCTTGTGACTTTTTTCTGTTCCCAAAAATTAAGAACCAATTACGCGGTCAACGATTTTCATCACCAGAAGAGGCTGTCGAGGACTATGAAAAACACGTTTCAGAGGTCACCACAGGGGAGTGGCACAAAAGTTTTCAAAACTGGTTTGATCGAATGAAAAAGTACATAGACGCCAAGGGAGATTATTTTGAAAAACAATAAATTAATTTTGTACCTTTAATAGTATTTTTTCATATTCATTCCGGAAACTTATAGTGCGTCCCACGTATATCTTGAAAGTGCTCAAGTTTTTTGAATCCGAGAAAGCAAACAAACAGTACACCATACCTGTAGACCAAGTGGTGAAACGAACCTGTGCTGCAACTGGGATATCAAAGAGGACTCTAATGAAAATTAAAAATGAAGCCAAAGTACAACCACCTACTTCGCCGGGCGCTAGTCCGACTCCAAGTACTAGTAATAATTTAGAAACCCACCCAGAACCAAAATTATCGACACCGGGTAAGAAGCGTAAACAGTACAAAAAACGCATCGAAGTAGATGATTTTCAAATTTGCGCAATACGAAATATCATCAACAGTTTTTATGCTGTAGATGACACCATCACACAACTTTTAATATCACTAGGGGAAGACAGTTCGGCGAGTTCAGAAAGTGAGAGTGAGGAAGATACAATGTCAGGCATAGAGTCAATAATTTATAGTGACTGAGTTTTTGTAATCAAAATTATTGTTTTTTAATAACAAACCCTTCATCAATAATAAATTGATTTGAAAAGGTTAGTAAATTTTTTTTACCTACACATTTCTCGAAAAAACTTTTTTTCACACCGTACCCAGACCGCCGATATGACGTCACGAGGTCAGGTGCACAGATATTGTGACCGGGTTGTACGTAGGTATTGACACTTATTCTCGTGTAGCAAATATTAGATTTAGAGCTGCCATAACCTAAAACTTTTCATTGCAAAATAGGCTTTAACGCAGACGGATAAAAATTAAATGAGCTTGTATTATTTTAGGTTTTTCAACTCTAAATTTAAGGTTTGCTGCACGAGAATAGGTCACACTGTCGAAGTAAACTTCGAAAGCCCACATCTCAAACGTAATGTAATTGGAAAATGAAGTAAAAGTGGTCAGCGGATACTTTCCGATGGTACATTTGCGCATGTTGAATTGGTTTTATTGCCATGGTAGTTTATTTGTGTGGTCACTGACTTTATGTTGCAATATTCATATAATTGAAAGTTGGAATAGACTAAGCAACCTAAACATCAAGCACATCTCTAACTTAGTTTGAAACTAAAACAGTTTTTTTACTGATTAGATTGAAGACATTTTATACTGTGACTTTTGAAACACTTCCACCAACAAAGTTTAAGTACTAAGATGCAAATTGTTAATTAATAATAAATAATTTTAATGACAATTTTCAATAGATGTTCGATGACGGAAATAAGCCCGTATAAAAATAACTTTCTCTCTTTGTTCCAAAAATACAAATAAATCTATTTTCGTCCAAGTTGGTAATAAAAGTACTATATTTACCGAATTTCTCATAAATTTTACAATTGATTCGAATTTATATCTATACTAATTATAAAGTATAAAAAAAGTCATGTCTGTATGTGCATCTTTTTATTTTCTATTTTAAATGTAATGTAATGAAAAGAAATGACTACTTTATTTCTGCAATATAGGTACATAAATATACCTATCGCACGTTAGCATTTATTAAATAGGTAATAAAAATAATTACATTTAAAAGAGGAAATACAATATATTAAAATAGGTTTTGGGTTTGCTTATATTTAGTAAGGAATACACGTTCATGAACTAAAATAAAGGTATATTTAATGTATACAATTATGTATATACGATTTGATATTAATAATAGCTACCCATATACTATATACTAATAGGTTACATATATAAATACATGCCTAACTCCGCCAATTCGATTAGTCTTGCTAAGAAGAATGGGCAAGAAACTTAGCAAGATCATGTCTTTTTTTTTCAATCATGTATGTGTATTGTACTGGAGCCAAAACTACAATTTTAAGAATTTTTTGCCTGTCTGTGTGCATTATGTAAGTTCCTTTTTAACTTGAGAACCACTGAAACAGATTTGGATACGGATTTTTAATATAATTGTAGTGGCCCTGGTCCACATATAGGCAATAACATGTGTTCATAAAATAACACCCAAGCCGAAAACGGGGCAAAGATTGAATACTCGCCGGGAAGCGCTAAATAATTGGGCTGTAGCCTATATTAGTATTTAATCAAAACAGGACATCTAAAAAACTTGGGTGAATCATAAAATGATTTGAAAGTAGGACAGAGATATAATTTATTCACCCATGCAAAAGAGACGACAATAGAACAGAATCATAATATGATTCATCCAAAGTGGCCTTTTTAAGGGACCAGGACATAGACAGACATAGACATAACTTTGTTGGTAATATTAATTACAGGTCAACTATTTTACATACATTACAAATTATTTAATTGGAAAAATCAAAAAAATAAAAATAAATTAGAATTATTGAATATTGACAGACAAAAAGACACAAAAAAAACATATTTTAAAACACAATAACAGAAAGACAAAAGTACAAAATAGAAAATATATCAATCAAAAAATTCATTATAGCTATAAAATGACTTCTCGACTAGCCAAGATTTTAATTTTGCTTAAAAATATGGAGAAAGTCAGAGCACATTTGATATTTTCTGGTAAATTATTATATAATATTGTATTATATTTTATTACAGGTAAAGCGCAATACGTAAAAGAATTGCAATAAATAAAACAAACGGAACTTATAATTGATTCAAAAATCCGTTCGTTCCCCAGAAACGTGTTTTCACTGAGCAGCGATTACATTCTCAAATTGCGTAACTATCAACGACCTTCACGCCAAGGTTTTGTTTTAAATTCCGTTGTTTTTGAGGAAATCATCTCTTATTTCTGTAGTCATAGAATTGGTTTTGGCACTGGGTTTCGTCGTATCAAGAGCGATTATCACTGTTGCTATTAGTATATTTAACTATTAAGGCGCATGCGTGACTGTATGTCTTAAATTGAGGCATAAGTGCATTCTCTTTCAAAACTAGTAACTTCAAAATTAACGTTTTTTTAGCAATCCGATAGATTGAACTGGCCAAAAAATATCTCGTTATAATGTTTTTTATGGTTCCGTAGTCCGACAAGGAACTCTTATAGTTTCGCCATGTCCGTCTGTCCGTCTGTCTGCGGCTTAGCTCAGAGACTATTAGTACTAGAAAGCTGTAATTTGACATGGATATAAATATAAATCACGCCAACAAAATGGTAAAATAAAATCTTGAAAAAAATTTTTTAAGGGTACCTCTCATACATGTAAACTGGGGATGATTTTTTTTCTCGTCTATCCCATAGTGTGGGGTATCATTGGATAGTTCGTTTAAAAAAAATGTGGGTGTGTGAAGACCATTTTTAGATTTAGGGATCCGTTGGCGAAATATTAAGCTTTACATTGAAAATTTTAGTTACAGTGGAGAGTATCTCCCCTGCTGGCTAAACGGTTGTTTATAGAAATGTGAAAAAATTCACAGAAGTGGTATATATAATCAATTTAAAAGGAAAACTATCACAGCTAAGTAGGCTTTACAGGTTTACGAGTACAGGTCGCGCCAAACATTTGGTCCCCTCCAATTTATGGGACTAGAAGTTTGGCGCGGTCTGTATTAGTAAACTAACTTATAAAATGTACCGGGCAACTACGGAACCCTACATTGCGCGTGGCCCGACACGCACTTGGCCGGTTTTTTTTAGTTCTATATGACGTTTAATTAAGTCACCACAACTTATCCTAAGCTCATCTGCATAGGCTAAAAAAATGGAAAAAACTTTAAACAGGTAAGTTTTAATATTTTTAAAGCAAAAATATTTTTTAGGAATTTTTGTCTGTCTTTTAGTCTTACAGATGTCCCGTTTTATTTTAACCCGAGAACCTGAACGAGTTTGGATGCGTTCTATTTTTAAATTATCATCGTAGTGAGGTCAACATAACAGCCTATTAGGGATACTTATAAAATAACGTCCGAGCCAAAAACGAGGCAGAGATTGAAAAAACAAAGGGCAAAGGCTGAAGGAACGGTGAAGGAATACACTTACGAAATCTGTACTGATAGTTCACCTTCGGAAAGAACTGACAACCCCTTAAGGATTTTAGTCGTGAAGTTTTAATTAGCATTTTATGGCTTCTTAAAAGTCGTCTGGACTGCATGTTTCTAAAACCCAATAAACCTTCTAGAAACCGATAAAAAAGGTAAACGAAAGAGGTCAACTCAACCAGAGCGGGTTGACGCAGTGATCAAATCAGCACGCAGGAAGTGCCCTAATAGCTTTGTTATTTACAGGACAGCATTTAACATAAAACTTACCAAAAGAAAAAACCAGCCAAGTGCGAGTCGGACTCGATCACGAAGGGTTCCGTACCAGTATCTATAAAAACGGCAAAAAATCATGTCTGTTGTATGGGAGTGCGAAAGTCCGACTACACTTGGCCGGTTTTACTATTTTTTGTTATAGCGGCAACAAAAATACATCATCTGTGAAAATTTCAACTGTCTAACTATTACGGTTCATGCATCATCTATAAAAACGGCAATAGAATGATGTCTGTTGTATGGGAGTGCGCAGGTCCGACTCGCACTTGGCTGGTTTTAGTATTTGTTATTAAAATGGCAACAGAAATACATGATATGTGAAAATTTCAATTGTCTAGCTATCACGGTTCATGAGATACCGAAGGATAGACAGACGGACAGACGGGCAGACAGACGGACAGACAGACAGACAGACGGACAGCGGAGTCTTAGTAATAGGGTTCTGTTGGTTACCCTTTGGGTACGGAACCCTAAAAATTCACTTTCAAAATAACCTTCGATAGGTATTGAACTAATTACGAAATAACTAATAAAAATAAACTCTAAATAAAAAATCCTATCTAAATCGTCACCCTCATGTGGAAGGGTACCTAGAAGGCTGGCAGCGTTTACTTTTTGAACGGCCATGCTGATTCTCTGGCCAAGACGCGCACCAGCCTTTGGGTCCCCATAAGCGTATAGGGTCCCATCAGACGTGCAGATAACTCTTTGAAAAGGAACTTAGCATCTGGACCCCCGGCCCGAGGGTCTCGCTCCCAAATTATTACTTCATAAGAAGTATGTTGTTTACAGTTTTTATTATTATTACTAGCTATCGCTTGTGGCTGCGCTTGCGTTGAAGTATCTTTCAATCGCACTAATCATCACATCACACTATATAATATTATTATATTATATTATAAATGCGAAAGTTTGTTACTCCTTCACGCTGAAACGGCTGAACGGATTTGGGTGAAATTTAGAATGGATATAGCTTATACCCTAACTTAATACATAAGCTGCTTATTATTCCGGAAAAAAGCATGTCGTTAAAGCGAATAACACGCGGGTGGAGCCGCGGGCAAAAGCTAGTCATTAAATATTTTATTCGCGTGTTAGTTAAAATGGCGTCAATTTTTGGGCTTGACGTTTTTTTTTATCAACGAGCTTATTGTATTGATCAGGGTCACTATACGATGATAATAGAAAAAAACGCATCCAAATCAGTTCTCGACCTCAAACGGAACAGACAAACAGCTCGAAATTATATAAATTATAGTTTGGGCCTCAGTAAAAAAGTAATAACCAGGGACTAGCAGGTACTCGCATCGAATACAGAATCTGTATTCTGAGGGTAATCGTAATATCCCATTTAATTTAAAATTTCATAGAAATATTGCCAGTATAGGTGGTACCTAGAGCTGATGCCGGGCTCGACTGTGGAGGTACCACCATCTTACTCGCTAATCCTCCCGAAGTTATTCGGGCGAGAGTAAGAGAACAGCTCTCAGGCAAAAACCAGGCGGCCCACCATTGCCTGGGACCGATGGATGGCGGTATATCCATCCCCAATTGCCAGGCCTTAAAACAGACTAGTGACGGGCAGCGGCGTCACTGGTGCAAGGGTTTCGGCACCACGCTCACCAACCCGCCTGCCCAGCGTGTGTGAGTATGGGCATTTCTTCCAGGAACACCGCCAAGAGTGGTGAAATCCTGAAAAGGCCTATGTGCAGCTGTGGACGAAACAGGCTGATGGGTAGATGGATGGATTGCCTATATAAGTTACGTAGTTATCCTCTTAACGTAAATGAAAATTACACAAAAGAGTGCTAAAAGCATTTTCTACCGGTCAGACAATAGCACAAAGAAATATAAAACGAATAAGACTATTGGTAGAAAATAACTCTTTTGTTTTAAGGTTCCACATGTAACCATTTTCTCTAGATTTCGGTAAAACTCTAAGTCTTTGTGCTGTTTCACTATTACATGTACAACTCATGATACAAAGGTTTCGTTTTTTCACAATAAAATAATGAAACACAAAATACATAGTATATTCCGACTTTCGACCCACTCGCTTTAGAGTGAAAACCTCGTATGGCCAAATTATACGAAAGTAATTTTATAATCTCGTATTCCATAATTTCCGTTTGATTTTGATGCATTTCTGTGAGAAGTATGGTGGAAAATCTCATATTGATTCGTACCGCTCAGTTTGGTGAGAAAGAGGCAGTTTTTTGTTCCTCCTATACAATTCATCATAACACCCTTACGAGATTTTCACTCTAAGACGACGTTATAGCCGTCACGTCGACGTCACAAGTGGGTCTAAATATATTTCGAAATTTCAATACTTTTATATATATACATATACCTATATAGAATGTTAATAGAGTGCGGCCTTTAAATAAAACCATATTCTCTACTAATCATACTAAACAATTCTCTGAAGAAAAATACCCGCGCAAATTTTCAAAGAGGATATTCAAGACTGTCTCGTAGGAAGAAAGTCTATTTTAGAACGTTGCGCCAAAACAGCAGTTCTACGGAAACGGCGATACTTCAAAATCGTCCGTATTTCGGTGCATTAGGGTTCACGCATTTTTGTTTGAAGCTCAAATATTTCCCAAACTTAGCGCGGGTATGTTTCTTGGGAAAAATGATTTGGTATGATCGGTAGAATATGTGGATACATTTTAGTCTATTTACTTACACCAGATAAACATATACATATAAGTGACTTTAATTTATGAAGCCAAATTCTTACTGGAGACTCGGTAAGTGCTCAGTAACAAGGTTCTTGTGAAATTCGTAAATTATTCTTTTCGTGTTCCTTACAAACGCAAGCCCAGCCCCGAGTCAAAATTATCTATTATCAGGTCTACTATCTACTAGAAAAAAGTGTTTTCGATCCGTGCCTTCACTTACCAAGCCTCCAGTATGAGTTTGGCTGTATAAATAAAAGTCACCTTATATACCGGGTGTAAATAGATTGCTACCATTAAATGAAACCACATATTCTACCGACCATACTGAACCACTTTTCCCAAGAGTCATAACCGCGGACACCCTTAGTTTGGGAAATAATTGAGTTCCAAACAAAAATGTGTGAACCCTAATGCACCGACATACGGGCGAGTTCGGAGAGAGCGTTGTCCGTGAAACCTGAATGGTTATATTATATTATATATTATTGTTATACTCACTAGTAAAAATCCTTACAAGGTTTATAATAATATTTATTTCGGAAACACAGAAACGTTGATTTTAATATAGTATTCTCAGTTTGAAGTAGATTTGCAACAAAATACTTAATGCAATGAGAAACCATTACGGTAACTCTGCACATTACCTTGTACAATGAAGCAAGATGCAACTTAGGTAGAACTATGTACTATACGAGAAAGTTCTACTCAACCACAGTAAGCTCTTACTGCTATTATAATAAGGGTGATATAAGATCTGCATCTTCCTCAATGTTCCTAATGTCTGATAACTATACATTTATATTTTATACATACATTATACTCACTTCTTGTGGATTGGATTTCGTTATAAATTATATAATCTTCAGACTCAGACGAGGCATATAATTGGTACTTGAAATTTTAAAACTCCGCGGGCTCTCGTGGGCAATGGCCATAATCATACCATAATCGCCAAGATCAAAGGCCAAGTGTGCTTTCTGAGACACAGGTTGAGCGCTTTTTGTGACCTTGCGTTGTCAGATCCCGCTACAAACATTAATTAGTAATAGCAGCTTATTTGGTAGGACTCTCACTTTTAGGTCTCGGGTTCGAATTTGCCTAAAACAAAACAGACTGGTGACGGGCAGCAAGGTCACTGGTGCCAGGGTTATAACACCACGCTCACCAAACCGCCTGCCTGTGTGAATATGGGCATTTCTTACAGGAGAAACGCCAAGAGTGGCGAAATTTCGGAAATACCTATGATCACCACAAGGCCCAGAAGGATTGATAGCTTAATGAGTGGTTTAAATACACTAGATAGCCTACAATGAATTCACCTTTAAACGGCTTGCGTCAATGGTCATTTAACCCAAGCCCAATCGTCACCCGTATTGCAAAGGCAATAAGTATGAAAATTGGATCAACTTATAATTGCTATAGTACCAGTTCTATTGCCACCTTCCAAGCCAAAGTCTTAGACAGTTCAGCTAATTGATAATAGTCTTTAATAAAAGACGTTAAGAGCTAAGACAAGTGTGTAAAAGACTTGGGGGCAACCTGAATGCCTACTCGAAAGGAACTAGGTATTTCGAATGTGACTTGTGTAATGGATACAGTGATTTCCGTCACGGTTTGTAAGCGTAGAACTGTTGTGGAAACGTTATATATGTACTTGAATTTCGATATCGCATTAAACATCTTTAAGCCGGATACCATACAAAGTAAAATACAAACCAAAAACGTTAATGTGCAAAAGGAACCGAGTTCAGCATAAGGCAGTGCAGAAACGTCGGTTTCGCCAAAAAAGAATTAAGATTAAATTGGGTGCCAAGGTTTATTAAGAGGTTCCTTTAGTTATAAATTGTACAACGTTCTTCGTTTGTTTGTTAGGGTTCTACTGAATATGTAACGTAAGTTTGACAACAAAATTATTACGAACTATGAAATTGGCAAGTTTTCACACCTAAAGTCTTAAGCTTTTAAAGTTTTTATTTACGATAAAAACTGCCCAAGTTTTGCACCCTTACTTCATTCGTTAAGAGCCCGGTCCGCGACGACGACAACTTTGATGAAAAACAATATGTTAAATATTTTTCTGGCCTTTATCGCGGTGTTTTTGGAAAAACTAGGGACATACTCGTACATCACTTCATATTGGCCGTCTAAATAAAGGCCTAGAATTTATTTGATTGAATTGTTTCTCTTTTGCGAGTTATTTTATTAGTTAACGAGCCCGCTCTGAATCGTTGTTCATAATATCTAAGTATCAAAATAACGTGCAAAGGAGAAACAATTGAATCAAATCAATTTTAGGTCTTCATTTAGATGCCCAATATGGACTGGTGTATGTACCAGATTTTTACAAAAACATCGCGGCAATGACTAGAAAAATAATTAAAATAACGCTTCGCATCAAACAGACGAAAAATACAGAGCGGTTTCCGGCTTCCGTAACATCATTACCTATATTATTAACACTCTACCTGTATCTCGTAAGTCAAAAAGTTATGTAGTTGTATTAAAAGGCAGATTCTTAAGAGAGTAAAAGACACCCAGAGAGAAAATGATGCCGGTAGCCGTTCATTTACGGAATAAAATCATCTCAAATCGAGTTATTTCCGTCGAAGCTCATTCCTTCAATAAAATAATGTGGAACAACGAACTCATTTTACCCAATGCTATGAGAATGAAGCAGAAAATAATACAAATATTTCAAAATTGTCGTCACGATTCTCATTTGCATTGCAGTTGTTTAATTTCCGGAAGATGAGAATTATATTTTGGAAGTGACTAAAGGGCCACTAGCGGTCCTTTGATTTTTGAAATTATTGAACCGTAAGTCGTCGAAAAGTGTTCGGAAAATGATTACGGGGGTCGCCTCGCTCCGCTCCGCTTCCCTCGTCGTCGCAACCTATCCCTAGCGGTCGAGTAAAATTAAAACTAAGGAAGCCGCTAACGGATTTAGTCACTTTCTTATATTTTTGTAAATGTATTCAAGGTAAAACTCATTTTTTTTTACTTATTTGTAGTAGGTATCGTAGAATTGATCAGAATTGCAATTATATTGTGTATGAAAATTGTATTTATGTGACGGTGTAAAACGTACGATTTTGATTGTCAAACGGTTCTTAATTCGCCTAAGCAAATTAGCCCGTTTGAGAATTGAAACGGTAAGTTTTTGGCGGTCAAATGAATACGATGTTCTTAAACAATTCAACAACTAGTCCCAATATGATAAAATCTGTAAAAACTAAAAGGGGTCGCCTCGCTCCGCTCCGCTCCGCTCCGCTTCACTCGGCTCTCGAATATATGATGAATCACAAGCAACCTTAACACGCTCTTCCTTGCTTCGCTCGTCGTGACACCTATTTTGACAATATGTTGGAAGTCTATCGTAAATTTCTTTTTTTATGCTTTACGATTTTGCCGATCAGAGATGCAATTGTGTAAGAAAAACATATTCATTTGACAGCCAAAAACGAACGGTTTCAAATTGTCAAAGCTTAGCCGCTAGCCGGTTGCAGTTTTATTTTGCTAGATTGGGCATTTTTATTTTTTTGCGAGTCATAACATAACTTAACTTTTTAACCTCGATACAAAATACACATCATAATATTGTTTTACTTACTATTGAATAAAAAGTATGCAATAAATGTGTTTCAAAGCAACTTGCGGAAATAGTTTATCAATAATAAAGTCTTCACAAAAAAATTTCGTACTTCAATGTATTAAATTTTGTTTGCATTACATTAACAAACTTAAAAGCGTGTTTACAGTTGTGATGTAATGCAGCAAAAATTTAACGCATAAAATTGAATAATTTTTATGTGATCACCTAACTATTATAAGCAGTTTGCGCGAATTGCTATTAAACGCATTTATTGTAAATTTTTTATTCAAAAGTAAGTAAAACAATATTATGATGTGCATTTTGCACCGAGATCCTCCGTTACCACCTTAAGAAAGAAAGATACAGATATATATTTATATGTATATATAGTACTAGACAAGGCGGGAGTGCGGGCGAGTACAAACAATCATGCCAGAATATATTCCCATACTTTGTTTCCTTCTTTTATCTCCAAATGTAACCCACGCCTTTGTAAGTTGCAACAACTGTAGCGAATCATAAATTACAACGTTTTGGTTTTTATTTCACCTTGACGTGGTTTTTAAATTGTTTTGTGATTGTAATACAATTATTATAGAAGGCAACGTTGCGTATTTTTTACGCAAAATACGCATAAAACAATTTCGATGTAGAAAAATAAATTATAAAACTTATTATGTCAAGTGTACCACCGAGGAAATTGCGCCGTTGCATTTAACTGAAAAGAGGGCATGCGAGTTTTTCCATGACATTAGAATTCGTAGATCAATGTATTGAATAAATAAATAAAAAAAAAATAAAAAAAACTCCGTTTCACCCCCAATCCCTTTTTAGTGCACCTTTTCACCTCCTACGGCGCAAGATATGTTTCAGTACAAAAATCGACAGAAACAACATTGAAATAACGTTTATATCAGCACGTATTGCAAAGTGGCTGTTACGACGATCGCTGCGTCTCCGGATACCGCAAAATAGGAGAAAATAATAGTACTCACATGGACGCGACGGATGGAAAAAAATATTTGAACAATAGTTCTGCAGATCTATGAATTATCTTTAGGTGGTAGAGCTGATTCCGGGCTCGACTGTGGAGGTGCCACCATCTTACTCGCAAATCCTCCCGAAGTTATTCGGGGGAGAGTAAGAGAACAGCTCTCAGGCAAAACCAGGCGGCCCACCATTGCCTGGGACCGATGGATGGCGGTATATCCATCACCAATTGCCGGGCCTTATATAAAACAGACTAGTGACGGGCAGCGGCGTCACTGGTGCAAGGGTTTCGGCACTGCACTCACCAACCCGCCTGCTCAGCGAGTGTGAGTATGGGCATTTCTTCCAGGAGGACCGCCAAGAGTGGCGATATCCTGGAAAGGCCTATGTCCAGCAGTGGACAAAACAGGCTGATGGATGGATGGATGGATGAATTATCTTTAGTATGATGGAAGAACCATTAAAATCGCTTCAAGCATTCGTAAGGAGTAGGAAAATTCTTGCGTAAAACATTGTAAACTTTCGGTAACTTACGATTTACTCCCACGTAGGGGGCCGTTCAAGTATTACGTAAGCACTATGGGGGAGGGGTCTTTGTTTTGCTTATTTTCGATGACATGGGGGGTAGGGGAGTCTAGATGATGATTACGTCATCGGTATATGTTTGCCCCTTACTCTATGTTGAATACTGTATCAGTAAAATCTAATCTCTATCCTAAATCTATTTTCTTATTTTTAAAATTATAATTATAACATTATAATATAAAAAAAAATATTTATTTATTTTATTTATTTATTTTTATTTATTTATTTATTTATTTATTTAACTTTCTTACAGCTACCTTTACAGGTCTGGACCTAAGACGATAGAGTAGCATAAATCAGTAATAATATATACAATAATTTTAAATTAACACCCTTGTACCAAATAACACATAATAATTACAATATAACAAAACAATTTCAAAATAAAATAATAAAAATAAAACTACATATTTTACCCTACATAACACAATTTACAAGCAACATGTATATGTTCATGTACGATATGAAAGGTAACACAGTGTCACCTTTGTAAATTCACTCAGTGAGCAAGAAAACAGATCAATCACTTGTGCCACCTTGTTAAGCGATCGCAAAGCTCTTGAAAACGGTGAACAACTCAGCAGGTTGGTCCTTCCAAGTGGCACCACTAACAGAGGTGGCCGGCGACGTTTCTCTACGTACTTATCAGGCACGCACAGTCCCACGTATTGTAGTACGCCAGGGTTAAACTGCTTGCCTCGCAACAACTCAAAGATATACTTTGCTAGCACGAGGTCTCTTCTCACCTCTAGTTTGATGTATCCAACCATACCCAGAACAAATAAGGTTGGATACATCAAAGGGTAGAACGGATAGACCCCGTACTGCTTAAGGTACAAGTACCTAGTAAATTTATTTTGAATCCGCTCCAACATGAGGCTGTATTTGGCTTCATGTGGAGCCCATATGATCACGTTATTCTCCAGCTGACTTCTTACAAGGGCGCCGTACAAGGCACAGAGTGCCTTAATGTTCGTAAAACTATGAGCTTGGCGAAGAACGAATCCCAAGTTTCTATAAGCTTTTTTACAGATGTTAGTAATGTGATCACGAAATGTTAGCTCAACGTTGAGCTGCACTCCTAGGTCCCGTGCTTGCTGTACTCGTTTCATCGGGGATTCGCCTACTTGGTACGAGTGGAGAATAGGATTGCGCGCTCGACTAAATGTGATCACCGAGCATTTCGATGTGTTAAAGAACAATTTATTCTTTTTGCTCCAATCAACAACTTTATTAATGTCTTGTTGCAGTTTCTCACTGTCTGCTTTGTTGATAACAGCTTGAAGCAACTTGAGGTCGTCTGCAAACAAAAGACACGTGGCGCTTGTGACTACCTCAGGAAGATCATTAATCATGATAATAAATTCTAGAGGGCCCAAATTGCTACCCTGGCTAACCCCTGATCGAGTAAAGTATGGCTTAGACCTGTGACCGGCGTATTCAACGTACTGCTTCCTATCCCGCATGTAGTTGGCAAAAAATTCAAGCGTATGTGGGGTGCAACCAACAGCCGCGAGCTTCTCCAGCAATATATCGTTGTCGACCGTGTCGAATGCCTTCCTGAAGTCAAAATAGGCGGCATCGACTTGTATGCCAGCATCGATCGAAGGCACCACATAGTTCATGAAGTTAAGTAAATTGCTTGCAGTGCTGCGTCCCGGCCTGAATCCGTGCTGTGCGTCCGATATCTGTGCTCTCACCTGCGAGTACATGTTCTTCTGCACGGCTGATTCAAACACCTTGGCAGGCGAAGACAGAACTGCTATCGGTCGATAGTCGGCCACGTTCGTACCCCCTCCCCCCTTTAGAACAGGCACAACCCGAGTTAACTTCCAACATTCAGGAAAAGTCGCCGCCCTGAGGCACACGTTATACAGGTGGAGCAGTGGATCTTCTAGTACTGCGCGACAGTCTCTGTATATATAAGCAGGAATACCATCAGGTCCTGCGGAGCGTTTCGGCTTGAGGGTTGAGAGAGCGGCACGTACCTCAGCAAGTTGTAATTGTGCCACGTGTACCCGTGCCCCTCCCATTCCTCCCGCTGCCACCGCAGTCTTTACATCTAGTTCAGCCCTTTCCGTGCTGTACACTGACTGAAAGAACTCGGCAAACTCGTTCACACACTCACTTTCTGCAATAATGTTTTTGCTTTCTTTAAGAGCCTTGGATTGTTTACATTGCCTCTTTTTGTTCTTATATAGCTCCAAAATGCCTTAGGATCCCTTGCAAGATGACTCTGAACTCGGTCCCGATGCTGATCGTGTGCCAATGCTATGTTTTTTTTAACCCTAGCCCTTAATCGAGCAAACACGTCGTAATCATACCTTAATTTACTCAGTTTATACTGCTTGTGAAGTTCAGCCTTCTTTTTGATGTCGCGTATAATATCGGAGGTGTACCACTCTGGGTAACTATACTTAGACTCCATAATATTTCGCTTTTTTCTTGGAACGCAATCATCGGTGATACTATTTATTTTATCGTAAAAATAATCTAAAGCGTTTTCTGGGTCATTAATTGTATAAAAAGTTGTCCAGTCTACAGACCCTAGTGCCGAATACATTAAAGGGAAGTCTGCCTTTGCGAAGTTCCACTGCGGAGTGTCGGAATGAGCCGTGTCATTAATTACTGAGGTCGGAGTTTGACAAGATCCGCGTGTAAGCGGTACGCTTATTGCAAGCGGCGGGTGGTACTTGTCTACGGGCACCAGCCCATCCTCCAGTCCTACAGACACTGAGCCCGAGCCGCACATACTCAACGAACTCAATACTAAGTCCAGCTGACGATTGTTGCAGTTAGGAATTTCATTACACTGAGTGAACTTACAAAATGTTAATAAATATTCATAATAGTTCTTAGTATTATCATTGCATGAAAATAAATTTAAATCTCCTACTACTAGAATCCTATTCTTATACTGAGTACTCAGTTTTTCTATAACACTAAATAAAATCATATATTCACTTTCGGCACTGTCTGGAGGAATATAAAAAACGCAACACAAGAATAATAGTCTATTATTGTAATGAACAGTAGCACACACTAGTTCAAACACACGCGAATCAATGTTAACGTTGTCCGGTATAAGTACTCGTCGCAATTCGTATTGGGGTGTAGCCACCAGGCACACGCCCCCCTGCTTACGTCCGTCAGTTCGATCGCAACGCAATATTTGATATCTCGGTGGAACTAATTCTTTATCATGAATACTTTCGTAACATCCCGTTTCTGTGATCGCATACAAATCAGCGTTAGACGATTCAATACTTGCTTTAAAACAATCTAATTTCGTGCGAAGTCCCCTTACGTTCTGATAGACAATTTCCACAGTTCTATAATTTTGTCTCATTTGGTTTATTGGTCGGTCTCCGAAACCAAATCCACTCACAAAATTCTGCATTTAGTGGCCATACTTCCGGTTGACATAATTATAAATATATTTATAATTGAAAAATGTTTACGTAAGCATGGGGGGAGGGGGTAAGAGCTTTGCTTACTTTTGCTGACAAGGGGGATGGGGGGGTAAATAATTGTAATAAATCTGCTTACGTAATACTTGAACGGCCCCTAGAGCCCATGTTACTCCCTACCTAAATAAACAATAGGCGTTCACTCCATATTGCTTCCTTTATCTTTGGTATTGTAAGAACACGTGGTCCCTCATATCTGTACAAAAAACTTAACTTTTCTTCTCGTCATATTAGACTAGCTCCTTTTCTGATGTGTCAGAATCATCATACTAACGACCTATAGGTACTTAAAGACTTATAACCACCGTACTAGCTGGCTTTTCAATATGACACCAAACATATATTGTCACTTGTGTGTCGTCTGAGGTCTTGTATGGTGTAAATAATTACATTCTTGTGAGTCACGGTTTTTAAAATACGTCTTATCGCGGCCACAGAAAGCCTATTTTCAAATATTATATTTCTAGTGTCATTGGTTAAGGCTGTGCGTTATTTTTTTTATTTAATAATATATAATATATAAGGAATTTGAATAGAATAGAATATTATATTATAATATTAATTTAATTCCCTTTCCCTCAGTCCTACGACGAGTTCTTCAAGGCCCTCCTGTTCAACGCGCGCGTGATCGTGCAGATATTCTTCGTGATGGGCGGCTTCCTGATGGCTTACAAGATGTTCCAGTACGCTGAGACACACCCGTTCACGCTCAAGACCGTACCCATGGCGCTGGTCAACAGATGGTTCAGGTGGGTACTTGTTTCTGGAACGAAGTCCCTTATCGCATGTTTCACTCTAGACACTAGCACAGAGCTGGGTTGAAAAAAGTGCAAGAATTACTGTGACACTTTAAGTGGGATTTACCTGCTGGTGACCTTGAAAGTTGAAATTGGTGGCTGGTTTTAATCAGACACCATAAAAGTAAAAAACTTGAAAAATATATATGATAAAGTACAGAATATCTGGAATGATGTGCCTTGATTAGAATTTTAAATTTTCATCAAAACCTTTTACTAAATAAATACCAAACCTAGGTTTTATTCAAAACGAATATCTGGTTTGATTAATTAAGTATGCAAAGAAAAATACTGCAACTTAGTTAAATTGAAGATATTATAACAATAAATGATTTCCCTTGATTATTTTTGTAATTAATTATCACACTATCACACTAATATTATAAATGCGAAAGTATTTGTGTGTGTGTGTGTGTGTGTGTGTATGTTTGTTACTCTTTCACGCTGAAACGGCTGAATGGATTTGGATGAAATTTAGAAGGATATAGCTTATACCCTAACTTAATACATAAGCTACTTTTTATACCGGAAAAAAGCATGTCGTTAAACCAAATAACACGCGCGCGGAGCCCCGGGAAAAAGCTATTTTAGATATATTTTAGCGCGTTTGTAACTTGATTCTCCGTCGAGAGTTTGGCTGTATAAATAAAAGTCACCATAAATTAGCATATTTAGAGAAACCCTGATTCAATCACTCACTGACTGACTCATCAACGCCCAGCCCAAACCCTTAGACTTAGAAAGCTGAAATTTTGCACAGAGGTTCCCTTTATAATGTTGACAAGAAATAAGGCCGGATTTTCGGAAATACCCACGGGATCAGGAGAAACGGGAGCCACGCGAGCAACGCCGCAGGGCGTCCGCTAGTATTATATAAAAATCATTATAACCTATTACCTACCTATAACATACTTTTTGGTTAATCTAAAAAAAACGCAAGAACAACTCAATAATGTTGAACCAGATTTATAAAATTGAACATTCCTCCTGAATTCTCACAGAACATACTTGGTTGAGCATTAATAGTTAAGTGCTTAGCAGTCTACTAAGAGCTTTCATGAAATTGTTAGACCAAACATTCCGTGACCACAACCCAGGGGCTCTCAACATTTGGAAGAGTTTTCAAGAATTTCAATAACTTATTTAACAACATTTATAAGATAGCTAAAGCTAAAATGGAGATTACTTTCTTGCATTAGTTATAATTGGATAAAATAATTTACCTTAATTTCCTTTTATCCGGACCTACTTATCTTACGGTTATCCTTATTTTATGTCTCAAATTTATAAAAATCATTATAATCTATTGATTTTACGAAACTCCTTTTTTTAAAGAAACCGTTAGCTAAAATAGTAAGATTAACTCAAGGAAGTAAACTTTATTGTGAATCCGCGCCTTAATTCAAAAGAAAAATAGCACTGATACCTCTAAAAGTCCAGCAAAATTTTAGTGACGTCATATAAATAGAATTAAAAATAATTTGATCAAAAATTTCAATTTCATTTCAACTGGTTTCCTAATAACGGCTCAAGCTATCGACCCCTGTGGCAGACGGACGGACAGATGTCGAGTTTGGCACCCTTCGAGTGCGGAACCGTAATGTATCATATTTAGAAAACATGATAACTTTTACATTCTGTACAACAAGCACTTTTTACGAAAATACACACCAAGACTTCAACTTATTTAAACGTCCAGCAAGTTTGAAAGCTTTCTTTTGAAATGTTCCAGTATGTGGTAAGCAACAGACCAAAGCGGCCTAGTGTGGCATTCGCGACCACGAGGCAGGGGTTAGCAACAAGTGGTTTAGGCAAACTTTTAAAGGTCAAGGAATGTTTGAAGTGTTTTAGCTTGGCGATATGGCATGTTGGTCAACCGATTTGTTGCAGTATTTCAACTCTACCGATAACAACTAAAAGATGTTTTGAGCATTTGTAAAAAATGAATAAATTTTTATTCCGTTTTTAATGGATCGTGAATGAGATTTTTATTTGTGTTAACCACTTGGTTGCGAAAAATGTATTTCATGCTTTGTTGAAATTCGATTTTTTAAGGTTGGCTATTACCAGCCCTTTTTTTTTCTGAAATTGCTCTTCAAGTGGGTCTACTATTCTATAGTTATAACAACAATACTGTGTTGTTTGTGAGAAAACGACATAACATACATAAAACGAGTTTAATCCAAATAAAGAAAATAATAAATAATACTGGCAGAGCAATTAAAAATATAGGATTCTTATTTATTTTTAACAGGCTGGCCATGGGGGGCGTCATTCCAACTATCTATTTTAGTCTGACTCGCACTTATTTAACTAAAACAATTTTTTTAAAAGGTTTACCCATGCTTTTTACTTTAAAAATGTTAACATCATAATTAAATTCACTTGTACTTGTTTTACCGGTTTTATTTTAAAACTAAGACATTAATCCCGACCGGTTTCGGTTAATACATCATTCTCAGAGGGTTTTAAGAATTCAGAAAATTAAATTATCAATATGATGAGCCATTAAAGTTGTATAAAATGATCAATGTTAACTTAACCCTAAGATATTTCAATCGTTTTTCTCAAATTTAAAATGTCCCCACACAAAGGAAAGGTCGAGAACCACTGACACAGGTGGATAGATAGAACAGCGTAATCTCTCTGTGGTAGAACCGTTTTAATACTGGTCGTTTAGTAATTGCGATATTTATTACCGGTATAGCGGTTTCAGTGATGATAAAGCTTTTAATATTACAAACGACACGGTTAATTGTTGACATTCGAATCGTGTTTTGGTGACGAGTGGTTTTTTATGGTCAGAGACAATCTTCATGTTTTTGAATTGACAAACAATGTTTATTGAAAACGAACATATATAAGAAATAAAATAGAATGATTGACACTTAAGACTCACCAATGATGTCATTAATCAAGAAAATTCAAAATGTTAAAAAAATGTATCGACTGCATGAAATAAATACTTTCAAATTTAGATCCCCAAATGGGTTTTTCATACATAAATTAACATTAATCTCCCTCTTTAATTATAAATTATTACGAATTAATTATCTTTGGAAAATACTATCCGGAAGGAAAGGAGAAAAATCACATGTCTTAAATATACAGTATTCATTAATAGGGCTGCATAATCATTATTTTATATGTTTAATTTAACAGTTACGCGATCCCTATTCATCCCATCAGATGGACAGTTCAATAAGATGGTTAAAAAAGACTTTTTTATTATTGGCAATCAAAAAGGGGCTATTGGTTCACCGAGTGGTGGAAAGAAGGGTATTGCCTGACGAGGTGTATTATACAAGTCAGGCAATACCCATATCTGCCGAGGCGTATAAAGGGGTTTTTCAAACAGTGCGAGGCAATAAAACATGGTTTCGCAAAATAACAAGGAATTTAATGGAAATAACAAAAATTCTGTTAATACCTACGTTTCCTTTGCTTTAGCTAGTACCTAGCTAGTTTTTTTTGACCGAATTGGCTTCTTCTTTCAAATTATCTATCTCGTCCACGCGTCACTACTTTGTTTACTTCAACTCGTTCTTAAAGTATTTGTAAACCATTAAGATACTTTTCCGTTCTACAATGAACTCAACTTTCCCCCTTTTCAAAATATCTTAAAAGGCATCGTAAGGCAAAGAATTAAAAAAAAAAGAAAATCTGTCTGTCTGTTTGTATGTATGTTCCTTTGTAACTTAAGAACCATTCAAAGGATTTAGATGCGGTTTTCTTTATTATTGTGAACCTGGTCAACATATAGGCTGTAAAGGCTGTTGATAAAATAATCACCAAGCTGAAAACTGCCGATACTACTGAAAGATTGAAAGACACTTCCACGCGAGCGAACATTGCATCTTTTAGGAGGACTATTTCTTTGTAGCGGCGATAGCTCAAGTGGTAGAATGCTGGCCTCTCAATCTTGAGACCCAGGTTCGATCCCCGGTCGGGCAATGCACCAATGAGTTTTTCGGAATTTATGTGCATAGTATTTGTGCTCTTACCTAATACTTACCGCTTGCTGAACGGTGAAGGAAAACATCACGAGGAAATTCACGCCCTAACAAACGTGTAATTGTGCCCGAAGTAAGGCGATAGGGCTCACGCACTCATCACGTTGGGACGTAATAAGCGTCGGTGAAACCGCTTGAGTTTGGACTTTGACTTGCATTTCGCAGTTTACAATGGGGATCACTTGACAACCCCTCGGGGATTCATGTCGTATATACATGTTTTATGTTTCTTTTTCAGACTGATGCCCGCAGTACTGGTGGTGATGGCTTTGGCCATGACCTGGGTGCCGCACCTGGGCTCGGGGCCGATGTGGGACGCTGTGGTGGGGAGGGAGCGGGAGATGTGCAGGAACAACTGGTGGCAGCTGGTCATCTTGAGCCCTAACCTGTTCCCCTTCGAGTACCTTTGTCTGCCGCAGGCTTGGTGAGTATAACGTAGCTATTATGATGAAATTAATACCTTGTTTATACAGCCAAATACTGGAGACTTTGTAAGTGGTCAAGACCAATTTGGCGTCGTGTACGTATGGAACCCTAATTTTAAAAGCACTCGGGAGGTTAGGTGAAATGAAACTAAGATTCCCGAATTGACATTATATTTGGGCAGAGCTTCGACACTGAAAATCGTGGCAAGAGTCTTGCTGCAAGACTGACTTCACTGTGCGCTGAAGCTGTATTTACTTGATACCTGTCCACCACAAAACTAATATCCCTAATAACAAAATATTATTAATGACTCTAAACACTCTTCAAATAAAATAATAACTATACAACAAGTATCTTTGCACCTAGATCGTGAACATAATAACCAAAACCTTACACTTTTTAAAATTTTTTGTTTTACGTCAGAGCATGTCCTACAATATGACTAAAAAATTCGTTTGTATTAGCCAAAACCAATAACGTTTAAATAATACTACGTTTTCGAGGTTTCTGGTATGGGGACCGCCCTTAATTATTCTATAACCTATTTGTCGTGATATAGGCCATAATAACACGTATTCGCTGAAACTTTCAACTTTCTACATATTACGGTTGAATTTGTAGCCCCGGACAGCAGTCGCGTATAGAACTTTTTGCTGGAAAAGCAATGAGAATGTCAAGTTTGAAAAAATATCATGAAAAAAATTTGAAAAAAAAAAATTTGTATGAAATCATG
Organism: Ypsolopha scabrella; assembly: GCA_910592155.1. NCBI lineage: Eukaryota > Metazoa > Arthropoda > Insecta > Lepidoptera > Ypsolophidae > Ypsolopha > Ypsolopha scabrella. The sequence goes on from OU342983.1 coordinate 19,434,446, forward strand.
TACTCTAGGGTAGGCAGTGCCCACCCGGCGTCATACAAATAATGAGTTTTCAAAGTGACATTAAATTTTCTTCATAAATTTTGTATTGTCAAACTTGACTTTCTCATTGCATTTCCATTAACAAATCCTATGCACGCCACTGCGTGACAGACAGACAGACAGAATGGAGGCTTAGTGATAGGGTCCCGTTTAGCAAGGGGTCCCCATACAATGAACCTCGAAAAAATAGCATTTGTTTCAGCGTTATCTTAAAAACAGTAATACATACCTATACATATTTCAAATTTGGTCACTTGGTTGTACATACTCCAAAGTCTAAAGTAAAACAATCACACTTCACACTAATATTACAAATGCGAAAGTTTATGTGTTGTGTGTGTGTGTGTATGTTTGTTACTCTTTCACGCTGAAACGGCTGAACGGATTTGGATGAAATTTAGAATGGATATAGCTTATACCCTAACTTAACACATAGGCTACATTTTATCCCGGAAAAAAGCATGTCGTTAAACCGAATAACACGCGGGCGGAGCCGAGGGCAAAAGCTATCAATAATAAAATTAGGGTCCAGTACTCAAAGGATGCTGAATTTTTGTCAGGTGCTACTATTTTCGCGCCTTCTTTTTTGTCAGCTAAATGTTGTTATAGCATATTTATTGTTGATATGTTGGTTTAAGGGTTCCCTACCTGTGTTGTGTGGTGGTACGGAACCCTTTGTGCGCAGTCCAAGTCGCACTTGGCCAAATTATTTTGTTTTAATCAATTAATTGTGTACCACATTATAAAGTCCTACAATTCAAAGTGTAAAAAAATTAACACATGATAGAGTATCACTAATAGACCACATTAAACCGAAAAAAATTTTTTGCGCCTTCTGTTTTTTTACCTTTCCATAGAAATTTAGTCAGCTGATTCAATCACTCTGTACTGGGAAGTGAAAAATTATTTGAGCAAAAAATTTTTTCTTCGTCTGGAATTGGTTCAGTTAACGATACATGATCTAACCTAGAATTATTTTCGCTTATTATTGTAGGACCTTATATATATAATACGTTTATATTGGGTAGGTAAAAAACCTTAATTGTTAAATCATTAACTTTAACTGCCGATGCTCAGTTCAAGTTTTACGCATTAGACTAAAGGAAACGACTTAATATTAAATACAGTGGAAACACTTAAAATTATAACAACTGTAGGCCCTTGGAAAACTAAGTGGACTTTCTTGAACGAAATAATAATTCTAAGAAACCTTTGTTTTAGTTGTTTAAACAAATTGTTCAATTTGCCTTTAGGCTTTTTCTTTCTTTGTAAACTAATGTTGCCAACATTCTTGCGGCAATCCTTTGTTGAAATATTTATGCACTTATCTAAAAGAAACGTGGAGATTTTTCTTGTATTTGCAAAAGTTGGGATCAGTGGCCGGAATTAACGAACCTATTTTTCAGTCTACTTTCTTTTGGCTCAAATCGTGATATCCCTCGATCCACACATGCCTTTGTTCTTTCATTGTTATCTACACACATAAAAATCGTAGTACACAAGGTGAAGAGAGCATTCACACACTTATATTTTACTCACCTAATGAGCTCATTAAAGTTTCGCAAAAATAATTATCAGCCTGCAACATTGTCGCGCAACATTCATCTTCTGGTGAGCACAAGACCTTAAAGCAACTATTACTAACGCGTAAACAATTAATTGCCCTTGCCTAAGTGCCCTTTATAATTACGTTGCCCAGGCCCTCAATTCTAGCACGTTCGCAAAATTATCTGAGGCAGATTGCGGGTGATCTTAAAACTGATTTTGTATGGATATAAATAGGTTTTTTTGATTGAAAATTTGTAGAGAGCATTCCTTATATCCTATATAGCTTCCATTTGATGTGGTTAAGTCACTCTAATTTCCATCGCATGGCATTTATCAACCTAAAAACAAATATCTAATGATTGATATTGCGAGTGAGAAGTAATGCCGGAATAGCCACCCTGGGCGAATTTCGAGTGGTTTGTTTCAGTAAATATTGCTAAGTGTCATAATATTTTCCTCCTCCAATTTGTGTGTACAACGAGTGGTGTAGAGAAAGTTCGTGGGTTCAATCTCCGCGGTACACAATACTTTGTGTTCAGTCTGCGTGATTTGGAATGCACGTTTGCTGTTTGTCCATTTTGTGCCCGAAGTACAGTAATAGGGCTAACTTCAGCCCATAATAGTACATTATGATACAAGTGAGCTGCGTTGGATATTACAGTCGAGGCGGGATTGCAGTAATGGAGCCGAGAGTGTACTGTCTAATGTTCACGCGTTTCATACGACGTTTTTCAACACTTGTAAGGAAAAATAATAAAATTTCACTGCTTATTTTTCCACATAATCGAAACCACAGCTATGAATTGACAATTTTCTTTGACAAATGGCGGCGGAGATTTTGTTTATGCGCGCGCATGGAAATATGGAATCGTGTGGATGGAATCTTACTCGCCTCCTAAATCCTCCTGAAGTTATTCGGGGGAGAGTAAGAGAACAGCTCTCAGGCAAAATCAGGCAGCCCACCATTGCCTGGGACAGAGGCACCGCGCTCACCAACCCGCCTGCCCAGCGTGTGTGAGTATGGGCATTTCTTCCAGGAGGACCGCCAAGAGTGGCGAAATCCCGGAAAGGCCTATGTCCAGCAGTGGACGAAACAGGCTGATGGATGGAGATGGAAATAGAGGCACTGACGCATCCGCCAAACAGCCAAATATTTAATATTAATAAACTGAATATTTTTTGTATTTACAATATAATATTGTATATATTGAGTTAATTTTAACTGAGACAGTTTATTTATTTGCAAAAAATTTACTGTTTCTCAAGAAATCAAAACTCTATGCTAGGATTTAAAAAAACTGTAATGTAAAAAACACTAGTGTAAAGTAAAAAGCACGCGTATTTAATATGCTGCATTATGACCCTAAAAACGCTGCAATAATAGCCACTTTAAAAGCAAGTGTGTTGAAAAAATATTGTGGGTGTGTGAAAACCATTTTTAGATACCGGAATCTATTTTGCGAAATATTAAGCTTTAAAGCGCAAATTGTTAGAGTCAAATGCCCCCCTGCCAGCTAAACGGTTGTCTATGGATAGGTATGTGAAGAAATTCACGGCAGTATTATATATAAAGTTTATAGGAAAACTATCACAGCAAAAGTAGGCTTTACAAGTTAACGAGTAATAGACAAACGACTAAATTTTTCCGTTTTTTTTTTCATTTCATAAGTTTGTAATTTTTATTTAAATCACTTCAGTCTATTAACTTATTTAAAAAGTTGTACGGAACACATAATCCCACTCTAAACATTTTAAATTATGTTAGTTTTCTTTTAAGTAATTTAATTAATTATTTTTAACTATAACTTTAAGTACTCTAACCAAACCACTGGTTACTGGCGGAAGAGCGTGGTAACCCTGTTACAGGTTTGTATAAACTTACTAGGGTTACCCCAGTGCATTATGTAAAATCAATATGTTACAGAAATAAATTATTTGCATTTTCGTTTTTTTTTCAACTTTCAGGTGCGAATCCTACTGGCACTTGACTGGTATTTTTTTTTGATGACCTAAAAATACCTTAACTACAAGGAAATAGGTTCGGTAAAGCAGCAAATTTTGAGAAGCATCTGTAGCCTAAGCATGTGTAAACTAGTTTTGAAACGTGAGTGTTGAGAGCGTTTCCTGTAATTTCTTGAAATTGCTTCTGAATTTCTCTCAGTAACTAAATCATGTTTACACTGCCATGCGCTACGATTTTCACCGGAGAGCCATTAAGCGCAAGCCTCCATAAAAACTTAATATTGTGAGTTGTCTTTGGAATGTTTTTATACTGTTTTAAGCTGAGTCCACTGATATTAATTTATGCCAAAAGAGAACAAAAAATTTAAAAAAATTTAATCGTATCTTTTAGCGTTCCGCACGTAAAAAGGAAAGAGCGGAACCCTTATAGGATCACTTTGTTGTCCGTATGTCTGTCTGTCCGTCCGTCCATCCGTCAAGAGTCAACACTCTTTATCTCGGGAACGCGTGGAGGTATCGAGTTGAAATTAAAACCATATACTCAAATCTATAGTCCCTTAAAGCTGTGAAAAAAAAGAACGACTAAGTTAACGTAAAAAAATACGGTTGTTTATGCCGCAAAAGACGTTTGTTTCAAAACTCTCAAGGGAATTAAAATTCATAGGGTATTTCCCGTTGACCTAGAACTATGAAATTTGGCAAGTAATACCATCTTATACTACAAGTAAAGGGAAAAATCCGAAAACTGTATATTTGTAATTAAATCATAGAAAATATAGCCTTTATTTAAAGTACATCAATCATCGAGGTAAATTTGTACGGAACCCACGGCGGGCGAGTCCGACTCGAACTTGTCCGGTTTTTTTACCAAAATGTACGAATTTCTGTAACACATACATCATATTATATTACTCATGTCTAACGTCACTGGAGCATAATAATATATAGAAAATATAAGATGATTTTCGTTTATACAGCATAGTTCATATTAGAGACTCGGTAAGTGATCAGGACTAAAGTTCAAAGACCCTGTTAGCGAAATACGAAAAATATTTTGTTGTGCCTCTATTACTTGCTCAAGAACAACCTCGACTCAATTAGTATAGGAAGTCTAAATCTTAATTTGCGTAATTCACATAAAGGGTAATTAAACCTTGCTACTGACCATTTACCGATTCTCCAGTATGAAATTGGCTACATAAACTTCAGTCACCTCATATATTAATAATGAAAAGAATAAAATATAACAATTTTATTTAATAAAATATTATTAAAACTTACCACTTGCTGAACGGTGAAGGAAAACATCGTGAGGAAACCTGCATGCCCTGAAAAAAGCGAGTATTTGTGCCCGAAGAACGGTGATAGGGCTCACCACCCATCACGTTAGGACGTAATAATTTTCGGTGAAACGCGGGTGTGCCGAGTGTGGACTGTGAATTGCATTTCACAGTTAGTTCACACCCGGAACACCTCTGACACCCCCTCAGGGATTCATGTCGTGACGATATAAAACTCTCGTAAACTAACAAACTAACACATTATTATTTTTTTTTCCATTATTTGTTTGTATTTTACAGTATACGCTTTATTAAATTTAAATTTAATTTAATTTATATTTTAGTTATATTTAGATTAGTTATTAGTTTTATTTATGTATGATCCATCAGAAAACCAGCGCTATGGCTTTGGCTGTAGCATTAAGCTGAGCTGGACTCCCTTTTCTTAACCTTTGTTAATAATTATTATTTTTTGTGATAACTACTGTGGTTTTATGAAATAAAGCTCTTTTCTTTGTTCTTTCTTCTATTATCATTATGTATTTTGGAAACAGCATTACATTACAAAAACTTAATATTTTTCTTTATTTTTTGTTCTTTATTTTTTATTTTTTGTTTGGGTAATCTCTAGAACTAAATAACCTGTTTTGTTAATTCGTCCACTGATAATAGTTATGAATATGGGCTACAGTTTCTTCCTTGGGGATGGGCGGTATCCTGCGACATAGTCCATGATTACATTCGCGCAGCTGAAATCGACCTGCCCAGGTAGCAGACACTACACAACTGTCTGTAACCATTTTCCTGGTATAGCCTTAATCTTTTTATTAATTTACTTACGTATTCAAAGTCTTCGTGCTTCATCGAAACGCATTTTTCTATTGCATCCACCTCAGCTTGCATTATTTATTAACTTACTCCGTCAAGTTAGCTACAAGAAGAAACTTATTTATTAGTTTGACTAACTCAAGTCTATAGACGAGGGGATTTCTAATTAATCCAAAGTTGGGATAGTTTCTCCAACTTACGGGCTTGTCAGGGTTTATGTAAGTTAAGGCAGGAAAACCCGCTGAGCAGAAAAGGTGATTGTGATGTCTTGATGAAGCTGGTAATAATGAAACGTGTAGTTTTGGCCTCAGCACAATGCTAATATACCTATACTATTTCATTTAAAATTTTGTAAAAATATTCAATGTATAAACACGAATTTTTTTACTACTTTATTAACATTTGTACATATGTACATATATTCTTACAATAATATTACTCACACTTCTCTACTGAGTAGGCAGAGACTACCGATTTCCATCTGCTACGATCCTGACACACCTCTTTTGTTTCTTCTACATCCATCACATACAAGCTCTTCTATTCCTGGTACTTTTGTCTTTGCCCTTCTTCAGTATGTCGCCAATTTAGTCGGCATACGTCCTTCTAGGGCGACTTGGCTTTACCTTACACTTGCGCACAGCAGAAAAAGTTACCAGCTTGACTTGTTCTGTGCACTTGCGTACTGTTTTTCTTTCTCCACTCTTTTTCATTTATCTTCTAGATTTGTATGAAACGGATGTGCAATACACTCACGTTTTGTTGTAGTTAACTGCATGGTCAGTGGCCGTTGCGTGAACGCAGCGTCATCGTTGCCCTAAGAACTCGCCCTTGCCTTGAAAATGCCGACATTGTATCGGTGAAACTGTTGGCATGTACCCAACAATAATGAAAAATACATAAGTGTATTATTCGTTTCTTTAAAAATATTTTGGAATGTCAGCTGACGCGAGATTGAATAGTGACATCTGCGCTTATATTATAAAGAGCTAAAAAATCTTTGTTTGTTTGTATTTAAGGGTTACTAGAACTTCTGAACTGATTTTGAAATTTTTTTCACGGTCGTAATAGATAGCGTCTTTACTTATACACAAACGGGCAGTTACCTAGGCACATAGCTAGCAATTAAATTCGCGTGGGTTAGAACTGCTGAACTAATTTTGAAAATTCTTTAACTGTTCTAATTGTTAGACTCTTCACTTTAACTTAAGCTGTAGTTGGTTTATTAGAGAAGAGCAGCTCCCTAGGGATAAAGTTCTTTTAAAACGTTTGCCTTGAAAATTGCAAAATTATATTATTATCTACTTGACTGATTGCAGTGACTACTGTTATATTTACATTAATACTATTTATATCTAGTCCCCGTGACCAGTCAAGTGAATATTTTTCTTCACCAGGTACCTCGGCACCGACACGCAGCTCTTCCTCATCACCCTGGTGGTGCTCCTCATCATCTGGCGCTGGCCCAAGAGTGCGGTGCCTGTCCTCTCCATCGTGATGGTTGTGAGCCTCCTTATCCCGTTCCTGCAGAGCTACTTCATGGATCTGCTGCCCATCCGTGTCAGTTTATTCCCTGAGTGAGTGCCGATTTATTTTTGAATGGTTATGATCGAGTTTTAGATTAATTTGGAAACTTGAATGACATTTAAAATATAAACTTTAAAAAAAAATTCATTTCTTCTAACTTGAATAATATCTACTATCAATGTCCGGGTGATGGTGATTCCGGTGTACGCATTGCTGTAATCCAGAAAATTTCTTTTAGAACTGCAAAAGTGTACAAAGAATGTGATATTTTAACTGTCAGACAACTGTATATCTTAAAGTGTGTTCTGAAAAAACCATAAAACTATCACACCAGAACGCTAAGTGCGAGTTGCCATCGAATGACTTTACTACTGTGTGGTTTCCAGCGCATGTTTTGTCCTACACAATACACCAAAACGTCTACGCAGTATATTGTTCCGCTACATATTTGTGTTTATAAACCCTGTGTCTCCTGCATGCTTATCAGTAAAAATGTGTAGCGAAACAATGTTTTGTGTACACGTTTTTGTTTAGTGTGTATTACAAAACGTGCGCTGGAGACCCGGCTTAACTCGATTCACGCGGTAGTAAAGTCATTCGATGGCAACTCGCACTTAGCATTCAGATCCTAATATTGAAGAAACGAAATCAATATACCTACTGTGTTACATAACAACACCCAAATGTAAAAACTAAATTTGCTAGTATCCAATACAATGTTCAATCTATATTATTATACTAGGTGAAATTAAATTAACCGACCAAATTCATACTGGAGACTCGGTTAGTAATCAGGAACAAGGTTTAATGACCCCTTATAGGATCACTTGTTGTCTGTCTGTCTATCCGTCCGTCTGTCTGACAAGACCCTTTATCTCGAGAACACGAGGAGTTAAGGAGTTAAAATTAAAACTATACACTCAGGTTTACAGTCCCTTGAAGTTGTGAAAAATCAAACTTCTAAGTTAACGTAAAAAAAATACGGCCATTTATGCCGCAAAAAACGTATATTTCGACACTCTCAAGGGAATCAAAATTTATAGGATATTTTCGGTTGGCCCAGAACTAAGAAATTTAGCTAGTAATACCGTTTTATAATACAAGTATAGGGAAAAATCTGAAAACTATATGAACATTTGTAATTAAATCATAAAAAATATATGTTCCTTAACGGAACCCTCAGTGGGCGAGTCCGACTCGCACATGTCCGGTTTTTTTATAAAGTTTACACATGTTTGCATCCTTGAAACTCTGAGGTTAGAAGAAAGTAGTAAGTATTCAAAGTTGAAACTTGTAAATAATATTTTGTTATTTATTTGAGAATGCTTACTAGGGAAAACGATAAGATATTATGGCTTGTGACGTACATAGTAATTTTCTTGATAAGTACAAGAAAATACAGTATTTATTCTGCGTACGTCTAATTTGGAAGCACCAAGTCGTAACTGATTTGGAAGCAGGAAGCACTCTCTGTTTTGAAGCAATGTTAAAAACATGTCTGGAAAATAATTCTTTATTGCACTAAAATATTGTACATAGGGCGAACTTCATTATTTTTAGCATTGTCTTACAGTTAACCTTTGGTGGTGTGGATCGTTATTGGGTAGTGCCAGGGAAAGGTGTCGTAGACAAAAGCTAAATTCAATAAGGACGAGGGCATTAAAACATTCAAATAAAATATAGAAAATTCTAGGTGATAGAGCTGATGCCGGGCTCGACTGTGGAGGTACCACCATCTTACTCGCAAATCCTCCTGAAGTTATTCGGGGCAGAGTAAGAGAACAGCTCTCAGGCAAAACCAAGCGGCCCGCCATTGCCTGAGACCGATGGATGGCGGTATATCCATCCCCAATTGCCGGGGCTTATATAACAGACCGGTGACGGGCAGGGGCGTTACTGGTGCAAAGGTTTCGGCACCGCGCTCACTAACCCGCCTGCCCAGCGTGTGTGAGTATGGGCATTTCTTCCAGGAGGACCGCCAAGAGTGGCAAAATCCTGGAAAGGCCTATGTCCAGCAGTGGACGAAACAGGCTGGTGGATGGATGGATAGACAATACATAATATATTATCTACATGATCTAAATAATAATAAACATATACTTACTATAAAATATAAATAATAAAAATAAATAAATAATACTTATAAATGAGTGATATGCAATTAGGAGACAGATTTAAAATTCATACAAGGACTGAGAACTTCTATGTGCAGATCTTTACATGAATTACGTTAAGAAAACAATACTGACGATTTTGAGAAATAAAATAATTTCCTGGTGCTTATGGAGAGACATTTACTGAAAACTAGAAGTAGTTCTAGCAGAAGAGCTAAGAACCTCATTAATGACAAAATCAAATTAACCATGGAAATTGAAGACAAGCGTATAATTTAATATTAACATTTCTGAATGAAAGAACTAATTCACCATACACAGAAAGTTTTCTTACAGTGACAAGGTGACACGTATACGCTGCCTCTAGACCCCAACCTGAATACAAACATGCTGTTTTCACACGCCCATTCTCGATTCTGCTAGGTATTCCAATGGACTATACAGATTTCTGAGCTAAACTCGATAATATTAAAGCTATCACCGTTAATTATGGATGCAAAGAAAATCCTATAGACCAGAACCTATAGTAAAGAAACAAAAACAGTAAGTGATGAAACAATTGGATCAAGGAGAGGTTAAAAGGAGGGTCCAAAGTACTTATAAATTACTTGTGTGTAAATAAATAAATTTTGTTTTGTATTTGTATTTGTATTGTAAGGAGAAACTTTTTACACAGTATAAGAAAACAGCAAGACAAAACTAATAAAAACCGTAATATTTTGAAATATTTTGAGTTTTTGAATAAAAACCGTATTTGCAACAATAAGGACTACATTATTCCAGAAGACAAAAGCGGTGTCTAAAGATCTAATTGTGACACCTGTAAAAATGTATGTTGGGCAAACATGTAATAAGTTCAAGATTAGAACCAAAGAACACCTAAACAGCAGAAAGTTATAATATACGAAGTCAACGTTTGGATAATATCTTAGCAGAGAAGGCTATGATTTCGACCATGACACCGGGCTTAAAGCTCTACAAATATACAGTAAGAGTCGGAAACTGAACTTACTTAGAGCCCTGGAGATTAATCCCCATGAACACCAGAACTCGCAATCACTCTTGAATGAACAGGGCTCTATCTTCGTCCTCACCATAAAAAATTTATGATGACTTAATTTTCGTGGCATAAAATTTTTGGACATTAATTCATGATTGTTGTAATAATTCATTGTGTTATTTTACTTTTATTTTGGGACCTGTAATATTGAATGATATAATTAATAATTATTACAAAAATATTTTTTATAGTTAAAAGTTCATTATCACAGAAAGAAAGCAGCCACAAAACGCATTTTATCAATTTGTTATTCATTTTATCAACATTTTTGAATTTCATCTGCAAAATGTAAGCATTGAAACCTATTTTAGTGTAAATTCACCTTAACATATTGTGAGGAAGAAAATATTAAGTTCCAAAATCATAAACATATAAAGTGGAATAGTACCTATACTAAGTATTTAATTTTAGAACAAACAACAGTTAATATTTCATCAAAAATTGGGCACATTATACGTTTGGTACATTAATATTGGTAGGTAAGACAATAAATTTTTATATTTTTGTTTCGACATGATCATTGTGTACATTTTGATGGCTCGTCGTATTGTTAATTTAATTTCGTGAATTCCTGAATCCCTTGAGAATGGTGTATTAACCGAAACCGGTCGGGAGTAACGCGTAAAATTAAAACCAGTGAAACACGTACAAGTGAATTTAATTATGATGTTTTCCAAGTTTCAAGTGTCGACAATCGCAAGTATAAATTAAAATACATGATCTACCCTAGAATTTTTTTCACTTATTATTGTAGGACCGTTGATTATGATAAGTGATTAAATAATTAAGTTATGATGTCAAGCGTGTGTAGAAAAAAAGTGATGGTTTCCAGTTTGCACTGAGTCTACTATTTGGTTCTTTTTTTGTGGATGTGTAGTGTGGTTTTTGTTTTTCTTAAGGTGGTTGCGACGAGTCTCGTTCACAAACGCACAACGTATGATTGCGTCAATATTCTTTGCATTAAACAACTACTTCATGTATATGAGCCTTTTTAGCAAAGTAATGCAAATAATCAAACAAAATCGAATTTATCAACGAAGCAAAATATAATTACAGATAAATATATTCGACACTCTTTACATAGGTATGCAAAATTCCAAATTGTATACACCTATATCAACTTCGGACACTAAAACTTGACTTCTAATTTTACATAAAATATTGTGTTGTGACAAAAAGGTATTTTAAATTATGACTGACAGATTCAGCTTGGGAATTCACAAGTTTTAACCCGTACCTAATTAATATGATATGGCATTTCTTCTCTGTTTCTTCTCTGATCTCTTACCTTTTAAGTATTACTGTTATGCAAACATTTTGTAAAAGATTATTAGATATTTAGACACTGTGAAATATTAGAGCAGTGAAAAAGAATTGTGTAATAATATATAGTATTAGTAGTGTTGCTATACCTGATAAGGGTAGCTAAGTTATTAAGTTCTTATAAAATTGTAACATCTCTGTACACTTAGTTGCAATAAATATATTGAGTAATTGAGTAATTCGTATTTCCTGAAAACAGAATAAGGACATCCACTTTTTAGAGATATTTAATTGAAGGTTAACAATGTTAAAATGTATTAGAAAGTATGGCGGTGGTCAATAACTTTTTGACAGACAAAGGCGACGCCACGAAAATTTGGCGACATGGATCTCCATTTTGCTCAGCAATAAAAACACATATGTAATTACCTATTTATATTCTAGATTAAGCATTTCATTGAGTTCATTTTGCCCGAAGATTTTGTTGATTGATTAATTTTCATAGCAGAGAAAAAAATATTTAGAAAACCTCTTTTAAAACAGAGATTTCTATTTTACTGACAAACGGGAGCGAATGAAGCCTCTAAGTTTTTCATTTAAATTATTCTACAAATACACTTCAATATGGCCGATTGGATTTATTAAATTACTTATAGTTGTCATTTTAAACGAAAAATACTGTTTTGTCGCATACGACCTTACGGCATAAGCTAGTTCGTGAGCGCATATTTATATGGAGTAAATCCCCCTCACTCCACTCCCCTAAGGCGCCGATTTGAAATTAAAAGTTTATCAATGCCTGGCCTTAAAGGCTACAGATTTGTTTATATTACATTATAGCGGCGGTAGCTCAGGGGTAGAACGCTGGCCTCTTAATTTTGAGACCCAGGTTTGATCCCCGGCCGGGCATGCACCAATGAGTTTTTTCGGAATTTATGTGCATAGTATTTTAATACTTACCACTTGGTGAACGGTGAAGGAAAACATCGTGAGGAAGCCTGCATGCCCTAAAAAGCGCGTGCCAAAGGGTGTGCCAAGTGTGGACTGTGACTTGCATTTCACAGTTCACACCCGGAACACCTCTGACACCCCCTCGGGGATTCATGTCGTGACGATATATTATTATTATGTTTATAATTTCATATTAAATACATGTCATTACCATCACAACTCGAAATTCAATACTTTTGTTTTACGTTTTTCATTTTTTTAATGTTAATCTTATCCTCAGATCCATCCGAGACATATTTGGATTCAACGACACCTTCTATCACGCTTACGTGTCAGCTCAAGGTAACTGGGCTGGTTACCATCTAGGCGTGATCACCGCCTACTTCTACCATAAGGCGCAAGCTGAGAAGTGGAACCTCCATGATTCTATCGTAAGTAGTGTCTATTACCATATTTAGTGCATTCATTTTATGATGTACATCATTATCTTCATTGATATTACTGTTATCATTACTATCATAATTATTACACTGGTCAACAAGTTTTCTGCACAGAAACGATATTTTGAAATTCTTGCAGAAAACTGTGTGCTGAATCCAAATCTGAACTCAGATTTTTTCTATCAGGTCTCAGTTTTGTGAAATCAACTTCAAGTATTGAAATTTACCGTTTCTTTAATGCTTCTGAACATTTTTTTTACTTATTACAAATGTATTTTATATATTTATTTTTCATAATTACAAGTCCTTAATCAATACTTATTAAGGTGAAAATAACATAATTCGCGATTGAACCTTATTTTTCAAAATAAATAATATTTTGTGAGAGCTTGTTCGGTCCATACATTTCATACCAAGTTTTTACTATGAAACATTGGGTGTGATTGTTTTGAGACATTTAATCGAAAACTAGGCTTGGTTACGTGAATCTTTTTATCATATTATTAAAAAGAACCACTAAGAAGTATTATTGAAAATTAAAGCCGAAAAACTAATTGTGCTAAGCGTAAAGCCCCACCAGAAGTAGTAAAAACACGCGATTTTTCAAAATTTAGTCTGTCTTAGACAAATATTACGACGTGATAGAGAAAATCTGAGTTTATATTCGGATTCAGCATACAAATTTCTATAATAATTTCAATAAATCGTTTCTGTTACAGAAAATTTCTACAATTTTGTTGACCAGTGTTATCATTAGTTTTAAAATGTTTTTAAAAATAGTTAAATCTCATGAATAATTAAATGACAGACCTTAATGTTACAGTAATTAAAATTTATGATATTTAATAGTGTAGCTGTAGCTATAGAATGCTTTTAATATCACATTGATTTTTTTTCACTAATTTTATTGAAGATTTGCTATATTTAAGCATTTTATTTTCTTTAAATATTGATAATAAAATAAAAACAGTTTCTTCAATATGGTTTACTCGTTTTGTTAAAGTATATATATATTATTAAGTTATACTTATTATAAATTTATATGACACAATGTTATAATATAATATAATACGTTTCACAAATAATACTGTGAGTAAACCTGTATGCCTAAAAAGCGTGTCTTTGTGCCTGAAGTACGGTGATAAGGCTCTCCTATCACACTGCGTCGTTAAAATCTTAATAAATAAAAAAGAGGGTGCACTAGATGTATTTTTTCAATGAAAGTTCACACTGACACTCCCTTGAGGATGTATGTCATGACGCTATGTTTTTATTTAAGATTTTTAATTATTATATCTAAATATAGCTCATATTTATTTCCAGTTCATGAAGCTCGCTTTCCTCTCTTCCATCCCCATTGCTGCTGGGGCTGTCCTCATGGGCTGGGACCTCCACCATCGTGAGTCCAGCGCCTTTGAAGCTGCAGCCTTCAACGCGTTCAACCAGAACTTCTTTGCTCTAGCCATCTGCGTCTTCGTCGTTGGTTACTTCTATAGGGCTAACAGTAAGTTTTCCTAATTTTTAAATGTAAAATTGTCCTACCGTAATAAAGACAACACCACGAAAACAACCTGTAAAGCTAGTATGTACAGTAAAAGAATAGCCCCGCGGAGCGTTATTGGTTGTGTGGATTCAGTTTCTTTCGATACCTTGTGAATTTTCTAAAATCCCGTATGGCTAATGTTTATGCCAAGCAAGGCTATATAGTCCAAATTCCGTGTTCATAGTTTCAGCTATTTGGACTAGGCATTGATAGATCAGTCAATCTGTCACGGTATTCTTTTATACACATATGTACCTCTAGCAAAAATAAATTATCACCAAGATTCGATAAGTAATGGAATTAAAATAGCAAAGTACCTAATATACCCATTATCATCTTCAAACTCAAGGGTTCATTATTCGAAGTGTTGAAAAACTAGATGATATATCATAAATTATTTATGAAAGCATGTACCAATGATAAAGAAATATGGCTTAGAATGAAAGGTTAATATTTTGTGCCTCTTCCAGAAATCTACGTTGGTGCAGTGGAATGGGGCCCTCTCCAGCCTCTTGGTCGCCTCTCATACTGTGCCATGCTGCTGCATGCCACTGTGCTCAGAACGTATGGTGGCCAGATGAGGCGGTCCTTCTATGCTACTGATTACACTGCTGTGAGTTGTTGTATTAATTGGCTTTATTTTGGTTATGGAGCGCAACTGGAAGGTAAAGCTCGACCAGTACTTCCGGGAATCGGTCTTGACGTAACTTTAATTATAAGCTCAAAATGTACCAGGAGAATTTAATTTATTACAATAATTGTTACAATAGGAGGTCTTTTAGCAGAAACGAAGGTATAAATCTAAACCTTTTACTACTACGAGTAGTTCCATGTGGAATAATATTTCAAAACTCATTTTGTTATTTACTTCATATATTTTGTAGGTGATGATAAGTTTGTATTCTTTGTTCAAATTATTCAAGTCTGCTAACTTATTCCATATCGCGGTATATAGAGGGCACGAATAGTGCTCGCAATTGATTGGTTTTATTTTTTTCCAGATCATGCTCTTTGGTGGTATCGTCACAGTAACTTACCTCTTCTCTCTTCCACTCTATCTCTTCGTTGAAGCGCCTGCCTGCGCACTGCAGAAGTTTCTTCTGGGCCCTAAAAGAAGGCCCAAGAAGGAACAAGAAGATGCCAATGGAAACCAAGTAAAACCTGGAATCTCAACTGTGTCTGTGTCAACTGTCTCTACGCATATTTAGTCAGTAGTTTTTAGAATTCATAATTATTGCAGATTTATTAGGTCTATGAACTAAGAAAGATTATTGCGATTTAATTAAGAAAGTGAAGATGTTGTGATTGTTCGGATGCTTCAGTAAGGAAGGCATATTTTTTGTCATCAGTCTGTCTATTTTTCCTAAACATATTATTTCCAAACACAGACTTTCGTTCTAAACTGTTTATTTTATGAAGGTAGCAAAATTCTATAGACCACACGAATGCATTTTTGTGTGGAGTATGGCATTGTCTAAAATGTTATATAAAAGAATGTAAATGTATATAATATATATATAATTGTCTATAAAAATGTTTAGAAACTTCTATTGAGCATGTACATAATATGTAGCAAGTGATGTAATGAATTTTGATAATTTACAAAGAGTTGTACTATTCTCACGTCTTTCCTCAAACTAACATTGAACAAAAGTTCTTTCGTTTGTATTAAAAAGATAAATACCAACTTATATTATTACATAAAAACATACTTTTAGTTGATATTTCTCAAAGATGTAAAACAAATACTTTCTTAACTTCTTACACGTTGTGGTGTTCGAAATTACTATGTGTTTCAAATAATAATGGGATGGCAACCGCACATAACTTCACTTGATAGAAATTCTCTCTCTCACTCTGTCTAGTGATGGCGTGAGAGAGACCAACAGCGAAATGGCGTCCGGACAGTCCTATTCTTATTTGAAAAACTTGGTAGACTGTCATTTATCTTCCAAAGGCTACGGAAATTATTGGATAATGTAGGTAGACAATGTTTTAAGCTGTGATAAGCACTGATCTCTAAACTTACAGCTGGTAATATGTTCTGATTCAGATTCCCAGTGCTTAATATTTCTGTATGGACGGTGAAATTTTGAGCATGTGCATTTTCTTCGAGCTCATTGTAAAGTTCTACCATAGAGACTTTCATTCGAAAATGTGTCCAAAGAAATTGAACTTTTTACTCATGATAAGTTTAGTTGTTAAATGCATTGACGTACTATATACCAAATGGACCTCGGGTCTAGTGTAAAATTTACCAAAAAAGTGTCCTTATTGAAGTGTCAAAATATTAAGAGACAAGACAAAACATTTTAATTTGAATCGTATGTCATTGCTGCACGGCTTAATTTTTATTGACGTGTGATTTACACCTTTTTTTTAATTTTCAATGGTTTCGACTCTCTTTTGGTTCAGACTTTAGACACTTTTAAGCACAGACCCGATTTCCATTTGGTAGTACGTCAATGTTAAAATGTAATCGTTTAAAAAACGATACACGTCAATGAGTTTAATATAGGTATTAAAACTATTAAGCATTTCTTTTAAATTCGAAAACACATTCAACGAATTAAATAGTTCATGCTACAATAAAGACCACAGGTAGAGGTCCACGAAAATGCCCGAATAATTGAATTGTCTCTATTGTCACTATTGGCATTGGCATGGTTACTGTGTTTCATTAGTTAAATACTCAAAAGGAAATGTTAAATTCATAAGCCAAACTTTTGAGGATAGCATGTATCTCAAAAGAAATGTTGGCGCCATATTGCATCACACCATTCCAAGCACCTGTATGCAACACAGATATGCTTGTATTGCACGCGTGTGTGCAACTTTCCCATCAGATTATAGACGTTATGTAAGGGTGACCCAAAGTTGGTTATTATAAAATTAACTGTAACTCATGGGGTGTATGTTACTGTAACCGCTTTAAAAATTGCAATTTTAGATTTTCAGCTATCGGTTTTGATAACACTTGAAGAAATAAACGTGGAGTTTCATCGTGTCGTGTGAAATAAGACATAGATAAATTTTCCTTGATAGAAATTATTATTGAAATAAGGTCTTTTATAGCACACCGTGCGTAAAATGACCGCTTTACGCACGCTGCGCTTGCGTAAAGTCGGCATTTTCCACACTTGTGCTATAAAATATTATACGATACTCGTGCGAGAAACTTTTTCTCGACTCGTGTGATTGCAGCACTCACCTTCGGCTCGTGCCGCAAACTCACACTCGTCAGAAAACGTTTCATCGCTCTCGTATCGTAATGTACTATTTCTCCTCATTCACACTTTTTCTCCTCATTCGACAAATAGGAATCATATACACAACTCAAAACACAAACATATTTTATTAGATGGGTTTTAACTCAGTGTGAAAAAATGTTTCTTTTCAGTTTGGCTTTATTTTAAATGTAAAATTGGATCACAATAGTTTTTTTTGTGAATTTAAAACATGTAGATAGTTTAACTTGAAAATTTAATTTACTTTACTTTAATAATTTTAAATTTATAATACTTTAGTTACATTACCACTGATATTACTATTTACTTTTTTATTTTTTTGGAGCAAGGAGTGAATACCTAATTAATGTTTATATATTGTGATTTTGATTTTAAAAGAGATAAGGTCTTTGGTGCTTAGAATTATTTTGTACATATATTTTTTAGTCTTTTTCATTAATAAATACATACCTGAAATAGCAATTGTGTATTTTATTTTTAAAAAAACATCGTTTTGAAAAACTATAGTTTTTTTTCTAATTAAGTACCTATATAGAAAAATCTTCAATCTATACCCACCTACTACTTAGAAGTAAAACGGTCTTGTCTCTTATTTTTGGGAAATAGTGAGGGCCACACCACAATTTTATTTTTTTTGTCTATAGGTATGACTGTTTCGTTTTAACTTGAAAACATTCAACGGATTTGGATGCGGTTATTTTTATATCATCGTAGGGACGCTCTCAACACATAGGCTTTAAGGGCTGTATATAAAATATCGCCCTAGCCGAAAGGGGGCAAATATTGCACAAACGCGGCCGGAGTCGCGGGCAAAGGCTAGTAAGTAACAAAATGATACCTCACACAATATCGGTTACATAAATATCGGTCAATAAATTTTAACGAAGGTTACAAGCAATACAAAAGAGCCTATCAATATGTTACAAGCTAACAAGCTAATCGAACGAACAGCTATGATAATAATTGCTATATGAAAATTTGAAGGCGTTTCGTGTTTGTGCTTCAAGAATAAAATCAAAGAAAAAAGAAGAACTCGATAAAAATGAAAAAAATAAAACCGGCCAAGTGCAAGTCGGACTGGTGCATTAAGGGTTCCGTACCATTATCTATAAAAACGGCAAAAAATCATGTCTTTTGCATGGGAGCCCCCTTTAATATTTATTTTATTCTGTTTTTTAGTATTTTTTGTCATAGCGTATATCATCTGTGAAAATTTTAACTGTCTAACTATCACGGTTCATGAGATACAGCCTGGTGACAGACGGATAGACAGACGGAGAGACAGACGGACAACGGAGTCTTCAGTAATAGGGTCCCGTTGGTTACCCTTTGGGTACGAAAGCCTAAGAAAATGGAACATACATACATACAGACAAACGAAAAATCTAAAAATTGTTGTTTAGGCCTCAGTACAATAAAATAAAATGTTTAATTTAAAATATCGCGATGATTCAATGTACCTACAGACAGGACATTTTTACTACTTTATTATTAGTGAAAATTTCAAAAATTAAAAGTGTAGAATAACAAATATTCTACTCTTTGCATTTAAATTATTACATCTTGTTTGATGTAGTTTCTTCAAATTCGTTCAAAGAAGAATTCAGGTAAAATATTAATAGTCGAACAGCATTTTTACACACGTAGAACACTAAAAATACCGTAAAATTTTATTCAAAACACTTGCTTATAAAGTGGCCCTTATTGCAGCGCTCTTAGGGTCATAATGCAGCATATTAAACACGCGTGCCTTTAACTTTACATCATCGCCTGTGTTTTTTACATTACGGTTTTTTTAAATCTTAGCAAAGAGTTTTGATGTCTTGAGAAACAGTAAAGTTTTTGCGAATAAATAGACTGTCTCAGTTGAAATATAATAAATAATCATTTAATTTCATCAAATTATTTATTTTTATAAACAAATTAAATCAAAATTTTGTTGTTAATACAAAAATATTCAGTTTGTGAATATTTAATATTTGGCTGTTTGGCTTTTTGCGTCAGTGTCTCTAATTCCATCTGCGCAAAAACAAAATCTCCGCCGCCATTTTTCAAAGAAAATTGTTAGATCATAGCTGTGTTTTTGATTATGTGGAAAAAAGACAGTGAAATTTTATTATTTTTCCTCGAATGTTTGTTGAAAAACGTCGAATGAAACGCGTGAGCATTAGACATTACACTCTCGGCTCCATTACGGCCTCGCCTTTGGCTCGGCCTGCAATCCCGCCTCGACTGTAATGTCCAACGCAGTTCACTTGTATCATAATGTACTATAAAAGTGCAAGAGCATCCCCGTCAAGCTGTAACATAAATTTTGTTAAACGTTTATGGAAAATTCCCTCTCAAGCACCCGGTCTTTTATAGGTACTATTAATAGTATCGGGTCTAGCACGTACCGCAGAAAGTAAGTTAGAGCCTTATTAGCCATCTGATGTTAAAAGCTTATAAGATACTCTCTGTAAACGAGCTGTATCGATGACTTGCATTTTAGTCACTCTACGACTTTTAAAATTACGCCAGAAGTAAAATTAATTTCTTTTATTGAAATTTATTACAGCTTTCAGCTGTCTATCGTCTGGACCTTAGAGAGTAGCGTAATATATTACAACGATTACAAAAGTAGAATAATCGTTAATTAACACACTTGTACCGAATAACATGAAATGAAATGAATACTTTATTTCTGCATTATACGAGTAGGTACATAAATACACTTATCGCACGTTAGGATTTATTAAATAAAGAAAAATACATACATGCCTAACTCTGCCCATTCGATTAGTCTTGCTAAGAAGAAGGACAAGAAACTTAGCACGATCATGTCTTTTTTTCGATCATCATTATATTTATATATTAGTAAAGAGATAGAAGGTACAGGACAAGAGAAAGTCGGATAATCAGGCCAAAAGTTGAGTTAAATAATATTAAAAACAAAACGAAATTAATAGATTATCTCATATCATAACACATAATAATAATAAAAAACAATTCTCACATAAAAAAATAAAACTCCCTTTTTTTGCCATAAAATAAATATAAATATTTACGAGCAACATGCCTGAAATGTTTATGTGCCATATAAAAGTAACTTGAAATAAATATATATACATTTAGCTATATAAAGCCTTTAGTTTCCTTTAACATTCTAAGGTAGGAACTTGTAATAACAATAAAAATGTGTTAATTTCCGAAATATATTTCGGCCCACTATGGGGCCGGCATCATATAAAAGGAACCGTTTTGTAGTAACTTGCAAGGAGGTATTTAAATTGTGTATTAGGAATTGTTTCGTTTTTCAGTTGATTCCAAAAGCCAAAATTAAAATTATTCTTCGCTGATATATATAGTTTTTAAAAACGTTAGAAGTAAAACCTTAGGTTACCCTATAAAACTAAAACTACTCTTGCACCGTGCGACTTCGTTTGCGCAAATCTGTTAAAATAAGCGATATTTATATCCCACCTCAGTCATCAAAACAGAGGCAAAGTGGCGCCCCGCGAGATGTGCCTCATACTCAACACACTACGGCCTCTGGGCTGAGTTCAGTTTGATCGCCCGCTCACGCCCGGCGATCATGACATCTCTTTTGCACGCGTTGATTTTGTGTATACTATCCCGCTGTCAGTGATGAGCGGGCGATTTACTGTACCTATTTGTCTGTCTGTATTTGTCTTATATGTAAATAAATAAATAAATATTTTTTCTTTTTCCCCAGATTATAAATTATTCTTTATTAATCTGCTTTTTCCTTGGATTAATTATTCTTCCTAAATTTCTGCTTCTTCTACTGATTCATTATGATAAATTGTTTTAACTTTTACATGATTATGCTGATGCTTATATATTTCATTCACATCACTAAGGAACTGTTAAACAAAGACCTGTCCGGTTCAGAATCAGAATTACTCGTAAAATTGCTTCCAATTCGTCTTCTTTAAAGTAATCATACTTTTTATTGTTTATATCAATCAATTCAATCAATCAATTTATTTATTGCATTAAATTACATGTTAGTTTTAAATGTTATATGTACATAATTATGTTTCAATGTAATTTTACCCATAGGGTGTAACAATATTCTTAATTTATTAATAAAATATAACTAAGTATAATAATAATAATCAAATCTTTGCTATTTCCATGCAGAGAACTTATTTTAATATATCGTTCATTTGAAGTATACTTATAGTTAATTAAATACATTTATTCATGCAATGGTTAATAATATAACGGTTTTACATTTTTATGGTGTAGATTCAAGAAATTCTTTGAAACTGTATGGACAAACCGTGATCAAGTACTGTTTTAATTGAATGAAAAATATTGGATGGATTCGAAAAACTTATTTCCTGTTACAGACTTAATTTCATCAGGCAAATGATTGTAAGCCTTGATGGCTGCCAGTTTTGTAGTACGAGTATAAGTAACAGTTCTACTAGGAGGCACATTCAAGTCATATTTGAAGCGTTCGTTGAGTCGGTCACTAATACCTGGAGTTCTCAGTGGGAATTGTTCTGGGTAGCGCCTTACTAATTTACAGAGCTCAATAATGTATATTATATATAATAATGTATATGTATATGTATATTTATATATATATGTATATTATATATAAAATATATATTCTTACTGACGAAAGAAAATGCTGCAAAAGGGGAAAAATAAGAGACATACTGAACAAGGGCAAAGTGAAAAGTAACTGAAACAGAAGTGCTTGTATGACTAGATTGATGGATGTAGAAGAAACAAAGAGGTGTGTCAGGATCGTAGCAGATGGAAATCTGTAATCTCTGCCTACCCCTCTGGGAGACATCATCATCATTGTCATCATCATACAAATCGAAATATAGAGTATATATTTTTATATTTTTAGTTTCTCTATTATTCATATTATTATTTTAAGTGTAAATGTTATTATAATAATATATAAACCAAAAGAAGAGTACGACAAAATTAACAAAATGCATTATGATTGGTATGGCAGCTGAAAAGGGAATAACCTGGAAATCAAAATTTCCAGGGGGGATGAACTTCCAAGTTATTCCCTTTTCAGCTGCCTTATCAATCATATGCATTTTATTCATTTTGTTATATTATATTATACGAGTACAATAAATAATTGATTACAATTATCGTAACCAAACTCTTCAAAAATAATCAAGGGAAAATTTGTCGTTACAATTTTTTCATTTCGACTAAGTTTCTATTTGTTTCTTTGCAAACTTAATTAAACCGGATATTCGTTTTAAATTATACCTAGGTTTGGTTTTTATGAAGTTGAAGGTTTAGATGAAAATTTCATGTTCTAATCAAAGCACATTATTCAAGATGTGCTGTAAATTATCTTTTTTTTTTTTTACTTTTATAAAGTCTGCTTAAAACCAACCACCAATTTCGACTTTCAAGGTCACCAGCATGTATTGCCCTCTTAAATTGAGAGGTTTGTATATAAAGACAGAATCTGAAAATACGCGGAAAATCTGCCCGATGGTAACACTACCCTCAAGGGAAATACACGCTGGCCTTGGATTTATTCGTACAGGATTAATTTATTTATCCCGAGGTAGGGGTAGTCCCAGAAGAATATCGAGTTTTAATTATCAAACAAAATGTTACTTTGGGATTAAATTTAACCTCTTTTAATTTAGCTTTAAGAGACATATCCTGACCAAATTGCTTACATATTGAAGAAATGCAAAGTCAAAATACCATAAAGCTTAAACATATCCGGTTACCTAGCGTAGTAGACCATATCGAGCTTTGACAGCTCGATGATGATGATGATGATGATGACAGCTCGATATAAACTGTCTGTCTCTCTTTAGTTAGATCAACAGAGTGAGACAGAGCACTGTATCAAGCGCTATCTGGCTCGATATGAAAAAGTGAACGACCGAGCAGTGCGGTGAATCAGGAAAAGGTTAGATATTGCTGTTTTTTAGTAAATAATATTTAGTGAAAATTCTCAGGAGAGCGTTTAAAAAATGCGTCGTTATGTTTTAGATAATAAGTTTATACGTTAACAACGGTTATTATTGTTATTTTTACTTTATTAGTTCGGACAGACTCTGTTTTGAACTGAAACAGCCTTCAATTTGCTATTTTTTTCGATGCGGCGAACATTTCTGTCATGTTTTGGGCTTTGCCATCGTCTCAAAAAGGCCTCATTTGTTAGATATTTCTTTTTCAGAATCCCAGTCTACTGTAGTATCTGAGTTCTACTGTTCTTTGTTCTGTTCTCTAATCTCATTTTTTACTACATATATCGTCTTAAAGTAATGAAGATTAAGCGAAAGAGTTATATGAGGATTATAAATAGAGATTTGTTTACACCAACCCTTTTGGGAGACAGGTGTGAGTATGTCTACCGCATTTCCACTCAGTGTTCCACTGACTAACTTCTCCACAAAAAGTGTTCCACTGACTCACATCCCCCAAAAAGTTTCTATACTTATCACTACAGACTCACACTCGGTTATCCGCATATCGGTGAGTTCAAACCCATATTTATCACGACAGAAGTCGCATCTGCAACATAAAGTTGCTGATAGAGGTTATACGTTAGCCTTCTGAGCCTTAAATAAGATTTATTGGGGATTGCATTGTATTTTCAGGGGCCCGTCGATAAACAAAAACGTTTATTTTCAAGCCATCTGATCGTCTCTCCGAATTTAGCGTTTAGCGAGAATTACTTTACGAAAGGACTCGCGCCACTAACTGACTGAACTTATCGCTGAATACAAAAAGTATTAGATAGTTGTGACGTCATTTCCGGGCTGGTCTGTAATTTTAGGAACGTGTTCGAAGATTGGTTACGTTAATGTCTAAGACTATAAGAGATCCTACTTTTCCTAATCATAAGAGGAAAACAAATAAATTTTAAGTTATAACAAGTCCTAATTCATACTGTTTTGTTTAATGGCAAAATTAATGGACATGCATGTTTTCCTATCAAATTCAAATATTTATTGCTAATTTAATAAGTGTTAACAATTATATTACTATTTTACTAAGATCATACCTACAAGTTAGTCTATAGAATTTAAAAAATATCTGTTTCTAATTTTTTGCCTGCTTGGCATACAATATTATGATTCTTTCAAAAACAATTTTGTTTGAAAAATAATATTACAAGATCAGTTTTAAAGATGTGTGAAAAGCTTAATTTAATTAGATGATACCTAATAAGACGTCAAGAGTGGGATGGTCCGCCTTAGTAGTATATATTGGATGATAATGAAACGTATATAAATATTCCATGATAATGACACGGTAATTTTCATAAACAGGACCCATACATTGTGTGAGATGTATATTTAGCAGACTTTTGTGTGGTTCCTACTGACTATTTTTTAACCGCGACTTCACCCACGATAAATATATTTATGTCCCTATGTCATTTCAACTGCGTGGTTCACATAACAACAAAAACCGAAAAGAAATTTGAAGTTGGCAGTTAATACCACAAAATAATACGTTCTGAAATAGGTACTTAAAAAAGGTTATTCAATGACAATTATTCGTCAGTGTCTTTTGATACGAAAACTTTATTTATTTTTTATAATCAACTAAAATTAACATTACAGAATTGCCTAATGCGTTAGTTCAGTAATTCTAAAAATTTTGTTTATTAAAAGAAATACGTATGTATCATTAAATCAACAAATAGATATAAAATATAATAACTGCTGACAGCTTCTTTCTTTTATTATTTTATATGTATAATTGTTACTTTACAATAAATATAAATCACAAGATAAATCACAAGATATATTTCGGGTCCGATCTGGACCCGGCATCAGTTGAGTATAAATAGACATTTGTCATGTTTACATGACATGATATAATAGATATTAGTGATATATTTTTAAAAAATCTTAAACTATTTACAATATGTCTTATTTTTAATGATAATGATAATGATGATGATGATGATGATGATGACGACGACGACGACGACGACGACGACGACGACGACGACGACGACGACGACGACGACGATTGAATTGAATGATAATGATAGGCCAGCCAGCCTGGGTCTAAATATTAATGTTGTTTGTTGAGGCCATCGCCATAATGCAAATATATAATACAAATACAAATCCCAGAGTACTTATATCATCTTAATTACTATTTAACCTACTAAATAATATAAATAAATATGGCCCCCGCGAACTTGCTCAGCGTACAAGAAGAAAACATCAATGAATGAATGAATGAATGAATTTATTTATTTCAGGCCAATGACCCATAAATATGTGTTCAACGTTCGCTCCGTATTTTTCGTCTGTTTGATGCGAAGCATTATTTTAAATATTTTTCTTGTCATTGCCGCGATGTTTTTGTAAAAATCAGGGGCATAAACCAGTCCATATTTGCGATCTAAATGAAGACCTAAAATTTATTTGCTTCAATTGTTTCTCTTTTGAGCGTTATTTCGATACTTAGATATTGTGAATAACGATTCAGAGCGGGCTCGTAAGTAATAAAAAGACTCACAAAAGAGAAACAATTCAATCAAATGAATTCTAGGCCTTTATTTAGACGGCCAATATGAAGTGGTGTATGACCCTAGTTTTTCCAAAAACATCGCGATTAAGGCCAGAAAAATATTTAACATATTGTTTTTGATTAAAGCTGTCGTCGTCGCGGACCAGGCTCTTAAGCTTATTTCATGCGGCATAAATTTAATACTTTGATGTAATAAAACATATACTTTTCATTATAAGACTTTGAAGGTATGCAAAATGTGGCACTCCATTCACCAAGCTCAAAGTGTTAAATTTATTGTAAAACATTTATTTGTTTTATCAAAGCATACTATGTTTTCGATAAATATGAGTTGGGTATAAAAATACGTAAAATCTTTAGAGGAAATCAGAAGGTACAGCGTTTCGATCTTAGAAAAATATCTTATAACTGAATGTTTTAATGGCCCAATGTTTTTCTTGAAAGCAGCGATGTTTTATAAGAAAACATATTAATGCCTCCATACCCTACTTTGTTCAAATATTATACAGGCACTAGCTTTTGCCCGCGACTTCATCCGCGTGGAGTTCAGTTCACCCCCTCAGGGGGTGAATTTTCAAAAATCCTTCAATTATCTGTATGTAATTTATTATCTCTATATAATTACAACTATCTGTATGCCAAATTTCAGCGAAATCCGTTCAGTAGTTTCTACCGTGCGTTGATAGATGAGTCTGTCAGGTTTGCCTTTTATTATATTCAGAGAAGAATAATATTATTAAAACTACTTAATTTGCCGTAATGGAGTTTCTAAATATTTTTACTGTTTCGACCTACTAACCTTACTTTATCAGATGTTCTGTCTCATATAGTCCGTTGGTCTATGTACCTATATATCTGGTGTAAGCGCGTTTTGTAGCGCTCCCGAGGTTAACACACAAAAAACCGGCCAGTTGCGAGTCAGGCTCGCGCAGGGAGGGTTCCGTACCATTATCTATAAAAACGGCAAAAAAATCATGTCTGTTGCATGGGAGTGCGAAGGTCCGTCTTGAACTTGGCCGGTTTGTTGTTATAGCGGCAACGGAAATACATCTGTGAAATTTTCAACTGTCTAAATATCACGGTACATAATATACAGACTAGTGACAGACAGACGGACAGCGCGGTCTTAGTAATAGGGTCCCGTTAGTAACCCGTAACCGTTGGTTTGGGCTCGACTGTGGAGGTACCACCATCTTACTCGCAAATCCTCCCGAAGTTATTCGGGGGAGAGTAAGAGAACAGCTCTCAGGCAAAACCAGGCGGCCCATCATTGCCTGGGACCGATGGATGGCGGTATATCCATCCCCAATTGCCGGGGCTTATATAAAACAGACTGGTGACGGGCAGCGGCGTTACTGGTGCAAGGGTTTCGGCACTGCGCTCACCAACCCGCCTGGCCAAGGCATTTCTTCCAGGATGACCACCAAGAGTGGTGAAATCCTGGAAAGGCGTATGTCCAGCAGTGGACGAAAACAGGCTGATGGATGGATGGTAACCCTTTGGGTAGGGAACCCTAAAAAAACGTGTGTACTACTGTGGGCTTGGTGAGATCGAAAATCCGTAGCTTATTTTATTACGTAGGTAGTTAACAAAGTTATTAACTACCACCTTTTAATATTAATTAAAACATTCTACAAACAAAGCGTTAATTCAACGAAGTCATTTAACCTAAACTAATATTAGTATTACTTTATAACATGTCCAGTGACCATGTCGTACACTCATGTTGAAGCAGCATTATGGATATAACAGGGCAAAGCAGATGTAGAGGTAAAGGAAGGCAGAAACAAATGCTAGTCAGAAAGCAAAAACCCCTCCACTTCACATTAAGGCGAGGTTATCCGGAGAAATCTGTCCTGCTCCAACGCTTTGTTTATCCTGCACAGCGGAGGCGGGTCGCTCAGAAAACTCTCAGTTTCGAGGTGTTTTTATTTATTATTAGTTGATGTGAGGAGAACATGATTGTCCTGACCTTATTAACAAGTCTGTTTGTTCCTGATAATCATCTGCGTAACCGAGAGCACGCACTTCTATTGGTGCCATCTTCGCGTACAGTCGCCAGGAGTAAATCTCCGCTTGTGCGTGCTCTGTCTTCGCTCCGTTCTCTACAGTCGTCAGTACCTCAGTGTGATATATTTGCTGATAGGCAACTGTAGAAAAAGAATCTCTGAAGTAATGCGAGGGTGATGGTTGAAAGGTTTGTCCATAAGAGAAAATTATTTTTTAAATTGAATTAATAAATCTGTTTTTATTATTAGTTTTGTTTTTATGTGTAAATTTTTCTCAATTGTAAAGTGAATTAGTAATTTTTATTGTAATGCTGTATAATTTATTTTAATAAAAATAAAACTTATTATTTTATTTTGGAATTAGAAGGAACTTGGCTGGTTTTAGTATTTTTTCTTATAGCGGTAACAGAAATACATCATCTGTGAAAATTTCACCCATCTCACTATCACGGTTCTTTAGATACAGCCTGGTGACAGAAAGACGGACGGACATCGGAGCCTTAGTAATAGGGTCCCGTTGGTTACCTTTTGGGTACGGAACCTTAAAAACGTATAGGAGTCACTGTTTTAACTGTGCAAGGAGGTACAGGTCGAGCTTTCGATGAGAAAAGCTCAAAAGTACCGTGCGGTACGGAACCCTTCAAATTTCAAATTCAAAATATTTATTTTGTAAAATATATAGGCACATAAATTATTAACTTTGTATTGGGGTCTTACTCGCGATAACTAACAACATACAATCGGGATGACGATAACTTAAACCCGTCATCCCGATTGAAATTTTTTGGGTGTTTTTTAATTTCAATTGCTTCTCGCACAATTCACGGGTAGTAGTGGCGGTCAGTAGAAAGGGTTTTTAGGTCATGAAGTTCTATCCAGTGGTTTGAACCAGCCGTTAGCAGGTGATCTGCAATCGCTGATTTATTTATTTGCCTGTTTTTTACAGCTGTAATGTGTTCCTTGACCCTCTCGGCTATGGTTCGCTTTGTTTGGCCAATATATACACTTCCGCAGCTGCACTGTATTTTATAGACACCAGGAGTCATGTATGGTATAGCATCCTTTGGGGAGCGAATATGATGCGCTACTTTAGAAAACGGCGTATATACAGTCTTGAAAAAGTTAATAATGTGTGAAAATCGCGAAAATTTCAAGTTTACTACATACATAAAGTATGCTTTTTACAGGTCAAAGCTAATCTTTACAAAAACAATAGAATATGAAAAAATATATATACGGGAAATAATATACACACAAAAAATATTTAGGTTGGGCTGTTAAAATATAATAAAATTGTACACAGATATTGTATGTATGCAGATAATATAAAGAAATATAGGATTCAAAATATTATACGAGTATATAGGTATACATAATGCAATATATGAACAAAAAGTTGATAAATAAACTAAATTAACCATAAATATAAATAATGCCTAATCATCCGCCCATTCGGCAAAAAGCTTAGCAAGCATATCCTTTTTAAAATTTTGCTTTTGTTTAATTATTTTTGGTACTTAATCTTATTCAGTACATTTTTCTGATACCTACTTAAGTAAAGGCATAAAAATATAAGACCGCAGGAATTATGTCACAAGAAAATTTTTCTGAGTCAACCCGTTTCATTGTCTATTACCTTTAACAGCAAAGCTCAGTTTACATAATAATTAACTTTAAGCCTTTAGAGGAATCATACATTATTAAAATTTGCTAATTACACTAGTCAACAAATATTTTTTCCCAGAAACGATATTTTGAAATTCTTGGAGACTTGCAACTTTATGTTGAATCTAAATCTGAACTCAGATTTTTTCTATGACGTCTCAGTTTTTGTGAAATCAACTTTAAATATTGAAATTTAATACTTCTGTACAATTTTTTACTTATTACAAATGTATTTTATATATGTATCATCATTACAAGTCCTTAATCAATACTTATCAAGGTAAAAATGACAGAATTCGCGATTGAACCTTATTTTTCAAATTAATCAATTCAATCGAATTATCACGATATTAAAAAGAACTACGGAAAAGAAGTATTGTTGGAAATTAAGTGTGCTAAGCGTAAAGCCCCACGAGAAGTAGTAAAAACACTAATTTCTAAAATAATTTCAATAATTCGTTTCTGGGACAGAAATTTTTTATAATTTGGTTGACCAGTGTTATGAATTACAATAGTGATAAAGATTATTACGAGTATTATTCAAGTATTACACCATGGTTAATTATCGTCCAAATAATCTTTGATTTTATAATAAGCTTTTTAAGTAGTCCCTGCTTAATGTATAGTTTAAACTTATTTTCAGGCAAACTAAGGAAAGGAACTCTGGAAGTTTATTGTAAAATCTTATACCATATCCTACAAAAAAGGTACCTACTTTGGCAAGTCTGAATTTTGGAAAAAGTAGTTTATGTTTGATTCTGGTTTAAGCGCAAGTCTGACTCGCACTTGGCCAAATTATTCAAGTATACGTTGAGTCACTGCTTCGTTATTGTACCGTTCCACTTGTTTACTGAGGCTTGTTTTGAGTTGGTCGATTAAGCGATAATTTAAATGGAAATGTGGTGGGAAAGTATTTGGTTGTTGTATCCCCGTGAAAACCAAATATATTTTAACACGATAGAAATAAATTTTCATATTTTAAGCAGGTGGCGATTTATCTATCGCAACGAAATAATTAAATTAATATCATTTAAATTTAGTCCGCATGCGTCCTCCTGGCAGTAAGTCGCAACTTCAACTTGTGCTTCATATTATTTCTTTCGTAACCCTTCTTTCTATTTAAATATCTGACGACATTTTTACACTCGTATATTCTCTCTGCAAGGACTTCCTCCACACATGTAGCTGAACAAATTGCTTTCATTTGAATTTAAAATAAGAAACGGCTACGAAGGGCTAGTGGCTCGTTGTACCCGAAGTTTGGGAACAGGATACCTGACAGTGTAAGGATAGAACTTAGGTGTAGCTTCGGTACCTAACGTGACTGACCGTGCGTCCCACTTTGGGGGGGACAGTCCCGCTTTTAGGCTGTCGGTCCCGCTATCCTAGGTGAGAGCAAAAATGTCTCGCTTTTCAATCAGACCAAAGTGTTTTGTAATTTTATAGTCTGTCAAAAAAGTGTTGAAATGGATATTGAACTTTAATGAACTTTATTGAACTTTAAACGTTCAATTAGGATAATTTAGGTTATAGTCATGAAATAACAACGCAGTAAACTCGATTTAACAGATTTTGTATTTTGTTATCAGGCGAAAGAAAAATTGTTTCTTCAATATTCATTTCAACCATTTTCTGACAGAATGTACCACCTATATTTTTTGAGCTTGCGGCGCATTCATTATTGAGTACGTTTTATATCTGCTTGGAAGCGATGCAACTGTCGAAAGAGTTTTTTCTCTAATAAACAAACTATGACATGTGAACAAACACACTTGAGTGTCGCAGTTTAGAAGGCAATTTTGATAACCAAGTCAATTTGAAGACAAAATCCTATGTTTTGCAATTGATTTGCTATGCCTACATATATAAAACTGCTTACATTTTTGATATCATTACTCATTAGGTTCTAAGCTAACATGTAGTATGTGCAGTTATATAAGTTAATAAATATTATTTATTTGACAACTAGTGTCTTTTATTTAATGATATTCAATATATTATTTTATAAATAAAAAATCTTTTGAAATTACTCGATATATATTTCGACCCGCTTGTGGTCGTCGTCAGTCAAATCTAGTATATAAGTATAAGTACATAATCATTAATTATAGGTGGTAGACCTGATGCCAGGCTCGACTGTGGAGGTACCACCATCTTACTCGCAAATCCTCCCGAATTTATTCGGGGGAGAGTGAGATAACAGCTCTCAGGCAAAACCAGGCGGCCCACCATTGCCTGGGACCGATGGATAGCGGTATATCCATCCCCAATTGCCGGACCTTATATAACAGACCGGTGACGGGCAGCGGCGTCACTGGTGCAAGGGTTTCGGCACCGCGCTCACCAACCCGCCTGCTCAGCGTGTGTGAGTATGGGCATTTCTTCCAGGAGGACCGCCAAAAGTGGCGAAATCCTGGAAAGGCCTATGTCCAGCTGTGGACTAAACCGGCTGATGGATGGATGGATATAATCATCACATGAATCGTGATAGATAGACAGTTAAAATTTTCACAGATGATGTATTTCTGTTGCCGCTATAACAAAAAATAATAAAACTGGCCAAGTGCGTGTCGGACCTGCGCACTCCCATACAACAGACATGATTTTTTGATGATTTTTGGCGTGAGTCCAACCCCCACTTGGCCGGTTTTCATTTGTACAAATTGTATATGGTAAACTTTCAACTTTCGCGATTTTCACAAATTATTAACTTTGTATTGGGGTCTTAATCGCGATAACTATATAACAACCAACAACATCTTATAGTGACCAGATAAATATTAAAAATCTTTTATGTTTTAAATAAATAGACTGACTTGGCAATCGCACTAAATAATCTAATTTAATATAATATGTATTACTTGTGAGATACATTGTGTTTTCATGCTATGGCTAAGTTAATCTACATATTTATTGACAATATAAAAGATTTTTAATATTGATATGGTCTGTATAATATGTTGTTAAGTTAGCTAGTAATAATATGTAATAACTTAAGACAGAAGGTCCCTTAAGTAGGAACTGAATAAATTAGCCGACTTGGATTTACATGGATCTCACAACTTTTTCGGTAGAAGAACTAAGTTTTTGTTTCTGATGGCTCACTCTGTCTGAATGACTGACACAACGCAAATGCCTGTAACCACTTTCCCGGTATTAGCCATTCTACGTGAATCCAATATCGAATGTCGGGTGTTTGCATTCTAATGATATTGTTTCATTGTTTATTGAAAGCGTCCGAAATCAGATAGTTCAATCCACAAAGACGTTAATGGCCTATTATCATCCAATAGCCAAGAACATACATAATTCCACTCTAGTATTCTGACCGCCTTTGTAGTCTAGTAGTTTGAATACTCGACTGTTAAAAAGAAGGGCAAAAACTTAGCAAGATCATGTATTATCTTTTCTTAGATATATTCTTTTTTACAAAAGTAGGTTATACTTAAATTAAGTTAAGGGATCAAAAATACAAGACACAAATAATTCATGTCATGAGAAAAAATATAGGTAACTTTACAGTTAGATCACATACGAGTATTTATTAACAATTAGCCTTTAGGAAATTATACTTTTTTACTGTTACAAAATAATATTACTATTTTTCTTACACATGCTTTATTAACGTTCCGATAATCGTTGATTTTATAGTAAGCATTTTTCAGAAGTTCCTGCTCAATGTATAGTTTAAACATATTTCAAGAATAAACGTGCGTTGAGAGACGTAGTACATACTTAGTAAGTTTGATATTTGTAAAAGCCAGTTTATTTTTGGTTCTAGTTTCTAAGGAAAATTATTGTTTTTTTTTCAGACATATCTAGTAACCTATCTAATAATTATTATTACACAAATACATCAAAATTTTAATAAAAATAAAAATAAGTACACACAAATAATAAAAAAGTAAAACAATATTCTGAATGCAGTCAGTAATGAAAGGGTCTGCCCACACCCTGCGCAACAGGGATATGCATCGCCCGCGCATGGTTGCATAAAAGGAATCCACATCCCGGAAACACAATAGATGCGAGGCAGCCCCAAAATCACCCTAAACCCATTGTTATATTGGAAACGTAAGGCGTTGTCCTGTCTTTGCGTATAAAACTCACCCACAGACTGCTCTTAGAGAAGGACGTACAAAACGCCCCGAACAGGGTGATTTTGACGTTTCTTGAGCAGATAGCAAATCAGCGGGCTATCATATTAGCACGAAGAGACAACGCCCCACACTTTCTCTCTGTCAGCATTATCTCTCGGGTCTGAGGTAGTAACAGGCCAAAGTTAATAAAACTTAACAACTCTATGTAGAGGATACCCGTAAAGTTTAATTGCTGGTATATTATTTAGACGTCTACTGAGCATGAAAGACCATGCATTCGCTTTTCTTTACATTGTGTAACAGGCCGTGATAGTCAAGTTTACTTTTCACAAATGCCAAGCAGCTTCGATAAACCGCTCACAGGGGCTCTCAGCAGCACCATGTCATCAGCATTACTAATATTATTTATTCAAACTCCTCCAACATGGCGGCCAACTTGTGTCCTGCTGAGCCTCTCATTTAGCGCATTCACATAGAGGTTGAAGAGCTTAGGCGAGGTTAGCCGCCCTTGCCTCACTGCGCACTCCAACCTCGGATCGAATAGGACCCCGACCATAGAATAATTGTTCTGATACCAATATTTATAAAGCTTATCAATTCCTCTGGCATTGAAGTTTAATATAGTATTTTCCATAGAACGTCGTAACAATGATCGTACAAACCAGGTCAAACGCCTTCAATAAGTCGAGGAAAGAAGAAAAATAGGCGTGTTTCTATCGCTATAGTATTTAACAGTTTGCTTTAAACACAAAACAGCTGTTTCTTTGGAGAGACCTGACTTAAAACCGAATTGGTTGTCATGTATTTGTATGTATTTGTCAAGCTGAGTGTGAAACTGTCAAGAACCTTCGAGCAATTGCTTCCGCACTGATAGTTCAAGTTCAAGTTCTTTATTGCATTTGGGATAAACATTGATGTTGGCAGTACAGTGACACTCTGTTTAGGTACAGCAACATAAAGGTAGCATAAAATTACATATCCATTCTAATTAACTTTATATATTTACTAGGTCTTAGGTGTAATAACATTAGTTGTATCACTACAAAACAATATTCTAAACGCAGGTTTCTATTTCACAACCTTGGGATATTATTAAACCCTAGGTGCCTAGCTTAATAATAATAACATAAAATAACCATTATTATTCCATCTAAATTAAATGAACAAATACAAATTACTTAGTTTTAAAACCTAAAATACAAGAAATAATAATAATAATACAAAAATAAAAATATATTCTAACCTAAATAGAAAATTACATAATACTGAAGCTCAGTCAAATTTTATCATTTTGATAGATATTCAGTAATGCTATAGTAACATTTCTTGATATATCACATCTATCACCAGTCTTGCTCTTCACAATCGGTACCATCACCGTCCTCATCATCTGCGCAGGTAAGTACGAGTGACCTACACACAAGGAGTAGAAAATTGCCAGCACTCTTAAGTAAAAGCTTGTTTTTTGTTAATAGATACATAAAGTATACTTAATACAAGTCAAAGTTAATCTTTACAATATATATCTTTAGAATATTAAAAAATATATACTAATAAGGGAAATACAAAAAATATTAAGGTTGGGCTACTAAAATATACCTAGTATAATATTCACCGACGAATATTGCGTATGTATTAAAGATATCAAGTAGGTAAATGTAAGTTGATCATGTTTCTTGATAGGAATCTAAGAAATGTTAAAAAATGGGTTCAATTATGACATGCAAACCAAAACCTGCTCTCTAAAATAAACATGGGGTTTTTCTCAAACGAGTCAAATTAAAATACGAGTGTATCCGAAGATAAACGTTCACATGCATGTATTATGTTGATGAAAGAAAAAATACACGTTTTGCATTGTCTTATTTCAGTGAGTTAATTTGCATTTTTTGTGAAATGAAATGAAATAGTAAGAGCCACACGTAACCATTTTTCTGTCATCAAAAAATTATATAACTTCTAATATTTTAGTCAAGTATCAAGTGTCAAGTATTTTTATTGCATTTTAGTCCGAAAAGGGATCCGTCCGCATACACAAACGATCAGACATCCACACCGTATATACTACAACCGGATTGGGTACTGAAAGATATTACAGAAAGAAAACTATTCTCTATTTACCACTTTTAATAGTACATTGTGCGAAAATATTGATATTTCTCGTCCCGACTGTTTTTTCAAGTGTTTTTAGTCAATCGTGACTCTGCGCCGGTCACGGTGGCCTATGGTGGTATTTTATGGAATGCTTAACATGGCTTTTGCAAATTCCTATATTATTTACTGCCGGAAAGATTTCATGAAAAAATTGAGCACTGAGTTGACTGCGCCTTGGATGCAAAAAAGATTGGAAGCACCGACTTTGAAGCGGTCCTTACGTGAAAACATAAGTAACATATTGCAGACTATGCCACAAACCACATCCCAAGACAATACTGATGAGCCAGAACCAAAAAAACGTTGTGGGTATTGCCCGTACAAGAAGAGGCGTATGACCAAAACGCAGTGCTTCAAATGCAAAAAAGCCATATGCGGAGAACAAAATGTTGATGTATGCCAAAATTGCCTTTGAAGTCTGAATTATGTTATAAAATACATTTAATAATGATAAGAGTTGATTAGTGGTTCAGAAAAAGGTTTATAAGGAGTTGATTATTTTAAAATTTTAGTTATTTGAGGAAAAGACCAAGAAGATCTCAATTTTCTTGCCATTTTTATTAAGACCACTGGACAGAAACTAAAAACAATATATTTTGTGTAAATGTACAGTATTTTTGCGTTTATAAACTTTTTTTTACCAGTAAATTACAGAAATATTCGCTACACACGTAGTCGAAAAGGTCGGGAAACATTCGGAGGTTGCTGTCACTGTGAAGAGCGCCGGAAAAAACTCGCATTTTTCACTTCGTGAACCGGTTCGAATCGTTAGTTTTGTAAGACAGTGATCCGATGAAACAAGAACCCTAATAATAGTATGTACTTAGTTTTTTCATTCGTCTGTCTCTAATTGCAAGCACTTATTTAATCGATGACACTTAATTTGATCAAATTAAAAATCAGACCAAAGAAAGTTATTTGGTATATGGCATTATTTTATACTTGTCTATCTTGCTCAGTGGAAGAAGCTCTCAGAAAACTCGCAATTTCGATGTGTATTTATTTTGGAATTACAGGATGACTTTTTATGTATGACGGCTATTTTATATTATAGTGTATTTATTCGACGTTTATTTTATATACGTTTAATTATCCAAAATCTTATATAACTCAAGGGACATTTAGATCATAATCTAGACCTATATCCTTTCAATTTTATTGGACTCGAGTAATCGTTTATCGAAAAGCCGAAATATTAAGATCAAAGAGTTTAATCGACATACATATTTTTATAAATTTTAATCCTTGTTACTTACAACTAAAAAACAATAGAATACGACGTTTGTTTGGAAAAATCCAGAAAAAATTGCGTTTCAATTTTCAACGTCGAGTGTAGGTTGATGAACAGATTCGACGCGCGACGACCTAACATGCAGCGCAAAGCTGACAACATTAATTCAATTATTTTCCGCATGAAAAAGTAAAAATAATACAGCATCAGTAAAAGTAAATTGCAAACTACCAAACGAAAATAAGCTTTTGGTCTATCAAAGGAAGTTTCAGAATTTTGAGCTAAAACTACCGCTTAGTTTTATAAATTCCTTTTCACAGATAATTATTTAATAAATAAAATGACTTGTTTCATTTATTTCTTTATTCGATTTCATAACCTGCAAAGTAATGTTATATTTATGCATACATCATCAGAAAACTCCCAATTTGTGCGACACAATACTCGACTTTAATATGTACTATACTAAAATTGTTTCTCTTCTCTTAGTCAATATGCGCGGTTGTAGGCATATAAAATTTAGAATATTATATTTTCACGAAAAAAAAAACAGAAACCGGTGTTAAAAGTAGATAAAAATTCATAGCGCATTTCATCCCCGCAGCATTTGGTCGTTTTATGATTTTTCTAGGAAATTCTTGTTCTCGAAATCTGGAAAAGTAATTTTTGTTTATTTTTGTTAAACGATATCGTTTATTGCACGGACATCTAGCAACAGAAAGATTGTTTAAATAAATAATTATATATAAAATTATGTAATTAAAAAGCCCCTGATGATGCTTATATAATGAAACCGGTTGGGTAGTGTAGAATTAAATATTATCTGTGGAAAAGTACAAGTGTTTTTTATCACAACAATGTTTGATAAATTCCACCAAGTGCCGACAATCTCAACTATCAACTTAATTTTTGTTTCTTTCATTTTAACTGTTTATTTTCGCTTACAAACCCTGTTTGTGTGATTTTTTAATGCTTTGTATTACTTGGGGTTGAATGTGTTGTACGTCATACATTGAAGTTTCAAACCTTTCGTTCCGGGATGACCACTTTCCTATTATGACCAATTCCCTGTATGTCTATTCCCAATATGACTACTTCCTGATATGGCCACTTCCCGGTAAAATCATTTGATATGACCATTTCCCGCTATGTTAGTTCACGGTATGTCCACTTTCCGGTATGGCTACTTATATTTTAACGTCTACTTTTTTTTTGCAGCGCCGCTTTCAGCCTTGCGTACAGGCCGCTCTTAAAGCTTAAGTCTAGTGCAAGGCGATTTTCAACGATTTAACAATTACTTATAATGATTTCGACGCATTATAACCTATATCATGAACGCGAAATGTCATAAACGCGAAATGTCCTGAGGTTGTTTTGTTCTAACTACATGCGAATATCAACACGGGCAAAAGCTAGTTTTGGGTGGGTAGTGGGTCCCCGAAGATTGATGTCTCCAAAGTCCCACCGTATATCGATTTATTTATTTATCTTTTTTACACCGATTTTCTTACAGGTGTCAAAATGAGATATATTTTATACGGATATTTTGACTGATGTCAAAGTGACAGATAATTATTTTTATACCAATTTATTGACAGATGTAAAAGTCTGTCAAAAATCAGCATCACAAATTAAAACACTGTATAAAATACAAACCATTCGGTGGGGCTGCGAAGACGTAATGATTTAGGACATTATGCGTTTAGCTCATTATGTGTTTAGGTTCATATGCGTTTAGGTTATGCGTTTTGTTAAAATTATACTTTTAAGACATTATCCGTCGAAACCCTTATAATATACCTTGTGTAAGAAGTGGTCATCCCGGACCGAAAGATTTTTTTTTGTATTATCAAGTGGTCGCATGGGGAAGTGGTCGTATCGGGTATTGGTCATATCGGGAAGTTGTCATGTCGGGAAGTGGTCATGTCGGGAAGTGGTCATATTGGGAAGTGGTCACCCCGGACTAATCAGAGTTCTACATTTTTTTCGTTAGCTGCGTATCACGTATTGAACCATTAAAAAGTCTGCAGAAAAGATTATATTATAAGGTGACTTTTATATATGCAACCAAATTCATACTGTAGGCTTGGTAAGTGATCGATAACACTTTTTGCTAATTTCGCAAAATAAAATCTTGACGTCCCATAGTAATTGACTCGGGGCTGGGCTTGCGTTTGTAAGGAACACGAAAAGAATAATTTATGAATTTCACAAAAAGGGTCATCGAGCCTTGTTACTGAGCACTTACCGAGTCTTCAGTAAGAATTTGGCTGCATAAATTAAAGTCACCTTATATAAAAGTCATAAAACACATTTTCTTTTTCAAACAAAATTTGAGAAGTCGTCAAATAATAGCTCCCCTTAAAAGACGGTTTCAGTTTTCCAGTTAAGGTTTTTAATTTTCTGTCGGTAACCTAATACTCCATCGTCCCAATAGACATTCCTCTGAGCGCCTGAAGCCACGTCTTTCCTTTAAATCTCCGCCTTTTCTTTAAAAATATTTCAAGTTAACTTCACACACTCTTGGCGGGTTCCATCATAAAGTTTTGTTTGAGCTCAAAGATTCAGATCTAAAGTTTTGTTTCAGATTCCACATTGGGTATGAAATGCACCTTTAATTTCAAACAAAAAAAAATTATTTTTGAGAATCATTTATACATCTTCACGACATTAATCTCTGAAGGGGTGATAAAGGTGTCTTCGAGTGTGAACTTTGAGATGGAAGTCACAGCCTACAATTTCACACCCACGTTTCATCGACGATTATTACATCCCTAAGTAAAGTAATGGGTGGTGATGTGGTGAGCCCTATTGCCGTACTTCAGGAAAAAATATAAGCACAAAGAACAAACACAAATGTCATGATGTCCTTACGGTACATATTTGTACCCGCGACCTCTCAGATTTGTGGTCCAGGAGTCCTCTTTTATTTGTGGTAGACCACAAATAAATGAGGACTCCTAGACTACAAATTTTATTATGAGAGTGCATTACAAACTGGAAAAGATAAATTAGAAACAAATGTAAAGACAAGAATTTGAAAAAATTCCTCGGTCCAGGATTCGAACCTGCGACCACTTGTTATCAAGACAAGTTGTCTGTTTCTAAGAACAAGGCGTGAAATCGCATAACGCCCTCGTGAGCGTTCAGTATGTGCATTATAAGCTGGTTAGATCAAATAGTTACAAAAATATTAAAATAATTTTTTCAAATTCGTGTCTTTATTTTTGTTTCTAATTTATCTTTTCCAGTTTGTAATGCACTCTAATAATAATATTTCGAGTATTCCAAAGCGATGGATTTCGCAATAAAAACATAATCCTAGACTACAAATCTAAGAGGTTATAATTTGTTGACGACGGAACAGTAAAATTAATAAACGAGGACTCCTAGACCACAAATGAAAGAGGAGTCCTCTTTTATTTGTGGTCTAGGAGTCCTCTTTTATTTTTTTGTTTTGTCACCCTTTGTGAGAAGGGTCTACACTATCACTTCATCCGTAAAAAGTAGCCAGTTGAAATTCTCACAGAATACGTGCTTCTGTGGCTTCTATTACGGAAAATTATAAATATTTGATTAAATTAATTCTAAAGGAGGTCTCCCTAGAAAAAAACTCAAAATGTAACATTGTTAACGTTATTTGTTTCAATAAAAAATATGTACTTATGTTTTAGTCAACAAATATTTATTTTTATTATAACTCAGGCTACCGATTTCGTATTACACATAATCGGACAAAAAACTATAAAAATAAATTAAAAATATACAAAGAAAACATTTAAAGGAAGCAAATATAAAGTAAATAGAGGTGAATCACCACAATTTGCGTTTCAGAATTGGTTTTGAATTTTGTGTATAATTGATTGAAGATGATATTCCACCAGGAACCATCAATCAAATCCATCCAATATTTATTTGCTTGAGCATTATCTTAAGAACGGTTATACATCCATCCATCCATCAGCCTGTTTCGTCCACTGCTGGACAGGATTTCACCACTCTTGGCGGTCCTCCTGGAAGAAATTCCCATACACACGCTGGGCAGACAGGTTGGTTAGCGCGGTGCCGAAACCCTTGCACCAGTGACGCCGCTGTCCGTCACCAGTCTGTTTTATACAAGGTCCGGTAATTTGGGTTGGATATACCGCCATCCATCGGTCCCAGGCAATGGTGGGTCGCCTGGTTTTGCCTGAGAGCTGTCCTCTTACTCTCCCCCGAATAACTTCGGGAGGATTTGCGAGTAAGATGGTGGTACCACCACAGTCGAGCCCGGCATCAGCTCTACCACCTGATATTGTTATATATCCAAGCTTAACATTTGGTGAGAATGTAGTACATACTCTAAAGTAGAACAACAAATAATAAATATTTGGGTTTCTTACTCAGGGGGTGCCGAATTGTTTGTTAGGCGCCACCATTTAAGCACCTTATTTTTTAAGGTCTTAATGTTGCTATCTATATTGTATCACAGTTGTAGGGTTCCAACTCACACTTAGCCAAGTTATTTTGTTCCCCAAACTCACTAAAAATAAAAAAACAAATAAATTTCAATAATATCATGTTGGAACTCTAAAAATTCAGTTAGGTCTCTAAAGTATTCACCGGACTTGTAATCCGGTGTAATGGTTGAACTTGCCTCGTTACTGTCAAATACCAAGACTCGGTTGTTATGTGGCGCTTCAGCCAACTAACCTAGTTAGGGTGAGAACTTAATGCCCACCGCATTTTACTCGTACATAAAGCACTTTTATTTTATTTTTTATTTTAAAATTCTTTTTTATATGTTATCTTTAGTTTCCTAACAGTGACCGATAAAAAAAATGACAAAAAGCAATTCACCACATTTTGGTTCTTTGGATGTAATTTGCAATGAAACTAGAAAATCTACAAATTATCCATCCATCCATCCATCAGCCTGTGTTCATCCACTGCTGGACATAGACCTTTCCCAAATTTCGCCACTCATGTCGGTCCTCCGTCCTCCTCATCCAGCCGCCCCCCACAATGTCCTTCAGGTCATCGGTCCAGCGGGCACGAGGTTGGCCTACACTACGCTTTGCTGTACGTGGTCTCCATTCTAAAGCCTTCCGGCCCCAACGGCCATCATGTCGGCGACAAATATGGCCTGCCCACTGCCACTTCAACTTTCTGAAGGCTATGTCGGTTACTTTCGATCTCCAACGGATCTCCTCGTTTCGGATTCTATCCATCAGAGATACCCCAAGCATAGCCCGCTCCATAGATCGCTGAGCGACCTTAAATCGATGGATCAGGCCCTTTGTAAAAGACCAGAACTCCAAATTATAGTCTATGTTAAATATATACTAAATGTAAGTTACGTCGTTTTCATTTGGTGCAATGGTTAAACTTGCGTCGTCAACTATTTTATGTTTTACTTTAGAATATGTCCTATAATCTGACTAAACTTGTACGTTTTACCGTCTTTAAGTAAGAGCCAAAACCAGTATAACGCCTGGATAATGCAGTTTTTTCGAGTTTTCTTGTATTTCAATTTTTTTACGTTTTATTATTCGTTGTATTAGAGGCCATAGTTACACTTATTTTGTGAAAATTTTAACTTTCTACCCATTACGGTTGAGGCTGCAGACCCTTCTAATAGACGGACAGACAGAAGAGGCTTAGAAATAGGGTCCCGTTTGGCTCCCTTCGGATACGAAACCTAAACACAACTTTGCTAGAAAAGTCCAATCGACATTTATTTAACTAATGTCGCGTAGTGCCTTATACCACGTTTATTTAATACTTTTT
Source organism: Ypsolopha scabrella (assembly GCA_910592155.1). Lineage (NCBI taxonomy): Eukaryota > Metazoa > Arthropoda > Insecta > Lepidoptera > Ypsolophidae > Ypsolopha > Ypsolopha scabrella. The sequence goes on from OU342983.1 coordinate 19,477,688, forward strand.
ATCAAAAATAGGAAAAACAATAAGTTCTTCGTTTGGGAACAAGTCCGTCGTAAAACCGCTATCGCATTAGCTCTATATCCTCAACCGTTTCACGATTTTACCGGAAAAGATTAATCCAGTAGATTAAAACTTCATCCCGCTCAGATAGATACTAACTTTGAAACTGATATGTGAGGCAACATCGCTTCGTGGGAAAGTGGATATATTTATACATCGTCACATACCTCAAGAGAAAAAAACGGAGCCCTTATAGGATCACTTTGTTGTCCGTCTGTCCGTCTGTCTGTCTGTGAAGACCCTTTATCTCGGGAACGCGTGAAGGTATTGAGTTGATATCAAAACCATAAACTCAAGTCTACAGTTTCTTGAAGCTCTGAAAAAATCAAACTTCTAAGTTAACATGAAAAAAATATAAAACTGGTTATGCCGCAAAAACGTATATTTCGATACTCTCAAGAGGATCAAAATTTACAGAGTATTTTCCGTTGACCTAGAACTATGAAATTTGACAAGTAATACGTTACGTCTTAAAATACTACTAGTATAGGGAAAAATCTGAATCAAAATCAAATCAAATCAAAATATTTATATAAGGTATACTTTCTACAAGTCAAAGTTAATCTTTACAATATATATATTTAGAAAACTATACATTTGTAATTCAATCATTTATTTTTATTTTATTTATTTATTTAACTACATTACACTATCTTTACAGCTAGGCCAATTCAATAGTGCAGTAAAATCAACAATATATAAGTTACCACACAACGTGACACAAAAGAAACACAAGTATTTACATTCTCACAAAATTACCAACACATAACATGACACAAGCAACAAATTTAAACATAACAAATAAGATATAATGCTACTCTTGTGAAATCACCCAGAGAGCAGAGAAAAAGGTCTGTGTGATCGTGGATCTTGTTGAGCAGTTGTAGCGCCCGTGTCAGGGGAGCCTTCTGGTGAAGGTTTGTCTTACTACTTTCTATAACGAATAGTCGGCCATTTCGCACCCTTAGGAAATCCTTGGGCACCCTCAGCTTACATTCCCTTAGTAAAACCGGATTCGTTTCCATTCCGCGACATATCTTAAACAGATACAAGGCCAGAGTAAGCTCCCGCCGAACCTCCAACTTGTTGTATCCAACCATACCCAGCACGAATAATGTCGGATACATTAGTGGATATTTAGGATACACCCCATGAAGTTTCATGTAGAGATATCTTGTAAATTTATTTTGAATTTTCTCCAACATGAGTTTATACTTAGCTTCATGGGGTGCCCAGACAACTGCGTTAAACTCTAACTTACTTCGAACTAAGGCGTTGTACAAATTCTTCATAGCTGTGATGCTAGTAAAGCCATTAGCCGTTCTGAGAACAAACCCTAGCATTCTAAATGCCTTTTTACAAACATCAACAATATGCTCACGAAATGTGAGGTCTGAAGTCATCCGCACACCCAAGTCGCTTACTACCGTCACGCGTCCCATCTTACTGCCCTCCATTGAGTACTGGTGGAGGCTTGGGGAGTGGCTCCGGCTGAACGATATGACGTTACACTTGGACACGTTAAACCGGAGCTTGTTCTCATGACTCCACGCCACAACATTATCTATATCGCGCTGTAAGTGATTATGATCCTCCTCGCAGGTGATTTTAGCATAAAGCTTCAAGTCATCCGCAAAAAGTAAACACCCAGCATATTCCACTACTCTGGGCAGGTCATTGATCATGATGATGAACTCCAGCGGTCCAAGATTGCTACCCTGGCTGACTCCAGAGTATGTACAGTAGACTTCCGATACGCTGTTGCCGTACTGAACATATTGTTTCCTGTCCTTCAAGTAGCTCGCGAAGAATCTCAAAGTCTTATTGGTACAACCTGCTCTAGCTAACTTCTCAAGGAGCACGTCATTGTCCACGGTATCAAATGCTTTCCTGAAATCCAAGTACGCAGCATCCACTTGTATACCCTGGTCAACATGTGGTATTACGGATGACATGAAATTTAAAAGGTTACTGGTGGTGCTGCGACCCGATCTGAACCCATGTTGTGCATCCGACAATTGCGTCTTGACGTCATTGTAAACAACATTGTACAACACCGATCATATAAAATATTGTCTCTAACGGAGCCCTCGGTAGGCGAGTCCGACTCGAACTTTTCCGGTTTTTTTTACTTACAAATTTTCACGTAACATTGTAAACAATCGATAGTCCCCACCCCATAGTAGGATTCCTTGGGTGGTAGGGAGGGAGCAGGCTCCTTTGCTCAATAAAACATTTTGTATCAACTACAATTACAATAAATTATAACGAACTGAATAGAGGTGGTAGAGCTGATGCCGGGCTCGACTGTGGAGGTACCACCACCCTACTCGCAAATTCTCCCGAAGTTATTCGGGGGAGAGTAAGAGAACAGCTCTCAGGCAAAACCAGGCGGCCCACCATTGCCTGGGACCGATGGATAGCGGTTTATCCATCCCCAATTGCCGGGCCTTATATAAAACAGATTGGTGAGGGGCAGCGGCGTCACTGGTGCAAGGGTTTTGGCACCGCGCTCACCAACCCGCCTGCCCAGCGTGTGTGAGTATGGGCATTTCTTCCAGGAGGACCACCAAGAGTAAAAAAGAGCCTGGGACGTAATAGTTTTCGGTGAAATATGAGTGTTGGAGTGTGGACTGTGATTTGCATTTTTAGTTCACACTCGGGAGTACCTCTGACACCCCCTCGGAGATTCATGTGTACTGACGATATGATATAACTTGTAAAGTTTGATTTTCTCTAAATGTTTTTCTGAGCTTTTCTTCACATTTGTATGGCACTCCTACTCGTAGCAGGTATACTTTTGAGTGTCTCTTGCGGCTGGCCTGTTTTCATTTTAATGAGAGTGGAACGGTGAAGGGTGTGAGCACTCGGTTGTCGGCGTTTGCGCCAGAAAATACTAAAAATGCAACTATAGTGTCCCACCAAAAATAAAATCCAACCACACATCTGGATACCAAGTATGAACATGACTCGACGTCGCTTCGATAAATTTCATAGCAATAAGAGTTGTCGTTTGGAATTTTTCTAGTTTATCTGTCTTTATCTGACCAATACTTACGTACTTGCTATGCTTGTTCGGCGTATCTTAGGGGCATAATCGACAACATTACAAATTAATAATTGGTTCAAAACTAAAAACCATTTCGAGATATTGGCTTTCTGAGCATTATATATTTTTCAGGATTAAATCATTATCAAACAACAAACTAAAAAAAAAAAAGTTGATAAACACAGGATTTTAAAAACAATTAATTACCTTTGCTTTTAAAAATTCGTTCCGTAATAAAAAAAAACAACTGTCATGTCATTCTGACTGTTGACATTGACAGCGAACATAAAACAAACAAGTTTTAAAAAAAAATAATCCCTTGGCAATGAACATCGAGTTTGAAATCCTCAGTTGCGACTTACGTTCTTTTAGAATGAGTGAATAAGAAAAAAAAAATAAGCATTAAAAACACACAATAAAACAAAATAAAAAATACGTAAGCTTTATTTTTACGCAGACTTTCAATATAAATATTGAAAACAAATGGTTACCTGAAATGAAATGATGTTGATTGTACGATTTCTGAGCTGAAGGTTAGGTATAACTATTACTATTATATCACTATTAGGCTCTGGCAGAATAACAGCGCTGCAGTTTGTACAGTGTACATTGCAGCACATGCTGAGTTTAGAGCCCTTTTTTTGCCACGACACATGATATATTATAGCTGTGTGTGTCATTAATTAAGTTTTAATGTACTGCGTCTCAATGTTAAAAATTGTTAGAGTTAAGTCCTATTATTTTGTCATGTCATGTATTTTGTGTTGTGGTGATAAATAAATGCTTATCTTATCTTATCTTATATTGTCTAATCGTATATTTTCTTATAATGTTAAGTGAATTCCTTAATGATCCACTACATTATAGGACTCGCCATACCTAACCTTCTGACTAAACCTACCAGCTCGCTTCTACGCTGAATAATTTCTGAATGGAGACATTTGCTGTGCATTCAGTATTTTTGATGTTCAATACAATATTCCCCATTCTCTTTTCTACTAAAATTAAAATAGTATTTTATTCTTTGACGTTTGAAAAATGTTCACGTAGTATTTTTACATCTGAATACAAAGTTCATTAATTTTCATATTTCATTATAATAATATTGTAACACTCGAAATATCCATCCATCCATCCATCCATCAGCCTGTTTCGTCCACTGGATTTCGCCACTCTTGGCGGTCTTCCTGGAAGAAATACCCATACTCACACACGCTGGGCAGGCGGGTTGGTGAGCGCGGTGCCGTAACCCTTGCACCAGTGACGCCGCTGCCCGTCACCAGTCTGGTTTATATAAGGCCCGGCAATTGGGGATGGATATACCGCCATCCATCGGTCTTTTCTCGAAATATACTGAGCCAATTCAGATGAAATTTGTTTCGTAGACGCAGCTTGAAATTAAAATTCTTGAAAATGTCTCTTGAGAAATCTAAACTCCAAATAACCCTATTTTGAATGAAAACTGAATAAAAACCAGCTTAAGGTCTGAAAAACAAGACGCTTCTAGATTTTAAAGCCTTTCTCTAGGCTCATTAGAGCGCAGTAAAGCATTTTAAAGTATTTGTTTTAGAGCTCTTCCCTATGAGCTCTAGTCTTAAAACTAACTATGTTTGAAAAATATGCGCCTTATGTTCTTATAAATAAGGTCTATCCGACTTTCTAGTTGCTTAGGAGGAACTCTAGGCGGATGAAGCGGTTGTTTTTGCCATTAAAAACAAATGAAAATCTCTCCTTTTCCATTTTAAAACAAATCTTCCTTTGTTTGTTACGAGAGTCTTAAATCAAATGGTAGTAAGACCTGTGAGAGCGAAATGGATTTAAAAATATCGGTTGTGTGAGTAAATAAGAGATAATAAAATGGCGGCCATTTTTATTTTTATCAATCCATCTATCAGCCTGGTTCGTTTACTGCTATTTGGCTATCCACACTACTTGAAAAACTAATCGTATATACAGACAAAGAAACAGGCGAGTCTCACATCAATGGTTCCTTTATACTCTTTAAGTACGGAACTCTTAAAAAATATATTAACTATAAATACCCCCTTGTTTGATGGGTTAGGTATGGCGAGTCACGCCACGTGGTAACGTGACCGCCATACGTAACCATCGTGGTTATTTTTTTTATGACCACCATTTAAACCTAAAGCCTAGTTTGAATTTAACCAGATGCCTGTGACATATACCGGGTGTAAATAGACTGCTGCTACCAATAAATGAAACCATATAATCTACCGACCCTACTGAACCACTTTCCCCAAGAATCATAACCGTGGACACCCTTAGTTTGGGAAATAATTGAGTTCCAAACAAAAATACGTGAATCCTAATGCACAGACATACGGGCGAGTTTGGAGAGAGCGTTGTCCGTGAAACAGCTTCAGGTTTTGTTTAGAACTCAATTATTTCCAAAACTAAGGATGTCCGTGGGTATGATTCTCGGGAAAAGTGGTTCAGTAAAGTCGGTAGAATATGTGGTTTCATTTAATCGTAGCAGTCTTTTTACACCCGGTAGGTGTACTCTTACAGTGTGTCGTAGGTATTTTTTATAAAATTTTTAAATAACAACTCCTTCTTTTTTGTTTGATAAACACTTGTACTTGTCCACTTATTTATATTAATTTCCCTTACCGGTTTCGCTGTTAAAGCATTAACAAAGGTTTGTTTGGTTGTTAAAAAAAAAAGAAACAACCAAACAAACCTTTGATAATGCTTTAAAAGCGAAACCGGTAAGGGAAATTAATATAAATAAGTGGACAAGTACAAGTGTTTATCAAACAAAAAATGTTTCAAAAGTTCCACCAAGTGCCAACAATCACGAGCATCAACTCCAACAACTCTTTCCTGCATATTTTTTACTGCCCATAAAAATCGTTTAATTTCAAAAGATTTAAAATTATTATTTATTTAAATTTATTTACGGAAGTCTGAAAAAAATGGGATGAATTTCTCTGGCGTGCAGAAAAATGCTATCGCGTTGCATCTTTGTAATCAAAATTGTATGCAATTATACAATTTCAGCGAAACAAAGAAGAACTAAAGCTTTCTACAGAGATTTTAATTATGCTCGTATTTTTTGCAACAAAAGAACTGCCATAATTCTTTTTAGAGATCCGTCAAAAACGTAAAGAGAACCGACTTGAATGCGATTTTGCCGGTACCTAGAGGATTTCCTGAGAAACGCGCCGGTAAATTAGAAATAACGAAAACCAATTTTGTCGCTAGGGGATTGATCTAGCAATCACTGGATTGTAAGCCAAAATTTTACCACCAGGCCACACGGGTTAAACTCCATCTAATAATAAATGGATATTTATTACATACATACATATACTCACGGCTGTCTCCCAGAGAGGTAGGCAGAGACCACAGATTTCCGTCTGCCACGATTCTGACACACCTCTTTTGCTTCTACATCCATCAATCAAAACATGCAAGCTCTTATATTCCGGATACTTTTTACTTTGCCCTTCTTCAAAATGTTGCCTATTTGGTCGGCATGCGGTTCCACAACAAAGAGGACAAGCCCACTGACCTTGAAGGTTATCTTCTCGCGACGGGTGTAGTTCATGTTGACATCATGAATATTTAAAAAACGGATATGACTCACTTGTTTAACTGTGCAAGGAGGCACAGGTCGAGCTTTCGATGAGATTATGACTCATCATCATCAGGACTCTTCGGAAGTACTTTCGCGCACGGCAATCAGTCGAGTACTAAGCTTCCCTCCCCTCTCTCGTCGCCGTGTAGTTCACATACAACATGCTCGGTTTGCACCCACTTACGATGCGTGCACTCTTATAAATAAGTGGGTTTATTAGTATCCTGACCAAGATATACGAGGGGGCGTTTTTAAGTTCGCGGAATCGGGGGTAAGACGTGGAAATAAAAATACAAGTTTATTTTTCCTTTTCAATATATTCACCTGCAACCCTAATAAATTTTTCAGATCTTTCAATTAGCTTATGTATACCCTCGAAAAAAAATGTTTTTTCTTTGTCTGAAAAATAAGCTGAAACTGCTTCCTTCACTTCTTCATCGCTTGAGAACTTCTTCCCCCGAAGTTCTTTTTTCATTTTTGGAAAGAGATAATAATCACTGGGAGACAGGTCAGGACTGTAGGGTGGATGAACCAAAATATCGAAGCCCACCTTATGCAGGGAAGCCAACGCAACACGGCTCTTGTGCACAGGCGCGTTGTCGTGCAGAAGGAGGACACCTTTGGTTAATTTTCCCCTTCTTTTTGCCTTGATTGTTTCCTTTAATCGCTCTAAGATTGAAGCGTAGTATTCTCCGGTTATGGAGACACCTTTATCTTTATAATCTATCAACATTTTCCGGAGTGGTCATCTCGATCGATCGTCCTGGCCGAAGATCATCTTCAAGTGAGGCCCTGCCTTTCTTAAAAAGGGTATGCCACTTATAAACCATGGTTTTACCGGGGCAAGACTCCCCGTAAACGGATGACATCTCTTCTAGTATGGTTTGAACCGATTTACCTTGCTTGGTAAGGAACTTTATGACAGCGCGGTGCTCGATTTTCTCCATTTTTCACAATGTTCTTCCCAACTGAGTTGTTTGATCGACGATAATTCAAATAGTAATGGCCCGATTAAAACAAAACATTATATTTATACAAATAATGAGCTACTTAACCAGTTACGACTAAGGAAAGTACCCTCATTTATTAATTACTTACCCATTCCGCGAATATAAAAATGCACCCTCGTATTTGATGTATCGTTGTCCCACTTCCTGTCATATTATTATATTTGTAGTTATTTTAAGCATTTTTATATTTTTATATATAATATGTCATGTCAATAATTTATGTAGATTAGTTAACTTTCTTTTAACTTTTTAATTGTACAGCGAATTGGATTCTTTTGTAATGCTGTGCAAATATTTGATAAATAAATTAACAAATAATAAATAAATATATATATATTATATGGTTAATTGTGTTAATTAGCAACTGTTATGCGGTTAGGAATCTGAAAATAAATAAATAAACAACGATGCAGTAGATCAGCAAAAAGGACAGCGAACTTTTAAAATTTCAACCGTGGATTCCAAACATAGGTCGACCCGTTTTGGATCCAAACCACGTTCAGAGAGACAATGGGGATGCCTTTTTCGATTGAACCCTGTAAAGGGTGAAAAAGTAACATGACTCTTCCGCTCACATTATCAAGAAAGTTGAAAGATTAATCCCCTTTTTGTGTGAAACAAGGAAAAGAAACGATATGTCGAGGAAGTGACAGGTGAAACCGGGAACGTAGGGATGGGAAAACATTAAAAGTGACTCGAATTACGTAGTTAGTAGCGACAGTTTCACACGGGGCACTCGCTCTTGTTTAATACTTTACTCCGTTTTCATTTACACTGAGTAGGTGTATTTTTTTAGCTATTCTGAAGAGCTACGACAGCTACAAAAACTTAAGAGCATATAAAATATAATTAGCTTAAAACGAGCTTACATCGAGTTCGTTTGTTCGCCTGTTAAGTAGTTTAATGCAAATGAATCAATTTTATATTGGTACACATTCAATATTTATTAAAAACACACATTTTAATGTAAAAACTCTAACTTTAATAAATCTATAAATAAGGGATGCTTGAATAGATAATAAGTTCTAACTGTACAAAACTTCTGTGTGTTTCATCAAAAGTTTTATAATTTTATTACACCTGACTAAGCCTAGCTCGATTTCTTTAATGTATTTTCTTGTTTTTTTTCAATGTGAAATGTGTATTTTATGAACCTATTTAAAAAAACTCGCAATTTTATTTTGAATTTGAATTTAACATAAATTCCACAAAGTCTCAAATATCAACAAAGTACTATATTTGAATAAAGATATATTTTGCTCTTCAAAGCTTTATTTTTAATTAGTGATAAAAATCAATAAAATATTTTGAGTGAAAATGTATTTTATTGCTTTGTACAACTATCAACAAGTATGCGAAATAAAATAATAAAAAGTACTGTATTTAAGATTTATAAATCAAAAATTTTAGAATCGATGACGGTATCGATGTTTTAATAAATGTCCCATCCCTAGACACGCACGCAGTGTTAGAAAGTTCGCATGTTCAGATGCTCCTCCTCATTTGTAATTCTTCACCTGACACTTGGTATGTAGATGAGATGGTGTCATTGTGTGATGCCTTTTACACATCAAATTACGAGAAATTTGTTCTTTCGAGGTCTCCTCCAAATAAAGGAGTTTGCTTAAAAAATTGGTAGAAATTTCGACTGATGCCGACGCCATACCGTGGGCCGAAATATATAGTAATAATTTAATAATGTTTTTTATAATTATTAACGAGTTACACAAATAAAATAATAAAAAATAATTTCGAGAACAACTCAAAAAACCGCGAGCTCTGAAGTTTCCCTACCATTCAAATAAGTTAAGATTTCAATAGTCTGAATAAAAATTAAAAACTTATTATCTACAAAATGTATAAAAGAAGACTGCAAAATGTAGTTCCAAAATTAATGTTACTATATTTTTCTTGACTAGGAGTGAGTAACCTAGCTTTCAAAGATGTGAAGAATCGTCTTATCTGATAAACATATTAAGGCAATCAAAATTGTAAAAATTACAACACAATTGCTACAGAAACAAAAAAATAATAATTGGCAAAGAAAAAAATCTTGACTAAAAGAATAATTAAACTTAACGAACTGAAATAAAGTAGTCTTCGTCGGATAACGAAATTGAATTACGAAGACAAGAAAAGTCCAACGGCCGACAAATTCAAAATGTCATGAATTTCGAACAGGAAGGGAAGGAAATTATAAAACGCTTTGTAAACCAATCAAATCCCTCTCTCACTGTCACTCACCCAATTAAATTTGAAATTTAAATTATAGGACAAGAAAATTTGAAAAATCCCTTCAAGCGTAAATTGGATTGGTCTTTTTTGCTATGTACAACTAAAGACTTTATATTTTATTGATTATTCAATACACAGGCTGACATTATTTTATGCAGCCAAATTCACAATGGTTTTCGTGGTAACAGACCAGTATTTGGTATAAATAATATTGTTTGTGTAATTATAAAAAATGAATCTGGACAATATAATCGATAACTTTATGCCGTCCATCCATCCATCAGCCTGTTTCGTCCACTGCTGGACATACGCCTTTCCAGGATTAATAAATTTAATTTTTTAATTTTAATTTTTCCAAATTAATAAGTTTGTTTTTGCCCTGTATAGATTAAGGTCATTAGCGAATGAACAAGTTGCTCTCAGTGCATATCATGGGTATGTTTTGTCAGTTCTTCGGTACGGTCTTATTCTCTGGGGAAAATCTACGGAAGTAAACAGAGCATTTATCGCCCAAAAGAAATGTGTCCGTGCTTTATGTGGCGCAAAACCCCTAGACTCCTGTAAGCCATTATTTTCTAAACTCAAACTGCTTACTTTACCATGTTTGTATATTTTTGAAATTTGTATTTTCGTCAAAAAGTATCCAACTTTTTTCAAGACGAAGCAAGAAGCAGCTTTTTGTGTATACAGGTTAAGAAATCCAAATAAATTGACTATTCCAATGAAAAAAAGTGCTCTCTATTCAGACAGCTGCTTTCCAATGGCCATTAGAATTTACAATAGCCTACCAAGTGAAATTAAAGATGTAGCCCCTCAATTATTTAATAGGAGACTATACAACTGGCTCGTTGAGAAATGTTTTTATAGTGTAACTCAATTCTTGACGTATAGAAATAAAATATAGTTAATGTGTATTGTGACATATAAGAAATGGTAATTTAAATTGTAAAATAAAAATTTCGTATGCAAATTTCTGTGACATTGTAATTTTAATTCTGTTCTAATTTATTTCCTTCTTGACATGGTAGTTTTTGAGAGGAATGTGTATATATTCTTTTTTTTTTTTTTCTTTCTTTGTGTGAAACTTTTAATAGCTTTCTCTTAATGTTTTTTGTGTGTTTGGTGAATTTAACTTCTACATACCATTTGTAAATATTTGCATGCCTTCTTAAGGTGAAATATGTTGGACATTTTTAATATAATATATCTTTAAGTACCATATTTGAAGCAAATAAAACTATCTTTATCTTTTTATCTTTTTTAGGATTTCACCACTCTTGGCGGTCCTCATGGAAGAAATTCCCATACTCATACATGCTGGGCAGGTGGGTTGGTGAGCGCGGTGCCGAAACCCTTGCACCAGTGACGCCGCTGCCCATCACCAGTTTGATTTATATAAGGCCCGGCAATTGGGGATGGATATACCGCCATTCATCGGTCCCAGGCAATGGTGGGCCGCCTGGTTTTTTGCCTGAGAGTTGTTCTCTTACTCTCCCCCGAATAACTTCGGGAGGATTTGCGAGTAAGATAATGGTACCTCCACAGTCGAGCCCGGCATCAGCTCTACCACCTAACCACCCATTGTTTATTATACAAAATTAATAAATGAACATAATTTATATAAACGGCTACCCACGATATATTGGATTTCGCCTGACTAGTTTTAATCAATACAGTTTCGTCAGAAGCAAACAGGATTACGCGATAGTTCCCCGACACAGATACTCCTGCGCATTTATTTACCTTAATTACGGCATAGGGGGTAGAGCTAATGCCGGGCTCGACTGTGGAGGTACCACCATCTTACTCGGAAATCCTCCCGAAGTTATTTGGGGGAGAGTAAGAGGACAGCTCTCAGGCAAAAAAACCAGGCGGCCCACCATTGCCTGGGACCGATGGATGGCGGTATATCTGGGCAGCGGCGTCACTGGTGCAAGGGTTTCGGCACCGCGCTCACCAACCCGCCTGCCCAGCATGTGTGAGTATGGGCATTTCTTCCATGAGGACCGCCAAGCGTGGCGAAATCCTGGAAAGTCCGATGTCCAGCAGTGGACGAAACAGGCTGATGGATGGATGGACGGCATAAAGTTATCGATTATATTGTCCAGAGTACAGATTTTTAAATTCATCCATATCGGAACCAGAAATAACCCAATGAAGACAGTTAGTGGTCATCCCTAGTGCTTGTTTACGTACTGAGCTGTCACAGGTAATTATCAGGTCACTGCCCAGACAAAATACGGCTTAGTTTCATTACACTGCTGTGTTCCCGTTTAGCAGTAAGATAGACGAAATCTGAATAATATATTGAGTAGCAGTTTAAATTAATTATCAATCTAAAACACGAATCTTTAAGTAATAAAACAATGAAAGATTTAAGGAACACTAAAATGATAACTCAAAGTCAAAAGTGACAATTAAAATCCGGCATTCAACACTTTTTGTAACACAAAACATTTCCCGTAAGGATCTTGTTTCCCAAGTCAACATTTACACTGCAAGCAATGAAGTGCGAAGTGAATCGCAAAAGATTGCGAAAAGATACACTTTGTAGTTCCAGCAAACATGTTCTTGTGAAAAGTGTTTTTGTGATTGCTGCTTTTATTTTACACACAAGCCCGCGTCTCCCGGGGAGTGAGGTAGATCAATATATGCTATGATACTGACACACGTATGATGGGTGTTTCAGAATTTGTCAATGTTATTATTATTATGTTGGTAAACTTTTCAGTCTCAAGCCCACAGGGGCCCGGTCATTTGAAAGGCATTCATGGGACCGGAGCCAACATTGAAGAGGCCTTAGTACCATCCTACTAATATTACAAATCCGAAAGTTGTGTGTGTGTGTGTATGTTTGTTACTCTTTCACGCTGAAACGGCTGAACGGATTGGGATGAAATTTAGAATGGATATAGCTTAAACCCTAACTTTAACACACAGGCTACTTTTTATCACGTAAAAATGCATGATTCCTGTAGGATAGATCAATATCATTGAAAAATCAGGTGTCTAATTAGCGCGGACAATATTGTTTGTGGTGAAATAAGACAAGGCTATGTTATTTCATACATATTAATAGTAAACCAAAATATAAATCCTAGATAGGTGAAAAAACCGCCCAAGTGCGAGTCGGACTCGCGCACGAAGGGTTCCGTACTATATATCACACTAATATTATAAATGCCAAACTTTGTGTGTGTGTGTGTGTATGTTTGTTACTCTTTCACGCTGAAACGGGTAGACGGATTTGAATGAAATTTAGAATGGAGCTATATACTCTAAATTAACACATAGGCTACTTTTTATCCCGGAAAAAATCATGTCGTTAAACCGAAAAACACGCGGGCGGAGCCGCGGGCAATAGCTAGTTTAATCTAAATGCTAGACGGCATCCATGGAGGCCTCTCCCTCAATGTAACATTGGGATACACTAGCGGACAGTTCCCCATAGTTTCCAAACTATTGCCAGGAAGGAAGAGACTTGGAGTGGGCTATGAGGATGGGATGATAAATGGGCTGGATAAGAGGGCTATGCTTACAAATTTAGATCTGGCAGACGGTGACACGCCGGCAGCTAGATGGGCCCACCAAACAGTCACCGGATGGGGACAAGCAGGCAACATCGGTGCGGATGGCTAAAGGGCGTAGAGAGGTGTGCACCGGTTTCACCATCGCGAGTCACGAGTAGCGCGACCCGGAGCGTGTTTCCCCGTTATTACGCAGATTGAGCACTTTCACTCTTTCGAGCATATAGCTCTCACGCTCCACTCTGGACAACCAATGAAGGCATGCCAGAGGCGGGGACGAGATGTTGTTGTCCCCTGGAGACCTCGAGTCCGTGGTTTGGCTAACTCACTAACAGCTCGCCACGAGCTGCCCTGCGATTTTACTATAATTATTACTATTCCTGTATCCCTTGTATAGTTTTTTGTACGGAAATGTATAATTTTCGAGTATAAATTATTAAAATATGAGGTTATAATTACATTATTTTTTAAGAGCAACGGCTGCAGCGCTCAGATCGCTGCGGCTGGCACCGTGCCATTCATCGCAGACATCTTTACTCGCTGTCACCGCTTCGATTTTTGCTTTGGTCGCCGTCAGCTGTCAGCTAGCTCCGGCTTCGTTAGTCCGTCTGCTCCTCACCGCACGCTAGCGGCACGCTCCTTAGACGCCTCCGAATTTTTATATACACTACTAAGGACAAGCTAGTGGAATGGCTTCGCTAGCCTAATCACCGCTACACTACGGTGTCGTATTTCTACACTCTCACCGATTTTGCGAAGGAATTCTGAATTACAAAATGGCCGCTTCCGTGTAAAATACATTCATACATTTTTTAGGCAGTACTACGCCTTTCTCACTGCGACTAACAGGACTTCATGCCATTTTGACATTTCAGCACGTTTATGAGTATATAATACCCCACTTCGCTTCGATTGATTCTGCTTTACACCAACAAATTTTAGACCATTTAACACGGGACCTAGCAAAGCGCGACTCTTCGTACTGAAATTATTCTACCGTTTTCCACGGGAAGAGAGGTAAACACGCACAGCACACATTTACTCATTCACGCACACTCCTGCGAAAAATTTATATGTCATACTAAAACAAAAGCTACAACACAAACACAAAACGCGCACACAAGCAAACTTACATAAACAAATTTGGCAAAGGGGGAGAAGTGCGCTTGCCTAGTCCCGTGTTAAAATACTGCAACAAACACTGAGGAGTAATGCTATGTTAATGGTGTGGTAAAAACTTGACACCATCTAATTTTCTCTATAGAAAAAAATTACAAAGTTACGTCGAAACCGTACAATAAACCGATAAAATTCAATGAATTCAGGTGGTAGTGCTGATGCCGGGCTCGACTGTGGAGGTACCACCATCTTACTCTCAAATCCTCCCGAAGTTATTCGGGGGAGAGTAAGAGAACAGCTCTCAGGCAAAACCAGGCGGCCCACCATTGCCTGGGACCGATGGCTGGCGGTATATCCATCCCAAATTGCCGGGCCTTATATAAAACAGACTGGTGACGGGCAGCGGCGTCACTGATGCAAGGGTTTCGGCACCGCGCTCACGTGAGTATGGGCATTTCTTCCAGGAGGACCCCCAAGAGTGGCGAAATCCTGGAAAGGCCTATGTCCAGCAGTGGACGAAACAGGCTGATGGATGGATGGTTTCAATGAATACTTGAAATTAGATCTGAAACTTTGCATAATATAACTGATATTAGTATAAAGCAGCTACAGACTGTAATATAAAAATTAAAAAATCATCAGTGTAGCCGCGATTTCAATAAACGAGTAACTGATGTTTTGCGTGCGCGGCATCTGATTAGAGTAGGATAGACAGTTAAAAAGCAGAAGCGTTAGAGCAGGACTACGAATTGAGATATTATGGGCCCTCAACAACAATAATATTGACAAAATCTGATTATATTGCGGGTGTGCGGGTTGTTAGATATTTCGATACCACATTCACTTTAATTTTTTTTTTTAAATTGCGTTTCGTTTGCAAATATATTCCAATTTTCACCTTCGGTTTTCATGAAAACTATGTATTTTCCCGGAAAAAGAAAACAATTTTGTTAGAAAAAGTAACTGCCCACTATCGATTCCACACCTCAATACAATCAAATAAAGGGCGCACGATATAAAAACCAACCAAATAAGGACTTTGAATTTTTATTTAGAACGCTAACTAAATAAATAAAAAAGTAAGGTCCAAATTAAGACTAAGATCCGACTTAATT
This sequence comes from Ypsolopha scabrella, assembly GCA_910592155.1. Lineage (NCBI taxonomy): Eukaryota > Metazoa > Arthropoda > Insecta > Lepidoptera > Ypsolophidae > Ypsolopha > Ypsolopha scabrella. The sequence goes on from OU342983.1 coordinate 19,493,401, forward strand.
AAGTACATTTTAACATTAAAACATTAACATTGATACATTGATTACATTATTTTATTAATTAGGAATGAAGCGACAAGTTGTAAAGGCGATCATTTCAACGGATCCTAGACAAAGCAGAGCTTGAAACACAGGGCCCAGAAAACGATTAGCTTTAATTACTAGCTTTCAGTTAGTTTGATTAGTTCTCGGTTCATATAAGTAAATTTAAATTAAATATAAATTAACATTTATCAAAAAAATAAATAATAATTGTCTTAATATTATCGCAAGTTTATTAGAATTAGGTATGTTGATGCAATGTCAAATATTATGTAAGTACCTAACAATAAATAAAATAACAAACAATGAAATTACTTCAAACTTAGGCAAATTAAAGATATTATTACAAAAAATGAGTTTTTTTATTATTTCTGAGGAAATTTTGATATTATAATAATTATTTAATAATAAACATGCAATATTATGACTGTGGGCGTTATAGCAGTTATTATGATTGTAATTATTTATTTCGGTATATTTTAGCGCGTTCGCAACTTGATTCCCCGTCGAGCGACGGAGATATCAATACGGGACAAGTCGTGCGAGTGAGCAAGATGCATGTACCCGGTGTCAGCAGCAGTTACTGTCGCCTTAAGTTAGTTTCTAGGAAGATAATTCTAGCACTTTGATCAAAATACTGATCTCATCAAAATCCTGCAACATATAAGACAAAGTTTTATTTAAAATTTTACCCCTAGAATTGTTTATATAAGAAAATCCACTAGATGTTAATACTAAGTTTAAGTTATAGTGGACCGCCAATGCATAACGCAGGATATTGAGGTAAATTATTTAAAGGACCTGCAAAATTAACAAGATATGTATGTTTTTTTTTTCATTATTTTCTGGCATGGTAAGACGTATTCAGTGAAAATCTCTACTAGCTATCTATAACGGCTAAAGCTGTAAATCCTTTCTGTGACAGACGGACGGACAGCGGAGGCTTAGGAACAGGAACTATTTGACACCTTTCGTGTACGGAACCCTAAAAATTCACAATTATACAGGCTACCAAAACGGCCAATCAACTGGTGCCGAAAATACCAACTTGATTTATATGCAAAAAGTTTTTTAATAAGACAACTTCGAGCCTTAATCAAGCTTAACGCATTGAAATTGGAACCCTACTGCTGCTCGTAGCTGCCTATTCACATCATTTGGCCCCTAGATTAAAGGATTTTTGTACTTATTTCAAAATATTAAGAACTTTCGAACGGGGTTTTTGAGGCGTCGCTATAGGCGTGAATTGTTCGGATAGCGCTGTTAATCTTTGATGCGTGATCCGGAACAGAATACGGTATATGCCATTTTTTGTATTATTTCTTTTTTTGGTTTTTTAAAATGATGAGCATTTTGTTTAAGTTTCTGTACAGAGCTAAATAATCTGTAAAGGTAAATATTTTTAGGAACGCTTGGTTTGATACACTATTATTATAAAGAAACTGATATTTTCATTTCTAGATACTCGTAATGTGTCCAATCCATTGTTTTTTTGATAAAATTACCAGAGGTATATTTTCGCACGACACACTGTGAAAGTCATCAACTAAGTATATAAGGTGACTTTAATTTATGCAGCCAAACTAACACTGGAGGCTCGGTAAGTGATCAGTAACACGGAACGATAAAACTTTTTGCTGATTTCGCAAAATAAAATCTTGACGTCCCATAGTAATTAATTCGGGGCTGGGCTTGCATTTTTAAGGAACACGAAAAGAATAATTTACGAAACACACAAAAATTGTCATCGAACCTTGTTATTGAATACTTACTGAGTCTTCAGTAAGAATTTGGCTGCATAAATTAAAGTCACCTTATTTAATACAAAAGTTTTTTATCAGTAGAAAACATGTTTTGAGTTTCAAAAGAAGTTTTGACAAAATCTTTTTTCCTGGATGACGTCGAAGAATTTACTTCGCATGCAATTTAGGCACCATTCGATTTTCACCTCGTTATTCCCAAAACATTTTTTATTATAAATCTAAAATCAAATCAAAATGCAAAGTGTCAGCAACGTGCAATTAACAGAATTGGAAGTTATCAAATAGTTGGACGCTAATTATTTAAATTAATTTAAAATAGACTAAACCATATTTATTATTCTTATATATAGAGCATTAATGATTTATTTGTCAAATCCTGGCCCGAATTTTTTTTTCTAATTCTTGACTTTACATTTGTTTCTAATTGACCTTTTCTAGTTAGTAATGCATTATAATAATAATATTTAGCGTATTCCAAATCGATGGATTTTGCAATAAAAACATAATCCTCTTTGTCACTTGTCCATTTTCTGCAAAGAGAACAGTAAGAGTACTCTATATTCTTCTCACCGAGGTTGTCGCATCCTGATTTGCTTAGTAGTACTCAAGCCTATTTTTACGAAGACCCCGACAATTATAGGGCCAAATTATAGGGCAAATTATTAGCAGAAAAACCAAAGTACTAAACGGTAAAATGTTGTTACAAAAATGTTTAACGTTATTAAGACATTATTTAATTACTATTACTGACATTTAGTTTTTGAGAGGAAAGTTTTTTTTGTGTACATTTTAATAGCTTTTTCTTAATGTTTTGTGTGTTTGGTGATGTCTCCAGCCTATAATAATTAAAAGATTAAATTAAACTTTTACCATTTTAACATGACATTTGTAAATATTTGTATGCCTTCCTAAGGTGAACTATGTTGGACATTTTTTTAATACAATATGTCGGTATGCATCATATTTGAAGCGTATTTTTTATCTTGAAAAAATATATTTATCTTTAAGAATTAATAAAAATGTTTAACAACAAATAAAGGAACAACAAAAAAGCGAAGCACCTGCAAAGTACCAAGTTGGCTTGGTTCAAAATTCGGCTACATGCAACCAAGATTTATTTAAAACGTGAAATATAGCTTTTTTAATATAATAAACGTTTTTTTTAATATAATTAACAAAGTAATTATTTATTTCCAAATAAGCGTATCTATAAATGTGCTCCTTAGCAAATTTGGCTAAAAATAGACAAGCTTACACTGTTATTTACTAAAAAGAATGTTAACTAATTTGTTACATCAGTAATACTCGGCTAAAATTAGATAAGTCGCTACGATTTAAATAACCGTGTAAATTGTTAAGAAACAAACAAGTTACTTAGGTATCTACCGTTAAATAAGCGAAGCTTGGTTTCACATACTTGCTCATTTATTGCCAACAAACTCCAGCCCTTTCCTAAGGATGATAGGTATTTAAAATCGTACAATGAAGTACAATAAAAGTTTGGTATACGTATATATAGGACTATAAAGTAAATTGATTCTGGTTAAATTATATATAGAGTTGATCTTCCAACAATTAAGACATCATTCGCCAAAATTATACAACACTGTCTGTAAATACAACGATATAAAAACTTCGACAACTAAGGAAGCTAAAACTACTATAACAAAATGGTTGCTAACACCACTTAAATATGACGAAACAGAGGCCTTATTGTTATTAGTGTCGTGAAACAGCCCTGGACTTCAATGTGAATATGGTGTTTTATTTTGTATCGTAATATATCTAAACAGTAAGATATTTCGAGTTTACTTAAATTTGTATTCATTTAGTTTTAAGCTTTGTGTTAAGTTAAAATTGTATAAACCTAGTTCCTATTTTTATTCATTGTATAACATTCTGCCTTCTTTTTTCAAAACTCCGAATTTATTCTTTTTTGTAATTCAGACCTGGGTCCCACCGGACAAGTTAGACTTAGTGTGGGGTCCACAGTGAATCATATACAACACTATGCATGTTATTTAATTTATATTTGCTAGTTTAAAATTATATGGAGCATGTAGTGTAGTGTAATCTTTTTGATAAATAAAGATATTGTATTGTATTGTATTGTAAATTCACCCTTCAGCTTGGCTGTGGCTACCGGGAAAGTAAAGGTTGCTCGGTATTTATTGTTAAGAAAACTGTAAATAACGAGTAAACTGGCTACAGTAATCGAATAAATTGGCTAAGATTTCTGAATAACACTGCTGTTGCTAAATAGTAAACCGGTTTTAGATAATAAATTTGATAGGCTGTGACAAACAAGCTTTGCATGGTTACATTTTTTAGGCTGCAAAGTAAGACAAGCAAAATGCAACCAACTTTAATCTGTTCATATTTAAATGTTAAAAATATAGAAGTATTTTTAACGAATTCTAATGGTTACTATTGACCAGTTATTTTTGCAAAGTTTACTTATTTGTTTTGAACTGCAAATATTATTGGTTATTTTCAGAAGTATCTTGTTTATTTTTAATCCTGCGTTTTTTCCTGTGCCATTCTATAGACCTAATAAACTAAACGAATAACCTACTTATAGAATAACACATCGATAATTAACAAAATTAAAGATATATTTCATGTCAACAATGAATTATTTTATAATTATTTATTTTATACATATAAAATACAGATGCCAGTTACCTTTAAATAAAATAAACACTAATCTGTTACGTATGCACATGTAACACATGCTAAATTCCACTTTGATTAGTCTTACTGAGAAGAAGGGTAGGAAACTTAGCAAGATCGCACCCAAATTTCGGAAGAGATCAAGTTTATATTTATTGACAAAAACGCATTTCCACCGTTTTAGTTTTGGACAATCCAGTAACGATCACAGCTAATAAATTCAAGTTATAATTTAACACTTCAACCATGTTTATTTTAGACAACTGTACTAATAAATCAGTTCGCTGGATGTCAGAAAATTCTGTATTACCCTGAAATTTAATTCTTAGCCGGGGGATATTTCGAATTTTCCGTCTAGTGAGTCACTTTGTAATTCAGTAAGTTTCCAAATAATTTTAATCTTAACAAGATTACTTTGAATTTTGTCCGATTTTATTTGATTAAGTCTAAATTGAATATGAAAGGAAGCATCTATAAAGAGAGTAAAGTTAATTATTGAAAGGGTTTATTTTGTGTCCTTATAATGCTTGCAAATTTTTCCACTGGTAACGTCAATTTGACTTATTTTACATTATTTGTGACGCCGCCGGTCTCACGAACCGGGATTTTTAACATATTTTTTTTCCAATAATTGAGCAACTATACATGCAACTTTTAGTTCGATTTGTTTAAAAACAACAAGTTTTGACATAAAACATAAGTATTTGTAAAACTAATGATCAACACAATCCAAGTGTCACGGAACAAATATGTGATACTGCGTCCGTTTTCTGTCTCTTTCTTTTCTGTATTAGTCATGTTAGTTGATTGGAACAGTTTGTAGTAAAAAATAAGTAAATGAAATAGCGATCACTTTTGGTATTACTTTCAAAGAGGTGATAAGGGGTAATGTTCAACCAAATCACTCTTAAAATAAAAAATGTCGTAATTTTTTTTTTTATGTAATTTTTTTTGTATACCTTTTTTTGTATTACTATCTTCAAATACAAAATTACCTTGAAGCAAATCCATATTTTTGTATTTACAAAACAGTTCAACTTGTAACATTGAAGGCTTGGTTTAAAATTTTAAGGTTTCAATATTTAAAATATTTTTCAAATCTTTCATTAATACATATATAAAAAAAGATGTTTTTCACACACGAACAGAGAAAATGGACTAGTAAACAATGTTTGGCAACAACTATTTCAAATAATTTGTTGGAAAACTACCCTCAATGTAATGTTATTAAAATGGTTTAACTATTCAAGATCACGTATTTGAAAATTTCTAACGAGATCGGTCTACGCAGAACTTTGCTGATGGTCTCCATTTTAACGTCTTTTGGCCTCGGGGATCATCATGTCGACGAGAGATTTGGCCTGTCAACTACCACTTTAACTTACTGATTCTGCAGGATATGTCGGTCACTTTCGATCTCCGACGGATCTCTTCGTTTCTGGTTTTACCCGTCAAAGATATCCCAAGCATAGTCCGCTCCATAGCTCGCTGAGTGAGGTGTAAGAATCTACGTCACAGCGCCGTACCTCATCAGCTACCTGGCAGGTTCCGGTGTCTGACCGATTTTGGGATACCACAGGATAGGTCTGTTTTACCTCATCGTTTAATTGAATGAAAACAACGTAATAATAGCTAATTTAAAGCTGTTCACAGGTGTTTTAGTCGGCCAGACCTCAACCTGGTAGGTTACCTAGTCCGACCACTTTCAGACACCAAAAATATGAACCCAAAGGCGGTACCAGCACAGCTACAAGAACATAAACTAAGAAAACTTATCCTAACTCTTGGGGTATTTTTTTTCTGCATACAAAGATTTAAAAAAAATATACAGTCAATTCCTATTTTTTTTTATCCTAGGTGAGGAAGTTTTTGATTAAATACATTTTTTAGACATGTTTTTTGTCATTCGTGTCGAATTAAACCTATTTTAAAACAGACATTCAAGTTACACTATATAGAGTTCTTAAATGGTTGACGTTTTCAAAGAATTCAAAGACAAAGGCGTTCACAAAGCTACTAAGTCAAGTCTCAAAGGCATCAACATCATGTATTCTCAAATGTCTTGATCGTTACCGCTCCAGCCTAAATACACAGACGTATTATAACTTAATATTGAGTAGAGCTCAACAAGGAGCAAGGGGATGGTGGTTTCGGCCAACTTCTTGGAATTTTCTCGTGTAAAGCAGATTTTTACACAACTTTTTTAGGGTTTCGTATCCGATGGGTGCCAAATACGACCCTACTACTAAGCCTCCGCTCTCCGACCGTCCGTCCGTCTCTCACAGGGGTCTACACTACAGCTTCAACTGTTATAAGTAGCCAGTTGAAATTTTCACAGAATACTTTAATAAAAAAAGTGACACATGAGTTAATTGTTTTAGCTTTATTTAAAAGACGGTAATATTTACAGACAAGTTTCAACTTTTGTTATATTATTGTTCATACTCTTAAGTAAAACAAGAAAAGGATTCCATACGCAGAGGGTGCCGAATTATTGCCAGGCTAATTGTTGTCACTACCATTTAACCGCCTTGTTTTTTGTCGCCTTAATGTTGCTATGGCATCTTGATTGTTCTAGTGTACCCGTAGTGTACTATAATGTATTGAGAGGTTCAAACCCGTATTTTTTGGTGGTACGAAACCCTTTGTGTACAAGTCCTACGTGTAAGTCGCACAATATTCAAATTAATAAAAGCTTTGTTTAAACGAAATAAGGTCGATTTTCTAACCTCTCAAACCTGGGTAGATTGGTTAGTGCAAGGTGATTCCAATGCAAGATTTTTGCCGTTTAACAATCTGTGGCATTTGTAGTAGCCGTATTAGTGGCTATACCGCCAACAAGCAGTCGTCAAACACGTCTAACAGCCGACAGGCAGCAACATAAGCTTAATAGACGGGTTAGTGCCGTTTTTGCCGTTTAACGTGAGGTTGTCCTGCTCCAGCACTTGCATTTTACACATGTTTTTCCTGCTCAGCAGATGCAGGCTGCTCAAAAAACTCGCGGTTTCATGATGTTTTTATTTATTATTTTGGAATTAGAGGGATGGATTTTTAATATGACGCCTGTTTTATATCACGTTTTTCACGACATTTATTTATGTGCAAGTTTTATTGTGCAATACTAAATATAGCTCAAATGAAATTAATTTAGATCATAATTTAGACCTATCTTTGCGATTAAATTGGATCAAGGAAAATCCAAGTAATCTTGTTTCGAACGGCCGAAATATTAAGATAAATATGAAGTTTATTTCTTACAAAATTTAATCATCGCTATTTATTGTTTTGAAATGAATTTGAAGAGAGACAAAATCAGGATAACCCGTTAACAATCTGTGGCATTTGTAGTAGCCGTATTAGTGGCTATACCGCCAACAAGCAGTTGTCAATCACGTCTATAGTAACCGACAGGTTGCAACATAAGCTCAATAGACGGGTTAGTGCAGGGTGATTCCAATGCTAAATTTTTGCTGTTTATCGACATTTACAAGCTATTTGTGGCTATACTGCAGGCTAAACACTTGTCCAATATCCAAGAAGATGCAAACCAAATAAGATAATAATTTGTCAAGTTTCGAGTAGGTTGAGAGCCTCTTGCTTAATATGCTAGTTCTAAACGTTTTGACTTCTCAAGTCCACAGTAATATAGTTTTTATTTATTCAAATGTACTTTTCAGAGCTACGCTGGCACAGTCAGTAGGATGCCTGACTCTGAATTGTGAATACGATCGAATGAGACCCGGGTACGAATCTTGACAGTAGATTGAGCACGAACCAATGAGATTCTCGGAATTTATGTGCATAGTACTTCTTTAATTAATTACCAAGAAAAACACTGTCAGTTAAACCTGAACGCCGTAAAAATCCTGTATTAGTGCCAGAAGTATGTTAATAATGATAAGGCTCACCCCTTGTTACGTTGCACTAAGGGACCGCCAAGGCTAAAACTCAAATATTAATAATAACAATTACTATTATAATTTTTTTTTAATATATTTAATTTATATTATTTAATTTATTATTATAAATAATACAATATTATTTTTATACAGACTAGATTTGACGAGTAAAACGTATACTTTATGTATCTATTTTACAAATAAACATTTTGAAACTTTGAAAAAAAACCTCATCTTACTAATAGTATGGGACCGCCTCTAAAAAGTTGGTATATAGTCATGAGTTGGTACGTGAGTGTAAAAGCCGGTATTTTAATAATTTACCTCTAAGCAATCACTATTAGACATGCTAAATTTGGGTATAAATAGAATTTTATTTATGAAAGGGTTATTTAATTATGAACATCCGAAGTGAAAACATCTCATTAGTACAAATTAACGTGTTCAGTACGAGATTAACAAGCATAAAGTTTCATAATTAGTTTTTCAGAATTGTGTCGTTTGTGTCAGTTGTTTTGCAATATACCTTTGAATTTTTTGTTTTATATTGAGAATTTGAAGAAAACTCAGTTTTCAGTACAAACGTTTTTCAATTTATTTTAGGAATGACAGATCCATATTCCATAAAACAAATCGTGTATGTATAAGAATATTACGCTAACAGAAACTACAATTTAATTTTTTAGCAGTGTCATCTGTTGAAAGTTTATTACGAATCTTATCATGAATCGAATGACACTTATTAGGACGAACTGTCTTTTAAGACTTAATTTTAGTAATCAAAATGAAAATGAAAACAATATTTAATACGGAGATATGAAACCTTGAAATCAACTTCTCAACAAAAATAAAAATTAATTAATTAAAAAGAGATAATTAATTAATAAAAAAAAAAATGTTAGTACCTATATATTTGGATAGGCATTATATTTATCTAAGATCTATTCAGTTTACTTATCAACTTATATATTAATTGCATTATTTATGTATAATAATATTCTTATTCCAATAAGTCTTTATTTTATGCATATGTATAACTTTATTAGCCCAACTTAAGCCCAGTTTTGTTTAAATATATTTCCCGTATTATGTTAGTTTAACCATTCAATATTATTTTTATAAAGATTAAACATGTAAAACGTATACTTTATGTATCTATTTTACAAATAAACATTTTGAATCTTTGAATAATGAAAATATCTATAAATTGGTTTACAGGAATTATTACATCATGAATCTGTTAGAAAATTTCGGCAACTTCATAGCTAAAAAGACCTGTTATTATACGAGTACCCGATGTTTTTAATTGCTATATTATTAAGTTTCTATATTTAAACAACGTTTGGCGATTTATCCAACACATATTTATCTATAGCTCAGTTGGCAGTAGTTCAGTACGCCCGGTTAGCGTGACGTCCCGGGTTCGAATCCCAAATCAGAGTACCTCACATCCACATTTAATTTTCTTCTTCTTTCCTATACCGTAATGATCAATGGTAATTTATTGTGTTTTTAAGAATACCGTTTTTCATATTTTGATTTGTGGTATTTTCATTAATTGTTTTATTTCAATTGTTCATTTACCTGTTTTCGCATAGGGATAAGATTTTTCGATGCAACGTGATGCTGTTCACGTGAAACATAAAAAAGCTAATCCTTCAGGCTTGTAAAGCACAATTAAAGGTTCGGGTGCATCCACTTGCATCTGTGTGTTTTATTAAGCCTCTACGCCCCGTCGTAGTAATTTCGTAGAACTGACAACGAGCATACACTTCTGTGAATTAAGGGAAAATGTCTACAGCTATTATTTTACTTTTGTAGATTTTTATTAGAATGTTTTTTTACTAGAGTAGTCATATTTAAAGCTCGGCTGAATACTGCAGGAGGTCCATTAAAGCGATTAATAAATGTTTTCCAGTTTTAAGTTCTCTCTTTTTCTGACTTTGAAAATGTTGTTAATAATATTTCCCGTCGGTTATTATTTGTTTCCTGAAATTTCAATCTACAAGATCAAACAAACGACTTATTGTTAAACATTCGGATTGGCAAAATGAAGTGGTGACAGGTGATTTACCGCGAAGTGACATGCATTACAGACTACAGTGCACCCAAAGTGAAATCTTCTAGCCAAAACGTTGAAGGTTAACCGATTTTACTAAAGTTCACTGTTCTACTGTTAATGCCATATTAAACAAATTTGAAAATTCAAGTAAAAAATTTTGTGAAATTAATGAGGCTCCTTCTGGGGGCTTACCATACAAAACATTACTATAACATCGAATAAATTCGCAGGTTAGCGAAAGGTCCCGGGTTTAAATCTCCTCACGTCCAGATTAACTTTCCTTTTGATTTTCAATACTGCAACGATATAATGTTAATTTACCTACCTTTGTCACAAATTACAATTTGTCTATAAGTAGGTAGGTAGGTAGGTACTAAGCACGTCGAGATCATTCGTTGAATGAATTCATTTCCAAGAAAGACGCAAATGACAAAAACTCACATTAATTTGATTTCCCGCTTTCTGATATTCGTTTATGAAAGGCGGCAGGCGGCAAAGACCTTACGCCGCCGTACAGCCTAAATAATACGACAATCCTGCACGTCAATAACTCGAGGTGTAAAGTCGTCCAGATTACAATAGATCGGCACTATTCGGCACCAGACCAACTGAAGTAAAGCATTGAAATATGAGCTTTAAATAATGTTATGTACGTGATATTTTTGTACCAGTGGACGGCGGGTTGACAGCGTGTGGACCTCGCGTCGCATACTTGCAAAATGTCACGTACACGCGTACACCTTTCAATGCATACATTGAGGTGCTCCGGTGCCATGGCGATCATTTTTGACGCCCTTTAAGCTACCGTGATTGGTGAAAAGCTATCAGAACCTGCAGCAGCGCTTGATATTCTGTATTTGAGACGAACGCAAGACATAAAAACCGGACAAGTGCGAGTCGGACTCGCCCACCGAGGCACTATGGAAAATTGTAGAACAACGGCAAATCAAAAATGGTTTTTACCAGTGTCACAACTGAAACACTTTTTAATATGAGTCGAACTTTACTATACTGAAAGAATTTTACATAAGTTATACAATATAGAATTTATTCAGTGACACAATGTTTAAATACTTTCATGAATGTCCATGTACAGTCACTTCATCACTAAAAGATAATTTCTTGTTCAACTTTGTAGGAAATAATATTATGTATTATACAGAGTATCTCATTTAAATCGGTCAGTATGGGAAAGTCTGAAACTGTAAGACATACGAAGATCTGTTCTTAGGAACCATGTCATCGATTTTAATAACAAGAAAAACTGCATTCATACATTTAAAAAAAAATTCTCAGCCCGGGAATCGAACCCGGTTGTGGTCACTTCGAACACCTACTAAAATAAATTAAAGTATGTGAAAACAATGCATTTTATTCATTTGAGACATTATGTTTCATAGAGCCATTTACTGCTTAAGGCCTACACAATCGATATCTAAATAGAAATAGTGTAAGTTTATTTTTTTTTAAACAACCTAAGAACAGATCTTCGTATGTCTTACAGTTTCAGACTTTCCCATACTGACCGATTTAAATGAGACACCTGTATATTTCTAAAAAGCTCATCTTATCTCAATTTTTAAAAATGAATGCTCCTATAATTTTTTTGTTCAGTTCAAGTGTAAATAATTTATTAATTAAATGAGAAAAAAAAGGTAATTCTTAAAGTTCATCTTCAGGTTTTTAATAGTTACCCACGTTTGCCCAACCTTTACATTTTATTTAAATTTGTAGCCTACATAATCATTAGAAATATCTATATAAAAATAGCTGCGAAAATTTGCGATTTCCGAAGTAATTGGGAAAAATATGATGAAAGTTAGAAAAGGGAAAATCGGTATCTTAAGCGTTTTTAATGTTTATTTAATAAATGATAGACAGAAGCATCACAGAAAAAAATACATACTACTTATTATGTGTGATAAATTTGAAGAGTCTATCTTAAAAATAGGTAAGTTGTCGATTTTTGATCCGAAACAGACCTATATTTTCCATAGTGCGAGGGTTCCGTACAAATTAGTAAAAGTTTAAAAATTACAAATGTATAGTTTTCAGATTTTCACTTATACTTGTAGTATAATAAGACGGTATTAATTGCCAAATTTTATAGTTCTAGGTCAACGGAAAATCCCCTTAAAATTTTGATTCCCTTGAGAGTGTGCAAACATACGTTTTTGCGGTATAAACGGATGTATCTTTTTTTCACGTTAACTTATAAGTTTTATTTTTTCGCAGCTTCAAGAAATTGTAAACATGAGTAAATGGTTTTAATTTCAACTCGATACCTTTACGCGTTTCCGAAATAAAGGGTCTTGACAGACGGACGGACAACAAAATGATCCTATAAGAGCTCTGTTTTTTGAGGTACGGAACCCTAAAAATTATACTATCGAACAATTAATAATTAAACTGTTTCAATTTTAAACCATAATCCGAGCATCTTTCGGCCACAAGTAAATTCATCCAACCCCTAACATAACTTGATGTGGAAACTATCCCTTCCGCATATTAAATCGCTTTCAGTTTCTTGTTCTGGGGTCGAGTGTTTCTCCTTGTCTCATGTGGGGGCATAAGACAAGAATGTTGAGTGAGGTTAACTAAGAGAAACTGTTTTATCCGTTAAATTATAGATATGGTGATTATTTATTAACGTGGAGGGTAATTCTGACCCAGCCGTAACTTTGCGAAGGCGGAAGGTAGGTGACTCTTTTTAAGGAGTTTAACGTTGTAGAATTATCATCCCATAGCATTTACCACGCGACTTACAAATTCAAACAAACGAAACAAATAAATCCTCCTTATCTGACCTCATATCGTAAAATCCTCATTATGAATTCAAAACTACTTACTTATTGAAAATAAAGTTTTATGAACGTCTCTAACACAGAAAAAATATTATATTATAGGTCTCCGAATAACACTATACTGCGATAGTAGTTAATGAAACTGGTAAATAAAAAGGTTATTAAAAAGAAGGCACAGTATATACTATGGCGTAGGCGAGTTTTTAATAGTACACGAGTGTTTTAATACCTAGTTATGTATAGTTTCATACACTACTTTATCTAAACTCATGCCTACTAACTTGTTTTCATAATCTTGATAAAATTTGTCGATAGCCATTTTTGATTTTTCTTGTAAAAGTTTGTTCTAAAAGTGTTCGTAATTTCCGTCGTTATTTCCAAAATGTTCAATTATCATCACCATCACTGCTGTCAGTAATTTAGGACAAAATAATACTCGTAATAATGACGGAAATTATGAACACTTTTTTAATACTAATGCCATCTAGGGGAAACCGGTGACATCATTTAGTAACCAGTATTTAAACTTTGTTTTACTTGTCGTTTTGTTGATACTTCTGGAAGTAACCGGATACACTAAATACTGTTTAAGATGAGTATTTTAAAAATATATATTATTATTGAATATATTATATAATATTAAATTGTAAAAGATGTTTTAAAAATTCAACACGATTTTAGTCGTCATAATTTATATTCTATTGTAGATGTTATACATTCTTGGAACTTATTATTAAAAATATTTTGGAAAGAGACATCGGTCTTTGTAGGATAGATTGACACTGACACTTCTGTCGACTTGTATTTATTTAGATTTGCAACAAAATTGCTTTTGTTTTATTGTTCCATGTGGTTTTCCGCAGGTGTATTAAAAAGCGTCGTCTGATACACGTGCGTAAGTATTCATATTTCTCATCCCGACTGTTCTTTGCCTCGACTGCGTGTCGTCAAAAACAATATTTAATTTTCTTAAATAATTTTAAACAGCATATTATTTTGAACAGCATTCCAAAAGGAATATCACGGATTTATTGACACAAAACAATTAAAATCATAACGTTTTGTAGCGGTCCACTGAAACCGATCAAATAAAATACACGTTTCAATAACAATGGAAGAATTGGAAATATCTATAGAGAGCCTACGATTTCGGTCGAGCGAGTCTTATGCCTCGTTTAGTCGGCATTGAATATATTCATTGGTCAAGCTTGGTCAAGCTAAGTAGAAACTTAAACGATATTATTTACCCTATCAAGGAACCACGAATAGTTAACACTATCTTTGTAAAGTCTACACCCTACTGATAATTCTATAACTGTATGTAGTTTTATATTTCTTTGTCTTTTGCACATTTTTTTACAGTGTTAAAAATGCTTGGAATACCCGTTAGTACCGAGACCGGGATCAAGTAAAGGGTATTTTTTTGAGGTGCCGAGATATATCCTAGAGATTTTTTTTTGCTTTAAGATAAACAAATAAAGTAAACTGAACATATTTATCGCATTATGACGACAACAAAAGGTCCCCTTACGTCAGTTCCTCGTTATCTATCCAAGCAAACATCCTCCACACACGAACTTCTCCGATCCTATTCACGAGGGACCGCTTGTTACGGAACTCTGGAAATCGCAGCCCGTTAGTGTCCCCGGGGCTATTTTCGTTCTTACTGCGGCTTGATAAGGTTGTTTATTGGAAACCTTTTGACTCGAGTTTAAATTTAGAATTTGAAATTTTATGCTGCAGTTTCACTTCGGCGAAGATTCGCTTTGTCATTTCATTCTCTGGTTGCGAATTTAGTGCTTATTTAGACTAACTAAGCAATAACCCGTAAAGTCATATAAGTAAAGTCATATGGGTGACGACTATCGTCACACCTCTGCCGTCTCATACAAAAAAAAATGGTTAGTTAATATATCATACATTTAGTAATAAAGGTATCATTGGAAAGCTAGCAAGATGGGAAACACAAAAAAAATATTATGATAATAAAAAATAAAGTTAAGGATTGTAATTTTAGACCGAAATTTTACGCCTGTTTTTTTTTAATATATATATAGAGTTATATATTTTTTTTATTTTTCCTTATTATTTTTCTACAATATTATAAAATTTGAATAGACATATTTATAAAGTTTATTAACATATTTTCATATATATATATATATAACTTTCTCCCGGAGAAAGTACCTACTTTCTCCAAGAAAAAAAATGAAAAAATAAATGTTTTTCTTTTTTGTAGGAAATTTAATCTAGTTTTATATAAAGAAATCCGCATTAGAATCTAACCACTATTTTCGGAGATATAGTCAAATACAAAATTGGCGGGAGAAATTTGCGAAATTGCAAAAAATCGCTATAATTCTACAGGTTAAAGTTCATAAATCGTTCATAACCAACTGTTCATTTTACAAAATAAATATATTACAAAATAAATAGTATACTTTAAAATATTGAACCAATTTATAGGGACTAGCAATATAAACCAAAATACTTAATATATAAAAGTTATAATAAGTTAAATACTTCTGCCAGATCGCCGCCGTCATGTGGCAGAGTCCCCAGAAGGCTGGCGGCATTCCATCTTTGGATTTCCAAACAAAGGCGTTGTCCGGGATATGTCCCAGCCCTTAGGTCCCCAGAAACGTCGACCAACCGCGAAGAAATCTCTTTAAAAAGACGTTTCGCGTCCGGACCCCACGGCCCGAGTGTTTCGACCTCAAAAGGCGCCAACGTGTATTCAGAACCGTGCTTGCTCTGCATATTTTTGCCTTTTTGTTGCTTCGCGGCTGCGTCTATCGGCTGTCATCTGGATGTGGGATGGAGTAAGAGTTAACTGCATGTTGCATCCCACACCAGTGACTTGCCACATTTCCATCGAATGAGTATCATACCGTTGGGCCTCTTGCCATCGCTGCGTGCAATGCCGTTCGGCTATAAAACATCCGGAATGCCATTGGTGGCAAAGGCCCTCCGGATGACATAATTTAGGCTGGCATGCCGCGACAAACGCCAATTAAGATGGGCTGTCCTAGCTGGTTGACGTTGGTGCCATACCGGCAGCGATGTGGCTCATTAGTCCTGGCCCCGATATTTTGAGATAGTAGTGCGTGTAGCCAATAACATGAATCAAGGAGATCACGGAGTTGGTCGCAGAATCATATAGGTAATTATTTTTTTGTATATCAGGTGGTAAATCAGTTGGTAGAGCTGTTGCCGGGATTGACTGTGGAGGTACCACCATCTTACTCGCAAATCCTCCCGAAGTTATTCGGGGGAGAGTAAGAGAACAGGTCTTAGGCAAAACCAGGCGGCCCACCATTGCCTGGGACCGATGGATGGCGGTTTATCCATCCCCAACTGCCGAGCCTTATTTAAAACAGACTGGTGATGGGCAGCGGCGTCACTGGTGCAAGGGTTTCGGCACCGCGCTCACCAACCCGCCTGCCCAGCGTGTGTGAGTGGGCATTTCTATGGGCATTTCTTCCAGGAGGACCACCAAGAGTGGTGGACGAAACAGGCTGATGGATGGATGGATGATATCAGGCTGCAAATCAGCTCATCAAACAATCTCTGGGAGTTGAAGTCGGTAGGCAGATCTTTACCAGAACAGACAAGCGTCCATGCATCCTTGGCCTCCAAAAAGCACGAAGCACGAAACTAAGTGATGGGCATATTAAAATACCAAAGAGGCCGTCCGTATTGTGAATGGAAAATAAGAAAGCAGGGAGAACGCTACACAAACAAATGCAGATCCTCAAGCCACTGAGTCGGATTGGAAAGGTGGTTTAGCTCCAACATCGATCTGTGAGTGAGCAGTTTAGAATTGTTTCTAAGGTCTTGTGAAGAATGTTAAAAATATGTTTAGAAAGGTTTCGTGTTTCCAAAGAGGGCCGCAACGGAGGACGAAAGTTAAGTAATTTAGGTACAAAAAGGCAATAAATTCCAATAAATGTTGTTACCTGCTCATTCACACACCCAGGGATCGATTCACATAGGATTGGAGCTCCAGGGAGGCAAAGCAAATCGTTGTTCAGAATGTTTATGTTTGGAGCAATACTGTAGATATTTAAAATGATCTGAGTTTTATTTCGTGGTGATTCAAAGAAATCATCGAAACGTCAAATGACGCGCATCGCGGCCAAAGACTGTCTGGCGTATTGCCAGGTAATATCACCAGTGTCTTGGGAACTTTCCTGTGAGGCAGCGGTCTGGACCAAATTTTCTAATTTCAAATTTTATAGATATTATTTAGAGGTCTGAACGTTACAAATGAAAACCGTCACAGTGCGTGTCGAGCCACAAGCAGTATAGGGTTCCGTAGTTGCCCAGTGCATTTTATAAGTTGGTCTACTAATAGAGATCGGGCCAAACTTTTAGCCTGCTCGGATGATGCTCCCCCATACATTTGTCATATTTAGAGGGGACCAAAAGTTTGGCGCGACCTGTATTCATAAACCTTTTTAGCTGTGATAGGTTTCCTTTTAACTTCATTGCATATGTTACAGCTAATACTAGAAGATAGGATTCACCTAGGTTTACCCGGGTAATCCTATACAATACTTCACTTAAACCTTGGTCCCGACCATTTACAGAGTCTTCAGTATGAATTTGGCAATATGAATGAAAGTCACCATATAATGTTCTTAGCCTTGAAATCTTGAAAGACAGCTCTTCCATAAACTTTTGTATAGCACTTCTGATTTTTTGTCAGTACTTCATTTCCAAAACAACGAAACATTCAAGGTCCAAATGACTGCACACTCGAACAAATTTTAATCCCTCGAGGACCCACATTTCTCGGCTAACAATAGTTGGTCAGAACTGATATGGGTCTCAATTTGTCACCCACGCAGGTGTGTCCGCATTGTGCTTGGTGATTCATCTTTCCGATGTCGACTCCTATACCGCCGCCAAACGCAAAAGAGCGGCAGCTAGAAATTAAATATTTTTTCGTTACTTAATTTATACAATTGTTTGTTCATATTTATAAAATACTAGCTTTTACCGGTGGCTCCACCCGCGTGTTATTCGGTTTATCGACATGCTTTTTTCCAGGATAAAAAGTAGCCTATGTGTTAAGTTAGGGTATAAGCTATATCCATTCTAAATTTCATCCAAATTCGTTCAGCCGTTTCAGCGTGAAAGAGTAACAGACATACACACATACAAACTTTCGCATTTATAATATTATAAGAAAGAAAGAAAAAAAGAAATATTTATTTGTCGCTACACATTAGTGTGATGATAAGTTACGTAGTATTAAGCACGCACATAAAAGCCATAATTTGTATCTTATATACATTACTGTATAACATAACGTTATGCAATTTACCTTTAATTTAGTTCACGTACGTGTATTAATTATAATTAATGCGAGCAAGTCCAAAATCCATTCATCAGCCTGTTTTGTCCACTGCTGGACTTTCTGGATCTTTCCAGGATTTCGCCACTTTTGGCGGTCCTCCCTAAATTCTTCCAAATTTAATTAATCTACACTATAAGATTTGTGTGTTTGTTTTTTTGTATGTTTGAGGTAAACTTTGGAACTACTGAACCGATTCAAAAAATTCTTTCTTTTATAAAAAGTTATACTATTGTTGAGTAACATAGGCTATACTTTATTTTAATAAAAGTAAGTTTTCAGTTTGAAAAATCAATATTTGTAAACCATGTCGCGAAAAAAGTCGCTGCTTAGCTGCTTTATCGGCGTTCCTTGACCAAATGGTTAGTTATACGTGATGAAACTAGTTGTTTTACCATACGAGGAAACTTTATCAAATTAATCTGACTAAAGATTTCCATCTACAACGATCCTGACACACCTCTTGCTAATATTAAGCTTGAAAAAGTAACTACAGCCAGGTTTAAGCATAGATACATTAAATACTATGGTTTAAGTAGTGATTTGTTCCCATACGGGAAAACTATATCAGTTTCATTTGACTACAGATTTACATCTACAACGATCTGGACACACCTCTTGCTAATATTTAGCTTGTAATAGCTTGTAATAATATTTACAGCCAGGTTTATGTATTGATCTTTTCCCATACGAGAAAACTGTATGAGTTTAATCTGACTACAGATTTCCATCTACAACGATCCTGACACACTTCGAATTTCAAAAAATGGAGACCAAGGTCTGATGATGGGACTGAAAGATGGGTACAGGATCGCCTCAACGGACAACAGTAGACCCTTCGAGTTTGGGCTCATTTGATTGGTCTTTATTAGCACTTTGGTAAAACATGGAGACCAGGGTCTGATGATGGGACTGGAAGATGGGTACAAGATCTCCTCAACGGACAACAGAAGACTCTTTGAGTTTGGGTTTATTTGATTGGTCATTATTAGCACTTTGGTAAAAAATGGAGACCAGGGTCTGATAATGGGACTGGAAGATGGGTACGGGATCTCCTCAACGGACAACAGCAGAACCTTCGAGTTTGGGCTTATTTGATTGGTCATTATTAGCACTTTGGTAAAACATGGAGACCAAGGTCTGATGATGGGACTGGAAGATGGGTACGGGATCTCTTCAACGGACAACAGCAGACCCTTCGAGTTTGGGCTTAGTGATATTTATTAGCACTTTGGTAAAACATGGTAACCAGGGTATGATGATGGGACTGGAAGATGGGTACGGGATCTCCTCAACGGACAAAAGCAGACCCTTCGAGTTTGGGCTTATTTGATTGGTCTTTATTAGCACTTTGGTAAAACATGGTGACCAGAGTCTGATGATGGAACTGGAAGATGGGTACGGGATCTCCTCAACGGACAACAGCAAACCCTTCGAGTTTGGGCTTATTTGATTTGTCTTTAATAGCACTTTGTTAAAACATGGTGACCAGGATCTGGTGATGGGACTAGAAGATGGGTATGGAATCTCCTCAACGGACAAAAGCAGACCCTTCGAGTTTGGACTTATTTGATTGGTCTTTATTAGCGCCTTGGTTAAACATGGTGTCCGGTGCATATAGTCGTGCAAAAAATCATATTCTTTTGTTTTCCTTATTTTCACGAAAACCTCTTTGACGCGGGCGGAGCCGTGGGCAAAAGCTAGTTAAGTTATATTTTTCTGTTTAAATTTTAATTATTTTTATTGTTAAATAAATCGTGCGATAAGTGTATATTATCTAACTACATTGCAAAATGAAGTATTCACTTTCATTAATTAAAACTTAACGTCTCACTTTTTTTTCCGAATTTTCGGCAAAATTGCATAAAGGCAGATGGACTCCAGCGAATTGTAAATACTCAGCATTGAGCATTTACAATTCGCTGAAGTCCATCTGCCGAGATTATTATCTATGCTATTTACCTTATGCTTGGGGCACGGATACATACCAGATAACTTAACAAAAACTGTAGTTGTGCCTATATTAAAAAGTAAAACTGGTGACATATCCGATCAAAATAACTACAGGCCCATTTCTCTAGCAACAATATTGGCAAAAGTACTTGATTGTCTTCTTAATACTCGTCCGAGTTAATTTTTTGAAGCTTCGTTACGCACAGTTTGGTTTTCGCTCGGGTTTATCGACTGAAACAGCGATTCTAACCCTGAAAAATGTAGTCCGATATTATACAGATAGATAAACACCTATCTATGCTTGCTTTATGGACCTATCCAAAGCCTTTGATCTCGTGTCGTATGAATTGCCCTGGAAAAAGGTGGATAAACTGGGTATGGCTCCCGAGATCACAGCCATGTTTAGGTATTGGTACCGTAGCCAAACCAATAGTGTAAAATGGGGAAATGCTTTATCAGATAGCTACACTCTAGAGAGTGGGGTCCGACAGGGGGGCCTATCCTCACCGACCTTGTTTAATTTGTACATGAATAGCCTGATTGAGGAGTTGAGCAGCATGCATATCGGTTGCTCAATCGATGGAAGGTGTATTAATAACATCAGCTATGCCGATGATATGGTGCTTAGCCCTTCAATCAGTGCAATGCGCCGCCTACTAACTAAATGTGAGAACTATGCCAGGGATCATGGTCTCAGTTATAATACAGTCAAAAGTGAGTTAATGGTATTTAAATCAGGCAGAAAAACTCCTAGTTATGTTCCTCCTATCACTTTAAACGGAAGCAGTCTAAAGAGAGTTAGCCAATTTAAATACCTTGGAAATATTATATCTGATGATCTCAAAGATTACCTTGACATTGAGAGAGCACGTAGGGCCTTGGCAGTCAGAGCTAATATGTTGGCCCGCAGGTTTGCTAGATGTCCTAACCAGGTAAAACTCACACTTTTTAAGTCGTACTGCCAAACTTTTTACTCATGCAGCCTGTGGATCAGCTATACGCAGAGGATTTATAGCACCCTGCGTGTTATGTACAATAACGCCTTCAGGTTGTTGATGGGGCTGCGCGTTTCTGTAGTGCATCGACAATGTTTGCGGAGGCGCATACCGATGACTTTTTTGCGATCCTGCGCAAACGAATAGCGTCCATTATCCACAGAACCAGTGGCAGTGACAGCAACATCCTGAGGACATTTTCTAGTAAGTTTGACAATCCTATGCTTAAGCATTGGATTGTCAAACTTTGCGTACGTAATAAAAATGATAATTTGTAAATAATTTTAAATGATCTATTTATCTTGTGTCTTATTTATTTATTTTAATGTATATTATTCGTGTGTGTGTTTTTAAATTAATTTTATGGGTTCTTGCTACCTGAATAAAGAAAATTTTAATTTTATTTTTTTTTATTTTATAAATACCACCTTCGCAACCATGGTTAAATAATTACGGTTAGTCTCTAATCATTTCTTATATTTATTTAGTGACTATGTATCTTTACATTTAGTGACTATGTCTTACTCGCAAATCCTCCTGAAGTTATTTAGGAGAGAGTAAGAGAACAGCTTTTAGGCAAAACCAGGCGGCCCACCATTGCCTGGGACCGATGGATGGCGGTTTATACATCCCCAATTGCCGAGCCTTATATAAAACAGACTAGTGACGGGCAGCGGCGTCACTGGTGCAAGGGTTTCGGCACCGCGCTCACCAACCCGCCTGCCCAGCGTGTGTGAGTATGGGCATTTATTCCAGGAGAACTGCCAAGAGTGGCAAAATCCTGGAAAGGCCTATGTCCAGCAGTAAACGAAACAGGCTGATGGATGGATGGGATGTATCATTGACCTCTCATAAAAAACTAGACACAGAGTCTCCAAGAAAGTCAGAAAGTGTCCGAACGTGCGACGTGCATAGTAGCAAAAATCTTCAACCAAATTAAGACGTTATGTCGTTAACAATTGCAATGTCAGTTGTACGAAATCATCATTCGAATTTGTCACCCCATAGCGGTGACAAAATGCATCGCAGACACTTTTTGAGCGAGATTGTGAGTCTTGTTGTTTATGAGACGTATCAATACAATAGACAATACTTTCTTCAACATTGAAAATATGCGAGAAAATTGCATTGTATAGGTATTTTCCAATGGATTTAAATTGGAAGTGAGAAAACTAATACCTGCCGCCGTCGAATGCAAGAGGGCATCATAAGTTTATTTGTGACGTGTTACAAAACTTTAACCACTGTAATGTACTGGTTATGCCGAACAGCTTTGGTGTCGCTTTTGAAATGGCGTAAATAATAATAAATTTAACTTTAAAATTACCATAGTTTGGTGGCACGTATTAAAATTTTCTGCGGAAAAGTGTTTTTTTTTTTTTTTATTAAATTAAATCACACACAAAAAATATGAAAAAACATTAAATGCCAAATACGCCAATATAACTATCCCTCTAAGACGTAAAAACGGAAGAATTATCGGTGAAATATGAACGAGTGATCGTTTTGCTCTTCAGTTTACCCTAGACACCATTTCGGGTACGGAGTACTATGTAAATTGGCAATGTCAATCGACAATATACTATTTGCCACAAAATATCGAGCATTTCTTAAATGCCATCCTTTGGCTTATGAGAGGCAAAATAATGTACCCATTGGAATCTTGACAGCAATTGATTTATTTATGGAAGAAAAATCGGTCAGGGTTGAGCCCGCATCCTGGTATCATCCATTTAGTTTATTTAGAGCAGGTGGTTTTGAGCCTCAAATAGACGGGTTTGTGCCCTATCCACGATAAGTTAAATATAAGTGGACTTGTACTGATAAACTTTTGACTGAGGAGTAAGTGATTAGATCAGTGAGAATGTTCAATGGTAATATTTGACAGAAATGGAATAAAAAAATTTTGGCCTCCAATGTTTGAATCGAAATTGAGCTAGTAATGTTTTAAGTATGACAAATTCTTGAAAATAAAAAGCTACTTCGGTATCGCTGCTCAATGGCAAAGTGCCCAGTTTTCTGACGATATTTTGACGCTAAGCTTGGGTCACCACCAGTCGGTCAAAGCGACCGAAATGTCAAAATTAAAAAAATATAATATATAGCATTTGCCCGCGGCTCCGCCTGCGTGTTATTCGGTTTGACGGTTGCTTTTTTCCGGGATAAAAAATAGCCTATGTGTTAAGTTAGGTATTGACCCGCGATACAACAAATAAAGCGAAATTTGACGTAAATATAATTATTCTATTCATTGTTAGATGATAATTGCAGTACTTTCTTGTCACCCACGCCTTATGTTGGACTTTTTTCATTTTTGTAAAAAAGTATGCATTATTATTATCCAATGTTTTTTGCCTTCTTTAAAGACTCATTCTTCTTCCCTACCTAATTAAGATTGATATTCGGTTTATTTTGACTTTTCGTAAGACGAAATTATTTAGTCATGATTGTTCCAAATGTCTTCCCTACTACAGTTTTTTATTTTAATTCGAGCTTTTTAGGATATGCCTTAGTTTACATCTACAAGCTCTTTATGGTTCCATTTACCCTAACGGCAACTTATTTTTTTTTTCTATTTTAAGGCATATACAACAGATTACAGCCGAAAATTGCTTATAATAACGTAGTAACTGTTTGAACAAGGCTGCTTTCCAAAACGTATACACACAACATGCACAATTAAAAACTAAAATTAAACATTCATTAAGTACTTAACTATTATACAAACAAAATATAAAATTACAAAATTTAAATTGAACGAAAAATAAAAATTTTAATAACCTTTTTCATAAAGTGAACACAATGTTTTTTTTTATAATACTATAGTTGTTTGAAAAAATAACAAATTTATCGCTATGTCTTTTTAACGCGTCATACGATCTGCACATTCTTGCTAATAGTGTATTATAAGTAATGTTGCTCTTAAAAGTGTGAAGCCCAAAAATGCGCGGCGCACGCTCTCTAATCCTTGCGTTAAAATTTATCATGTTTAAGAGTTGAGGACAATCGATGTGAGAGTTGATGATCTTGAAAAGGTAAATCAACTGACTGATGTTCCTCATAGTCGATAGGTGCTGTAATTCGAAATATTTAGTTCTTGATTCATAGGTTGGTGGCTGACGTTTTAAACCGTACCGACGACATAAAATACTCATACAACGCCTTTGTATGGCTTCTACATATATTATGAATATGAACTTTATAAAATGGTGTCCAAACGATAGAACAATACTCGGCAAGGGGTCTTATAATTGAAAGATACAAACTTAAAAAACTTTTGGGGCTTTTAAACTTTTTGGTAATTCGTGTAAGAAACCCTATTAACTTGAAACATTTCGCAGTTAAGTAATCATAGTGCTGTTTAAAAGATAGTTTCCCATCGAACAATATGCCTAGATCCTTCACTAGTGATTTTTGTTCTTAGCAAGTATTATTAATTTTATAATTATAAACATATTTCGGCGACTTGGTAGCAAAAGAAATTGCAAAATACTTACACATATTTAAACATTCATTAGCTAACATTCAAAAGCTTGAATATCTTGTTGTAGGGCCATGCAATCAGAAGCATCACGAATGGCTCGGAAAATCTTGAGATCGTCCGCATATAATAGGCAATCGCCCCCAATGCACTGTACAAGATCATTTATAAAGATTAAAAAAAGCAGCGGACCGAAGTGTGACCCTGATGTAACAAAAGTGGGAGAAGACTGATAACCTTTAACAGCCACCAATTTGTTACGATGTGTTAAGTAAGTATATTTGTACATAGTCTAAATTGAAATACATCGTTCATTTAAATTCGAGCTTTTTAGGCTATGCCTTAGTTTATATCTACAAGCTCTTTATGCTTCCATTCACCCTAACACCCACTTATTTAGACTTATTTTAGTCAAAACTGAAATACATCGTTCCTTCCTGTTCCATTTATGTAACTATCGATACGTTTATTTTACGTTACCTTTATATCAGCTGTAATCATATTCTGGCGTAGGGACTTCTCGGATACCAGTGAATCAGTCCGGGTATTTATGTTACGTCTTAAATAAACTTTGATATCGCGATGTAGGACTCTTTAAAATAATATTTTTATATAGGCTAGTATGCTTATGTTGCCATTTAAATTTTTGTCTGTCTTCAGTTATGTTTGTTCACAACATAAAGTAATTAGAATAGAATTTTGGTGTGCGTTCTATTTATCTAAGGAATGTTAAAAATTAGTCAGAGGGTGACCATATCACAAAAATAATGTTAAATAACCATTCACTGATACTTTGGGAATCTTACTTTTTGTGCTCCATAGGGAATCGAACCCGTGACCACAAGACCAGATTAAAATCCTAGATATTATCCCGATATTGCAAAACCATAATATAAATTATTAAATTTATTGATAAATTAAAGGATTACTGTTTAAACCTAGTAAGAGATTTATAATTTATTTATCGCAAATTTTTCAAGACTTTACAAATAATTTTCTTACGAAAATAATAAATTTTATTTACCACTCGGTCACAGAGGTGATCTCATTTAATTTTTAGCCGTTCATTTTGCTAATATGCTATGGGCCCTATGATTTTGTTCCAAATGCATTATTTGGTTTTTAGTTTTAATAAGGAAACTATATCATTATACAAAAAGTGTCGTAAGCCGTACTAAAATGATAAGAACTTGTCTATAGGTGATAATTACCTTAACATAAAATCGAAAATAATTTATAGATTCGTTATTTTTAGCCTTACTTTTGTTATTTTTCTTCTTCCGATATGACGAAAATCACTTTGCTCTGCAAAGATTCGTTACGTTACATTTCGTCCTAAGGTAAGATGGCGAGTTGTGTTAAATTTTGTCGTATAATATTTTACGCACGGTGTGCTATAAAAGTTATTTTTTGTGATCAAGTAAGGTGTTATTGACACAATGGTAAAGCAAAACACCCCAGCCGTAAAGTCAAGGCGTTTTTTGCCCTACAGTTACGTTGCATTTCGTCGTAAGGTAAGATAGCAAATTTTGTTAAATTTAGTGGTATGAAAGGCATTTATTGTAGCCCAGTAAGGTTTTATTTACATAATAGTGAGGCAAAACACCCCATTGCAAGGCTAAGGCGTTTTTAACTAATTTCCGCCCCTTTTTAACAAACGTACGGCGCATTTTGAGACTACCTTACCGTAAATGTTTTTTCGCCTGTTACGTCAGGTAAAATTAATCGTATGTTTTGATGATTACGACTTCCATTCATCCATCAGCTTGTTTCATCCACTGCTGGACATAGGCCTTTTTAGGATTTCGCCACTCTTGGCGGTTCTCATGGAAGAAATGCCCATACTCACACACGCTGGGCATGTGGGTTGGTGAGCGCGGTTGCGTAATACGTCTTACCCCGAAAACCCATTTTTTTCAGTGCACACACAAACTTTCGCATTTATAATATTAGTGTGAAAGTTTTCATGAAGATTCTATTTTCAAAAACCAGACAATGTGTTATTTAATATGACCTTAATTCCCTGACAGACCATTTTAATATTATTATTAAAGCATTATTTGCTAAAAAGCACAAATTGAGAATTAGATAAAGAGTCATCGTAATTTAAACACTAACCATTAGATCTTTTTTAAACGCTTTACGATTCCAAAAATATTTTTGTGTTTTATTTAATTACTCCAGATTTAGTGGGCTATAACCACTGACCTCTCATAAACAACTAGACGCACAATCTCGCTTTCAAAGGGTCCGCGATTCATCGTGCCTTCGCTATGGGGTGACAAAATAGAATGACGATTTCGTACAACTGACATTGCACCTTATGTTGACGGCGTAACGTCTTAATGTGGTTGAAGATTTTTGCTACTATGCACGTCGCACGTTCGGACACTTTCTGACAAACTTTTCTTAGAGATTGTGTGTCTAGTTCTTTATGAGAGGTCAGTGGCTATAACTAACAAAAACACGAATCATATCGTTGCCACATATGTATATCTCAAATGGGTTGTCGGAGGTATTTCCGAGTGTATTCACTCGTACACTCTCTTTTCACTGGTGGTTTTTACGTCCCAACGTGAGGTGAGCCTAATCAGTCTGATCACCGTACTTCGGACACAAATACACGCTTTTCAGAGCATGTAGGTTTTCCTTAAAGTCTTTTGTTTCACCGTTTAGCAAGTAGTAAGTATACAAATACTAGGCACCAAAAAACTCATTGGCTTGGCAAGGGTTGAAACTGGGTCTCAAGACTTTATTCTACGAATTCTCTAAAACGACATGGGCTGTAAAAAAATAGATTTCAAACAGTAGAACACACTTACTACAATAGATAGGGTTCTGAAAAATATACATGCTATAAATGAGGCCTTTTCCAAGACGATAAAAGAGCCCAAAACGTAATAGAGAGAAATTCGCTGCATCGAAACAAATGGCAAAATTAAGGGTGTTTTTTCAGTTCAATACAGTCTGTCCGAAGTAATAAAGTAAAAATAACAATAATTACTGTAAACATATAAACCTGTTATCTCAACTCAAAAAAGAGTTTTTTATGCTTTCGTGTGAATGTATATTAAATATTGTTATTCACAAAAAAACAGCAATATCCAATCTTTTCTTGATTCACCGCACCACTCGGCCGCGCACTTTGTTTATCTCTTTCCTTGTGCGATGGACATATGCGTAGCAGATTCTGATGCCATACAAAAATTTTAAGCTAATGCTTATGGATAAATAATTAACAAGAAAATAATTTATCTATTGCTCAAACGTTTAGGGCCGAAGCGTCGTAAGATTTCGTAATCAGAGTGTTCAAAACGTACAAATAAGTACTCAGAAATCTCGTGTTTTAAGTTCAAAAACATCCCATTTTGACGGAGATTTTTCTTATATTTGTTTTTCGGTCAAAAATGCTGTAATTTGATATATAGGATATATTGAATAGCAATACAACGTTATGAGCTAGAAATGGAAATCGCCGTAAAAAGTTAAAAAATTACTCTCTGGCCTTAGAAAAGAAAACAAAATGATTTTACATGAAAAAGCTGTCAGTTTAGACAGATTACTGGAGGCTTACAACATGCAAATTCCTGAAATACTTTCAGATAAACCGGGCTTCCGTCGAAAACAAACGTTGAATTCGTTTCGCCAAAGACAGGAATTCTCTAAAATGAAAGAATTCATTTTTCAGTGGAACGCTTCACCGCGGAGTGTTTTATTCTTTGAGCTCTGTTGTTTTACTTTGTAAAGCTTATGCAACGGACGGAAATACAAAAATACTTACACACCCTTATTGTATTTGTATTGAAGAATAGGAATTTAGATGTCACTGTTTAAAAAAGGATGTACGTCATAAGCAATGAACGGGTTTCATCAACATAAATGATAACCTGTTTTAAATTTTGCTTTATTAGACACTCCACTCGAATTTTCAAAATACTTTTATAAGGAGATGGATTTTTCCTGAGTAGAGCTAAGGTTATTTTTTATATTGATAAGTTAGTGATAGACTTCCACAAAGCAACGTCTATTTCAATCATTTTATTTATCTTAGGTTAGGCACTTCAAAAAGATGTTCGTGCAGCGGTCGAGCTTAGCTTTTTCATTAAGACACTTTGTTTAAAACGTGTGCTCTCAAAATATGAATAATACGTTGTTTTTCATGTTACATTATACACGAAGGTCCAAATAGTGAAGTCAAGATTTTTTGTAGATTCCTTACCCCTAGGTGTATCCGAAAATACGCCATGTATGTTCCGCAATTTTTTGTAGCTTAGAAGTTTTAATTTTTTAATGTGTATTTGTGAATTCTCTATTGGAGTGATTAAAAAAAAAAAAAAACTTTACTATAGTAAGAGTTTTTGTAAATTCTTTTTGTAACATGGTTGTCTTGAGTCACTCTTTGATTAATAAAATAGTCAATCAGTGGTTTTATCACAGTTCACGTCACCCGGGGAGGCTGCTTCCATGCACCCAATTTAAAACGGGGTTACGAATGCTGCGTGAAAAAGAGCTCAGTTTTTACATAACATCTGCATAAGAGTGCTTGCTATCTAGGTCGCACGCCCGCTTCGACGTCTTAAAGCGAGGTGCAACCACCGATATGGAGGATGAGAATAAAAATCAATTTTAACTGACACTGATTTGACTCGAATATTGTGTGGAACTAGCTAAAAGGTTCCTAAAAATAATAAAATTCATATTTATGTTTTTGATAAAAATATGACTTAAATGTGCTTATAACACCTAAATCAGCAGCTTGATGTGTGTCGGTACATTTATAAACGGAAGTAACATTGAAATAACCTTCATATTAGCGTGTATTGCAAAGTGGCAATAACAACGATCGCTGCGTCTCCGGATACCGCGCAAAGTAGAAGAAAATAAAGCATTTCACACGGACGCTTTCGATTTAAAAATCCTATGCCCAGTTTATAGTTTTAAAACTCTATTAATCAAAGTATAAACGAAATCGGCCGAGCGGTTTTAAAATTGATCGAAAACGTGTCTTCATAACATTGAAAAGGGTTTGACGATTCTTAGCTTTTTGTAGTTTCTCTTTTTATAATTTCAGTTTTATTAGAACGCTTTTCAAGAAAATGGTAAATTTCATTTGAGCTTTATAAACGCCTTAAGGGGACAACTACCGGTGGTAACATTTCAGGTCCGGTTTAATTCAGGAATTACTGCGCACGAAATGTGAAAAAAAAATTACGAAGAACCACAAAATATCTGGAATGAGATGCCTTATTTAATCTTTTTTTATATTTATCATCGTAGACTTTAACTTAATGAGTATCAAAACAAGATTCAAATTAAAACTAAGAGAAGGGCCTATGTCCATTTAATTAATAAAGTATGCAGGGACACAAATTGTTACTTTCATAACTACAAATACTCGTAAGTATATTTTATCTTCATAGTTGTATTAAATTATTTAAGTACATTTGAGTGTATTGGCAGCTTGATTACCCCCCGAGTGACGGAGAGATCAGTGCAGGCGAGTCGCATGAGAGAATGAGACAAGCCTACCCAAGGTCACCAGCAGTAGTTGCCTTAAATAAATAAAGTTTTTGGTTTTTCATTTAAAAGTATAATAAAGATGTAAAGTTTTCAAAATATGAACGGTAATTATCGCTTAAAACTCTGAGATCTTAGTAACGAAAGCTTATTTTCAACGGGTAGTTTGCAACTTATTTTCACGGATACTTTAAAATTTTACGATTTCTTTCAGCTAATTAATGAATTGGCGTTCCCAGCGATGCATTGTATTTAATTCCTTGGCTTTGAATCTGCTTAGCAACCTTACACTTGACATCAATGATCTAATTTTAGGCTAATCGTGATAGCGTCTCGCCTTAACGATATTTTCTAGATGAATTTAATCAAAATTCATAGCGTGGATACGGGAGTCGATGCTCGGTCATTTTGGTGGCTTCGTCGTTATAATGAAATTCCGAGTCACGGCCTCTTTTGATGATGTTGAGCGGCCGACACAGGAGTGTTATATTCAGGAAATACCAGCCTTTCACTCCGCCCGTGTTTACTGAATCTCTGCCCCATCGGCCCGGGCGTTATTTTATGAACACCCCACATAGTCTTTATATTGAATAGGATTACTACAATGATAATCAAGGAGACCGTATCCAAATCCATTGGGTAGTTCTCGATTTAAAACGGAACATATATACAGAAAGACACAAACAAAAAAATCCAAGAATTGAAGGTCTATGTTCAAATAAATAATTGTGTTACTACCGCAGGCTTGACAAGGTGGATATTTTGGTGTTATTTTCACCAGTTAGTTTGTGACCACGAAAGCCTACAGAGATACTTGGTATTATCAGCACTTTGTGAAACATCATCAACATCTTAATAAATACACTTGTACTGTTTTACTGGTATTAACTTTGTTTAAACTCCAACCGGTTTCATCATCCACTGATGCTGTTAGGTAAGGTGAAACCTTTTATAGCTTAAATAAAGTTAATAAGTTCGAAACAGTTCAATTGTATTTATTAAGACGTCAAGCTCATATATAGGTATACAATAAGATAGTAAAAGTGTGTGATATTAAACATGCCACAGTCAAAGAGGCAAAATACAAAATTAAAAAGTGCCTTTATGATTTAGATTATAAAGAGACCGAAGACATTCTAACTATTCATAAATAAAATATTGATGATATATATATTCATCCACAATCCACATTATAAATATATATGATATATTATTTTTGTTTTATTTTTATTATTTACGCTTATGTGTGAGCCTACTTCTTGTTAGTAAGATTATTTTATTGTTAGTAAGATTATTTTAAGTTGCTAGTATTAGTGGTATAAAGAAGAAAATACCAATTTTAATTTTGTTTAGATTTTCAAATTCTTATTGTCATAAATAACTTATAGTTATAAGGTATACATACTGTCACCGCTGCAACTTGCGGATGAACAACTAAAATATACATAAAACATCTGAAAACTGTAAACCGGACCCACGGGTCAGGCTTTGCCTATATTGGGGCCACTGTAAAACATATGTATTGTGTTTCCTGTTTTTTGGTGTAAATTAATATTTTGATTTTGATTTCTTTTTGAGTTATATTTATGTTTCTATTGTCGACTGACACCGTAAGTACCGGTTGGAGTTTAAACAAAGTTACTACCAGTAAAACAGTACAAGTGTATTTATTAAGATGTCAAGTTATATTCAACGTGATTAAAACCCAAATAAAATGTTCCAAATGTGTGAAACTCGCGCAAGTCTAAAGTTTACCAAACACACATCATAAGTTTAGTTATTATTTGTACCAGGTAATTAAATGGTATTCGCTTACATCCTAACCTTCCGTATACGGATATATCAGAGGAATAAAGGACAAACCCTCAACCACGGGGAGTCTCTTGGACCACAACTTATATCTAGGTAGGACCGTTTTTATTTTTTTTATTAAATATTTTTATCAAGACCGCCAAGAGTGGCAAAATCTTTATAAAGCCTATGACCAGCAGTGCAGTTACCAAGCTGATGGATGAAACATTGCTAAAAACCTTAAAAAGTATAATTTTATGTTAAAGGTAGAGTTCACTATTTTAAGATTGCTATTGATGTTGATTTCGTGTAACACGACTTAACTTATTTGACAGGCCTAACCTTATTAAAGGCGTCTTGTCCTTATCTTTTCGATATATAAAGATAAAGACAGAATGCTTAAATAAAGTTTAATCCTGTCAAATAAGTTAAGCCGCGCTACGCCAAATTGACACTAATGTTATTTGTTTGTTTGTCCCTGCTCACACACGCTTGGCTAGCGGGTTGATGACTGAGGTACAGAAACACTGCAAATGACGCCGTCACCAGTTCGTTTGATACAAGGCCCGGCAACTGGGGAAGGATACACCGCCCTCGAACGGTCCCAAGTACTAAGATACCAGACTTGTCTGGTTGTGCCTGTTTGAGAGCTGTCTTCATCCCTCTTCTAAATATATTCAGGACGGGTTGTGAGTAAGATGGTGGTACCTCCACCTTAGAGACCGTATCAGCTCTCCCACCTAAATATGGGACATAAACCTGACAATACCACCAACTTCATTAACTCTGTTTTCATTAGAATTTCTCGACAAAACGACTTCAGCTTCATTCACATGGGGATTGTGATACCCACGTCTCTTCGTTGTATTGGAGCCGTAGCCAATGAGCTGACATCACTTATCGAATTGGCAACGTTGCAGCTCCAGCTACACTCAGTGCCAAAGTTATCGCGGAAACATTCATAAAGATTTTACATTGCTGAGGTCTATCAAACCCCACATGGTTCACGGATGGTTAATGACGCCACTTAACACGTTTTAGAGCTCTCAAAAGCAGAAAAACAATCAAACAGCTCATCTCGTCCCGAAAATTACGGGAAAGTTTTGCGCGTCACAAAATTTCAGTTTCACGTCAAAGACAAAGTTTGTTCCTAAAATCCTTTTGTCGATAATTATGTAGGTAGGAAACATGGGGTACTCGAAGAGTACTGAATAAACAGTTAGTCTCAGCTCGTACTCCGTGTGTGATTGACATTCCTTTCCATGCTTTCCTTATATACTTAACATGGCGCAGCCGCAGTTGTTTTCCGAACTTGCGAGATATAAAAGTTATAAAGAGTGTTATTTTAAAACCAGTAAAGTAAAATAAATATAAATTTTGTTGTTATACGTACTGTGTTTGCTAATTACAAAGTGCAATGGAGGCCGTGTTACAGCCCCCGCCGCCATTTGAGTTTGACAATACTGTGTCGAACGTAACTTCTGGCAACATCTGTAGAAGTTGGAGTAACTGGAGAAAGTCGTTTCAAGTATATTTTGCAGCTTGTGAACTTGATACGAAAGCGGCAACGGTGCAGATCAACATCTTGTTACACGTCATCGGCCCAAAATGCCGCGAAGTTTACGACCAATTTCCCGGAAAATTTACAACTTTGGATGCGGTATTAACCAAATTTGACCATTTCTTCTTACCAAAAAAGAATATCACAGTGGAAAGAAATAAATTCTTTTGTCGTAATCAGATGGAATCGGAATCTACAGAACAATACGTATTCGAAATCACCAAGATGGCGTCATCCTGTGAGTTCAAAGATCTTTGTAACGGTTTAGTGCGAGATCGGCTGATTTGTGGATTGAGAGATAATGCAATGAGAGAAAGACTGCTGAGGGAATCTGATTTGACACTTGATAAGGCACTTGAAATATGTAAATTGGCAGAAATGTCGCGTGCACAAGCCAGCAGTTTTGGAAAAGGCGAAACGACGGCACATCACATTCACGAGATATGTCAGCAATCTGGATGTTCTCAGTACGAGCAAGGGAACGAGGCAGTGCATTGGGTGCGAGGCACGCAATGTCGGTGTGCAGCGTCAGCGCCGGGCGTCTCCGGCACGCGAGGATCGCGTGACCGTCGCAGGCGCGGGGGCGGACGAGGGCGCGGACGCGATCGTCGCGCCGTCCAGACCACTGATACTAGGGTTTCCCCCGCCCAATCCCGTCAGTTCACGAGAGTCTGTACAAAGTGCGGTTTGACTCACGAACTTTATAAGTGTCCAGCATTTGGAGTGCAGTGCGATAATTGTAACCGATATAATCACTACGCTAAGATGTGTAAAGCGTATTACGTCGATGGTGCCTCCACTGATCAGGTATGTAGCCTTGTCTCATCTAATAGTGACTGGTCTACAAATTTGTGCATAAATGGTTTTGAAATAAAGTTTAAGCTGGACACGGGGTCTGATGTAAATATTATCCCGAAAAAGTACCTAGCAAATATCTCGGTATTTGAAAATGAGTTAACCCCCTCATCGATTAAGTTACATGGGTATTCGGGTGATTATATCACGGTCATAGGAAAGTGTAATCTCAAGGTGATTCATAAAGAAAAAACGTACATATTAAAGTTTATTATTGCTAACGTAGATTCACCACCGATTTTGAGTAGGGGTTCGTGCGAAGAACTGAATTTGGTGAAACGCGTTATGGCAGTAAATACAGAAGTAGCAAATAATAAAATATTAGATGAATACGCCGATGTATGTGAGGGAGTTGGGTGCCTACCAGGAGAATATAAGATACAAATAAATGAAACAGTACGCCCAGTTGTACATCCCCCCAGAAAACTTCCTATTGCCCTAAGAGAGAGTGTGAAAAACAAGTTAGCTGAAATGGTCAGGCAAGGTATTATTTCAAAGGTGGAGGGACCCACGGACTGGGTCAATAGCATGACCTTAGCGAAGAAACCAGATGGTGATTTTCGAATTTGCTTAGACCCTCAGGATCTAAATAATGCTATTAAACGTGAGCATTTTAAATTACCAACTCTTGACGAAATAACAGCGACACTGTCAGGTTCTAAGTACTTCAGCGTATTAGATTGTAAACATAGTTTTTGGCAAGTCAAACTAGCGGAATCTTGCACTGATTTATGTACATTCAATACGGCATTTGGTCGTTATAAATTCTTACGTCTTCCTTTCGGAATTTCATCGGCCTCGGAGGTTTTTCATAGGAAACTCATGGAACACTTTGATGATATGGGAGAAGGAATTTGTCAGTTTGTCGATGATTTACTCGTACATGCGCCTACAAAAGCGGAACATGATTGTAGATTACGCAAAGTTTTACAAAGATGTCGTGACATCAACATCAAATTAAATAGGAGGAAGTGTAAAGTAGGATTGAGAGAGATAAAATATCTAGGTCACAAAATAAGTGAACATGGTATATTACCTGATGAATCGCACACATCAGCTATAAAAAATATGCCAGAACCAAAAAATATAAAAGATTTAGAAAGGTTTTTAGGCCTCATTACATATTTAGGTAGTTTCATACCCAATCTATCAGAAAAGACACAAAGCCTACGTGAGCTGTTAAAAAAAGAAGTGGAATGGCATTGGGACGAAAGACATAAACATAGTTTTGAACACCTTAAACAATGTTTAATTAGCCCCCCCACGCTTAAGTTCTACAGTCTAGATAAAGAAATCACACTATCTGTAGATTCATCAAAAAACGGTATGGGTGCTTGTCTCCTACAAGATGGTCACCCTGTAAGTTATGCTTCTAAATCACTAACAAAAACAGAACAAGCATATGCACAAATAGAAAAAGAGTTATATGCGTGTGTGTTTGCTTGTGAAAAGTTTTATTCGTATTTATACGGTCGAACTGATATCATAATAGAAACGGATCACAAGCCCCTAATTAGCATAATAAAGAAACCGATAAATAGCGCACCTCCGCGACTACAAAGAATGCTCATGAGACTGCAACCTTATACATTCAAACTTGTTTACAAGCCGGGTAAATATATGTACGTGGCGGACACACTGTCGCGCGCTTGTGCTGATAACGGCAATCCGGGCTACATTGAGCCACGCGACCACCTGGAAGCGCAAGCGCAGATATGTGCGATAGCCAGTAGCAACCCGCTCACCGACTCACATTTTTTACTTATACAAAAATGTTCACAAGGCGATCAAGAAATGAAATCACTAATGAAAGTTATTAGAAAAGGATGGCCAGAGCACAAAGATCAGGTAGATAGTTTGTTGAGATGTTACTGGGATGCAAGAGATGAGTTAACGGTATCTTATGGCTTAGTGTGGAAAGGTGACCGTATAATAATACCTAAATGTATGCGACGAGAACTATTACAAAAAATTCACATTGGTCATTTGGGATTAGAAAAGTGTAAATTACGGGCACGAGAAATCATGTACTGGCCAAATATGAATTCTCAATTAGAGGACATGATTTCTCATTGTCAGGCTTGTTTGACATACAAAAAGGCGAACAGCAAGGAAACGCTAATTCAACATGAAATACCAGACAGAGCGTGGTCTAAAGTTGCTGCTGATATTTTTCACTTCTCAGGTCAACAATTTCTTTTAGTGATTGATTATTTCAGTAAGTTTATAGAGGTAATAAAAATGAAATCTATAACTTCAGACCGCGTTATTAAGGAACTAAAAATAATATTTAGTAGGCAAGGCATTCCTGATTTTTTCGTATCTGACTGTGGTCCAGAGTTTAGTTCAGACATATTTAAAATTTTTGCAAACGAGTGGAAGTTTCGGCATATCACTTCTTCTCCAAGATATGCGCAGTCTAATGGTCAGGTCGAAAGAGCTATTCAAACCATAAAGAATATCCTAAAAAAGACTTCTTACGATCATACAGACTTTAGATTAGCACTTTTAGAATACCTCAATACACCCATAGATACTAGGTTGGCATCTCCAACGGAACTTCTGAACAATAGGAAGTTGCGTAGTGTCGTGCCGTGTTCTCCGGTATTATTACAACCCAAAATACAAAATAATGTTAGTAAAAATATAGAAAAACGACGTAAAGTTCAAAAGAAATACTACGATAAAAATGCTAAGGATCTTCCTAAATTAAATAATGGTCAAAAAGTTAAAGCATGGCTAAATAACAAGTGGGAAAATGGTTTCATATTGAAGATGCTGCGTCCGCGATCTTACTCCATTAAATTGAGCTCTGGCGGTACAATAGTACGGAACCGCAGACATCTGAGACCGGATTCAGAGCGCCGGCATGACTCACCGCCATGCAACCAACACTCGATCTATGACGATATAGTCGTCCCGGGTACGTTAGCTTCTCCTACAGAGTCCCGCAGTCCCCGTGTCCAGTGTCGGGCAGCCAGTCCTTCTAATATTTACGTCACTCGTTATGGCAGGACAGTGAGGCCGCCTGATCGGTGGGCTTACTCCGTGACCACATCTCATCCGCATCATTCTCCGTGATGAATCGAAGTGAGATCAGCACGGTACCTCGTTATAATTTTATTTTATAGTATTAGAATAAAGAGCATGCATGCATGTCAAAATGCATGTTTTGTACATATTAGAATAAATTTTAATTTATTTATTGATTGTATCATGGTTTAGATCAACTAAATCAAACATGATAATGAAAAGTGTTATTAAATTAATTGTTAATAATAGTAAGAATCAAAATTTTGCATGTTTTAAATTTTGTTCACTATTTTTATTTATAACACATGCATTGTTCATTTATTGATGTTAAAATGTTATCAATAATTTGTATTTAATGTACCGAATTCTTATTGTATAATTCCTAACCTCTTCTTTCTTCTTATTTGTTTAAAGAAGGAAGATGTCGATAATTATGTAGGTAGGAAACATGGGGTACTCGAAGAGTACTGAATAAACAGTTAGTCTCAGCTCGTACTCCGTGTGTGATTGACATTCCTTTCCATGCTTTCCTTATATACTTAACACCTTTGTGCATGTCGAGGGGAATAACTTGAGAACTGGAGTTCTGAGAGTCTCTCAGTACTGTATTGTTTATTGTTGACTCATTTCGCAAAATTTCTGCCTAGATAATTATACATACGTATAACTACTCGTATTTCCGTACTGCTTAAACTGATTTATAAAATGTTTTGAAGAGACCTACTCGTACGTTGTTGTTGTTTGTCAATATCGCAAAAACCATTAAAGAAATTAGGAATTAGGAATACGCCGTTTTTATTCGCTGCGATTTGTTCATAACATTGTTATACCGTTAGGTTCAGCGACTAATATTTATTCTTTTGTTAGGCTAAGATTATCTGCCATGCAGCCTCAAATACTCCCAAATAATACATACTTTCAAGAAGTCCGTAAATTTTTGACAATTAGGTTGAAGATGCTTGCCTAAGATATAAGATAGAAAAAAAACAACCATTTTTCGTTTTTCATAAAATTGTTACTTGAAAAGATTAAAAACAAGCAAGCGAATGATGGCTGTAAATAAAGTATCGTGTTCAATTAAACTTTAACTTGTAGAATGTCCAAATCACGTAATGTCAATGTTGATACTATTTATTGTTGGCTCTTAGTGGAACTTGGAAAACATAATGAACAGAAAATCAAAAAATTCATTAAATTTTTATTGATTCTACTCATTTAAACGTTATAATTTAGATTTATATAATTCCTTTGAAAATAATTGATTGAAATAGGCGTTATATGAATATAATTTGCAATATTCCGCCAAACAATTCTTCTCATGCTATTCAAAATGCAGACTCGTGCACTGCCCGCCTGCCCGCATAAAATTGAAAATGCCCTAAAGGCGAAACCGGTCAGGAAATTCATATTTAATAAATTTGTGGAATACTAACAAGTGCTTTTCTGTTCATAACATAATGTCAAGGTGGTTGCAAATTGTCCAAAGCGGATCATAATTAGCCACTATGCAGCCTATTATGAAAAGCACTGGTTGCTCAATAGCCCTCATTATGTCACATAAATACTCATACAGATTTTGACGTTTTGATGTAAAACACTTCGACCACTTCACTTCAAAGGTCACGGGCTCAAATCGGGTAGAGGCACATTTGTTTTCATACTGCCTGCTTCAGAAGGCACGTTCAGCTATGGTCTAGATCTATGCCTTCAAGTGCGGCGATAGGGCTCACCACACAGGGACGTACGTATTATCGTCGGTGAAACTTGAGGCGGGAGGACGAGTGGTGGTTGAGTCTGCATTTTGAATAGCATAGCAATTGTGTTTAGCGAAATTATGAAGTATAATGTAACCATAAATTTTTGACGTTAGATTAGATGAGATTAGATTTATTCATTTATAACTAATTAAGTTACATGTCAAGAATAATTAATTAACACTTAAAGTACAACTTAATAAAAAATAATAATTTCTGTCGTTTAATAACGTTCCGCAAAGTAAAGTTCGATTCTGTATTTTAAATAGTATGACAATAAATCAGTTCAAAATTCCCAACGGAAATACTTTAAAAGTCCAGAAACTATCTATTCACAGGGTGTTTATTTGGTCCGCAACATCTGTTACTAAAAATAACTAATAATTTGGCCAATTGGGAGTCAGGTTCGCGCAAAAAGGTTTCCGTACTGCCACACAATACGTTCACGGAACTTAAAAAACATACATATCAACAATATAGATTCTATAGCAACATTGATGCAAATAAACAACGCGCTAAAATGGCCGTGCCTGAAAAACTACTCAGCACCCTCTGAGTACGGAATCCCAATTTTATTATTTGTTATTATACTTCAGAGAATGTACAAGAATGTGACAAAAGTTAGAACTTGTATGTTTTATCGCCTTTATGTAAGATAGAGCTAAAACAAATGAATAAAAAAATGCTTTTTTTCGAGATTTATTTTATGGGGACAACCCTCGTTTTTTTCGTTATTTCTCGTGGTAGAAGCCATAGTACTACGTATACTGCAAAAAATTAAACTTTCTACCTATTACGGTTAAAACTGGAGACACTTGTTACAGATGGACGAACAGATAGACAGACAGCGGAAGCTTGGTAATAGGGTTCCTGGGCACAAAATAAATACGAATCAGTTGAATGCCAGTACACGAGTCTACCAAGATTGTCGTACATACGCGTCTATATGTGCGTGTGCCCGGTCATCGTTTATATGGAGCTGGCCTTCTGTATGTATTTATTTTGTGCCCCGGGTCTGGGTCTGCAGATCTACAACTCTAAAACCGGTTAAGTTTGTGTGAAACTAACGTGCCATGCTGTACTTATCACATATTTTGACATATACCACAGCTAGCACCATCTTTATTTTAGATTTTATAGCGAAAATTTTATGTTTTTTTTTGGTTCTGTTATTTGACCATTATTTCATAACCAAATTATTTATAAATCAGAATAAAAAAAAAAATTTTTGCTGTTTTCAGATAATCATATATTTATCATATATTTATGTATCATATCATATGTGTATTTTCTTTTTGGAATTAAGGTTGGACATAGTTTTTAGTTAGGTGGTAGAGCTGATGCCGAGCTCGACTGTGGAGGTACCACCATTGCCTGGGACAGATGGATGGCGGTATATCCATCCCTAATTGCCAGGCCTTAAAATAGACTAGTGACGGGCAGCGGCGTCACTGGTGCAAGGGTTTCGGCACCGCGCTCACCAACCCGCCTGCCCAGCGTGTGTGAGTATGGGCATTTCTTCCAGGGGGACCGCCAAGAGTGGTGAAATCCTGGAAAGGCCTATGTCCAGCAGTGGACGAAACAGGCTGATGGATGGATGGATGGATAGTTTTTAATCCATTACTCGAAATATACATAACAAACTTGTGCAAAAGTAGGTATACATTTTTACAATAAGCTATTTGAAACCTCTGATTTGATATCCTTATAGGATTTGTAGGAGTAATTTTTTTTGTTCTCTTTTATAGCGATAAAAATTTGGGAAACTTCAAGTTTAACTTTTGTTTATTTCTCTTCTTTATGTAAGCAAATTAATGATATTTTTTGCCAAATTTTAAGCCTGTATCTCTAAAGGTTCAAAAGTAATGAGGCTGTGACATACGGACGGACTAACTAACAACGGAGTCTCATCATAATGGTTCCTTTTTTACCCTTTGAATTGGAAATGAAAACATGCCTTGTTTGATTTGTTTCAAAAATTTCTTGGAGTATGGATACAGAGACGTGATGCGCTATCAACTGTAACTGGCACATACATCATGTTTTTACCGGCACTACTACTCCACATTCCCAACTGCAATGATAGGAATATAGTGGCACAAATGAAATAAAAAAATAGGTAAATTTTTCTTCGCAATCTATCGATACTATTTTATTTGTTTTTTTTGGTTCAGTTTCGTATTCACTTGTAACAA
Organism: Ypsolopha scabrella; assembly: GCA_910592155.1. Lineage (NCBI taxonomy): Eukaryota > Metazoa > Arthropoda > Insecta > Lepidoptera > Ypsolophidae > Ypsolopha > Ypsolopha scabrella. Next base: position 19,535,138 of record OU342983.1, read on the forward strand.
AAGTTGATATTGAAATCAACAAGCTGTATAAGCAAGTCAACTGAGAACACGTGTAAAATTAGACAACCCGGCTAAATTATAATGGCTTCTCTTACCCCTAAATATAAGTCAAAGCATCTGTCAAGTAGACTTGGTGGTTTATAAAGGGAGTCACTAGCCCTTTTACTCCGGTAGAATTGGTTTTAAAACTCCTGCCACGTCCCCTGATGTCCTTTACAGGCGTTTCGGCGGTAAAACGGGAGAGGAATACTAAGTAGGTATGATGATGGGCGGGCGGGCGGAGGCCTGAAGTGACAGATGAAAAATTGGGGAATACGGGAACTTATATTTCGCAGTCCTGAGATTTCAAGTGACTGACTAGATTTTACATTTTACCCGCGTTAGCCTGTGCGTATTCTTTTAGTCACGGAAACTTAGAAGAACTGGATGAGATTTTATTGTAGTCTGGGAGTTACTAAAAAACCGGCCAAGTGCGAGTCGGACTTGCGCACGAATGGTTCCGTACCATTATCTATAAGAACGGCAAAAAAATCATGTCTGTTGTAAGGGAGTGCGTGGATCTGACTTGAACTTGGCCGGTTTTAGTATTTGTTGTTATAGCGGCAACAGAAATACATCATCTGTGAAAATTCCAACTGTCTAACTATCACGGTTCATGAGATACAGCCTGGCGACACACGGACGGACGGACAGCGGAGCCTTAGTAACAGGGTCCCGTTGATAACCCTTTGGGTACAGAACCCTAAAAACGAATTCGGTTTGCTACTTGTACTACTCAATTAAATGTGCAAAACCGTTCTTGGCTTCTATTATGGTTTTAATCAAGCGAAAAAGGGACAGCAAAACATTCTTAATGGTATATTATGCCCATTAAGCCTAATATGTACTTTTTAAAGTGTTTTGACGTAATTCCGAAATTAAATAACAATTCCGGAAAAATCCCGATAGAGGGAACCCGTACATCTAAGACACGGCACAATATACATTCTCACGACATAAATCTCCGAAAGCATGTCAGAGGTGTTTCCGAGTGTAAACTGTGAAATGCTAGTCACAGCCCACACTCGTGCATCCACTATACACCGACGATTATTACAACCCAATATTATGAGTGATCAGTCCATCACCGTAATCAAATCAAATCAAAATATTAATTTTGTAAAAAAGATACATAAAGTATACTTTCTACAAGTCAAAGTTAATCTTTACAATTTATCTTTAATTATTTATTTATCTTTAATTATATATTATATAAATTATTTATTTATTTGTAAGTCTTAAGTAGTAAATGGCTCTATGAAACATGATGTCTCAAATGAATAAAATGCATTGTTTTCACATACTTTAATTTATTTTAGTAGGTGTTCGAAGTGACCACCGTTTTTTTTCAATACAATATTCAACACGTTTAGGTAACGATCTAAATAAATAGATAAAACACCACTAAAATAAATTAAAGTATGTGAAAAAAATGCATTTTATTCATTTGAGACATCATGTTACATAGAGCCATTTACTGCTTAAGACCTACACAATCGATATCTTAATAGAAATAGTGTAAGTTTATTTTTTTTTTCAAAACAACCGGGTCGATTCCCGAGCTGCGTACGGGTTTTTTTTAAATGTATGAATGCAGTTTTTCTTATTATTATAATCGATGACATGGTTCTTAAGAACATATCTTTGGATGTCTTACAGTTTCAGACTTTCCCGTACTGACCGATTTAAATGAGACATCCTGTATAATACTATTAAGGGAAATACATACAAAAATATTTAGGTTGGGCTACTAAAATGTAATTATACACCTGCAAAAAATAGAGAAATCTAGGAATAAAAATATTATATATAAATGATGCAACGAACAAACAAATTGATAAATAAATACGGGAAATACATCCAAAAAATATTAAGGTTGGACTACTATTTCAGGCATGCCTGTACAAGATTTGAACCCGTGACCGGTTTAGTAGTCGAGTTCTCTAGACTAGCGACAATGTAACACCTACTCGATTAACAAACGACTTCTTCCTGAAAACAAATTCTTCCTATACTCTATTTCTAATATTTAGTACTTTACCTGAAACAAGCGCTCCCAGTCTAGATTTATAGAATACAGTTAGTTAAAAGGGTTAGGCCGAAAATGCTCGGCTCGAAAATCTGTCCCAAACTCAGTCATTTGGTATTCCAACCAGAGCGTGGATTAGGAATAATTCTTGATATTACTGTCGTATCTTTTGGACTAATGGGAGATTTTGGAGCTATCTTTTTAGGTTTATTGGGACATTTCCTGTCTGTTTTTGTATTTTATTGGTGCCCTAGTTTGCTGTCACTCGTTAGCAGTTGCTTACAACGTATTCCGTTGTTGTAATAAAAGTATATATAAGGTTTTGAAAATGGAGTTGCTCTGAGCGGTGAAAAATTTACTGAAGTTTCGTCGAAAATCTGCCTACAAATCTATGGGTCGGGTAAATAATTTGAAATAGGTTCAAAGTGAGATTTGTTTACCACTTTGCTCTTTTTTTTCGGTACAAAATGGTCTAACTGGAATCTTGATATATTTTTTAACACCGAAGATGATAAAAATTATTAAGGTCAATATTTTGTGATACACAATAGTGTAATAAAAGGAGTTTTGGAGGTTCTCGAGGACCAAGACGACCAAATCAGACGTAGAAGAGGTCCGTTTTAAAGGAGGCTGAAGAGAAAAAGATGACATGGTTAGAGCTCACCTCGCTGGCCATGGACAGATAGGCATGGAAGAGCCTAGTGTTGGCCCCCAGACTCCGCGGAGGTTTGCATAGGTACTGGAATATAGGTAGGCGACCTAGCTTCGCCTTTCAGAGTGGACAGTAGATGGGCCAATTTTTGGCCATTTGATAGATCTTCCCTACCCTGTGTTGTGTAAACTGTGCGAGCAATCAGACCGCTATTTTAGTCAACCAGGAGCCGTAAGAGAGTTGCTATGGCTCTTTGCAGTATTGAACCTCCGACCGACACCTCAGCGACGCGTGGAGTGCCATCGCTTAATCCAGCTGGTAACTGCAAGCAATTTCTCTAGACTGCTCTATCGTCCAGGCAGCCAGTCAGGGTGCAAGCCCGTCTCCACGACCAGAGCATGCACACGCAACCGAGGCAAAATCTAGGTGATCGTATTCACATGCTGGACAGGCCAAGAAGTCCCAGCTCCTTCCAGCCACTCTGGTACCCACCTTAGTGCATGGGTGAGACACCAGCTCTGGCGCAGTACAGCCCCTGGATGCAGAGTCCACTGGATAACATTCACCTTGCAACATCCCAGGCATGTTGTAAAGTCCACAACTTGTGTTATCTGAAATTTTCTAGGGCGTCTAGGTAATATTTAGGGCTCCAAAATATAAAACAATGTTTTTAGCAGCTAAACATGTAATCGAAGGAAAAAAGAAGCGGTACAGATATACCCGCCACAGATATATTATCACATATTAAAGGTACCCACATATATCACTTCAATTCCGATAGTGACATCCACACTCGTAGCACCCACACCTTTCAGTTCCGTGACGCTGTTCAGAGCAATATCAAAAATATTGCATCAGAATAAGAATAAGAATAAGAATAAGAATAAGAATAAGAATAAGAATAAGAATAAGAATAAGAATAAGAATAAGAATAAGAATAAGAATAAGAATAAGAATAAGAATAAGAAATATTTATTTGCTAAAATAAGGGTGAAGAACAGTACAAAGTAGGTACATACACATAAGATCTCCTTATTAGCTAATTTTAGTTTAGCATGCAAATTTTTACATACAAATTTTATTATTTTGCATTAATAATTCTAAAAAATGATTGACATAAATAAAAGAAACATACTCGAACACAAAATAAGAACATAATAATTAATCAATTAAACAATAGAAATTAGATTTGAATTTAATTAATATGTCAGCTACCTACGTATTATATGCATCTGCCATTAAATTTTTTAATCAAAAAATTCTTTCACTGTGTAAAATGTCCGATCTAATAACCATTTTTTAAATTTCGGCTTGAACAAGGTGAGAGGTAGATCTTCTCTACTCTGTGGAAATTTGTTATAAACTTTTATGCACATCGGGTAGCGCGTTTTATTATAAGTTTTCGTTTTAGGCTGGTGATCTTGAACTAGTCTGTTAGGATTTCTTTTATTATTTGGATACATATCTTTAGCTGTTTTAAACAAATGTAGGTGTTGTCTCACAATTAAAACCAGTTCAAAAATATACAAGGACGGAAAAGTTAAAATTCTGAGTTTATTAAATAATGGTTTGCAAGATTTGTCTTGAGATATGCCACAAATCGCACGAATACATTTTTTTTGTGCTATAAAAACTTTACGATTATACGGACAGTTTCCCCATACTAACAAGCCATATCGCAATACCGATTCAACATAACCATGCTAATGCAGTCTGCTGCGAAAATACATCGCTGAGTCTCTTTAATACATAGCAAAATCGGTGAAGTTTATTACATACTTTATTTATTTGCCCTCTCCAGTTTAATTTATTATGAATTACTATGCCCACAAATGTCGTTTCATTTATTTGTTGAAGCTGTTGTCCATTGTGCATTATATTAAATTGGTAATTATGATAATTGAGCCCTGAATGTCACTTGGCTCAGCTGTCAGACCAGTCTCCGAAGCCAACTGGCGATTTGCACGTCCAAGGCCGCTGGATACGCGCTACGGTGACATTTTCAAATGCTGGGTGGTAGTCCTAAACTCTTACCGCCTAACCCTGAATACTCTGTCCCCGGAATTGATCTCCTTTGTGTGTGTGTGTGTGTGTGTGTGTGTGTGTGTATGTTTGTTACTCTTTCACGCTGAAACGGCTGAACGGATTCGGATGAAATTTAGAATGTATATAGCTTATACCCTAACTTAACACATAGGCTACTTTTTATCCCGTAAAAAAGCATGGCGTTAAACCGAATAACACGCGGGCGGAGCCTCAGGCAAAAGCTAGTTTGTTATACGCCGACCAGCACTTCGTTTCACAATTACACGGTATTTCACGTTTCAATATACACGTTTTCATTCCGATACTTTAGTGACATCCACACTTTTACGATCTACGCTTTTAGCACGTAGCGTTTACAAAAATCACTAAGAATATTAAAGGTCACGTTGAATTTCGAACCCAGATGTAACTAATTAGATCGATTTTCTCGTTTTTTTATTTGTTTTTTTTTAATACTATTTAGGTTTAAATTGGCTTCTGAACGATATACCTATTTCTGAGACGGTAAGTTTTCCAGAGGCTGAATCGATGCAAATTAATAAAACTTAATGTTATCTAAATCAACATGACACTTTGATTGGATTTTTTTTTGTGCAAAATAATTTGTTTTTGGCTCTCCTGTAAAATTAAGTATTTTGTTTTAAATCGTTTTTCACCGGAGGCGCGCCGAAATCCTTTCAATATCTCAGCGCAGATGTCTCAATTTCAATATACAATTCCATTGAAATTAGAGGACAAAGTTTCCTAATAATAACTTTGGGGAGTCTATTTTGTAGGGACTGTCCTAGAATTTTAATGAATTAATACTGCGAGCATATTTGATTGTATTTTAATTAGGAGAAGGTGACAGAAGGTGGGTGCAAAAAGAGGACTAAAATCCACAAAAAAAAAACTAATTTAACTGACGTGACAATACATTTTCGGCACCGCGCTCGCCTGCCCGTTTGTCCAACGTGTGTGGGCATATCGGAGGAGGTGTAGCGAAATCTTGCAAAGGCGGTCCGACAGTGGACGAAACAGGTTGATGGATGGATGAACGTGACAATAAAATAAAATAAATATATCGTTATGACATAAATCCCCGAAGGGTTGTCAGAGGTGTTCCCGAGTATAAACTGTGAAATGCATGTCACAGTTCACACTGGTACAACCACGTTTAACCGACGATTGCCACGTCCCAGCGTGATGGTTGGTGAGCCCTAGTTCCTGGGATAAATATGGACCCATACCTTAACGTGCCTTTAGAACGACGCAGACTGAAAAGAAACGTGTCCCCGATATAACGTGAAATTTATTTATCCAGCTAAATTCATACTGGAGGCTTGGTAAGTGATCAGTGTCACAGATCGATAGCACCTTTGATCTTATTCCAAGCTGAGCTATGTAACTGTGCCATTGAAAATAAAAAAACCGAATATATGCCAGTCGGACTCATCCACCGAGGGTACCGTACAAATTTGTAGAAACATATTATAAATATTTTATGAAATTTAATTAATTTTTATTTAATGTTTTAATTACAAATGTTTAGTTTTTAGATTTTCCCCTATACTTGTGGTATAAGACAGTATTACTTGCCAAATTTCATAGTTCTAGGTCAACGGGAAATACCCTATAAATTTTGATTCCCTTGAGAGTGTCGAAATATACGTTATTTGCGGCTTAAACGTTCATATCTTTTTTACAGCTTCAAAAGACTGTAGACCTGAGTATATATTTAATTTCAACTTGATACCTCCACGCGTTCCCGAGATAAAGGATCTTGATAGACAGACGGACGGATGGACAACAAAGTGATCCTATAAGCGTTTCATTTTTTACTTTTTAGATAGGTACGAAACCCTAAAAATTACCGCAGACCAACTTTGCGATACGGGCGAAAAGTGGGTCTGTGGATTTTTCTTTGATAGTACACTGAATACTTTACAGACTAAATATTTCGTGAACAAAGTATGCGAATTGCCCCAAAAAGTTCTGTCAATACTTTGAAAACAGAAAATGCGGTCAATTTTATGTTTTTATGATATAGGTAAAGATAAATAGGCTTCAGCCGTGCTTTGTAAACACTTTTATGACGAATCAAATCAATACTTCCAAGGGAAACGTCGTATTCTGGTATGACGTCATGTAAAACAAGAAGTGATTACTCTAAAGTTGGTACTTTCTGGGCAAGCGCACTTCATCAGTTATAATCAGTTGCCAAACTGAGTGTTCATCGTCGAAAACGCACTTTAAATAACGTCACAATTTGTAAATATAGGTTGGGGAAAAAGTTTCTTCGCAATTTATATGAAAATTCAAAACATTTTTTAATAAAGTTTATTTACATTTAACTAATGTATGTAGGTGCCATTTTGTTCGATAACTTTCTGCCATCTTGTAGGTAGGGACATGATCCCATTGCGTAAGCTGGGGCTTCTGATCAAAAAACCACGACAAGTGGTTTTGGCAGTGCTCTCGTGATGTTAACCTGACACTGCCTAAAGAATTCTGAAGAGACCGAAACAAGTGGAAATCTGAAGGTGCAAGGTCAGGACTATACGGCGGATGCATTAATACGTCCCAGCCAAACTCTCTTAATTTTTGCTGAGTGGCTAAAGATGTGTGAGGTCTAGCGTTATCATGATGAAAAACGACACCCCTTCTATTGACTAATTCCGGCCGCTTTCTCTCAACTTCTTGCTTTAATCTCATCAGTTGTTCGCAGTAGAGTTCAAAATCGATGGTCCTGCCTGGCGGTAACAGCTCATAATAAATAATGCCCTTCCAATCCCACCATACACACAGCATTACCTTGTTGCGAGATAACCCGGGTTTCGCCAGAGTCTGTGAAGCCTGACCAGCCTTTGACCAAGACCTTTTTCGCACGTTCTTATCGTACGTGATCCACTTTTCATCACCAGTTATCAGGTTTTTCAAAAATAGTTCGGTTTCATTACGTTGTAATAAAGAATCACAAATCAGTTCATGGTTCATTAAGCTTCTTTCAGTGAGCTCATGAGGCACCCAAATATCGAGCTTTTTTGTGTACCCAGCTTTTTTCAAATGCGCCAAAACTTTTTTGTGGTCAATCCCCAGTCAATCTTCAGCTACATCGTAACTACTAATATGCCAATCTTGCTCCACTTTTTCAAAAATGGCATCCATTTTATCCGTAACTGGGTGCCCAAAATTTCCGGATTGAAAACGCTTAAACCAAATTTGTGCTACTCTCACAGACACTGCATTAGGTCCATAAACACCACAAATTTTTTTCGCGGCTTGCATTGCATTTTTAACTTTTTTTTAGTAAAATTTTAAAATTTATCAAATTTCTTCATTAGATTCACTCATCTTAACAGTAAGAAAACAAATGAAAATCACACATTTTACCTAATTTGAATCTATTTTTAAATTTTAACTTTTTAATAATACCAAAACCAGCCAGATACAAATGGTATAGCCAAAGAGATTTTATTATAAGTTCATACATACTATTTGCGAAAAGAGTTTTTCCCCAACCTATTAGTTCAATACCCATTGAAGGTTATTGTGAAAGTTATTTTTTAATTTTTTTGATGAATAGCAACCGTAGATGGTAATCAACACTGAGTTACATAATAAGCCCGCAGGTCTGTGACACTATCCATCAGGCACTTTGGCGGATAAGCGTAAGCCCATGTTATAAAAAAAATAATTTCATACGCATTTTATTATAGACGACGACTATGCGTTATCATGCGACAAGTTCCTGTCACAAAGACGGCGGTGACAATGTCTCTTATCACTGTTGGCACTTTTTATCGTATGAAGCGTCAAGCACAGATTGCTAAATTGGCGCCGTAGCCTCTGTTAAAATTCGAGCGTCTACAATAGTTAGACATTTATATAACTAATCTCGATTGCTTCTATTACCTTATATGGAACAAAGAATTTTTCTCCCTCTTGTAAAAATGGGTCACATATTTTAAATCGCTGAGTAACATAGATAGTTGGTGAGAGTTCCTCGCTTTTTGGGAGTATTATTTTGCAATACTGGTCCTTAATGCCAATGTATAAAGAGAAGCAAAAGACGAAACAAAGAAAGAGGTTAAAGTCCGGTTACCTGATTTTTAGGGTTCCATACCCGAAGGATGCCCAACGGAACCCTATTACTAAGCCTTCGCTGTCTGTCTGTCACAGGGGTCTACAGCTTTAACCGCAACAGGTAAAAAAATTAAATTTTCACAGAATACGTGTTATTATGGCCTCTATTACGACTAACAATAAAAAAGAAAATACAAATTAAAAAAGTTAAACTCATGTTAACGTCGGACTCGCAATTTGAAAAATTATTAGAGACTAGCTTTTGCCCGCGGCTCCGGCCGTGTGTTATTCGGTTTAACGATATGCTTTTTTCCGAGATAAAAAGTAACCTATGTGTTAAGTTGGGGTATAAGCTATATCCATTCTAAATTTCATCCAAATCTGTCCAGCCGTTTCAGCGTGAAAGAGTAACAAACATACACACACACACACACACACACAAACTTTCGCATTTATAATATTAGTAGGATGGTAACGCTAGTTGTAAGGAATGTACGGGAGAATTTCTGTCGGTCAGTAATTTTAAAACATTCAAATACAAATTTTATTTTTCTCAAATGTTAGTAGGTACAAACAAAAAACTAGCCTATGGTTAACTTTAAAAAAAATCTTATGTAATGTTAACTTAAAATACACATTAAGTAACTGAAATATTATCCATATTTAAAATTTTGTACAAACTAACTTGATACCCGTCACTGAATAGAATATGCGTGCTCCCATACCAGAATTCTCCGTTTCATGGGATGCACAAAAAGTGTTTTTTGCCAGAAGGCGCCCACCCGTGCTAACTTAAATAAATTAAACTTTAATCTAAATATGTTTTTATAAAAATATATTCATATTGACACATCCTTTCGGGACACGCTGTATATCTTGTAGCTTTCTTAAAATTACTTACTCTAAATGCCTGTATGCCAGTTTATCTTTCAGAGTATATTAAAGAAGATTTTGATGTCACAGTAACACTATTTATCTTCTGCCTAAGTAATATTAAAAGTGTGATTTATGTATGTTTGCAAACGCTGTCTTTTTTAGGGTTCCGTACTTGAAGGGTGCCAAACGGATACCTAATACTAAGCCTCCGCTGTCTGTCTTTCTGTCTTTTTGTCCGTCTTTCCAGAGGTCTACAGCTTCAAACGTAATAGGGAAAAAAAATTTCACAGTATACGTGTTACCTATGGCCTCTATCAAGACAAGAAAAAATATAATAAAATAAAAATTAAAAAGTTACGCAAGGTGCCCATACAATAAATAGCGCCATCGATAGCGCGATGATAGATGGCGCTAAGAGAAGCTTGTTAACCTTTTTTGCACCGAGGTTCATTAGTAAGATGATAGATGGAACTAAAATCTTAAAGGCGGTCATTTTTTTTGTGTTGGTACCATAATGTTTTTGGGATTATGCACGCTGGGTGTAAAAATACAGGTATCACGGCATGAAACTACATAATGTACTGATCATAGTGAACGACTTCCTCAATGAAACTTACCAGCGGATATGAAATAGTAGTTTATGTTTTAAGTGTGGTAAGAAGGCAATGGCTTAGGGGGACGATTTTAAACACGAGCGATAAGCGATTTAACGAGTAACTTGTTGCCCTTACCCACGTTTATCATACTACGTTTCTGAATGCGTGATGTGAGTAAATAAATGAAACGTAATTGAAGAAACGAATAAGCAATAAATAATCCAAATGAACTTTATTGGGCATTTTTTTTCTATATGCAAGTTGCCAACTTAACGGAAATAAGCTGCTTTCCGTTTGATGCGTTTGAATCCTGTTTTCAGTCATAACTATACCTTACTGTCAGTGGTTGTTTCTTTCAAGTATATCTATTGTACACAAGAAAAGACTGGCAACTTTTCTGCAATCAATTTAAGAAATAAAAATAGAGCTCTAGAGTGGTAAAGTTGACTTTGACAACAAAATTTTGAAAACCTGCTCTGACTTTCGTATAGGCAGGTCCATTTTTAGGGTCTCATACCAGAAGGGTGACAAACGGGACCCTATTACAAGCCTCCGCTGTCTGTCTGTCTATCCGTCTGTCACAGGGCTCTACAGCTTCAGCCGTAATACGTAGACAGTCAAATTTTTTACAGAATATATAAGTATGACTTCTTTCACACCGGTCAAGTGCGAGTAGGACTCGCGCCTGAGGGTTCTGTACGTGGGACGCACTATAAGTTTCCGGAATGAATATGAAAAAATACTATTAAAGGTACAAAATTAATTTATTGTTTTTCAAAATAATCTCCCTTGGCGTCTATGCACTTTTTCATTCGATCAAACCAGTTTTGAAAACTTTTGTGCCACTCCCCTGTGGTGACCTCTGAAACGTGTGTTTCATACTCCTCGACAACCTCTTCTGGTGATGAAAATCGTTGACCGCGTAATTGGTTCTTAATTTTTGGGAACAGAAAAAAGTCACAAGGTGCCAGGTCGGGACTGTATGCAGGATGACTCATGAGTTCTACATTTTTCGTCTTCAAAAAGTCGTTTGTCTGTCTGGCCGTGTGAGAACTAGCATTGTCGTGGTGCAGGTCGTGTACCAGTCACTATTCACGGTACGACGATTCTCTAAAGCAACAGTAGCCACGTGTCCAGTTTTATTAAAAAAAGAAGCAATCATCCGCTTAGATGCACTTTTCACGCGCGCCACTTTGGTTGGTTTCGGCTCATCTTGAAAGACCCATACGCTCGATTGCTGCTTTGTTTTGGGATCGTAGCAATAAATCCATGTTTCGTCACCTGTTACTATGTCCCACACCAAATTTGACGCACCTTCGTTGAATCTGGTAAGCATGGCACTGCACCAAGTGACGCGGTCCGTTTTTTGAGCCTCGGTCAAGTTGTGTGGGATCCACCGCGAGCACAGCTTTCTCACACCCAAATGTTTGTGTAGGATTGATTGTATTTGACTCATGCCTATTTCTAAGGATGCGCGAATTTCATGGTAGGTCACATGCCTGTCTGTTTCAATCATACGGCGCACAGCATCGATGTTTTTGTTGGTCACAGCGGTGGACGGCCGACCATCGCGAGATTCGTCACTGAGATTGATACGACCACGCTTGAATTCTGCAAACCAGCTATAAACGGTCGCCTTGCATGGTGCTTCATTGCCAAAAGCTGTTTCAAGCCGAGCGATGCTCTGTTGAGCTGTCAAACTTAAAATCGTAGAAAATCATACTACGAAAATTTTCCCGAGTTAAATCCATGTTGATGCAGACACACAATTTTTTAAATGGCGCCACAAGGTAAAAACAAAAGACAGTCAGATGAAACAAACTGCATTCTACAGCCAAAGAGTTCTATTTTCAAATGTTGCAATAAATTTTTAAATATTGTTTATGTAAGTGGCCAGTTCCGGAAACTTTTAGTGTTACCTATGTAGCAATAAAATAAGTTGATAGACTTAAATGATTCGAATAAAAATGACAAACTTATCATTACCTTGAAAATGTATGAGTAATCTTATCAGTAATAATAATTGATTGACCATAAAAGATGCATTGTTACATGGAAAGTTTGCTTTGCAAAATAACATTTTTCGATTCAAGGATCCGTTTGTGACATGTATTTTCAACTTTAAAGTGCAAATTTTTGTTAGTCATGTATGTTCTACTATCTAGGTACCAACGAATTTTTATTTTTGTGCACGTGAAAAAAATCACGGTCGTAGTATATGTATATAACGAAATTAAAAGGAAAACTATCACAGCTAAGTACGTTTTAGAAATTTACAAATTATTGTTGACCAACTTTTAACAATATGTTTCAAACATTTTAATAAGTGATAAGTTTGTAATTTTTATTCAAATCATTCAAGAATATCAACTTATTTATAATGCTATGGAACTCACAGGCTCGAGTCCCACGCACACTTGGTACTCTTTGATTAAACATTTTTGAACTCCATTAATATTTAAAATATATTGTCATAAAATAATGGACTCTACTGACAAGGTTTAAATATTTAAAACGAAAACACCCAATCAATTTCATTGGCTATTCCCATGTTCAAATACTGCGCATGGAGAATTACTGGAGAATGATTGTTGCGGCCGTAATGACCCCTACAAAATAACAAATACAGCCTTTTCAACAAAATCGTTACAGTAGAACATAAAAGAACCTTTAAAAGGTAGGGAAATATCCTAATAGTTCACCAGCGTACTTAGAAAATGTAAGAATAAAAGGCTAAAGACTTTCCTTTTGTACCCTCGATTTCTTTTGTACTTTCTTTTTGCTTGAAACCTTTTCAGTGTTTACTTTTTCGGCCCATTTACCCAAGATGGCGGCGGGCGATGCTGATTCGGAAAATCAAGCATTCAATTACTCCCAAAAATTAAGAAAGTCAAGTAGAAAGAAGATTCTTAAACGGTAACTAAATAAGTTTCTACGTTTGCGTACCTTTCGGCGTTTGGGTTTCGGTTCGTTGGTTTGGATTTCAATTTTATCTTAAGGTGGTTGCGACAGGTTTCCCTAGGGCCGCGTTCATAAGCCAGGGGTCGCTATGTGGATTCTAATGCTATCTCTGTCGCACGCTTTGCTAATTGTATACGCTATCCTGCTGTCAGTGTTGGAACCTGACGAAATTCATAATTTATGAACGGCCATCAGGTGCGCGCGTCTCACTCACTCGCAAGACTCGTCCCGTATTAATCTCTCCGTTGCTCGACGGGGAATCAAGTTGCGAACGCGCTAAAGTATACCTAAATAATTTATTACAATTATCATAACAAAAAATTCTTCAAAAACAATCAAGAGTAATCCTTCTTAGGGTTTCGTAGTCTGACAACGAACCCTTATAGTTTCATCATGTCCGTCTGTCCGCCCGACTGCCCGCGGCTAAGCTCAGGGACTATTAGTACTAGAAAGCTGTAATTTGGTATACATATTAATCACGCCGACAAAACGTTAAAAAAATCTCGAAAAAAATCAATGTTGGAATCTAGGTATTTGGTAGTAGTTACTTTTTCTAAGGATGTACATTTACATGTCTTATTTCCATTACACGTGTGTGCAATAAGTTATTTTTTTTTGTATTGTGTTGATTTTAATAAAGAAAAGGTAATGCAATTATTGTTATTATTTACATGTTACGTAGGACGATTCGTTTGTAACCAATATATAACTTGACAAAGACCATCTTCAGCCAAGGTTCTGTCCTACTGCTTCCATGAAACAGCAACGCCGTGTCGTCAGCGTAAGAAAAAACTCATTTGTTAGTTTAATATTAGTGAGATCATTTATGTAAATAAGAAATAGGGTAGGTCCTAAAACACTACTCTATGGGACACCATATTGGGTGCTGGGTTCATCCGAACTAAAAGTGTTTTATCTAGTTTGACATGCTGTGTTCTATGTTGAATATAATCCGACAGAAGGTCCAGGAAATTACTACAAATAACAAGCTTCTCAAGTTTACGTGTAAGAATGAGGACAGTGTTGACCGCTTCTTTGAGGTCAAGAAAAATACAAGTCTTGGCCAGTCTTAGAAACTTTGTTGGAGTATTATCCCAGCCACTAGCTAAATCAGATTTAAGATTAGGTAGTATTGATTATATTTCACTAACTGTTGGTTCTATTACGCCCATTGATTATTTTTTAATGGGAAGTGAAGCAAGATACTTATACAGATATGGTTACTTTCAGGAGTTGTGATTTGTTCAGCGAGCAATTTTCCTGCATTTTTAAAGTGTCTATTTATCATTACAGCAGAATTTATGCGAGAACTTTTTAAGTTTAGAAGTTCATTATATATTCGGTAAGTGATGTTGAGAATTTAATTATTTTTATCATTTTTTTGGTTTTGTAACCTATTTCTATTTTTAATGCACTTTACAATACCCGGCGTGATCCAAAGTTTTAAAATTCATTTGTTATATGTTATCTTTAATATTTTTGTATTAGAATTTAATGACACTGATGTGAGCTCAATCAATGTATCAGTCAATGTATTTGTGTCATTAATTTGCACAAGTTCAGAAAACTCGGTTTTTGTTAGAGATACTAGTGCTTTAGTATAGTTGATTACCGTTTTTGTTCTGTTTGTAATTTTCAAGCTTGATTCTATGTATATGTTTACGAGAATCATATAATGATCCGTTACAGTCTTTGTAAGAACTGCTATTACTGCTGAGAGATTGTTCGGGCCTAAGTTAGTAATTACATGATCTAGGCAATTATTTAATCTAGTACTAAGTAGGTGACTAGGTAGCAGACTGGCTAGCTAGCATATCAAGATATTTATTACAACGGTTGTCAGTACTTCCTTACATGATATCGATTTTCATGTCATGCTATAAATACACTTTTTCTGAGATTACAGTACATGTGATACTAACGAGGAAGGCAAAGGAAACTTAGCCCATACAGCCATTTCTGAGGTTTAATATCAAATACCAATGAGGTTTTAATATATTGTTCTCCAATACGTAGAAAACAACAACGAGGTTATAGTCAACATTATTTTCGGCCAGGTATTGTCTATGGCTTACAGCGCAATGGACTCAGTCTTTCAATGGATGAACTGAACTGTTTGTTGCGCCATAGTTTTCGAGGAAATGTATTAATTACTTAATGTGGTTTTATGGGTCAAAATAATTATTTTGCCCAAAAATTTTTGACAGCAAGGATGGTGATGATGGAAATAACGACGACGGAAACTACGTATGTATTTAGAACAAGCTTTTACAAGAAAAATCAAAAATGGCTAACGAAAAACTTACCAAGATTATGAAAACAAGTTAGTAGGCATGCGTTTAGATAAAGTACTTTATGAAACTATACATAACTAGGTATTAAAACACTCGTGTTTTTAATAACCTTTTTATGTACCAGTTTCATAAACTACTATTGTGATATCGGCATTTGATGGTGACCTATAGATACATAAAATTGTTAAGTTTGGGAGTCTGACTTCGAGGCATGATGCTTCGGGTAAGAAAACTAAAGAAAACTTTGTTAATATTTTTTTGTAATATTTTTTTACGATCATTTATAAAGTAAAGCATAAAATAACACATTCTTGCTAGAAATGCCTACTTGATACTAAACTATAGTGGCGTAGTTTATTTTAAACTTTTTATAAAAAAATAAGAAAAACATTAAGTGTAGAACTTGTGGGCTTAAGGCTCAAAATAATTTATCATTATGTTGAAACTGCTTTATCCATATCTGAAATGGCTGTGATAGACAAACGGACGAACTGATACAGGATTCACACTTCACAAATAACTGTTCTCATTTTTGATTACGAAACCTTAAATAATTTGGCCAAGTGCAAGTTGGACTCGTGCACAAAGTGTTCCGTACCGCCACATAATACAGGTAAGGAACCCTAAACACATTATGTAGAAATAACAACAATAAAGATGTCAAGCCAATATCACAAGACGACAAAAAACAAGGTGTAAAAATGATAGCGCCTGACAAACAATTCGGCACGCTTTGAGTACGCAACCCAATTTTTATTATTTACTGTTTCACTTTAGGATATTTACTACGAATACAATTTGAACAAATTTGAATCTTGTATGTATTACTGTTTTTAAGATAGAGTTGAAACAAGTACCGTTGAAAAAGTGCGACGTTTTCAGTGTTTTTTGTACTTTTATATAATAAAAAAAAATTTTTTTTATTTCAATCTACTATCGTGATATAAGTAAGCTATAAGGACACGTATTTTATGAAAATTCCAAATGTCTACCTATAACGGCTGAAGCTTTAGAATCTGTGACCTCCTTAATCTGTTCTGTGCCTTGACAGACGGACAGACAGAAAGCGGAGGTTTAGTAATAGGCTCCCCTTTGGCAGCCTTCGGGTACGAAACTCTAAAAATTGTCGTTGTTACGAGGGTACACAACTATGGACTGTTTCAGAGACGGTTCTAAGCGGTTGTCTTCATCGTATTCGGAACGTACCACCCAAATAGAATCAAAGTAACAAATATTTTTGTTTAGTTTTATTCATATTTAATATAATAGAACTAGCACTTACTTTTTATACCTTATTAAGCCGTTTACCTTATCGGATTTTTTGGTCACCCTGCCTAAATTTTTTAGGCATCATAAATAGATTTACTTACCTCTTAATCTATATTAATAATAAAGTGGCAAGAAAGTCGTGTCCGTACATTGAATATTTTTGCGAAATTTCAATTGAAATGTGTTATTAGTATTGTAATGAGACCAAAATTAAAATTTTTAGAATGTTGTCTATTGGTCTGTCTGTTTGTCTGTCTGTCTGTCTGTCTGTATGTATGTATGTTCCGTTTTAACTCGAGAACCAATTAACCCTGCTCAACATATACGCTGTAAGGCTTGCTCATAAAATAACCACCAAGCTGAAAACGGGGCAGATATAAAAAAACGAGGGTGGAGCCGGGGGCAAAGGCTCGTCCAATAATAATTTACAAGTTAATCACGTGATCGCTCTGACGGCAGAATAAAACTAAAAACTAAACTACCACTAGTGGCGGACTTGACACTTCCAATAATAAAAGGAAATAAGAATTTATTGAAAAAATAAGTAAAATATTTGAATAGGTTTATTCAATGATTCTTGGTTAAGAAAATATATTTGCCGAAAAGTAAACCTTTCTCACTAAGTCTTTTATCAAATTCATCTTTATCCGTGGGAATTGGGCCGTGGTGTGTGTAATTATAGTAGAGCTATTGATTTGTGTTATAAGAGACGCTGATTTAAATATGCCATAATACGCCACAAAGAAAATCAATAGTTAAAAATATCGCAGGTAATAGACAGGCAGCGTTAATAATGCTACAACGCTACTAGTTATACCGAAAAAATGAACTCTTAATGAACATAACGGCGCATATGGTGAAAACGGGCTTGTCTTAACAATAAATATCTGCAGTTTGAATACCAACAAATTGGTATTAAAAAAAAATAAAAAAATATATTATACAGGTTGAAAATGAACCCCCAGCTTTATTGAAATCTATGAATCAGAATCACTAATAGAACACAAAACCGCAAAAAAACAAGTTATTTTTTCAATATTTCGAATGAATTGCCAACCTACACGGCGCAACATGTGACTGACCATAGACCGTACCTATTCCAGGCGGTAAATAATGCACATAGCATAGGCTATGTAAACGTAGGTTTTGTAGAGCGCGTCGTCGTCTCTGTCACCAGAGTATTAGTGCTTCTTTTGACGGTCAATAACTTTTTTTTAAATACGAATCATGGCAAAAGTAACAAAACATGTATTTTTTTATTTCGAACATAAAACAGTTTCCTTTGTTATAGCTAGAGGTATTCATTGTCAACCGGTATATTGGTTATACCGCTCTACGAGGCGGAAGCTACATTACATAGCCTTATGTGCATTATTTGCCGGCGGGAATATGTACGGTCTATTCTCAGTCACAAGTCGCGTCGCGTAGGTTGACCATTCTGTCGAAATTTAAGAACCAAAAAAAAAAACTTTTTTTATGGTTTTGTGTTCTTTTTGTTATTTCGATTCATAGATTTCAATAAAGCTTCCTAGTTCATTTTCAACCTGTTAAAGGTGACTTTCGTTTATACAGGCTGTAAATAGAGTGCGACCATTCGCAAATAGGGTAATTGAACCTTGGTCACAAACTAACTACTTGACCACTAACCGAGTCTTCAGCATGAATTTGGCTCTGTAAACGAAAATCACCTTATTGTAATATATGTATATTTTTGTGGGTGATTTTTATTTGTGATTTCGTACGAGGCATGAAAACAAACAATAAAAAAAAAATTTACTAGAAATTTGTTATCATGGTAAATTCGCACTCAAATCAATAACCAATCTAAAGTTCAAGCTAAGTTATGTTTCTAACCCATCACCTTCAACAAGTTGAAACTTAACCCGTTGGAAAACGCGCGTTTTTGCAAATTTGCAAATTTTCCCGCCAATTTTGTTTTGGGCTATATCTCCGGAACTAGTTGTCCAATTCTCAAATTTACTACAAAAAAACATTTTTTTTTTCTTGGGGAAAGTGGGGGGGGTGGCTTTCTCCTTGAAAAAATCTTAGTTATATATATAAATATATGTATGTATACTATATATATGTCTATTAAAATTTTATAATATTGTAAAAAAATAAAAAAAATATAATTCTATACATATATTTAAAAAAAAAATTACAATCCACAACTTTTTTTTTATTATTATAACAATTTTTTTTTATTTTTTTTTTTGCTCATCTTAATAGCTTTCCAAAATATCTATATCATTAGGTTTATAATATATTAACTAACAATAATATTTTTTTTATATAATTTGGCCTAGGCGTGACGATCGTCTCGACTGTGACTCTACGGGACGCAGAAGTTGATGTTTGTAAAATCCTAATGCTCAGTTTACATCTCGGAAATGAATAAAAATTATATAATGTTACCGTCCAGTTTTCGCAGAAACTAGTTTGGCCTAGGCCATAGTGGTTTTGGATTGTCATAAAAATAGCTACGATTGGTCGCTTCTCGACATAACTAACTTCTTACCTAATCTATCAGCCCTCTTCTGCACATTCATACTGGAGGCTTGGTAAGTGATCAAAAACACTTTTTGCTCGTGTTTCAAAATAAAATGTTGAGTAATTGACTCGGGGCTGGGCTTGCGTTTGTAGGGAACACGAGAGGAATAATTTACGAATTTCATAAAAAGGGTCATGGAACCTTAACACTGAGCATTTACCAAGTCTCCAGTATGAATTTAGCTGCATAAAAAATAAATATCACCTTATATATGATTTAGTACCGTGTGGATGTCTGGTTGTCGGTGTGGGCAGATGCTTTTCGACTAAAATATTTGTTAACTTTTTGACGTTGAAAAAAATGTCGGCCGTGGTGAAATGTTTGCTTCTGAAAATAAATTTTATTTCATGAATACACGAGGGTGTCAAAGGTAATTCCGAAAATTGATTGTGAATCGCAAAGCTTTATATGAAGGTATAAGGCTGAAATTCATTCATTCCAATTCTGTGTGGAATAATACTTGAACAACTGAATTTTACACTTTTGTTTAATACATTTCGTATGGCACCTTTTTGCTTTAGTGTTGCAAAACACTTTCTTTTTATGCATAAAAACCATTGTCACTCTGTTCTCGCCGTATTTTGTTTCCACAAATCGGCCAATGTATCAAACCTTAGTTTGTAGCTTTACGTGATTAATTAAGTAACTTATAAAATCAAATGTAGATTTTTCTTAGATCCTCCGCTGTTGTCTATTAAAATTCAAGTAATGATGGATTTTCTTTTTTGTTACATTTACTCAATTCTGCTAACTTATTTGAGATAGTGGCGTGGAAACCTGTTTGACCTGGTGCAAAATTCATTGTCAGTCGTTACTTTTTAGCTTTTTTTTGAAAACCTTTTTGTTGCTTTGGCATGTATATTGTTGTTATTAGCAAGTAATTAAATGGTATTTTTGTAAATATTAATATTCGGTCAGCAAAAAACAGCTAAGAAGTTTTTTTGACAGCACAAAATGTTTTTGTCAGCCGTAAAGAATTACCTGGTCAGCAACTAAATTAAGGATTATCAGAAAATAATAAGATACTTGGGCAGCTTTATAATGTATTATGTTTGCAAAATAAATAGTCCTCATACTAAATTATTATTCAGTCAGCAGGATTATACCTACAGTCGACTAGCATAAAAATATTTTTTATAAGTTATAATCTCTAAGAGCCTGCATTAAAAATTGTGGCCAGCTAACAATTTAAGATTAGTCCGTTTTTATTGAAAAAGCAGCAATGATCGCTTAAAGTGAGTGGAGTTTCGCATGTCATTCAAAGAATTGTTGCATTGAGAATAACGTTTACAATTATTTTGGATGTTTGTCGTTTGATTTATTCAATTTATTATTATTTTGTGACCTCTTTGACTGATAGCTTTATTAAAAACGAGCCTCTGCCCTTGGCTCCGCCCGCGTTTATTCAAGATCTGCCCTGTTTTTGGCTTAAACGTCATTTTATGAACACCACTTATAAAGTCTATATGTGTGTATATTGACAGGGTCCCTACAATGCTAATAAAAAAACCACATACACTTCCGTTGAATACATAGAGACAAAAATTTTAAAAAATGTGGTTTTAGGCCTCATTACAATCTAAACATAAAAATTAATAATAATTTAAAATTTCGAGAAAATGTTTATTGTACAGAGAAGACTTTTTTAATACTTTATTATTTGTAGATAGATTCGTTTAATTTTTTTTTCTATTTAATTTCAAATTGTACGTAATGTCAGTTCATTAATTAATGCATTACATTATCTTACAATAGTAAAATTGCACACTCTTCTTGCCGTAGAAATAAAATTAATCAGTCAATCACGATTATTTTTAAAGCCTACCAAAATTTTATAAAGTCCAAATCACGATTTACTGCTGTATTACTAATTTTGCTGTAGATATATTTAATTTCCTATGAGATCAAATTTAAGACTGCTCAATGACACATTACTTGCTGATCAATTTAGTTATTTTTGCCGACCACTAGAAACAGCTCAATTCACATTGTTTAATGACAAAATATATTTTGGAGCTTACCAAAACCACTTTAGTTAGCTAAAAATTCAAATGATAGCCGTTGTTATTTACCGTAGTGTTTTATGGTTCCACACCCGTATTGTGGGATGGTACAGAAACCCTTTTGCGCGAGTCTGACTTGCACTTGGCCAAATTATTTTGTTTCCTATGATTCATCAATCCATCAGCCTATTTCGTCCACTGCTGGACATAGGCCTTTCCAGGATTTCACCACTCTTGGCAGTCCTCCTGGAAGAAATGCCCATACTCACACACGCTGGGCAGGCGGGTTGGTGAGCGCGGTGCCGAAATCCTTGCACCAGTGACGCCGCTGCCCGTCACCAGTCGGCCCGGCAATTGGGGATGGATATACCGCCATCCATCGGTCCCAGGCAATGGTGGGCCGCCTGGTTTTGCCTGAGAGCTGTTCTCTTACTCTCCCCCGAATAACTTCGGGAGGATTTGCGAGTAAGATGGTGGTACCTCCACAGTCGAGCCCGGCATCAGCTATACCACCTATTTTTCCTATGAACCAGATACCTATTAAGAATACCAAATTTTAGGATGTAATGTAAGCCCACTCTTATTCTAAATATCTGTGTTAGACACTATGGACATGATCTAAATGAAATTGGGCCCCTATACACAAGCAACTCTATATCTAAACTGGTACAAATACCTATATTGCTTAAGATGTATCAGCAACACGCAACCAATTTGCAAGGTGTTGCTATACCAATGAATGATTTAACAGCAAAATCCAATTTTCTCTATCTACCCTCCTTATTGATAATACGTAACTAAATATTGCCACACCTACCGTATACACGGGTATATTGTCATCCCATGAATAACACATTAAGGTGGAAATCCACGGATACGTGTGTTGGCGGTGATAGATTTATCACTCCCATAAGCCTTTAGCCAATAGAACGTTTATTTCGCGTCAACTTGACTGTTTGTCGCGTTAGGTTTTACCAGTCTAGTATAAAGATAGAATTATTGTCGCAGCCAACCCAAAACAAGCAAATTTACTTACTGAAAAAAAAAAACTTTTTTTTTTCCTTATATGGACTGCTCATCTCTATTGTTTTAACTCTTTTAAGCAAATTTCATACAAAATATTTTTTTTTTAATTCAAATTCATTCTTTGATCAGCAAAAAATTTGGTTCATGTTTTCTAGCAGGTCACGAATATACCTTGTCCGTACTATCAAGAATAGTTCCGATGAGATACATTTTATTTTTATTTCTTTTAAAATTTTATGCAATAATCTGCAATAAACTTGTTTATGTAATATTGTAACACAAATGCTTTTATAGAACATTTTCAAGAATTTTACACTTGCAATCTTTTCGTTTTAAGGCTACTTTGCTTGTTGGGTATTGTCCTCTATATTACACACATGCTTGTAGTGTAATGCTACACCAGGTTAAAGTTAATACACTTTTAAAGTTGACACACTTTTGTTCTTAATTTCTTTAAAATTGTTTTTGGTATAATCTGCACTATTCTCCTCGATATAACATATATGCTTGTAGGAGAGTGCTAGGTTAATTTTACTTGGAAAATTTAACCAAACTACCAAATTAGCTAAAATTCTCTCCAGTGAGTCGCCAAGTTTTCTCGTCGCGGTGGCGACAAGGGTTTTATTAGATGAGGGAATATTTTACCTATTTTTACGGATCTTCGTGTATTTTACCACAAAGTCGGCGTTATTTCCACCAGCTGCTTCCCTAACAAAGATATAGAGGGATTTTCGGGGCTCACGGACATAAATAGATGACCATTTTCGTTTATTTATCTCTATGTTCTATATAATAATCCTAGGAAGTAGGGCCCTAGTGGACAAACTTGACTTACATACCTTACCCCAAGTTTGCTTCAATAATATACCACTACCTTACTGTACCGAGGTAAAAAATTTGGGTTTGCACATTAGAAATAACATGTCTTGGGATTTGCATGTGTCTGAAAGCAGCAAAAAAATATTTGCATCTTTGCATGCTCTTAAACGCATGCAAAAGTTTCTGCCATACTCTGCTAAAGTTACTCTTGTTAATTCATTGTTGCTCCCCATCTTAGATTATGCGGATGTATGCTATCCCGACCTCACTATGGAACTTTTTAATAAGCTTGACCGCCTTCTCAACTTATGCATTCGTTACATATTCGGACTGCGTAAGTATGATCACATTTCCAAATTCCGCACTGAACTCAATTGGCTTAATATCAGGTTCCGTAGAGATTCCCATATTTTGACGTTTCTTTATGGTATTCTCCATAACCCTAGTTCCCCATCTTATCTTAAAGAACGTTTTGTGCCCCTTTCGTCCCTCGACCGCAATCAGCGTCCTAGCAAGGCTTGGCTTCTTCGCACACCTGAGCATAGTTCATGCATGTATACAAATTCTTTTACCGTGAGTGCAATACGCTTAT
Source organism: Ypsolopha scabrella (assembly GCA_910592155.1). Lineage (NCBI taxonomy): Eukaryota > Metazoa > Arthropoda > Insecta > Lepidoptera > Ypsolophidae > Ypsolopha > Ypsolopha scabrella. The sequence continues at coordinate 19,558,956 of OU342983.1, forward strand.
GGAACCGTTTGCCGCTACACATCCGTGAAGCTTCATCTGTGTCAGTCTTCAAGACTAAGATAAAGCAACACTTTCTTGATTTGCAGAACGATCCATGATAAATTAAATCTTTTGTTTATAATGATTTGAGTTGTTCGATCAATTCTCCTCAATAAAGCTATCGACGAGTCTTTGAGTACTTATGTATGTAAACTTGCAAGTAGTATATGTATTTTATCACATTATGTTGTTAGTTCTTAATATTGTATATGTTTATTAGGATGTAGTGTAATATTATAATTTATTGAATATTTTAGTGACAAATAATATATCTATTTAAAATTGTATCTATACTATTCTGACATCATGGCACTACCCCCAACAACTTCCCCATTGCCAAAGGTTAGCTGGTAGAAAATACTAAATAGTATTAAGCTCGCCTGTGTACAAAAATTTTATAGTGTGCAATAAAGAATTTTATTATTATTATTATTATTATGTTCTAGAAAACTCAAAGACTGCATCTTTCTTGGGCTCTCTTAAAATACAAAAACACTTTTATCAAAGACTGGAATATAATTGAAAAAATTAAACATTTGCGATAATTGACAACCCGAAAACCCTGACGAGAAATAACAAAACCAAGCTTTGAGAACTTCCTTTCATAACACTAAAAAGTAATTAAAATAAAATATTTAAAATAAACTATGATAGAAATAAATTTCTACAGTATTTTCTAAACACTTGGTGATTTATACATCGCAAGGAGGTAACAAATTGAATTTTTACCATGTCATTGCGGTATAGAAAATCAGAAAAGTAAAACTTGAGGAGCTCTGAACCGGGACTCAAACCCGGGACCTCTCGCTTACCGGGCGGTTGCGGTATGAGAAAGCACATGGGTGTGTTGAGAACTGGATAGCTCAGTGTTAGAGCAACCGCCCGGTAAGCGAGAGGTCCCGGGTTCGAGTCCCGGTTCAGAGCTCCTCATGTCCAGATTTACTTTTCTGATTTTCTATACCGCAATGACATGGTTAAAAATTTAATAAAGTAGGTAAGTAAACCTTTTTTTAAACATTTTTTAAGCCATGGACTAAAACGAATAAAGTACGTTCAGATCGCTGCAACTGATTTAATATTTTACGTTGAATTATTTGTTTAGAAAAGTTTAACGCACGAATTGTATACAAAATACATACTTCTGCAAGTACATAGTTACAAATCAATAACCCTCTAATGTAATTATTCGGTCTTATTACACGTAGAAACATTTTACGTAATAAGCATACAATCTAAACTTATTCGTTTTAATTCATGGATTAAACAAAAGTTTGTGTTTACTAGATTTGATACAAATGATACGTGTACACATTTATTATGGCTTTACCTTGGATTATATAGATATGACATTATTCTGATTCAAATTAAACTTTTAATTGTATGAAACATTGAAATATCATGACATGACATGACCTACCTCCAAAACTATCCCTGACGAAGTCGGCAATACACAATGTCTTATGGTTTTTGAACGCAACCTGGCTCGATTTGTTGATGGTATTTGTATTGTATTATGTTTGTAAAAATTGACCCTTATAATGCCATACTTGTCTTGTTTGTTTGAATTATAATTTGTTTGCGTTGTGTTTTGACATTTATGTAGTTTTGTATATTAATTTGATTTGACCACCAGTGTATCATGTCTGCAGGTCAAAGTTGCATGATAGATATTTGCTTTTTAGCTTTTCATTTGTGTTTTTTATTGCATGTGTAAAATATTTGTACGCCCTGCTGGGCAGAGCTGAGAAGAGACATAATATTGTTATTTACACGTAGGTGTGTGGCGTGTGTGGCAAAGTGCTAAAAGTAGTTTTATACCCTTGGTTCACAAATAAATAATCTTGAATCTTGATTTTTATTTTTATTTTATATTGTGCTTTTTAATGAAAACTATCGTTTTAATCCTCATTCGCAAGAGGACAGCTCTCAAACAGGCACAACCAGTTGGTCCATCATTGCCTGGGACCAATTCATGGTGGTATATCTTTTACGGTGAGAGTGATGAATGAGGTAATTATTAATAATTATCGGTGAGTATTAATAATTACCACATCATTTGGTGATTGTGATAAATTCGGGTAGAATAATCACTTTCACTGGCGATTATTGGTAATTCTCTTACGGGTTTGGGGAAAGTAATAAATCACAATCCTCTAATCGATTAAATTTTCACTTGTATTTCTATTAAAACTAGGGGGATCGCCTCGCTCCGCTCCGCTTCGCTCGGCTCCCTAAATGTATGATTACAACTAACCTAACACGCTCCTCCTTGCTTTGCTTCGCCCCGCTCGTCGTCGCACCTATTTTTAACTTTTGATGAAAGATTTTCGGTTTCTTATTTTACGATCTGCCCTATTCTACCATCTGCCAAACGACATATTCTCCCTCGCTGGCCCATAACGATGCTTTGATTCAAAATTCATTACTTTCACTACAGGCACGTAAAAATTATTAATAACCACCGGTGAATGTGACAAAATTACTTTCACCGTTTGGGTTGGTATGTAATAATAATCACTAAGAATTAATAATCCATCCCCAATAAACTGCTCCGAGGGTTTCGACACCGCGCTTACCAACCCGATTTGCCTTTGTCTTTAATTTAGTTTTTTTTCTAGAAACTCAAAGCGTGAACGTTAGGCAAATCCGATTGTTTTGAAGCTAGGAAAATGTTAAATTTAACTATTTCAGAAACTGCTTTTTCATAGTTTATACGTGTCACTTTTATTTAAAATTGTGAGCTAGTTTTTGTGGTTTATAAATTATTCCTATTTAATATATTTTATAATAAAAAAAAAACTTCTTTGGTTACACATCGAATTCATTGCAATTTAACTCATTGGAGAGAAAATACCTTAAAAGTACCTTTCGTTCCGTCTATTGTTGTATTTGCGCCTTTTTGCTACGACAAAGAATCAATTTGTGTAAAAAGTTTTAAAATTCTGCTTATAAGCTTTATTATTGACGCAGCTCATGGCAAAGAGTTAAAGGGTACAAAACCGGACAAATGCGAGTCGGACTCGCCCACCGAGGGTTCCGTTAAAGACTAGGTATATTTTTTATGATTTAATTGCAAATGTATAGTTTTCAGGTTTTTCCCAATACTTATAGTATAAGACGGTATTATTTGCCAAATTTCATAGTTCGTGGTAAACGGAAAATACCCTTTAAATTTTCATTCCCTTGACAATGTCAAAATATACATTTTTTGCGGCATAAAGGGCCGAATATTTTTTTAAGTTAACTTAGAAGTTTGATTTTTTCACAGCTTCAAGGCACTGTAGACGCGTACGCGTTTCCGAGATAAAGGGTCTTGACAGACAGTCGGACAACAAAGTGATCCTATAATAAGGCCTTCGTTTTTTCCTCTTCAGGTACGGAACCCTAAAAAACTGAAGCTTAATTATGAAGCTTTGCATATTTTTGTTTTTGAAGGTACAATTTTCTGTTAACTTTGATGTTCCTTGTACCCATTTATTTGACTTCAAAGAGTAACGAATATTTTAACAAAAGAAAATACCCTTTGTATCTGATTATTTAATCTCGCCCACACACCCGTATCCTGTAAAAATTCAAGCTTTCTAAAACCACCTGAGGTAAGGCGTTGTAAATGTAGTAGGTATATGATTATTTGCTTTTAGTGCGCAAGTGGAAGTTAAAGCTAGACCAAGCCGTACTAGATAGTCCGATAGAAATGAGTTTTTATGGACAGAGTAAACTATGTTAAAAAGGAACAGAGGTGCAATTGTGTAAGACAATCGTATTCAAATTCGATTGTCATATGGCTAAGTAAATTAACCCGTTTGATAATTGAAATCGTACATTTTTGGCTATCAAATTAATAAAACTGTCTAACAACCAAAAACGTACGATTTCAATTGTCAAACGGGCTAATTTGATTAGCGGAATGGCCATATGACAATAAAATTTGAATACCATGTTCTTACACAATTGCACCTCTGATCTTGGTCGACGGGTAGGTACATATTTTGTAAACGGTATGAATAACTCAAAGGGTAAAAAAAATGTCAAATCACTTTTGCAAAACCATATTTTATATTTTTATAACAATTTCAAAAATGTGAATAAATTTTATTAAATTACGAAGATTTTATTTCTTATTTTTGCAAAAAACGTTTTAAATTTATTTCACCATCATCATCAGTCCACTGCTGGACATAGGCTTTATTTATTTAAATTGTTGAAATTGTTATTAACCCGGCGAGAATGTGGTGCAGAATCGCGAGCCGAGGTAGAGGAGGGTCATTACGACCCTATATTTCATTTTAAGTTTTTATGTGTTTGTTTGTTTTTTTTAGTGTGGTTTTATGTTTGAACATTTTAATAATATATTATATTAAGGTTTACCATAAAAAAAAACATTTTACGGTACTAGTCATAAAGTTATATATTTTTTACTAAATGCCTGCAAAATAATCAGCTTTGACAGAAACCAAGGCTTTAAATTTAAAAAAAATTACAAAATGAAGTTTTTCTGGAGTTGATGCTTGTGATTGTTGGCATTTTTTATACATTTTTGATTGAAAAACACTTGTACTTGTCCACTTATAAGTTTTTCTCTTTTTGCTTATGATTATATGGTAGTTATAAACGAGATCTATTCTCTAAGATTACAAAAGTGACAAAAATAAATCTTACAAACTAGTTAATCGTCCATTGATAAGCTACATTCTTGGTAGGTAACGGTGCGCTCCACATAAATGTACATGTTCCTTCACAAACATGGTTAGTTTTGCGATGCCTAGCATAAGGACACACTTTGACACCTTTTCCGTACACCTGGTATTCTGCTCCCAACATTCTGCTCCCACCCATATTGCTCCCGTCGGACATATCCTCTTCGTCATCGATTTCCATCGTAATATAATGTATACGTTTTTCTTCAAGCTCCTCGTAGTTAATTTTAACCAATATCACCAAAAAATAATAATAAATCGATAAAAATAACAAAGGAAAATGACACAAAAGTACTACGTCGCGTATGATGTAGGGTTATATTTACCCTATTCTACGCTTGCGCACGCTTAGCTTTTTCTTCAGGCGCCGGCTGACTGAAAAACGGTGTGTGGTAGGCAGGGGGCATCATTAGCGACATCTATTGAGACAACCATAAACAGATTACATATACACAAATATTTTTTTTTCTAATTTTTTGTAAGTTTAGAAAGAAGTTATTTATTTTTACAATAAACTCTTAATTTTTTTTTCTTGAAAATTGGGCTGTTACGTAACAATTTAAGTATTTTTTATTTTATAGAGGTATAGCACCGTTCTGTGTCGAAAGCCGTGGACTCAGAGCGGGCGGTGTCTATTCAAAGAACTGTTGGCGAGTTTCATTGACGCCTCTGGTAACCCAAGGGCTGGGGCTTACCTCAGCCAGACGATCATCCTGGCGATCCAGAGGCGGTCTTGAATTTTTTTAAATTTAATCTGATGGTTAAGGGCGTATTTATTTATTTATATTGGTAAAAAAACAATTTTTTTTTTACATTTGATTTCATATAGCTAGATAGGTTTTATATTTATATATGCTTTAATTTTTATAAATTGAGTTTGATTGTTTGTCAAATAAATAACAAATATTTTATAAGATTAAATTCACACTTACTTATTATGATATATGGCAAAATCTAAACATCATTTAAAGTTATTACATATTACAAACTCGAAAAAGATCAGTCAAAACAAACTTACTTCAAATTCAGTTTCTATTAATCTTTTCCAGTTTGTATGAAATCAAAATCATGTTCACACTGTTTGTGATAAATAGAATTGTACATTATGAAATGCACAATCAGCATGCCCGGAAATAAAGATTAATAGTCGCTTGTCTGCGCAGATGAGATAAAAATGTAATAAAGGTATAAGGGTAGAACAATGCTCTTTTCTCAAGAATTACAAATGGCGTGTAGGTTTCGCTTCCGGTGGATTTGTAACCAAAATTAGACTCTATCTAATGGAAATTTAAGTACGTTTTTGTGTAGAGTGGGCTATTTTCAGGGATGGGCTGATAAATGGAAGCATATTTGTATCGTTTCCATGTCTGTCTGATTTAAATTTGTATGTTGGAATATTGCCCGAATTTTAAAGGAAATGTTAGGAACTGCTTGAAACGCAACTACCTACAAATCTTATGGGAATTGCTACATACGAGTTTACTGTTGTAGTACAATATAATTTACGAGTTTTAAAGTGACATACATGATAAAAAGATTTCATGATATCCTTGTGTGAAAACAACCAAAGTGAGTTAATTTCCAAATATGCTCCGTATTTATTCAATTTTATCAGTATTATTTAAAAAACATGCGGGAATTTAGAGAAAAAAAAACTGAAAATCATCTAGTTCGTCAAACGGAGAATGAAAATTAATACTTGATATCCGTAATATATAATTATTGGACCTGCCGTGATAGCCTTACAAAAGGTAAAAAACCGGACAAGTGCAAGTTGGACTCGCCCACCGAGAGTTCCGTACAAATTAGTAAATAAAAAATATCTACAAAAAGATTTGGTTACCCGTACAATACCGCGCACACCGTTGCTTAAACGTTTCTAATTTTTTTCCTATACTTGTTGTATAAGACAGTATTACTTACCGAATTTCATAGTTCTAGGTCAACGGGAAATACCCTATACATTTTGATTCCCTTAAATTGAGAGTGTCGAAACATACTTTTTTTGCGGCATAAACGGCAGTGTCATTTTTTCACGTTAACTTCGAAGTTTAATTTTTTAACAGCTTCAAGGGACTGTAAATTTGAGTATATGGTGTGAAGGAAGGTTTTCTGGCACAAGCGAAGGAATAAATACGAAAATCATTTAATTCTTATTATTTTTTTTATAATAGCAATAGAATAAAATAGCTTGTAGACTAGATTGATAGATGTACTTGATATATGTATATCGCCATCATTTGATCGATAACGGCCCTTTACCGTAGGCCAAAATATAAAGAGTACATACAAATATATTTTATTTATTTATAGTTCAAATTAAAAGATTCAATTAAAAGAAATAATTAAAAGAAATAATAAGGCTCAAAAAGAGTAAAATATATGGGTATTCATAGATTGAAGCAAAAGAGGTGTATCAAGATCGTAGCAGATGGAAATCTGTACTCTCAGTTTACCCCTCTGTGAGACAGGCGTGAGTCGAATACTTATATGATAAATAAATACATATTCAAATGTTTTCCATCACTGACTTCGTATAAGTTAGCTACACAAACCGACAGAACATGGTATTTTTGTATTTATTTGCAGTTGGTAACTCAGGTCAAACCATTCCTGAGAAAAAGGCCTTTATCTACAGACAGACGGAAAACAATGTGATCCTATAAGCAATAACGATTCCGTTTTTCATCTTTAGGTTTAGTACCCAAAGGTACATTCAGAAGCCAAAAAAAAAAAATAAGGTGTTGTACAAATTGGTTTCCTTTGTGACAAGCTAATCCTGATTACTTTCAGTAAAAAACTAAATACGTAGTCTCTCAATAGAAGCTAATTTATTTTCGTAGTAAAGAATAAAAAAGGAAGCTAAGACATCTGGTTTGGGATAATTTGAAGATACAAAAGAGTTTTTTTTTTGTGGTTGCCATATTTGGAAAGTATTTTTAACTGTGATAGATTGGTGATTGTGATAGATCTATCGGAGATTGAAAATGACCGACATAGTCACGATAAAACGTTTAGCGTGCGCAGCGGAAGAATGTATTTTATTTCGCATTTTAACGGCAGTAACTAAATAGGAAAGTAGGAATGTAAATAAAAAACTTTACCCGTCCTACTTAGAGCAGCTACAAAGCAGACAAACTAATGAGTAGTTCTTGCATAATAAAGATGGTTTTGTCTATTTATTACCTAGAAATATTAGGTTTTTAGGTCTTTTAGGTTTTATATGTAAGTTAGAAAACTTGTTAACAGGATAGATATAACCACATCTAGGCATAAGAAGCAGACACGGTCGCAGCTCAAGATTTGGGGGGGGGTGGGGTCATCTTAGCTGAAGTACGGTTCAACAGGCCAATAAAATAGGTAAATCAAATATAGCAGATTTTTAATAAAATAAAAATGTAAAATTTCAATCACAAAATAAATGGATGCCTATAATGTTCTATAACTTTAATAGGGTTTGTAGCAGCCGCCAGCAACATCAACAACGAATATTTTGCGAGCTTTTCAGGTTTGAACCATTTAAATTACTTTTTACATTGTTATTTTGAATATTTTTGCCTTAGAAATTTCGTAAGCCGTCAAGTTTTAAGGGATTTTTTGAGTTGACGTGAATAATTTTGGGGGAGAGGTCATGACCCCTATGATCCCCCCCCCGCGGACCGCCACTGATAAGAAGCCGTTAACTATAAGCGTTACAGAGGTCGGCAGCTGTACAATGGCGGCTCGCAGATAAGCCAATATAATTTATACCGCTGAGGTGCGGGGTGAGGAAGTATAAATATCTCCGCGCCACTCTATTTGTCTCACGGCTACTGTTAAGTAGCGCCATCTGGTCGTTGGTAAAGGGACAACTCTTGGTCCAGTAGCTTCACACCTTATGTGTGAAGACTTGGCACATGCGCTTACGCATTCTAAATGTTTCCCTATAATGCCACCAGATGGAACTATTATTTGGCTTTATAAACCAACACAGAGAGGTCTCTTTCTCTTTGCCTCCGATCAAGCAACCATACCAGACGTGTACTAAACTGAATCAATTATAATCCGTGAATCTATCGGATTTCTTTTCTTTCCTCGTCCAACAGCTACACTCCTTGGATTCACAAAAGGCATTTTCCGGATTCTTCATCTCTTAATAATATTTATTTATTTATTTAACTTTCTTACAGCTATCTCTACAGGTCTGGACCTAAGACGATAGAGTGGCATAAATCAGTAATAATATATACAATAATTTTAAATTAACACCCTTGTACCAAATAACACATAATAATTACAATATAACACAGTAAAAACAATTTCAAAATAAAATAATAAAAATAAAACTACATATTTTACCCTACATAACACAATTTACAAGCAACATGTATATGTTCATGTACGATATGAAAGGTAACACAGTGTCACCTTTGTAAATTCACTCAGTGAGCAAGAAAACAGATCAATCACTTGTGCCACCTTGTTAAGCGATCGCAAAGCTCTTGAAAACGGTGAACAACTCAGCAGGTTGGTCCTTCCAAGTGGCACCACTAACAGAGGTGGCCGGCGACGTTTCTCTACGTACTTATCAGGCACGCACAGTCCCACGTATTGTAGTACGCCAGGGTTAAACTGCTCGCCTCGCAACAACTCAAAGATATACTTTGCCAGCACGAGGTCTCTTCTCACCTCTAGTTTGATGTATCCAACCATACCCAGAACAAATAAGGTTGGATACATCAAAGGGTAGAACGGATAGACCCCGTACTGCTTAAGGTATAAGTACCTAGTAAATTTATTTTGAATCCGCTCCAACATGAGGCTGTATTTGGCTTCATGTGGAGCCCATATGATCGCGTTATTCTCCAGCTGACTTCTTACAAGGGCGCCGTACAAGGCACAGAGTGCCTTAATGTTCGTAAAACTATGAGCTTGGCGAAGAACAAATCCCAAGTTTCTATAAGCTTTTTTACAGATGTTAGTAATGTGATCACGAAATGTTAGCTCAACGTTGAGCTGCACTCCTAGGTCCCGTGCTTGCTGTACTCGTTTCATCGGGGATTCGCCTACTTGGTACGAGTGGAGAATAGGATTGCGTGCTCGACTAAATGTGATCACCGAGCATTTCGATGTGTTAAAGAACAATTTATTCTTTTTGCTCCAATCAACAACTTTATTAATGTCTTGTTGCAGTTTCTCACTGTCGGCTTTGTTGGTAACAGCTTGAAGCAACTTGAGGTCGTCTGCAAACAAAAGACACGTGGCGCTTGTGACTACCTCGGGAAGATCATTAATCATGATAATAAATTCTAGAGGGCCCAAATTGCTACCCTGGCTAACCCCTGATCGAGTAAAGTATGGCTTAGACCTGTGACCGGCGTATTCAACGTACTGCTTCCTATCCCGCATGTAGTTGGCAAAAAATTCAAGCGTATGTGGGGTGCAACCAACAGCCGCGAGCTTTTCCAGCAATATATCGTTGTCGACCGTGTCGAATGCCTTCCTGAAGTCGAAATAGGCGGCATCGACTTGTATGCCAGCATCGATCGAAGGCACCACATAGTTCATGAAGTTAAGTAAATTGCTTGCAGTGCTGCGTCCCGGCCTGAATCCGTGCTGTGCGTCCGATATCTGTGCTCTCACCTGCGAGTACATGTTCTTCTGCACGGCTGATTCAAACACCTTGGCAGGCGAAGACAGAACTGCTATCGGTCGATAGTCGGCCACGTTCGTACCCCCTCCCCCCTTTGGAACAGGCACAACCCGAGTTAACTTCCAACATTCAGGAAAAGTCGCCGCCCTGAGGCACACGTTATACAGGTGGAGCAGTGGATCTTCTAGTACTGCGCGACAGTCTCTGTATATATAAGCAGGAATACCATCAGGTCCTGCGGAGCGTTTCGGCTTGAGGGTTGAGAGAGCGACACGTACCTCAGCAAGTTGTAATTGTGCCACGTGTACCCGTGCCCCTCCCATTCCTCCCGCTGCCACCGCAGTCTTATATAAGGTGCTGCAAGCAAGCCTTACGAGCACGGTCTGTGCCGCACATTTAGAATGATACCTAGTAAATAACATATTGCGCAATGTGGAATAATAGCTCCACAGAGAAGAAGCTCTGAGAGTTTGTTTGACTAGATTGATTGATGTAGAAGAGCCGAAAGTGGTGTTTAAGGATCGTAGCACATGAAAATGTCTAAGTAAAGGATATATGAATATAATTTGCAATATTCCGCTAAACAATTCTTGTCGTGCTATTCAAAATGCAGACTCGTCCACCGCCCGCCCGCCCGCATAAAAACATGCAACAAGCAAGCGATACAAGCAAAGCAATCTTAAATAACAAGCAAGAAAACTTATCGACACGTGTTTCGCCTCTTGTATCGCTTGCTTGTTGCATGTTTTTATGCGGGCGGGCGGGCGGTGGACGAGTCTGCATTTTGAATAGCACGACAAGAATTGTTTAGCGGAATATTGCAAATTATATTCATATATCCTTTACTTAGTGATGGACTTCCGCAAGGTAACGCCTATTTCAATTAATCATGAAAATGTCTAGTTTCTAACTACCCCTTTGGAAGACAGACACATATGTTTTATGTTTTAAAACATAAAAATCTCTAATTTTTTTTTCTCCCTTGTTACAATTTTCGTTTAAAATATTTAGCCTTTAGTCTGTGCACTTATCCGCTTGATAATAGGTAAATACATAGAACCCAGTTTAATGTACCTACAAAATATATTTTCAGACTCCCAACAGCACAACTTAAAACGCCATTTCAGACATAATTGAAAACTCTGCATAATTCAAAGTCACTTTCAAACTGGCTTCAAGTATTATTTTAATAAAGTTTCCCTTAGAATTCGCAATTCAAAAACTTGAAGTGGAAACGTACCTATCAAGTTGTAACCTGATGAAGGTCCATTACTCGGCTCGAGCACCCGAAGGTAAGCGTCCCTAAATGAAGGTAAAGCAGTCCCTCAGACTATCATCTCCGTGACTTATGACCCGTGAATGATTTAAGTAACGCCATCTGTTGGCGGGAAGAATTATGGAAATGAGGTGGGAATGTTTTTAGCATAGAGAGCAGTATTATTGTGAGAGCTACACAACGTACACAGCCACACCAATACGGTGACACTAACGTTTTACACAAACCTCAATTCGTTTCTTGGAATTGGAAGTGACAAATCACGCTCGAACGCTCAAGTTCCACGGATGATTATTACGTCCAAGCGTGACGATTGGTGAACCTTATCATACTACTATGATGAGTATGTACTTTATAATAAACTTGAAACAAATCAAGTTACATAAATTTCAACATTTTACCTCGTTTTACGTTACTTATAATAAGGGATAGGATATTCCAATCGATATTTACCTAAAGTTGGAAAAATAAAAAATGTTTGCAACTATGGAGTCGGCTTCTTAAAATATTATTTATTTTTAAGCAATTCCGTAATTACGGAAATAAGATCTTCAGCCAGCGGCCTTCTACGCTGTCTGACCTAAATATGTTAGTCATTTTAAAAATTTCCTTGGAATTGTATACAATGCCTGAAAAATATACATACATTTACGGTAACATCTATGTTCAATATTCATCGTGGCGGCTGCTGGACGACAGAGGGGGGAGCGGGGAGCACGGAGGGGGGCGACAGGGTGGATAAAACCACCGGCGCGGTGGACGCGCTCTCTTTTGCGTCTGCGACCTTGCGACATGACTACTGTACTTGTTGAACAGATCAATATAAGATCAAGCTGTATCTGGACGTTTTACTTATAATTATCCTAGTAAACTGCTAGTGCAAGAACTAGGCTCAACAAGTGGTCCTTCGAGAAAGAAACGCGGCTTTTGGACTCGTGGTGCAGGCAGACGCCGGGCGAACAAAGGCGGCCCACCGCGTGCAACCACGTGAGATTTTCATCGAGGCTTCATCCCAGGGCATCGGCTACCGGAAGATCATCCCGACGAAACTCATCACGGTCCTGTTTACGTCACGTTACGTACATCGAGATGCGGCAACATCGGACACGTGAAGATCGCCGGTAGAAAACCAGGGTCATCGGTGAAAACATCCAACCAGAACCAGCAGCCAGTTACAGCAGGGAGCAGGGAAAGGCGTCGTATTTCTACACGGGAGGATTCAACGCTGCGAGGGCATTTTACGTATTGTGAGTCCGTTCCGATTTCCTTTGTCTACCGCCTACCGCTTTGCATTCCCATTTAATCTATCATTTGTCCATTCCAGTCATCCATATTTTTTTCTTTTTTCTTATTTCCTTTACTGGAGGTAATTTCATATTTTTTCCATTTCAATCAGATTCATTTTAAAACTGCATCGTAGCAAAATCATTAGTAACACGAACGCTTACACAGGGTAGATAGAACACAACCGTTTTTATTTTTTTATCAATTTGAAACTGACAGGTAGTTGAGTCATGTTCTTGTTGGTCAATTATTCGTACTTATTGTCCATAATTTGCTAAAATCGTCAGTTATTTTGTACATTTAAGTGTATTTTACTTCCCCAGCGATGTAAGTGCAGTTATTTTTAACAAACACGAAAGAGAAAATAAGAAATATCGGGTAGGAATTGCATCCTCGAGTCCGGGGCTTTTTTGTGTGAGGTTATTGCAATTACAATGACGTCCGAGGAGAAAACACTTCGTATCATTAAAAAGCGAGGGACTTTGAAAGCTAAGCTCACGAATTTCACAAATTTTTTAAACCCTCTGTTGACCAGTGATGACGTGTCCGTCTCGCAAACATTGGACCTCGAATCGCGCCTTAGCAAAATGGAAGCCTTATATGGTGAATTTGACACATTACAGACGGAGTTGGAGATCCTCTCTGCCTATCCCGACGAGCAGTACAAGGAACGAGAGCACTTTGAGTCCAAGTTCTACGAGGCCGTTGCCGGGGCACGAGAACTGCTCTTGAGAGATCGCGCCCGCCAGGGTCTTGCGGATTTGGAGGTTAGATCTGAAGCGAGTTCATCTTCCCAGCAGACGTGTAGAGCAGGTGGGAGTATCCATAATTGTAATTCAGGCTTACCAAAGATTAATATTCCGTCCTATGCGGGTGACTATCAGGATTGGTTAGAATTTAGGGATACCTTCATGTCATTAGTGCATAATAAACAAAACATCAATGCCATCGATAAATTTCACTATTTGCGTAGCTCCTTAAAAGGAGAAGCCGCTTTAGTCATAAAGGGCCTAGACTTCAAGAGTGAAAACTATGGCTTAGCCTGGAAAACACTTATTGAGCAATACAATAATGAACAATTGCTTGTAAACAATCATGTTCATGCTTTGTTTAGTATGGAAAACATACAAAAGGAGTCGAGTAAAGCTGTCCGGTTGCTAGTCGGCACAGCTAGGAAAAACTTAAGAGCGCTTTCAACTTTAAATGAAGCTACTTAACATTGGGACACTCTTATTATTTATATCATATCAAATAAGTTAGATGCAATTACAAGCAGTAAGTGGGAAGAACATAGAAACTCGAGCTCTAGTAACATAACTTTAGATGATTTTTTTTCATTCCTTACTACTAGAGCTAAAGTGTTAGAAAAGATTGAGCAGTCAAATAGTAAACAGAATAAAGCCTATCAAAATAATTCGCAAAATAGGTTTAGTAAAACTTTTCTAGTTGAAGGGCCATCGGGGCAAGCAGACATGAAATGTTCCCCCCCCCCCCCCCTCAACAAGATCTTTTGTCCTATGTGCAGGGCAGAACATTTTCTTTTTAGCTGTCAGTTATTTAGAAGCCTAGATATCAATTCTAGAATTCAGAAAGCTAAAGCGAGTAAAGTTTGTCTTAACTGTCTTCGTCCAGGACATTTTGAACGGAGATGCAAACTATCGCATTGTAAATATTGCCCGTCAAAGCACAATACATTATTGCATCAAGAATCTTCTAAGGAGGAAGTGCAACAGGGTACAAACAATGTTGCCTTGGCAGCCGATGGTGCATCAAACCAACCAACATTGAATAACTGTCACGTCTTACTTTCCACAGCTATGGTGCGAGTGCGTGATAGTAAGGGTGAGCTGCATACTGCGCGAATCTTGTTGGATAATGCCAGTACCGCTTACTTTGCAACTTATGGCCTCTGCTCAAAATTGAAGCTGCCTCTTCAGGATGCTCATACAACTGTAACAGGTATTAACAATCAAGTTTCCAGCAGCACACAGAGTGGTAACGTTACTCTCATGTCTTCTTATTCTGACTATGTGGTGAACTTGGACTGTTTCATTTTACCAGAAATAACGAAAGCATTACCAGCTTCATTCATTAATATTCAAAATGTGCAATTACCTGTAGGAATTCAGTTAGCAGATCCAACTTTCAATGTCCCGGGAACTGTAGATATCTTAGTCGGGGCAGAAATCTTTTGGAAGATCATTGGGTCAAATCAGATTAATTTAGGTAAAAATCAACCTAGGCTTTATGAGACTAAGTTAGGATGGCTTATATCTGGGGGCATATCTCAGTCAAATCAACCATCTAACAAATCTATCTGTCATTTCACTTTGGACCAACAGCTACATACTAGTGTCTCACGTTTTTGGGAGTTAGATAGCATACCAAGTATTCATGACCATTCTGATGAAGAGCGCATATGTGAACAATCCTTTGTTTCAAAAACAAGGCGAGCTGAAGATGGTCGTTTCATAGTTGAGGTTCCATTCAAAGAATCCCCAGACATGTTGGGTGAGTCATATCATATAGCAAAACTCCAATTTCTTTCGTTAGAAAGAAAACTTGAGAGAGATGCCGAACTTAAACAGAAATACCATGCGTTCATCAAAGAATACATCAACTTAGGTCACATGTCTGAAGTTCACAGTGTTGACAAGACAATGAAGCAGTGTTGGTTACCTCATCATGGGGTTACCAACGAAGCCAGTAGCACAACCAATCTTAGGGTTGTTTTCAATGGATCGCAAAAAACATCTTCGAATAGGTCCACAATTGCATACAAATGACAGGAGCAGTAGTTCAGGACGATCTGTTGTCCATTTTATTGCGTTTTCGACAACATAAGGTGGTAATTTCGGGTGACATAGAAAAATTTTATCGACAGATATTAGTATGCCCAACCCAACGCCCACTTCAACAAATTTTGTGGAGGTTTGACCCCAGTGAGCCACTTAGGTCTTATACTTTGAATACGGTGACATATGGTACCACGTCAGCTCCGTTTTTGGCAACTCGGTGCCTTCTACAATTATCACAAGAATGTTCAAATCCTAAAGTAGCTAGGTCAATCGCTCATGATTTCTACATAGATGATTATATATCGGGGGGAGACACAGAATCAGAAACCATAGACTTATGTAAACAGGTTATTGAAACATTAACGTCAGCGCAACTTCACATGAGGAAGTGGCGATCAAATTCAGAATTTGTTCTTAATTCAATAACAAGTGACAACACAACTTCAAATGTATTGAATCTTAGCTCTCGGGAGCCTAGTAAAACATTAGGCTTAAAATGGGATTGTAGTAAGGACAATCTTTTATTTACAATAAATGAGTTCGGAGATCCTATAGCTAGCAAACGTAATGTCCTGTCCACAATTGCACAGGTTTTCGACCCTTTGGGTCTTGTAGGTCCCTGCATTATTCAAGCAAAAATCATTTTGCAAAAGTTGTGGATAGGAAAATATTCATGGGATGAACAAATTCCCAAGGATTTACAGAAACTTTGGTCAGCCTTTCAGAAAACACTACCATATTTAAATCAAGTTTGTATTCCTAGACAGGTGGTGTTAGATTCACCTTGTACGATTGAACTACACGTATTTACAGACAGTTCAGAGAGTGCATTTGGAACGTGTGTATACCTTCGTTCCGTTAGTAACGATGGTTCAGTCCTTGTTCGCCTCTTAGCGTCTAAAAATAAGATTGCACCAATAAAACATACTACGATTCCAAGGTTAGAACTGTGTTGGTGTGGCGGGAACAAGGTTGTTTACCAAGGTTGTTGATTCATTAACGCTTAAATTCAATAATTGTTTTTTTTTTGGTGTGACTCTACTGTTGTTTTGGGTTGGATCGCTTCCAAACCAAATAACTTGCCACTTTTTATAAAAAATAGAGTCACAGAAATACAGAATACTACAATGGATTGCAGTTGGAGGTATGTACCGTCAAAGAGCAACCCTGCTGATTTGGTATCCAGAGGCAGGAGCAACTGGCCACTGCGATTCATCCTGACATAAAAATGAAGGCCCTGACCACCACAATGTACAGTTCCTGATTTGTTCAGATCAGGAACTGTACATTGTGGTGGTCAGGGCCTTCATTTTTATGTCAGGATGAATCGCAGTGGCCAGTTGCTCCGAATAATAGTGTGCAGCTTATCCCTCTAACTGAAACATGTCTTGTTAGTGGCACAGAAACCTCGTATGATGAAGGTTATGAGCTTATAGAAAAAATTTCAAACCCATCTCAATTATTCAGAATTGTAGCACTTATTTTCAGATTCTACAACAATTGTAGAAACAAACTTAATAAGACAAAAGGAAAAACTTTATTAAGTTCAGAATTAAATGAAGCAAAATTTTTTGTTTTAAAAATTTGTAAAATGAGGATGTTTCCTGACGAATACAAGTTATTAACGTCGGGGCAGCCTCTTCCTCGGAAAAGTAGATTGCTACCGCTATCTCCTTTCATCGACTCAGATAAACTTATGCGAGTAGGTGGAAGACTTAAACACTCTCATTACGGATATGACATGAAGCATCCAGTCATCCTATGTGGTAAGCATGATTTAACTAAGAGGTTAGTCCATATGATCCATCTTAACCTTTTACATGCGGGCCCTCAATTGTTACCTAGTTACATCAGGCTTAACTATTGGGTTTTAGGAGGGAAAAATTTAGCAAAAAGGATACTTCATGAATGTCTAAAATGCTGTAGATTTGCGGCGAGAACGGTACAGCCCATTATGGGAGATCTCCGAGAATCTAGATTAAACCTGGAATTCCCATTTTTAGAATCAGCTCTCGACTACGCAGGACCTGTCGTGATAGTCAACCGCAAAGGTAGAGGAGCGTCTTTAATCTAATCCTATGTATGCGTCTTTGTATGTATGGCAACAAAGGCGATTCATTTAGAACTCGTTACAGATTTAACTAAAGAATGTTTTATTGCAGCCTTAAAATAAATAATAGCCTTTGAATAGAATAAATAGCCTGATTGAGGAGCTGAGCAGCATGCATATCGGTTGCTCAATCGATGGAAGGTGTATTAATAACATCAGCTATGCCGATGATATGGTGCTGCTTAGCCCTTCAATCAGTGCAATGCGCCGCCTACTAACTAAATGTGAGAACTATGCCAGGGATCACGGTCTCAGATATAATACAGTCAAAAGTGAGTTAATGGTATTTAAATCAGGCAGAAAAACTCCTAGTTATGTTCCTCCTATTACTTTAGACGGAAGCAGTCTAAAGAGAGTTAGCCAATTTAAATACCTTGGACATATTATATCTGATGATCTCAAAGATGACCTTGACATTGAGAGAGCACGTAGGGCGTTGGCAGTCAAAGCTAATATGTTGGCCCGCAGATTTGCTAGATGTTCCAACCAGGTAAAACTCACACTTTTTAAGTCGTACTGCCAAACTTTTTACTCATGCAGCCTGTGGATCAGCTATACGCAGAGGACTTATAGCGCCCTGCGTGTTATGTACAATAACGCCTTCATGATGTTGATGGGGCTGCCGCGGTTCTGTAGTGCATCGACAATGTTTGCGGAGGCGCATACCGATGACTTTTTTGCGATCATGCGCAAACGAATAGCGTCCATTATCCACAGAACCAGTGGCGGTGACAGCGATATCCTGAGGCATTTTCTAGTAAGTTTGACAATCCTATGCTTAAGCATTGGATTGTCAAACTTTGTGTACGCAATAAAAAATGATAATTTGTAAATAATTTTAAATGATCTATTTAACTTGTGTCTTATTTATTTATTTTAATGTATATTATTCGTGTATGTGTTTTTAAATTAATTTTTATGGGTCCTTGCTACCTGAATAAAGAAAATTTTTATTTATTTATTTATTTTAAACCGCTTTACTGCTCGTCGTGGAAAAAGCAGGACTATCCATTGTGACAATGAAACATCCTTTGTTGGCGGGTGCAATGAAATTGCCCAATGGGTACAGTCATCACAAAACACTATAGATTTTCAGGATCTAGGCATCCAGTTTAGATTTTCCCCAGTTTATTCCCCACATTTTAATTCACTTAGTGAATCGGCGGTCAAATCCGTAAAACATCATTTGAAACGAACCCTTAGCCTTGCTAATTTAACTTACGAAGAAATGAATACTTGTCTAATTCAAATAGAAGGAATCCTCAATTCCCGTCCTCTTACACCTTTGTCATATAGTCCAGATGACCTTTACCCTTTGACACCTGCCCATTTCCTAATCGGACGGCCATTAACGTATTTGCCTCATCCGCAGGTGGACCCTGAAGCCAACATCTGCAGACTACGACGATTTCAGAGAATAGAGTTCCTGAAGCAACATTTTTGGAAACGATTTTATTTAGAATATATTTCTCTACTTCAACAGAAAACAAAATGGTTCGCGAATCAAGGTCAGCTCAAGCCAAACACCCTAGTACTCGTCAAGGACAACAGATTACCTCCACTGATGTGGCTGCTCGGCAGAATTACCCAAGTATATCCAGGAAGGGATGGGATAATCCGGGTAGCGGATATCAAGACCAGGGGAGGCATGATACGACGAGCCTTCAACAACATTTGTCCCCTACCATTTCCTGAGAACCAGTGACGGCCCGGGAGCATGTTCAATATTCATCGTGGCGACTGCTGGACGACAGAGGGGGGAGCGGGGAGCACGGAGGGGGGCGACAGGGTGGATAAAACCACCGGCGCGGTGGACGCGCTCTCTTTTGCGTCTGCGACCTTGCGACATGACTACTGTACTTGTTGAACAGATCAATATAAGATCAAGCTGTATCTGGACGTTTTACTTATAATTATCCTAGTAAACTGCTAGTGCAAGAACTAGGCTCAACATCTATTAAGTACCATTAGGTACATCATCGTAACTTTTTAAGCAATTCCGTTATTTTCAGAACTTTTACTATCTAAGTCACATCACACTAATCACACTTCACACTAATATTTTGTTTGTGTGTGTGTGTGTGTGTGTGTGTGTGTGTGTATGTTTGTTACTCTTTCACGCTGAAACGGCCGGATGGATTTGGATGAAATTTAGAATGGATGTAGCTTATACCCTAACTTAATACATAAGCTACTTTTTATCCCGGAAAAAAGCGTGTCGTTAAACCGATTAACACGCGGGCGGAGCCGCGGGCAAAAGCTAGTAAAAAATATTTTAAGAAGCCGACTCCATAGTAGCAAACGTTTTCTGACATTTTTTCACCTCTAGGTATATATCGATCCGAATATCCTATCCCTACTTATAATTACGTAAGTTGATTGTTGAGATTGTCGGCACTTGGTGGAATTGATCAGACATTGTTGTGATGAAAAACACTGGTACTTTTCCTTGTTAACTTCTTATTTATATCGCTTATTGCACGGACATCTAGTGATACAAATATTGTTACAAATATGTAAACTTTAGTTTAAAAGCCCCTGATGATGCTTACATAGTGAAACTGGTTGGGTAGTGTAGTGTAGTAATATTAAACATTATTTGTGGAAAAGTAAAAGTGTTTTAATCACAACCATGATTTATTATTAAATTTAAATTATGAATGCTATTATTTTAATTTGGATTTACGTCGATAATTGTTGATATACTTTAAAAATGTAACATTAAGTATATTTTTGTAACGTGAATTTATTCAGATCTACATACCTGCATGTTTAATTATTTTTTTCTGCGTTAGCTTATATTATATTCGTATTCTCCAATACTTAATGTGACCTAAAGTAGGTAAATAACATAATTTATTATCAACAAAAACCATAAATTACTGATTTAGTGTTGATTTGAAAGGAACCAACATGAAATTGTGACATTTGACATGCCAAAAGCCATGGAAAAACGTTGGTCTTTCAATGTCCCTCTAGGTACTTTATCTTACCTCTATGGTTTTCGGAAAATTCAGGCTTCTTGGCGCGTTACCCTGAGGTAATCTGAAAATTATCTACTCAGTGACCTGCTTTGTCTGTTGGCCGTGAAATTTAATGGTCCACCCCTGAATGATGATGGTTTTGGTTCCAAATATGGTAATTTTGGGCGTCATTTTGAAGAAGAAACACTTTAGTATTTGTTATTTCTTCCGTCATAACGTTTTTATTACAGTAACAATGTTTATTTTTAATAAAAAAATAGTTCTGTTATGGTATATTAATTTAAATAACTGATGTCCATTTCCTTACGTTTAGTACGTGTAGCATACATATTTTACGCCTCTCACTAGAGAACTACCCAACATAAAAAAGAAGTATCTACCTGTTTATCTATCTGTTTTTATATTTTTATTAATTTTATTAAAAACGCTTGACCACCAATAGTGCATTTCATCAAATAGTTCCTGTCGTAATGTTGGGGACTGTCTGTCAACGACAAAAAGCTCCAGCGATTGGACCAATGATTTAAGAATCCTATTTCTTATTCATTAGATTGGCGATGGATTGCACTGCTTTCTACCAACACACTATACTAGTGAAACGCACTGTACTGCATCTGATGATAGAAAGCGACGTTAAGACATAAGGTGACGAGCACTTGCCCAGAAATAACCTAAAAATAGAGTCACCATTCTCCCTGGTATGCTCGGTCTATACGGTAATTGGATTTAGCTACAAGCAACTTTAAGTAGATAATATTTCGATTTTATCTGCGAGAAAATAGGTATTTACTACGTTCTTAAAGCAGTGTTTACCCCTTGGGAAATACTCGGAAAAGAAAGCACATGCACAAACTTTAACCTCTTTGACACATCATTTTAGATGCAGATAAACGAGAGGACTTTTTTCGATTTAGATTCACAACGAAGAACTAATAAATAAAACGCACATTTATTTATATTAATAAGTTGTTCTTACATTAATCATTTATTTACAAATATTAACAATGAGTTTAATGAGCGTATTTATCACAAACTAATTCATTATTTACACATAATAATGTTTATAGTGATTATCACTGAGGTTGAAATAACAATTTTCACAACAAAAATATGATTCACAACACAATTACTTTAAAAAATATATATAATGATAGATTAACAAATATTATATACATTTAAGTACAAACGAGTTACTTTATTACAGCATATATAAATTATGGACATAAATATGGACAGCATTCATTTTATGAAAATCCTTTGTTTGACACAATCACAATATTCTTTCCTTAGGGAACAAATAAATGTTTTATTCCAACAAATGGCTGCACTATAACATTACAGCAAAACGACATTCAAAAGAGATAGGTAGGTATTTATATACGGCTATTATTCAAAGGCTTTTTAAACTAATGAGGTCTTGGAAGCAGATACTGTTTTTATTGTGTTATACAGTCAAATTTGGTCTGACGCTATGCATTGGTGTACCAAGACTTGGGCAACTTTCATGGTTTTGGGGAGCCTATTCTCTTAATTAAATGAGAATCTTTGAGATTGTAAGACTCCCTATGCTTTTACAACTGTTAATCTGAAATTCACGTGTCTTTTATAAGTAATTAGTATATCAAAATAAATCAAATATTTGGATTTGATTTTAATATTTGGATTTGGATAGAATTTGACAGAATTAAGGAAATTGGCTCGAGGCGATAGTGATGCCATTTGCGTTGCGTGGTGTTCCCCATTTTTGGATTCCCATGCACTCATTGATTTCATGACATTTTATTGGGTAAACTCTTTTTTGATACGTATTTAATGAGGGTATACATCAAAAGTTCTTGGGTAATGAAACGTGTCAAGTTTAATGTCAAATGAAATTCTGACAAGATTGTGGCATGATAATAGTTACTTTACATATCAACTTTGGTATGGACTACACGTACATTATATTGTCATTGTAAAATTTGATGAACATAAACGATTTGACTATACATATTATGGCTGATGTATAAAAACGCATCAATTTTAAATTGACATCCTACATTTTTTGGCTTTGTAATGTACAATTTTTTTATCAGTGGAAACTTCACTGGCATATGTACTAAAATGGTGTGTACATTTTTAATTTGTAAGTTAAAGCTGTTTGTTTTCCTTTAACAAATAAATATTACTTAACCAATTCAAATAAAACTAACACACGCAAATACTAAGTAAGAACACCATATTTTTTAAATACATTTTTTATAGCTGATGCTAATGATGAATTACAGCAGCAGTTTCAAAATAAGTTAAGTTTTGCTTGTGTGGCTGACAATTTAAAAATAAAACACGTCAGATAACTCATACAAAATATGCTCTATTTTTAACTTATGGACTAGATAGCGTTTGTTGGCAAGGAGTCAGGCCTTTAATATACGTATTAGTACCATAAAAAGGCATAAAATTATTAAATTTAAGACTTCACTGGGCCAAAGAAGATAACAAAAAAACAGTTTTCAATTATTCAGGCTTGTACAAGTTATTGGTAAAACATCGATCAAATATTGTTTGTTACCAAGGTAAATTTTTACGTCGGAATTAATTTACATAATTAACTCTACACTGTACAAAAGCAAACATAAAAAGTCGTAGTATTTTGACTGCTACCAAATTGTTGTTCTTTTGCAATAATTGGGCGGTTTAAGGACCTTTATACCATTGATAAAAAACTTAAAAATACATTTATATGTGATGTGATGATGATATAGGTATGCTTGACACAGTTATTTAAGGTGGGTAGGTAGGTATCATAATTAAAAAATATTTATTACTACAATGTATCCATTTTTACGTGAAATTCATCAAAACTACCGTATTATGATTTCTTATTCAAGATATGAATGGAATTAATTTAAGATAAAACTTTAAAATTGGAACAAAACAGGCGGTTGGTGAAAAGAGTTTTAATTATATATTTAGTAGACACTTGGAACATCCTTGATATACCCTTTTTGGCATGCATGTCGTGATAATATCATCCCAACTTTAACTATCAGGTGCTTTGGAACTTGAAACATGTTTTATACTGATTTTACTGAACAACTTTTGTATTATATAAGGTGACTTTAATTTATGCAACCAAATTCTTACTGAAAACTCGGTAAGTGCCCATAGTAACAAGGTTCGATGACCATTTTTGTGAAATTCGTAAATTATTCTTTTCGTGTTCCCTACAAACGCAAGCCCAGCCCCGAGTAAATTACTATGGTACGTCAAGATTTGATTTTGCGAAATTAGCAAAAAGTGTTATCCATCCTTATTTCTGATCACTTACCAAGCCTACAATATGAGTTTGGCTGTCTAAATTGAAGTCGCCTTATATGTTAACTCTAAAAAAAACAAACTTGACATTTAAATATTTACTGGTGTTTAAAATGAGAAGATGAATATACATTTTAAAAAAAATTGTTCAGTTTATGATAAGAAAAAATTGTGTTTAATGTTTCAAAGCAGGTCACAGAAAATCTGTAAATAATGTAAAATGCTACAAAAACTTTAAAATAATAAACACGTTCCTACAACAAAACTAAATACCTACCGTTTGTTTTTTTTATCAAATTTTCGTGTCAATCATGAACTTTTGCCGCCAAAATATGTACTTACAAACAAATAATTTTCAAGTTTTTATTACAGAACAAAAACCCTCATCAAGTGCGATGAACTCCATTCTTTATCCGAGAATTTAAACTGAATTTCCCTTAAATTCGTCTTCAATATTTGGGGCCACTTTATGACTCTTATTGAGTCAGCATAGAGACTGCTGTTGGAGAGCAAATTTATCTAAAAGACTCTGGAATAAATTGATTACCCAATCAACTAACAGGAAAGATAAGAGCGTTTTCACACTATCCGATACGATGTCGTTATCGGAAGATGATCCGATATCGGGGCAAGTAAAACAATATCTGTCATTCACATTTTCCGCATTAATGATACCAGATATCGTATCCAAACCCCCGTGGCCTATCGGACGATAAAATTCATATATTTTCTATCCTTAGATAAAACCAAAAGAAGGTTGAACCAACAAAACCCAAAACCAAGTCCGAATCTAAGACCTGCTTTGTTTCGCTTGTCTCGCTCGTACTACTTGTCGAAGCTCGTCGCTCGCTATCTCTGTCGTTCTACGGCACTTGTTCATGCAGAAGCCTTATTTTTAGTTGTATATACCGGGTGTAAATAGACTGCTATCATTAAATTAAACCACATATTCTACTGACCCTACTGAACCACTTTCCCCAAGAGTCATACCCGCGGACACACTTAGTTTGGGAAATAATTGAGTTCCAAACAAAAACGCGTGAACCCTAACGCACCGCCGTATGGGCGAGGTTAGAGAAAGCGTTGTCTCAAACAGCTGGAGGTTTCACGGACGACGCTCTCTCTAAACTCGCCCGTATGTCGGTGCGTTAGGGTTCACGCATTTTTGTTTGGAACTCAATTATTTCCTAAACTAAGGCTGTCCGCGGGTATGACTCTTGGTCGGTAGAATATGGGGTTTTATTTAATGGTCGCACTCTATTTACACCCGGTATAAAAACGAACTATACCCTGCTCCTTTTTTTATGTGTCTATACTTTTTCCGCAGGTGGTTGCGTGAGTTAGCTGCTCACGCTGAGTTCTTGTCGGCGTGATATACAGAAGTACAAAGTATCTGGAATTGGAGTTTCCATCGGATATCGTCTATCAGCGTCCGATACCGACATCGTATCGAATACTGTGATGACGCTCTAAGGGATAAACAGAATAACAAAGAAATCTGTCCTTCAAGATTAGCCTTGTATCTGAAATAAACTGTCATAACTGCCAATACAGTTTTGTCTTTATTGCTAGGGCCATAAAGCAGTTATTCGATTGATTGGATCTATGTTGTCTGAGAGATAATTCTTATTCCAGTGATTTTGTTATTAGTTATTAGCCACTTCGCTGTGATATCAATTTGGTGCTCAACTAATTGCTAGTATCGGGTATCAGTGTAATGGGTTTTTATGGATTTTTCATAAGATGAAACGTCTATGTTCGTTTCTCTGTCTGTCTGTCCGTTGGACGCGTACTTTAGGGGCTTGTCCTTCCAAGAAGAAATGTCATTATTAAAAAACATGACTCTTTAGTGGTATATGAAACCCGAGTGTAATAAACTGACAGGAGACCCTCAGACGTGTGGGTCGGGGATTTCAATGGTTTTTGGTAGGGTGACAGAGGCAAGCGCAGCGTGCGTAAAGTGGTCATTTTACGCACGGTGTGCTATAAATTATATTATTTATTACAATATTTATATATTTTTCTAGAATATAATTTTTATTTTAGTAAATATATAAATTACCTATCCAACTTTGGCCCTTAATATCTTTTTAACGAGGGCCCAGTTGACCCTAATACGTGGGACGCACTATAAGTTTCCGGAATGAATATGAAAAAATACTATTAAAGGTACAAAATTAATTTATTGTTTTTCAAAATAATCTCCCTTGGCGTCTATGCACTTTTTCATTCGATCAAATCAGTTTTGAAAACTTTTGTGCCACTCCCCTGTGGTGACCTCTGAAACGTGTTTTTCATACTCCTCGACAGCCTCTTCTGGTGATGAAAATCGTTGACCGCGTAATTGGTTCTTAATTTTTGGGAACAGAAAAAAGTCACAAGGTGCCAGGTCGGGACTGTATGCAGGATGACTCATGAGTTCTACATTTTTCGTCTTCAAAAAGTCGTTTGTCTGTCTGGCCGTGTGAGAACTAGCATTGTCGTGGTGCAGGATGATACGGCGTTTACGGTTATTTTTACGGAGTTCGTCAATAGCTTCCGGCAAACAAATGGTCGTGTACCAGTCACTATTCACGGTACGACGATTCTCTAAAGCAACAGTAGCCACGTGTCCAGTTTTATTAAAAAAAGAAGCAATCATCCGCTTAGATGCACTTTTCACGCGCGCCACTTTGGTTGGTTTCGGCTCATCTTGAAAGACCCATACGCTCGATTGCTGCTTTGTTTTGGGATCGTAGCAATAAATCCATGTTTCGTCACCTGTTACTATGTCCCACACCAAATTTGACGCACCTTCGTTGAATCTGGTAAGCATGGCACTGCACCAAGTGACGCGGTCCGTTTTTTGAGCCTCGGTCAAGTTGTGTGGGATCCACCGCGAGAACAGCTTTCTCACACCCAAATGTTTGTGTAGGATTGATTGTATTTGACTCATGCCTATTTCTAAGGATGCGTGAATTTCATGGTAGGTCACATGCCTGTCTGTTTCAATCATACGGCGCACAGCATCGATGTTTTTGTTGGTCACAGCGGTGGACGGCCGACCATCGCGAGATTCGTCACTGAGATTGATACGACCACGCTTGAATTCTGCAAACCAGCTATAAACAGTTGTCTTGCATGGTGCTTCATTGCCAAAAGCTGTTTCAAGCCGAGCGATGCTCTGTTGAGCTGTCAAATTACACTTAAAATCGTAGAAAATCATACTACGAAAATTTTCCCGAGTTAAATCCATGTTGATGCAGACACACAATTTTTTAAATGGCGCCACAAGGTAAAAACAAAAGACAGTCAGATGAAACAAACTGCATTCTACAGCCAAAGAGTTCTATTTTCAAATGTTGCAATAAATTTTTAAATATTGTTTATGTAAGTGGCCAGTTCCGGAAACTTTTAGTGTTACCTATGTATTTGGTAGTTGTTATACCTTTGGATCTCTCTTCCACCTCACCATAAACCATTCAAATCCTTAACCCACACATCTGAGGGTCTCTTGTGAGATACTCCTAGTTTCACTGATAACTGCAAATACGTCCGCATCCTATACACTAGACCAATACACAACTAATGACAAATCGTTTCACTTGAACTGCGGTCCTATTATGTAACGTTTAATCGGTTGCTATCTGGTTGTCAAACTGAACTTTCATAATTGCCTTCAGTGTGTATTGAACTGTTCACGAACTGTGACGTCACTTTAAGTACGAACGTATATTTAGATAATCGGATTTCGATAGTATATCTTTGTTTTCGACCAGTTGGCAACCGACTCACAGATACATAATCTACATAAACATGACGAAACCATGCCGCCAATAAACTTGCCGTATTCCGCCATGGTGTCACGGGAGTTACTTTATAAGGTGACTTTCGTTCATACAGCCAAATTCATACTAAAGACTCGGTAAAGGTTCAAGGTTCCATGATCCTGTTTGCGAAACACGATAAATATTTTTTGTGCTTCTATACCGGGTGACTTTTCCGAACATTGTTCAAATTTTTTTTAAGCAATAGG
Source organism: Ypsolopha scabrella (assembly GCA_910592155.1). Classification (NCBI taxonomy): domain Eukaryota; kingdom Metazoa; phylum Arthropoda; class Insecta; order Lepidoptera; family Ypsolophidae; genus Ypsolopha; species Ypsolopha scabrella. The sequence goes on from OU342983.1 coordinate 19,587,088, forward strand.
TGTTATTCATAGATGCCATTTTTGAAAAAAAAATAGGTAGGTAGAATTTTCACCTCAACATATTTTTTTCCAAAATTTTTCGTACATAGTTGTACGAACGGAAGGCGCGTAGCCGCGTAGCGCTTGCGGCGCATGGTGTCTACAAACGTAGCCGAGTAGCGCGTGCGGCGCATGGTGTCTACAAACGCAATTGTTTTTGGGATAACTTTGCATAGCTGTATCTTAATATTTTAGTCCTCGGTGATACTTAAAGAAAAAACACGTATTTCATTATTTTCACTAAATATTAAAAGAAATAAATTTGGACGATGTTCAAAAAGTCAGCCTGTATACACTTTTCCAAGAACAACCTTGGCTCAATTAGTACAGGAAGTCTAAATTTTATTTTGCGTATTTCACATAAAGGGCCACTGAACCTTGGTCTTTCTAACCGAGTCTCCGGTATGCATTTGACTACATAAAAGAAAGTCAATTTATGTAAATTGATATCTACTGAAGACTCAGCAAATTCGAAAATTATTATTTTCCTGTTCCCTACAAACGCAAGCCCGACCCCGAGTCAATTACTATAGGAGGACAAAATTTTATTTGTGAAATTAGCAAAAAGTGTTATCAATCCGTGATACTGATCACTTACCAAGCATCCAGTATTAATGTGGCTGCTTAAATAAATTTCATCCGTATTTTTTAAAGGACTTTCGCTTGGGCATTACCGCACTTGATGGAAAGAATCGATGAGACCTAGGATAAAGCGTGCTCGCTCAGAAAGTGGGAGAGTAAAGCAGCCAAGGGGCTTACCAGTCTATCCGGGTACTTTTGCAAAATCTACGGAATTAGGTGACGGATTAATGACTAATACTACGCTACTGTTTGTAACCCGGTACGGATAATAGTGTGGATGAAAAAAAACGGCCAAGTGCGAGTCGGACTCGCGCACGAAGGGTTTCGTACCATTATCTATACAAACGGAAAAAAAATCACGTTTACCTGTTTTTAGGGTTCCGTACCCAAAGGATAACCAACGGGACCCTATTACTAATACAAAAAATGTCTCTAGCAATAACAATGATGTACACCCTAATAATTTAGACGACGTAAGACGAGAATTCTATCGTGTATCGGTCGTGTTATTTATTATGTCTCGTGTTACAACAATCCATGATAATTACCTATAAACGGATAAATTTATCTTGATTAATTACGAACCCCGGTTTTTATATACAGCTCTAAAGAGGTTTTATTTCCCAGAAATGTTGACACGCTTTGACACGTAATGAGGGTTCCTTTGGGATAAGTTAATTATAACTGAAAGATCCCTTAATGTAACTTCATAGGCTGTCAGGACACTAAGGTAGTTATTTATCATTAGTAAAAGTTCATAGAACATTTACAACTGAATCTTACAAGGCATAAAATAGGTATATTCTCCTGATACATTATGTACCAACCCTATTTCTCACGTCATAGAGTTCTAGCTTCTTACAAAAGAAAACAAGATGACTCTGAATTTCACGTAAAAACAGATCTTCGACTAATACGATTAGGGTACAGATTAGGCTACCATTACTTAGACTAGTGCAATGATTGTCACCGCGTGGGCAGCACGAATGACGTAATCGCTGGTAGGAGCAGATACCGCCATGTATTCAGGTGCCAGAAACTGGTGGCGGAGGACTGCATGGCTGCTGGATTTTCACCTGGAGAAAGATTTTGAGGTTACTGCTTGCCCACACCTAAATCGAGGGATAGTACTCATCTGATAAATGTTTAAACTGGAAAAACCAAAACTTTTGTTTTTAAATTCTTTATTATAATGTCAAAATAAAATATTAAAATAGCGACAGATTTTTTTGAGATTTCAGGGTTGACTCCTTAGTAGAATTTGTTCGTATCCTATCTATAGTTTTAAGTTTTTCAGCCTGTATAGTAGCGCACTTTTGAGGTGTTAACGGGTAAGAGTAGCGCGGGGAGATGCGGCGTAGCTGTCAAAATCAGCGCGTTTGCTTACCCACTACTACGGCGTAGCGGATCTACGGAGCAATTATGAGCTCGTAGCGCATGCTACATCGTTGCAAATAAAGGCTGCAAACATGCTTGCTGGAATGAATTTTGTTGATTTTAGGGCGTAAATAAAAACGTATTCATCTTTGAAGAAAGTTTTCTATTTACGAGTATTTATGCTTCTTTTTTAATTAACAACGCCGCATTCTTGGGTTCAATAGTGAGCAAAGAACTCGACCGAACAGTTTTTATTGCTTTTAAGTCAATTTTAAAGTGGAAATTGTTTTTTCTCTTTTTGCTTTTGGTAGTTGACTTCAGAATACTTCCTAGATATATTTGTCTCCTTTATTCTCGTTATTTATTTTACGCACATAAATTGGTAACTACAGAGGTAAAATTAAAAAAAAATATTACAGCGGCGAGCTTATCTCCATGAGAGATTTTTTTCAGCAAAATAAATAATAAAAGGAATAGTAATAATATGTGTACGTATATACACAATAAATACTTTTTTACGGTCTCATATCTTCCACAATCAAAAGAAGTTACTAAAAAGGACTCACCATTAAAAATATGTACTATAATGCTGGCCGGTACTGCGTTATTTGGCACGCAGGTGTAATTTCCTGCATGTAATACACTGGTGGCCGGAATCAGCAGGTCTGAAACACGCGCCGCAGTGTCCGTGCTTACGTTGATGCCGCGTTCGACATCGTAGTTTATCATGCGGCTATTATGGTACCTGGGAACAAGGATTTTAATTCTCATTATTGCTTAAACAATGGTAAAACAAGAGAGCGCATCCCGATCGTGTTCAGATTCATCTTGAGATTAATAATAGTAGTTTATACTGCTAGCGCGGTAAGGAGGCAAATAGCTTACGCGGATGATTTGAAACTCGAGCGAAGCGAGTCTTTTAAACGTTATTTCACATGACTTTAGACGAAGTAGTATATTTAAATGCAATCTTGGTTATGTATATTTATTTAATCGAATTTTGTTTTCTTTTATCAAAAATGTATTTTTTTTTCTTGTACATATCACCACACCTATATTATAAATGCGAAAGGTTGTGTGTGTGTGTGTGTGTGTGTGTGTGTGTGTTTGTGTGTGTGTGTGTGTGTGTGTATGTTTGTTACTCTTTCACGCTAAAACGGCTGGACGGATTTAGATAAAATTTAGAATGGATATAGCTTAAACCCTCCCTTACTTGACACATGGGCTACTTTTTATCCTGGAAAAAAGCATTTCGTTAAACCGAATAACACGCGGGCGGAGCCGCGGGCAAAAGCTTGTAAATAATTATTTCTTCATCACACAAGATTTGGCTGAAATAAATAGCTTTTAGTAATAAGCCCACTTTTACACAATATTGTGTATTCGTTACTTTGTATTCTTTATTTCTATTTCAAGTGTGTATGTGCATTAATGCTTTCAAAAATACTTTGGGAAGTTTCTTTATAAATGTCGTTACTGTCCATCGGTTGTTTATTTTTCAGTATTTCTCGGTTTTTATAAGACCGTTCCACACTGAGAATTTTAAAATAACCAACTGGATACGACGTTTACTAAGCGATTTGGTCTACGTGTAACATCGGATGTATACAACCAGGTACAAGATCATGAAAATCTAGGTATTGCTATTGATTAAAAAAAATTGGAAACAACATGTTGAAAAAGTTTATAGTAAACTAGACCGGTTTTTAGAAAACTAGACCAGTTTTGTGTTTTCCTCGAGACGTCTTGGGGATACCATCTCACAAAAGGTGAAAAGGTGGCAGTTACTGCTTATCATAGATATGTGTGTTCAGTTCGTAAGTGGAATGATACTGTGAGGAAATTCTGTAGAGTTTGAGAAAGGGTTTAAGGTACAGAAAAATGTACACGTGCAATCTGTGGCACTTGGTTTTGGAACCTCGCAAACTACTCTTGCAAAAATTAAACATTCTCTCCCTACCTTGCATCTACATACGGAAATTTGCTTGTTCGTAGCAAAACACAAAGATTATTTTATTAAAAACACAGATACAAACGAACGTCAAACACGACAAAAAGACAAATCATTAATCTGCTTCTGTATAAGCTAAGTCATTTCAAAAACAATATTTATATCATGGCAATAAAAATAATATTGTAAATATTTGCGTGAGCTTATATACTAAATTATTATAATACCGGCTTTCGGTTCAACGATGCCGTTTGCTTAAAGTCAACAATAATAATACGTGAGAGGTGTTAAATTTTGTCTTGTCTTGAAATTTGTTTCTGATTGATCTTTTCTAGTTTGTAATGCGCTCTAATATATTTAGAGTATACAAAAGCAATGGATTTCACTATAAAACATAATCTTAGTGAGAACTGTGAATTTTTTAACTTTACTGTCTGAAGCAACGCATATTGAAGAGACAATATTTCCAAAGAACAAGGCGTGAAATCACATAACGCCCATGTAAGCGTTCAGTATGAGCATTACAAGCTGGTTTAGATCACATAGTTTTGGTCGGTGTATCAGTATACTATACTATAATATGAGTAGTACTGGCATGAAATGATTGAACATCTCTTAACTTTTGTCTCATTTTCAAATACTTAGTACCATTCTTTAACTTTTATCAGATCTCATGAATAAATTTAATGATGTTTCCACATTCCTCATCCGCAATAAAATTCTTAAAAAGGCGTTATTGCTACCTAATTTGTTGAAATTCACATTTTCATGCCCAATGTGCCAAACAGCCAATTTTTATGACTGTGTAATTCTTTGTGATAATACGAAACGGGGAAAATATAAAACAACCTTCATAAAAGTTAATATTTCACCTGACACGAAAGCCTTTTGATCTTTTTGCTTGTTACTGCGTCAGCGGACATTTTGTTTGTGTGTGTTCAAAAGTTATTATCGAGAAATACAAAATCAAAGGCACTGATCCATAGACAACATATTTGTATCTCTAATATCAGAGAAGTAAAAAGTTGTATCTGTATATTGAATATTTTCGCAAAATTTTAAACGAAATGGGTTATTATTATTGTACTGATGCCAAAACCACATATTTTAGAATTTTTGTATGTTCCGTTTTAAGTCTAAGACCACATTTGGATGAGTTTTTTTTTATTATCATCGTAGTGACCCTAGTCAACACAAAGGCTACAAGGGTTGTTCATAAAATAACGTCAAAGCCGAAAACGGAACAAAGATTTAATAAACGAGGCCGAAGCTGCGGGCAAAGCCAGTAAATACATATATTAATGGTCAATGATCAGAGTAGCCAAAATTACGTAGAGAACAAGCTTCTGCGTTTGTGTGTAATTTTTTTTTTGTTTGTTCCCTGTCTGTGGTCTAAGAAACAGGTTCAATCAGGTGCGTCTGCGTGACAATAGGGCTCACCACATATCATGTTGGGACGTAACAATCGTCGGTAAAACACGGGTTTGCGTGTGGACTGTGACTTGCATTTCATTGTAGCGCCATTTGCGATAAACTTTACGTCCACTTTCTGTGCTTGCCCGAGCTGTAACGAGGGCAAATATGAATAAAGTTACAGAAAGCACGCATTTTGTTAGCAGTTCGACGATGCGCATTTGTGGAGCGTCAACAAAGAGGTGAGCCAAAGATTATTTTTAAAGTCATGTTTGTTTTCATACTGTTTGCAAATAGAGCAGAATATTATGACGAAGTAGTGGTCGTTTTTAGGGTTCCGTACCTCGAAAGGAAAAAACGGAACCCTTATAGGATCACTTTGTTGTCCGTCTGTTTGTCAATACCTTTTATCTCGGTAACGCGTAGAGGTATCGAGTTAAAATAAAACCATACACTTAAATCTACAGCCTCTTGGAGCTGTGAAAAAATCAATCTCTAAGTTTACGTCAAAAAAAGATACGGTCGTTTATGCCGCAAAAAACGTATATTTCAACATTGTCAAGGGACTTCCCGTTGACTTAGAACTATGAAATTCGGCAAGTTATACCGTCTTATACTACAAGTATGCTACAAGTATACAAAAAAATCTTAAACCTATTCATTGGCAATTAAATCATACAAAATCATCGAGGTTAAGCAACGGTATGCGCGGTCATAATTGTACGGGTGACCAAATCTTTTTGTAGATTTTTTTAAGCTTTTACTAATTTGTACGGGACTCTTGGTGGGTGATTCCGACTCGCACTTGTCCAGTTTTTTTGACTCATTCGTGTGTTAGCCAAACAATATTATGCTTTATGGTACGACCATGGAACTAAGGTCTATATAATTTACCTCAAAAGTTACAAATTGAGCAAGAAGCAAAACATTTAAAATTCTTACTACGATAATTTTTTAAATATTCCACATTTGTTTTTGATTTCTATATTTAAACAGGAACTTTATATTCCTATTTTTCACATCCAATTTATTTATCAACATAGAAATACTATTTAAAAAATATTACAAGTTACACGAGACCTTTGTGGATAATTTTACATTAACAAGTGCCCTACATTACTTCCTTTGTACAAGTTTCATAACGGAACTGAACTCACCTCAAGGGCCAATTATATCAAGGTAAAGTAGGCTATGATTGATGTTTACCTTTTATAAATTTTGCCATGTTTATTGACGTTTTTATGATGTACAACGGGCTTACGGTTGGCTATTAGCACGCCTGCACTGAGTTTTTTTTTTACAATATACCAGATCGAATTGTGAATAAAATCCTGGTTAATAGGAACAGATTAGATTAGATTTGACATGTTAAACGTATACTTTATGTATCTATTTTATAAATTAACATTTTGAATCTGAAATCTTTGAATTAAGACAAGTTTACTTGAATTATCTTAAACAAAACAAAGCTGTTTGTTGTAAAGATTGTTCAAGTAAACTGAACAATGAATATAGACGTCACATATAGTACAATATTTCTGTTTATCAGGTTAATGAAACCAGATTTTTTTTCTCGTTGTGATAGAAAGCGTCCATAAGACCTAGGATAAAGTGCGTGACTATAAACTGGGAGAGTAACAGCAGCCGAGGCCATAATCAGTCTTTTCAGGGACTTCCGCAAAAATTTACGGAAGTCTACAACAAATGAATTACTGGTCCTACGCAACTGCCTATAACCATTACCCTGGTACGGCCTTACATGATGTCATGCTGTCACATATTTAAATTTGTGAATATTTATCACAGCGTAGACTTAATTGCTTTCTTTATCTTCGGATCTAGATTGGACTTCCACCGGTCGAATATGCACCAAAATTAGTTTTTATAAATAAACACTGTACCGTCGCTTTAATAATATATAAGGTGACATTTATTTATGCAGCCAAATTCATACTGAAGACTTGGTAAGTAGTCGGTATCAAGGTTCAATTACCCTTTTTGGGAAATTAGGAAATAATCTTTTTCCTGTTCCCTACAAACGCAAACCTAGCCCAGAGTCAATTACACATCTGGCAAAACAACATTTCATTTTGCGAAATTAGCAAAAATTGTTATTAATTTGTGATAGTGATCACTTATAAAGCCTCCAGTATGAATTTGGCTGCATAAATAAATTTAACCTCATACAATTTAATACAAGTGAAATAATAATTATATAAGGTGACTGTAATTTATAGAGCCAAATTCATAATTAGGTAAATGAGTACATATTTTCTGTGCACTCAAAACTAATGAATATATTTATAATTTATTAGCAGCAATTTTTTTTTAAACTACTGTTATTAACTAATAAACTAAACTAAAAGTCCTTTGAGCCCTTAAAGGTGCCTACAACCTGTAAAAGTATTACTGTAATAAGATTGAAGTGTACATTTTTTATATTTTTAATTGCGCATTTGTATTTTGTATTATAGAATCATGAATAAAAAAATTAAAAGGTTCAATTAATAATTAGGTAATAAAGTAAATAAAGCAACAAAAGGTCGCAGTTCGAACCCTACCCCAAAGAATTTTTTAAAAATTCTTCTCTTTAAATTTTGTTTCTGATTGATCTTTTCTAGTTTGTAATGCACTCTAATAATAACATTTAGAATATTCCAAAACGATGGATTTCGCAATAAAAACACAATCGAAAATAAAGCACTTAAAGTCTCGAAAAATTGTACACGTGAACGTGTGGCCGATGATACAAGGGTACCTAAAATGGAACGTATAAATCCAGTGTAAATATTAATTTTAACGATATCCAAGTATAACGATAACGACACAAATTCTAAAGAGACAGAACCGGACCGCAGTCGAATGAAAGTTAAATTGGCAAAGTGAGCCCATGTTACTGGTTTTGAGTTTTGTAATTTCCAAGATTCCTCTAATACTATATGTGAATATATCGTATATTACCACTTGCTGAATGCTTCGCTGTCTATCTATAACTTAAGAGATACGCTCTTATCGGTGGAGTACCTAAAAAGGAAACAATTATATATATCACTTTATAGGATCACTTTGTAGTTCGTCTGTCTGTCCGTCTGTCCATCCGTCCGTCTGTCTGTCAAGACCCCTTATCTCGGGAATGCGTGGGGATATCGAGTTGAAATTAAAACCATATATATTAATATCTACAGTCCAGTTAAAGCTGTGAAAAAATGAAACTACTAATTTAACGTGAAAAAAGATACTGCTGTTTATGCCGCAAAAACGTGTATTTTGACACTCTCAAGGAAATCAAATCAAATAAAACCAAAATATATATTTTGCAAAATTTATACATAAAGTATACTTTCTACAAGTCAAAGTTAATTTTAACAATATATATCTTTAGAATATAAAAAAATATATAATAATAATACGGGACATAAAATATACACCTGCATAAAAAAGAGGAATCTAGGAATAAAAAAAATATATATACATAATGCAATGAACCAATAAGTTGATAAATAAATACGGGAAATACATACAAAAAATATGAAGGTTGGGCTACTAAAATGTAATAAAGTTATACACCTGCATAAAATATAGAAATATAGGAATACAAATATTATACATACATAATGCAATGAATAATGTGTTGAAAAATGAACTAAATAAACCATAAATAAAAATAATGTAAATAATGCAATCAAAATTTACAGGGCATTTCCCGTTGACCTTGAACTTTTTGGCAAGCAATCCCATCTTTAACTATAAGTAGAGGTTAATATCTGGAAACTATACATTTGTAATTAAATCATTAAAAATATAATTAATCAAACTTCATAAAATATTTATAATAATGTACCTACAAATTTGTACGGAACCCTCGGTGGGCGAGTCCAACTTGCACTTGTCCGGTTTTCCTTCTTCTGCTAATAATTTGACTTCTTGATACGACGTACCATTAACTTTTTCCTTTATCAGAATTTATTTCCGAATGAAAAGGGCATATAGAATTTCCTTGATATAATATAGATTTCGTTGTTTATAACTTTTTCCTTCACTTGAGTAAAGTAGGTGCGTCTAGATCTTTCTCTTCCTTTTTTCCCCTAGACCTGGATAAACCTGCATGTTTTAAAAGCGTGTTATTCTGCCTGAAATACGGGTAGGCTTATCCCCTATCACATTGGCACAAAAATCACAGATGAAAAGAGCCTGTTTTAAAGTTGTCTGTTTCAACAACAGTCGACTTTCGGGAACACCACTGACACTTCTTTGAGGATGGTACGTCGTGACGATATGTTATTTTGGTAATAAACGCATATTTTTTGTTTTTAGTTGTTTTTATGTTGTTATTCAATTAAAACATTTTTGTATACCAATTTAAAAACTTAATTTATGTTAGAATACGCCTTTTGTAATATAAATTTTACTGGTATGAATTTAAAAGTAAACTTATATTAGAATTTTAGAATTTATTCCAGGAGTACCTCTTTTAAGAGACCAGTTTTTAAGGGATAACATTCTTTAACATTTGAAAGTTGAAAATAAGTTCTAATAAACAAATAAATAAGTACTGCAATATTCTACGGCGTAACGTGAATACTACGAGTATGAAGTCGTAACACTTGCTACGCCGTAGTTAATGCTGGAAGTTTGGACCGCAACAGAATAATAAACTTATTTTTTAACTTTTTAATATACTTTTTCTTTATCTGAAGCAATAAAAATATTTTTTATCGCGGAGGAACAATAAATTGAGACAATGAGAATAAGTGGCTATATTTCTATAGGTAATTTATTTCCAATTGCTCTTCAAAAATATTGGCTCTATAAGGCCACTTTTATTTTTATTGGAAATGATTACTTATATTATTATGTCGTATTATAACATATTATGTATGTATATAATATATTGTGTAGGTAAAGTATACTTACTACTAGTCAGTTTTAAAGTAAAATAATAAATAATTAAAATAAATTAAAAAAACAGATTATGTAACTTAAATGTAAGAAAATAATATACTTCTAAACTTATGAACATAAATATTAACGCGTTAAAAACATACGACATGAATCCCAAAGGGAGTGTCAATAAGTGTTCTCAAATGCGAACTGTGAAATTAAGTTAGAGACCATACTGGTGGGTACTTTTCACCGACTATTATGACGTCCCAAACATGATGAGGGTGAGCTCTATCGCCTTACTCCTGGCATGCTTATGGGACTCCGGTCTGGAGATGCTAACTTCAGACCTGCTCTAAATTTAGTTTATAATTGTCTGGTTCAATAACTTCTGTGTTCACAAAGGCGGTCTTTGAAATAAATGACTAAAATGTTAAATATTATAAGAAGATACATAACTCTGTACCATGTATGTTATTTCTTGCTAAGTTTCTTGCCCTTCTTCTTAGCAAGACTTATCGAATGGGTGGAGTTAGGCATATATTTATATATGTAACGTATTGGTATTTAGTATATGGTTAGCTATCATTATCATATAGAAGATATAATATATATTATTGTATACATTAAATACACCTTTAATGTAGTTTATGTACGTTTATTAACTTATTAAGTATATATCCCCTAATCCTAATATCATAGATGAAAAATGAAAATGAAAATGAAAATTTGTTTATTTTCTTCACTTACAAGTGTAGCTACATAGTTGATGGGGTATCCTTTAGATTGTATTTTCGTCTTTTAAATTTAATAATTTTACTTAAACGTCCATCCATCCATCCATCAGCCTGTTTCGTCCACTGCTGGACATAGGCCTTTCCAGGATTTCGCCACTCTTGGCGGTTCCCCTAGAAGAAATGCCCATACTCACACACGCTGGGCAGGCGGGTTGGTGAGCGCGGTGCCGAAACCCTTGCACCAGTGACGCCGCTGCCCGTCACCAGTCTGTTTTATATAAGGCTCGGCATTTGGGGATGCATATACCGCCATCCATCGGTCCCAGGCGATGGTGGGCCGCCTGGTTTTGCCTGACTTAAACGTGCGATAAGTTTATTTATGTACCAACATTACAAAAATAAAGTATTTATTTCATTTCATTTATGTGTGGTTGTCTAATTGTTGGTATTCACGGGTGACTCCTTTTTATAATAATATTTAGCAGAATTTAATTTAAAGTTAGTAAATCCATTATTTTTTATAATTTTTCATTTTGTTCATGGAACCCAGATATAAGTCTAAAAATATATAAAAAAAACTGGATTAAAAAAACACAAAGAAACTTTCGCAGAAAAGGGACCAAGTTCAAATCTTTAAAACCAATAAATTGAAAGTTGTAAAACTTTCGATATAACCTCGAGATCAGTCCATTTGTCTCTAGATTTTTAACGCCGAAGAGCTATTAAAAAGTTTTTCTCCACAGATTTTAAGCCCTTCTGTCAAACCATTATAGTCCTTATAACCATCCAATAAGAACAAAAGAAGTGTCTTAAAAAGTGGTTTTATTATAACGAAGTGACCGAGAAATGGTAATAAAATTTTGTGGTTTCCAACCAAAAGGTATTCACAAGATGCGATTTACAGCTTATGTTAGAGTGTTAAATAAGAAAGATATAATATCTAGTTCATAAAGACAGATATGAATCAAGATACATATTGAAGAAAGGCATTTATTTATTTTTCCGTGCAAGTGTTCGTGAAAAACTATTTTATATGCTTCAAAATTGTTATCAAATTTAACTTTAACAAATTAGTGTAATATTTTTTTTAATTTATTTAAAAAAGTTGCCGTCTTTTTTTGTGTACGCATAGATATACTTGACAGAAATGAGCACGAACGCATCAAACTGAAAACAGCTTATTTCCGTCTAGTTGGCAACTTGCGTGCGAAAAAAAAGATGTACGCCCGTTGTAATATAAATTGTTTGTTTGTTTCTTTAATTAATTTTTATTTATTTACTCACACATGCATTGAAAAACGTAGTATGATACTCGTGCGTAAGGGCAATAACTTAATCGTGAGGTACGAGTATAAAACACTCCCTTATCGCTCGTGTATCAACTCGCTCCCGTAAGCTATTGCCTCCATACCGCACGTATAGCATAAACTCCTATTACCGTGTGGTAAGTGGGAAATTTGGCGTGCATAAGAACGGGGATAATATTGTTAATTACACCAAATACTCCTAGCGAACCCCGGTAGACTGATATCCAAATGACTGACTTATATTTTTACTCCTACGAATATATGTTTCTGAGACCAAGAAAAGCCTAACATTTCCAGACACAATTAAAACTCAATTATGTCTGGAAATGTTGACTTCCTTGCTCTCAATGTCTCTTATATGGTAACTTTAATTTATGCAGCCAAACTCGTACTGGAGGCTTGGTAAGTGATTAGTAACACGGATCAATGACCTGCTAATTTTGCAAAACAAAATCTTGACATCCCATAGTAATTGACTCGGGGCTGAGCTTATGTTTGTAAGGAACACGAAAAGAATAATTTACTAATTTCACAAAACTTACCAAATCTTCAGTAAGAATTTGGCTGTATCAATTAAAGTCACCTTATTATTATCCTACTAATAATAAAGTTGTAAAAAAGTCGTTTCTGTACTTTGTATATTTTTGCAAAATTTTAAATAAAATAGTTCACTGGTGTTGTACTGAGGCCAAAACCACATCTTCTTAAATTTTTGTATGTTTTTTTTTCCGAAAACTCCCAGCTCGTTTCAGACATTATTCGACTTTAATAAATGTAATTTAGAAATGGTTTTCGTTCTCATCGTCGAATGAATCTCATGGCTACACCTCGCTTATATTAAACCCAGCTAGTATTACAACTCATTACTCCTCAGTTTTAACTATAAAACCTTCTAAATTCTGACTGTTTTGAAGCTTAAAATCTTTGTAAGCTGACAGCTCAATTACATACATACAAATACTCATTCCTGTCTCCCAAAGGGATAGGTAGAAAATACAAATTTTCATCTGCCACGATTCTGACACACCTATTTCGTCTCTTCATCAACCTCCACATCCATCAATCTAGTCGTAGGTACAAGGTTTTTTATTCCGTGTAACTTTGACTTTGCCCTTTTTCAGTACGTCGCCAATTTGGTCGGTATATGTTCTTCTAGAACGGCCCAGTCAAGATTTACCTTCTCCTTTTGCACCATAAATTCTTTTGACACTCTGTACTTTCATTCATCCTCTCTAAATGTATGTCCAAACAGCTAAATTAACCAACAAATATCTTTACCTGAACAAAAGCTTACAACAAAGCTTTGAAACTATTCCCCTAATCAAGATTACTTTATCACGGCTTTTATTTCAAGTAGACAGAAGTTATTTCAGACTGACCTGAGGGTCTATACTTTTGGTCTTTGGAGTTATTTGAATTGGTAATAAGACGGACATAAGTCTTATGTTAACAGTTCCAGCTAAAGCAAGAATAAAGATAAGTTTTATGGATATTTGATTGTTGTCGTAACCTTTTTAACGATTGTATTTTTTTTATAGTAACGATAGCACAGTCAGTATGAATCTAGGGCATGCAGTCTCTAAAAGGTAGCGAGCGTTATCAAATTCATCAAGCGCAAACTTCCATACAAACGCAAAAAAATGTTGTGTCTATGTAATGTTTTTATGATATTTTAGGCTGCTCATCCATTGACATTATTTATAAGTAGATCTTTGTCCAATTAGAACAAAGCATTAAGAAATTTTTGACATAATTTTACGGTTTTTACCAAGAGTATAGGCGGATATGTTTTATTATTCGAGATAAAATTAAAAAACCGGCCAAGTGCGAGTCGGACTCGCGCACGAAGGGTTCCGTACCATTATCTATAAAAACAGCAAAATATCATGTCTGTTGTATAGAAGTGCGCAGGTGCGACTCGCACTTGGCCGGTTTTAGTATTTATTGTTATAGCTGCAACAGAAATACATCATCTGTGAAAATTTTAACCGTCTAACTATCACGGTTCAAGCATTATCTACAAAAATGGCAAAAAAAATCATGTCTGTTGTATGGGAGTGCGCACGTCTGATTCGCACTTGGCCAGTTTTAGTATTTGTTGTTATATCGGTATCATCTGTGGAAATTTTAACTGTCTAACTATATCACGGTTCATGAGGTACAGCCTGGTGACAGACGGACAGACAGACAGATGGACAGCGGAGCCTTAGTAATAGGGTCCCGTTGGTTACCCTTTGGGTACGGAAACCTAAAAAATGTATACTAGTACATCGAAAATGTTATCTAGATTAATACTAATCAAAATATGTTTGGAAACGTCTACAATCTAACCAAAATCATGTATCTCCTGACACAGGTTTAAAATTTTGCGCCCTCGACAAAATCGGCACGATTGTATTGCCCTCCTCGCAAGTTTCGTGTAGCGTGCACGTAATAGTGAAATGAAACAGCATTACATTTCGTCGCACTCACAACTGAGTTGGGCGCGTCATGATGTCTGCTCTTAAGTGAAAACACGTATATTTTTTGTCACTTCTGTCGAAACTGAAATCGGATGATTGGAATGATTGGAATCGGATTGATTCCGATTTCAGTAGATATTTTGATGTAAGACACTATAAAAATCGTTAAATTTGTATACTTACCACTTGCTCAATAAAGAAAAAAAAACATAAAAGGTAAACCTGTGCCCTAAAGCACCTATTTGTATCTGAAATACAGCAGTACGGCTCACCCATTATCACATTGGGACATACAAATCATCAATGAGAAGTGGTTTAACGAGCGTTGACTGTTTCATTGATAGTCTACACTTGGAAACATGTCGTGAAGGTATGTTGTTCTTTAATATAAACATGAATATCCGGCCAAATGCGTCGCTTGGCGAGGTCGACTGGCTAACTTGCCAAATCAACTGCACATCTGCCAACTTGCCAAGGGTTGGTCATTTGTTTCAAATAGAAATTAAATTAAGTACGTCCGCGTATGGAATCCATTTCGTATGACAGTTTTTAGGTTGACTAGTGAAAGATTTGGTGGAATCCGTAGTTTTATAAAGACGTTAAGCATTATATAATTTTTAGGTTGACATTTTGCAGGTATCAGGTATACGTTTCAATAGACCATGAGAGTAGACATGGCCGCTGTGATATCCACCTCGGAATTACACACTAACACTGTCTATATTGCACGTGACAGATATAGATAGCATAAAGAACAATAGAAGTCAGTGTCAATATTGGTAATCTGTTCTTGTTATGAACATGTAATAATGTATAAAAAACGAGATTTTATGTTGCGTTAAATGGCTATAGAATAAGCTAGAGTTGTATCAGGATCGTGAAAGATGAAGACTGGTGGTCTTTGCCTACTCTTCCATGAAATAAGCGTGAATAGTAAATGCATGGAACATGCCGACTTTGAGAAAAAAATTGCTGATAAAGTATTCCAAACAATGTTAAACTAACATAATTACTATAAAGTGCACAAAATGATACAGTTATCAACGACCAAAAAATTCAATTTCGAGGGACAAAGTAAAAGCTAGTAATACAGAATAGACCCATCGACTAATAAGCAGAATAGTTCCTTGAGCGTCCTTATTAACATTGTAAACAAAATACCTTTCCATATACTCAAATAAAGCAGCCAATGAATAACATTCTCTATCACTAGACAATAAAGAATAAAGTATGATGGCGAGACGTGATATTAAAACGAGGTATTCTGAAGAGTTTCAAACTTTACGTTAAACAATACACGTACTTAATTAGTTCATTGCCAGCTATGTTCTAATTGTTTTTATACCGTATAATTTTGTTTCTAGTATAAAATAAAAATTGCTACACAAATGTGTTGCCTACAACTACTATATCTTCTGTGGCTGTACTAATTTACCCTATGAACGCAACAAAGATTGTTACTCGTATATTGTGATAGAGATTTATTTATGATTTACAATCTATAGTAATAAAATAAAGTAGTAAGAAATTTGTTTCTGAACTACATATTTTTTTCATTTGAATGGGTTTTATTAGTGTTGTATTGAAGCGAAAAATATATTTTTTAGGACTTTTGTCTGTCTGTCTGTATGTAAGTGTGTATGTAAAATAATTCCCAAGCCGAAAACGGGGCAAAAATTGAATAATAGCGGGTGGAGTCGCGGGCAAAAAGCTAGTAATACGGTTCATAGATAATTTAACTCTTATATATTTTTAAATTTGTTTAAATCCAATCTATAAACTACTAATAGGTGACCCGAACTTACATAAACAGCGTATTACAAAAAAAACTAACGGAAGAATATTCAGTTATACTATGGGTAGAGTTGGCAACATATCAGTTCCCCGACGGTTCATTTTACCAAGACAACAAAAGTATGAATTTTATTATAATTGTCTCTAATTGTCCGTCATTAACACAAGAATTGCCAAGGTGTCAGTCCCTTTCACTTTCCTTGGCGCCGTAACAGATTTATCCCAGTCTATTTATTATAACGATAATTTGAATAATTTACGCAAGTTATAAAACAAATTAAAATAATTATATCAATCGGTTCCGAACCCGAAGGGTTCCAAACGGGACCCTATTACTAAGCCTCCGCTGTCTGTCCGTCTGTCACAGGGGTCTACAGCCTCAACCGTAATAGGTAGAAAGTTGAAGTTTTGACAGAATACGTGTTCATATGGCCTCCATTACGAATAAAAATAAAAAAATGAATTTTAAGGGTGATCTCCATACAAGAAACCTCGAAAAATTTGCATTATTTAAACTGAATGGTTCTGGCTTTTATTTAAAGACGGTAATACATACAAGTTTAAAATTTAGTCAGATTGTAGGACATACTCGAAAATTAAACAAAAATATTAAAAATTAGGGTTTACTTAGCATATTTACTTATTACACGCACGTCACAAATTTTTCCATAAAAATATAAATAAAATACCAACACAAATAGGAAATAGGCAGAAAAGATAGTTTCCATTGTCATTTAGCGAGACGAGTACGATTTTCAAATTTACTTACCTCCCAAGGTTTGTAAACCTAATTTATCTTCCGCATTTCGAGTTGAATATGACTTTGAGAGCATTAGTGATGAAAAATTTAAATCACTGTCTACTTTCACGTTTAAGACAGATATTTCTATTTATAGATTCTAATTACTGTCTTTTTACTACTCTCCCGGTACAGCTTCTCATGACGTTATGCTGGGACACGAGTTGCTTGGCGGCACGGTTTTGTCATGCAGTGCAGCTGGTGACGTGAAAAAATGTTGAACTGAAAGGTTTTGTCAGTTGGATCCGGGTGCGACGGGTGAATTCGGAGTCATCGTTATTGTCTCCCAGTTTACGCCATCCATCTACCAGCCTGTTTCATCTACTGCTGGACAAATGCCTTTCCAATTCGTCACTCTTGGCGGTCCTCCTGGAAGAAATGCCCCTACCCACACACGCTGAGCAGGCGGGTTGTTAAGCGCGATGAGGAAACCCCCGCACCAGTAATGCCGCTGCCCGTCACCGTCTGTTTTTTTAAAGGCCCGACCATTTGGGATTGATATGTGGCGGCCAGATCATAGAATTGAACATTTCATGAAATAGTCGCTTTCATGAAATATTACATTGTTTGTTGACCGTTTCAATTGATTATAGTTGATCGTTCGACCGTCCATCTGGTCTGTCAAGACCCTTTATCTCGGGAACACGTAAAGCTATCGAATTGAAATTAAAACCTTAATGGAAGCTGTGAAAAAATCGAACTTCGAAGTTAACGTAAAAAAGATAAGGCCGTTTTTGCCGCAAAAAACGTATATTTTGAAACTCTCAAGGGAATTAAATTTATAGGGTATTTTCTTTTGACCTAGAACTATGAAATTTGGCAAGTAATACTGTCTTATACTACAATTATAGGGAAAATCTGAAAACTATACATTTGTTATTAAAATAAAATAAAAAATAGTCTTTATCGGAACCCTCGGTGGGCGAGTACGACTCGCACTTGTCCGGTTTTTTTATATTTAAATGTCTTTTGACTAACTACTAGAAGGAAACAAGGTATAAGAATCGTAAAAAAAGGATTTGTCAGGATTCTTGAGCACACTCAGGACAGCGAATTCGTTTTTTTTATTTCTTGCTGGATTATTTTTGTGTTATTATCATAATTTTCGTTTCATATTATACAGCATCATGGGGTCATGGACTTCTGTAGGAGGTATTAGTTTCAACTTGACATCTTCTGCGGGGCCTCAGAAAAAGTATATTGACAGACGGACAACAAAGTGATCCCATAAGGGTTCCGTTTTTTTTGAGGTATGAAGCTCCAAAAGGTGTCATACTAAGCAATTTCTCTATTATAAAATGATTTTTAAGTTTCATTACTCATTTTGAAGTCCTTTTATGTATTTGGTACGGGCAGCTCAACCTTTTTTTATTTGCACTGTTGTGTTTTAAATATTGGATGGATTCGATTGATGGTTCTTGGTGGAATATCATCTTGAATAAATTATACACAAATTCTTGTACTTTTATTCCACATATATTTATTTTTATTCTAACTTAGGCTACCGGTTTCGTATTACACATCATCGGGCCAACAAATTTTTAAAAATGTTTTCTTTTGTTTTCTTTCTGTCATGTTAAATAATTAATAATTTGTTGGCCCGATGATGTGTAATACGAAACTGGTAGCCTAAGTTAGAATAAAAATAAATATATGTGGAATAAAAGTACAAGAATTTGTGTATAATTTACTGTTGTGTTTTTTTTTAGTTATTCAGTACAATCAGTAGATTATGTTGTGGTTTCGTTCAGTAATACCAACTTAGCACTTTCAATGATAGATTTATCGCTTTATTACATGCAGCACGTAACACTAAATCTAGCAGTAAATAGAAATCACGATCAATTATAATCAACTAACACAAGACCATTTCATGATCTGGTCAAACATCGTTTATTTATCATTTATTCACCACTAACGGCACTGATGGCGCATTGTTATTGTTTGTGCGATGCGATTTATAATTTTTCCGTGGCCAAAGTAGGTGCGACGACGAGCGAAGCGAGAAGGAGCGTGTTAGGTCGCTTGTGAATATACATTTAGGAGCCGAGCGAAGCGGAGCGGAGCGAGGTGACTTCGAACATTTCATGAAATAGTCAAACGTCGCCGACCAAATCGTTAAACGTTGAACATTTAATGATCTGGTCAGTGACAATTGACTATTTTATGAAATGCGATCATTTCATGAAATGGTCGACTATTTCATAAAATGTTCAATTCTATGATCTGGTCACGACATATATACCGCCATCAACCGGTCCCAGGCAATGGTGGGCCACCTGGTTGTCCCTGTCTGCGAGCTGTTACTCTCCCCCGAATAACTTTGGGCGGATTTGCGAGTAAGATGGTGTTACCTCCTAAGTCGAGCCCGGCACCAGCTCTACAACCTGTTTATGCAATGCGAGGTGAATTCTTTCATTTACCCCAATTTTACAGGGCAATAGAATAAATAAAAGTTTATTACTGAACCAAATAAACGAGATTAGTCGTCACATAAGTTTGAGAAATAACCTATACCCTATTGTTTCAATCAGTTACCATTGTTATGTCAAATAATAAGTTCAACTTTTGACAAAACTTCATCCACAAATATGAAATCAAACGATTGTTTGGAATTGTTTTCAAACTTCACTTTGCTGTTTTATTCTCATGGAGAAAATATTGTATTTGTTCAGTCGAACACGAAAATATCATTTGGGGAATTCTTAAAACTAACAAAATGAGTGCTGAAATTGGAACCGATTGTTCTATATAACATTCCTTGCTTATAAAATCGAATGTTTCTTTTATAATTATTATAAGTTTTATAATGTTTCTACTGGAACATATCCTGTTTTCCAGTGTTTTCACGGAAGAAAGGCAGGGAAATTTTTTTACTGTAAAAAAATGTGTTCTTTGAAAAGCTCACAGGTTTAACCACGGAGGTACCACCGTCTTACTCGCAAACCCTCCCAAAATTATTCGGGAGAGAGTATGAAGACAACTCTCAAACAGGCACAACCAGGCGGCCCACCATTGCCTGGGACCGATTGATAGCGGTAAATCCATCAGTGGCGTCACTAGTGCGACGGTTTTGACACCGCGCTCACCAACCTGTGAGAATGGGCATTTCTTTCGCCAAAAGTGGAAAAATCTTGAAAAATGAAGGTTAGTCTCTTGAAAAAAAAAATTTGGTGAATTTCGACGGATTTGTCGTTAAATGTGCCGGAAAGCAACAGATACGTCCACTTTTTGAATAGGTATATCCGTAAATGCTTCCTTATGGTGAAGTGAGACCCAAAACAACCAAGCTTACGACGAAGAGAATAAAAACCATTTTACACGGATAATTAGAGTTGAATTTCGTGTAGCACAGGTTATTTGTATTTTCATGGCAAACTACGGCACCCAAAAAGAAATTAGCAATCCGTTATTCCTTGCCATCTTTTTTAGTAACACGGAAACCAAAATTTTGTTGAAATATCTCAAGTAACAATCAAATGAAAGGGCTTTCTCCCCAAAAATATGGAGATTTTGAGGAAAATTCGTGATTTTCTTTATCGAGCCAAGTTAAGTGAATTATGTTGTGGGCGCCGTAATTCACTAACTGGTAAATTTTATTACCAATAAAAAAAGTTGGTTTCGTAGTTTCTTTCTTGCGTCTTTAAATAAATTTTCCTAAGGATCGAAACGTGTCAAAATTGCTACTTTGGATCACACTATTCAAGCTTCAAGGTAACATACATAAACGTTGCATTTGGAAAAGATCATTAACTAATTTTCGAAAGAAACTTATTCGAAGAAGTTAGAACAATATCTGGAATTAATGTGCAACAAAATTTCTCGTTTTGCAGGTCATTAAAAATACAATCCATTCATCAGGCTGTTTTGTCCACTCCTAGACATAAGCTTTACCAAGATTTCTTTACTCTTGGCGTTCCTGACCCCATACTCACACACGCTGGACAGGAGGGTTGGTAAGCTCGATGCCGAAACCCTGGCACCAATGAAAATTAAAAATGTACTTGTCCTAAGTGTTAAAGATATATATTGCAAAAGGTTATTTTTAATTTCATTAAAGCTACGCGACCATTTCTGATTAGTGTTTTGTGGCTGGGAGTCTTGATTAGTTAGTGCTACGTCGCTACTCCAAGGGTTGGAGTCTCAAAATCTGGCAAAAACAGGGTTCCGCATTCTCATTTTAGACGGTAGTAAATATTAAAATTTCCAAACAAAATAAATACAATTTGCTACACCATAAAATGAAGTACACCATCATGAAAAATTCTGTAAAAAACTTTTTTGTTACTGAAGAAGACAATTACAAATTCCAAGAAAAATTCTCTATTATCTATTTTACAAATAAACAATTTGAATCATTAATCTTGAATCTTCTCTAATAGCGTTGCCGCATTCTCACAACAATAACAAAACACATTTCAGAACATATCGTCAAACACGATAACGAAAACAGTTTTCGGATGCGACTTATAGGTTTTTTGCACTACGGAAAATTTTTGTTTTGCGTGCACGGCTGTCAATCAGAGCGAGATAGATAGTTAAAAACAAAGGCATAAGAGCAGGACTTTTACAAGAAGCGCCGCCCCTAAAGAGGGCTTCTAGCTTTTGAAAAATAAATGCATTCGTTTGACCCCTTGCTATATACTTATCTGGGGGCACGGCAGTGCCCCCGCCTAATCGAGCTAAAAAGCGACACGGCCGTACCATCCTTTTCTCGAAACAGTTTAGGCCATTTTCGACCCCCCTATAACTTCGCTTTAGATAAAACTAGAAGCCTGAATTTTCAGTAACAAAATAGGCATTGTATAAACACGGTATATTTCAAATTTCATTCAATTTGAACGAGTAGTTTAAGAATTATAACTAGTCAAAGTTTCTCAATTTTGTCACCCACTCACTCGCTGACTACTGACTGACTGACTGACAGATCATCAAACCTCTAAAGCACTTCTAGCAGACATAGAAGCTTCAAATTTGGAATAAAATTAGTGTTTAGTGTATAAATCCAGGAAAAACTAAAATATTTTGCAATTTAGATCCAATGCTCAAAGCACGTAAGTAGAAGGTACCGGAAAGGAAAAAAAGTAGAACTATCTACAAAAAGAAATGAGATGCCATCAAAAATAAAACTTGTAAAAAAAACAAGTCTTGCAACTTAGTCCTTCTACCGTAAAGACTTGTGAGATCCATGTAAATCCAAGTCGGTTAATTTATTCAGTCCCTACTTAAGGCGGAACGTTTCGAGCTCGGTGCAAAATGCATAACTTATGATTGTTTTTGTTATTATTGAATAAAAAGTACTAAACAAATGTGATTTATGGCATTTCGCGAACATAGTTTTATTATTCCAGCAGTGGACGAAACAGGCTGATGGATGGATGGAATACTTACTGTATGGCGCTAGTACTAGAAATAACAATTTGGGGCAACAAAGATCAAAACGCGGTTTTAAAATTTTGGAATAGTAGCTATAGAACATTGCTTGCGCTTTAAGCATGGTTTTAAAACGCTTGCTTTTTCCGGTGTGGCTCACGCACACATGCACAGAGCGCTGCCAGAAACTCGGCCCCCTTAACAAGTACTACTGTCACACTGCTACGATTGTCTAAAGTGCTACAAAGCTACGCACGTTGCGAGTGCTACGTAGCTACGACTGCAGTGGGTGCTTCACAGCTATGTCCGCAGGCACTTCTATCAGCGCAACAACTACGCCTTAAATGTAAACTAAAGTAAAATAATACCATTTGAAAGACTGAATTACTATTCATTGATCATCGTGTTTTCACGCAGAAATTTTCTGTGAATTGTGGCCAAAACGACCTCAAAAGGAAATTAATTAAATTAATATTCTCCCCGTGACTGTGACTCGGCCACAATTAACGGAGCCTATGTCAGGCCAGACGTTTTCATTAATATTTTAGGGCACAAAGACTGTGGCAAAAAAGTTTCATTAACTGCTAAAGCCTTTCAGCTAATTACAAAAATCTGTGTTTTGATGAAATGTTTTATGTAAATACTTATATTATTTTGATTTGTAAATTAAGTTATAAAATACTTTATTCAAATATTACAGCTGTGGTCAAGTGGTGAATGTCGCGAGCACTAATCCGGAGGTCAATGGTTCAAATCCCGCCGGGAACACATTTTTGTTCTATATGATTGCTTAGGAAGGCACGTTAAGTCCATATTTGTGCCGAATCTAAGAGGGCACTGTTTTCACTGAAAAAAAAGTTATTTAACAAGATCTTGTTAACCGTAAACAACATCTTAACTCCATATGAGCGCAAGAATATGTCAGTCAGTTTCCTGTACTAACTCAACTTGTTTACTTGATCATAAAAACATTGGAAACAACCAATAAGTTAGTTTAATGTATCCAAAATTGACAAACGAGCCTCTTGATAGGAACCTATTTGTATTAGTGTTTAGACGGTACAGGGAGCCGCGACCGAAATCAGAAAGTCCTTGATTAATTTATCTTATTATGATTAAACTTTCTGTTATTTCGATGTTTGTTATGCTTAGGATTTAACTTATGTTATTCCTATGTTTCGTATTTCTTGTTTTGTATAATGTAATGGATTAACTGTACTGTTGTACAAATTTCATGTAAATAAATAAATTTAGACTTCCTAGCAGTAAAGCTACTACCAATCCTAAAACGTTCAAGTGATTTTTATTTTCGGAATACTTTTATCACAAGAAACCAAATCGCGTAGGTGCAGTCACAAGAAAGAAGGTAAAATTGAATGTTGGGACTCCACCCATTTGTTTAAAATGGTGACCCTGCACATTTTTTGTATGAACTAACGAATAAAAATCGCATCTCTAGGCCAACTTTCAACCTTAATGCCCTAGTTATAAGAGCTAAAGTTTGCAGCAATTCCTCAATAATTATCAGTAGAGTTTCATTTAAAGAAAGCGGCTTATTCACATCCGGTATAATGTTAGTTTCGTGTATATTTGTCCAACCATTACGTTATAGCAAAGTAATTCAAAACGCTATATCAAGGTATATTCTTTGATAATAAAAAGCCTTACATGCTGTAACGGATCTAATATGGGCACTGGGGTTGTGAATAAAAAACAAAGTAA
The DNA here is from genome assembly GCA_910592155.1 of Ypsolopha scabrella. Classification (NCBI taxonomy): domain Eukaryota; kingdom Metazoa; phylum Arthropoda; class Insecta; order Lepidoptera; family Ypsolophidae; genus Ypsolopha; species Ypsolopha scabrella. The sequence goes on from OU342983.1 coordinate 19,611,525, forward strand.
ATACTGAAATTTGGAGTGGCGGCTGAGCAAGGTAGGGCGCGCGCGTATCACCTGATCTCATGTTGAAGACTAACCAAAAAACCGAGCGCGGTTCCTACCTTACCCTACCCTCAGCTCGTATTTATTATTAAACATTTATTAAACTTATCTATCTACCTTACAATATACATATGTATGCGTACGCGTCGTCTACACATGCCGTCCAATTGTTGTTAGGGCTTATGACGATATTTATATCGGAAGCTGCATTGTATGCAGAAAGCAATCAGCTTTGCCTCGTAATACTAGGGACCAATATAAATGATTTCATCCGAAGAAATGAACATTTTATCCACTAGAATTCAAAATGGCGGACTTCTTTCAACATGGCGGCTGCAAAATTTAAAATATTTGTAGAATCAAAACGGCTGGTCTATTTTAGTGATTGGTGTGTTTTTGGAGAGCTTGTATGATTAGATTGATGGATGTAGAAGACGTAAAAGGTATGGCAGGATCGTAGCAGATGGAAGTCTGGGAGACAGGCGTGAGTATATGTACATGTGTGTGTCAATTTATATTGACATCACTAATTTAAAAAAAACTGGTTAATAAATTAAAAATGGCAGCCAAATATTAAGAAAAGTAAAATGTTCCGTATATTTTTTTCATTATTACACCGAAATACATACTTTTTGATTCAAATAAATTCTGATAATTTTATCTACAAATAAATATATTATAAAAGTTTAAAAAATAGTCGATTAGACTTGTGATTAAATGCATTACAAAAGAAGCGCGCCCTTTTAGAAACCTTCACTGCAACTGATGTTTTGTTTGATAGAATCAAAACTAATGCATTTTAGTGATTTACCTTTGAGATTTGTACTATTTATATCCTGTAATTTATGAAACCTTGTCAAAAACGACCAAGTGTGAGTTGGACTAATTGATAAAGTCACTGGGTAAAGGTAAAACAGCATGGTTTCTACATAAAATGCTGTTTCTTTTTGCTAAATTCTGTAACTAAATAGGAAAATGTTAGAGCAAGCTACGTTACTAATTGGTTTAGGTTATAAATGAAATAAATAAAAATAGCCTTTATTTCCCATAACCATATAGGTTAGTTTAGGTTATAGTGGACCGCAAATACTAACTCGATGTTATTGAAAGGAAGTCTTTTGTAACTCGAACTCAAACTCTATTCGCTTTTGAGTTACCACTTTTGCACTTAACGGCGCCGCCGTATTGCACCGCTGAACATAGAACAATGTCAGCCAGAAATATGTTAAGGTAACTCCGTCAAATTTTCAACTCGATTCGTGGTGGTTGAAATTTCTAACAAAACCATATCAAAATAAAGTTTTTTAGCTCGCACTCAAACATGGTTGTTACGTCTGGCGCTCCGGCTGACAAGTGCAAAAATAGTGTGTTTTTTATTTATTTTAAATAAAATAAAACAATTAAAAAAATATTAAAAATAAAAATATTCAACTTATTCGTCTTTCTCTTTTTACACAGTTTAAGCATTCTACAAAGGAGAAACGATTAACGCCCTCCACATTAGACTCAACCAACACCGAAACACATCCGACTCAATTACTAATAACACTCTACCCATACCTGTCTACACCCGACTCCACAATCACACTTTCGACAATTGTTTCACCGCACGCGTCGTCAAATCATTCACACCTCCATCAACAGATATTCAACTCCGCACCTGGGAAACCTCATACATATGGTCGCTTGGTGCCCACTATGGTCCAGGTTTGAACAAACAACATTAAATGTGTTGTATATATATAAAAAACCCATTTATAAGAACCAGCATGAAGGGCCTTAAAATCATTCATACTTCTTTATCATTTATATTTTTAACTCATCCATCAATCTGTCGACCATCATCTGTCAAATTCCTTTTTAAGTAACAATAGCATTTACTTTGTAATTTATAATTTCTGACTGGACCTACATAAAGGTCGAAATATATTTCAAATATATCTTCTGTTTTTAATTTCTACACATATATACCTATATAATGTATCCATCCATCCATCCATCGGCCTGTTTCGTCCACTGCTGGACATAGGCCTTTCCAGGATTTCGCCGCTCTTGGCGGCCTCCTGGAAGAAGTGCCCATACTAACACACGCTAGGCAGGCGGGTTGGTGAGCGTGGTGCCAAAACCCTTGCACCAGTGACGCCGCTGCCCGTCACTAGTCTGTTTTAAATAAGGCCCGGCGATTGGGGATAGATATACTGCCATCCATCGGTCCCAGGCGATAGTGAGCCGCCTGGTTTTGCCTGAGAGCCGTTCTCTTACTCTCCCCCGAATAACTTCGGGAGGATTTTCGAGTAAGATGGTGGTACCTCCACAGTCGAGACCGACATCAAATCTACCACCTAAACCTAAACTATAATGTGTAAAAATAAAATAAAATGAATTTACAAAAAGTGAGAAGACCATATCTTTTTATATTATTTTGTAAAAAAGTTTATACATTTTTATACTGTTTCAATAAAAACTGCAGCAGTTAACTTGTTACAAGTGGACAAAAAACTAAGGACTCCTTCACTTCTATATATTAAATTAAAATTCGGGAATGACTTCATCACTCTTCGTATCATATAGATTACTATGTAATTTTTTCTATAAAAAATGCTTTAGTTATCCTACAAACTAGTTACAAAGTTACGCGCTTGAAATTCGATGGCGTTGGGAGAGAAGTGATACTCTTACCTAAAATTATTTCATGAGCACACATTGGCACGCCTACAACGGCTGCCCTCTTGAGAGAGGTAAATGTAGTGATGGACTGATATTTACTGATTATTAAGAAGTACTCACCAGAACACAAAAGCTGGCGCCTCAGTGGTCTGCACCACGCTGCACTGAAGCTTCAACGTGGATCCTGGCTTCAGGTACTTCTCTGTGGGACCGGAAATCTGCGCACGCGCCTCTGTGAAAGATAATGTTTGTTATACGAGTATTAGTATTTCTTCGTTCTTAATTTCTTTGGTTTGCAAAAAAATAAGTGTTACAACTCCAGCGTAAGAATACGTATGGGTTGCGTTAACGTAATGTTGTTTGTTATAAAATGTCATGTTTGTTCGTAATAAAATGCAATATGTGGTATAGCACCAGACCAAACATTTTCAAAAAAATCATTGAACTTCCACTACCGTGTCTACATATTTTTGAAATTTGCAAGTTTGTAAACTGCATTTTGATTTGTTTACAAAAGCAAGCAATTTTTACACGAAAAATACTAGAAACTCCGATAGACTAGTAGTGGTTGATTAATACTACCTGAATAACATTGTATCAAAAAAATGGTATATATTATAATCTACAATAGCATCCCCGATGACCTTAAGTCAATACAAAATAATAAATTTAAAAGTAAACTTTTTAAATATTTGCAGGGACATTGTTTCTACATAGTATAGGAATTTTTGGAACTATGTAATTGTAAATATTCATAGATATATGTAAAAGGAGATACCGAAAAATAGAATAAGTACTATATAAATTTTATTAAATAATAATTTTCAAATTGTAAATAAATTTATTGCAAACATAACCATCATGTGGTAGAGCTGATGCCGGGCTCGACTGTGGAGGTACCACCATCTTACTCGCAAATCCTTCCGAAGTTATTCGGGGGAGAGTAAGAGGACAGCTCTCAGGCAAAACCAGGTAGGTAGCCCACCATTGCCTGGGACCGTTTGATGGCGGTATATCCATCCCAAAATGCCGGGCCTTATAAAAGAACAGACTAGTGACGGGCAGCGGCGTCACTGGTGCGAGGGTTTTGACACTACGCTCACCAAACCACCTGCCCAGGCGTGTTTGAGTATGGGCATTTCTTCCAGGAGAACCACCAAGAGTGGCGAAATCTTGTAAAGGCCTATGTCCACGTTAGCAGTGGACGAAACAGGCGGATGGATGGATGGATAACCATAATTACATATTTTGATTTAAGTATTTGCATCCTTTAATACCTATACTAGCTGATTAAGGCGTTCTCTTGTATATTTCTAATAACTTATGTACATTTAGCAAAGCAAATCAATGTTTTCTTTCTTTATTTCTTCCTATAAAATATGATTCATTAGACAACACTTATTTTTCCTATGGACATCATTGAAAAATTACCATATTTTTCCTAGAGCCTACGCATATGTTATGCATTATTTTTATTTTTAGGTAATTTAGTTTATTTATCAACTTATTTGTTCATTGCAGTAGGTATGTATATACCTATATAATATTTTTATTCCTATATTGTTATATTTTATGAAGGTGTATAATTTTTACATTTTAGTATCCCAACACAAATTTATTTTTTCATGTATTTTCCGTATTATATTATTTTTTTAAATCATATTCAATTGTTTTATAAAGATTAATTTCTGACCTGTAAAAAGTGTACTTTTTATAGTATTTCACAAATAAACTTTTTGATTTTTTTTTTCCGTTTTCCCGTTTTAAATACACGTAAACAAGAGTTCATTTCACCCAGTTTTCTTCAGTAATACGCATTTACTACGTTGTTAGGCGTAAAATATTTTACAAGATAACGTCATGTTTTTTTAAATCGCCTTAAATAAACTTTGAATTATTTTTAAACACATCGTTGTTGCTACTTTTTCGAGTGGTCCAGAATTTTTTGAACATCCTCGCCTTAAAAAAGAAACATGCCCAGGTTTCATAAACGCCTATGGGTGGCAGATACAGCATTTTTTTTTTTGCACATTTTTCTGTCTTTTTATGTCTTTCCTTTCTCTTTAATATTATCTTTGTAACTTGTCCGTAGTAAATATAACATTACAAAATTATACATGGCAAAGGGTCAGCCATTTACATATAAATGGGTAATTAAAAATAAGAGCCGTAGCTGTGAATGTCGGATATTACAATATTTGCGTTGGCAAAGAAATATTTTATTTTTGGGCTCCCGTAATAAATGAGGACATTACATTAATTGGGTGTTAAATGTTGTTGTTATCCTCCTGAATTTATATTTTAATGGAAGGCTTTGGGAATGTGCGTGAAAATACTGATACTGAAACGGCTGCTTACGATTTAATAGTCAGATCTCGCCTAACTAGTTTCACTGTATTCGTACAGCTTCTTCAGAGGTAAACATGGTTACGCAGCGGTTCCCCATTTGGAAAGTATAATTTTCTCCTATTTTGCGCTAGTATTAATTCCTAGTATGCATGTACAGTCAGCAAGGTTCCCGCCTCACCACCTTAAGGGCCAGTTTAGTGTGCAGTGTCTCGCGGTAACTTCCGCTAGGTCCCATCCTGCTAGTGTTTGTCTACCAATAGTCTGACTAATAGTCTGACTAAAGTGACTGATTGACTCTGATGGACCCAAAAACGCCATAAAAAGTGTCTCTCATAAACTGTAATTGGTAAATAAAACAAAAAGCGGGGCTAGCTAAGATCGCCACATGCAAGCAATGAGGTTTTGAAACTGGATATGCAGGAGCCTTGGTGATGGTACCTTAAGCCCTTTGTATATCTTGACCACTTATTCTGAAATCACGGGTTCAAATCCTGTAGGAGCACATTTTTACACATGTAAGTTCATATGCCCGAAGTACAGCGATGGCTCACCACCTATCACGCTGGGACGTAATAACCTTCGGTGAAACGTGGGTGCACAAGTGTGGACTGTGACTTGCACTCCACAGTACTCGCACATCCCTTCGGGGATTCATGATATTACGGTGTATTTGATTCCCAATGAAACTTTTAATTACTTTTGCTTAAATTCGAAAAATAAAATGTTGGCTCTTCATACCAACGGATTCAAGCATGTTCAGGCAACGAATCGGGATAAGTATCATATACGGCATAATATATATTATATATAATATTGTTATATTAGATTGTGCGGCCATATTCGTACTAGAGGCTTGGTAAGTGATAAGCATCACGATAAGTGTTGCTTGAACATGCTTGAATCCGTTGGTATGCAGAGCCAAAATTTCATTTTGCATTTTGCATATTATACGGTATAAAATTAGGTTGGGGAAAAAGTTTCTTCGCATTTTATATAAAAATTCAAATCATTTTTTAATAAAGTTTATTTACATTTGACTAAAGTATGTAGGTGCCATTTTGTTCGATAACTTTCTGCCAAAGAGATTTTATTATAAGTTCATACATACTATTTACGAAAAGAGTTTTTCCCCAACCTATTATACCTATGGCGACATTAGTTTGTGCGGCCATATTCATACTAGAGGTAAGTGATCAGTATCACAGATCGATAATACTTTTTGGTAATTCGCTAAATAAAAATGTTGACGCCCCATAGTAGGAGCCTCGTAGCTGGGCTTGCGTTTGTAGGGCACACAAGAAAAATAATTTACTAATTTCACACAAAGAGACATTGCACCTTAATACTCAGTACTCACCGTGTCTTCAGTATGAACTTCTTCTCATGAATTAAAGTCACCGTTTGTATTTTTCTTTTATTAGAGGTTTGGTTTTCTAATCAGAATGCTTAAGACCTAGATTTATGTGACAAACATTCTGAAAAAGGTCTACTTTTATCTAAATTCATTTATCAAACCAACTTTAGGGTGAAATTGGGATATTATCTGTGATTACTACCATTAGTGATGTCTGAGCACCTACAGTTTTTGCGTTTTCTAAGGGTTTCGTTTATTGCTTATATTTCTTTCACCCGCAGGTTTTCTGCAATAAAAATTCTATAAGAATACCAATAATTGTTAACTTTCTAAAAATGTTTTCTTATATTGTATTCGAAAAACCAAAATACACTTCTCATCAATAAAATCGAAACCCTTCTCAAGATTATATTTTTAATGGATTTTTAGAAAAAGATTGTATTATACGAATTCCTTATACTAACGTTCCAAATTCAAATAATTTATGTTTAAAGAATTAATCCTCTTGTTAGGGTTCCGTACCCAAAGGGTAACCAACGGGGCCCTATTACTAAGACTTCGCTGTCCGTCTGTCACCAGACTGTATCTCATGAACTGTGATAGTTAGACAGTTGAATTTTCACAGATGATGTATTTCTGTTGCCGCTATAACAACAAATACTTAAAAACAGAATGAAGAAAAAATCACTTGTACTATTCCACAATTTTTTAAATTATTAGTTTCCTGACTGGTTTCACCTTTACGGCATTTTAAAAGGAATTATATAAAAGTATCAGTATCATTAATTCTACTCATTCAAACGTTTTCATTTACATTTATATAATTCCTTTGAAAATGCCATAAAGGCGAAACCGGTCAGGGAATAAATAATTTAATAAATTGTTGAATAGTATAAGTGATTGTTTGTTCATTAAGTTTTTTAAGTTCCACCAAGTAACAACAATCAATAGTATCAATTTACTAAAAACCGAATAAAATAAATAGTTATTAAAGGGGGCTCCAATACAACAATACAAGTAGACGCATGAAATATTCACAGAATATTTAGTTAAAAATTTACTTTAAAAATAAGTAATTGAATTAAAATAAAATTAATATTTAAGGGGGGCTCCCATACAACAGACATGATTTTTTTGCCGTTTTTATAGATAACGGTACGGAACCCATCGTGCGCGAGTCCGACTCGCACTTAGCCAGTTTTTTTTGGTTATTTATTGCCAGAAAGAAAGTCTTGGTAGAGTTTTGATTTTGTTGATGAGAATTGTAACTATTTAGTGTATTTTCTTTATGGAAAGAAGTTTCATTTTCATTTTAAGCTGAAATTGTGTTAGAAATCGAACGTCACGACACTTTTGCTACAGAAGTAGTATGTGTGTTTACCAGCGTATGTCTTCTAGGGTGTAAATAGAGTGAGACCATTAAAAAAACCACATACTCTACTGATCATACTGAACAACTATTCGAAAAAAAAACTCGCGCAAATCTTCAGAGAAAATAATATTCAACTGTAACTCAAAGACTTTATCTCGTAACAGTTGTTTCACGGACGCTGCTCTCTCTAAACTCGCCCGTATGTCGGTGCGTTAGGGTTCACGCATTTTTGTTTGGTACTCAATTATTTGCCAAAATAAGGGTGGCCGCGTGTATGATTCTCGGGAAAAGTTGTTCAGTAGGGTCGGTAGAAAATGTGGTTTAATTTAATGGTAGCAGTCTTTTTACACCCAGTATATGTAATATAGATGTGCAACGTGCGAATCAGTAGCGAAAGGAACTTCGTTCCATGAGACCTCGCTTTTTAGGGTTCCGTACCCGAAGGGTGCCAATTCAACTTTCTAACTATTACCGGCTAAAGCTGTAGACCCCTGTGACAGACGGACAGACAGACAGCGGAGGCTTAGTAATTGGGTTCCGTTTGGCACCTTTTGGGCACAAAACCCTAAAAAGCAATGCTTCGGTAGTTGGACATATGAAAGTAGAGTGATGAAAGAAAATTTAGGTGAAAAATAAAACACGACCGGGCTGCGATAAGACGTACGCCACTCCAGTTGACGAGATAGTTTCGAAGGCCCGAGTCAAAAGTACCTGGACTAGGAAGAGCTTGTATGACTAAACTGATGATGTGGAAAAGGCAAAAAAGGTGGGTCGGGATCGTAGTAGACGGAAATCTGTAGTCTCTGCCTACCTCTCTGAGAGATAGGTGTCAGTTAGTTTAATACGAAAATATCTAACCTACCTAAAAATATCTAGTATAGATTATTTGTTTGTGTTCAGGGCCCAAATACAGTCTTTGTCATATGCAAAAATAATACCATTATGTAAAATAGGTGGAAACTAAACTCAAACCATCGTATAATTTAAATAAATGTTATAGAATGAATAGACTTGAGGGTTAATTAATACGTAATGAAATGATATCTCTATCACAGTAATCATATCGTAATGTGTAAATTAAATATACCTTAAGTTTAGTTCATGTACTTGTATTAACTTATTAAATATAAGCAAACCCGAAACCTAAGAAATAAATGTACTTATTTTTATAACATATTTAATAAATCCTCACGTGTATTAAACTAACCTCGTATCGTAAAATCTTCTTTATAAACTCAAAACTACCAACATAATGAAAAAAAAAAATATTGAACGTCTCTAAAAGAGAAAAAAAATAAGTATAGGTCTCCGAACAACATAATGCTATAAAATGACTTTTTCTGAGATCACAGGTACATGTGATACTAACTAGGAAGGCAAAGGGAACTTAGTCCATACAGTCACGTCTGAGGTTTAATATCAAATACCAATGAGGTTTATTAATAATACTCTCCAATACGTACAAAACAGCTAAGGAGGTCACAGTTCAACTTTATTTCCGGACAGGTTTGTTTTTGGCCGCTATGCGGCGCTTGCTAGGGTGCATGCGCATTGGACTTGTGTTGAATTTCGGTGCCATAGTTTACGGGGAAATTTATTTATTATTTACTGTGGTTTTATACGTCAAAAGTATTATTTATTATTACTGACAGCAGTGATGGTGATGATAATTTAACTCCACCTGACATTCTGGAAATGACGACGACGGAAATTAAGATCACTTTTAATATAGAACAAGCTTTTACAAGAAAAATCTAAAATGGCTAACGAAACATTTACCAAGATTATGAAAACAGGCTAGTAGGCATGAGTTTAGATAAAATTGTGTACGAACCTATACATAACTAGGTATTAAAACCTGTTTATGTACCAGTTTCATAAACTTCTATTATGTACTTATATTGCAAAAATAAAGTATTAGTTACATTTTATTTAATTTGTAAGTCAAATTAAAAAATATACGAGTTTAATGAACATCTTAGTTAGCGCGGAGAAGATCAAATAACTAATTGAAATGTGAGTAGAATAAAAATTAAATCTGTTTCTCGTTTGATAATTTGGTTAGTTAATGAATAATTAATAGTATAAATTAAAACTGATGAATAAATGAATAATTAGTTTTTGATCAAACAAGCTATTTCATCAAACGTTGCGATAATTAATTCAAATTTCCAGTTTTTAGGCCAACAATAAATATGACAAATTGTTGGCAAGGTATCGACATGTTTTTTTTTATGTTTAAAAAAAAATGAGAAGATTTTCTGCCGTCCGTAAAGAAACACAATCGCACAAATTACTAAAAAACTTTGGGAAATTTATATGGAAATAAGGTAATCCTACCTCCTACTAATATTATAAATGCGAAAGTGTGTGCGTGTGTGTGTGTGTGTGTGTGTGTGTGTGTGTGTGTGTGTGTGTGTTTGTTACTCTTTCACGCTGAAACGGCTGAATGGATTTGGATGAAATTTAGAATGAATATATCTTATACCCTAACTTAACACATAGGCTACTTTTTATCCCGGAAAAAATCATGGTTCCTGTAGGATAGATCAATATTATTGAAAAATCAGGTGTCTAATTCGCGCGGTCCTTTTCGTTTGGGGTGAAATAAGACAAGGCTTTGTTATCTCATCACACTTCACACTAATATAATAAATGCGATAGTTTGTGTGTGTGTGTCTGTTTGTTATTCTTTCACGCTGAAACGGCTGGACGGATTTGGATGAAATTTAGAATGGATATAGCCTATACCCCAACTTAACACATAGGTCACTTTTGATCCCGGAAAAAAGCATGTCGTTAAACCGAATAAGCTGCGGGCAAAAGCTAGTATAGGTATATATTAAGGACGGTCAGCATGAGCACGGCAACTCAGTTGCGGGAGTCACCTAAATGTTATGCAAAATTATAGATTTTTATTTCTTATTTGGTATTGATTTAGATACGTTTCAATGGACTGGTCCTAAAATATAATAAAACATTCCCTAAACACGTGATTTGCGCGTGATGGCTTTATGTACGTAACAGTCATTTTAACTAGTTTTTCTGGCGCTATAAATATATTTCGCAAACACTTTGCACAGCTAGACAAACACTTGGCATCAGAGAGCTGCCCTTTATCCTGCGAACCCAGATTCAGCTATTTCCCTTTTCGTTACCAGAATTGTCGTGACCTCCTGGAATATAGTTCCAAAACAACGCAAACAGGTCGATAGCAATTACTGATTTTACGTACTACTTGTAACGCGCAGGATACTGACGAAGATCGTGAGATTAACAGAAGGTGTAAAACGACAGGTGACATAACATACCTATAAATACCTGTAAGTGGGCTGGTGATGGGCAGCGGCGTCACTGGTGCAAGGGATTCGAAACCGCGTTTACCAACCCGCCTGCCCATTGTGTGTGAGTATGGGCATTTCTTCTAGGAGGACTGCCAAGAATGGCAAAATCTTGGAAAGGCCTATGTCCAGCAGTGGACGAAACAGGCTGATGGATGGATGAAGTCCTAAATCTTTTATCGTTACCATATTTGTCGTGACCTCCTAATCCACTAGTTAGGGGTAGCCAATGTTGCGACAGTACAGATGTCATCACATATTTAGGACAAAGACTTTCAAGGACTCACCTACAACATCAAGCCTTAGGAATATGCTTGTGGGGGGATGGGAAGACACTTGACACTCGTAGATGCCAGCATCCCGTTTTTGGACGAAGCGTACTTTGAGAGTCCAATCCTGGAAGAAAAATTTCATAAGTTTCAAAATGTTTATTTGTAAAATAGATACATAAAGTATACGTTTTACATGTCAAATCTAATCTGTATAAAAATAATATTTTATAATGAAACAAATATGATAATTACGGGAAATATATATTAAAAAAAAACTATATTTATGTTGGGCCACTAAAGTTATACACATGCATAAAATAAAGACTTATTGGAATTATGATATTATTATGCATAATGCAATTAATAAATAAGTTGATAAATAAACTGAATAGACCATAAATAAATATAATGCCTAACCAAATATATACTAACTTAAGTAAAAAATTAAAATATTGTATATACCTACATACTGCAATGAATAAATAAGTTAATAGATAAATAAACTATAAATAGATATAATACCTAAATCCGCCCATTCGATTAATCTTCCTAAGAAGAAGGGCAAGAAACTTAGCAAGATCATGTCTTTTTTTATCAGTATTTTTTTTTCAATATGGCTTAATACTATTACAGTCTTTTTAACTTACATAAAATTATACAAAACAATGTATTAAAATTTTAATAACTAAAGGATAAAAATATAAAAGACAGAAGGAAATTGTGTCATGGGGGAAAAAAAATACATCTTAGTCTACCTGTCTCATGAAGTAGTAAGTTAAAATACTAAGCAAAACATCATCTACCTGTCTCATATAGTTTATCTTTTTTTTATAGTCAGATTATCAACTAATAAATGCCAAGTTTAAGTTATAAAATGTTCATGTCAATATGTAAAAAGAAATGTCAAACTAATAATAAAAAAACAATATAAAAATATTAGTCCACATAAAAACAAACGATTTGAAAAACACAAATCAGTTAGAAAATTAACGAACAGTAGTATTATGGCTAGGATCAATATTCTCATGACACCGAGCATCATTATCGTCCAAATAGTCATTGATTTTATAATATGCTTTTCTCAAGAGTTCCTGCTTAGTATATAATTTAAACTTATTTTCTGAAAAACAAAGGACGTCCTTTGGAAGTTTATTGTAATAACACAGGTAAGACTTAATTCAGGGCATTTAGTGTGTTCAGTAATACTAAAGCACATATATTTTGTCTTGCATATATTAAGAGTCAGTAAATTTATTTCAAACCAGCCTTTGGCAACGTCAAGTCCTCTATTAGCAGCTTCGTATGTTTCTTCCCAGGTTTTGCCTGAGAATATTAAAACGGTATTTGCATATGAAATTGTTAAGTTATTGTTAATACTTAAATTACAAAGGCCATCAATATATATAAAAAATAGCAATGGGCCAAGTACGCTACCTTGTGGAACACCATAAGTAACGTTCGTTCTTTCACTAGTACCCACAGTTGGCACTTTTACTTGTTGTTCTCTGTTACAAAGATAGCTTTGGAACCAATAATTTGCTATTCCTCTAACACCTATTCCCTCTAGCTTGCGAAGAAGCAGGGGTATGGAGACGGTATCAAAAGCCTTGGCCAGATCCAAAAATACCCCAACACAGTGATTACCATTATCTAGATTGTGTACAACATGTTCTACCAACCGAATAACAGCATCAAATGTTGATTTACCTTCTCTAAAACCGAACAGATTTTCGGAAAGTAAGCTTTTGCCTTCTAAATATTTAGTTAGACGTTTTTTAACCAGCTTTTCTACAATTTTAGATAGAGAAGGCAACAAAGAAATTGGTATATAATTTGAAACCGTCTGCACATCACCAGCTTTGTGTATTGGTATAATTATCGCTTTCTTGAACGAGTTTGGAAAGATACTGGTTGCAAAGGACATATTGATTATGTAGGAGAGAGGATGCAGTAAGACAAAACTTATATTTATAAAAAATTGGGTATTTATACCATCAATTCCACATGCAGCACCATTTTTCAAGCGAATCTATAGTTTGTTTGATTTCATGTTCATCTGTAGGGTAGAACATAAAATTGTTACAGTTTTTGCTGCATGTCGGTGGACTACTTCTCACGAGGTCATATTCGGTTTGATTTAAGGCAGTAAGATGTTTTTCGGCTAGGGTTTTACCAATATTCGAGAAGAAGCCACTCATTTGGTTTAAGGAGCCTTTATGGTCATTTTGGCGCTTGGTACAGAGATAGCTGTAAACCTCTTTTTAAAAAATTAAAGATTCTACCTCTGCCGTGCATGTATATTAAAGAAATTTGTTTGTTTGTGGCACAACATCAAAATTGTTTTTTAAAAAATACAGATGCTTATGAAAAGCAGACAAGGCATAAAGATAATCTTTATATGCCAAAATGTAAATTAAATATATTTCAAAAGAATGTTTCTTGCATGGCGATCAAAATTTTCAATACATTGCCACAAGAATTCAAAAGCTTGCCAATAAAAATCCTAAAAATGAAATTACATACATGGCTCCAAGATAAATCTTTTTATGATATCAAAGAATATTTAAATAATTAAAATGTATATACTTATATTAGGATGTTTACTTTCATATTGTGCAAGTTTCATAATATGTATATACGTACAGTATAATAATTAATAACGTAAATACAATACATATGAGGTAAATTAGCTTATATTGTTGCATATTAGTTTTTTTTTTTTAAGAATAAATATTTGCATACTATATAATATGGTAAAATGTGCTGTTTCTAATATTAAGATACAATAAGACCTGTACTTACAACGCATGTTTATGCAAATAAATTTTTACTTTACTTTACTTTACTTTACTTTTACTTTACTTTACTTTTTATTTATAAGCATGTCAGCAAAACCAGATTTTTTTGTAGGGGGAAGTGCAGCAGTTCCTTTTATAATTTCCCAGAGTCTTCGTGGATTCCTGCGATTTTCAGCAAGTTCAGCATTCACGAAAAGTTTTTTTGCTGTAAGGTAGCACGCGTACAAACATTTCTATATCGTTTGTATTGTTCCTGAATATCAACATCTAAAGGTGATTTACGGGCTTTCCTGTGTAAAGCATCTCTAATTTTAAAACATTTAATCAGTGCAGGTGTAATCCAACATTTTTTGGCATGATTTTTAGCTCTCACGAATGTTATATATTTATCGATACAATCAGTAAGCACTTTTAGAAAAACATCAGTGGCTGCATTGACATCCAAGTTGCTTAATAAAGTATCCCAGTCTACTTGGCTTAACTCCTGCGTAATTGCTGCATAGTTAACAATATATTTTTTCTTGTGTTTCGTTCTTTTTGTTTGTTTGTCGCGTTCTATAGAAATTATAATTGGTGAGTGGTCCGTTATTTTTGTGTGGCAAACTATCGAAGTAACTTTTTTTGCAGTATTAACCATACCATGGTCAAGTAAGGATTTTTCTCTGCTACGTTCACTGATTACAGAAAGCAAATCATGTGATGCCAGACAGCATAAGTAGTCTGTTTGTCTGTTGTCCTCTGAAGACTTATAAATGTCTATGTTGATGTCGCCACATAAAATAATATTCTCGTTTTGTTTAATAGTACTTAAGTAGCTATTCAGTGAATTAACAAAATCAGTTGTATCGTATACAGACGGCGTGCGATAAACAGCAATAATTGTTAGATCCGTACCTATTTGAAGCTTAATACCGTTAGCATTGATAAGGTTCATATTTTTTGTACATATTTTATAATTAGATTTGATAGAATCATGGACGTAAGCAATAACACCAGATGCTTTATTTATGCGGTTTTCTGAATTGAAAAAAGTATAATTACCAATGGAAGGAATAAAATCCCTTAGCCAACACTCTGTTAAAATAATAAAATCAAATTCCGCATCAAACCTTTTTAATAAAACTTCTAATTTATCAAAATTTTGTGTTACACTTCTAATATTTATGCAAAAAATTGTATGACTGTTACTTTTGTTGAAATAAGTTCTGCACATCTCGGGCTCGGTACAAACAAACTGCTGTGCGAAGGAGAGGCACTCACTATCCCTATCTATTTCATCTACATCTAGTCGTACCATCAATCAAAAATAAAAATATCAAAGAAAAGGGTTTCCGTAACTCGACGGAACCCTGATAATGTAAACAAAATTATTGCGTTGATAAGGTATAGTGATAGTGACACGGTCTCCCTGGTCAGCAAAATATTAATAAGTAAATTCGAACTAAGTATGATATAGTTTAGATCATAACTTAGACATAAATATCCATTACAGTTAGTTATTTTTGCAGAGAGGTTGATTCTTATTAGCACAACAATGTGGGATGAAATACAAATGTAAAAAATCAAGGTCAGTAGGCCGCTTGCAGGCATCGCGATCAGTGGTAATTTACCGCTGATGTTTCAATCAAATAAAAATCTAGATGATATAAAAAAGTTATGTAATCTCACCTTCATTAAAGCCATGTTTTTGCTATTTAAGTGAGTTAGTGTTTTGATGTAAAATGTGTGATTAGTGCGTAGTGTTTTGAAATTGCATTGTTTTGAAAAGTGAAGATTATATGTGTGTGTATCCAACAGAATTGCTTGCAAATAAGAAAACAATTTGATAAAGAGGTAAGAAGCTGTCCTAAGTATAAACATACTCGTAAATACCAAAAATTGTCCCATATTACAGAAAATCTTTTCAAAGTCTTGTTCATGCTTTATTATGAAGTATTTGCAATCCTGATCTTTTCTCATCAGAATTTGGCCGTTCTTGGACCACACAAATTGGATATCGTTTGTTCTTGCAAAACATTTCGCCTGGAATAGTGACCTTTTTCGCTGTCCTGTAAGAAGTTCGTTCACGAAGAGTCGCTGATGAGAGTCGTTATGGTCGGGATAAATGTCCTTTAAGCAAAGATTTTTCTTCCGTCTGATTTCATTAAGCATATTTTGCTTCACTTTGTTGGATTCAAATTTCACATGAATATTTCCCTTATTTTTACCTTTTTGGACCTGAGATACCTCGATTGTTTGTTGCTGCGAAAGAGTAGAATTAACTGAATTTGCTAATTTAACACACACATCCCTCAGTTCGTCCTGTTTACTCAATGGTAATCCTTTTATTTCCACTATGTTTTGTAGTTTATCTTGGTCGTACTCTTCGTGTAGTGTTCTTAACATTCTAATTTCAGTTTTTAATTGATTTATTTCTTCTTGATGTAAATCAATCCTGACAAGCTTTGTTTCACACTCAGTTATTCTATCTTGATTTAGTTTTAACTGGGATTGTATGTCCCTTTGGCTTTCTAGAATTTGTTTTTGCTGTACCTGGACTGCTGCAAGTGTTGCTAGGATGCTGGCGACGTCCTGCTGGAGCTTTGAGAGGCTGTTGGACACATCCACGGGTATGCTGAAAGGGCTGGGTGACAAAGGAGCGCTCTTGGAGGCCGGCGGATCAGTCGTGGTCACCTACAACGCTCTTAGTTGAGGAGGAGCAGCCACACATTTGATGCAACGCCAGACCGTATTCTTCGTTTTGACTGCTGCCACTTCTTGTTCCGTAGTTTTAGCACAAGCATAATGCAACCAACGGTCACACTTTCCTTGACATTGAGTGCCACTTTTCCTATTTACAATTTCCGTGCAGATTCCACAGCTGGTCATTTTGTTTTATTATGAAATAATAGTTAACCGATAGTTTTATCGAAATTTTATTCTTAAAAACTCCGAATTACTATAAATATAATTAATTTTGAAGATATAAACAAAGAACGCGTCAAGTTATCCCAAATGCGGGTAGTTTACCTTATGGCATCATACTGTGCAAGCAACAAGACGAAACATCCCAAGAATTTTACAGTTACAGTTTAGGGCAGCTACGAATAGGCTCTGACTTAAAAGACTTTACCTCTGAATGCTGAAGATGTATGGCTTGAAACCGCTGGTCTGAACTGTAAGTAGTCAAACCAACGGTCAGGAGATGATAGTCTTTTCTTCTTATCCATGACACCTGGAATAAAATAAAAAACTTGTACTTTGAACAATAGAAACTATAGTAATTTGGACAAGTGCGAGTGGGACTCGCGCACAGGGAGTTCCATTCCACCTAGAGTTACCATCCGTTCGGATTAGTCCGGACATGTTCGGACTTTTAGACTCTAGTCCGGACTTTGTCGGTCTCTTTAATTTGTCCGGATTTTGGAGTATGAGTAATAAAACTACATTTTAAGTAATATCAAATAAGTCTTTAATCTTTATTAACTTCTTATTTATCTAAAAACAAAATGTAAAATCTTCTTGAACAATCAACTAAAGAGATCATACAATAAATCTTCTATTGCGAAAAGTCCGGACTTTTATCGAAATGTCATTATGGTTCATAACAAATGACCCCTTTAAGATCTTAGCGCCTTCTATCATCTTACCAAAGAACCTCGGTGCAAAAGGGTTAACAAGCTACTCTTAGCGCCATCTATTACCTCGGTAAAAGCAGTCAAACAAGACGTCATCTCAGATGATTTGGGCTTAACTTTTTTAATTTTTATTTTTATTATTTATCGTGATAGATTCCATAGTTACACATATTCTGTGAAAATTTCAATTTCTTACCTATGAAGTTTTGAGCTGTAGACCCCTGTAATAGACGGACAGACAGACAGACAGCGTACGCTTATAGTAATAGGGTCCCGTTTGGCTTCCTTCGGGTACGGAACCCTAAAAGCTGCGCGGCTGGTAGGACATTTTGTAATACCTGCTATCATGAGCTCACGCATAGAGCATTGTCCTCTTCACTCTTCAATCTGGCGAATTGGCCAACGAAGTAAAGTAAAGTAGAGGTAAAGACGACTCGTCTTCGACAAACAACAAAAGGAATAAAGTTACGCAAGTGAGTAGGATACCTGTTATTTGTCTCTCTTACTTGTATACATTTGTCTCTTTTGTCGTTCGACGAAGACGAAACGAACGAGCCTCGAATGGTTATCACAAAATAGATAGGTACAGAAGGCCAGCTATGATGACCGACCTTGATTTAAAATACCTACTCATCACATGTATCGCAAGGCGCAAGCCTTAGACCATATAACACGGGACTAGGCAAGCACACTTATCCCCCTCTGCCGAAGTACATGAACAATTTGTTCATGTAAGTTTGATTGTGTGCTCGTTTTGTGTTTGTGTTGCAGCTTTTGATTTAGTGTGACATATCAATTTTTCGCAGGAGTGTGCGTGAATTAGTAAATGTGTGCTGTGCGTGTTTACCTCCCCTCCCGTGGAAAACGAATGAATCCTACCGAGATCGTCGTACGTACTACACGTCTATGTGTGTGTGCGCTCGAAATCGCTGGTTGTAAGGAGCAGGCCTTCTGTACCTATCTATTTTGTGCGCTTATGCTTCTAGGCCCTTTCACTACTCACCGCTCTGATCTCTCGTCATAAGCTTTTAGTTTGAACATCATCGCTTTTTGATGAAGTTTGACAGCCATAAGGATAGTTACCAATCACATTTCCATGAATTTGTACTTATAACTCATGGTTTACATAATTTAACTAGCGACGCAACATATTCCGTAGGCACCTATTTAGAATGTTAAATGAATTGGGTACTACACCTAAATAGGTTAACAGAGTGACGGACTACATCACAAATGGGTGGTTTTACACCAAACAATAAACTTAATTACCTACAAATTAGAGCGACACGAGTACGTTTTGAAACACGCTGTAGAAATTAACTGTGGTTGAATCAATTGTAATTGTCGTTTTTAGCTTTGATCTGCGGTTTCATTTATGCGAAAATTGGGGTTTTGTCAAATTATTGATAGTAATTTTCCTTACAGGTATTAAAACTCACAGACAGCAGACGCGGCTTCGAGATTAAAATTGTTTTACATTTTTATGAGTATTTTGAAAATGAATTTATTCATAATCCATCCATCCATCAGCCTGTTTCACCCACTGCTGGATAGGCCTTTCCAGGATTTCACCATTCTTGGCGGTCCCCCTGGAAGAAATGCCCATACTCACACACGCTGGGCAGGCGGGTTGGTGAGCGCGGTGTCGAAGCCCTTGCACCAGTTACGCCGCTGCCCGTCACCAGTCTGTTTAAGGCCTGGCAATTAGGGATGGATATACCGCCATCCATCGGTCCCAGGCAATGGTGGGCCGCCTGGTATTGCCTGAGAGCTGTTCTCTTACTCTCCCCCGAATAACTTCGGGAGGATTTGCGAGTAAGATGGTGGTACCTCCACAGTCGAGCCCGGCATCAGCTCTACCACCTATTCAGAACAAACAGCACATTTTTTAACTTATAACATAATTTCAGAAATTGAAACTAGGACACTTAACGGCAAACTTAGCAAACGTTGAAAGCCACGGTAGGCTAAAGATAACCTGAGTTATGACCTCCAGCGTCTTCCTCCGGAAACAGATCATAGAAATATTAACAGAACTAAAAGTGTGTTAAATAATACAATAGTGACAGTCAAACTTAATCTAGACGTAGATTAAGTAACTTAATATAGACATGAATTTTAAAATTACAGAACAAATATGTAAAAAAAATATATTAAATATAATAACAATGGGAAGTTAGTTAAATTATAACCCAGCACGAAGATGATTGAATGAGTTGAGTAAATGTGTAGACCAAGTGGATACTATTAAGCAGGTGGATGAATGTTTGCGGGAGTGTCAAGGATGTGAAATATGGTGTGTGAACGTATGTTGTTGTGTAGAGATGCATGCATGTTGTGGTAAGTGTATATTTTATGATGTTATTGTAGGCGGGTATGTGATGTAATGCAACACAAAAGCAAATAAGTAAACAAACAAAAAATTATGTAATTTGTAATTTTACATCATACATCACAGGGCTGGGTAATGCATTACTTTGGATTAGTCAGAAGATTTTCGATGGTCTCATAATCAAGCTATAGTAACATACAGTTATTTTATATTTATATTTGGTCATCATAGGGTATAATGTCGGTCAGTTTGTTAATCTTGTTATACAAGTAACAAGTATTTGTGGCAGAGGGATCTTGCCCGCAAGTATGTACTCTCAGGGAAAACAAAAAAGGAGGAGGTTTTCCACGAGCAAGGATTGAAAAGGCTAGGTGTTTTATTTTCTCAATATTGAGCGTTAACCAATGGCGTTAACAGACTGTTTTCAAACCAATTCGAGACCTGTTTCAAGCCAATTCGTGACCTGTTTCAAGCCCTGCTCCGCCAATTAAAATGTCTCAACCCAACTCTTTCCATGGAAAATGATTGCGGTATCATCTTTTATGACAGGTTGATTAATGATAGGGATAATTACGTTTTTAATTTATCAAAAAACTACGTATTTTTAGGGCATATTCGTTTATCTGTCATG
Organism: Ypsolopha scabrella; assembly: GCA_910592155.1. Lineage (NCBI taxonomy): Eukaryota > Metazoa > Arthropoda > Insecta > Lepidoptera > Ypsolophidae > Ypsolopha > Ypsolopha scabrella. The sequence continues at coordinate 19,632,297 of OU342983.1, forward strand.
GTTTTAAGATGATACTGCGGAAGCTGAGAACTGGCTAAAGTAATTGCCCATACAAACAACTTTCCATGAAGATAATAGAGAAATCGTGAAAAAATAAAACAGTTGTTTCGTACATTTTGGTCGAGTAGGTGTGTAACAAATTTTTTTTCGCGCTTTGTGTGTTGGTTCCGTACTAAAAGTTGAAATGAAATGAAATTTATTTATTCAGCAAAAAACATTTATAACAAAGTTTGAGCAACTGGCTTCCAAAGTAGTTTCAACTGTGATCCAGAAGCCAGTTTCTCCCTTAGAATACAAAGTACATGTGGTGTTAGCGCAATAAGTAGGTACGAGTTAACTATTACAATAACTTTAAATTAATGCAAAGGTTTTTATTATTTTTATTTATTTAAAATCCTGTAAACGGAAGGAAAGCAGCAACCTTGATTCAGAGTATTTATGTGTATGTATGGTTAGAAAGAGAGAGGGTGTGAGGGTGTGTGTATGTGTTTGTGTGAATGTGATATCTTAGCCCTACGACATCGACACCAAGGTCTTGGGATCAGTTTTCAGTTACTACTAAGAGGGGTATATATGTGTATATGTAAGAAAGAGTGGGTAAGAATGTGAGTGTGTTAATCTAAATGTATTTATGGGTATAATAAATAAGTATGTAGTTGTGAAGAAAAAAATAAGTAAATAGATATATAATAAATATTGATATATTTCTAGATTATAGGGGCGAGCAAATTCTCAGTCTCTTTAAATGTCAAAGTTTGAAGCCATGCGCTGGTAGCAATTTTACATCGACGCAACGAAAGAGGATATAAATTGATTTCTTTGTTGATCTTATTATAGAGACGTGCACTTATGATTTTATAGTGTCGTTTGGCTAAAATTGTTTTATGTGGAGGAATTTTCCAAATAAGGTCATACCGACGTTTTCGGTTTTGAAGATTTTGATCGAAAGGAGTGAGAGCATGTTTTCTCAGAACTATCGTTGTTCGTATGTTACGTATATATAGTAATAGGATTGCTGCCGTCGTTGTGAAGGGTGCCCAAAAGGCTGGCAACGTTGCCACGTTGAATGGACAAACTTATTTTTTGGCCAAAGTAGTTTCCATATCTTCGGTTACCTGAAGCATCGACCAAGCGTGACGAAATTACTGTATAAAGTTCCCACTTTTCTGGACCCCACGGCCCAATCGAGACATTCCCCTTCCTTTCACCAACCAGCACAAATGAAGAGTACACGGAAAGACCGTGCGAAGTAATTTAATTTTTTCGGATTTTTATGCCAAGTTGTTCAGACTGCGTTGAAGTATGGTATAGTTTCGAGAAATAGGGAGAAAACGTGCCGATTCATGTGTATTATCTATGTAAAGATTTTGTAGAAAGGCAAACTTGTATTGAATATCAACTTGTTTGTAACTTTATAAATACAATTGTTTTAAAATTAAAAATTAATTATTAATTATAAATACAATTCTTTCCGTGTACCTTTGACACTTGTTTTTCGGTTTTATTTGAACTGTTTAAAAGTTTAAATCTGTGCCGTTTCAGAAACGCCGCTGCCAAACTTTAAGTCACCTATCCGACTCTGAAGTAAGTTTAAATAAAAGTTATTTTCTATTGCAAGGCTTTATTGATCTTCAATTGAATCTTTTCGCATTAAAATAAAGACTAGTTTCGATTGCAAAGGGAACAAAACGCAATCTGGTACCAATGTTTACCGAACTAACTTTGCCCACTCGCTGTGTGTTCTCATTAATAAAGTACTTCCTAACTGATCTTATTGAGAAAAATATGAACCTACCTTGGAGTATTGGGTAAAATAAATCTAGCGACCCAAAACTAAGTCAATGCCAAATGAATGGAAATAGAAATTTATGTACTTTTGTTCTTTTCGATATTTTCGTATTAGGTGCTAGCAGTTGCCGAGGGTGAACATTTTAAAAAGAGAAGCCGGATAAAGCCCTACTCAGAAAGTATAATATAAAAAAAATTTTTTGTACTTTGCAACTTAATATCAGCCAAGTTTATGTGTCGAATTGAGATTTATGGAAATATTTGACAAAGTGAAGAGCACGGAATAAAGAAATGTAGTATGGATGCCATTTCCAAAATCAACAGATGGGAATCGTATTATATAGACCCTCCGCCACTGCGTGCTAGTAATATCAATGATTTAAAGCTATGTTTAATATACCTATAAGTATATGGCAGCTTCAATCAGTGAAATAAAAAAACATAGAAAACGCGTTTTTCACAAATTGTCATTCGGAAATAGTACAAGGTACTCAAAAGAGCATAAGGCTCATGATTGGTTGGTAATACGTGTCATTTAAGAGAGGCCAACCGTAATTGGTGGACTGAATGTGACAGGGAACGCCATTGGAGACGATGCGATTCATAGTGACAGCTGTGAAAGCCACGAGCCGACGCCGTGCTAAATACATGTCCAACACAGTTTTCATGGGTTCCGTACCCGAAGGGTACCAAACAGGACCATATTACTAAGCCTCTACTGTCTGTCTATCTGTCCGTTTGTCACAAAGGTATCTACAGCTTCAGCCGTAATAGGAAAATAGCCAAAATTTTCACAGAATGTGTGTTAATATAGCCTCTATCACTTAAAAAATAATAAAGGAAAATTAAAAAGAGCCATGCAAAAACCTCGAAAACGTTTATTTTAACGTTATTTGTTTCAGTTCTATCTTAAAGACAGTAATACATACAATTTTCAAATTGAATCAAATTGTAGTACATATCCTAAGATAAACAAATAAAATTTGGGTTTTGTACTCAGCTGGATCTCGCTTTGTCTCGCCTTGATTATGCTACGACATCTCTATTGTTAAATTACTTACTCAACGCTAATATGACTTCTATCTTTTATTCGTTCGCCGTGATCAGCTGGGAAAGGCGGGCTTCTCCCATTCCAGTACTTATTCATTACAGTAACTCATTCCAAAGCCTTATAGAGCAATTATGACCCGAAAAAGGTAACTCTAAAATTAAATGCGCTCTTTAATTTAAAACTGGGCCCGGAATTTTGGTACCCTTAATTTTTTGGTGCAAGGTTTTTAATTTTGGTGAGGTAATTTATTTTAGGGGTTTTCGCCTGGGAATTACTCTAGATGGAAATGATGCCTGGTGTTAATGCTAATTCATATATTTATATTTAATTTTATGTATTTTATGATATGTATTTTGTTAATATGATTGTCATCCCTTCCTTACATACTTAACAAGCACTTTTGTGATATATATTTATTTTATTAAACCCTTGAAAATGCCGATAAGGTGAAACTAGTTGAAAATGTCAAAATTTGTAAAACAGTTCAAATTCAAATAGTTAATTTTGTAAAATAGATACATAAAGTATACGTTTTACGTGTCAATATTAATCCTTATTAAATATGATAAAAATAGAAATAATACGGAAAATACATTGTTTTTTTTTAGGTTTGGCTACTAAAATGTGATAAAATTATAAACCTGCATAAAGTAAAAATAAAATAATGGAATAAAAATATTATAGGTACATACATAATACAACGAATAAATATAATCAAGAGTTTTATTCAGCCGTCTTGCAAAGCCACTCTATATAGGTACCTTTATGGTGACATTTGCTTATAAAGCCATATTCATACTGATGACTCGGTGAGTAGTTGTTATTAAGATTTGATGGACCATTTTGGGAAATAAGAAAATTATTATTTTCCCTTTATCTTTTTTTTTTTCATTGATTAACTTTACATTAAATATTTAAATGGACCAGTGCTGCTGTAAGATCACATGTGATCTATCCCAGCATCACAATACGTTATACAGAGAAATTAGCCAATAACCAGTGTGCTAACTAAAGTACAAAAACTTTAACACTTATTTAATTTACTCAAATAAACCAACATAAGCAATAAATTATACAATAACCATAACATTGTGCTAACTAAGGTAAAAAATTTTTACATTTATTTAATTTACTCAAATAAACCAACTTATGCAATAAATTAGTATACAAAGAATTTAGCCAATATCCAGTGTGCTAACTAAGGTACAAAAACAAGCCTACAAACGCAAGCCCAGCCCCGAGTCAACTACTATGAGAGATCAATATTGTATACGTATTTGCGAAATTAGGCAAAAAGTGTTATCGATCCATCATACTGATAACGTACCAAGCCTACAGTATTAATTTGGCTGCATAAATACATTTCACCTTATATACTGGATGTGAGTTCACAAACAGCTATATGAAAACACATATTGCTGATCATACAAATATTTTTACATTTCCCATTTAAAGAGGTTGCGACGGGACTCGCACATACATACATCCATATACTCACGCTTATCTTCCAGAGGGGTAGGCAGACACTACAGATTTCCATCTGCTTTGATCCTGACAAACCTCTTCTTCTACATCCATCAATCTAGTCACACAAACTCTTCTATTCCGGGTACTTGTTACTTTGCCTTTCTTCAGTATGTCACCTAATTGGTCGGCATACGTCCTTCTAGGCCGGCCCGGTCGAACTTTACCTTCCACTTGTGCACATAAATTTCTTTTGTCACTCCATTTTCATTTATCTTCTCTATAATTCCAAACCACGAAAGTATTCCTTTTTCTATTCTAGTCGAGACATCTTCTTTGAGGCCGCAACGATCCCATATGTCGATATCTTTCACTCCATAACAAACCACACATACTCCGTAAGGAACGCATTTCCACTGCATTCACTCTACTGCGATGCTCATCTTACCAGACCCAACATTCACTACCATACATAAGCAGTCACACTCTGGCTGACCATAATGGACTACCTTTACTACATTAATTCCTGCATTTACTCTTTCAATGTCACGTGCAACAAGTAATTATTTTTCTTTTTAGGGTTCTGTACCCAAAGGGTGCTAAACGGGACCCTATTACCAAGTCTCCGCTGTCTGTCTGTCCGTCCGTCTGTCCCAGGGGCCTACAACTTCAACCGTTATAGGTAGACAGTTGAAATTTTAACAAAATACGTGTTACTAAAGCTTCTAACATAACAAAAAATATAAATTAAAGGAAGATAAAGCCCAAGGGACCCCCTTACAATAAAATTGCATTTTATTGTTATTTGTTATAGCTATACAAACAAGTTTCAAATTTGGTCTTATTGTTGTAAATACCCTAACGTAAAATAAATAATAATAAAATTGGGGTATCCTACTCAGAAGGTGCTTACTTGTTTATCAGGCGCTACCATTTTAGTTCCTTATTTATTGTCACCTTAATATTGCTATGGCATCTAATATAATAATAATAACAATAATAATAAAAGCTTTTTATTTGTCTCAAAAACCACAATACAATTAATATACAACAATTTTATACATAAAAAGAGACAAATCAGTCTAAGACTCTGCTTATGACATTCTGTATTAATACAAAAAGCCACCGATTTTCAGCCTTAGCTTTTATTATACAAAAAACACACAAAAAAAGAAAATAAATAAATAAATAAAGTTACAATATAAAACGTAAACTAAAGTTAAACAAAATTAAGACAGTTGTAATTGCAATTTATACTATATTATATTGTTGATATGTATGTTTTCAGGGTTCCGTAAACTTGTTGTGTGATAGTACGGAACCCTTTGTGTGTCAGTCCGACTCGCACTTGGCCAAATTGTTTTTAATAAAAAGTATTAAATGTGGTCTATGGCACTACCAACAAAAGTGTAATGTTCTGTTTTTAGGATTCCGTACCCAAAGGGTAACCAACGGGACCCTATTACTAAGACTTCGCTGTCCGTCTGTCACCAGGCTGTATCTCATGAACCGTGATAGTTAGACAGTTGAAATTTTCACAGATGATGTATTTCTGTTGCCGCTATAACAACAAATACAAAAAAACAGAACAAAGTTAATATTTAAGGGGGCTCCCATGCAACGGACATGATTTTTTTGCCGTTTTTATAGATAATGGTACGGAACCCCTCGTGCGCGAGTCCAACTTACACTTGGCCGGTTTTAATTTTATGCATTACTTTGCAAATGATCCCGCACAACAAATTTGGAGCGTGTTCTTAGTCGTTGCATTGCAACCACCGTTTTAAAACCTAACCTGGGTGTATCGGCAGGTTTAATTTTATTTTCATTCGCGTGTAAGAATGAATATACACTTTATTGCACACACACGAAACAAAAAAGAATACAATAAAACGAATACACATTCTTGTACAAAGCAACTTCTGCCACCCAATGAAGAAATTATTATTTACGATATGATAAAGTAGAACAACTAATGATATCTTTAAATTTATTAAAGTTTATTTTTGATAAGTTATATGTGTACCAAATGAAAGACAAATAATTTGGCCAAGGTTCCGTACTACTATACAATACGGGTATGGAACCCTAGAAATAAAACAGAAATAGCAAAACTTCACAGAAAACAAGCTGCTTAAATGGTAGCACCTGAAAAACTATTCGGCACTCTTTGAGAACGGACCCCTAATTTTTATTAGTTAGATAGTCGTTTAAAAACATTGTGGGTGTGTCAAAACCATTTTTCGATTTAGGGATCCGTTAGCGAAATATTAAGCTTTAAAGTGCTAATTTTTGTTAGAGTCAAGCGTTCCCCCCCTTGCCAGCTAAACGGTTGTTTATAGATATGTGAAAAAATTCACAAAAGGAAAACTATCACAGCTAAATAAGCTTTCCAGGTTTACGAGTACAGGTCGCGCCAAACTTTAAGCCCCTTCTAAACACGACAATGAATGGGCCGTTCTTCTAAATTTATGGGACTAGAAGTTTGGCGCGATCTGTATTAGTAGACCAACTTATAAAATGTACAATATCTCACTCCAATTGGCATTACTCGTTTCGTTCGTTAACATATCCTGAATATAAAACACCATTACTCCTGTTTAAAAAGGATAGATTTCGCTGGCCCACTGAAAGTGGGGGATTAATTACAAAAGGGACGATTTCTAACCAGGGCCCAAAATAAAATACCAAGTTTATAAACCTGACGCTTAAAATAAAATAAGAGGTAACTGTACATAAACAAAATCTCTTGTTCACGAAAAGGAAATTTAATTAAAGGTTTTGCTTTTCGTTATAACATTTTCATTTTCATGCTCTTAAAAGAAACGTTGCTTGGATTTAAAAAAAGTTATGATTAAAAATGGCTGTACATGTAAGTAAATTTCTTACTATTGCGTGCTTTAAATAAGTTACATTTATTTGTTAAACCTGTAACGAAAACTAGACAGACTCTGCATTATGGTTTCTTCTTGTAATGACATCCGAAAATAACTACTTGTTTTCTTAAAAATTCAAATGAATGTACAACAGACAGGACTCAGTTGCTTAACTGCGCAAGGAGGCACAAGTCAAGCTTTCGATAAGATTATGACTTATTATCATTTGGACTCTGCGGGAGTATAGGCGCGTACGGCGTTCAGTCGTGTACTAACTTCCTTCCCTTGTTTTGCCACCGCACGCCTTTCCGCTCTTCAATTGCGTTCAGAATGCTAAGTGCGAGTTGCCATCGAATGACTTTACTACCGCGTGAATCGAGTTAAGCCGGGTCTCCAGCGCACGTTTTGTACTACACACTGAACAAAAACGTGTACACAAAACATTGTTTAGCTTCACATTTTTACCGATAAGCATGCAGGAGACACTGGGCTTATAAACACAAATATGTAGCGGAACAATATACTGTGTAAACGTTTTGGTGTAGTGTGTAGGACAAAACACGCGCTAGAAATCCAGCTTAACTCGATTCACGCGGTAGTAAAGTCATTCGATGGCAACTCGTACTTAGCGTTCTGTGAGGTTTCCGGTATCGAGACCAGAGTCAACCGGACGTTAGAGCCAGCTATCGCTACTATTTCCAGGTCCCGTGTATCACAATTGAGGTAATGAGTCATACATCATCGAAAGGTCAACCTGTGCCTCCTTGCATAACTAAAAAAGCTAGAAACATTTATAATGACAACTTACTCAAATTAGATGAATGTATTTGAGGAAACTTTATGATTTTTTTTATCGAGCTAAATTCCGTCAATCGTGTTTCGGGCACTGTTATTTACTAGCTGGTTTACTCAAGTGAATATCATTACCAACACAAAATCTATTCGTAGTTTTTACCGTCTTAAAATAGATTTTCGGTCGTAACACATCCTTTGAGTATCACTTTCCGTGACGACGACAACTTTGACGAAAAACAATATGTTAAATATTTTTCTGGCCTTTATCGCGATGTTTTTGGAAAAACTGGGGACATACACCACTTCATATTGGCCGTCTTAATAAAAGTCTAGAATTTATTTGATTGAATGTTATTTTATTACTTACGAGTCCGCTCCAAATTGTCATTCATAATATTTAAGTATCGAAATAGCAAAGGAGAAACAATTGAATCAAATAAATTTTAGGTCTTCATTTAGATGGCCAATATGGACTGGTGTATGACTTGGGTTATATAGAGTCTCTGAGTTTTACAAATCATCGTGGCAATGACAAGATAAATAATTAAAATAATGCTTCGCATCAAACAGACGAAAAATACGAAGCGGGTTCTTAAGTCTAAAAACACATTCGGCCACTCTCTTAGTAAGAAACCGAGTAATTTACATTTTTCAGGGGTTTGTTATTAAGATATGGTTCATATTTCCAGATTATTAGTGATAATTTGGCATAGATGTCCATGTCAATGGACTCAGCCTAAAATATTATAAAAATATCCCATAGACATCGCACAATTTTGTGTTTGCGTTTGTATGAAGGTTTGCGCGTGATGACTTCCCTTAACACCAACAAAAGACTGGTATGGTGATGATTTAATGGGATGGGAACCAACAACCTTCGGATACGTGAAAATTCTACCTCAAAGACAGTGTGTTCTTTACTAAATTAACACGATCCGGCACAAAGACATAATTTTCTTGCGTCGAGAAGTTACGAGCCGTAATTATGGAACAACAGCGGTGTGAATTACTTATTTTGCGGAATGACCCCTCGGAACAAATTTGTTTATGGGAGCGGAATTATACTGTTACTTTTTGGGGTAATTTATTTCAGAAGTTGTTACTTATGTACACGCTGGTATCTTTATCATTCTGGGGGAAGCCAGTGAAATATACGTCGAATTTCAAAGGTTCATGCTTTTATTTTTTCAGGAAATCTCTAGGATTTGTTCATAAGAGGTTTTAGAGATATGTATAAAGTGGCTCGAACTTGATTTTTATGTGCCATGAATAGTGATTTTTTAGGAATCTATCTTGTATATGATAAAGAGGAAACATTACTAGTTTGTTAGTTTTCTAGGGCCAAATTCTGAAAATACATAACTAATTTCGCTAATATTTTACATATAGCTAAAGTAAGCGGTGGAGAATCACAAAGATCTGTTAACTTTTGTTACCTTTCAGATTTGAAATATCTCACTTTTGACCACTCATTTTGACGCCTGTCACGTTTAATACGTAATTTTACTTCTGACATCTATTGCTGATATCACTTGACATTTTTGTCACTTTTTAAATGTAAGTTCAGTCATAAAAACTGTAACAATGTAGACAAAACTACGGGAAAAAGGTAGGTTACAAACAAAAAAAAGGGTTTAGGTACAATTTCGCACACAATAGTGATCAAGTGGAAGCCCAATAAAAAAAATGTGAAAGAAGCAAAATGGCCGTAAGAAAATACTGTATATTGTGATCGGAAGAACAAATGGTTTTCAAGTGTGTAGCAAGTCACAGATATCAAGTTTCAGGTAAAGATTTGAAATCTGTGCTTATCCTTTTATTGCGTGATCATTATGAGAGATGAAACTTTACCGGAAATTCTGGAAAATATATAAAAATACGGTGAGTCCGCCACTCGTATATTGCGTCCAAGGATTAAAATAAAGACGGAACATAAAAACTTAGAAAACTTGGATTAATTATGTTGTTTAGTGCAGGTGGGGCCTTAAAACGATTAAACGTATAGTGACGATGTATTTAAACAATAACTCTTTTATCTCTGCCTACAACTGTAAGATTCATGCGTATATGTGTGTAAGGTTTCCGTCCTTTTTTACTGAAACATTCACGGGCACATTTCCACGCGGACATATATCACATAGCTACATGTAAACGTCAGCGGGATTCAGGTGGTGAAAAATGCTTCCTGTCCAACGCAAAAGTGGCTTCCAGCCAGACCGGCGCTAAATAAATGTACGTATTATTTCAAAAGCTTTGCCTCCTTTGAAGGTTTATTTCATGAAAATGTTTGTTGGGTTATATAGAGTCGTTTTGTTTGTTTGTTATGTCTACGGAGTATCTCTAAATTTCTAAATTAATTAGTCAGATTGTATTATAAATGTAATATGGATTAATATATTTATTTAATATGGATGCAGTAACATTGAGATTTGTAAACGTACAAATTACAATCGAAAGAGGTTGGAAAAATCTGCGGAATATATCTCTTTCACCGAAGGTTTTCTCGAGAAATAATATCTACACTTGAAGATCCCGCATTATGATATGAGAATATTTGTCTTCTTCGGTCTCTCAGCCCAGTTATTGTTTCTTGGAGAAATTTGAGGGATATTAATATTATTTCTAGACGTTTGCGAGGTTTTCTTGGTTGGAGAAAATGTATTGTAGAGACTGAATACATAATAATTCATTTCGTATTTCATAGAATTTAATAGATGAACGCATAAAGAACAGTAGAATAACAGAAAAAAATTCTAGCCGTTCAAATCATTGCTAAAATTGAAGGAAACATTTTTTCACCCTGTTGTATTTTTACGACTGGTTATTTAACAATAAGTGAATTTATTTTCATTTTAGATATTCATTTTTAGGGTTCCGTACCCAAAGGTGCCAAATGGGACCCTATTACTAAGCCTCCGCTGTCTGTATTTCTGTCCGTCTGTCACAGGGGTCTACGGATTTTACCTCAATAGGTAAAAATTTGAAATTTTCCCAAAATACGTATTACTATGGCCTCTACCAAGAAAAATACTTAAATTAACAAAAAGAAATTACCATATAATTAAATCTTGAAAAAGTTGCACTCTTTTAACGTTATTTGTTTTGGCTCTGATTCAAAGACGGTATATACATACAAGTTTTAAATTTAATTGTATTTTAGAACAGATTCTAAAGTAAAATAAAATAAATAAAACGTGGGGTACGTACGTACGTAGACGGTGCCAAATTTTTTGTCAGGCGCTCCTATTGTAGCGACTTGTTTTTTGTTGATATGATGTCTCTATTGTTGTAATTTAGCATAATATTTTAAGGGTTCCGTACTCATATTGTGTGGTGGTACGGAACCCTTGGTGCACGAGTCCGAGTCGCACTTACCCAAATTATGCTATACCACTCTGTTTCCGCAATTTCGTATAAAAAACTGCTTATTTACTCCGTACATTTCATTTTTGAGTGTTTTTTTGCGATTCAGTTAAAATATTAAATAATTTATATTCTAGGAGATAAAAAAATTAAGTCACAAGTATAGGTACAATAATATACTCTAAGAGTCCTTATTTAAATCCGGACATTTTTAGTTCACAAAATTAAATGCTGAGCATACTCTCACCGAATCGAACCAGCGCTGGTAAAATGGCAGCAAATATTAAATCTTTTACCGCTTTGGACAGACGACCGATGGACGACAATACAAAATCAATTTCTGTCTTCAAAATGGCGAATGGTATTAAGAAAATTGGAGCAGATTACAATGGAATCTATTTCTTTTGATGTGAAATGTCTATTCAAGCCGAACTTCCGCACTGTGGAGGGAGAGACAGTGACTTGAATTCGATATACGGGGTCGTTAGATTTTATTTTAACATGTATCGAGATGTTGAATTCCAATCTAATCCCCAGTTCCCCACCGATAGCGAAAGTAATACAAACAAAGTCGGAGAATTCATTTCTAGACAAAGTATCTGGTATATATGTTAAGGATAATTCTCGGCGCCGAATGTTAATTAACATGTCAACCTAACACGCTTTTCCTCGCTTCGCTCATCGTCGCATCTATTTTTGACTTTTTTCGGCCTTTACCCGTCTTCAGGCTTTACCCGTAACATAATATATGCGACAAAATTACGATTTTTGTTACTAAACGATGTTTATTTTCGATAAGATAATTTTAAAACCGGTCAAGTGCGAATAGAACTCCTGCCCAGAGGGTTCCTTACCGTTTAAATAAGTTAATAGACTTAATTGACTTTAATGAAAATTACAAACTTATCAGTAACTACAAAGTGTATAAAAAAATGTTAAATTAAACTGGTCGAGTATATTGGAGTTTGGCATTTTCAGTATTTTTGTTTAAGGCCTTACCCCTGGTGCACGATAATCTTACTGAGCGATTTTGAACTTCAGTATGTTGTCAGAAAGTCTACATTAGAATGCTCGCTTCGCGCGCTGGCGGCACGCAAAATCAGTGAATTTTAGAGGTTTTTCTGGATTTTACGAAAAAGTATTTGATGTAGGAGTTTTTCCATCTGACATTGAAAAGTAAACCATGTTTTCTTGTTATAGTTTCAAGTTTTATGTTAAAATTCAAGCCGTTTAGACATAAAACGAAATAATAACTTAAGAAGGCATCATTTTCATAAATAAAATCTATCGAGCGAAATGTGTCCAATTAGGTAACCGACTTGACAACGGAAAGACAAAGGTCTGAAAAAACACGTGCCCAAGTTTTACATTGATCAGATAAGTAGTTGAATCAGCATATTAAAACAAAAACCGTTGAAAGACCCCATACAAGCCCTTAAATACAGTATATTATGGCACATAAAGTACAGAAAATTCACTAGTTCAGTTTTTTAGATAGACCCTGTTACAAAAATGGTCTAAAGCCCCCATCTATTGCCCCCCATTTATTGATGTCTAGTCTAGAAATAAAAAATAAAAATATGTTTGTACTAAATAAAATATATATATAGTTTATTTACCAAAATACTAATAATATAACACAAATAGACTTTACACAATAAGATAATATCCAATAAACAAAAAGTACATTTACCAGAGGTTCCCACACTAAGCGCACTTGTCCGGTTCTAGATATTGACACCCCACATGCTGGAGTGAACTTTTTTATTTTTTTCGCCATATTGTATATATAACGACCTCCCCTGATAAATAATTTAGTTTTTAATTCAACATTTGGTAAAATGTTATAATTTTTTTTCAATTCAATATTTGTTTTAATGTTATAAAATGATAAGTAAATCCCTTTTAGTAGAAGAAAACTAAAAAGCGCTCGAAAAATTTTAAAGGCTGGCCAGCGGGTTCTATTCAAAGGTACATAAACGACTAATGGCAAGTAGACCTCATTAATATAAAAAATAGTCAATTCGACAATAAAGGTTTTACTTTTATTTTAGTGTGGGCTATTTCTGTAATAAATAAAGGTAAATAAGAAATTGCTGACTGTTTTCAAAAATTTTCACTCAAAGGCAAAAACCGGTTACCTTCAAACAGCCATGGGTAAGGAGTTCTAAAACCAGACTTTAAAGTGTTTTTCTGAGTCGATCCAAGATTAATCATTATTTCAACAAAAAATCATGGATCTTGGAAAATTATACAAATATTTTAATAATGCTGGCAACTACCTACAGGTTGCTGGAATATCCTCTGGCTAATGTACATAGGCGTATATAAAGAACGGATTTTTCAAAATTCGGTTTAAACGGGGTGTAAACTTTTATATCAAAAATATTTTCGAACGGGCTGTTTTACCGTGTTTATGTCGCCACCCTGTGGTTAAACCAGCCCCTTAATTGAAATACAACGTTAGTAAATAAATGGTGGCATCCAATTAAACGGCTAAAGGATGCTTAGTTAAATATTTGAAATATTTGAACACAACCTCTTAGCCCTCTGGCTAAACGGCACTTAGCCTTTGGATAATTATCTGAGAATACTGACACAAGGAAAATGCAGGTGTTAAAACTGAGTAGAAAGTGTATTAAGAGAAAGATCAAAAATAAAATAAAATAAAACTACTTTCCTTACTTTCAGGGCCAATCACTTGAAGTTATATAATATATTTTATTGTTTTAATGCATATTTAAAAATAAAAGTAACAAAAATATAGTAACAGAACAAAGTATGTAGTTATGAACATTAGTTATTTTTGAATGGCCGTTTAAAATAACTGAAAAAGGGCCGGCGCGGGGCGGATTGCTTAAGAAAAAACGCCCGGCCCTGAAAGTAGTGTTAAAGCAAAACATCGGAAATTTATAACTAAAATGGCGTAATTTTAAATGGTAAAACGTAACTTTAATACTATACACGATTCTTGAACAAATATTACAAAATTTTATCAACTGTTGACATCATATTTTTTAAAGGACTGCTAAGTGTTGTAGCGGCAAAAACTAAATTTAAATGACGCGGCGGCTTTTAGTTAAGCCGTTTCCAAAGGGCTAGGTTTTGGGCAATCAACACTTTAAACGTTGAGGTATCGTTACTTACAGCAGCTTAGGCATTCAGTTGGATGCCGCCATTTAATTGACAACCTAGACATTCAATTCGAAGGCTAATTAAACCACCTAATAGCGAAATTTATATTTATTAAGTTGGGGGCTTCCTCTAGTTAACCACAGAGTTCCTAAATAAATAAATACATAACCCTACCCTTGCTGCGGCAATTTCACATTTTGATCTCTCAATAACTTTGAGTGAAACCAGCCTATATAACTTTATAAAATGACTGCATCTAAGTTATTGACTTAGGTCATATCAAAGCCAAAAATACCTTTCCCCTTTTTGAAATTCCCAAGAGAAATGTTTACTCTTTATCCCATCGCCTCGAGTAGTGAGATATAACAAAGACACATGAGGAGTATGGTTCGGGAGTACATAAAATATTGGTCACAGAAGGATTTTGACACTATTGTTAGGAATTCATAAAAAAGGCTTTTTCTCAAAGTCGTTGAGAGACTTTCATGTTTTTAAATAATGGTTATATGTATACATACTTCAAGCGCTTTTTATCCAGTGTACGGGCATTTAACCGTACATTTTGCTACGTTGCGACCTACTTATGTCCAGCGCGTGCGTCATGTATAACTTTAGCGTTTTACCTTTTCCTTATTTATTAACTGAGTACTTACTTAGCTACCGTAGAGATAACAGCTAGAGAACCTTTACCTTTCTCTACAATAAACCACCTTTAAACTACCAGTCTGTTTCTTCTTGTAACTCCACTCCACTATAACAACCAACGTACGGCTAGACCTGATCACTCTTATAATACATTCAGTAATTTAATTTTTATGACTTACAAATTAACTCCATCTTAGGACAAAATATAAAGTACCTTAGTATTGTATGCAAAAAAGAAGAAAGCATCAAAATTAATCTTTTCAGGTTTTGCCTTTAAATAAGTTTTCACTTAAAAACCCTATCATTAATTTCAAAAATAAGAATGTTCATACATTTATGGTTCATACAATTTTAAAGTTTCGCTTAGACAAAAACTGATCGAGCAGAAATGGTTATCAAACTTGCTTCATGTACTCAGAAAGTATAAATTAAAAACAAAAATAACCTTTTAATTTTAAGTAATCATTTCTTTTTTATTTTTCTTTTTAACAATTTTCTGACAGGTCGCTTTGATTTTAATGGCGTCCTCTTCCCAAAATATTAATTTTAGTGAAAGTGTGACGTGGACGTCTAGATATCAGTTTACGCGGTCGGTTATTTTTCATACTGAAATTAATATTTAAAAATTTAAGTCAAAAATGATCTACTAATTTTAATTTTGAAAATAAACTTAATTATTTCACACCCTCGTTTTCTTATTTTCTTCACGGCCTTATATTGTTAAAATGCCCTGTGTGTCACTTGTTTAATATATGTCCTGAGCTCCCACACCAGCAGCTGGCTGGTACATTTGATACTCTTGTCACAACAAGGGATGATTGATCTTCGTTACGCAACACTTTCGCAAAGTATAAACATTCTCAGTTGAAGAAAATAACATAATAGTTACGTACACTTGCAGCAAATCTTCTTTATAACAAACCTTTATCTGCTTAAATGTATGTGTGTATGTAAGTATGTCTCCTTATAACTCGACAACTAGTGAACGGATTTTGATGCAATTTTCACTTTAAACTGGGAATAATTTGAGGAAGTTTTGGATGTATGTATCATTACGCTGTAAGCAACAGGAGTGGAGCAGTGATTATTTTAGTTTGTCTGTATATTTACAGATAACATAAGAACATTTTGTTCTTGGTTTTCATTATTAACATGAGCATATTTTAAGGAAGGTTCTATGGCATGTATGGCATTGTATCTATTTTAGTGGAAAAAGTCGGATTTAAAGTTGCTTTCTCAGCCGTGACGACTTTACCTCTATTGTCATGATTTACTTGTCTATTGGAAGTAGAACTTTGAGTGCCAATAACCCGATACCACAAAAGAAAATATCCTATACTTGGGATTATATTTTTTGTATACCTAATCTGATCTACTTTTCATATATTATTTGCTGTCGAAGCTGAAAACTCAAAAGATATGTACTCATTCATATGAATAACATTCGCAATATTCCTTTTTAGGGTTTCGTACCCGAAGGGTGCCAAACGGAACCCTATTATGTTGCTACGATACCTATATTGTTAATATTTACCATGCTTTTAGGGTTCCGTACCCCTATTGTTATTATGAAATATTGTATTTGTGTACTAGATGTTGGTGGTACAAATAAATAAAATAAAAAATAATAATAAAGTAGTAAAAAACACGTATCTGTACATTAAATGTTATTGCAAAATTTTAATTGAAATGGGTTACTATATTAGTTGTACTAAACCCGAAATTTAACTTTTTAGAATTTTTGTCTGTCTGTCTTTCTGTTTGTCTGTAGTTATGTTCAGTTTTAACTCGAGCACCACTCAGCGGATTTGAATGCGTTTTTTTTTATCGTCGTAGTGACCCTGATCAACTCATAGGATATAAGGGGTGTTCATAATATAAAGCCCAAGCCGAAAACGAGGCAAAGATTGAATAAACGCGGGCGGAGTCGCGGGCAAAGGCTAGTCTTACATAACGGACGTTGCTCTAGATGCGTGTCTGTCGGATCGTATCACACACATATTGGTCGTTGTAGCAAGAACTATTACATTTTATATCGATAAGTTAATTATTTGCAATTGAGGTATATTTAATTTTAAGATACTATTTATTTTAAATAACAATAGAAACTTAAATAACATAAAAAGATAACCTAAAATACTTAAAAATATGTAACTAAAAAAAAAAAAAAAACTAAAATACTTACCAAATAAAAGCTATAAGTAAAAAATGTTTGCCAGATCACCGCCGTCATGTGGCAGAGTCCCCAGAAGACTGGCGGCATTCCCTCTTTGGATTGCCAAACTAAGGCGTTGTCCGAGGTATGCCCCAGCCCTTGGGTCCCCGGAAACGTCGACCAGCCGCGAAGAAATCTCTTTAAAGAGACGTTTCGCGTCCGGACCCCACGGCCCAAGTGTTTCGACACCAAAAGGCGCAAACATGTATTCAGAACCAAGCTCTGCATATTTACGCCTTTTGGTTGCCTCAGCCGCTGCCGCGGATATGTCTCAATAACATTCATCCATCCACCCATCGGGCTAGATCGTCCACTACTGGACATACGCCTTTCCAAGATTTCGCCACTCTTTTGTTTCCTTGAAGAAATGCCTACACGCACAGTAAGTCTCATACTCGCTAGCCAGGCGGGTTGGTGGCCGCGGTGCTAATAAAGCCAATGCTCGTCACCAGTTTGTCTTTAAAGCAATTCCTACAACATCGGACAGATTAATCAATACATCTTTTGATGCCTTTGAAAAAAGTGATTTTGTATTCCAAGTGTCAACAATCAAGAGTATCAACATTACACATTACATTCTTATCAACATTTCCAACAAAAACACAATGATGGATCCTTCAGCATAAGACCTCGATTGTATCTTAAAGCTCACTTACGGTCCTTACGAAAGTTTCAAGACTTAAATCACTTAAGTGGTACTTAGGCTGTCCTTGCTAATCCAAGGCTCATCATGTCTTATCTTGCTCATAAGTTTTGGCACTCCAACACAAGCTCGCCATAAATTTTTTACGACATACCTTTTACAGACGGTTTGAGACAAGTGAAGATGGGACAGAAGGATGAGTACGGAGTAAAAAGGCTCAAATAAAGACGAAGATAATGACATTTGAACAACAAACAAATAATTCTCCTATTGACATAAAATATACATACACGTATTAACAATAAAATTGAAGAAACTGAAACAATAAAATTTCTAGGTCTACACATAGATAGAAAAATGTCATGGCAAGCCCAAATTGACCACATATGCTCAAAGCTAAATAAATTTTCATATGCACTTCACAACTTAACTAAAATAGTTAGTGAAGACGCAGTAGTTACTGCCTATAAAGAAAGAAAGAAAGAAAGAAAGAAAGAAAGAAAGAAAGAAAGAAAGAAAGAAAGAAAGAAAGAAAATATTTATTTGCTGTGATAAGGGTACTAGAAGTTATTATAATACAGAAGATAAACGCCTTAATCAGCTAGTATTATAGCATGCAAATATTTAAAAATTATGTTTGTCATATATTATTTACAATTAAATACAATTACAGTGGTATGGTTTCTAATGCCTCGTGTATGTATGATCCATAAATTCTTTTATTGAATAGAAGCAATGTCCCTGCAACCATTTGAAAAGCTTACTTTTAAATTTATTTATTGGTAGTGACCTAAGGTCTTCAGGAATGCCATTGTAGATTTTTATGCACATATGTGAACAATTTTTATGATAAAGTGTTGTTCGCGGTGTGAAGTCAACCACTAGTCGGTTAGGATTCCTCGTATTTCTTTGATAAAAATTATCTGCTTTTGCAAATAAATCCAAATGCAGTTTTACAAACTTACAAATTTCAAAAATGTATAGGCAGGGCAGTGAGAGTATATTACATTTTTTGAAAAATGGTTTACATGATTGGTCTGGTGCTATACCAAAAAAGATTATGTGGATTCCACCCTACGTTACGGAGTTATATGTATTTTGGGGCAACGCAACAAACAGGGAAACAATTTTCAAAGCCCAAAAAAGGTGCATTCGTGCTATAAGTAAAATTAGGAGCACGGAAACTTGCAAGCCACATTTTAAAAATTTCAAAATTCTTACGTTCCCGTCACTATATATCTACGAAATGGTGGTATTTGTAAAATAAATTCAATTTTAATCTTTTTGACCACTTTAAAAGCAAACGCTACGGAAACAAAATCTGTAGCTTTCAACACAAAAAAGCACTCTTCAGAAAAAGTGTTTTTGGAATGGCACCCTCTATCTATAATAAGTTACCAAAGGCTATAAGAGATGCAGAAGACATCCAAATGTTTAAAACGCATCTTAAAAACTTTTTACACGACAAAACTTATTATAGCGTAAATGAATATTTGTCCGATGTACAGTGAGTCCAAAGGTATATGCATGTTAATTTTATTATAAGTGACTAATTATTTTAAATAAAATGTGACATAATTGTTTATATTTTATTTTCTGTGTGAATATTTGTACGCCATGTGGCAGAGCACGGAGAGACGAAACCTATGTACTTGCTATCTAACCACTAACCTGTGACTCACAAATAAATGATTTGATTTGATTTAATAAAGTTAACATTCTAATTTAAACCAAAAGTTCAGTGGTTCCAAAAAATACATATCAATATAATTCAACTTTATGTTACTAGATGGCGCTACATACACAATGTGTGCAACAAGATCGCGCTATACACTGAGTAAAGTAAGGCTGCACCTGACCCTAGAATATGAAAAAAGCCAGAATTTCGAGCGTTCTTTTGACGAAAGTAGGGCTATCTTAATATTGGAAAAAATATATTTGATTTTGATCTTTTATCTAGGTTATCTAATTATAAACAATGTACTAAAATTTATACTTTTTTCAACAAAAAAAAATGTTTTCCACCCTCTTTTTTTTTCAAACGTTTGTTTCAAGAACGCGTTTAAGAGATCAACTTGTTTTTTTTTTCTCATAAAATAGGTTATAGAAATATAAAGGTTTTCTACATAAATCCAGTATTTTTTTCCCTACAAAATATTTCAATATTATTAGCTAAAAACCCTCCGATCTGCTGTTTCGTGCATAATTATTAGTATTACGCGTCCTAGACAAATATGTCAATTATAGTATTTTCGATTTATCATGATATGGGTGGCAGTTCAAAGTTGGCAGTTATAGTTATGTACCCTAACGAAATAGAATCGATTTTTTTAAGTATCGAAAACGTTAACAAGGGCTGTCAAATCGATTTTTTATTTGATTGATACTTTATTATCCAAACTACTTTTTGTTAATTTCTAAATTAATTAAATTAAATGAACCAATAACTCCTGAGCTTGAGAGATCAAAGATTATTTTTTGTTTTTCTTGGCTTTTTACCAAAAAAAAACAACAAAAACAAAACAAAAATCAACAAAAACTGTAACAAACGTCAAAACAAATAGCACTTAAACCAACCGCAACGAAAACACAAACCGCATACAAGATGCACTCATACCGACGCGATCCTATATGATGGCCGCACCGATTCATGGATGTATTTTTGATTATGTAGTGTCCGTACCTATGGGTTAGCGTTCCGATCCACGCATCATGTATCAAAAAAACATTATTCTTTTCTGAATCTTTTTTTGTTAAATTTATCGAATACATTGTGGTTATTGTTTCGATTTATAGATAAATAATTTATTGTATTTTTGCAATGATGATATACATTATTTCTAAAACCTAATATTTTCTTTTGCACCTGGGTGTATGTAGTATGGTGTGAGTAGTATAGGTGAAACGGAAAATTACGATCTGTCACCCATATCATGATAAATCGAACATACTATAGCTAACCAATAATCGCCTCTACCAAAAGCTAATAAAGTATTTGACATTTGCTTTTTTGTGTTGGACGGGTAATAACATTTTTTTCTAGGGTATGCCATACTCTTAAGGTAAGGGTATTTGGGTAAAGTGTCCCGCTCCAACGCTTTTATTTTTTACATGTCTATCCTGCTCCAGTGGAAGCGGACCGATCATAAAACTCGCGCTTTCGAGGTCTTTTTATTGCTTAATTAGTTATCAATGCTTATTTTAACAATTTTACCAATATTGTTTCCATAAGGAACTAAGGAATACTAAATCTTTTCACTTGATATATTTTTCATTGCAAAAAGACACTACAATAGATAACTTTAGATAGACTGCTTTAGCTGAAAATTATCTACTTGTTAGGTACGGAACTATTATTTCAGCGCAGTGAAGTTAAATAAATTGCTTAAAAATCCTCATAATAATTGGAATAAAAACATGAAGAAGCACATATTTTACCTAAATAGGTTTAAGTCTGTAATTTTTTTATGTCTATTTTGTGTCTATGGTTATATTTATCGACTGTTCCATATTCCACTAACGACGACCCCGAGTAGGTCGAAATATATTTCTAAGTTATTATTTCTTTTTTTTGCATATATATAAAAGTGTATATACATATATATTAATAAAAAAACAATGGAAAAACTGTTATAAATCTAAAATATTTATTATTATAAATAAAATGTAAATTTGTAAATTTTTTCCATATTTAAATGACCCAGAAATTGATTTAAAACAAACATTTTACGTAAAACACGAGTTACCTCCCGTTATGTCATCACAAAAGAGGTCGAGGGCAAACCTATACAGGAATATAAGTTGACTTCCGTTTCTACAGCCAAATTCATACTCGAGACTCGGTAAGTGGTCAGGACCAAGATTCAATCACTCTGTTTGCGAAATATTAAAAATATTTGTTTCCATCCATCCATCAGCCTGTTTCGTCCACTGCTGGACATAGGCCTTTCCAGGATTTCGCCACTCTTGGCGGTCCTCTTGGAAGAAATTCTCATACTCACACACGCTGGGCAGGAGGGTTGGTGAGCGCGGTGCCAAAACCCTTGCACCAGTGACGCCGCTGCCCGTCACCAGTCTGTTTTATATAAGGTCCGGCAATTGGAGATGGATATACCGCCATCCATCGGTCCCAGGCAATGGTGGGCCGCCTGGTTTTGCCTGAGAGATGTTCTCTTACTCTCTCCTTAATAACTTCAGGAGGATTTGCGAGTAAGACCACAGTCGAGCCCGGCATAGGCTCTTCCACCTTATTACCACCTCTTTATTCCTTCTTCAAGAACAAACTCGACTCTATAGGATGTCTAAATTTTATTTTGCGTATTGCACAGAAAGTCATTTAAAATACTTTTTTTTTATTAGATATATATCATTTTCCCTTGGTTTAAGGCAACGCCACGAAATTTTAGTGACACGGATCTCCATTTTTCTCAGCAATAAAAAAAACATATGTAATTACCAATTTATATACTAGATTAAGCATTTCATTGCCATCATTTTGCTCGAAGATTTAGTTGATTGATTAATTTTCATAGTAGAGAAAAAAATATTCATAAAACCTCTTTTAAAACAGAGATTTCTATTTTACTGACAAACGGGAGCGAATGAAGCCTCTTAGTTTTTTATTTAAATTAGTCTTCAAATACACTTCAATATGGCCGATTGGATTTATTAAATTACTTATAGTTGTCATTTTAAATGAAAAATACTGTTTTGCCGCATATGACTTTACGGCATAAGCTAGTTCGTGAGCGCATATTTGTATGGAGTACTCCCCTCACTCCACTCCCCTAAGACGCCGATTTGAATTTAAAAGTTTATCAATGCCTCGCCTTAATGGAATAAATATAATTATTGAGATAAGCACGCCATTGTACATCACTTTAAAGATGTAATTTATTATTAACCTTTTCTGCGTCCATCTATACTAATAGTAAAGTGGTAAATAAGTCGTGTCAGTACATTGAGTATTTGCAAAACTTTTATTGAAAGACTAATAGGTTTCTACTGAGGCCAACTACAATTTTTAGAATTTTGTTTGTCTGTCTTTCTTTGTGTCTGTCTGTGTGTATTATTATGTCCGTTGTAACACTATTACTCAACAGATTTGAACGCGGTTTTTTCATTATCATCGTAGTAACCCTGGTCAACATATAGGCTATAAGGATTATTCAATTCATAAACACACGCCGAAAACGGATTGAAGAAACGCAGGCTGAGAGCAAATTTGCGGCTAGCAAAGGCTAATAAATAATAAACAACACATAAAACACCTGCGTTCAAGTACGGATTAGGGCTCTCTATTAAACGTTAAAACGTTTAATCGAAATAAAAGGTATTTGTCACATCCGTTTCTCAAAAATCGTCCAAACGGGTGACCTATCAAATATCCGTTTAATCGAAACATTCGTTTTTATAAAACAACCCGAACATGAAAACGAATGCACGACGATTAGGCGTATGCACGATTGTAGTATAAAAATAAAAATAAAAAATAAATTGACATTGAGATGACAATTACATATTTGTCACTTAATGTCATACTTATTTGTGGTGCATACCTACCGAAACTATTCAGACATCTATTTGAAAACCTTCATGGTCGTCCGTTTATTCGAGTATTACGATTAATTTGATTAGTAACTTCGATTATTTGGTGCGTCCGGTATGTTTCGTTTAATTCGATTTTGAAAAACGTCACCGACAACATTTATTCGTATAGCGATTAATCATTTCAATCAAAAACGGATTGATCTGGGAGCCCTAGTACAGATATAAAAAGTCCACTTACGATTCCATCGCCAATGTTGTGAATGACGCACGGCAACAGCGCCGTCGACCCGGTCTGTGACGTCACTACGGTATTGTTCTCCGTGCCGAAGTGCTTCTCCGGAGTGCCACTGCTGTAGATGTCCTCGAGAGGGGGGAAAGTGACAGTCAACTCGTTCTGCTCATGAGGCTTGAGGGTGGAGGGGGGTGAGGGGATGGCGTTGCTGGGAGGCGTTGGGCCTGTGGACAATAAATACCTGTTCAAGAACAACCTCGATTCAATTCTAAATGTTATTTTGCGTATTTCACAAAAAGAGTATTTGAAACTAGGTATTGACCACTTAGAGAGTCTCCAGTATAAATTTTGCTGTGTACACGATTGTCGCCTTACAGACATGATTGTGCAGCATAGGTAAAATACAGTTAAGAATTCTTGGGTTTTTCACAGGTTACGTAACGTACATTATTTGAGAAAAATAGGCAGGAATTACACCATGACATTCCCCTGTTTCCCTTCTATCACCGTAATAGTTGTCACACACCAACGTTTACCCTTATGTGAGGTATCGTTTTTTATACAACCAAATTCATACTGTGGGATTGGTAACTGATCAGTACGACGGATCGATAACATTTTTGCTAATTTCGCAAAATACAATATTGATCTCCCATAGGAAAATAAGAGTTTTCGAATTTCACAAAAGGGTCATCGACTACTTACCGAGTCTTCGGTATGAATATGGCTGCATTAATAAATATCACCTTATATTGATTATATCAGGCAACTTTGTTTCTTATATCCAATTTTATACTGGAAACCGAAGTAAGTAAACGCGACCAAGGTTCAATGACCTGTTCTGTATGAAGCACGCAAAATAAATTAAGACTTCCCATACTTATTGAGTCGAGGTTGTTGTTGAACCCAAGTGCTAGTTAAATTTCTATTAATTTCAACACAAAGTCGTTCTCTATATAAGGTGTTAACAGACAGACCAACAACTAATTAGTACTACAATCAGGATCTCGTATTTTCATTCTTAGTAACTAACCCCAAAAAAGCTTAGACTTAGACTGAAATTCTGAATAAAAAGAATTCGCTTTAATCCTTTTCAGCTGAAATGTCAAATGATGCGAATTTTCAACTAGATTAAATACATTGATCAAACCCACAGACATATAATTTATACGTCTGTGATCAAACCACATTCTGCCTATATTTTACTACGCAGAGTCGTACGTTTGACGAAATTTTGTTTAAATAGAATACCCAGAAAACTATAGTATGTTCGATTTATCATGATATGGGTGACAGATCGTAATTTTCCGTTTCACCTATACTACTCACACCATACTACATACACCCAGGTGCAAAAGAAAATATTATTTTTTAGAAATAATGTATATCATCATTGCAAAAATACGATAAATTATTTATCTATAAATCGAAACAATAACCACAATGTATTCGTTATATTTAACAAAAAAAGATTCAGAAAAGAATAATGTCTTTTTGCTACATGATGCGTGGATCGGAACGCTAACCCATAGGTGGACACTACATAATCGAAAATACATCGATGAATCGGTGCGGCCATCATATAGGATCGCGTCGGTATGAGTGCATCTTGTATGCGGTTTGTTTTTTCGTTGCGGTTGGTTTACGTGCTATTTGTTTTGACGTTTGTTACAGTTTTTGTTGATTTTTGTTTTGTTATTGTTGTTTGTTTTTGGTAAAAAGCCAAGAAAAACAAAAAAAAATCTTTGATCTCTCAAGCTCGGGAGTTATTGGTTCGTTTAATTTAATTAATTTAGAAATTAACAAAAAGTAGTTTGGATAATCAAAGAGCAATCAAATGAAAAATCGATTTGACAGCCCTTGTTAACGTTCTCGATACTCAAAAAAATCGACTCTATTTCGTTAGGGCACATATAACTGCCAACTTTGAACTGCCACCCATATCATGATAAATCGAACATACTATAATAGACTTTATTTTTCTTAGAAATCTTACACACAAATCAAATTAACCGTCTTAAAAACCAGAGTCTAATAGTTTGTGCAATATTTCTTAAGCATCCCATTTTTAGATTTCCGTAGTCAACAAGGATCCCTTATAGTTTCACTATGTCCTTCCATCTGTCTGTCTGTCCGCGGCTTAGCTCAGAGACTCTTAGTACTTGAAAGCTGTAATTTGGCACGTTTATACA
This sequence comes from Ypsolopha scabrella, assembly GCA_910592155.1. Taxonomy (NCBI): domain Eukaryota; kingdom Metazoa; phylum Arthropoda; class Insecta; order Lepidoptera; family Ypsolophidae; genus Ypsolopha; species Ypsolopha scabrella. Next base: position 19,658,246 of record OU342983.1, read on the forward strand.
TACACGCCAACAAAGTGATAAAACAAAATATAGAAAAAACGATTTTTTTGTCGTAATAACTGCTTAATAAAGGTATTTCCATATATCAGCAGAATGAAAATTAAAGTAGATTTGAAACTCTCCATCCGAACTTCTGTGTTCCAAACGAACGAAACAGCTTTTTATTGAGTAAAACTTTGCTACGGACTATTCCAATGGTAAAAAAGGTATGTAAAGCTTGACCAGGAACACATACTGCCGCAAAAAAGGGTACTAAAACATTTAGCTGGCAACAATAGACTAGAAAAAAAAAACTTATGGCTATTATGTACATAATCTTTACTGCTGTTTAAACAATAGTGCGGCTACGGTCAAGTTTCACGTCCGTCGATTGACTCATTCCTGTCGATTAGGTTTTTCAGGTTAAAGGATATTATAAATTTTTACTTTGGTTAAAACAAACCAACGAAATTTATTCACGTTGGTTATGATAGTAACACATCGGAGGACCAATCTTATACAAGTGATGATGATGTATACTTTGAGGGCATTCAATAATTGAGATCCGATTTTGATTATGAATCATAGTCATAATTTAAATATGACTATTGAATTTTTATTACACACGAAAGAAATGTGACTTATTTCATTGTTTTCCTTTATTTATTTATTTTTCAGTACGACACGAATACAATTTAAATTATATCGAAATATTTGTTATTAAATGTGGTATTTAAAAAACATAGTAAATCGATTTTTTAAATGTATGATCACCACTACACCATCTAATGACATTTTAATTCGGTGTTGCCACATGAAACGAAGAACTAGCGTCCTCTTTGAGAGGTCGTCTAAGTTCCAGGGGGGTAATTCCGGAGAATCAATCGAATCGAGATTTCTAGAACTCGATCTAAAAACTTTTGGAGTTCGACTGATAAAATGGGTTTTTACGATCGAGAAGGGTAATTAGACAGACTCAGAATATTCTCAGTCTATCGAATTAGCTTTCTCGATCGTGAAAACCCATTTTATCAGTCGAACTCCATAAGTTTTTAGATCGAGTTCTAGAAATCTCGATTCGATTGATTCTCCGGAATTACCCCCCTGTAGGCCTATTCTCAGTCTATCGAATTAGCCTTCTCGATCGTAAAAACCCATTTTATCAGTCGAACCATATGTCCGAAAAGTTATGAGTGTGAGAAGGTGATTTAGTAATATATATTTTACTACTGTTGTCTATTTCAATTTTATTTTTATTTCATTAAAAAAATCAACATTCACTGACATTAAAGCATATTAAATCCTTATTTTTTGTTTTTAAGATATTTATATATTTTTTCTTTCTTCTACCGTGTTAACTTTATTTTTGTTATATGACAACCCCATAACTAATTCTACCATTGCCAAACCTTGCCACAACATTAGAAATTTAGGATAGTGTATCTATGGAAACTTATGAATATCTTATACAACGTTATATTAAGAAATGAAAATACTCAATCGTTTCTGTCATAGAATTTGTTTGTCCTACCCGCATGCCAAGCGATTCATATATTGTACGTAAACAACCAAAAAACCTTTGATAATGCTATAACAGCGAAACCGGTAAGAGAAATAATATAAATAAGTGGACAAGTACAAGTGTTTTTCAATCAAAAATATATGTAAATATGATTCATTATCGTTCAATACAAAAAATTGTTTAACATGCATTTAAAAGCTCAAAAGTCTTTTCTAAGACGCTAAATTAGGCGTTGGAAATATCAGATCACTTCCATGAAAAGTAAACCGCCTTTTAATGGTCATGGAACTCAGTAGAATTTACGATAGCCAACGGAAAGATTTACGCGAAAATCTTGGCATTAAATCACAATCGTACTGTAAGTACCTAATATACGTTCAAAATTATTTATTACTACTATTTTAAGGGTTCCTTAAGGCGCATGCCTACGCTAGATTAGCAACTCGATAATGTTAGTACAAAAATCGACAGAAACAATATTGAAATAACATTCATATCAGCACGTATTGAAAAGTGGCTGTTACGACGATCGCTGCTTGCTTAAATCAAAGGAAACTTTCGATTTGTTTTTGTCAAAAGAACTTTTTTTTTACTAAGCATGTAGTTTATTTTTGCTTTATAATGCCTATTATGTATTTATTTTAGTGTTGGCACCGCCAGTGTAAGAGAAGTAGGGCTTCCAGGACAGATCTAAGGCTGAGATTCAGAGTGCATTTTGAGTCCGAACTCAATCTCACAAACGTCAAAAGGCGACATGATCTCATACTACAGTGACGTTTGTAAGATTTAGTTCGGACTCGAAATGCACTCTGAATCTCAGCATAAGACTCAGTTAGAGTATACATTCACCAATATACCCCTGGCTGTCTTCCAGAGGGGTAGGCAGAGAGCACAGCTTTTCATTTACAAGATCATGTAATTTCGTATTATTGTATCGGTATTTTTGTTTCAAGTTATTAAAGTCTGATAACTCAAGATACAGAAGCCTCGGGGTACGAGTACTTTTCGCATTTGTCCAGTTTTTAATTAAATCCCTTATTATCAAAGGGGAACCTTACAGAAACACAAATCGCAAAATCACATCCACCAAAGGAATTCACAAACACAAAAACATGAGGCCGTGACAAACGAATATTGTGGAACACAATTAGGTCCTGTTTTCCCTTATTACCTAAATAAATAAAGTCGAAACGGCTCGTCTTGATGCTTCTCCAAAATAAACGGAGTCAAAGACGAAAGCCGTTGGCTGTTCGACGAACTCCGTACCCTCATTATGTGAAACTGGCTTTATATTTCTTTTTATTTCATTAAGACTTGCCAACCTCTAAATAAATGACTAAAATCGTTTCCAAAAGTGACAATTCTCAGTCGTTTGTAAAAATTTAAAGATTTTTCATATGATATCCCTGATATTTCTTTCAACACTTGTATTCTGAGACCGCAACGTTCGTCTAACATGTCCTTGTTAAAAACTCATGTACACAACACTGCGGCTTATAGCAATTCATATAATGTTAAAGCAGTTATACTGTGAAACTCAATACCGCACAGTATTGGCGACTGTCCCAATATCAGTCTCTTCAAGAAAAAACCGGCCAAGTGTGTGTCGGGTCGCGAGCCCTCCTTAGGTGCCCAGTACAGTTTATAACTTGGTCTACTAATACAGATCGCGCCAAACTTCTAGTCCCCTCGAAAGTTGCTCTCCCGAAGTATTTAGAGGGGACTAAAAGTTTGGCGCGACCTGTACTCGTAAACCTGTAAAGCCTACTTAGCTGTGATAGTTTTCCTTTTAACTTCGGGAAATAAAATCTTGAGGTCCCATAGTAATTGACTCGGAGCTGGGCTTGCATTTGTAAGGAACACGAAAAGAATAATTTACGAATTTCACAAAAAGGATTTATCGAACTTTACTGAGCACTTACCGAGTCTTCAGTAAGATTTTAGCTGTATTAATAAAAGTCTCCTTAAATATTTATTTAGTAAAATTTTGTATAAATTTATTTTGGTTATATCTTTTGTAGCACGCGTATTGTATGATTTGATTATTTGTTTTAATAACGTGTACATACAATAAAGAATAAAGGAAATAAAGAAAATATTTTTATCAGTGTTTGTTTAGGCTGCCTCTTACTAAAGCCAAAAGCTAAAATTAGGAACTTCTTTTGTCAGAAGTCTCTGTGGTCCAGTGGTTAGAGTAATCGGCCACTAATCTGAAGTTCGCAGGTTCAAATCCGAAGAGACATTTTGTGTTCGGTCTGCGTGCTTCGGAAGGTACGTTAAGACGACATAGGTAGTAAAAAATTTGATTTTAAAACAGTAGAACTCCCAAACTACAATAGATAGGGTTCTTAAAAAAATGTTACAAATGAGAACATTTCCAAGACGATAACAAAGCCCAAAACGAGATAGAGGTAAATTCGCTGCAACAAAAAAAAACTGCAAAGTGAAGGCTGTTTTTTCAATTCAAAACAGTAGTCCGTCCAAACTAAAGTAAAAATAACACTGTTGTAAACCTATTACCGAAAACATAACAACGCAATTTTTGAAAAAGGCTCTCGTGTGAATTTATATTAAATTTTATTCATTAAAAAATATAATTATCCAACATTTTCTTGATTCAACCGCACTTCAACCGCTGCGCCCTTTTTCAGATATGTTTATCTATTTCGTTCTGCGATGGACATATTAAAGCCGATTCTGAAGGCTTCAATTTAAGTGTTAGTGCTGTCAGACCTTAAATTTTTCCAAAGCAATATTATGGAATGACGAAAATTTGGTTTTGAGTTTTGACAGCACTAAAACCCTTAAATTGCGGATCAATATTTGTGCCCAAATTAAGGTCATTATAGTTCACCAATCATCACTCTTGCACCTCTAAAAAGGCCGACTTGGGTGAATCATAAAATTATTTGAAAGTAGGATAGAGATAGAATTTATTCACCCGTGCAAAAGAGACGGCAATAGAACAGAATCATGATATGATTCATCCAAGGTTGCCTTTTAAGGGAACTGGACGTAAAAATCGTTGAGTGTACGAGTGGAGCCTAAGACTTGCATTTCACAGTCCACACTCGAAAACATTTGAGGATTCGTGTTGTGACGATAGGTTTGTTTGTTTATTGTTATCTTTAACATTTTCCAACGTTTCTATCATAATAGAGAAATATTATTAAGTTTATTCTCATATATCTTAATTTATGATTATGAAACAAAACACCGAAACATTGCCAAGGTTACTCTAACCTTCATTGTTATTATTATGAACTTGCTTGTTCAAAGCAATGCGGTTATATCAAATTAAATACTTTCGGAATGTAATAATATAACATCATTCGTTGAAAGCGCGTTCTTCTCGACTCCCACTGCATTTTAGCAGCATTCTATTTTCAAAATGATGCACCCTAAGGCCGCATTCACTACGAATTAATTAAATTTCACATACAAATATCTACACTATTATTTAAAGAGCTTCTAAGTGTTATGTATTTATAATATAATACCAAATGGAAAAGCAATAAGATATTTTACTAGCGGATCAAAACTGTATAAGAAATAAACGTTTGGAAACGCCGTTTAGTCACTTTATCAGAAGATCAATAACTCAGAGAACAAGAAATGTTTTCGTTCGGAAAAGAAAAATATTTTGCTTGGGGTTCAAAACTGTTATAACTCGGCCTTGCTGAAGACACTTTGTCTTTAGATCGAATAAGCGATCAATAGTAATAGCTTTGGTCGGAAACGCGGATCGGCCCCCGGCCTCACGAGGATCAATTATTTAGAGAACACGACATAGTTTTGTTTGGAAACGCGGTTTGGCTTTCGACTTTGCCAAAAATACTTTACCAGGAGATTAAAAAAGTTGCACAAAAACATTTGGTAACGTGAAAAAATACACTTTAGGGTGAATTCAAAGAACACGAAATAGTTTTGTTCGGAAACGGAACTCGGCCTTCGGCCTCGCCAAACACACTTTCACTAAGCCTGCTGCATAAAAATGTTTATATTCTTTGAATATCTATTATGAAAACACTAATTTTGAAATTTAAATAAACGAAACGTTACTTCATTATATAAATTAAATCTTTAATAAATAGCAAACACAAAATGAGATCAAAAAAGAGATCCATCCATCCATCAGCCCGTGTTCGTCCACTGCTGGACATAGGACTTGTCCTCCTCATCCAGCCGCCACCTACAACGTCCTTCAGGTCGTCGGTCCAGCGGGCACGAGTTCGGCCTACACTACGCTTTGCTGTACGTGGTCTCCATTCTAAAGCCTTTCGGCCCCAACGGGCATCATGTCGGCGACAAATATGAACTGCCCACTACCACTTCACTGCCATTTAAATAAAACACTTACCTTTATCATTTGGCATACTATTGTGGTTTTGTAATTCAGGGTAGACTTAAGCTTGGTAATTTCACCAATTTTCTAATTTAATTTTTTAATAGGTATTCCATATCACCCTCATTTTTCTGACATTTGTCTTTTTCCCATTTTCCCTTTATCCCAGTAATCCCATTTTAAAATTGGGTTTGAGTTGTCGTTCCTTGCAACATTATACTTACACATTGTTTAATCATTTAATCATGCTGCTTGCAACATTAATTCTAACAATGCTTGCATGGCACCCGTTTTCACTTTATCAACTCTAATTTGCTTGTATTAATTATTTGCTCTATTCTCATCGACATTTTGGGAACAAATAACATAAAGCATACCTACAGCGATAATATATTATGTATAAAGTTACAAATTCTGTCGACTTTGTAATCTTGTAAATAGTTTTATGTTATTTACTTTTTTGTGCATTCCTTAACTCATCACTTCTGTAGTAAGCATTATTCTCATCCATATTATAATTCAGCTGGCGGCGTTGTGGTGATCGGGCTGTTTTTGGTTTACCACTGTCACCTCTTGTACCTTTTATTCTTATTTTTACTATTACAATTATTTTATTTGTATTTTATTTTGTATACACATATTTTATAACTCGATTTTATTAATTTATTTAGTCATATTTATATATTTAGTCATATATATTTAATTTATGGATTTTTCTCATAACTCTGAACTGTTTCAATCGCTAGACTCAAATGATTCTCTTATTGATTCTTCAGATGACTCTTTGGGTTATGCTCAGCTCAGTGATTTACTTCACAATACATTCACCCCACACAAGAAGAACTTAAATATCTGTCACCTCAATGCGCAAAGTATTTCCGGACATTACTCTGAATTTCTCGCCACCTTTACTAGCAATCACATTCATGCCTGTCTTGTTTCAGAATCGTATTTGAAACCCTCACTACCCTCTACATCCGTTGCTATTCCCGGCTACATACTCGTACTTATAAGAAATGATCGAACGGGAGCGGGCTGTGGGGGTGTTGCTATCTTTCTCCGTGCTGACATTAAATATAAAATTATCTCCCGTTCTCCATCGGAATATGACAGGGACAAGCCATTTATGGAATACCTGTTCATTGAATTGGATTTCATTACCACAAAGTTTTTCCTCGGCGTTGTGTACCCCCACCCACCATTGATTATTTTGATTCATTAGAAAATTTACTGGTTACACATTTGCCTGAGTATGATCATAGTCTAATAATGGGTGATCTTAACACTGATCTGCTCTGTGATGATCCTCGCTCCCGTAAATTAAAGACGCTTGCTTCATCTGTTGATGTCTCCATCTTGCCGCTTGAAGCCAATCATGTAGGTGACTCACATACTCTGCTGGATCTCATTTTAACTTATAATCCTGACCGTATTGCTTGTCATGGCCAGTATACGGCTTCTGGGTTTTCCAATCACAAGCTTATCTTTGTCTCTTACAAATTAAAAATTCCTAAGCCTAAGATCTTGCTTCAGCGAAACTTCGCAAAATTAGATTCCAGAAAACTTTTTGCCGATGCTAGGCTATAGATTGGGGTCTGGTGGAGCAAGCCGAGATCATTGACCATAAAATTGAGTTGTTAAACAGATATGTGATTGAACTATATGACGTCCATGCTCCTATTTACCCAGTTCGCATGAAACATGCACCATCTCCTTGGATTACTGACGATATACGTAAAGCCATGGCCATAAGGGATCGTTGACGACGCAAACATAAAAAACATCCTACTGACGAAAACTGGAACAAGTTCAAGACTGCCAGAAACCGCTGCAACCAGATTGTTAGAAATGCCAAGCGGCGTCATATCCATTCCTCAATTGAAAAATGTAATCCCAATAACCTATGGCGATTTCTCCGTACTCTCGGTTTCGGGAAGTGTCGGCAAAATCTAAACCCGGCTCTGGATTTCAATGGCTTAAACCGTCACTTCTCTTCCCCTCCCCACACAATTTATCCAATACTGAAAGAGAGTACTATTCGACGCATTTTAGCTGCTCCTTCCTCATCCCACCATACTTTCGATTTCACACCAGTTCTCATCTCCGATGTTGAAAAACATATTCTTTCCGTTCCCAGTAAAGCCGTTGGCCACGACGCTATTGGCCGTGCTCTTCTCCTCCCTATTTTGGAAGTCATTCTTCCTGTTTTAACTCATATTGTTAACTTTTCTCTGACATCTAATACATTTCCTGATTCGTGGAAATTGTCTTACATGATTCCAGTTCCTAAAATTTCTGAGCCCTATTCATACAAAGACTACCGACCAATCTCTATACTTCCTTTTCTCTCCAAAATTCTAGAACGGGTGGTCAATCGTCAACTAATGTATTTCCTTCACTCTAATTAACTTCTCAATTCACTTCAGTCGGGATTTCGTCCATCCCACAGTACATGTACTGCTCTCATAAAAATTACTGACGACTTTCGTGATGCTATGGATGAAAGGCAACTTGCGCTTCTCACTCTTTTTGAATATAGTAGCGCTTTTAATTGCGTTGACCATGACATCCTCCTGGCCATCCTACGTTCTCTTAATGTTTCCGAGTCAGCTACTAAGTGGTTCTATTCGTATCTTCATGGGCATCAACAGCGTATACGCTCTGGTGATAATTTCTCCGATTGGTGCAACGTTACAGCCGGTGTCCCCCAGGGCGGCGTGCTATCTCCTCTTCTCTTCTCCGTGTTTATAAACACCCTTGTGTCCACCATTAATTTTAGTTCATATCACATGTACGCCGACGACCTTCAACTGTATATGTCTTTCAAGCAGGACTTAATTCTTGTGGCCATACAGAAAATAAATTCTTATTTTGAACATGTAAGTCAATGGACGGAACAATTTGGTCTCCTTGTTAACCCATCAAAAACGCAGGTCATGATAGTCAGCAGTAGGGCTCTCATAGACAAAACTGATCTGGGCACGCTTCCACCTGTCTGTTTCAATGGCACTTCTCTCAAGTTCTGTACATCAGTAAAAAATCTAGGACTCTATATCCAGAACAATATGTCTTGGGATTTGCATGTAGCTGAAATTAGTAAAAAGATCTTTGGATCTATGCACTCCCTCAAGCGCATGCAAAGGTTTTTGCCGTATTCTGCGAAGGTCATGCTGGTTAGCTCACTCTTGCTCCCTATTTTAGACTATGCCGATGTCTGTTACCCCGATCTCACGGAAGGACTGTTAAATAAGCTAGATCGTCTCCTCAATTTATGTATACGGTACATCTTTGGCCTCCGTAAATATGACCACGTGTCACAATCCCGATCTGATCTTAACTGGCTTAATATCCGAAATCGTCGCAAGGCTCATATCTTAACGCTTCTTTGAAACATCCTCAATGATCCCCTCTCTCCCCCCTATCTAAAAGAGTTGTTTGTTTTCCGCGATCTCTTGTTCGCCCTCAGCGTTCTGAGAATCATTTACTCTTGCGCACTCCCTTACATAAAACTCACATGTTCTCTCATTATTTCACAATTTCTGCAATACGTTTGTGGAATAATCTACCACTTATCATTCGAGAGTCTCCAACAATTACTGTTTTTAAAACTAGAGTTCATGAGCACTTTCTTCAAATGCAAAAGATTTAAAATACACAAAAGACTATAAGGTTGCGTTTCTTCTTTTGTATGAGTTTAGAGTATTGTCTTAAATGTGTAGCATATAAATATTTATTATATATAATATTATAGATCTTTAGTGTATATTATATAAATTTACATATATATTTAGTAATTATATTCGTAAGTAATGTAATCTTTTATCTTTAATGTGTGTGTAATATATTTTATCTATAAATATTTAGGTTTTACTCATTTAAATATCACGTTATTCTTTCGGCACTACCCAAATTTATCCACATCACCAAAGGTTAACTGGAAAATAATGCTAATTAGCATTAAGTTCGCATTGTGTACAATTTTTATGTGCAATAAAGAATTCTATTATTATTATTATTACTTCAACACAGTGATTAAGAAAAGATCGTGTTGCTTAAAATTTAGAAAGTGTATAGTCTGTCAAAAAAGTGTTGAAATGAAAATGAAACTTTAATGAACTTTATTGGACTTTAAACGTTCAAGTAGTATAATTTAGGTAATATATTTATGAAATAAAAACGCAGTTAACTCGATTTAACAGATTTTGTTCTTATTTGTTTGGTGTAACCAGGCGAAATAAAAATAGTTTCTTCAATACCTATTCATTTCAACACTTTTTTGACAGACTGTAAATATTAAGTTAATTATTACTTAAGTAAATAGCAAATAGTCTTGTACAGCAGAAAAATTTACTTATAAAACATTATGTACCAAGATTACGCAGATAAATTTCTATTTAATTAAGCAGAAAAACACACTTGACATCGCTTCAAATTCTAAGAAAATTACAATCCGCAAAGACACGCTGTACAAAATGCAAAATTTTTTTGAACTGACTCTGAATATGCGGATAAAGTAATGGTTGATAGTGAACCCCTAGCTTCATTGAAATCTATGAATTAGAATCACTCATAGAACACCAAACCTTAAAAAAGTATGTTTCGTTCCCAAATTTTGAATGAATGGCCAACCTACGCGACGCGACATGTGACTGACAATCGACGGTACATATTCCCGGTGGTAAATAATGCACATAAGGCTATGTAGCTTCGGCTTCGTAGAGCATCGTCTCTGTCACCGGAGTATTAGTGCTAGTTTTGACGGTCCATATCTTTTTTTAAATTATGAATCATACGACCTAAGTAACAAAACATGTATTTTTATTTCGAATATAGAACAATTTACTTTGTTATAGTTAGGGGTTTATATTCATCCTGTATAAGTACCACTGCCAAATTTTACCAAAAACGCTCCGTTATAATTACAAGGTACTTATTTTTTAATAGTACCCTCCTCGTGTATCACTTTGACCCGCAAACACTTCAGCGTGCCACTCGTATCGTTACATCAAAACACAATAATACTTTAATCTAGCAAGAGCCCTTGATAAAATTTCATCGTATCAAGTACGCTCATTTAACCCACCCACTGAACCCTCCACTGCTACCAACCCTTTAGAAAGGGTTAAATTTCATACCCTAGGAAATATTCCTCACTCGAACTGTAGTGTTGCGATAGTTTCGGCTTTGTATAGTGTTGGGTTAGTTTCGGCTTTGTATAGTGTTGGGTTAGTTTCGGATTTCTAGTTAGCTAGTATGTACATATGTACATACATACTCGTAGGACCACTAATTTCCATCTGCTACGATCCTGAGACACCCGTCGCCTCTTTCACATCCATCAATATAGTCAAACAAGCTTTTCTATTCCGGTTCTTGTGACTTTTTTGGTCGTTACGTCCTTCTTAGGCGGCCCGTCGAATTTTATCTTCAACTTGCGCATCATAAACTTTCGTCACTCTACTTTCATTTATCCTCTCTTATGTCCAAACCACCGAAGCTTTCCTTGTTATATTTTAATCAATACATCTTCTAGCCTAGCATGTATTGATAATTCAACGTTTTATCATGGTCAGTCAGTGCCGTTGTTTTTAGGGTTATTCGTTGTTCCTCTGTCTGTTTGTCTATATCAAGGCTATTTTCACAGACACTGCTGAAGAGGGCGCATATCCAAAATTACAATTGTAAATTTGAATTTATGAGTACCAAATTAAACATAAAATTATAACAAGAAATATAGGTAGGGCAATATAATTGTAAGAGCCCCCTGACTTCCAGAACGTAAAAGGATAAAAGTTACTCGATATAAAAAAATCCTAAAGTTACATCTAACTTTGGCGGATTTTCTATTTGTACTAAGTATGGTGCAAACTACAAAGCCAAAAATTAGGTAAATAATACCACGTTTACATAAACAAGGGCCCCCAGACGGTATTTTATAACCGTAACTATGTTTCAAAAGTTATTTAATAAAAACTCAGGTTTTCTTGAGCGCGGGTTTCTCGGGAGGTCGCAACGTGACAGCAAGAGCTCAGAGCGTGTTAATATAAACACAGTTTGTTTGATGTAAAATGAGGTGCTTTATTTTAGGGTGTACTCTTAAGGTATCAAGTTGAAATTAATATCGAATACTAATATCTAATATAGGTACACTTATACTACCAAAAAGGAAGATACTACGTTTCAAAGCGAATTTATTTTAATATAATAGCCCGCACTCTCTGAGTTTCAACATTTGAAGTTCTTGTATCAGTCTATCTCTCTCTTTCATCTATCTCTGACATTTATTTCTCTCTCTCCGTCTAGCCGGAGCTTACTTTACTCAGATCTTGGCCGAAATACCCATAATTTTTTTGTTTAAACCCTATCCCACAACTTAATGGTGATATCATGATATCCAGACAACGCTCACTGATTTATAGGTCGGTTATAATGTGGAAACGAGTTTGTTTGTTACGTAACAATTGCTGTTAGTGAGACAAAAGGATTTTGTGAATAAGACTTCATTTTGTTTATGTAGTTTCGTTTTGGGAATGTAACTTGTTTGTTTTTAATAATCCGCCTTACTTTAGTGTTTTCTTAGATTTGATGCTAATATTTTATGATACATAATATATATTTTTTGTTTAATACCTTTTCTGAAATGATTTTTGTAAAAATGTGAAAATAAAGATTAAAAACTAATTAAAACACCTTAAAATCGCAAGTTTTCTGAGCGGCCCCATCCACTGAGCAGGACAGACAAATAAAGAAATCGTTCGAGCAGGACTAAAAATTTCTTTTTAAGATTTCATTAAGCATATTTACCGTATATATGAAAGTAACATTTTTCCATACTTATATAAAAATAAAAAACAAAATAAAAAGAGATTAGGCAGAATAGACATTTTCCATTGTCATGTAGCTAGACAAATGACTTACTTACTAGTGACTGTAAGGGAGCCTCGTTCAATTTTCTAATTTGCTTACCTCCCTAGGTTTGTAAATCAAATTTATCCCCCTCACTAATGTTCCGAACTTACTTTCGGAACATTAGTGAGGGAGATAAATAAGGTTTAATTCTTTTAAATTATTTTACGTTCAAAGTAGAACTCATCACAAACAAAACGAACAGAAATCACGTCCCTGCTAGAAATAAACCTCATTACATTTTGTCCTACATGCGAAATCCACACACAAATAAAAATAAATGCCCCTACCATCCAATCTCTCTAGCTACGAAATAGCGTTTGACCTACACCCCCCCCTTAATATTCCACTGGATTTAGTCTGTCGCACGAAAACAGACCTTTTCGTAATCTAGTACGATTCAATTTCGATTTGACACTATCTGTGGCACCAACGTATCAAGAGTTAATACAACCTTTCCTACAAATAAAATTGGACTTTATTACCATAATCTTTAGGTTGAAAAAGCTTCAAATACGTGGTGGTGAGACCGAACAAATAAGTGCCGATCTGTCAGTCTTGGATTGTGGAAAGAAAACAGAGGAATGTATTTTCGCTTGAACCTATGAGCTAACGGACACGCAGTGTTACAGCCGTAGCTTACAATTAATGTCCAATAACCGGTCAAAAGCGACTCCCGCCCTAAGGGTTCCGTAGCATTTAAATAAGATAATAGACTTAAATGATTTGAATAAAAATTACAAACTTATTAGTACCAATAAAATGTATAAAACAAAACTGCAAAATTAAGTTGGTCGTGTACGTAATCCTATACCTGTATTATAACCCTAAAAATCGGCGTTCTAAGTATTTATTGGCTCAATGCGTGCCGCGCCGTTTCTGTGTGGCTTGCACTTAAGAGTGACAATTTATTAAGGCTCCACATTTATTTATTTTGAAAGATAAAAAAGGGAAAAATTATATTTGTACTCTTTTTAATAAGTTCTAGACAATGACTACCCACAAGACGGATAAAAAAAATATCCTTTGAACGAAACCCTTCAAAACGCAAATCTCTAGGTGCTCAGACATCACTAATGGTAGTAATCACAGATAATATCCCAATTTCACCCTAAAGTTGGTTTCATAAATGAATTTAGATAAAAGTAGACCTTTTTCAGAATGTTTGTCACATAAATCTAGGTCTTAAGCATTCTGATTAGAAAACCAAACCTCTAATAAATGAAAAATACATAAGGCGACATCAATTTATGCAGCTAAATTCATACTGAGGACTCCGCAAGTACTCAGTATTAAGGCTCGATAACCCTTATTGTAAAATTTGTAAATTACTTTTTTCGTGCTATCAAACGCAAGCTCACATTTGACTCAATTACTATGGGTGGTCAAAATAAAAACAAATTAAAAGTAAATATATAACCTGTCAAAGGTCCAAGAAGTTTTTTTTTTCAAAAAATACAAAGTTCAGATCGTTCAACTTACAACAACACCCATTAGAAACCCTTATTACAACGTCTGAAGACTTATAATGGCTTGATTTGCGCGTCAGCATAAGATCTTAGACAAAACAAAAGGAAGATACGGTACCCCGCTTCTTGGCGCGGCTCTGCAAATATAGGCCCAATGGACCTGTTTTGTGTAGCTTGTCTTGCTCGCACTACTGTTGTTGCTTGTCGCTTTATATCTGTCGTTCAGTGATGCTTGATTAAAAAGGAGGTCCCTTTTTTCAGTTGACGATACAAGATCGTACTTTATTTACCTTTTGTTACATCAATGCGTGAGATAAACAACTTACACCTTGCGTAGATAACCTCAAACCCAGATCTGCGCATGAACAATCCATTGGTAAATATGTAAATATTTTTACAGAAAATCTGCCAGTTCCGCGTCCATTAGCTTATATTATCATGTACATTCAAGGGTTTTCGTATACGAATGTTCATTTGCATTATTCTGGAAGAGACGTTGAGCTACAAATTCAAGGTCAGTTATATGTGGGACCCAGAATTATGTTTTATGAACCTTTTTAAAAGTGTGTGTTAGTATTTTTGAAAACGACCCGAATCATAAAATGTTATAATTTGGCCAAGTGCGAGTCGGACTCTCGCACAAAGGGTTCCGCACCACCCCACAATACGGGTGTGGAACCCTAAAAACATTCTGGTAAATAACAACAATATACATGCCAAAGCAACATCAAGCCTACAAAATAGTAGCGCCTGACAAAAATTCGGCACAGTCTGCGTACGGAACCCAATTTTTATTATTTTATGTATTACTTTTAGAGTACGTCCTATAATCTGACTAAATTAAGAACTTGAATGTTATTAGAGCCAACTTTATCGAGATTTCTTGAATAGCCCCCCCCCCCCCCTTAATTTTAATATTTAATTAATTTTTGAGATAGAATCAAAATTGGGAGGCATCCGAATTTCAACAGAGACCGTGGTTGGCATCTGGCGCCAACTTGGCAACCTGTGCTTGACGCTTCGTATGACAAGGAAGTAAAAGTGAAAACATTATCAAATGTCCGGTCGAGTCTGGCTTCGATACCGGAAACCTCCGAACGCAGCCGAAGAGTGGGAAGGCGAACAGCGACGAGAGAGGGGAGGAAAGCTTAGTACTCGACTGACCGCCATGACGATTTTTTTTCAGCTCAGTATAATGTCAACTATCTGTAAGAAAAGTTTCAGCCGGCGTACTATCACTTTTTTTTTTTTTTGTTTTTTACTTTCGCAACCTCTCACTCCCAAACCCACCGCTACTTGAGCAGCTGACGGTTGATTCACATATCAGTCATGTGAGATCTACGATCGATGTCAATATCAGCCGGCTTACTATGACTATTGTATTTGCAACGGTACCTCCCGGACTATAAGTGATCTGATGTTTGTAGAGGAATATTAGAGAGATATATGAAAGTAAGTGCTTTAGTTTAAGAACATATTATTGTAATGATTTGGATCTGAATCTGTTATATTACTTTCATATTTGAATGAATAAATTGAAATTGAAATAACGAAACATAATAATTTTAAATCAGGCTTCATTTCAATTTTATCTTAGAGAACGATAAAGAAACGTTTTTCAATTCGTGACGAGATTTTATCCAAGTAGCCCTTAGACACTTTAAGAGTATTTATTCGACCCTCAAAAATTGATATCTCTATAGACTGGAAACTCGATATTACGATCATTTTTATTGAACGAGCGAGGAGCGAGCTCTCCGAGTCTACTAGAACAATCCGGCGTTTGTATGTATGAATGTTTGTTCGACGATAACGCGAGTATCGTTGATCGGAATGTCATGAAATTTGGCAGGCGAGTAAATGAGGCAAAAAGAATTTTTAAGTTCGAACATGAGCCAAATCGGTCAAGCGCGAATCGGGCGAGCGCGAGTTCACAGTTTGGGGCGAACTACTAGTTATTTTTATGGCTTATGAATATTTACCGGGATAGTAGTGGAAGACAATTAAGTACCTAAGTGTTCCGTTACCGTTCGCCCTTCACAAGCGCGCTTCATCCTAGGCCTTATCGAAGCCTTATATAAGGCGCGGTAATGGCCAAGCTAAAAAACCAGCCAAGTCGATTTTTTTGCGGCGTGGCTCTAGCAACGAGATATTGTATATTTTTGCAGCATGACTGTAGATGAGGTATTGTGTATTTATGCGGCTTGACTCTCCACGAGGTATTGTGTATTTTTGCAGCGAGATTCTAGCTACGAAGTATTGTATATTTTTTCGGCGCGGCTCAAACTACAAGATATTGTTTTTTTTGCGGCGTGGCTCTTGCTTCGAAATATTGTAATTTTTTTGCGGCGTGGCTCTGTCTATGAGGTATTGTATATTAATGCGGCATGACGAAACGAAACTAACCGACACTGAATCCAAGACATAGCACTACAGCGTCCTGTTGTAACAGGCCATGCACTGACGCTGTTACACTCGATCACCGTTCGCACTGTGTCTCGGCACTTGTACTTAACTACACTACAGCAGCGCCTAGAACAAAACAGGCCCTCACTGGCGCTGTATATTGTTAATAAGTCACTTGGGTCACTTCACTAACACTACACTACCCGGAGCGCATCAAGATACCTAAGTACGAGTACCAAGCGCGTGCTAAACGGGTTGCGAGGGGCGTCGGTGAAGGTTCGGTAGCGGCTCTAGAGACGACGTCAGGCGTCGCATCGACGGGCGTCGCACCAGCGGACATCAACAGCGCCGGGGCGCTGGACGTTGAGACGCTGGGCATCAGGCGTCGGGACGCTGGGCGTCGGGACGCTGGGCGTCGGGACGCTGGGCGTCGGTACGCAGGGGCGTCGCGACGGAGGGCGTCAGCACGGTGGACGTCGGGATAAACGAAAGTCACCTTATATTAGGTGTCGCTGGTGGCAGGTGCTGAACACGTTCTATTTTCAATTGAAAACCTATTCATGTACAATAGATTATACACATCGATTGAAGATGATATTCCACCAAGATCTATCAATCGAATCCATCCCTATTCATGTAATAATGAGCTATTTGGACGATGTGTGTCAGCATGTTAATTTGATATTTCAATCAGGCTGCTCTACTCATGAATAAAGATAACTTTGACTATGACACAAACTCTCAAATTGCGAAAAATTTCAACTGTTTTATAAAAAAAATAAATACCTACTCGACCCAACTGTATAGGACAGCTGATTTTTTCACAATTTATGGTTTGGTCCCATGATAAAATTGTTCATATCAATGGCTATAATACCCTGTTTTGAAGGGAGGAGTTATCAACCAAGAACCTGTACCTATTTTTTACCTATCTTTCGAAAACTTCATTAAGGCGACATGGATCTTCATTTTCTCAGTAATAAAAAACACATGTAATTACCAATTTATACAATAGATTAAGCATTCCATTGACATCATTTTGCCCGATGATTTAGTTGATTGATTAATTTTCATAGCAGTAAAAAATATATTTAGAAAACCTCTTTTAAAACAGAGATTTCTATTTTAATGAGAAACGTGAGCGAATGAAGCCTGTAAGTTTTTTATTTAAATTAGTCTACAAGTACACTTCAATATGGCCGACTGGATTTTCTAAATTACTTATAGTTGTCATTTTAAATGAAAAATACTGTTTTGCCGCATACGACCTTACGGCATAAGCTAGTTTGAAATTAAAAGTTTATAAATTTTGCGCCTTAAGCGACTGGATGTGTATCTAGCTCTTCTTCTCATTACTAAGGTCAATGTAATGATGGACGAACATTTGTCTATGCTATAATATTGATGATTATTATTATTTTTTCTGGGTCCAAATTCTATTACAATTTTAATGGTACTTTAAGCCCTAGTGTTAATTAATTATACACTGGATCCCACCAATGGGGTATGATGATGGGTCTCTGTTGTATTTCAACCGATCTATGACAAAAGAAACTACAAAATATTACTCGGATAGATGGGTCCAACAGCCCCACAGCTCAGTCAAATCACAGCTCAATTAAGGGAATGTAAAAAAAAAACGAAATCATGTATTTGTGAGTCACAGGTTAGTGGTTAGATAGCAAGTACATTGGTTTCGTCTCTCCGTGCTCTGCCACATGGCGTACAAATATTCACACAAAAATAAAATAAAATGTACACAATTCGGTCACATTTTATATAAAACTAGCCTTTTCGGAGCCGCGCCGCCCGCGTTTATTTAAACTCTGCCCCGTTTTCAGCTTGGGCCTTATTTTATGAACACCCCTTATAGCCTTTATGTTGACCAGGATCACAACGATGATAATAAAAAACCTCATTCAAATCCATTGAGTGTTTCTCGAGTTAAAACGGAACATTCATACAAACAGATAGACAGACACAAAAATTATAAAAATTGTGGTTTCGGTCTCAGTATAATAAGTTCCATTAATACAAACACGACTTTTTTATACTTTTTTATTAATAGAGATGTTGTCCAGGGTGACTATGGTGATAATAAAGAAACCCTCATCCAATCTCGAGTTAAAACGAAAAATGCATACAAAAAATAGGCAAATATAAAAAAAAAACTGTGGTTTATGCATAAGTATCATGGAAATCTGTTATCAGATTAAAATGATAAAGTTTATCTCGTATGGTATAAAATCGTTACGTAAACATGGATGTAGTCACTTTTTCAAGTTTAATATTAGCAAGAGATGTGTCAGGATCGTTGTATTAAAATTGAATATAGCCTATGTTACTTAGCAATTCACGAGAAGATATGGAGTGACAAGGCTCTTTTGGGGAGAAGATTCAAGTTTCTTTTGCCCACGTTTGGCACATCATTCAACATATAAACCACACGTAATATATTTTTTTGTAAAATTCTAATTATATTTGTATGATAAATGCAAAGTGTTAAAGTTTTATCCACGCGCTAAATGTTCCTTGTAACACTGTAGATGACGTCGCCACACGGCTCACATATTTCTGTGTCTCTAATTCGGTATGTGAAGCAAAAGTACATGGTGCTGATTCCACAATCGTTTCGAGATATTAGGTTTCTAGACAGCATTTTTCTAGTCTAAAGGCGGCTGGGGTATGCACCAATGAGTTTTTCAAGGTTTTTCAGAATTAATGTGCAGATTATTTAATACTAACCACTTGCTGAACGGTGAAGGAAAACATCGTAAGGAAACCTGCATACCCTAAAAAGCGTGTATTTGTGCCCGAAGAACGGCGATAGGGCTCACCACCCATCACGTTGGGACGTAATAATCATCGGTGAAACACGGTTGTGCCGAGTGTGGACTGTGACTTGCATTTCACAGTTCATACCCGGAACACCTCTGACAGCATTGCGGGGATTCATGTCGTGACGATATATATTATATATATATTTTTCTGCTCGTATTTGTAGCTTCTAAAACCATTAGATCGTGTATATTTTAACAAAAATACAAAAACCATCTTCATTTTCATTTGACCTCTAAATTACGTCACAGAATTTGCTGATTAGGGCGAGGACCACAGACATGGAGTTAGATCTCAGATCCATGTCTGTGGCTAGGACCAATGCAAAAAACAAAGAGCCCATTGTCAATGTTGTAACATAGAGTTCCTAACCGGTTAAATCTTCCGACCTCCCACCTAACTATGTTTATGAATGGCACATACGAGTACTACACATGTATAAAAATATATAACCACCTACCTGAGACAATGAGAAACTTAGATGATAAACGATTTATATCAAGGTTAAAAAGCCTGTTGCTTGAAAAATGTTCCTACACTCTGAAAAGCTATTATGAGCACAAATTTTGAAAAAACGAACTTTATATACCTAATTAAACTTAATCTTACATAGATAGCATATATAAAATGTCGTCGCATATTTAAGAGCCATGATCTTGTCATATAACATGTAGAAAGTGTAAATATTAAGTTAAGTTATTATTTTAAGTAAATTGCAATACCTTACCTAGGTTAATCTTGTATAGCAAAAAAATTTATTTATAAGAACATTATGTACCAAGATTACGCAAATAAATTTCTATTTCTATTTCTAACCTGTCACAATAAAGCAAGTGTCTACCGTGCCACTAGTATCACTATCTTTATGGAACTTTATGATATGAATAAAGAGGTTGATTTACCCAACTCCACGACGTCATCACAACAAAACTTGACAAAATTATAAAAAATTAACTACTGCTTGAAATGAGAAATATATAAATTAATTCCTTATAATAAGTCAGCGTTAAAAACGAAAATATTACAAACCGAATTGTCAATGTAGTTCACGAAGTACCTAAGTATTATATTTATAAACTATTATGACGCCGTATTAAGACCTACTAATAGGTAGGTAGCCTGTATGCTGGCGTTCATACGCTTGTGAAAATTTTTGGGAATAATTAAAAAATTGAAATGAAAACATGTTTATTTATAAAATTAATATAAACCGCGTAGCTGTGAGCCTTCAAATATGATTTTACTGAAGAAAATTTTATTTATATTTAAACATTATATTTTAAAATAATGTTAATGATATTAATGAAATAAGGAAATGACTGTTATAAATCTAATATCCTGGAAATAATATCAAAAATCATTAATGGATAAAATGTAAATAACTTGCTGCATATTTTTTTAAGGTGGTAGGGACAAGTTTCGTCCCTAAACCCGTAACTTGGTTATTTTTATGTTAATATGAATGTTTTTCTTATAAGTTATTATTGAATACCAACTGTTTCACCGAAAACTGTCTCGGTGACTGTCCAGTCTGACTGACTAATTATACGTGAGTGTTAAAGCCGGTATTTAATAATAACTTCGAATGTCAGCTCATGTGAACTTTAATAATATTATAGTTTTTCTTATATTTGGAATAAATGTGGTTTCTGGCACTGCGCGACAATTTTAGTTGGAATTTTCTAGCAAAATTTTATTATTTTATGCATTATTTTGTAAAGGACCCTGCACTATAGTTGTTGTGCTTGATCATTTTTGACATTAATATGTTTCGATGTTATAAATGTGAGGCAATAAAAAAATACATTTTCAAAAGAACAAGTAGATAAGTCGCCTTCGCTTTAGCTGGAAGTTTTCTATGACCGAATTGGTTTGTTCTTTCAGATTTCCATCTCCACTACCACTGACGCTACTTTCTTCACTCCAGCTAATTTTTTCAAGTAGTTAGAAAACATTGAAATTTTACGATCCTCAATAAACTCAACTGGCCACCTTTTCATAACTTTTTTATTTTCTGTTTTCATAGCAAGATGGTAACTCTGGATAGGGTATATAGTTTATCCTGCCAAATTCATACTGGACACTCAGTAAATGGTCAGGACCAAGGTTCAACAACCCTTTCTGAGAAATACGTCAGACTTCCTATCAGAGGTTTTTCTCAAACAAGTATAGAGGCACAAAACAATATTTTTCGTATTTCGCAATCAGGGTCATTAAAACTTGATCCTGCGACTGACAGAGTCTCCAGTATGAATTTGGCTTCATAAACAAAAGTCACCTTCCTTGAATGTAAAGGTAAGGCCCAGGTTAGTGGTAAGGGTAACGGTAAGAGTATGTGTAAGGGTACGGGTACGGGGAGGGTAAGTATTATGGTGAAGGTTGGGGTAAGGGTACGAGTATAATAGGTAATGTGAGGTAAGGTATGGATAGGTACAGGGAGTGTAAGTAAGGTGGTAGAGCTGATGCCGGGCTCGACTGTGGAGGTACCACCATCTTACTAGCAAATCTTCCCGAAGTTATTCCGGGGAGAGTAAGAAAACAGCTCTCAGGCAAAACCAGGCGGCCCACCATTGCCTGGGACCGATGGATGGCGGTTTATCCATCCCCAATTGCCGGGCCTTATATAAACCAGACTGTTGACGGGCAGCGACGTCACTGGTGCAAGATTTTCGGCACCGCGCTCACCAACCCGCCTGACCAGCGTGTGTGAGTATGGGCATTTCTTCCAGGAGGACCGCCGAGAGTGGTGAAATCCTGGAAAGGCCTATGTCCAGCAGTGGACGAAACAGGCTGATGGATGGATGGTGTAAGTATTGTACTATGGTAAAGGTAAGGGTATGGGTAAGTTCACCTTCGCCAGCTCCTATGACGGTGTGTATGAGCAGCACGACAACGTAGAGACTTCGATGCCCTTCCACGGTCATCGCTGCCGTGTGCTAGGCGTCTGTGGACAAGCAAAATGAGTCTTTGTTATTATACACTGAAGTACCAAAATAGGAGTCTACTAAAGTTGCTTCGGTGTTTTGATGTTGAGATGTGGTTCGGGTATGTAAGGAATAAGTAGCGGAATCAAGCGAACGAATAAGCTGAATCGATTGGGGACGTAAACGTCAATATTCGTAGGCATTGTATTGATATTGTTACCGACGAAACTTGATTTTACGAAAATCTGTTTTCTTGGAAATCCTTCAGCGCAGAAGAGAGGTCAGGTTAGAACATGTCTATGGGTTAGAAAATTTAGCAAGAGCCATGATAAATCTTCGTGATTATTTTATGACAACAAATATTTGGCCGGTAATATACACAAATCTGTAACAGAAAGGTGTGGTCATATTTGAAGAGATTATTCAGTCAATAATAATAATATCTACAAAACGTAATCACGAAAAAAAACAGCCCTTCGGCCGGGTAGGTATTTCCTATATTTTTTCTCCTATACCTTTTTAAGCTTCTTTAATATTTTAGTGTTTCAAGTGTAAGTGTAAATTGCATCTAAAGAACAAGAAAAAGGGTAAAAAATGTGATTTATTAGTTTTTATATTTAGAAAAGATTAATTAGAAACCAAAAACTTAAGTACTTCTTTTTATTCTTCGGTCCCTGACGAAAGCCTCTCTTCTTGTCTTATTACTTAAGATTAGAGTATCGAAGCAATGGATTCTGCTATGAAACAAAAATAATGATAATTCAGCTAATTCCTTATTTTTAACACACACAACAAATATAAACATATCGTCATGACATAAATCCCCGAGGGGCTGTCAGAGGTGTTCACAAGTGTGAACTGTTAAATGCAAGTCACAATCTACACTTGGGATACCCGATTTTCACCGACAAATATTACGTCCTAAACAATATTCTTATCGCGGGCACAAATAGACCAAGAGCTTAGCGTGCCTTCCAAGGACACAAATTGTTGCACCGCGGGGATTGAACCCACGACCTCTGAGTTAGCAGGCAAGTACCACTCGGCCACAGAAACCGTCTGAAACCTGCATGAATAGAAGTTCAGAAACCGTAATGAATCAAAACAAGCTAAGTCTACTTGAGTGCCTCTTTGTTTTCATTTGAGGCGATGAGAGCCAAAGTGGCCTATCTTTTCCAGACACAATTAATAATCAATTGTGTCCGGAAAAGATAGGCCACTCTGGCTGTCATCGCCTCACTTATAATATGGGCTCGCTTACATTATCATGCGATTGATCTAAAATTCCTAACGTCTAATGTCTAGGAGGTAAACATTAAGAAAAAAATATATAAACATAGACCAATTTTTCGTATTAAGGATTTCGTATTATATTGATTTTTTGTATTGATTGATCGCAACTCTTTAAAAGGAAAAATAATCATGTTGTCAACTTCAAAGAGCTAAATCTTTCATTTAAAAAAGACTTTTGTAATTTTTTGCGAATTATGTCCCCAATTTACAATGATTTTTTGATATTGAATTAAGCATAATTACAATCAAGGTTTAATTTCAGAAGAAATTATTATTTTTAACCAATTGATTTTCGGAATTTTATTGACAATCTAAATTGTTATAATAATGTATATTAAAGGTAATCTTAACTTTACCGAAAAACATAAATAACATAAAATCCATAAAATAAAAACACAGAAAAGCGTAATTTTGTGAAACGGATTTTAACACAAAACAAATGTCGAAATCTTAGTGTTTATTCATACCATCTCTTTGAATGCTAATTTAGATTGTTACATTAACCATGTTTTAGATAATTGGCTGGGTCCTTACTTTATTTTCATAATCATTGAAGATCTTATGCTTTATTTATTGTTTTGTTTTGTTTGAGGAGTCTAACTTGCCTCAATTTATTTCATAAAGATACTATACCTTTGAAGTTGAGGTATTCATTATTTATTGAAGTAGTTTCATTTAAATGGAGGTCTTATTTTTATACGAATTATTTTGATAACTAAACAAACTTGAAAACTAAAAGACAAATTTAATATAATGCTACTGAAACGGCTACTCACGATTTTTATATAGCCAGATTTCGCCTGACTAGTTTCACTGTATTTGTACGTTTCTTCGGAGGCAAACATGGTTACGCAGCGGTTCCCCGTTTGACACTGAATATTATATGACAATGTTTCAATAGCATTATGAATCTAAACCACAAATCTTTTAGTGACAAATTTATTCTCCTTAACTATTTCGAGAAATTAATTTGAAATTGTTAGTTTAATTATGATAAATTAATTGCTGCGTCATTTTGACACTTTATGAAAGACCCTCTTCAGAACAGTGTCAGCATCAGAAATATATAATTTGTATTCAGATCATCCATGGTCAGAATTTGCTTTTGAATGATTTGGTATTTAAGTTATCTGCGAGGTTTTAGGCACCGCGCTCAACAACCCACTTGCCTAGCGTGCAGCGTGTTGCCGTGTTGAGCGTAATAGGGCAAATAATAATTTATTATTCATAATTATTAATAGAGTGTGCGCCACCACTGAAGTCCGATGGATTAGGGCACTTCGGTTCATATTCCAAAGCTGTTAAAGTCTTTGTCACATGACTCCAGTGGTGGCGTGGACTCTGTATCCATTATGTTGATGATAATTTCTTCCAGGAGAACCACCAAGAGTGTCGAAAATTAGGAAGGCCTATGTCCAGTGGATAAACTAGACTGATGGATGGATTAATGGCGGATAGCGGAATATTTAAAAAAATACACAGTTCTTTTATAATTTTTTTCTTCGAAGAGGTACCTGTACTTATATCTAAATGAATACTTTAAATTATGAGAGCTAAGTCAAAATCACCACAAATGGTAGATTTATGATTTGAAAAAAGCAATATGTGTTCTTTGTACATTAATTTCGCTTAAATTCATATAATACGTTGGGGAAAAACTCTTTTCGCAAATAGTATGAATGAACTTATAATAAAATCTCTTTGGCTATACCATTTGTATCTGGCTGGTTTTGGTATTAAAAAAAGTTTTAATTTTAAAAAAGATAATTCCAAATTCAAATTAGGTAAAATGTGTGATTTTCATTTGTTTTTCTTACTGTTAAGATGAGTGTACTTAATGAAGAAATTCGAAACATTTTAAATTTTACTACAAAACAATTAAAAATGCAACACAAGCCGCGAAAAAAATTTGTGATGTTTATGGACCTAGTGAAGTGTCTGTGAGAGTAGCACAAATTTGGTTTAAGCGTTTTCAATCCGGAAATTTTGATGTCAGAGATGCACCTCGCTCTGGGCGCCCTGTTACGGATAAAATGGATGTCATTTTTGAAAAAGTGGAGTAAGATCAGCATATCGGTAGTTACGATGTAGCTGAAGAACTGGGGATTGACCACAAAACAGTTTTGGCGCATTTGAAAAAAGCTGGGTACACAAAAAAGCTCGATATTTGGGTGCCTCATGAGCTCACTGAAAGAAACTTAATGAACCGTGTACTCATTTTTGATTATTTATTACGGCGTAATGAAACCGAACAATTTTTGAAAAACCTGATAACTGGTGATGAAAAGTGAATCACGTACGACAAGAACGTGCGAAAAAGGTCGTGGTCAAAGGCTGGTCAGAATCCACAGAGAAAGCGGCCGGAATTAGTCAACAGAAGGGGTGTGGTTTTTCATCATGATAACGCTAGACCTCACACATCTTTAGCCACTCAGCAAAAATAAAGAGAGTTTGGCTGGGACGTTTTAATGCATCCGCCGTACAGTCCTGACCTTGCACCTTCAGATTTCCGCTTGTTTCGGTCTCTTCAGAATTCTTTAGGCAGTGTCAGATTAACATCACGAGAGGACTGCCAAAAAAATTTCTATAGCAATGAGATCATGTCCCTACCTACAAGATGGCAGAAAGTTATCGAACAAAATGGCACCTACATACTTTAGTTAAATGTAAATAAACTTTATTAAAAATGTTTTCAATTTTCATATAAAATGCGAAGAAACTTTTTCCCCAACCAAATATATAAAAAAAACATAAAAAGACATGGTAAACACCCGCTTTTCACCGACGATCATCACCTGAAACGTAATGGGTGGGATCTTCAGCTATACTGGCTTGCCTTCCGAAGCACTTAGACCAAAAATAAATTAATCTATTGAATCCACTACTCCTGGGTTAGCAGGGACCGCTCTATCACACGAGCACAGGGTTTGCGTGTAGGTATTTATTTAAATTAATAAACTACTACACATATTTAACTAGACTAAATATATTATATAGGTATGATAATGATTAAGGTTATGAGTGTAAATTTGTAAGATTTATTTATACAAAACATTCTAAATTTTAAGATTAGTCTACACCTATACATTATGTTTGTTTTTAGATAAGTAAGACAGGAATCTCGGTTTTTGATACACCTATATAATACTCAAATGTATGTTTACTGTTTCAAAAAAACCGCAGAAGTGCGAGTCAAACTCACCCACCGAGGGCTCCGTTAAAGACTATATTTTTCATGATTTAATTACAAATGTACAGTTTTCAGATTTATTACCCTTTACTATTAGTATTGGACGGTATTACTTGCCAAATCTCATAGTTCTATGTCAACGGGAAATACCCTATGAATTTTGATTCCCTTGAGAGTGTTAAATGTACGTTTTTTGCGGCATAAACGGCCGTATCTTTTTTACACGTTACCTTAAAAGTTACCTTTAAATTTGAGTATATGGTTTTAATTTCAACTCCATACCTCCACGCGTTCCCGAGATAAAGGGTCTTGACAGACAAACGGACAGACAGACGGACAACAAAGTGATCCTATAAGGGCTCCGTTTCTTCTATTGAGGTACGGAGCCCTAAAAACAGAAAAGTCGAAAGTTATCATTATATTTAATCAAGATATTGTTTAAATTAGAAATATGAAGCGCTTGTCTATAACTAAACCTTTTACTTAGAATTTAAGCCAGAAATCGCAAAAAGAGTTCAATGTTCAAGTAGTTAAGTAGTTAAGTCTCTTTTCTGTGTAACAGCGGTTTTTCTTTTCGCAATTTCAGTTTTGGCTCGATAGTAAAGTTGTTAATGTTGATAGACATTCGTATAGACGAGCATTTTATAGTTTTCAGCTTTATGCTGAGATGGATCACATGTATTAAAATATGTAAGTAAACGTAAATAAATAAAAAATAAAATTGCTGCTTACTAAAAATCTTGCTAATTATTTAAAAACCCATACATACGCAAGCAATTTATAATAAAGATACAACTGTATGTACAGTCAAGAAGGCGAGACTTGAGAATTGCGTTTGTGTGAGTAATCCTCAAATGTACAGTCAGACCAAAAATTTGGAGTTTTTGTATTTATTAAAAAAATTATAATATTTCTTCCACACCCGACATTGCATCTTTTGCATGTTAATGTTAATCATTTTGAACTTCGATCTCATCCGGATAAAACTCAATGCTGACAGCCACACCGACAAGAGCTTTGCTCTTAAATATACGACGACGTTAATATTAGTGTCCTAGCATAAATACTAATTCGCGTGTTTTGGGGACACAATTTTGGGATTCCTCACTTGTCATAAATAAAATATTGGCCAAGTGCGAGTCGGACTCACGCAGAAAGGGTTCCCTGCCACTGCAAAATACGGTTGCGGAACCCTAAAAACATTATGTTAAATAACAACAGTACACATGCCAAAGCAACATCAAGGCTAAACTAACCAACAAAAAGCGGCCAAAATGGTATCGCCTGACAAAAATTTTGGCACCGTCTGCTTACGGAACCCTACTTTTTATAATTTTTTGTTTTATTAAGGCAAGTCCAACAATGTGACTCAATTTAAAACTTGTATGTGTTACTGTCTTTAAGTAAGAGCCTTAAATGCAACTTTTTCGGAGTTCCTTGTATGGGGACCCCTTTAAATATACAGGTTGACTTTTTGAACATCGACCAAATTTATTTATTTTAATCTGTGAAAATAATGAAATACGTGTTTTTTCTTTAAGTATCACCCAGTACTAAAATATTAAGATACGGCTATGCAAAGTTATCCCAAAAACAATAGCGTTTGTAACCACGCGCCGTGCGCACTACGCGGCTACGTTTGTAGACACCATGCGCCGCACGCGCTACGCGGCTACGTTTGTAGACACCATGCGCCGCAAGCGCTACGCGGCTACGCGCCTTCCGTTCGGCATTCGTTGCTTAGTGTAGTGACAACGCCGCGCCGTACGAAAAATCTTAAGAAAAAAATATGTTGAGGTGAAGATTTTACCGACCTATTTTTTTCAAAAATGGCCTCTACGAATAACAACTAATGCTTAAAAAAAATTTGGACGATGTTCGAAAAGTCACCCGGTATTATTTGCCATAGTAACACGTATTCTGTGAAAATTTTCACTTTCTACCTATAACGGTTGAAGCTGTGGACCCCTGTGACAGACGAACAGACATACAGACCGCGGAGGCCTAGTAATAGGGTCCCGTTTGGCACCCTTCGGGTACGCAACCCTAAAAATTACCACAAAAGTTATGTACGTCTAGTAGTGTGCATAACGGCTATATTTTGTTAACGCGCTAAAAGCTATATGCTAATTGTAAATAGCGCGCTATTTTTTCAGCTATGTTATATTTTAAAACTAGATTAGCTACATCTATAGTTTTAACGAATAAATTAATGAATGTTCGTTGTGTTGTAGCTTTAGCGACTGTCAGCTATAATAAACGGATAAATTAATTGAGGGAGACACAATTGGATGTTTTGAAAAAAAAACGTATCTTTGTTAAATTTTACTGAAGGCAGTTTTTATTAATATGTTACGATGTACGATATTTTTGTTTATATTAATAAATATATACAGTTTCAAACATTCCATGAACTTCCCTTCATACTTTGCAGGCTTAGGACTGTCAATAATTAAACGCTATTTAAGCTTGAGCCGTTATTATTAGGAAATAAAATTAATTATGTTCAATTTTTTACACTTAAAACGAACTATTTCCAAACTATATTTCTTAAAAAGTTCTAGATGCATGCATACATTTATCACAAAAGCTTTTTTTATTTACTAAAAATACTCGCTAATATTCGCCCACGAAATCAATTTAGGTACCTAGGCGTACACACGCTCAAGCGAAAGCTGTTCGGTACTACACGTTAAAATAAACAATCAATTCAAAAATGACATAAAAGCGCGCGAAATGCATCCGAATCGCGGGGCACAGCGGTGAGGTGCGGGGTGGGTGACCTCTGTACGAACGAATCGCGTCGCGTGGCTTCCGTCGGGATCCGCTGCTGCTAAGCAAAGCGCGCGATGTCGAACCTCGTTAAAAATAGCTCTAAGCGCATTCCTTTTTAGCGCGCGCTATTCGTGATAAGTAATTAGCGCACTAATTTTATAAGCTATACGTTTAATTACTCAATACTATGTACGTCTAATGTATAGCGGTCGCTCCACCACGTTCCACGTACGTCTCCCTAACCTTCTAATCTAAGATTTATTGATGTGCAGTAAAATATTCCCCTTTTTAATAACTCATAAAACGATCCACGTCACTGTATCAAACAAACAGCTTGACAAATAACAGAATCTCTTGCATTTTCATCAAAACCCAATATTGTCACGCCATTAAGCCCAGCTGTTGAAAAGATAGCTTTGTATTACGATTGAGGGCAAAACGGCAGATAATTAATCTTCAGGCTTTGTTGAGCAGGGAGGTGTGTAGGTAAATTAGGTGTACACTAGAGGAATGTGGATATGCCGACATTATTTTTGATTTATTTGGTTTATCGTATAAAGTTAAGTAATTTGTTGCCTCCATTCCCCCATTTGATTATCAACCGTTTTATTATAATAAAAATAATCACACTAATATTATAAAATAAATGCGAAAGTTTGTGTGTGTGTGTGTGTGTGTGTGTGTGTGTGTGTGTATGCATGTTACTCTTTCACGCTGAAACGGCTGGACGGATTTGGATAAAATTTAGAATGTATATAGCTTATACCCTAACTTAACACATAAGCTACTTTTTATCCCGAAAAAAAGCGTGTCGTTAAACCGAATTACACGCGGGCGGAGCCGCGGGCAAAAGCTAGTATTTAATAATTAAAAGTCGAATGAATGCCTGAAATTAACACGGTTTGTCGTCAGTTAACTAGTGATACAAAATGGCGTCTGTCAATAAAATAATTAGGCTACGTACGACATTGTCACACCGTAAGATAGCTTTAAATTTCCTCCACTGTTTTAATTTATTTTATATAGTTATGTATATAGGGTCCTAACGACTTAACGACATACTTTTTTCCGGGATAAACAGTAACTTATGTGTTAAGTTAGGATATAAACTATATCCATTCTAAATTTCATCCAAATCCGTCCAGCTGTTTCAGCGTGAAAGAGTAACAAACATACACACACACACACACACAAAAACTTTCGCATTTATGATATTAGTGTGATTACCCCTAAATATTATTTTTTCCTTCATTCCGTATTCTTTAATTAAACTTTAATTTTCATTTTATTGTTTTGTTTTATATCACGAGTATATAGGTACATACATGGTTTTCAAGGAGCTGTGGATGGCCACATCCGAAACTATATGAAACGCGAATTTTTGATATTTTGAACATTACGGATTCGATTCGAATATGGTTTTTGTTATTAGTATCGTACTGAAAACACATAAGCGTGATTAAATAACCACCAAGCTGAAAACTGTGAGACTCCGTCGCTTCAACCTCTTTGTATTTTCTAAACAGCGTAAAGAAGTTTTTGTACTCTATGGTTATATGACTGGCCAGTCAGTAAAAGGACGACTAAACAGAAAGGCGGACCTAAAACGTTAAACAGCAATAATTTTTACATTTCACGTTTACGTCCACCACTTTTCTCTTACGTTTATGAGAACGTTAATACTTAACCCTTCTGTACGTGGTGATGGGTATTTACATTATGATATATAGCAGGAAAAAAAACCGGCCAAGTGCGAGTCGCACTCGCTCGAAGGGTTCCGTGCCATTATCTATAAAAACGGCAAAAAATCACGTTTGTTGTATGGAAGCCCCCTTTGATATTAATTAAATTCTGTTTTACAGTATTTGGTGTTATAGTGGTCTTACTATCACGGTTCATGAGATACAGCCTGGTGACGGACGGACAGACAGACGGACAGCGGAGTTTTAATATTAGGTTCCTGTTGGTTACCCTTTCGGTACGGAACCGGAAAAACGCGTTGTTTTAAAATGTTTTTAAATTAGTTACGTTACAAATTGTGACTTGTGGTTTGAAATAACAATGATTAACTTTGAGTTACTGACACTTTTTAGGATTCCGCACCTCAAAATGAAAAGACGGAACCCTTATTGGGTCACTTTGTTATCCGTCTTTCTGTCCGTCTACAAATACCGTTTTTTTTGGGCTCCATTAGAGATATCAAGTTAAAACTAATAGCTCCTACAGAAGTTTACGACCCCTCAACGCGAAAAAAAATCATGTCCCTTTACGTAATCAATTTCATATAGAAAGAATTAGTTTAGTTATATTAGTTATATAAGATAATCAACATAATTAATGAGCTTTAAAATCTTTAAAAAAAAAAATTGTGTTAAATTAAAAACGCGGGTCTGTATGAATAAATAGTTACATTTTGGTTTATTTGACTTTTTTTAAATATAGATGTTATTTGCTGCAGTTATTTTTTATCTATTAGGATTGTTTTAAGTTTATTTTTAAATGTTAAATAAGACATATGTACTTGTAACAGTGGTGGTAAGTCCAGATTTATAAATTTTCTCACCAAAAAAACCTGTGTAATTATCAAATAATAACATTAGAATG
Source organism: Ypsolopha scabrella (assembly GCA_910592155.1). Lineage (NCBI taxonomy): Eukaryota > Metazoa > Arthropoda > Insecta > Lepidoptera > Ypsolophidae > Ypsolopha > Ypsolopha scabrella. The sequence goes on from OU342983.1 coordinate 19,690,497, forward strand.
GTAAGGAACCCTCATGCTGCGGGATACACTCGCACTTGACCGGTTTTTGTATCATCTTACTTTGTTTACATTAAGACGACGTAGGTAGTAAAATCGGAGTTTTTGAACAAGTAGTACTCCCAAACAACAAAATATGTGGTTCTGAAATAAATACATGTTATAAACAAAGCCTTTTCCACGGCAATGTAAAAGCCCCAAACGCGAAAGAGAAAATTGTCTCGATCGAAAAAAATTGTAAAATGAAGGCTATTTTGTTACTTAAAACAAGCGTAACTAATCAATTTAAAATAACAATGATTACTGTTTTAAACATGTTAACCTATTATCTAAACGATAGTACAGCGATTTTTTTTAAAACGCACTTTTGTGAATTTGTATTAAATTGTATTCTTTGAAAAACAGCATTATCCACTCTCTTCTTGATTTACCGCACTGTTCAGACGCGCGCTGTTTCAAATATGCTCATCTCTTTCGTTGTGCGATCGACCTACTACGTCTTAAGAAAATGGAAAACATCAGGATCCAATTATAATAAAAAATGAAATTTAAACATATTCCGCAGGCCATGAATACAGAAAAAATTAAATATACCAAAACTATAAATAGAAAATGCCAAATGGAAATTTTACAAGAAATTTTCTAGAAAAAAGACGAAGGCGGGTGTTATTCTTTATTGCCATTAAAATAAACAGGATAAAGATATTATTCTCTGACAACAGAGAATTCGCATTTTGGCGTATCCACATGACTCGTTACATTATTCATCGTGACAAGGAGAATGCGGCAACGTAACGTAATGAGAACAAAAGATAAATTCTCTACGTACAGGGACTTTTTAGAGTGGAGATTTATTTTGTGATAAGATATTTGATCTCAAGAAGTCCGTTTGTCTATGGTTGGAGTAGTAAGCGCGTTTTGTAGCACTCCCGAGGTTACGCACACTGGAAAAAGTGCATAATACACATACTAAAACCTTACATCCACCCATCAGCCTGTTTCGTCCACTGCTGGACATATGCCTTTCCAGGATTTCGCCACTCTTGGCGGTTCTCCTAGAAGAAATGCCCTTACTCACACACGCTGGGTAGGCGAGTTGATGAGCGCGGTGCCGAACCCCTTGCACCAGTGACGCCGCTGCCCGTCACCAGTCTGTTTTATACAGGGCTGTCTCATTTAAATCGGTCAGTATGGGAAAGTCTGAAACTGTAAGACATCCGAAGATCTGTTCTTAAGAACCATGTTATCGATTTAATAACAAGAAAAACTGCATTCATACATTTAAAAAAAACCCGTACTTAGCTCGGGAATCGAACCCGGTTGTTTTGAAAAAAATAAACTTAAACTATTTCTTTTAAGATATCGATTGTGTAGGTCTTAAGCAGTAAATAGCTCTATGAAACATGATGTCTCAAATGAATAAAATGCATTGTTTTTACATACTTTAATTTATTTTAGTGGGTGTTTTGTAAGATCGTTACCTAAACGTGTTGAATATTGTATTGAAAAAAAACGGTGGTCACTTCGAACACCTACTAAAATAAATTAAAGTATGTGAAAACAGTGCATTTTATTCATTTGAGACATCATGTTTCATAGAGCCATTTACTGCCTAAGACCTACACAATCGATATCTAAATAGAAATAGTGTAAGTTTATTTTTTTCCAAATAACCGGGTTCGATTCCCGAGCTGGGTACAGGTTTTTTTTTTAATGTATGAATGCAGTTTTTCTTGTTATTAAAATCGATGACATGGTTCCTAAGAACAGATCTTCGTATGTCTTATAGTTTCAGAATTTCCCATACTGACCGATTTAAATGAGACAGTCTGTATAAGGCCTGGTAAAACCTTAGATAAAACAAAAAGAAGATACGGTACGCTGCTTCTCGCGCGCGTTACTGCAAATATACCTACATAGACCCAATGTACCTGTTCCGCTCGAGCTACTGTCGAAGCTTGTCGCTCTATCTCTGTCGTTCGGTGGCGCTTGTTTAAAAAAGAGGTCCATTTTTCAGTTGAGGATATAAGAAAGTACCGTATCTACCTGTTATATCAATGAGTAAAACGGTGTTCGTGAGATAAAATATAAGTACTGTGACAAAACAGTAGTCCATCCAAACGAATAAAGTAAAAATAACAATAATCACTATTCTTAACATATAAACCTACTATCTAAACATAGAATTGTGTTTTTTTAAATGCAATTGTGTGAATTTATTATATCAAATTTTATTCATTAAAAAAAGCATTATCCAACCTTTTCTTGATTTACCGCACTACTCGGCCGCGCACTTTTTCAGATTTGTTTATCTCTTTCGTTGTGCGATGGACCTATTACGCCTTAATAGGTATCACTTTTACTTTTTTAGGGTTTTGTACCCGAAGGGTGTCAAACGGGACACTATTACTAATCCTCCACTGTCTGTCTGTCCGTCTCTCCACCTGTCTGTCGCAGGGGTCTACGGCTTCAACCGTAATAAGTAGCAAGTTTTCAGAAAACTAAGTATTACTATGGCCTCTATGACGACAAATAATTACAAAAACAATAAATAGGATAACTGCGAGTTGGACTCGCCCACCGAGGGTTCCGTACAAATTAGTAAAAGTTTTAAAAAATCTACAAAAAGATTTCGTCACCCGTAAAATTATACCGTTGCTTAACCTCGATGATTTTTGATTTAATTACAAATGTATAGTTTTAGGATTTTTTCCTAAACTTGTAGTATTAGATGGTATTACTTGAAAAATTTCATAGTTCTGTAGTTCTAGGTCAACGGGATATCCCCTATAAATTTTGATTCCCTTGAAAGTGTCGAAATATACGTTTTTTGCGGCATAAACTGCCATATCTTTTTTTCAAATCTAATTTAGAAGTTTGGTTTTTTCACAGCTTGAAGGGAATGTAGACTTGAGTATATGGTTTTAATTTCAACTCGATACCTCTACCAGTTCCTGAGATAAAAGGTCTTGACAGACAGACGGACAAAAAAGTGATCCTATAAGGGCTCCGTTTTTTCCTCTTGAGGTACGGAACCCTAAAAGGGGGTCCGTGTACAAGAAACCTTGAAAAAATGCATGGTTATTTGTTTCAGCTGTATCCTAAAGACGTTAATACACACAAGTTTTAAATTTGCTCATATCTACTGATAACGTAACCCCATAAGTAAAAGGACAAATAATAAAAATTAGGGTTCCATACTCATAGGATGCCGAATTATTCAGACGTTATCGTTTAAGCGGTTGTTTTTTGACGCCTTGGTGTTACTATGGCATCTACATTGTAGTTATTTATTATGTTTTTAGGGTTTCTCATTCGTTTTGTGTAGTGTCACGGAACCCTTTGTACGCGAGACTGACTCGCACTTGGCCTAATTTTATTTATGCACTTTTTTCCCTTTGACTGATGACGGCCCCATACCGTGGGCCGAAAAATATCGAGTGCAAATATATTTTTATTTTTTAATATTTCATTACGAATAAAATGTAGCTAATTTTGAAGGCTTTAGTGTTAGTGCTGTCAAAACTAAATTATTTCAAGCTTTTATTAAGGGGGCAACTTTTTACCTCGGTACAAAATGCACATCATAATATTGTTTTCCTTACTTTTGAATAAAAAGTATGCAATAAATGTATTTTAAAGCAACTCGCGGAAATAGATTATTAATAAAAAATAAAAAAAATAGAAAGAATCGTTATTAATATAAAGTCTTCACAGAAAAATTACGTACTATAATAAATTATATTTTGTTTGCATTATTTTAACAAACTTAAAAGCGACTTTTACAGTTGTAATGTAATGCAGCTAAAATGTAACGCATAAAATTTAATGATTTTTATGTGATCAAATAACTATTAACAAGCAGTTTGCGCGAATTGCTTTAAAACGGATTTATTGCAAACATTTTATTCAAAATTAAGGAAAACAATATTATGGTGTGCATTTTGCACCGAGATCCTCCGTTACCACCTTAAGTCCTTTTAAGTAGGTGAAATTCAATCAAGCGACCAAATTTATACTGGGGACTCGGTTAGTGATCAGAAATAAGCTTCAATTACCCTTTTGGTGAAATTCGATAATTCGTTCAACCAGTACGGGAGCAAAAAATTATATTTTTCACATTTGGCCAAAGGGATTAGTGAACCTAGTTCCTGATCAATAGTAGGCTGATTGAAGTTCACCCTATATAATACTATGAATAAATTTTAGTTCCTGCCTTCATTTAATAATTTATCATTTTACTGGCGGAGTTTTTTCAGATCTTGAACGAGGAAGATATCGTATTTTCAACACTTACTTGTCGTATCCATTTTATTGAAAAAGAGTCGTGTTTACTCGTCACTTTTTTATACGTAAATGGCTTCGAAGCGAAGGCAAACAAATTTTCCTGAAGCATGAAACTCAATAAAATACAGCTTGATATTCAATCACAAATTAATCGCGATTGAAAACACGGCGTGAAATTTCCGCTTTGTATCTCCGTATTTTAGTTGATCTTCTTTTGAGTATTTTTCTCTATACAGACGGTAGTATTGTTTATGTATAACTTCTGAAGTTGTTTTAAGCTCAACAAGTTAAACAAAGCTCCAATTTAATTTACCTGATGTATTATAAAAGTTTCTTTTATTTAACTACCAAGTTCAGTTAACTGAACGCTGATTTTTTTTAAGGTTGATAATTTAAAATATTAAAAACTAGCTTTTCCCCGCGGCTCCGCCCGCGTGTTTTTCGGTTTAACGACATGCTTTTTTTCCGGGATGAAAAGTAGCTTGTGTGTTAAGTTAGGGTATAAGCTATGTCCATTATAAATATCATCCAAAGCCGTTCAGCCGTTTCAGCGTGAAAGAGTAACAAACATACACACACACACACACACATCACTTTCGCGTTTATAATATTAGTGTGATTGTCCAAGCGCGAGTCGGACTAGCGCACGAAGGGTTCCATACCACCGCACAATACAGGTACGGAACCTTAAAAACATTATGGTAAATATCAAAACATACAATACTAGCGGTACAAAAACATTTCAGAAGGAAACTACATTTTAGGTTTAAAGCAAGCCATTTGGCACAGTGGTAGCTAAGACCCTTTCAAATTATTTGACCCGCAGTGATTTTGGATTCGTCCCTTAAGGGATGGTTTTTGAGGGGTGGGGGTTAAAGTTGCTAAACAACCTTAACAGATATTAACTATCAGGGAGTGATTTTCGCATAATTTGAGGTCGTCGAGTTGGAAATTTGACTCATCCGAAATTTACTTTTTGATATTTACCTATCTAAATCTATCTACCTTACACTGAGAAAACTGGTAATCATAAAATGAAGTGAATTCACCTGAAATTATGATGATTCCCGTAAAGTAGGGATCATACGGACGTCATAATAAAATATGATGAAACTACTGTTGCTGCTGCTAGCGTTATAATATGACGCACTGTCACTATGACCTTGTAGGAAGCAGATAGAATTATGCGCTCCGTCACAGCTTTTATGGTGACAGTAAGCATACCGTAGGGAGACGGACCTCTTTTATAGGGAAGGCATGATGTAATACGAAAATGGTAGTCTTATTTTCTGTGACCAATTTTACGGTGATCTGTCATCATAATACTGCGTTACTTTCCTTAAAAACTCGATTATTTCTCAAACGTTTTAATTACAGCATAATATTTTATAATTACCACCTAATTTAAAAAAAATCACCGTTTTTTAGACTTATGTAATGCTATTTTATAATGAAGCAAAAACAAAATTTTTCTCAGTGTAAGGTACAAAAATAGTTTTTTTTTCTGGATACATCTGACTTGTTTTATCTTTGGTCACAAAGTTACATTTCTTTACAAGTAAACTATACCCTTAATTGGAAAAATTACCTGAGAATTTATGAAAACAAGGCAGCTCTCTGCTTTCCTCTCTGATGCACTCCTATAACTACTCCAAGATAACAACTTTTACATAAGTAAAACAAATACCATTAAAATAATGCAACATTTTCGGGATGGCGCTGTCGTCGCTACAAAACCTAGAGTACAAAGCGATGGATTTGCTATTAAAATGTATTATCTCAGAAAAGACAACTCTTAAATTTGTGCTATTACGATCAGTAGTAGCACATGTTATTGCAGTAAATATTTGGCACATTATTTACCTCCGGTAATATCGTCTTAGGTTTTATCTCTAGAAATGTTTTATCCGTTAAGGCTTATGAAGCTACTTCGCTCCCATATCGAGCTTAATGAGTTTCACGAAGATGTGAGATATGCTAATGTGTTTTTGAGTAGCTGTTGAATTTTATGGGGATTATGGTTACAACTTTAGGATGTATTATAGTTGTATTTTGATGAACGCGGCCTCAATAGTGAGAGGGTGTAGGTTCGATGAACAATTATACAACCTTTAATGAAAATAATCTTTGAAAATTAGCTTTTGCCCGCGGCTCCGCCCGCGGGTTATTCGGTTTAACGACATGCTTTTTTCCGGGATAAAAGTTGCCTATATGTTAAGGCCTTACCGCTGGTGCACGATAATCTTACTGAGCGATTTTGAACTTCAGTATGTTGTCAGAAAGTCTACATTAGAACGCTCGCTTCGCGCCGCCAGCACGCAAAATCAATGAATTTTCGAGGATTTTCTGTATTTTACGAAAAAGTAATTGATGTAGAAAATTTTTCTCCTGACATCGGAAAATAAACCATGTTTTCTTGTTATAGCAGTAATTTCAGACATAAAATTCAAGCCTTTTAGACAAAAAACGGAATAATAACTTAAAAAGGCATCAATTTCAAAAATAAAATCTATCGAGCGAAATGTGTCCAATTAGGTAACCGACCTGGCAATGGAAAGACAAAGGTCTGAAAAAACACGTGTCCAAGTTTTACATTGATCAGATAAGTAGTTAACTCAGCATATTAAAACAAAAACAGTTGAAAGACCCAATACAAGCCCTTAAGTCAGGGTATAAGCTATATCCATTCTAAATTTCATCCAAATCCGTTGAGCCGTTTCAGCGTGGAAGTACTCTAAAACATACACATACACACACACGCAAAGTTTCGCATTTATAATATTAGTGTGACAGTGTGATTAGTGTGATATTTTTTGATATTTGTGATATTGGAAAAATCTACATTTATTAACATTTAATGCAAAGGCTCTCTTCAACAACTTTCGAGTGAAAATGTAAAATAAAATCATTTTTTTTAAATTACAAAATATGTATTTTGCAACACGACCGTCTACCTCACATGAATCAAATTATTTTATATATTTTTAATAAAATCAATGTTTGACTAACTATCAAGCATCGGTATCCTTAGCCATCCATCAGACTGATTTGTCCACTGCTGGACCAGCCTTTCCAAGATTTCGTCACTCTTGACTCCTTCTGAAAGAAATGCCCTTTTTCAAACACGCAGGCCGGTCAGTGAGCGCGGTGCCGTGTTTTTATATAAGGCCAGGCAATTTTAAATGAATATACCGCCATCAGTCGGTCCTAGGCACATTGGCCCAATATCTCAAAAACCGTGATACTTAGACAGTTGAAATTTTTACTAGTGATGTATTTCTATTGCCTCTATAACAACAAATACTAAAACCAGCCAAGTGCGAGTCGGACCTGCGCACTCCCATACAACAGACATGATTTTTTTGTCATTTTTATAGATAATGGTACGTAACCCTTCGTTCGCGAGTCCAACTCGCACTTGGCCGGTTTTTTGGAAATTATTTTTGATACAAAATAAATAAAAAACACACTATTTTAGAACTTGTCAGCCGTTAATAACAATATTATTGGGCCACCTGCCTGGTTGTGCCTGTTTGAGAGCTGTTTTCTTACTCTCCCCGGAATAACTTCGGGGTAGCGAGTAAGATGGTGGTACCTCCACAGTCGAGCCCAGCATCTTAGTATGAATATTATTATGAAATATCACATCCTTCCCTTACAGGAGCGACGTTCGATAGCGGATATTCTCTTTTTAATTAGACTTATTTTAGGTCAAATTGATAGCCCTCAGTTATTATGTAAATTAAATTTCTATGTCCCCAACAGGATGCGTCGTCAAATTCCGGTCTTCTCTCTTTCCTCTGTAGGTACTAATTATAGACAGAAGAGTTATCTATGGCGAGTCTGTAATAATGTCAAGACATTGATATCTTTTCCATGTCAGTGGTTCGAGCAAGAATGGTGCAAATTTCTTTAAAAATAATTAATAAATGTATATATTTTCACGTAGTAGTGTGGTTGAGTGTGTGGTTTATTTAAACTGGGTTTATTTCGTATAATACTGTTATTAGTTCTCCTGTGTGTTTTATGCTTTACTCGTCAATATTGTGCTGCTCAAATGTACTTATTTATGTCAGTAAAACTTTATTTGTTTGATTACATTTGACTATTATGTTGCTATTAGTGAAAACTTGTAATTGGCCATATTATAGTTACTCTGTTGTTATTTTTTAGTCACCTTGTGCTGTAAGTTTTCCTTGATGTATAAATAAATATAACTGTTTATCAATGCTGTTGTGATATCAGAGCGAAGTAAACCTACGTAGGTACTCTAAAGAGTTGTACATACTCGTATAAGCCCGAGGTATGACAATGGGCTCACTCCTTTTATCTTACGATCAATAAGTTATAGTTGACAATTTGACTGCTCACTTTACATCTCTGACAACCAACACCTCGAAAATTCATGTTCGTGAAAATATGAGGTAACTTTCGTTTATACAGCCAAATTTATCCTGGAGACTCCGTAAGTGGTCAGGACTAGGGTCAACCCTACTTGCGAAATACGAAAAAAAATATTGTTCAAGAACCATCTCGGCTCAATTAGTAGCCATCCATCCATACATCAGTGTTCGTCCACTGCTGGACATAAGCCTTTCCCAAGTTTCGCCACTCATGTCGGTCCTCCGTCCTCCTCATCCAGCCGCCCCCCGCAACCTCCTTCAGGTCGTCGGTCCAGCAGGCACGAGGTCGGCCTACACTACGCTTTGCTGTACGTGGTCGCCATTGTAACATATTGATAAAGCCTAGAAGCACACTTTGCCCAGAAACTGGGAAAGCCACAGCTGGCAAGGCTTTAATCAGTCTTTCCAGAGACTTTCACAAAAATCAGCGGAAGTTTGTAACAGAACGACTGACTGATGCCACCTACGCCTGTAACCATCCCCCCCCCCCGGTTTGGAGGTAAAGGTAGGAGCAGTATATAAACTTTCTGCCTCATTACGTATTCCGTGTGTTTTCTGTAAAGCTCGAACGAGATCTAAAAAAGTTTCCGCCGAACTTTTCGCACGGGTGTTCCGCGTTATTCAAAGTTGTGAAAATCCTTCCAGAAACCTAAGCCCTCAGCTTCTGTACCAGTACTGTGCATATATTTTTTGTTTTTTGCTGGATCGTGGGCCAATAAATGTCAAATAGAACTGGACCTGTGTCGATCGATTATTTTTCGCGACTCGAGTCGATCTTGACCCATAAATGATTCGATCGTTTGATTGATTGATCACCTGCTGGTCGGTCACACTTTTTCAGAACCGCGCGAGTCTCACGACCGGTTGTACGGGTCTACGAAGGAGACAAAAGTAAATCTTTATATATTTATCTGTTTATAATTGTTTGTGCATAAATTCTAATTTAAGTGATTATCTCATTTTAACGACGCACAACGTTAGTGGCAGTGGGTCAAAAATGGACGTATCTTTTTGAGACCGATAATTCAATCACTCGCAAACGGGTTGTGATCGAATCAATCGTGATCTGTACCAGATTTACCAGATTGTGGAATGTCACACGCTGGAACTAATTTTTTTCCTGAATCATACCCGTGCTTTAAATAATCCAAGCTTTTTGTGAAATAATTGCGTCCGTTTGATCCCTTGCTGTGTCGTTATTACTTAAGCTTTAGTTGTGCAATTAATATGCAATATATTTAAGGATTCACTCCATAAATCATTCACTTTAGCAACACGATTACTTGTAGTTTCCTCTATAGAAAAAAAGATATTGTATTGCTTGCGTTTTAAGAACGGTTTTGAACTCGCTCGTTTGCTCGCTCTTGCTCGCCTTACAACACCAATGAGTGTATATGATCCATTTTTACTCATTGGTAAATAAAATAAAAGGCGGGGCTAGCTGAGATCACCACATGCAAGCAACAAAGTTTTGAAACTGGATAGGCGGGAATCTTGCTGATGGTACATTAGACTTTTCTAGCAAAATTGTGTTATTTTATGCATGACTTCATAAATGATCCTGCACAACAATTGATGTATAAATAAATAAATAAATATAACTGTTTATCAATGCTGTTGTGATATCAGAGCGAAGTAAACCTACGTAGGTACTCTAAAGAGTTGTACATACTCGTATAAGCCCGAGGTATGGCAATGGGCTCATTCCTTTTATCTTACGATCAATAAGTTATAGTTGACAATTTGACTGCTCACTTTACTTTATGCATTGTTAGCGTATTCTGTGTCCGTGTTTCTGTATTTGTGCAAGAAGAAAAACAATAAGAATTTATTCCTCAAATAATGGTGATAATTTTTTGTATATTACACAAGTAAACATTTTTTTCTATTTGAAAGGCTATTTTCTTACTACATTGACTTTAAACCCTTTTTTATTTAAATATTGTGTCCGTATTTGGTATTCATTTTAAAGTGACAACTTCTTTTGCCGTTCTTAAAAAGGTGTCTTGAAAAACATAAAATTAATCGTTCAATTCTTTTAAAGTTGTAACAGACAGAACCCGTTTATTAGTTACGAAGTTTACCTGTTCGTTTTTTATTCCCAGTTAAGGCTGCAAAGTTTTGGGGAATGAGTTGGCTACCTTGAATAAAAGATGCGCTGTTTCAGCCTACACGCATAGGCGTAACTAGGTAAGGACCCCCCCAGGAGTACCGTATGCCCCCCCTAGAAATATGTCATTAATTTCACTAACTCAATTTTGTATTCTTAGATATACTGTAGTATAGGTATGTTAGTTTATAAGGTATTTATCTATGGGCCACAGATGCCTGGATAATAAATGATTTGATATGATTATTGTAATAGGATACTTTACCAATTGTATTTTTTTGGTTTTTATGTGTTATCGTGATTTGGAGGGTTATTTCTATTTAGCTTCTTACGATCCCGTAATAAAGAATGTTTAATGGTATAATGAGTTGAGACGGGGCTCGCCCCCCCCCCCCCCGCCCCAGCTTTGACTCCTAGTTACGTAAATGCCTAAACGTCGAAGTTTGTGAAACAAAACTTGCTTATTTTTTGTGGTACGTACGAGTAAGTTACGTGGGACGCACTATAAGTTTCCGGAATGAATATGAAAAAATACTATTAAAGGTACAAAATTAATTTATTGTTTTTCAAAATAATCTCCCTTGGCGTCTATGCACTTTTTCATTCGATCAAACCAGTTTTGAAAACTTTTGTGCCACTCCCCTGTGGTGACCTCTGAAACGTGTTTTTCATACTCCTCGACAGCCTCTTCTGGTGATGAAAATCGTTGACCGCGTAATTGGTTCTTAATTTTTGGGAACAGAAAAAAGTCACAAGGTGCCAGGTCGGGACTGTATGCAGGATGACTCATGAGTTCTACATTTTTCGTCTTCAAAAAGTCGTTTGTCTGTCTGGCCGTGTGAGAACTAGCATTGTCGTGGTGCAGGATGATACGGCGTTTACGGTTATTTTTACGGAGTTCGTCAATAACTTCCGGCAAACAAATGGTCGTGTACCAGTCACTATTCACGGTACGACGATTCTCTAAAGCAACAGTAGCCACGTGTCCAGTTTTATTAAAAAAGAAGCAATCATCCGCTTAGATGCACTTTTCACGCGCGCCACTTTGGTTGGTTTCGGCTCATCTTGAAAGACCCATACGCTCGATTGCTGCTTTGTTTTGGGATCGTAGCAATAAATCCATGTTTCGTCACCTGTTACTATGTCCCACACCAAATTTGACGCACCTTCGTTGAATCTGGTAAGCATGGCACTGCACCAAGTGACGCGGTCCGTTTTTTGAGCCTCGGTCAAGTTGTGTGGGATCCACCGCGAGCACAGCTTTTTCACACCCAAATGTTTGTGTAGGATTGATTGTATTTGACTCATGCCTATTTCTAAGGATGCGCGAATTTCATGGTAGGTCACATGCCTGTCTGTTTCAATTATACGGCGCACAGCATCGATGTTTTTGTTGGTCACAGCGGTGGACGGCCGACCATCGCGAGATTCGTCACTGAGATTGATACGACCACGCTTGAATTCTGCAAACCAGCTATAAACAGTCGTCTTGCATGGTGCTTCATTGCCAAAAGCTGTTTCAAGCCGAGCGATGCTCTGTTGAGCTGTCAAATTACACTTAAAATCGTAGAAAATCATACTACGAAAAATTTCCCGAGTTAAATCCATGTTGATGCAGACACACAATTTTTTAAATGGTGCCACAAGGTAAAAACAAAAGACAGTAAGATGAAACAAACTGCATTCTACAGCCAAAGAGTTCTATTTTCAAATGTTGAAATAAATTTTTAAATATTGTTTATGTAAGTGGCCAGTTCCGGAAACTTTTAGTGTTACCTATGTACACGTGTTATAAAATTATCTCACGCGCCAGTTCTAGGAAAAAGTATTTTCACGGTTTCCTTTTGTAAGAGTTGGTTTGCCGTTTTAGTATTTTATGGCAATTTCTATTGAGACCTATTAAGGCTTGGCCGATAGTGCACGATAATCTTACTGAGTGATTTTTAAACTCAGTATGTTGTCAGAAAGTTTGCATTAGAACGCTCGCTTCGCGCGCTGCCGGCACGCATAAACAGTGAATTTTCGAGGTTTTTCTGGATTTTATGAAAAATATATGATGTAGGAGTTTTTTCACCTGACGCCGGAAAATAAACCATGTTTTCTTGTTATAGAAGTAATTTCACATATAAAACTCGAGCCGTTTAGACATAAAACGAAATATTTACTTAAAATGATGCCATTTTTAAAAATAAAATATATCGAGTGAAATGTACCCAATCAGGTAACCGACCTGACAACGGAAAGACAAGGGTCTGAAAAAACACGTGCGCAAGTTTTACATTGATCAAGGTAGTTGACTCTGCATATTAAATCAAAAACCGTTGAAAGATCAAAGGCAAGCCCTTAAGAGGGTATCCTGATATTGTCTCTGAGCAAATATATTTTAAATCGTGAAATTTTAATGATTACATTTGAAAAAACACTCTCACTCTCTAAATTTGATATTTCGGCCGTTTGAAATACGAATACTTACATTTTAATGAAATTGCAAATGGAGGTCTAAAGTATGATATAGATACCGTTTCATTCGAGCTATATTCGGTTTTAGAAAATAAAACTAATATCACAATAAACGTGGTAAGAAATGTGATATAAAACAGCCGTCGTATTAAAAATCCATCCTCTTAATTCCAAAATATTAAATAAAACACCTCGAAATCGCGAGTTTTCTGAGCGGGATAGAAAAGTGTAAAATGAATGCGTTGGAGCAGGACAGATTTTCTGGATAACCTCGCATTCTCTTTTATCCATAATTGAAAGGTAAAGGTTTTAAGAACTTATAATGTTGATGCGTAACTGTATAAACTGTTGGTTTGTTGTCTATGAAACTGATGTTCTTGGACTATTGTGAACTCAGTAACACATTTTATTTTTGTTTCTTTTAACTTTTCCACTTCAAATTCAAATTCAAATTCAAAATTTATTTATTTATACACAAGTAATTTATAAGTACTTTGGACCCTCCTTTTAAGCTAACAAAACCTGTATTAGAAGGGACCGTTCTTCCCTAGTTGTTACATTATTCTTGTGCTGTTTGTAGGTATTACAACTACAGATTATACAAATTAATAAATTAACAGAAACCTTTTTTTTGAAGAAAAAAAGATGAGAGGTTATACATACATAATATGTTTGTGTGTGGTGTGTGAAAGGGTGTGTAGGTGTGTGTGAGGGTGTGTGTCTGTGTGCGTGTGTAAGCGTATTAGCATTAATCCATGGTATATATGTATAATAATATGTTTAAAAAAGTATTAAATATAGTTTACAACTAATAGTAATTCTCTTAAATATAGGTGTAAGGTCCTACGATAATAAGTGTAAATAATTCTAGGGAAGACTGTGTATCGCTAACTGAACTTTCGGCGGAAAGTGGTCTATTTTCGATACTCCATCACCTCTTTTGTTTTCTTAATAATATTACTTTGAATTTCAGGACCCTACATAATAATAATATTAATACTTTTATATATTTTAAATTTGGATAGTAGTAATTGATGTAAGTGAGATATAACCACCAATTTTATCACAATTTACACAAATAGGGTAGGTAGCAAAAAGTATCAACTGTTCCAAGGTGCAAAGAAAAAAGACAATTAAAGCCAGTTTATAAAAGTATTACCGTTTGAGAATGACTCTTATGAGTAACATTATAAAAGTTTAGATTAAGCAGGGTTAGGGTAGGCCTGTCGGTGTTGTTCTCCGTAGGGTTAGACTGCGATAACTTGAGACATGTGAATATTTATGATATTGGTTTTAGTAAATTTTCAGTATCTTCGTAGTTAAGTTGTTTTATCCAAGTAGTAGTAATGGTCTTTTTACAATCTGTGTATTTTAGTAAATAAATGTTTAGTATTCTGTTTATCTTATTGTACAAATAGGTTGATCTAGATGAAAATTGATTTGACGCAAAAGTAGTTTTGACAGAAGATGATTTAATTATACAAGGGTTACGTTTATATTTAATGTTTGGATTAGGTATTAAGTGTTTATGTATTTTTAAGACACATTGTACAATATATAGTTGTCTCACTGTTAGTAGATTCGTTTCTTTAAAAATACTAGTAGTACTATATGTTTTTTTTTAAACATTAACACTTTGAGAATATACCTCTGACTACGTTCTAGCGTGATGAGTTTAGTTTTGTGTGATCCACCCCAAATAGGCAAACAGAACAGTAAGATAGATTGAACCATTGTTTTATAGATATAAATAAGTAGTTCTTTGTCAGCAATGTGTCTAAGATACTTAAAAAGCCAAATGAGTTTTCTAGCACGAGACGAGACCATATCAATTTGCTTGTGCCATGAAAGCAGTTGATCAATGTGTACACCTAGGTATTTGGTAGTAGTTACTTTTTCTAAGGATATACATTTACATTTATTATTTCCATTACACGTGTGTGCAATAAGTTCAATTTTTTTATCAGGTTGTTTTGATTTTAATAAAGAAAAGGTAATGTAATTCGTTTTATTTATATTTAATGTGAGAAGGTTCGTTTGTAACCAATATATAACTTGACGAAGACCATCTTCAGCCAAGGTGTATACTTCTGTCCAACTGCTTCCATGAAAGAGCAAAGCCGTGTCGTCAGCGTAAGAAAAGACTTTCCCATTTGTCAGTTTAATATTAGTGAGATCATTTATATAAATAAGAAACAGGGTAGGTCCTAAGACACGACCCTGTGGGACACCATACTGCGTGGTGGGTTCATCTGAGCTAAAGGTGTTTTCATCTAGTTTGACACGTTGTGTTTTATGTTGAAGATAATCCGACAGAAGGTCCAGGAAATTACCACTTAACCGCTCGTCTATTTTAAAGGATCGAAACAATATTTTAATGAACGCATCCCATGGGTTTAAGAGTTATAACGCTGTACATACGCACATACATGGACGAACAATTAAAGGAACTGATAACGGAGTCTCACTTTATTGGGTTCTTTTTTACCCTTCCAGCTTTGAAATACAATACCCACTCTTTACCGAGGCCTCTCTTCAATGAAACTTTATAATTTATAAACAACAAGAGACCAAAGGCCCAATTTCCATAATAAGGCCACAGTATAAGGCCACTAATGGTGAAAATGAAAAGGTGTTTAAGTGGATTTAAGGTGCGTCCAAATAAGGGTGTCGTTACACAAAGTTCAGTGTTATTTTATACTTACCTACTGATTGTGATACCATGAGAGGTCACTTAAATTATAACCTGTCTATAAAAGTAAAATAATGCCCGCGAGAATATTTAGGCAAAAACCTGTACATGTTATTTATATATTAAAATCTGTACAAACTTTATTGAACTATGAAACGAACAAAAATGTATACAACCTTTAATTTTTTTATAATAAGAATAATAGAGAAACTAAAAAATATAAAAGTAATTACAATAGATTTCCACTCCTTCAATGGAATCGTCATTGGTCGAATACTTATTGTATTTTGTTTTTTAGTTTCTCTTATATTCATTATAAGTATTTAAGGCCATGTTACTATATATAAGGTGGAATCGAAATACCTGCCACGGATGAAATAGGAGATACTATTATGTTTATAGATTACATTAGTGAAGAAATTTCGTACCCCGGAATAGTTAAATAAATTTGAGAAGGTAAAATAATTAAATAAACATTTTCTTCATTCTGCATAACGTGGTTCACAAATTACGCTTGACGAGTCGTTTAGTCAATGATAACAATTGCTATCTCTTTCTAACCGTTCAATGAATGAAATTCATTTAATTGTATGAAACCGTTAGGTAGTAGTCGCAAAACTTCAATGAAGTTGTCAAAGGACGCCGCTCTATCCGAGCGAGCCGCTCGTCAAATAGTCAAAGGGCAGACCGCCTGCCGCCACCCCGTCCCCCACTACCCCTTTCGTCGCACGCGCTTGTTTTTGTTTGTTGTTGTGCCCCCACCCCAGTTCGCTGTTTTCGCTGGTCGCAGAGGTGCGTATCTCGCGCGCATTCTTTAAAAATGCCTCCTAGACCACGATATTCAAATCAAGAATATCTTGAGATGGTATCGTGCTACCGCGAGTGTAACAACGTAACCGCGCATGCAGTAAACCTATACGAGCAGAGATTTGGTGTACGAGTGAGCCATCATACCATTCTGGACGCCGTATACAGATTTCGAGAGCATGGTCGCTTTGACCCGCCTCCGGTTGACGCAGGCAGGCCTCGATACTCAGCCGAATTTGAAGAGGAAGTGTTAGTCTTTTTCCGGCGTCACCCTCTTGCTAGCACCAGGGACGCTGCTAGAGTGTTTGATGTAAGCCATTTCTACGTGCGGCAACTTCTTAATCGGGAAGGGCTCCATCCTTACCACTTCTTAAGAGTGCAAGAATTGCAGCCACAAGACTACGCGGCTCGACTCGCATTTTGTCATTGGATTAGAGAAGAACGTCGCAACATTATGTGGACCGACGAGTCCACTTTCACACGGGTTGGAATGTTCAATATCCACAATGCGCATTTTTGGACCGAGACGAATCCTCGTGTTGTTCGGCCTGACCACTTCCAGATACGATTTAGTGTTAACGTGTGGGCGGGCATACTCGGCAATAGAGTTCTTGGACCAGTTTTCTTGGACAGACTGAACGGGGAAACATATCTTCGCTTACTGCGAACCCGTGTAAGCAGAATATTGGAACGTATTCCTCTTGAAGAAATAAGTGGAACTGTGAACGTACGTGACTATTTGAATGGTGTGTGGTACGGTGGCGAGAGGTGGATCGGCCGAGGAGGGCCAGTGCCGTGGCCTCCTCGCTCGCCTGATTTAACCCCATTAGACTTTTTTTTATGGGGTCGTGTAAAGGACCCTGTGTACGGCCAAACCGGACATGATATTAGAACTGTGCGAGAACTAAAAAGGCGCATCAAGCGCGCTTTTCAGCAAGTAAAAAGTGAAACTGACACCTTAAATAAAGTGCAAAGACATGTACGCAAGCGTGCCTACATTTGTGTGCAACGCGAAGGCGGACTTGTGCAACAGTTTTGTAGATAAATAATACTGTTGTAAATTATGCAAATAACTGTAGCTAAGGTGTAATTGGTGTAAATAAGGTACAATTGGTGTAAAAATGCAAAGACAGAACATAATGTTTTTGTGTAATGTGTACCTACGGCAAAACATAATCAGGAGACCCGGCTTTAAGTGTGATGAGAAGTTTACCATCTTATTACATCGGTTTTTATCTGCGGAATGAATTAGAGGAATGCAATAACTGGTAAGTGCACTTTTAAACTTTTGCCTGCGTATTATTGGGTACTGGTTGGCCAACAGATCCAGCCGTTTGGAAATTTAACAGTACCCTAATTAGTTAATTTACCGGTGTCTTAATGACCAATGACGAAGAGTAATTTGCAATGTATTTCGTATTTACATCTACTTTGCGTGTGAGCGTAAGCACATTGGAGAGGCATGCAATGGCACCTATTCTCGTGTAGCACTTTTAAATTTCGAGCTAAAAAAACCCAAGAATTTTCATAGCAAAATAGACCTTAACGCGGAGAGATGACAGTTAAATGAGCTTGTATTATTTTGGGTTTTCACAACTCTACATTTAAGTTTGTGCTACACAGAATAGGTACAAATATCTCTACCTGGTAGAGACGAACTGAGCAGCTGATTTCATTCATTGAACGGTTAGAAAGAGATAGCAATTGTTATCATTGACTAAACGACTCGTCAAGCGTAATTTGTGAACCACGTTATGCAGAATGAAGAAAATGTTTATTTAATTACTTTACCTTCTCAAATTTATTTAACTATTCCGGGGTACGAAATTTCTTCACTAATGTAATCTATAAACATAATAGTATCTCCTATTTCATCCGTGGCAGGTATTTCGATTCCACCTTATATATGTTTTTGTAATACGATTAGTGATAAAAGTCATCATTTTCACTTTTTTTTAATCCGTCTTCGTAATCGGGACCTACCCTCTCAACGCTTTAACAATAGATCGAAGGCTAGATCGTAGCTTGAAACCATCTTACATATATTAAATGACATATATAGGTAGACAAGTTTTATATATGTCTTGTTATATCAAACAGTAACCTATACCCGTATAATCTTTACGATCTATGTGATACAGCAGTTTATGAATCTTTACAAAAGGAATTTATTAAAACAAGACTGTGAGTTTAAAATTTACACAGGTGGGTTTTTTACAATAGTGTCACATGACTGTTTTAATACCTAAATAGTTATGTTCAGAATTCTACATTATCTAAACTCATGCAGTAGTTATCTACTTACTTTTCAATCCATAAAATCTGGGTAAAGCTTTTCTTGATTTTGCTGTTATAAAATTTACGTTACGTTATGAATGGCTTATTTCTTGTTGTAATAAATGTATTAAAAATTCCCATAATAATTTGAATTAAGTCAATATAAAGATTCCTTATTTTATTCCTTCACTTAATAATAACGTAATATTAATATAGGTGATGGAGCAGCTGCCGGGCTCGACTGTGGAGGTACCACCATCTTACTCGCAAATCCTCCCGAAGTTATTCGGGGGAGAGTAAGAGAACAGCTCTCAGGCAAAACCAGGCGGCCCACCATTGTCTGGGCCCGATGGATGGCGGTATATCCATCCCTAATTGCCGGGCCTTATATAAAACAGACTGGTGACGGGCAGCGGCGCTCACCAAACCACCTGCCCAGCGTGTGTGAGTATGGTCATTTCTTACAGGAGGACCGCCAAGACTGGCGAAATCCTGGAAAGGTCTATGTCCAGCAGTGGACGAAACAGGCTGATGGATGGATGGATGGATTATTTTATTGCTTTATTTCAGATAAAATTAATGGCTTGCTGAGTTTATTAGTGAAATTAACATTTTGGATCGGCCATCAAATGTTAAAGACATTTCTAGCTATTGGACGATCTCCATTTAAAGGGTCCGCCACTAAACAACGACGGGCTGCGGATTGACAAAGGCTACAAGGTTGCGTCACCATTATGAGCATAATAGTTGAGTTTTTGTCTGTGCAGTCATACTTTCTTACTTATTGACACATTAATGATAATTGCGAGTTGTAAAAAAACAATATTTAGCTGCTGCCCCGTCCATTGTTGGCAGAAAACCGAAGTGCAGCACCAACAGCATCCTGAATGTGATCGATAGCAGACTGGACTGTCAGTGTTGCCAAATGGTGATATCGCTGTCTCGCTCGTCTCTTTTTATCTACTGTAATTACAGTGGAAATGGCAACGCTGCCCATACATTAGTCATTGCTGCGAAACGTCGGGTGGGGTGGCGCGGAAATTACTGTCACACCACCTTCACAATCTTACTTTTTTATTGTATTTGCTTAAATTAACATTTTCTTAAGTTTTACTAACAAAGTGAGCCTTTGATGCTTTAATAAATAAATATTAAATTCAAAATCAAAATATTTATTTTGTAAAATAGATACATAAAGTATACTTTCTACAACTCAAAGTTAATCTTTACAATATATATCTTTAGAATACAAAAAAATATATACTATTAAGGGAAAGATATACAAAAAATATTAAGGTTGGGCTACTAAAATAGTAAATGCTAGTCTTATACAGAAATAGTAGTTTATGAAACTCTACATAACTAGGTATTAAAACACTCGTGTACTATTAAAAAACTCATACTCGTGTTTTTAATAACCTTTTTATGTACCAGTTTCATAAACTACTATTTCTGTATCAGACTAGCATTTACTATTATGCAGCTTTCAGTCCCATCATCAAAGTCTTTGCAATTTCAGTTAATTGATTTTATCTAAAAGAATAGACTTTGTTAACTTTTACGCAGATTATCATCATGATTGGGCGACATCTCCATTGTGAAGTTTGGAGGTCAGTAGACTATTTCATGTGATCCATTGTTATATCATTTAAGTCTTTGCAGCTTTTAGTCCAGTTCATCAATATCATCTACCCACTCTTGATGTTGACGTTCTGGTGCTCGTTTTCCGGGAATCTTACCCTCAAGGATCAGCCTTGAAAGTTTGTAGAGGGAACCTCTTTGCAAATGCCCGAAAAGGCGGTCTTTCTTTTCATGATGGTCGAATACGCACATACAAAAGCTAATGCATTGTAGTCTTCACCGTCATATATAGTCTTTGTAAGTCCGCTACCGGGTTAACGAGATAGTAGTGGGAGGTTTTAAGGCTTGCCGGGTTATGAGTGGTAATGGCGATAAAATTGTGGACGCACGGGATTTGGGTCACACGAAATAAATGAGTAATTTATGACGTAAGTGAAACTAGATTGGGCTAGAGGGTCGTCCAAATGTGAGATACATGATAGTTTAATTTGATTTATACATAGATGTTGGAACAGTATTAGGGTGTAATTAATTTTTGCACACGGCTTTGCACTGCTGAAAAGTATGCAGTATATTCTTAGGGTTAAAACGGAACTCTTACATCGTTGTCTGTCTGTCCGCCTGTCAAGTCAAGACCCTTTTTTCTCGGGCTCCGTTAGAGATATCAACAACGAGTTATAGATTTGTCGTAGCTTAGCGCTAATCAGGTTCCTAATGCGGAATAAAGTTATTGCCCTTTACGTAATCAATTTCATACAAATTGTTGCGATGAAAAACCCTTGTACTTTTCCACAAATAATTTGGGAGCGCTACAAAAGCGCTACACATACAAAAGGCATTCTGTGCCTACTCTTCACTACTAGCACAGAAGATAATATCAGTGTTTACTGTGCTACTTGGCTCAAATGTGGAGGTACCACCATCTTACTCGCAAATCCTCCCGAAGTTATTCGGGGGAGAGTAAGAGAACAGCTCTCAGGCAAAACCAGGCGGCCCACCATTGCCTGGGACCGATGGATGGCGGTATATCCATCCCCAATTGCCGGGCCTTATACAAAACAGACTGGTGACGGGCAGCGGCGTCACTGGTGCAAAGGTTTCGGCACCGCGCTCACCAACCCGCCTGCCCAGCGTGTGTGAGTATGGGCATTTCTTCCAAGGGGACCGCCAAGAGTGGCGAAATCCTGGAAAGGCCTATGTCCAGCAGTGGACGAAACAGGCTGATGGATGGATGGACTGTGCTACTCTGCTACTACTATAGTCAAGCGGACTTCGTGATACAGAATATCTGTATTACTATTGAAAAAAATCAATCCACTGCTGGACATAAGCCTTTTCCAAATTTCGCCACTCTTGGCGGTCCTGCGTCCTCCTCATCCAGCCGCCACCCGCAACATCGTTGAGGTCGTCGGTCCAGCGGACACGAAGTTGGCCTACGCTACGCTTTGCTGTACTTTACGGTCTCCATTCTAACACCTTTCGGCTCCAACGGCCATTATGTCGGCGACAAATATTGCTTCCCACTGCCACTTCAACTTACTGATTTGACAGGCTATGTCGGTCACTTTCGATCCCCGACGGATGTTTTTACGGATTATATCCATCAGAGATACCCCAAGCAATAAAAAAATCAATAGTAATAAAAGAAGATAATTTTCCAACGCTCAACGTAATTGGGATCTACCTATACAAGGAAAAACATTATGAAAGAAATGATAATAACAATTACTTTGAATTGACATGATCCTAGCAATTTCTCGGAAAGCATGTTCCTAGTGAATTGCTACGGTATTTGATGGGGGCAATTCGTTTAGTTAGACAGTCGCTGTGATCTTATGGTTCGAGTACTCAACTAATAATCGGGAGGTCACAGGTTTAAATACCGTAAAGGCACGTTTACGTTCGGTCTACGTGCTTCGTAAGCATAGACATCTTATAATATTATTTTAATATACTAGACCAGCTTTCGACTTGAAACGCGGTCAAAAATTCCGTACCCATTCGAATTTTATCAAAGACAATTTAGATGTCAAAAATATAAAATTAAAAAGTAGAAGATTGACAAGTTGGCGTTAGTTTGTTTATATGTTCCGTATAGGGATGTTCCGATACCCACAAGGTATCGATACTTACCCACATAAGTAGTACTCAAATAATTTTTCGGTACTACTCAGATGAGTACATATGACACTTTTAAGATTTTTCCATGGGACGGTTAAAATAGGTTTTTTTTTGGAGTAGTTGTTAAAAGTAAGTAGAAGTATTAAATGAATCATCTTTTATTAATTGCTTAATTATTTTAGACCCTGTTATCTTGTCGCAATGACGTCACAAAACGGTAAATAGGGGACAAAATTAGTACACCTTGGAGTTTGTGGTGTTTTGAAATATTACTTTTTTCATAAATCTCGCTGCGGTCTGTTTATTTAACTGGCCGTTGAGGCTATATGATCACAAACATGAAGATATTTGTTTAATTGTTTTTGTTTACTTTTTTATATTTGTATCTTAAAATATTGGTCATAGGCGATGCGATAACCATAGATAATTAATTTATTTGCCACTGCAAATCACATTGACATACAGTAGCAATCCATAGCCACCTGAAAGTGAACTTTTTGTTTACGAATCACACCAAAAAGACACCATACAAAAACAATTAAATTCATAAACGCATAATGAATAAGCAAGCGGAAAATTAAATCAAGAAAAGTTTAATACGGATCTATTAAAATGTATGACATCATCTAATATCGAATAAAATAAATTTGAAAATACTGAGTTTCGAGCTTTTATTATAAAAAAATTGCGTAAATAGTAACTACGCAACAACAGGAAATGTACTACTACCTTCGGAATCTACACTGCAATTGCAGTGTTTACCAAAACAATATTATTACTACATTTACTATATTTACTACATATTTACTATATTTACTACAGAAGACCCAGCTAGTGATCAGGGTCTAGGTTCAGTAATCCTTTTGGCCATATTCGAAAAATATTTTTTTTTTTTGCTCCCTTACTGGTTAGGCTAGTTTAAGTAGAATTCCTAGTCTAGGCTGTAAGGAAGAAACAAAAAATATTTATCAAATTGCACCAAAAGGGTAAATGAAGCTTGTTTCTGTTCACTAACTGAGTCTCCAGTATGAATTTGGTCTGTTAATTTAATTTCACCTTGTACACTTATATTTATGATATAATATTTACCGAAATTGGTATAAATTTTGGTTGTTCGGATTATCAAGGCTCTAGTGTATACAGTTTGGCCGAGACCGAGACGTCCAAAAATTTTTTTTGGTCCCTTACATTTAGAAGAAGTTCAGAAACAAGAGTTCTTTATTTAGTATTATGATTATAACTAGACCCCGTTATCTTGTGGCAATGACGTCTATATATCGGGTCATAATTTTAATAAAGTTTATAACAGTGACATTTTGTACTCTTACTACTCTTTTGTGACGTCATTGCGACAAGATATCGGGGTCTAGTTATAATCATAACACTAAATAAAGAACTCTTGTTTCTGAACTTCTGTCCATATTTTCAATTTTGGTGGCGTCATTCGAAACCAAATACAAACCACCAAGAAGCAAATAATGAAAATAAATTTAATTACTTTACAACCACTAATACCTATAACAGTGTTACTGACAATAATAAATTAGTTCAAAGGTATAACTTGGTTCCTCTGAATTATATTTTATCGATAACTAAGGTTGAAATAGGACATCACTTAAACGTCATCATCATAAATTAGAGCCACCTATTAGTTGACATAATTAAAATTACATGGTGTACCCCGCTACCCCCTCGCATCCCTATTACGTCTGTTCTCGAAAGAAATATTCATTGTAATTATTTGGGCGACTAGTGGGTGGCTCTCGAAAACGTCAAAATCACGTCGGTACGCTGTCAAAGCCCTGAACACCATCCATAATATATATAGATCAGTGTTCATAAGGCACGGTAAGGTGAAGTAGGCATTGGAAAAATATGCGGTGAGAGTTCAGGACGAACTTATCTACAGTTGTGCGCGAGTGAGCGAGTTAGACATAGTATACAGATACATATTTAACGGCGACAATCTGACTGAATTTTGGTGATAACGACGGTCCAAGAGACCTTAAAAAGCAAAATATGACACAGGAAAGCACTTTGCACCGCAGGACTTATGGACTTTGAACCAGGAGAGCCGACCCCTAGTAAATGGGATTAAGGTCAAGACAGAGAGAGAGAAAATAGATAAACCGCCAAGTGTCTAAAATATAGAAATTTATTTCTATCATACATAGTTTCGATAAGAGTTATGTGGTTTCTTCACTACCCGATGCTGTAACAGGTGACACAGGAATACACTAGCGCCCTCTAGGTGCCAAGAGACTCACTACTAAGTGAGTATCTATACATATCGTTGCGGTATGGGAAAGCACATGGATAGCTCAGTGGTAGAGCAACCGCCTGGTAAGTGAGAGGTCCTGGGTTCGAGTCCCGGTTCAGGGATCCTCACGTCCAGATTTACTTATCTGATTTTCTATACCGCAATTACATTCCTTGCGATGGATAAACCGCCAAGTGTCTAAAATATAGAAATTTATTTCTATCATACATAGTTTCGATAAGAGTTATGTGGTTTCTTCACTACCCGATGCTGTAACAGGTGACACAGGAATACACTAGCGCCCTCTAGGTGCCAAGAGACTCACTACTAAGTGAGTATCTATACATATCGTTGCGGTATGGGAAAGCACATGGATAGTTCAGTGGTAGAGCAACCGCCTGGTAAGTGAGAGGTCCTGGGTTCGAGTCCCGGTTCAGGGATCCTCACGTCCAGATTTACTTATCTGATTTTCTATACCGCAATTACATTCCTTGCGATGGATAAACCGCCAAGAATACTCGCGCTGTTTTGTTTGTTCGTGCGTTACCTACGCGGGCTCGGACTGAAAATCAGCGCTGTCGGTCTTACTCTGTAAGACTACAGCATATGCTGAGTTCTAGCCTTTTTGTCTGCTTCGACACATGATTTCATTTAGCTTTAGTCACATTGTTTTATTCTTTTATGTTATTTCCTTGTGTTTGACTTTATAATTTGTTTTTATAATTTATTGTGTTGTGGTAGATAAATAAATGGATATTCTATTCTATTCTATTCTATTCTAAGTGTCTAAAATATAGAAATTTATTTCTATCATCCATCCATCCATCCATCAGCCTGTTTCGTCCACTGCTGGACATAGGCCTTTCCAGGATTTCGTTACTCTTGGCGGTCCTCCTGGAAGAAATGCCCATACTCACACACGCTGGGCAGGCGGGTTGGTGAGCGCGGTGCCGAAACCCTTGCACCAGTGACGCCGCTGCCCGTCACCAGTCTACTATAAGGCCCGGCAATTGCGGATGGATATACCGCCATCCATCGGTCCCAGGCAATGGTGGGCCGCCTGGTTTTGCCTGAGTGCTGTTCTCTTACTCTCCCCCGAATAACTTCGGGAGGATTTGCGAGTAAGCTGGTGGTACCGCCACAGTCGAGCCCGGCATCAGCTCTGCCACCTACCTTTCTATCATACATAGAGAAAATCTGATTGAATTTTAATAAAAAAGAAAATCCTAGGATTTATTTAAGAAAATCTTGTAGTCAAAAGATGGAAAAGTATACACAAAATATTCAAGTCAAGTTTTGTAATGATCCGATCCACAATTCAGACATAAAACGTGATGAATACAATTTTCAGAGGTCTCTTAAGGATTTGTTTTCCAATATTTGAAAGATTCAAATCATGATTTTAAGGATTTCTCATATATTCGAAAACAACATGTATATTTATTTTTTTCAGTTCTGTGTTTACACTTGGTTTTCTGAAAAACGTCTATATGTTGCTGGCAACACAAATACCTTTTTATTTATTGTTAAGTTGTTGGTTCTGATTTATATTTTTTTTCTCTCTGACAGACAGAGACTGTCTGTTCCTGTTCGCTATCATCGTTGTAACCGTTCACTATGCGCATTAAAGCTCCTCAAGTTTATTTATATAAAATCGTCTTTTATTGTGATCTACAAACAAGCCTACAGTCCACTTACGAAGATTCCTTCATGGTCACTTCTCACCGGCAAAATTCACGATTTTCGAAGAAAAATCTACGTGAGGATCGCTTGTCACGGCTTAATTTTTGCAACGCATCAAGAACGCGAGGCGGCGAAGAAAGGTTTTTGGCATTTACTTGCAACAAAATCAAGTAACAATTTTACGGATATTTACGTAAATATTTCAAGAAACCTATTTGATCAAGGAGAAAAGTGCATATTTCGACGACATACTTAGGTATATCAAGATTGCAAGCGGATTTCCAGTTCCGGCTAAAAGTGGAGCCATCTTTTTCTTTTGGCGGGCAAGTTTCATCGAAAATTCTTGCTGCATGATCATCGGCCAATCACGAGGCAGCAAACTCCAGTACAAGGTACAGCATCGTGCTCTCATTGGCGCAGGTGATCGAGTTTCAACTTTTGAAGATTGGTACTACTGATCGACGTGTGCGTCGAACGTCGACCGCGTGGTGTGGTGTGGGCGCAAAGAACGGAACGTGGGAAAACGGCCATTTTGGACAATCTTTAGTTTCGATCGAACTGTGATTTTCATGCAAACTCTTAATTTCAAAGTAAAAAAATATCATAATATTAAACAATTGTAGTGCAAGGATCTGCTTAAATATAAGATTTGTGTACAAAATGGAGGATACACTTAAAAAGCTTAGTGTGAATCGTGGATATGTCAAAGGTACGATTACAAGGCTGGTATCTTTTGTGTCCAACGAAAATGATGTAAAGCTAAGCTCCGTCGAGGCATTAATTACAAAGCGTGATAAATTGCTAATAACCTATAAAGAATACGAATGCTACAACAAAGAAATCTTATTGCTAAATTCGAAGGACACAGAGGACATTAGCGAAGTAGAAAATAAGTATTTTCACTGTTTGACTGTGTTCAATGAATACATTAAGAAATATACCAGTTCTATGCCGCAACAGAGCACCTCGGAGTCGGGTAGCAGTGGTCTTTCCAAAACAAAGCTTCCAAGCATAAATATTCCAAGTTTTTCCGGCAAATGTTCAGAGTTCATTACGTTCATTGAAATTTTTAGGTCAGTTATTCATAATGATAAGGCCCTAGACAATGTACAAAAGTTGTACTACTTAAGATCATTTTTAAAAGGTCAGGCATATGATTTAGTAAAAAATCTCCCGCTTATCAGTGAAAGTTATGACCAAGCAATGCAATTATTAAACAAGCGTTTTTACAACAAGTATCAAATTGTTTCTGAACATGTGAACAGCCTTTTAGATATGGAAAAATTGCCCAAGTTTGCCACTTCTAATGACATTCGGAATTTTGTTTCAGTAGTCAGTCAAACTTTGGCTGCTCTTAAAAACTTAGACGCAGCGGTTGGTGAGTGGGATCCTATTCTGCTGGGTATACTTACCCGCAAAATAGACATGTATAGCTCTCGGGCGTACCAGCTGGATAGAAATCAGGATAAGGATCCAACCGTTGAAGAATTTTTAGCTTACATGGACAAGCGGGCACTAGCATTGGAGAACACCGATACACGTCCTGAGCTTCCAGGGCCGGGGAGGCGCCAGACTGCAGAAATGTCATACCCTAAAAGTAAGGTAGCGTTGGCAACAGTCAAGACAACAATGGAATGCATCTACTGTAAGTGTTCAAATCATAAATTATTTTCATGTCCTAAATTTAAATTGCTGCCATCAAAGGATAGAATCTCATTTGTAAAAGAAAATAGTATATGCAACACATGTTTGAACACACACAATGGTAAATGTAAATACCATTTTAGGTGCGGGCAGTGCAAGAAAAACCACAACACTCTGCTGCACCTCGATGAAAGTGGGTTGAATCCGGTAGTTCTCTTGTCGGGGGACTCCGCTAGTAATGTTTTAATACCGACAGCCCGTCTCAAAATCTTTGCTAAAGATGGAAGAGAAGTGCACATTAAATGTATTT
The DNA here is from genome assembly GCA_910592155.1 of Ypsolopha scabrella. Taxonomy (NCBI): domain Eukaryota; kingdom Metazoa; phylum Arthropoda; class Insecta; order Lepidoptera; family Ypsolophidae; genus Ypsolopha; species Ypsolopha scabrella. The sequence continues at coordinate 19,719,129 of OU342983.1, forward strand.
TAGACTCTGCATCACAGGTTAGCCTGATCAGTTCAAAGGCCATTGAGGTCTTGGGCTTTACGCCTGAGCGAAATGATATCAACCTCATTGGTGTAACAGAAAACCAAAACAAAGTCAGCTATTGCATTCCCTTAAATGTTCATTCTCTGACATCCTCATTTAATACCATGATAAACTGTCATGTTGTAGAAAAAATTACTTGTCATCTGCCACAAACACAAATAGATATAAAAAGCATAAATATCCCTGCTGGTATCGCTTTAGCCGATACAACATTTAACCAGCCATCGGAGATCAACATGTTAATTGGTGCTGATGTCTTTTTTCAGGTTCTCCTGCCGCTTGAGAGGAAACAGCAACACTTATCTGCTCGCAATGACCTGAATGATCAGCCATCATCTCACTGCATCCTCAACACCAAGTTTGGACACATCATTGCCGGAGCCTCAACATCTAACATCATAAAAAACCAGGTTGTATCTCTTGTTTGTGCTAAATGTGATTCAGATGTTAGTGACAGTATCAAAAAGTTTTGGGAGGTGGAGCGCGTTCCGGAATTGCTTATAGAAGGGGATTCAGAGCAACAATTAGCTGAAAGTATTTTTACAAGAACAGTTAAATTAGAAAATAAAAAATTTCAAGTTGACTTACCATTAAAGATAGAGATCAGCAATATAAATGCTACTTTAGGAAACTCATTTGACCTAGCTTTGCATAGGTTTCTCAGTCTAGAAAAAAGACTGCAAAAGAATGTGAATTTGCTAACTGAATACCAAAAGTTCATCGATGAATATGTAGACCTTGGTCATGGGCACTATGTAGACATTGGCTCTTACGATTTTGATAAAGATCCAATTTATTTTATGCCGCATCATGCTGTAATAAATGAAGATAATAAGAGCACTCGTACTAGAGTGGTATATGATGCATCAATGTGCACAAGTAAGAAAGGGGCATCCTTAAACAGCCTTTTATTGAACGGGCCGATAGTCCAGAATGAATTATTTGATATTGTTCTTATGTTCCGGTTTGGGGAATACGCTATGAGTTCAGATATTAGAAAAATGTTCCGTAATATTTTAGTAAATCCGGAACACGCTTCACTCCAGAACATTTTATGGCGCGATAATCCAAATCAGGCTATAAAATGTATGCGTCTTGATACAGTTACTTATGGTATGAAGTCTTCAAGCTATTTGGCCACACGGTGCTTACTTGAACTCGCTCAAAGGTATGAGAATGAGCTGCCACTAGCTTCCTTTATAATAAAACATTGTACATACGTGGATGATATTTTATATTCTTGCTCAGACTTGCGCAAATTGCTTGAAGCTAAACGGCAGTTAGGTGAAATGTTGGGTTATGGAGGCTTTAGTTTGCACAAGTGGGCTTCTAACACACCTGGGGTTCTATGTGATATACCAGAGGCAGAACAAAGATTTAGTGAGCTTGATTTTCAAAAGGGTAACTATAATATGAAAGCTTTAGGATTAACCCTTAATATTAAGCAGGACTGCTTCAAAATTAACAGTCCAGAATCGTTTAACGAAAATATAATTACTAAGAGGGAGGTTCTTAGCTGCATTTCGAAATTTTATGATCCTATGGGATTTGCTAGTCCAATTATTATAAAAGCAAAAAGCATAATGCAAAAAATTTGGTCTCATAATTTGAACTGGGATGAATGTTTACCTAATGAGCTAGTTGATGAATGGTGCGAATTTGCTAGCTGCCTGGCTGCTATGAAACCTATAAATTTAGGCCGACACATTCCGACAAACGGTGCAGCAGCGCTGCAGCTGATTGGATTTGCGGACGCCTCCAGTACTACGGGGTATGGATGCTGTATATACATCCGCGTGGTCAACAAAACAGGTAAAGCTGAATTACACCTGCTCTGTTCAAAGTCGCGAATAAATCCACGGACTAACGTATTAAGCATCCCCAGGCTTGAGCTGAATGCTGCTTTAATTTTAGCTATTCTAATGAAAAGGGTATACGAAACATTATGCAAAAGCATTCATATTGATGAGGTGTTCTTATTTACTGACTCAAAGATAACACTTGCTTGGATAGAAACTGAAATTACCAAGCTACAGGCTTATGTTTCGAATAGAGTTGGTGTAATTCAGAAAACTACAAATAGGTGGCGCTGGCAGTATGTGCCATCGGCAGAAAACCCTGCTGATTTGATTAGTAGAGGCATCAATCCACAGGATCTTCCAAACTGTTCCCTCTGGTGGGAGGGACCGAAATTCCTGCAACGTGAGTACAATTTTAATGGCGATAAGTTCGACTTACCTGAAAACTTGCCTGAGATAAAGGTTTTAAAACCCACTCAGGATAAAACAGTGCTTGTAACAACCATGCATTGTGATTTTTTAAAGGAAGTACTAGATAGATACTCCGACATAGGAAAAATGACACGAGTTATGGCATACATATTTAGGTTTTACAATAACTTAAAAGGCAGTACAAAGGTAAAAGAAAAGACACTAAGTCCTGATGAGTTACAGCATGCGTTGCATTTAATAATTAAACACGAGCAATCTATTCATTTTCATGATGAATTAGAGTCATTGCGAAAGAGCAACTGCGTGCAAGGTACACTGAAAGCTTTACATCCATTTTTGGATAAAGATGGTTTGCTTAGGGTAGATGGGCGACTAGATAACTCTGACATACCGCTGTCTCAAAAACATCCTATAATTCTAGCAAAAAATTCTCGAGTAACCGAACTTATAATACAGAGTGAGCATACTAGGTTGTTACATGCTGGTCCGAAGTCACTTTTAGCTAATTTAAACCAACAATATTGGTTTATAAACGGAATACGACAGGTTAAAAAGATAACTCATAAATGCTTGGTATGTTTCAGGCTTAAGGCTAGTGCAGCAAAGCAGTTGATGGGTTCCTTGCCTCAGCATCGCGTTACGGCATGCAGACCGTTTCAAAAAGCGGCATTGGATTTTGCTGGGCCTGTCAAAGTCAGAAATTCGAGAATCCGGAAGTCATTAGTAACTAAAGGTTATGTATGTGTATTCGTTTGTTTAGTCACGAAGGCAATTCATTTAGAATTGACTTCCGATCTTTCAACGGATGCTTTTTTGGCATCTCTTAAACGGTTTATAAGTAGGCGAGGCTTGCCCAGCGATATCTTTTGTGATAACGGAGGTTGCTTCCATGGGGCAAGGAACCAGCTGGCTGAATTGTACAAGCTTAATAATTCAAATGTCCATCAGACGCTTTTGCAAGATTACACCGCTAAGGAAGGTATCAAGTTTCACTTCATACCGCCATTTTCGCCGGTTTTTGCCGGGCTTGCAGAATCGGCTGTAAAAAGTATGAAATTCCACTTAAAAAGAATTGTCTTAAATTCAGTATTAACCTATGAGCAGTTAAATACAGTATTATGTCAAATAGAGGCTGTGCTAAATTCGCGTCCAATTTTACCTCTCTCAGAGGATATCAATGACTACTGCTATCTGACTCCTGGTCATTTCCTGATAGGGACAGGATTAACAACGTACCCAGAAATAGATAATTCTGTGACTGAAACTAATAGACTAAGTTTTTGGCAAAAATGTGTCCAGTTGCAGCAAAGATTCTGGAAAGCTTGGTACAAGTACTATCTTAATACACTTCAAAATAGGGGAAAGTGGTTCAAATCCATGCCTAATATCACTGTTGGTGCGCTGGTACTCATGAGAGAGCCCAACGCACCACCTTTGGTGTGGCCCATGGCCAGGGTAGTTAAGGTTTTCCCGGGTAATGATGGCAAGGTCAGAGCTTTTCAGTTAAAAACAGCAAATGGTAAATTGTATACTAGGTCTTTGCAAAGCATAAGTGTACTACCCATTGAAAAGTAATACTTTTTTATTTTAGGTTTAAGTTTATTTTTGTATGCTCAGGCATTGCGAAGCATAAGGTAGTGAATTTATTTTCTTATATTAGATTTAGTTATAAGCTTATTTTTGTATGTGCAGTCATTGCAAAGCATAAGTTGTGTTATTTACAAGACGAGAAGTAAAATTCGTTTTATATAATAATAGCGTGTTATAATTAAGTAGTAATTGGAAATTCCCATCAAGTTCAGAAATTAAAATGTAAAAAAAGGTTTTAAAAGGTCAAGTTTGTAAAATTAAACAGAAAAATACCCAACTTTATTTTTGTAATCAGAAAGATTGTTTCACTGTAAAGTTATTTCATTAAAAATCTTAATAAACTATATTATGTATCTCAAACATCTGCAACTACATAAAAGAAAAATGTATTCATTTATTTGTAATAATTTAAGTAAACGTTGCTAGTTAAAGTTCTTATATACTGATTGTATAAATTTTGTACATGCATAACAAATTATATTGAATCACTGATGCATAAAATTATTCTTACATACTAATTGTTTAAACTTTAAAATATTTGGCTTCGTTTAACTTTCCTGGGCCGCAGTATGTTGCTGGCAACACAAATACCTTTTTATTTATTGTTAAGTTGTTGGTTCTGATTTATATTTTTTTTCTCTCTGACAGACAGAGACTGTCTGTTCCTGTTCGCTATCATCGTTGTAACCGTTCACTATGCGCATTAAAGCTCCTCAAGTTTATTTATATAAAATCGTCTTTTATTGTGATCTACAAACAAGCCTACAGTCCACTTACGAAGATTCCTTCACTATATGCATTTACCAACACCCACTTCCTTTAGTGGGTCCATTTGCACCCGTTTTACGGTGATAGAAAATTCACCCGTGTTGCTGGGGATAATCGTTGGTAAAACGTGGGTGGACGAGAGCGGAGCGTGACTTGCATTTCGCAGGCCATACAAGGAAAATCGAAAAATTTAAAAAGAGGAGAAGCCTCAAATATCAGAAATAATTAAACTAAAGCAAAATAAAACTGTTACCAATTTGATACCAATTGGTTTGATCACTATTTATTATTTATTTAAGAATAATTATTCCAAAAAACCGGCCGAGTGCGAGTCGGACCCGCGCACGGAGGGTTCCGTACTATTATCTATAAAAACGACAAAAAAATCATGTCTGTTGTATGGGAGTGCGCGGGTTTGACTCGCATTTGGCTAGTTTTAGTATTTATTGCTATAGCGGCAACAGAAATACATCATCTGTGAAAATTACAACTGTCTAACTATCACGGTTCATGAGATACAGCCTGGTGACAGACGGACAGCAGAGTCTTAGTAATAGGATCCCGTAGGTTACCGTTTGAGTACGAAACCCTAAAAATGGAATCTGAAAACATTTTCTATAAATAAACATTTTGATTATTGATAATCCTGGTGACTCACTGAGCATTTTACTTAATATTTCTTTGCTTTTCTTAATAAATACTAAAAATTATAAACCAATGTCTGGTTTGTAAGAAAATATATTTATTAATTTATTATATACAAAATAAAGCTATGTAGTGAATAGAAATTTAAAAATTTAAGCCGTACCAATTTTTTTGGCTATTCCAAAATAAGAAAGTATAAGTAAAATCTGCATAAAAACTAAGGAAAACTTTTCCCAAGTACCAACATCGAAAGGAAGTGGTAATCCCACAAGGACACAACCCGAAGTAACTCTATATCACGTAATTAATTTATTTGTATTGACAAAAGCACTCAGAAGAGCCTTCTACTAAAAAACAATTTTTATTATCCCCTCACGGGTTACTTAGAAGAAACAGAAAAAAATATTCAAGGTGAAATAGTCTCTTTTGTTTCACAATACGGTTGGATTTTGTCTGAATAATGTGAGGACTTTTATAAGGTAAAGAAGATGTGCTAATGGCTAGGTATGTGAGAGGAAGGAATTCACAAGTTGTATGGTGCTTATATGTCGTCTACGAGTGTGCTTCAAGATATAACTAAGCCGTTTAAGAGTGGGCAGGACTCACGCCTGATGGTTCCGTAAGTTGTAATTTTTATTGAGACTTAAATTATTTCAATAAAAATTACAAATTAATGAAATATTACTCGTTAACTTGTCAAGCCTACTTAGCTGTGATAGTTTTCCTTTTGACTTCGTTATACAGGATGACGTTTAAACAAACCCCAATAATTTTAGAGGTTATTAAGAAACGTTAGTGGTACACATTTTAAAAACAATTTAAATTAGAAGTCAAGATTTATTAAAAAATGTTAATTGGAAATAAAATAAACGGTTATCCCAGCCATTCCCATACGGACCAAGTTGAAAATAGTAGGATCAATAATAAAACTAACTTCGCGTGATCTAATTATCTTATCTCTTCAGGTGGTCACGATATCTTTGGATTTTACGAAAACATTCAAGTGGCTATAACTTTAAAAAAATTATGAATGTAATTTTGAGTGGTTTTTATGCAACCAGTTTTTATTCTTTTACAATATATTAAATTATTGGGTTTAGGTTAAAAGTCACCTGTACTGTTAATTTCTACATTTAAATATTTCTATATTTAAAGTCTACTGCTGTTAATTTCAATAGATTTGGTTTATATATACTTGAGTAGGTATGTATATGATTTTGTATCATATGTTTTATTTTGAAAAAAAGAATGTTTGCTAAGTTCCTTGCCCTTCTTCTTAGCAATACTAATCGAATGGTGCGGGTGGTTAGGCATTAAGTATATTTAATATTTTTATTCCTATATTTCTCTATTTTATGCAGGTGTATAACTTTAATACATTTTAGTAGCCCAACTTTAATATTTTTGTATGTATTTCCCGTTTTTATTTATTAACTTATTTCTTCATTTGATTATGTATATATACTACTTTTGTTCCTAGATTCCTCTATTTTGTGCAGGTGTATATTTTATTTCCTGTATTATTATATATTTTTTTATATTCTAAATAAATATTTATATATATCAACTGATGCTGAGTCCAAAATAACTCGAAATATATCTTGCTAATTTATTTATGTGCATATTTTAACTAGAATTAATATATATATATATATAATATATATATATATATAAATATATATATATAGAATTAATATATATAAATATTTATAAAGAAAAGCCGAAGTGCAACATATACATTTTATTATTGTATATTCTAAAGATATATTATATTGTTAAAATTAACTTTGACTTGTAGAAAGTATACTTTTTGTATCTATTTTGCAAAAATAAATATTTTGATTTTGATATATTCTTCACAATTTTTTAAGCTAGTCATGCGTCTGACCGAACGGCCATTAAGTTTTTTTTTTCTGGCTACGTTCACTTTTAAAGCCCCATTTTGCCACGGATCTAAAATTAAGATTAAAACTAAAAGTAGTGTTTTTGACGTATAAACCTACAATATCAAAGTGTTACTATGTTACTCGAGAGCACTTCACCATTCCCAACCCATGCAATTTTCAGGGTTACAATTTTGATAAGTACCGGCATTCGACTTAACTTTACCCTAAACTAACCACTTTCACTCCAGTTCCACATCAGTCAAAGTCAGAATGTTATCAAAATTCTAGAAACACCCTCCACTGAAGTCCTGCGTCGAAGTCTTTATAGTCTTTGGAATATGAACCAGAATGGCTTAAGCCATCGGACTACAGTAGTGGCGCGGACTCCAGCTGAAAACTGTTCTGTAACAATGTCTTATAGTCTATTTTACATTAGCATCTAGGATAGTATTGAAGAAACTTACTTGCTTATGATAAGGGTCATTTTAATTTGGCTGACTTACACAAACCTGTACAATTACGCTTGTTGGGGTTGCGCATTCAAAGCTGTTTGTTCGTCTGTCCGTCTGTCACGGGTCTCTAGCTTGCAGGTGGAATTAGTTACAGATCTGAATTTTAAATAAGTTATGTAAACTGTTGACCCAAAACCTAATATTGAATTAAAAATTCAATTCAATAAATTTTCAGGTATGTAGTGTCATTGTCTAGAAATTATTAAGTAGAGTACAAATACATTTTTTTTTATTTCTACCTATAGCGAAATGGCAGGCCATCAAATTTGTAAATTTTAGACAATTTTGGTTACGGGGTTTTTGTTAAGGAATTAGGAATTTGAAGTTTTTTGTATATCATCTATCATATACTTTATTTAAACAACAAATACAGTATAAATGCTGAAAGCAAATACTGAAAATGATTTTTTGTATAAATAGGTTTAGGGTTATGTACCCGAATACTCGACCAACTTAATTTTGCAGTTTCGTTTCATACAGTCTCTAGGTACGGAAAAGTTTGTAATTTTTATTCTAATCGTTCAAATCTATTAACTTATTTAAATGGCACGGAACTGTCAGGGCGCGAGTCCTTCTCGCACTTGATCAGTTTTTATTTATGACGCAGCAACAGAAAGAAAGGAAAATGTTTTATTTACAGAATATCTTATAAATAATCAAATTATTAAAATAAATTATGCCAAAAAGAGACCGTGACATACGGACGAACAGACGGACAGACAACAGAACGACATTAATATGGTTCCGTTTCGCTCTTTGGGCGCGGAAACCTAAAAAACCGGCCAAGTGCGAGTCGGACTCGCGCACGAAGGATTCCGTACCATTATCTATAAAAACGGCAAGAAAATCATGTCTGTAGTATGGAAGTGCGCGGGTCTAACTCGCACTTGGCCGGTTTTAGTATTTGTTGTTATAGCGACAGCAGAAATACATCATCTGTGAAAACTTCAACTGTCTAACTATCACCACATTTATATATATTATTATTATTATTGATTTATATTTCATTTTGTTTTTAATTGTAGTTAACTTAACTTTTTATTACTGTTCTAATTAAAATGGATGTTATGTTTGCCTATAATTGGGTTGCACCCCAAATTTAATAATAATGTATTTTGTGTAAATCTATTCGGTGTTAACCTGTTTGAACCATTCTTATAAATAAATAAATAAATCACGGTTCATGAGATACAGCCTGGTGACAGACGGACGGACGGACGGACAGCGGAGCCTTAGTAATAGGGTCCCGTTGGTTACCTTTTGGGTACGGAACCCTAAAAAGAAACATGAAACATAATCGTGTTGAAGAAACAAACAGACTGTCACTGTTACGACATTCCAGCTAAATAAGCCGAACAAAAGTAAAATGAATAATTTGGCCAAGTGCGAGTCGGACTCGCACACACAGGGTTCCGTACCACCACACAATACGGGTACGGAACCCTAAGATTATACATATCAATAATAAGGCTATGTAAATTTTATTTTTGTCACCCTCACTCGAACAAACGCGCAGTGCGAAAGGGGCAGATTCAGCGCAAAAGAGAAAAAAGCAAGTTTTTTTATCTTATTAAAAAAACTAAAATAGCTAACAAAATTTCCAAAATAGAATATTTAGATATTGTTAAAACCCATCTAATAAAATATGTTTGAGTTCTGTACATGATCCCTATTCGTCAAACGAGGAGAAAAAGTGTGTTTGAAGCAATAATTATTTTTATCGAGGAAAATTAATCCAAAAACAAAACCCTAGATTATATTCAAAATGCATATATATATGTTTATCACAATTTTCCGTGAACTTCATGAACTAAACAGAAACAAAGCATCCATATATTTTTTACCAGCCTCTTACGGCGACAAAAAACAAGGTGCTAAAATGGTACCACCTGACCATTAATTTAGCAGCCTCGGAGTACAAAACCCTAAATTTATTATTCATTGTTTTAGTTCAGAGTATGTGTGCAGAAACTGTACGTATTATCATCTTTAAGATAGAGCTGAAACAAATAACGTTAAAAAATGCTATTATTTCGAGGTTTATTGTATGATGAGTGACACCCCTTTGTTAATTATTTTTATTATTTTTATCATTTGTCGTGGTAGTGGCCATAGTTACACGTATCCTGTGAAAATTTCAATTGTCTACCTATTACGGTTGAAGCTGTAGACCCCTGTGACAGACAGACAGACAGCGGAGGCTTAGTAATAGGGTCCCGTTTGGCACCCTTCGGGTACGGAACCCTAAAAAAGATAATCACAGTTCATTAAAGGATTACAGGTATATCACAATATTATAGTTTCGTGATCTGAATTGATATCGCGACTTAGTTTGTACGGACAAACTGAACTGAAAACTGAAAAAACAGCTGTCACATAACTTTTTTTTTCGATGCAGTGAATTTTTTTCTATCACGTTTTGGGCTTTGCTTTATTCTTGGAAAAGGCCTCCTTTAAACAAGGTTTTTTTAAGCCCTATCTTGTTTAGTTTGGGAGTATTGTTCCACGTTTGGATTGGGAATGAGGTGCGATCGTCAACTTTACGCGAATGTATGAAATGACAGTTAACAAAGGTATGATGTGCAGAAAAAGCGTAAAAACTTTTTTAGTACTGCGAAATTTTTTTATATGTGAAGAAAATGTAACATTTTATCAACATAACATTTCGTAGAATTAAATAAAATGATATTCTTAAAAAAAATTGTTGGCTCGCCATTTGATTTCATGATCAATCACTCATACGTTCATCAACTTCATCAACAATGCCAAGTAGTGACAGATGTGTCAAATAAAATTTAAGGTTTTAATTTATAAAATAGTTGAAAATAGATTCAGAAAACAGTTCAGACAACTAAATCAGCGATCATTAAATTTTTTGGAGAAGCAATATTACTATCAATAAACTTTTATAAACATCAATAAGTACGTAAAATGCAAAAATTTGGTAATTATTTTACTTGATGGTCTTAAGTACCTAAGTAATCAATTCATTTGTACTATTATGCAAACGGTACTTTTGAATCCCAATCCAATCGTGGAACAATAATACTATGGTTTTAAAATCTCATGTCTTACTACCTATGCCACCTTATTTGAGTAATTTAAAAACGATTAAAATGGCGATAGCACAAATCATACCCTTTTAATATTTGGCCAAGGTCACTATGTAATTTGTTAGTAGTAACTTTATCTGCAGTCTGACACTAATCCCGGGACTCTCGAATACATTTTTAAGAGAAAAAAACCTCTTCGTTTCTTTTTGAAAGGTGACTTAAAACCTTATCAACTTATCACACAGAACCACGTCTCTTGTACGGGCTTAGAGGCACGGCAATTTACACCTCTAAGGACGTCGGAGAAAGAAGCCTTTTAACTTGATTGACGGGTTATTTCTTTTGTCAAACACACCCTGTGTAAACTGACTGGAATTGACTTTGAAGCGCGATAATGAATTGGTGGAATTTCAACTCGCTTTTTCGGGTATTCAGGGCGAAAAACAAGGTTTATTTTCGTTCATTTTTAAACTTTCTGTTTGAATTCTAGAAAAACGTCAGAAACATTACACGCATTTATTTAGAAATGATAAATGAGGTTTCTTTTATGTACACAAATTGATACTGAACACTGAAGAAGAGAGTCCTAGAAAACTTAATTATTTTTAAGCCAAATCGCTTAGGTTTCTTTTATTCATTCATAGTTCATTCGAGTACATTTCTCGAATTCGTTTTCACAATTCCAGGAAAAGAATCACAAATTTGCCTAAAATTCAGATTTCTCGGATGTAATTCAAACGAAACCATTTCAAACTAAATTCATTCAACATTTTTAGTTTTTAGTTATTCATTATTGTTACGTCCTTTTAAGTAAACCAAGTCATATAGCGAAAGCGGGCTGCCAACTAACTATCCACTATCAGCCTTCGCCCACTGCTGGACATAGGCCGTTCCAAGATTTCGCCACTTTTGGCGGTCCTCCTGGAAGAAATGCCCATACTCACGCATGCTGGGCAGACGGGTTGGTGAGCGCGGTGCTGAAACCCTCGCACCAGTGACGCCGCAACCCATCACCAGTCTGTTTTTTATAAGGCCCGGCAATTTGGGATACATATGTCGCAATAAGATAGTTATATCCGTGATATAATTATATCCCTAGATGCAATCTAGTTAAATTATTATATACATAATACCCGTAACATAATACACTGTTCTCTATTGGTCGATGGCATTGGTGGCAAGCCTTTAGTGCAGAAGAGAGCCGAAATCAGTTAGATAGAACCCGTTTGCCATACAACAAAAATAGGTTGCGACGACGAGCGAAGCGAGGAGGAGCTGTTAGTTGTACATGTTATTACGTTTAGAAGCCGAGCGAAGCGGAGCGGAGCGAGGCGACCTCCGAAGTTTTGTATGACACTAACTAGTCGAAACGTGTTCTAACTGATTTTGGGTCTGAGCTGTAATATGTATGTATAACTATTTAACTAGATTAGTTTAGTACGATACTTATATCACTAGATTGCATCTAGGGATATAATTATATCACGGATATAATTATCTTACTGTGACATATACAGGCTGTCTCATTTAAATCGGTCAGTATGGGAAAGTCTGAAACTATAAGACATACGAAGATCTGTTCTTAGGAACCATGGTGTAATTACTTCCATCTTAAACAGATCAATTGAAACCGGAATCTTTCCTGATTCTTGGAAAGAAGCTCTCGTGGTACCCCTTCCTAAAACCAATAATCCATCCGAGTTAAAAGATCTACGTCCGATCAGTAAATTACCAATCTTATCTAAGGTCTTAGAAAAAATTGTATGTATGCAGCTCACTGAATACTTACATGCTAACAATATTTTACCTCAAAGGCAATCAGGATTTCGCAAAGCCAGAAGTACTAGCACAGCTCTTTTGGATGTTTTTGACGACATACTTGCAGGGAGGGATGCTGGCGAGGGTGCAATTCTGGTTTTATTGGATTATTCACGCGCCTTTGACACCATTAACTCAACATTACTAATGGCAAAGCTAGTTTACTATGGATTTGATAGCCCCACACTTAAATGGTTTTCTAGTTATATGACCGGTCGATCACAAAGAGTTGAAATCAATTGTGATGGAAAACTACAACAATCTAACACTGTTTCCGTTACAAAAGGAGTCCCACAAGGATCGATATTGGGCCCAATTCTTTTCATTTTGTTTACTTCAGATTTGCCTGACTGTATTTTACATAGTGGCCATCATATATATGCAGATGATGTACAAATTTACAAAACTTTCAAACCCATAGAAACCGAAACCGCTGTAAATGAAATCAATAAAGACCTTGAACAAATCGCTATTTGGTCGAAAAACAATAGTCTCTTCATAAATCCAAGCAAATCTAAATTTATAGTGCTGGGCACAAAGTTGCAGGTGCAAACTATAAATATGTATAAGCCGGAAGTTAAAATATGTAATAATGATATTGAGCAAGTAACTGAGGTCAGAAATTTAGGTGTATTAATGGACTCTAATCTTAAGTTTGAAAAACATGTGGTAAATACTGTCCGGAATTGCTATTATAGGCTTAGTGTTTTGTATCCTATACGACAGTTTTTGAGCGTTGAAAGTCGGATACAACTGTGCGAAACTCTCATTTTGTCGAAATTAAATTATGCAGACTGTGTTATGGATGGTTGTATGTTAGTGCGCACTAAGAAGCTCATACAGCGTTTACAAAATTCATGTGTGCGATTTTGTTTTCCGATACCACGTAGAGCACATATAACGCCATACCTTAATAGCAATAGTTTAATGAACATGGACTCTCGACGTAACCTCCACTTTTCTGTATTATTGTTTGGCGTCATTAAGCATAAAAATCCGCAGTACCTGTATAATAAACTAAAATTTTCTGATAGGCCACGATTCTCTGATCGCCTTAAATGTCCAACTCACAAAACTGCTGCTTTCAGAGGGAGTTTTCGTTATCGTGCGACTAAGTGCTGGAATAACATACCACCTCCTTTAAAGAGTTCTGTTTCTGTTAATTCTTTTAAGATACACTATAAACATTATCTTCTTAATTTCCAGAAAATGCTCTCATAATTAAATATTACTTACTCGCATATCAGCTAGGTACACCAGCCAAACATCCAGATTTACCTTCTTCTTCTTCTTTACGATATCGTAGCAATATTTAATTAATTATTTAATTAGTATATTGAAATAGTAGCGGTTGTATTTGAAAATTGTTGTTGTTGGGGATTTGTTGTTGTTTGTAATTTACTGTAATTTGTTATTTGTAATTTACTGTTTCTTGTTTGTCTTTTGTTTCTTATTTTTATGTAGCACTCTGAACTCTGAACTTCAAATGTGTTTCCTGTATAATTTAGAATTTTAATTTTAAGTTTTACTAACAATTTATATAACTAAGATAATATGTAGGCATCCACTGAAAATCAGCGTCATGGCACATGTTATGCTTATGACACATGCTGAGTGGAGACCTATTTGGTATCCTTATTAGTTCCTAGTTATAAGATGTATACAAAAATGTAAATATACCAAATAAAGTTGTTCTATTCTATTCTATTCTATTTTATGTCATCGATTTTAATAACAAGAAAAACTGCATTCATACATTAAAAAAAACATGTTCTCAGTTCGGGAATCGAAACCGGTTGTTTTGAAAAAAATAAACTTACACTATTTCTATTTAGATATCGATTGTGTAGGTCTTAAGCAGTAAATGGCTCTATGAAACATGATGTCTCAAATGAACAAAATGCATTGTTTTCACGTACTTTAATTTATTAAATTATTATCACTGCGGTATAGAAAATCAGAAATGTAAATCTGGACGTGTGGAGCTCTGAACCGGGAGCTTTACTTTAATTTAATTTAGTAGGTGTTCGAAGTGACCACCGTTTTTTTTTCAATACAATATTCAACACGTTTAGGTAACAATCTTACAATTGCATTTTGCATCTTCACGTGGTGAATTTGCGTTAAAATTGACTCTATGGCTGCTTTTAGGTCTTCGACGGTGTCATAGCTTGTTTTGTGCACTTCATCCTTACGTTAACGTAACCCCACAAGAAATAGTCAAATAGTCAATATGCCATGATATGTAAAGCTCTGTATGTAACAAGTTGCGACACCAGCAAAGAGGTGCAAACAACCATAGAGACAATTTCACATGCCTGAACTTGTTGAATATTGTAACGGTGGTCACTTCGACCACCTACTAAAATAAATTAAAGTATGTGAAAACAATGCATTTTGTTCATTTGAGACATCATGTTTCATTGAGCCATTTACTGCTTAAGACCTACACAATCAATATCTAAATAGAAATAGTGTAAGTTTATTTTTTTCAAAACAACCGGGTTCGATTCCCGAGCTGAATACAGGTTTTTTTTTAATGTATGAATGCAGTTTTTCTTGTTATTAAAATCGATGACATGGTTCCTTAGAACAGATCTTCGTATGTCTTATTATAGTTTCCAATTTTCCCATACTGACCGATTTAAATGGGACACTCTGTATACTGCCATCAATCGGTCCCAGGCAATGGTAGGCCTGGCCACTTGGTTGTGCCTGTTTGAGAGCTGTCCTGTAACTCTTCCCCGAACAACTTCGGGAGGATTTGCAAATAGGATGTTGGTACCTCCACAGTCAAGCCCGGCACCAGCTCTACCACCTAATTACTATAGAAGTTAGTTAAAAGCACCTGGAATAGAAGAGCTTGATTAACTGAATTTATGGATTTGTTAGAAACGAAAGTAGTATGTCAGGGTCGTATCAGAGTAAGACCGTCTATGTGTGACAGGCGTAAAGCCTAGTTTACACGGCTAGAGTGGGCGGTAGAGTACCAGGGATAAAAGGTACTAATAACATTACTAGCTTAGTGTAAACAGTTACAGAATAGTACTAAAGATAGTATCTGGGAGAGTAGAGTAGATAACGCATGTGGTAAAGTAGACTCTACTCTACTTCAGGCTTTGAGTCAAAATTGTCAAGCACCAAATGGTTGAAGTAAATTCAAAAGAATTTCAAAATTAGCTCACGCCATCCTTAAACCCATTTTGAAATCTTTGGGATCTTCTATTGCTAATTCTCTAAGTAGATTAGCAGATGCTCCTTTCTCCTCTCTTCTTTTGATCCAATCTCTAACCCATATTATTTTTGCCTTTGCTATTTCTTCTTCTAGAACTTCTGTAAATGAATTAACAATAAGGTGGTTAGATGAAATAAACATCGTCTCAAACGGTGACGACATCGAACAGCATCCATCGTTTATTTTTGTTACTTACCTGTTTCACAGCTCATACTGTTTGGTATTAATGTATAGGGCTACTAGACAACAGTCAGTAGAGTAGAGTAGTCGGATAAATAGTACGCTAGTTACTCAACTTCTTACTAGCCTAAATGTAAGTACTTGTAGTTATGTAAACCAGTCATTAGTATGTAACCTTAAAACTCAAGAGAGCATTTCACAAGTCGAACTTGTCCCTACTGGGAATCGATACCACGACTATTCTATTGTATACTAAATGACCAAATTAATAAGATTCATATGCTTATGAACAGTCGCTTTTATGGCTACTATATAAGACTCCTTGTAGGTTTCTAAATGTGGTGGTTCCTTGGGAGCTAGTTCTGAAATCATATTGTTAAAGTTCCAGCATCTTGGGGCGCACCGTCGGGAGATGGCTCTGTGGTTTAGAGCGATATTGATACTTATGTCTCTTTGGATAAAGATGATAATGTAACAAGAAATGTTAAGTCTCAAGAAATTGTCCATTATGACATTGCGTAGGTTTTGATCTTCTGATATAGTAAGCTTTATCCTTTATCTAAACTCGGCAAAGTACAACGTATTACTGGTGAATTCATTACATAAAAACCGGTCAGTAGTGCGAGTAGGACATACTGATAAAAACACAAACTTATGCCACGAGCAGTTATTAACGACGACATTAACTTTACCCTTACGATGTATTAAGCTCTATATTTTTATTTTATATGGGGTTTTTTCTTGCGCGTATGCTATAGGAAGTTTCCATCGAAATGGAAGTACCCTATAAGCTTTCATGGTGAGCTAATTTGTGTGAATGTATAGGTATACAGGGTGTTAATCATGACGTGCACATTAAATTTAACCACATGCTCTACTAATCATCCTGAACCACTTCCATAGAAAACTTTTGATAAAACGCGAAAAAAATAAAAAGTTCCCATATAAAATGACAAAGTGTTAAAAATTTGTATGGGGAAGTGAATTTTTATTTCGCGTTTTATCAACATGTTTTTTATGGAAGTGGTTCAAGATGATCAGTAGAGCATGTGGTTTAATTTAACGAGCACGTCATGATTAGACCCTGGATATGAATTTATATGGTAAGCATTATATTTATTTATGGTCTATTTAGTTTATTTATCAACTACTAGCTTTTGCCCGCGGCTCCGTAAATATATAGTAATAAAGACCAATCAAGTAAGCCCAAATTCGAAGGGTCTGCTGTTGTCCGTTGAGGAGATCCCGTACCCACCTTCCAGTCCCATCAGCAGACCTTGTTCACCATGTTTTACCAAAGTGCTAATATATACCAATCAAATAAGCCCAAACTCGAAGGGTCGACTGTTGTCCGTTGAGGAGATCCCGTACTCATTTTCAAGTCCCATAATCAGACCCTGGTCACCATGTTTTACCAAAGTGCCAAGAAGTTTGTCAGAATCATTGTAAATGGAAATCTGTAGTCAGATTAAACCGATACAGTTTTCTCGTATGGGACAAAATCAATACATAAACCTGGCTGTAATAACTTTTTCAAGCTAAATATTAGCAAGAGGTGTGTCCGGATCGTTGTAGATGTAAATCTGTAGTCTGACTAAACTGATATAGTTTTCCCGTTACTATATATAGGTACCATAGTATTGAATGTATCTATTCTTGAACCTGGCTGTAGACACTTTTTCAAGGTTAACATTAATTAGCAAGAGGTGTGTCCGGGTCGTTGTAGAGGGAAATCTTTAGTCAGAATAAACTGATACAGTTTCCTCGTATGGTAAAACAACCGGTTTTGTCACGCATAACTAACCGTTTGGTCAAGGCACGCCGATAAAGCAGCTAAGCAGCGTTTTTTCTCCCGACATGGTTCACAAATATTGAATTATCAAATTGAAAACTTAATTTTATTAAAATAAAATATCGCCTATGTTACTCAACAATAGTGTCGGTTTATACTAAATAAAGAATTTATAGAATCGGTCCAGTAGTTTCAAAGTTTACCTCAAACATACAAACAAACAAACAAACAAATCTTTCCTCTTTATATAATAGTGTAGATGCACATTTTTATATTATATTATATTTTCCGTATTATATTATTGTTTCATCATATAATGTTGATGGTTGTGATTGTGGGCACTTGGTGGAACATGGCATCATGGTTAAATGGCATCATCCTGTGGACAAGTACAAGTGTCTTATTTAACAAGATGTCATCATATAATATTGTTATTATAAAGATAAGAATTGGCCTGTGAAACGTATACTTTAGTATCTATTTTACAAAATAAATAATTTGATTTGATTTCATGAAATTTATTACGAAAAGGACAATAGCTTTTTTTGGCGTTGAGTTAGAAGACCGATTTTTCAACAGCACTATGGAGCAGCTGTAGACTTCTGTAGGAGGTATAGTTTTTATGTTGTACGTCATTTTAACGTATGATTTGGTTGTATAGCTACACAAATATGACTGGTCTTCTAAGGTTAAGAAACAAAGATTGCAAAACTAAATATTTACTATCATTGTCTGTGTCTAACGTCAAAATTTCACTTAATTGTTAACTTAAGGGGGGGTTATACCGATTTCGTCTCTTTTCAAATTAATTTTAAGCCAATAAATAGCAAAGGTGAAATTTTGTAAAAAATATATGTTATATTTCACTCTTTGATCTTGATATTTCGGCCGTTAGAAACACGATTACTTACATTTTCCTCGAACCATTTAAATCGTCAAGATGGGTCTGAACTATGATCTAATGATCATTTTATTTGAGCTATGTAAAGTTATGAACAATAAAACTTATACTAAAATAAACGTCTTAAAAAATGTTATATAAAACGGCCGCTATATGAAAAACACATCCCTCTAATTCCAAAATAATGAATAAAACACCTTGAAACCGCAAATTTTCTAAGCGGCGCGCTTCTGCTGAGCAGGATGACCATGTGTAAAACGAGAGCGTTGGAGCAGGACAGATTTCGCCGGATAACCTTGCCTTAAATAAAAAAACTAAAAAAGTTTCATTCCACAAAATTTCCACCTTTTACTCAAACTCTATCTCTGTCGACGTTGGATACAAGATACATTGTGGTAACGATTTCAATTCCCATATTGCTAATACGCTCCAAATTCCACCTTAGATCGGTAAAATACATTAAAACTTTCGCACACCACTGTACGCACAGGGACACAGAACTACAATCATTGGTTCCACTATCGGAAAGTTTAATCCTTTTTGTTGGCGACTTTACGCTGAGCACTCTGCAATGGAGACCAAACTTTGTTCAAACATGAACCCTATGTCAGGGGTATAAAGTCGTCGTGTAAGATTATTAGGAAAGAGACGGTTGAGTGAAAACTTGTGCAAAACCGTGCTCTCTGAGGTATTGGAGGGTAGATAACAGTTTAATATGGTGAATTTAATTAACTTTTGAACACATTGGGTTTCTATTCATTCAAAATGCAATTCGTTTTTGATTTTAGGAGTTTCATTTCCCGAAAGAGGCATGAATTCACGTGTTTTTTGCGACGTGAAAGATTCATCACAATATTTTGGCTCACCGGCCAGTCAATGAACTAAATTATGTAGTTTTTTGAGGCTTAAGTATAGTACGATCAGGCTCTGAAACTCACTACCATACACTATTCGCGATATCACAACTATCAGAATAATAAAAAGGAAAATTATAGAGCACTTTCAATAATTATTTACTTCCATTCATTGAGGTATATGTAGGTATTATATATTTGTTTTATTTATTTATATACAGGATGACTTTTAACCTAACCCTGATAATTTAGTATTTTGTAGAAGAAAACAAACTGGTTTTGTTAAAACCATTCAAAATCATATTCATAATTATTTTTTAAAGTTGGATCACTTTGAAGATTTTTGTAAAATCCAAAGCAATCACGGTCACCCAATGAGATAAGATAATTAGATCGCGCGAAGTTATTTTTATCATTGAGCCTGCTATTTTGGACTATTTTCAACTTTTTCCTTAAAGGAATGAATGACTAGGATAAACATAAATTTTATTTCCAAGTAGCATTTTCAAATAATATTTTGACTTTTAATGTTAATTGGTTTTACATTTAAAATGTGTTCTACTAACTTTCTTAATAACCTCTAAAATTATCGGGGTTTGTTTGAAAGTCATTCGGTATATTTTTTATCTAGGTATTTATATTGTTTTTAAAGGTATTTGTTCACTTTAATAAATTGTCGTATGTTTTCAAGCAGCTTAAGTTATCTTTGCTTAAGTTTCTTTTTTTTGTTTGTGAGATTTGGTTTTTATTTCGTGTGCACATTTGTGATTCCTATACCATGTTAATTGCTTCTATAACCAAGGGTTTGCTGGTAGTAATCTACCAGATCGCCTATTTGCATAGACTTTAAGATTAAAATTTAATTATAAATTTTGTGTGTGCAATAAAGAATTTGAATATGAATAAGAATATACTTTTACGAACTTATTGGCGCAGCTTTTTCATACGATTAGGAGTCTATCTTTGTTTATAGGTATATGTCACAGGATAATCAGAAAAAACTGACCAACGCGAAATTCTAAGGATCATTGCAAAGGTTTGGAAAATTGGAAACTAGAAAAGAACTTCGTTGCCATTCTAGCGTGACTTGGTTACTTTTCAACAGAAAGTCAAAATATGTGCGACGACGAGCGAAGCAAAGTGGAGCGAGGTGGAACGTGTTAGGGTTACACACTAGTCGCGTGCATTGAACTGTTTGCTGGAAATGCAATGAGAAGATCAAGGTTGACCATACAAAATATGAAAAAATTTAAATGTCACTTTGAAAAACTAGAGTACATGATTTCGTAGATTTCTTTTTTATTCAAATTGGTTTTAATTTTTTTCGTGTTAATTTTATCGTCAAATATGCTTTTCCATCAAAAAGTTAAATGCACGCCATTGTTACACATATAACAAATTAAGCCGAAAAATTACGACTTAATTAGATCTGAGGGTTTACATATGTACAAATTTGGGGGGCTGAGTGAAGCGGAGTGAAGTGAGGCGATTCCTTCAGTTCTCAACAGATAGATTCCGTTTATCCGGAACTTTACAAAAACTCCTAGCATTTTCGTGATGATCAGTTGTTTCTTAATATCTATACATAATCACAATATGAATACCTGAGGGGGAGTCAGAGGTGTTTCCGAATGTGAAGTGTCACAGGCTACACTTGTAAATCTACTTTTTACGATTATTTCGTCATACTGTGCCTTTCGGAGCTCGTAGACCGAAGATTAATGTGCCCTTACATGAATCTTAGACCTCTAAATTAGAGGTTGAGACGTTCGAACCACTAGACCGTTGTTAATCTCTAAAATAATCCAGGTATATAAATATCAAAACCAATCATACGTAAACTCAACGCATCATAATTATAACATCACAATTGTGACGGGAGGATTTTAACGAAGTATCATGTTAATAACGTTACATTACACCATAAAGATTAACGTTGCGTTTCATTACTCTGAACAAATGTGCTGTCGTTAAAGATGGCGCCCCATTATAAAGATTCAAATCGGTAAGATGGATCGAAGCGATGACTGCGGTCTATTTTTTTTAAATCGTTTTAGCGAAAATGAGTATGAGGGTTAATAGTAACAAAAACTTTTCCAAAAACACCTACTGTTTGACATACTGAAGAACAACTGTCTACAAAACTTTTGCATTTTTAACAACGAAGCGTTAGGTACTGAATAATCATAAACACTACGGATCTATTAAAATATAACACACTAAACTCGATTTTTTTAGTTTTAGTGATGTCAAAACTTATATTTTCCAAAGTAATATAGCTTCTGTTGTTAAAACTAAAGAATTAAGTATTTTGGAATGAAGACAATTTAGTTTTTACAGCACTAAAACTAAAATTAAAGCCTTCAGAATCGATCAGATTCAATTAAATTTTATTAACATCTGAACCAGTGCTTTGAACACAATGTGTGATTTAAGAACATTGGAGCGAGCAAAGAACCCTGATGTAGGCACGCTTTTTAGTTTTGTTGAATATAAAAATTTTGGCCATGAAGCAATATTGATGTTTTGATTTTTTTATCTCTAGATGTCAAATGGCAATAAACTTGGCAAGATAATTAAATTCTAGTAAAACATTCTTGAAGTTCTTACGATCAACATTGTCAAAGGCGCCAGTTATATTAAGTATTCCTCTCAAGAATGACCCACTTTATTACACTATTGTTCGCCTATAAAGACTGTCTGTCCATTTATTATTAGAATATAAATAGGAGGAAGGGTCACTAATGAAAAGCTACGCCCTTCTCTTTCCATTTCAGTGTCTGGAGTTTGTCTGAAATTAAATTGCTAGGGCAATTCATGCTTCATTTCAATCCAATTTAAAAGATATTTTGCAACAATTCGATGGGTAATATATTTTCGGCTGTTTTAATTGAACACGTATCAGATTTAACGAGATAGATGCTAGACGTGAAATTTACTACAATTTAACAACGAAAACTCGCCCTTCCGATTAGCTTAATTAATGGATAATCAGTTGTCGAAATTTCGTGTTCTTAGTTTAGCTATAGCACTGACATTTTGCGTCAAGTAAAACTGAACTCTATGACGTTTAAATATTATTTTCAATACAAGGTGCTCATAAATACCTATTTTATTTGCTTCAAAACTGTTGTCAAGGTCAACTTTACCACCCTGGTGTTTTATTTTTATTTATTTAAATTTATTGAAAAAAAGTTGCCAGTCTTTTCTTGTGTAGACTTGACAGATATGACGGAAATGAGCTACGAACGTGAGAGAAATTTCAGCCTATACTGCCTGCTCCGGCACCTTATAGCTTTTTTTGCCGGATCTGGCAATCTATAGCTTAGATTGCCGGCTCCGGCTGCGAAGGCACCGACTAAAGTACAACATATAAAAAGTAAGCATTGGCCTGCGTAGATAAGTAAAAACCTAATTTATTACACTGAACTGTAATAGGATTACGTCAAAATTCAATAACATCTATTTAATTATCGGTGTGTGAACTGTGACTTGTATTTCACAGTTCACACTCTGGAACAGCTCTGACACCCCCTCGGGGATTCATGTCCTGACGATATGTGTTGTTGTTCTATTTAATAATACGTTCTGGAAAATATTGCAAGTCTGATGGAATGATAATGAAAAACACAAAAATAACTAACACTTGCGGTTTATTTGTACCACATAACATTATCAAGTAAAACTAAGTACTCAACTTTCGTGCCTCCCCGCATCAACGACAATCACTCTAAAAAACAATTCCCCTGCTTGTACACAATGTTTTCTTTTTAGTAGCTTCTATTCACCATTACACCTCAGTCGCCATCTTGCCTCCCGCCAAATCAGATCATCTTACATTTTTACTCAACTACATTGTGACTAACAATTGCATATATCAATCATAAATGTCTTTAAATAATAACTAACAACAAACAGAAATCTTCAAATTAGAATAAACAATTTGGAATTTGATCAAATCATCCTGTCAAACGCATCAAACTAAAAGCAGCTTATTTCCGTTAAGTTGGCAACTTGTGTGCAAAGAAAAAGAATACCCGCCTAAAGTTCATTCTTTTTTATTTCTTTAATTACGTTTCATTTATTTACTCACACCATGCCTTGAAAAACGTAGTACATTACACGTGGGTAAGGCCAATTCATAAAGTTTAAAACAAAATCGTCCTCGTAATCTATTGCATCCTTACCGCACCTATTAGGTTACCGCAATTATTCTATTCTATTTCGTAAACGCCTCACTCTACAGCAGTTCCAAATTCGAACTTATATTATTACATAGCTTTTGCCCGTGGCTCCGCCCGCGTTATATTCGGTTTAACCACATGCTTTTTTCCGGAATAAAAAGTAGCCTATGTGTTAAGTTAGGGTATAAGCTATATCAATTCTAAATTTCATCCAAATCCGTTTAGCCGTTTCAGCGTGAAAGAGTAACAAACATACACACATACACACACACACACACACACACACACACACACACACACACACGACAACAAAAGCTGGAAGAACACAAAAAAGCAAAGGTACGGAGGTTTGTATTAATTAATTCCGTCCATAAAAAACTTATATATATTTTAATGTCGGTTCTTTAGTAGAATTTTTTGTACTATCACCAGTTTTAGTTTCCAAAACCACTTAAACTTGGCAGTTTATATTACAGAATGAAGCCTCCAATCTTTTTTTTTCCTTTTCGAGATCCATCGGAAAAGCTTTTCCTTTTCGTAAATTATAAATTTCGATACCCATCTCAAAAATGAACCCCTATTTGAGATCAGTAAACAAGACCGAAGAAACCAAAAAAAGAGAGCAAAGTGAAAGTGCTTCATTGAAAATATAAAGTTAGTAAATGTCTGTAAATATAATAGAATAGAATATTTATTTATTCAAGCTACAAAGACTCACTTTGTTAGTAAAAAACTCAAGAATATGTAAGTAAGTAAATATAATAAAACAAAAAATAAAAACTAATATATGAAATTGGGAACGTGCTGTGACGGTCACTTCCGCGCCACTTCACCTGAAATCTCGCAGCAATGACTCAAATGTATGGGCAGTCCAGTCTACTTGCGATAAAACTCAGGATGTGTTGGTGCTGTCCCGCACCCTGCGCACCAGGGAAACGCCTCCTTTGCGCATTGTTGCACATACATATATATTGTTGCCTAACTTTACATTGGTGGTTTCTATCATCTACTGAACCTCCCATAAAAATTACAGCGATTGAAACAATTTCACATAGTATAATGTATGTTTAAATAGAAATCTCATACTAAAAAGGTTTCCATTTGTTGGAGGAACTTGAGAAAAAATCCGTGAAATATTTCTTGAATCTTAATTGGGGCTATTTCTCGAGATTCAGTGCCGGGAAGTTTTATAAAATCGTTTCTGATAGCGTCTTAGGGGTCCTTAGATAAAATTAAAGGTCGCAGCGGAGGGTTCCCCGGGGTATCTGTTACAGTTTGTTACAACTTTTGAAGCTGAAGAAGATATCGAAGGTACGTGATTGTGGAAAAGTTATCAAACATTATAATTATATGATTTATTGCGGACTCCATCACTTTGGAAACTCTTAATATTTACTTTACTAGCAAAATTTATTCTTGCGATTGATGTTCTGAATTTGAAAACTGACAATAAAATGACAATGCTGTCTCTTACAAACCTGAAAAAATTGTGTCTTATTAAAAGAAATAATTTAATTGTTAATTAAATAGCAAAACAAACAGACTTTTTATAGTAGTTTATGAAACTGGTACATAAAGAGGTTATTATAAGACGAGTGTGGGTTTAAAACACGAGCTGTAGCCGAGTTTTTTAATAGTATTACACGAGTCTTTTAATACCTAGTTATGTATAGTTTCATATACTACTTCATCTTTACTCATGACTACTAACCTGTTTTCATAACCTTGGTCAATTTTTCGTCAGCCATTTTTAATTTTTCTTGTGAAAACTTGATATAAATGTGTTCGTATTTTCCGTCGTCGTTATTTCCAGAATGTCAGGTGGAGTCAAATTATCATCAACATCACTGCTGTCAGTAATTTTAGCGCAACATTAACTGCGTTGACAATTTGGCAATGCGTTCGTAGGGTGCTTTCAGTCTGACCGTCGGGCGACACCCACCTCACATGCCTTGACACTTTCCTGCTGTCTGTGGTGGGTGGGGGTTATTCAACGATCAAACTAAACGCAGCCTACGAACGCATCAAACTGAACTGAGGTTATTTTGCAAGTCTATTGGTACACAAGGAAACATTGCCAACATTTAAAAATAAAATAAAGCACTAGTGCGGTAAAAATTACTTTGTTAACGGTTTTGATGCATATAAAATTAGTCTTTACCAGCAAAATTGTAAAAATGATTTCAGTGCGGAACTTTTTTTAAAAACTATTGTCCGTCTTTTTTTGCTGATAGATGGCTGGAATAAAAATTGATTTATGTATGTGATTGTTATTCAAGAATAATGAAAAGTATGATTAGCTTCCGATCGGTGAGAAACAGACACCGCCATCCATTGTACAAACCTTCTGTATGAAACTTGTAGCACAGAGATAATATGAATCAGTACCTACGTAAACTTCAAGGAAACGCCCTGAGTCGATACACACACACAGACGCGTGCTTTTACACGCCGTCTCGGTGATTGTCGCGGAACGTTAGCGTCGGATGGCAGTCGCGAGCGCCGAACGTGTCGTAAGTTTTTTTTTTTATTTCGCCCGATGCAGCCCTAACTCGCCAATAATCGGGCATAGCGTAGGTAATTTATCTCGAGAATACCGCGGAGTTTCCCTACTGTTTATATATCTACTGTGCTTCCATCCATCCATCCATCAGCCTGTTTCATCCACTGCTGGACATAGGCCTTTAATAAGGATTGCGTCACTCTTGGCGGTCCTGCTGGAAGAATTGCCCATACTCACACACGCTGGGCAGGCGGGTTGGTAAGCGCGGTGCCAAAACCCTTGCACCAGTGACGCCGCTGCCCGTCACCAGTCTGTTTTATATAACGGCCGGCAATTGGGGATGGATATACCGCCATCCATCGGTACCAGGCAATAGTGGGCCGCCTGGTTTTTTTGCCTGAGAGCTGTTCTCTTACTCTCCCCCGAATAGCTTCGGGAGGATTTGCGAGTAAGATGGTGGTACCTCTACAGTCGAGCCCGGTATTAGCTTTACCAGCTACTGTGCTTGTAGGGATTAAAATAACTGACCTTTAGTACTGCTCTTTGAGCATATTCCAGTTTAATGAGGCAGAGCCACCCCAAGAAGCATGCAGTCAGGGTTGGAAAAAAACAGTGTTTTTTAAAAAGATCAAAAATCAAAAAAATTTAAAAAAACACGTTTAAAACAAATATTTACTGGTTTTTTTTCTGCGGCTGTTTTAAACATGATTTACACATATTTTGGTTATCGTATCATGACAATTGTAATGTATAATTGATTAAAAAGCGTTTTTTAATTGTAATCATAATCTAATCATTTATTGAGTGAAAAATAATAAGTGCTTTCCCAATAAACACGAAACGTAGCAATGATGCAGCTATGAGCAAGCACAAATAACAAAAGTAAGAATAAAATCAGTAATTAAATCTAAAAAGAAAAACAATCGGCTGGTAATAAAGTTGAAAAATTTGTTTTAAAAAGTGTTGTAAACACGGGTGTTTTAAACACTGTTTAAAATACTTGTTTAAAACTTTTGTTTTAAACAATGCCCACCCTGCATGCAGTAGATTAAGAGAGACTGAGCCGGTGCTAAGTAGACCCTTTTTATCAGGGTTCCGTACCCAAAGACTGCCAAACGGGACCCTTTTACCAAGTCTCCGCCGTCTGTCTGTCTGTCTGTACGTCCGTCACAGGGGTCTACAGCTTCAATCGGTAGAAATTTTAAATTTTCACAGAATACGTGCAACTATGGTCTCTAATAACGATACTAAAAAAAAAACAAATTGAACGGGGGTTGATTATACGATACAAGAAACCTCGAAAAAATTGCATAATTTAAACGGTATTGCTTTTGGCCATTGACGTACTACCAAATGGACATCGGGTCTGTGCTCAAAAGTGTCCGAACCAAAAGAGAGTCAAAACCATTGAAAATTAAAAAAGAGTGTCAATCACACGTCAATAAACATTGAGCCGTGCAGCAATGACATACGATTCAAATTAAAATGGTTTGTTTCTTAATATTTTGACACTTCACTAAAGAAACTTTTTTGGTAAATTTTATACTAGATCTTTTTTATACTAGTCCATGGTTTTTAATGTCAATGGTTTTGGCTCTTACTTAAAGATGGTAGCACATACAAGTTTTAATTTAGTCCAATTGTAGGAAATACTCAAAAGGAAAATAATAAATAATAAAAAGTAAGTTACTGTACGCAGGCGGCGACAAAAAAAAAATCTTCACTTATAAAAAATTGTCGGGCACTACTATTTTAGCAACTTTTTTGTTGTTGCTATGGCATCTATATTGTTGATATGACTGTATGTTTTTGGAATCCGCACCCGTATTACGTGGTGGTACGGAACCTTTTGTGCGCAAGTCCGACTCGCACTTGACCAATTACTAAATCAAAATTTGCAACATATCGAAGGTTTTTGAATACATATGGGGCTATAATTTATGCAGCCAAATTCTCACTGAAGCCTCGGTAAGTGCTCAGTAACAAGGTTCGATTACCTTTTTTGTGAAATTCATAAATTATTCTTTTCGTGTTCCTTACAAACGCAAGCCCAGCCCCGAGTCAATTACCAAGGAATGTCAAGATTTTATTTTCCGAAATTAGCAAAAAGTGATATCGATCCGTGTTACTGATCACTTATCAAGCCCCCAGTATGAGTTTGGCTGCATAAATTAAAGTCACCATGCATACATTTTCTGACTATACTGGTAATTTGGTCTATATAATATTCAAAAGAGAGATGGTCATGACTAACAACTCCTAGATATTTTATTGTAGTCGTTAGGTTGCCACACTGTAAACTATGATACTAAGTGTAAAGGCGACGTTTTGGGTGGATGACACCTTTCCCCCGTTCCTCTTTGTATCCGCTATTGGATAAAACGCTTTTCGTAAGACGTTTTCATGCTTGTCACCTTTTTCTTTTATTTAGACACAAGTGTGACCTTTTTAAAGTAGTATGAATAAACAGCGTACACAAAGAAAAGTGGTCCAACAAAGACTTCTTTGACCCAGACGTTTTTCTACGTCTTCGTGGAAATTAAAAAATATATCTTTCTTTTGTGTAGTTTTGGTTATAGAGCATAATGGCCCTTATTTGGTGATACTTAGAGATTCAATCTCAATGAAATGTTAAAGTTAGGAGTTTAATAAAAAATATATTAAATTATTTTATTACGGTATTCATTTTTTTAGTAAGGTAATAAGTTTTTCGTAAAGAGTAAATAAATAAAACCTTTTTCAATTACGTTTTAACAGAGTTTAAATGAAAACGATTGAATGTAATGAATATCATAAAATGATTTTTGCCTCAAAAATATTATTGCATCTCTGTATATCATCCTCAACTATTTAAGAGCCTAGCTCTAGTTGGCTTGTTTTCTGTTTAGAACCAAATCTTTCTGTTCTTTGTAAATG
The DNA here is from genome assembly GCA_910592155.1 of Ypsolopha scabrella. NCBI lineage: Eukaryota > Metazoa > Arthropoda > Insecta > Lepidoptera > Ypsolophidae > Ypsolopha > Ypsolopha scabrella. The sequence continues at coordinate 19,748,260 of OU342983.1, forward strand.
TGACTCCTGCCTTTTGCCTTAAGAGGATGGGTCTCGTTTGCATCAATAACTGTAACTCCATGCAGAAAGATCCACAGTGCGAGAGACGAATACTAGAAAAAGTCAAAATAGTTGCCAGTCACAGACATAATTATTACTTATACGTCTGTGTTGCCAGTCTTATCTTGTGTACCATAGATAGACTTGACAGAAATGAGCTGGTTTCAGTTTGATGCGTTCGTAGAGTGCGTTCAGTTTGATGAAATGAAATGAAAACTGTTTAGATGACATTTTGAGTAGGTAGTAACTTTACGAATTGAAGATTCTGATGACACTTAATTAACCAATTTGCGCCTGATTTTTACTTTTTAATTTCTTTTGAGAATATATAGGTCAAAAAGTTTTAATGTGCGAGTTCGCAAAATGATACTGGCCACTTGCATTCTCTGTACCTACATTATTTTAAAAAAATACATAGGTAACACTAAAAGTTTCCGGAACTGGCCACTTACATAAACAATATTTAAAAATTTATTGCAACATTTGAAAATAGAACTCTTTGGCTGTAGAATGCAGTTTGTTTCATCTGACTGTCTTTTGTTTTTACCTTGTGGCGCCATTTAAAAAATTGTGTGTCTGCATCAACATGGATTTAACTCGGGAAAATTTTCGTAGTATGATTTTCTACGATTTTAAGTGTAATTTGACAGCTCAACAGAGCATCGCTCGGCTTGAAACAGCTTTTGGCAATGAAGCACCATGCAAGACGACTGTTTATAGCTGGTTTGCAGAATTCAAGCGTGGTCGTATCAATCTCAGTGACGAATCTCGCGATGGTCGGCCGTCCACCGCTGTGACCAACAAAAACATCGATGCTGTGCGCCGTATGATTGAAACAGACAGGCATGTGACCTACCATGAAATTCGCGCATCCTTAGAAATAGGCATGAGTCAAATACAATCAATCCTACACAAACATTTGGGTGTGAGAAAGCTGTGCTCGCGGTGGATCCCACACAACTTGACCGAGGCTCAAAAAACGGACCGCGTCACTTGGTGCAGTGCCATGCTTACCAGATTCAACGAAGGTGCGTCAAATTTGGTGTGGGACATAGTAACAGGTGACGAAACATGGATTTATTGCTACGATCCCAAAACAAAGCAGCAATCGAGCGTATGGGTCTTTCAAGATGAGCCGAAACCAACCAAAGTGGCGCGCGTGAAAAGTGCATCTAAGCGGATGATTGCTTCTTTTTTTAATAAAACTGGACACGTGGCTACTGTTGCTTTAGAGAATCGTCGTACCGTGAATAGTGACTGGTACACGACCATTTGTTTGCCGGAAGTTATTGACGAACTCCGTAAAAATAACCGTAAACGCCGTATCATCCTGCACCACGACAATGCTGGTTCTCACACGGCCAGACAGACAAACGACTTTTTGAAGACGAAAAATGTAGAACTCATGAGTCATCCTGCATACAGTCCCGACCTGGCACCTTGTGACTTTTTTCTGTTCCCAAAAATTAAGAACCAATTACGCGGTCAACGATTTTCATCACCAGAAGAGGCTGTCGAGGAGTATGAAAAACACGTTTCAGAGGTCACCACAGGGGAGTGGCACAAAAGTTTTCAAAACTGGTTTGATCGAATGAAAAAGTGCATAGACGCCAAGGGAGATTATTTTGAAAAACAATAAATTAATTTTGTACCTATAATAGTATTTTTTCATATTCATTCCGGAAACTTATAGTGCGTCCACGTACAATATGTTATCGATCGGTCTTCCTTGATAACAACATTCTTTGTATCTAAGGAATAGACAATTTCGGGCAGCTGCAGCCATTGTTGTTTACATTATTGAAATAAGCTGGTGGAGACAAATTAATGTTATAAGACTGAAAGCAGCCTTCTAACGCATCAAACTAAAAGCAGCTTATTTCCGTCAAGTTGGCAACTTGCGTGTAAAGAAAAGAAAAGGAATGCCCGCCTAAAGTTCATTTGGAGTGTTTATTGTTTGTTTAGTTACGTTTCATTTATTTACTCACACTATGCATTGAAAAACGTAGTGTGAGTATGATACATGTACTTAAGGGCAATCACTTACTCGTAACGTTTAATACTCTCGCTTAACGCTCGTTTTTCAAATCATTCCTCATAAGCTATTGCCTCCATTACGCACGTGTAGCATAAACTACTATTATAACTAAACATCACATTTTCTGTTCGTTTAATAAAGCTTATACAGATTTTAATCCATAAATAATAGTAGCTCAGGGACAGAATGCTGGCCTATTTGAAATGCAGGTTCGGTCCCCGCTCGGGGATGCACCAATGAGTGCGAGAAAAGGAAAGTGTGAGTGTGAGGAAAAGAAAATTGAAAAAAGACATGTTCGCTAAGTTTCTTGCCCTTCTTCTTAGCAATACCAATCGAATCGTGCGGATGGTTAGGCATAATTTTTATTTATGGTTTATTTAGTTCATTTTTCAACACATTTGTTCATTGCATTATGTATATATAATATTTTTATTCCTATATTTCTTTATTTTATGTAGGTGTATAACTTTATTACATTATTTTCTTGCTTTACATTTTAAAATAGGAATACTCTGTTTTCTTGCTATAACAGTTATTTTGGACATTAAAAAAAACGTATTAATCACATTAAAATTCATTAAAAAAATAACTATGTTGTCAAATGTGTTCAATTAGGTCACAACTAAAAGATAAAGGCCTGAGAAACATGTATATGAGTTTCACATTGATCAGGTAATGACTCAGCATTTAAGCGAAAACCTGTGAAATCTCGAAGGCAAGGCCAGAATAAAACAGGTTTCAGCTGTCGTGACAGCGCGCTATTTTAAACAATAATGAAACATCATATCATAAAGATTAGTTCTTTGATATAATTAAGTGCTATGTATATCAGGATTAGTTTTAGAGGTAAATTTTTTTTTTTATTCTTTTTTCCATCTTCTGCCTTTAGCGTTTTACGCCTACAGCGTTTTAGGCCCAGAAGGAAAGTTTCTGAATAAGTAAATTGGGAAACCTTTATGCTTTCATCTAAGGAACTTTTAGAGGCTCTTAAAGTTTTTCTTTGTAAGGCTTTTGAAGAAAACTTTTTCATGTTCTGTAGGTTTTTTTTGTCGTTGGGAAAGTACACTTACGGAATTTGTGATAGAAATTATTTTTTTCCTTTTGCTCTTTGGAGTAAGTAATACAAAAAATCACACTAATATTATAAATGCTAAAGTGTGTGTGTGTGAATTTAGAATGGATATAGCTTATATCCTAACTTAACACAAAGGCTACTTTTTACCCCAGAAAAATGCATGTCGTCAAACCGAATAACACGCGGGCGGAGAAGCGGGCAAAAGCTAGTTATTTATAAAATAATGCAAAAAATAACAGAAGTTTGCTATAAAATCCTAACTGACATTAAACTATTATTGTCGCCTAGTGTCATAAATCACATTTAATTAACACTATTTATACAAAAATAAGAAAAACAAACATTGGTTGTGTCTTTGGGAGTGATTCCTCAATATGCTTTTTTTTACATTAGGTATATATTTATTGGGAAGGTATATTAATTGATACTTATATTTATATTAGACTTATATTACTTTGATACAAATCCAAACTTTTGTTCGAACAGAATCTAAAGATGAAATAAGTAATAATTTGGCCAAGTGAGCATTGGACTCTCGCACAAATTACATAACAAAATTAACAAATGATCGCCAAAAAAGTTGACAAGCTAATCTTAGCGCCATCTATCATCAATACACTTAGGTAAAGGTTGTCAAACAATTCATCTCAGGTGCCGCTATTTTACTGTAAGGGGGGAACTTTGGTTTAACTTTTTAAATAATAAAGAAAATAAAATAAATAAATGTTTTTATTGCAGACAAGATTATAGTCCATAGAGATGTTAGTAGGCCTTATAACTATGTTAGCAAAACTTATCATATTGAAAATTAATTTAAATATTTGCACGTACAGCTCGACCCTGCCACCTGTACATGATTTTGTATCATGTGTCGCAGGATCGGGCAGTCAGGCTTCTCGCTAGTGCGTTTGAGAATGGTGTTGGAGCTCCCGCGAATTCCGCGTAGAAGTGATGCGGTGCGCTTGCGCACTATCGCATGGAAGCCATCGGTGTGCGCCAGCGCAAACATTCCGGACGCACTACAGTAACGCGGAAGCCCCAACAACATCCTAAAACCATTATTATATTGTACTCGGAGAGCATTGATAGCCCGCTGCGTATAGTTGACCCACAGACCGCAGTTATAGGTATAGAGATTGGCAATATGCCTTAAAGAGTGTTATTTTAACCTCATCACTACAACGGGCTAATCTGCAGGCCAACATATTACAGCGGACTGCCAATGCTCTCCTTTCCCTGTCAATATCACTGTCATCCTTCAAGTTTTGATTTAATTTTTTTATTATTTTTGTTATTGAGGCAGTAACACAATTTCTGTGAAAATTTTAATTTTCTACCAATTACGGTTGAAGCTGTAGGCTCATGTGACAGACAGACATACAGCTTAGCCTTAGTAATAGGGTTCCGTTTGGCACCCTTCGGATACAGAACCCTGAAAAGGAACATACTGTTTTTTAATCGACTTCAAAAAAGGAGAGATTCTCAAATCGACAGTATTTTTTTTTGTTACCTGTAAAATACGTTTAATTCATGATACTTGATCATACTGTAAAGTGTCGTCTGTCTGAGGAGATGCTGTGGGGGTCCATTAGGTTCCTTGTCTACACCATTCGTAGCACGTGCTTCGCTCTACGATGCTCTTTCCTACAGCTGATTGCATTTACTGCGACCTACCACATAATTAGGTTTGTACGACAGAACTGCACTAAAGGCTTGCAACACCAAAGAGGGCTTTTAAAGATAACATTTGTTTATCCATCCAAATTCATACTGGAGACTCGATAAATGGTCAGGACTAAAATTTTATGAAACTGCTTGCGAAATAAGATTTTTTTGTGCCTCTATACTTGTCCAAGAACAACCTCGACTCAATAAGTACCTATAGGATAGGAAGTCTATTGTCAAGTTGAACCTTAGTCCTCAAAAACAATGAAATGAATACTTTATTTTTGCAATGTAGGTACATAAATACACTTATCGCACGTTAGAATAAAGTAAAAAAACTTTAAATAAGTAAAATGATTAAATTGAAAAAAAGAAAATACAATATATGAAATTGGGTTTTGGTTATATATACTTAATACGTTAATACACGTACTTAAACTAGATTAAAGTTATATTTAATGTATACAATAATATATATATGTACCTACTATATGATAATGACAGCTACCCATATACTAAAACTAATACGTTACATATATAAATATATGCCTAACTCCGCCCATTCGATTAGTCTTGCTAAGAAGAAGGGCAGGAAACTTAGCAAGATCATTTTTTTTTTATCATCATTATAACCAATATAACACATTAGATGTGTTTCGGAAGAATTAACGTGTTATCTTTTTATCTTGGTGAAAAATTATGTATATTGTAATGTTGTTTTCTTTACTTTTTAATAATAAGATGCAATAAATGCGTTTACTGGCAGTTTGCGGAAGTTGCTCGAAAATAATTAGGTTGTCACACAAACATTAACATACGTAATTTTACGCATTACATTAAAACTGTCAACACGCTTATAAGTTTGTTAATAAAATGCAATAAAAATGTTTTATAATTTTTTTTTTAACTTTTTGTTTGATGTTTTGTATAATTTAAGGCATGCTTTTAACGTAGTATGTATACTATTCTAGACTGTTTTTTTGGCCACGGCAATTCAATCTCTGCCCCGTTTTCAGCTTGGGTGTTATTTTATTAACACTCCTTATAGTTATGTTGACCAGAGTCACGATGATGATAATAAAACAACTGGCCAAGTGCGAGTCGGACTCGCGCACGGAAGGATCCGTACCATCTATAAAAACGGCAAAAAAATCATGTATGTTGCTTGGGAGTGCGTGGGTCTTACTCACGAAAGAAAGACAGACAGAGAAAAATTATAAAAATGCTAGTTTTGATTTCAGTAAAAACCTAAGAAATCCAACTTGTATATGAAAAGCCCCCCTCTCCACAGATATGGTTTAAACCTCGCGTGCTGGACCCATTTGAATATTATAAGGAGGTTAAAACCTGTCAGAAAGGGGCTTCCCATACAAAGGGGGTTCTTATATACTACAATTCCTTTCTGAAGGGTAAATGGTTCAAAGACTCACATTTGGATGCAGCCTTACTTCTTGAACTTCTGCGCTGGATTCAGACCACCAGACTCAATCTTGGTGTCTGGGCAGACAGCGTTGTCCTCTCGTCGGTCTGGCGCGTCACAGGTCTTCAACAAACTACTGGCCCCGCCCGCAGCTTGCGGAGGAATTCTCTAAACTCAACCCCTAACCCCGAGCTAGCTCGACCCAGACCTCTACCACGATTTCCGTGAATCGTGCTGATGAAAATCCAAAAATCCATTCACATCGCTTTCCACCGGCGACCGATTCCCGAAACTGTTCGGACACACAATTAAGCTCGCAATTAATGCTCATTAATTGGGTTATTTTACCACTTTTTAAACGTTTGTTTCCTTGAAACCCATAATTCTTTCAACACTGGTTGATCCCATTTTTTACACGCATTTCCTCGAGAGCAAAATTGACAGTAAACCGGAAAAAACAACTTTGACATTTCACTTTTTTACAACCCGTGTTGCCATCTCAATAAAATAGAATCTGACACATACTTGCGCGTTCCGAACGCTTTTAAACCGAACAATCCCCCGCTCCGGGCTGTTATCCTTATCACACCGCTAGCTTACTCAACCGGGAGCCGGGAGAGAGTCGCCAAGGCTCGTCACAGAATCAAACCTTCGACCAATCACCTCAGCGGCGCGAGGAGTCTCATCCCCGCCAATTATCAACTTAATAATGCGACCACGTCGCCAATACAAAGAATTCCAAATTCGCATCTTTCAATAAGATTACATCCCCGATGACGCGGCGGAGGTGGGTCTTGGCCGATTTCACATAATAACCATGACTTAACTAAATACAATTATCTTCTAAAATGTATATATCTTTTCAAGTAATTTGCGGTACCCTTGTAATTCGTGCCGTTGTCTGAACTAACTAAAAAAGCAAACCTCTACGCGATACTAATCGGTCTAATGCAACGACGAAGGCCTCCACGGACAACGAGGACTCTAATCCCACGTGGACGGCCTTGGTGGACAGACACACGAATACTCACAGGTACGCCTTAACAATCCGAGCGTTGCGAAGGCTAGACGTTCGGACGAGGAACGGTCCCCCCACGTCCGTAGCCACTCCATCAAAAGGTCTCGACTGTGTGATCCCATCAGCTGGCAGATCTCCTATCTGCGGCTGCATCAACGAGGCTCGCAGCCTGTAACAAAGAACACAGGAGAAGAGAACATTGCGAATTACCCGGCAAGTTGACAAAATCCAAAACTCTCGCTGTAAAATCGCCAATAACACGTTTCATCCCGCGTGTGAGTTACAAACATGTCGGTCGGACAGCAAACGCCTCATCAAAGGCCCTCCTTGGGTAACAACAAAGGATGGCGACTTGCGTGCTCCGACCCGACGCACACCGTGCCGATGCCACCGTCGCGACGCCCCAGCGTCTCAACGCACGGTGACCCAACTCACGGCGTCCAATCAGGAACTAGTTTGGTCCCTAGACTAGAGCATGCACACGCAACCCGGGCAAAATCTGGGGTGTCCTATCCAACTGCTGGACAGGCCCAGAAATCTGTTTCTTTAAACCACTCCGGCCCCCACTATAGATGATGCGACACCAACTCCGGCGCTGTGCAGCCCCTAGATGCGCACTCTGCAGGATTACATTCACCTGGGACGTGCCTCCAATTTAATATGAATAACTATATTCTGAATTTGTGAAACCCGGTTTCCTACAAAAATCTCTAAAGTACGTGGGGATGCGCGTAGCCATGCTCGCGCAACCTGACTATCCGATCATGCATACACGTCCCGAAATTCAACAGTGGTCCTTACTCTAACTGAATCTCCCCCCGGGGGGCCCCAACTACTAACTAATATGGTGGGCCGAAGAACTGTCCTCGGCTCCGCACCGGTAGAGGGGCAGACAAATTATTGGGGGCCCGGCCCCTCCAATCCAGGGTGCATCCATTGCCCCATATATGGTGAGCGTATACACAATGCCATCCGAGGTGGTGCGTAACCCGCTGCCCTACCATATCTCGAAAAAGGCGGGTGATACTCTAACCGCGGATACTCGTGTATCGGCGGAGAGTATCGCCCTCGGGGGGTCCCTACTCGGGCCCGCTGTCGCGGAAGCATGGGGTCAACTCCTAATATCCTGAGTGCGGCCCTGACCCGTTGAACCCCCCCCCATGAGGGGTCCCCCACCCGGGTCCGCAATATAGCCTCGTACCGCAGGCGCGCGATTCACACCACTATCAAACTGAGCACGACTCACGCGAGGGCTCTCTCCACTCTCTGACGGGTGCGCTCCTCGTCCTTGAGAGGGGCCACTCGACGGACGTGACTGATAGGTGGACTGCGCCGCGGCTCCCCCGCTCGTGGCGTGACCGTAGGCTCCAGACCTGTTCGCACAAATTAAATCATTATGTGGCCGGCCACATTCTCTACACATTCGCTGTCTGGAGCACTCGCGCGCTAAGTGGTCCTCTAAACAAAAATAGCACAGTCTATTAATTTTAACTAATCGCCGTCTGTCCACTACCGGTAATGCAGCAAAATCATGGCACTGCGATAACGCGTGTCCTGGGCGTCCACACTGGTGGCAATTTGGGCTGTCAGCAACAGCGGCCAGTGCAGCCAGACGTGCAGCAACGCGTCCCCGAAGCGGTTGCACTCCCTCTGGCCCCCTTCGCCCCGAATTACCGGCAGGTTCCCTGAAACTCCCGGTAGGTGGCGCCACCTCCGAAGTCGATGAAGATTCCACGGCCCTAGCCTCAAATTCTAAAAACTTCATCAAATCAGCGAAAGTAGGAAGAGCCTTGTCCTCCCTTTCCGCGGTCTCACGTTCGAAACGTGAACGAGTATCAGACGGTAACTTACCCAAAATAATGTGTACCAACAAGAACGACCACTCATCCACGGGCAAACCTAACATTTTTAACGCGTTACAGGCTACTGTAACCGGGGTCAGTAACTGCATTCGAATTTGAGCCTTATTACCTACCCTAGGCAAACTTAACAATTGGCTCGTATGAGCATCGGCCAACAGACGGACATTCTGATATCTATTATTTAATAGTTCCCACGCTATGCTATAAGAATCGTCCTCTACTCTTAAATGTTGCACTAAGCTCTTTGCCTCACTTTCTAAAGTGGACATCAAATATGCCATCTTTTGTGCGTTGGTTAAATCCTGCCTACTGTCAACCAACGAGGTGAACATATTCTTATATGCCACCCATAGCTCCATGGTACCGTCAAAATGTCCTAACTCCAAAGTAGGGAGCCTACTGTGCAACGATGTACCTTGCGCTGCATGTCTTACATCAGGTGTGCCCGAAACACCTGACTGTCACTTTTTAATCAGACAGGCGACCTGTGTGACCTCGTTATAAATATCCATAATTTGATCCATGTCATTATTAGGGCTAGCCATTACCTCCGGTGGCAGCTCCTGGTCCAACAGCTCCATGAGCGCCTGCTCAGCTTTCTCGAGGCGATGCTCCATCTGTGAGTACCGCTCCAGGACTGCATCGCCCCGATCAGCTCGAGCCAACAAGCCTTGAACGCTGACAAACCAGCGCAGCTGGCTGGCCAAGATGTTCCTCGGAGAAGTCCTCGACATTGTAGACCGGGAAATCAAAGAAAATACCAACAATTAAAAACCGAACTAACTCTGGCACGAATCACAAACGTCCCCGTATACAATAATATTGTAGACCCAAATATACTAGACTCTAGTCAGTATGTTAATTTCAGTACATTAATACACAATACAACCCTGTTGTTCAATTATGCGAGTTCAACCAAAACCAATTTTTAATACTCAAATGTGTACAAACAAACACAATATCATAACTTTATGAACAAACAGACAGACCTCTTCTGTTGCTATATATCACTCAAACATTTTCAAATAAACACAATATCATAACTTTATGAACAGACAGACAGACCTTTTCTGTTGCTATATATATATAATCCATACAACATAAACCAGTTAGTTACATTTATGCTACACTTTTGACAAACAACTATGTCCAAGCCTCAATCGCAGGTGTCAAGAAGTTTTCATTCAAAATAAACAATATAAACCAAACTGTAGCACTAACTAACAGTATATCCAAAGGTAATTGGCTCCTGAAAGTATGTAATCACATCAAACACTTGTTAAAGACTAAACATACTCCAAAACAAACAAATTTTAACAATTCCAAGTTGTAACATAACCTATGTACGTTGTTATAATATTCTACCTAAGCGCTCGCTTAGTTAATATGATTCACTAACCAAAAACTACACATTACACATTAGCCCTGCTATGTACTTTGTAATTTATATAAGCCGAGGCTTTCAACAACTATATAACTAATAATTAAGCCGCTTCGCTTGCTAGCAATGGTTATGCTGTATGAATTTACAAACTATTATAGTTTTGTCGCCGGGTTCACTAGGCTTAACCGCGCTTATAAAGTTATATGTTTATCCACAATACAACATATAATACAATACCTAAAGCTAAAGGAGCTGTGTAAATATCCTTCCAGCTTACATAAACCTATTCATATACACAGTCCGAGTACTGTAGTATAAGAAATAACAAAATATTCTATTTGATCTCGCTTAAGGTTACAAGGTTCCAAACTACCTACCTAAAACAAAGTATAATTCACAAATTATCTTAGGCCAACGGAGCTACTATATCGGTTCGGCTTATATAAACAGAATATATCTTGGTCCGGGGTTGTTTAATATCCGATACTAAACAACTTAACCACGCTCTGCTACCAGAAAATGTATATGAAAAGCCCCCCTCTCCACAGATATGGTTTAAACCTCGCGTGCTGGACCCATTTGAATATTATAAGGAGGTTAAAACCTGTCAGAAAGGGGCTTCCCATACAAAGGGGGTTCTTATATACTACAATTCCTTTCTGAAGGGTAAATGGTTCAAAGACTCACATTTGGATGCAGCCTTACTTCTTGAACTTCTGCGCTGGATTCAGACCACCAGACTCAATCTTGGTGTCTGGGCAGACAGCGTTGTCCTCTCGTCGGTCTGGCGCGTCACAGGTCTTCAACAAACTACTGGCCCCGCCCGCAGCTTGCGGAGGAATTCTCTAAACTCAACCCCTAACCCCGAGCTAGCTCGACCCAGACCTCTACCACGATTTCCGTGAATCGTGCTGATGAAAATCCAAAAATCCATTCACATCGCTTTCCACCGGCGACCGATTCCCGAAACTGTTCGGACACACAATTTAGCTCGCAATTAATGCTCATTAATTGGGTTATTTTACCACTTTTTAAACGTTTGTTTCCTTGAAACCCATAATTCTTTCAACACTGGTTGATCCCATTTTTTACACGCATCTCCTCGAGAGCAAAATTGACAGTAAACCGGAAAAAACAACTTTGACATTTCACTTTTTTACAACCCGTGTTGCCATCTCAATAAAATAGAATCTGACACATACTTGCGCGTTCCGAACGCTTTTAAACCGAACACAACTCATTTAAAATGTTGAAAAAATATTAAATATTTAGACACTACTTTCTTACTGATTTATTATTACGAGTAGTATATAAGGTGACAAATTCTTACTGAAAACTCGGTAAGTGCTCAGTTACAAGGTTCGATCCCTTTTGTGAAATTCGTAAATTATTCTTTTCGTGTTCCTTACAAATGCAAGCCCAGCTCCGAGTCTATTATTATGAAATGTCAAGATTTTATTTTGCGAAATCAGCTAAAAGTGTTATCGATCCGTGTTACTGCTCACTTACCAAGCCTCCAGTATGGGTTTGGCTGGATAAATTAAAGTCATCTTATATATTCACTAAGATTAGGTTTAATGCACGACGTCGTGTCTTTATGTGATATTATCAAAATGTTACGCACAAAATGACATAATTTTTGTGTGAAAGCCTAATTATTATTAAAGCAATTTACGTCAATTGCCATTAAACGCATACCGAAGTTATTCGGGGGAGAGTAAGAGAACAGCTCTCAGGCAAAACCAGGCGGCCCACCATTGCCTGGGACCGATGGATGGCGGTATATCCATCCCCAATTGCCGGGGCAATCAGACTGGTGATGGGCAGCGGCGTCACTTGTGGAAGGGTTTCGGCACCGCGCTCACCAACCCACCTGCCCAGCGTGTGTGAGTATGGGCATTTTTTCCAGAAGGACCGCCAAGAGTGGCGAAATCCTGGAAAGGCCTATGTCCAGCAGTGGACGAAACAGGCTGATGGATGGATGGATGGCATACTGTTTATTGAAAATAAGAGAAAACGATATCTGAGGTGCATTTTACAATGAGATATAAAGTTACCCCCTTAACACGATTTAAAAACATTACCATGCAAGCCAAAATCACGTACCTTCTTGAAAGATTGTCGTGTCCCTCCATCCATTCCATCCGTCTGTCTGTCACAGATAGCACCTGCGAGTTATGTCCCTCCTCGAGGAAATTTTATAGACGGACTCGTTCAATACCCGGGCGTTTCGGATGTCACGAGGAAATTTCGAGATCCGTTATCCGTTATCCAAAATTACGGGTGGTAAAATTACTTTGTGTAGCAAATAAGATTTGTTTTGACGCTGTTCGAGCTTCCACGGAAGAAAAACGCTGTGGCTTCGTGAAAATACCTCGTTACTCATTTGGTTTTGATATTTAAGATGTTTAATATTCATTTAATCACACTAATATTATAAATGTGAAAGTTTGTGTGTGTGTATGTTTGTTACTCTTTCACGCTGATACGGCTGGACGGATTGGAATGAAATTTGAAATGGATATAGCTTATACCATAGCTTAATACATAGGCTCCTTTTTATCCCGGAGAAAAGCATGCCGATAAACCGAATAACACTAACGCTTAAGCTAGTATTTATATAATCATTGCATAAAAAAGGAATAATATGTTGACTTATTAATAAATATGTGAACTCTCGAGATAAAAACCAATTAAAGAAGAAAAATGTTAACGATATGTTTCCTTTGAATGGACGTAGCCATTGAAGTGCGCGTCAAAAAATTTTGATATCTTTTTATAATCTTAATAGCCTTGGCACTTTATGTGCCAAGCACAATAAAATCAAATTTTATGTGAAATCACATATGAAACCATAAAAAGTAGATACGGGGTTATCAAAATAATGAAATAACGCGTAGACATGATTGATTCAAATCACATAAAATATAATTTTATTGTGTTTGGCAAATGCTTTCTAATCAAATAATTAAGCTTCTTTTATAATGTTTTTAGGGTTCTGCACCCGAAGGTAGCCCAACGGGGGCCTATTACTAAGCCTCCACTGTCAGTCTGTCTGTTTGACTGATTGTCCGTCCGTATGTCACAGGGGTCTACAGCTTTAGCCATAATAGGTAGCCAGTTGAAATATTCACAAAATACGTATTACCATGGCCTCTAACACTAAAAATAATAAAAAATAAAAAAAAAACAAAAAATGCAATTATTCAAGGTCATTTTGTTTCAGCTCTTTCTTAAAGACTGTAATACACACAAGTTTCACATTTGGTCAGATTTTTATGCATACTCTAAAATAAAAAAACAAATATCTATAAAAAATTAGGGATCTGTACTCAAAGCGTGTCAAATTATTACATTTATTATGATATTTGAATTATTATGACAGGTGCTATCATTTTAGCGGCCTATTTGACATCTTGGTGTTGCTATGGCATCTATGTTGTTGTTATTAATCATGTTTTAGGGTTCCTTATTAATTTTGTGTAGTGGTACGAAACCCCTGTTGTACGAGTCCGACTGGCCAAAATTTTTTTTAAAGACCATTAATACGTTTAGCACCTGTCATAAACAACTGACAAATCCTATGATGTTTACCCAATCATTACACTCACGTCGTTTGCAAAAAACGGAGCGCAAATATTTTAGGTCCCTGCCCGTGTGTTACCGATAAATTGCTTGACAAAATGAACCCGAATCTCCCATAATAACGGGTAACAAACGACATATTGCGAGGAAAGGAACGCAGACTTCGCGCCACTAAAGAAATCCCGCAGAGAAGTTCATACTCTCATAGGAATAAGAACCAAAATGCCTTAATTTACGGTAGAGTAGGCTTTTGATATAAATCTTAGTAGAAATGGCCTCCGCCCGGATGATTTTGTGTCGAAGAGAACGGTAAACAGAATTTCTTGGGCAGAAAAAGAGAAAGTCCCTCAACATTCACAATTCGGAAAGTTTAGCCGACTCATTCGTGTTACAACGCAACTTTCAGCGATAGATGTTGTCAGTGTTTACGATTTTGAAAGGGTTTTACATAATCCTATTTTAGTTACTTATTTTGGCATTATTTTTTGTATATATAAGTTAATGAGTTACAATTTTATCCGTGTTTTGTAAAAATATCTAGTTATTTTTTCTAAATCGCAAAAAAATTCTAAGCATGTTTTCTAGACTCAAGTACTTTTTGGGGTTCCGTACCTTAATATAAAAAAACAGAGCCCATATAGGATCACTTTGTTGTCCGTCTGTCCGTCTGTATGTCTGTCAAGACCTTTTATCTCGGAAACGCGTAAAGGTATTAAGTTGAAATTAAAACCTCAATATGGGTTGGTATGGTATGGTATGGTATATAATATATATCTTATACTCAAGTCCACAGTCCCTTGAAGCTGTGAAAATATCAAACTTCTAAGTTCACGTGAAAAAAAGATACGGCCGTTTATGCCGCAAAATACGTACATTTCGACACTCTCAAGGGATTCAAAATTTATAGGGTATTTCCCGTTGACCTAGAACTATGAAATTTGTCAAATAATACTGTCTTATACTACAAGTATAGGCAAAAATCTGAAACTATACATTTGTAATTAAATCATAAAAAATATAGTCTTTAACGGAGCCCTCGGTGGGCGAGACTGACTCGCACTTGTCCTGTTTTGAAATTTCTACTGACTATATTGTCGCTATTTCTTACGGTTCCATTCTCGAAGGATGCCAAACGGTACTCAAATTATTATTTTATTAATCTATGTCATTTTTAAATTTTGCATTCGACTTGGGTGTCGAAATATATCGTATTTATTTACTTTTCTTCCATCCATTTACCAGCCGAAACAGTCCACTTTTCAAGATTTCGCCAAACTTGGCGGTCCTCCTGGAAGAAAAGCCTTACACACGCCAGGCAGACATGGGTTGGTAAGCGCGGGGCCGAACGCCTCGCAACAGGGATGTCGCTGCCCATCTCCAGTCTATTTTATATAAGGCCCGGCAATTGGGAATGGATGGAAGGGGCATATACGTGGGACACTCAGAAAGTTTTGCGAAACTAAATAAAATTGTTCTATAGGTACTTTTTTTATCTTTTCAATGTACTCTCCACCAGCCTCTATACAAAGTTTCATGCGTCTAAACCAGTTTTCAAAACACTTTTTCCAGTCCGCCGCAGACACCTCGTTTACAGCCTGCTCGAACGCAACCAGCGCATCTTCCGGCGACGAAAATTGTATTTCTTTGAGCAGATTTTTTATTTTTGGAAATAAAAAGAAATCACACGGTGCTAGATCAGGGCTGTAAGGAGGGTGACCCAGGAGTTTCACTGGCGTGCTGTCCAGGAAGTCCCTCGTTTTGAGTGCGGTGTGCGCGCAGGTGCATTGTCATGGTGGAGCAGTAGCCCGCGGAGCCCCGTGTTTGGTCGCTTGTTGCTAACAACAGAGAAAACTTCTGGAAAACATTTGATAGTATACCATTCGGTATTGATGCTTCTTTGGCTAGTCAAATTAAAAAAGCTAGCGATCAAAATCTTCCCCCCACTTCTAGATCGCTTCACTTTGGTAGGCGTTGGTTCATTTTGAAACACCCAAACAGTCGACTGGCGCTTGGTTTCTGGGTCGTATTGATAAATCCAGGACTCATCACGACGTCGTAAACACGCCGAGACAAGTCTGCTTCAAATTTGTTACGCATACCACGGCACCATTCCACCCGGGCCTGCTTCTGAGCATCGGTGAGGTTGTGCGGCACCCAGCGTGATACTATCCTCCTCACGCAAAGATGGCTGTGTAGAATCTCGTGAACGCTTCCCGATCCAGTCTTCAATATGTGTTGAATCTCCTAAAATGTAATTCCTCTATTGTCTTGAATTAAATTTTTCACTGCCAGCACATTTTCTTCGGTAACAGCCGTCAAAGGGCGACCGCTTCTTTCTTCATCCCCCAAAGTTGGTCTACCGCGCTTGAATTCGTTATACCAAGGATACACGGTTGCCTTGGAAGGGCCTTCATCCATGAATGCCATTTGAAGTCTATCGTACGATTCATCCGGCTTCAGGCGACACTTGAAATCATAAAAAATCATAGCTCTAAAATGTTCCCGGCGCAGATCCATATTTCAGCGAGACACAATACTATGAATTAGCTCGAAAAAAATGTGGCGGGAAATTTTCTAATTGGAATATACCTATTTTTACTTATAAATAATCATATTTTCGCAAAACATTATAACTGGCCAGTCTCCCATAGATTAAAACTTTTTTTCGCAATTCTTTCTGAGGGGCCTGGTATCGTAGATTTGATCATTTCATGATCTGAGGTGCAATTGTGTAAGCCAATGGTATTTAAATTGATTGTCATATGGCCATACGGCTAAGCAAATTAGCCCGTTTCACAATTGAAATCGTACATTTTTGGCTGTCAAATGAATACGATTGTCTTGTTTTGTTGCTGACAACCAAAAACGTACGATTTCAACTGTCAAACGGGTTAATTTGCTTAGCCGAATAACCATATGAAAATCGAATTTGAATACTATTGTCTGACACAGTTGCACCTCTGATCAACAATATTGTAAAGTATGAAATAAGAAATTTACGATAGACTTTCAACAAAAAGTCAAAAATAAGTGCGACAACGAGCGAAGCGAGCAGACGCGGGATAGGTCGCTTGTGATCATTTTGGGAGCCAAGCGAAGCGAAGCGTGGCGACCCCTTTAGTTCTTAAAGATTTCATGATATTTAACAGATCATGAAATTATCAATTCTACGATATTTATTATAAAAGAAATTTACCTGTTTATTTTGGTAGCCACTGTGTTATCATGAAAAAGAAATAAGTATTCTCAGGGAGGTCTCAAATATGTTTATTGATTATACAGTTAAACTGGCTTATGTTATGTATGATCCTATGTTTTGCGTCGTCATGTTTTTTGTGGCACAACAAAACTATTTTGAATGCATAAAAATATGTTTTCTTTGGCGTTCAGCTGCAGAATTTTTGTCTTCATGACATATGGTTAGAGACCCCTGACCAACCAGATGTCGGTCAGAGTAGTTCGGCCTTCATGCAGCTCTTATATGGCTTTCGATGACAGTCGGGTCCAACGCGCGCGTTTCCAATCACGAAAACCTTACACACTATACTAAAAAGCCCGTGGCGGTCACCCTTCGCGTAGCTTAATCACCACGAGCCTTTCTCAGCATGATAAAAACCTAATAATATCAAATACAAAGATTGAATCCCAGTACTATAGCAAAGCAAAGCTTTAAAAGTAGTTTACATACAATTTTCACCTTAAATAAGGAAAAGGCTTTGGTACGAATTTCCTGCAAAGTCTTCGCAAAGCCTAGGAATAGCTAGTTACGAGAGAGCTCGTAACCAAACAAACAATTTTGAACCTTACCAGCATCTGAGTTTGCTTTGGAAAACGGTACAGTTTGTTTCACTTTAAGTTGTTTTTAAATGAGAATCAAATAGAATATTGTGAGCGCAGACTTTGGTGTATCAGTTTCGTTAAGAGATTTCGAGAAACTTACATGTAAATAGACAGTGGGTATTGAAAGTGCATTTTTCTTCTGAAAAAGATAAAAATAGAAAAGAAAATCAGCGTTGGGGAATTAGGTAAGTAAAGTGTTAAGTAAACGGTTCTTATTCCGAAACTATTTCGAGATATATTTAGACTGTATTTTTCTATTCAAAGCTTTAAAAATTATGAGATCGTATATATTTTAACAAAAATAAAACAACTACTTTCACTTTCATTTGACCACTAAATGACGTCACAGGCTAGGCTGATTAGGAATAGGTCCATTGCAAAAAAATATATAAAACCAGAGTACTTTACATACCCCATTATCCTCAACAATTGCTGAGGACCAATTTTATATTCACAATACATTGTCGTTGGTAGAACGTGGAATTTGGCAGATTGTAAAGTATGAAACCGAAAATCTTTCACCAAAAGTGAAAAATAGGAGCGACGACGAGCGGAGCGAGGAAGTGCGTGTTAGGTTGCTTATGATCATAAATTTTAATAAGTACCACAATAAGTACCACTAGTTTTAACAGAAATACGATATGCCTGGGAAGATCATGGTATGCCCAATTCTACGATCTTTCGGCGACACATCTATTTTTTGTATAATTTTACCGAAAGTCACCTTGAATTTTATTCTTGTAACTGCATTTTTTGTTTTTTTATTGAACGATCAATGCCAGTCAATCATTCATTTATTGTTAATTGTGCAATGTGTCATTAAAAGTTGGTGGCGTGTACCCAGAAAGGGATAAATTGATATAGAAACCTCCACACAAAGAAAAAACTTATTGATTATCGAATTTGGTCTCTACCCTGTAATCCATAGAACACCTTTTACCCGACGACGAGCGGAGCGAGGAAGTGCGTGTTAAGTTGCTTATGATCATAAATTTTAATAAATACCACAATAAGTACCACTAGTTTTAACAGAAATACGATATGCCTGGGAAGATCATGGTATGCCCAATTCTACGATCTTCCGGCGACACATCTATTTTTTGTATAATTTTACCGAAAGTCACCTTGAATTTTATTCTTGTAACTGCATTTTTTGTTTTTTTATTGAACGATCAATGCCAGTCAATCATTCATTTATTGTTAATTGTGCAATGTGTCATTAAAAGTTGGTGGCATGTACCCAGAAAGGGATAAATTGATATAGAAACCTCCACACAAAGGAAAAACTTATTGGTTATCGAATTTGGTCTCTACCCTGTAATCCATAGAACACCTTTTACCAGAGATTCCCGAATTTCGCCGAAGTTCCTGAATATACTCGGCAATGTACACCATTCTGACCGATTCCTGCGAAGGTTCCTCGTATCTAGATTATACTTATTGGGTGTCTCACTACCGCGTAACGCCATCGAAGGCTTCAATTTGGACCATCCAGATTCAAAACCGTGTAAGTGCATATACAAGGTTAAATAATAATAGTCAGCGAAACTCAAAACATAGGTAGTACTGGTCTATATGAATTACATTATCTATCGGGGCTAAGCGAAATTCGCAACTTTTTTTCACTTCTTCTCATACAAATTGACCATATCAGCCGTCTGGTTTACTTTGAGAATGCGAAATATATATTTTTTAATTTTTCATAATTCTCATGGAAAATATTGTTCATATAGACGAGTGCTACCTACAATATGTTTTATTATTATTTAACCTTATATAGGGAATTAAACAAAGGTGCGAATATAAAGCGCTCCGCTCCGCTTCGCTCGGCTCACCTCATTTTAACATATAATAATTTCATATGATCGTATTATGGGACTGTGTTTGTTTACGCCATAATTCAGTTTTTCACAAAAAAGCGCGTTTTTTCGCAAAAATCAGTTTTTTCCTTCCTACGACGACATAAAGGTTAAAATCAACCCTCGAGCTTTATTGAAATCTATGAATCAGAATCACAAATAGAACACAAGCCGGTTTAAAAATTTTTTTTTTTTTTCATATCTTTATTGATTCCCAAATTTCGGACGAATAGCTAATTTACGCGACGCGACATGTGACTGACAATAGACGTACATATTCCTGGCGGTAAATAATGCACATAAGGCTATGTAGCTGCGGCTTCGTAGAGCGTCGTCTCTGTCACTGCAGTATTAGTGCTTCTTCTGACGGTTGATATCTTTTTTTTTTAGTACGACTCAATACATTTTTTATTTCCAACATAGGACAGTTTCCTTTGTTATAGCTAAGGTGTTCATTCTCAACCTGTATATCCATCCATCCATTAGCCCGTGTTCGTGCACTGCTGGATATAGGCCTTTCCCAAATGAGGAGATCTGTCGGAGATCGAAAATAACCGATATAGCCTGCGGAATCAGTAAGTTGAAGTGGCAGTGGGCAGGCCATATTTGTCACCAACATGATGGCCGTTGGGGCCGAAAGGCTTGAGAATGGAGACCACGTACATCAAAGCATAGGCCGACCTCGTGCCCGCTGGACCGACGACCTGAGAGTGTATTTTTGAATCATTCGAATTTCAATTCGCATACGAAACCGCATGATTCGCATAAAATTAGTATTGTATTCGTATGCGAATCATGCGGATTCGTATGCGAATTGAAATTCGAATGATTCAAAAATACACTCTCTGAAGGACGTTGTGGGTGGCGGCTGGATGAGGAGGACGGAGGAGCGACATGAGTGGCGAAACGGTATATTCATAATAAGGACTAATTTAAAAAATTTATTTAAAAAGTACATATTTTATTGTCTGTAA
The DNA here is from genome assembly GCA_910592155.1 of Ypsolopha scabrella. Taxonomy (NCBI): domain Eukaryota; kingdom Metazoa; phylum Arthropoda; class Insecta; order Lepidoptera; family Ypsolophidae; genus Ypsolopha; species Ypsolopha scabrella. Next base: position 19,769,019 of record OU342983.1, read on the forward strand.
ACGTTTGATGCTTTGTTTTAAATCTCGACAGCGGAGGTGTAGGGCCGCTTTTTCTTTTCTTTATTATGTTTTCGCCGATGCTGCCGGATTAGAGATCGATGCTGTCCTCTAAGACCCTATGATAGAGATGGGATTCCGACGCTGACAAACGTTTTTCTTGTTCAATCTGAATAAAAGAAAACTCTTCCTCACGACTTGAATCCCCGAGGAGCTGTCAGAGATGTTTCTGAGTGTGAATGTGCAGGTTCTAGTCCACATTCGTACACCCACTTTTCACCGGCCCAGTGTGATGGGTGGTGAACCATATTACCGTACTTCGTATACAAATAGACCATTGGTCGCCTCTGCGACCGAGTGGTATAAAGCTCGCCCGTTAACCCAGAAGTTGTGGGTTCAATACCCGCGGTGCAACATTAATTTGTTGGTCGGTCTGTATGCTTCGGAAGTAAGGGTCCGTATAAGACGAACAACTTTTCGTTAACTTCTAATTGAACATATCGCATTATGTAACTTGGTTAATCGGTAAAGTAAAAATAATATAGACAGTAGACTATAAGAGTGACAGATCCATCATGGAAAAAACGCAAAATGTTTAAGTTCGATAGACAAAAAATACAAAGTTACCTCTAAATTTCATGTTTTTCGATTGTTAAATGCCTTTCCTTAAATCATACAACCTTGAAATTTAAATTTAAATTAGATTACAACGTCAATTTGTGTAAGAATATTTTAGAAATTTCATTTAGGAGCAGAGTTATTAAATAAAAACGCAGATTACTGTGGGCGCGTGTTTCTTGGTGGTCGTAACAGTTACGGCTGAGAGCGCGCTATTTTAAACTAAAAGGAGACGTCGTAGAGTTAAGTTCTGATTGATGCAAAATGAGGTGCTCAAGTCCATTTGTGCTCGAAGTACCTAAGTACGGGCTCACCACCAATCACGTTTTGGACGTAACAGTCGTCGATGAAGAGCGGGTGTACCAAGGGTACTTGCATATCAAAGTTCATTATGGGAACACTTCTGACCCCCCTGGAGATTCAAGTCGTGAAGATATGGTTATTTTTGTGTATTTTTGCTTTTGTCCGTTACCGACTTCCGTAATTACGGAAGTCCCTGGACTGATTATTGCCTGCTTCCACTCTCCCACCTTCTGCGCGAGCGTGCTCCATCCTGTATCTCATCAGTCGCAGGTAATGACCAATCGTAAGCCCGCATTGCGTATGTTGTCTGTCTCAGTAAACCACATGGTGAAGTTTCCTCTTTTAAATGTAATTATTAAAGGGTGGTGTTTAATCACACACCAGAAAAATTCTAACAATAGTGTCCTATCTAAAATTTTAACGGCACATCTAAAAAATACCAGTTGCACATCAAAAGTTTAGAATGTTGTCAAGGGGGCAAAAAACTACGCCGACAATCGAGAAAAACCTCGAAAATTCACTGATTTCGCGAACCGGCGAAGCGAGCGTTCTAATGTGGACTTTCTAACAACACACTGAAGTTCAAAATCGCTCAGTAAGATTTATCGTGCACCAGGGGTAAGGCCTTAAGAGATATTGTTACCAAAATTTAAGGCTGATTTTGCTTCATAAATTTACATTAAATTTTCATCCAAATCTTTAACTAAATAAATACCTAGGTCTAATTTAAAACAAATGTCCGGTTTAAATAATTAAGTATGCAAAGAAACAAATTGAACTTAATCAAGTTGAAGATACATATTATTAACAACAAATGATTTTCCTTATTTATTGTTTAAGAATATCAGTTATGTATTATTGTTTTTATTTGTAGTAGATGTATATAGATATATATAAAAAACACGGAAAAATCAATTCAAGATATATTTCGGGCCTATTCGGCCTGCTACGCGCACCACGCCGCCTGACGCTCCGCGTCTCCTTGTTCGTCGCCTAAGTCGAGCGAGTACCTAAATAAAAGATTGACTGATTAGATACAACACGTACACGTCATACAACGGACAAATGTGCCTACTGGGGCCCGAAATATATCTTGAATTGATTTTTTCTGTGTTTTTTATATATATCTACATACATCTACTACAAATAAAAACAATAAAAAGCTTCAAAGAGCCAAATATTTATTTAATAAAAAGTTATGTAATTAATTATTTAGTTATATATTGGGGCGTTTGCAACTTGACATGTCGAGCGACAGAGATAGCAGTACGAGACGAGTCGTGGGAGTGAGTGAGACGCACGTACCCGGGGCCACCAGCAGAAATTGTCACATTAAAAACACGTTTTATAGAAAACTACCCAAGAAAAATATTGTCAAATATTGAATGTGACACGTATTTTATTTATACGAAAAATATACGGAAAATTCCCAACTTATTTTCTTGAACAAATTTTAAATTGAATTTATATTTCGTGATCTTAATTTAAGATACTATTTTGTTCAGAAATAACTAATCCTTATTTCTATTGTTTCGATCGGTATCCCAAAAACATAAGTTCATTTTTTCAAAATTTTCGTTTCCATTCCCGCCTCAAAAATGCAATTTTTAAAAATTATTTCAATGAGAATCTACCTTAGACCATTAAACACGGGACCTGGCAAAGCGTGACTCTTAGTAAAGTAAACCAGCGCTATGGTTTTGGCTGTGGCATTAAGCTGAGCTGGACTCCCTTTTCTTAACCATAGAATATGCCTAATTTGTTAATATTAATTATTATTTGTGATAACTACTGTGGTTTTATGAAATAAAGCTTTTTTCTTTCTTTTCTTTTTTTCTAAAAAGTAAAGTTAAATTATTCTGCCTTTTTCCGCGGGAGGGGAGGTAAACACGCACAGCACACATTTACTCATTCACGCACACTCCTGCAAAAATTGATATGTCACACTAAATCAAAAGCTGCAACACAGACACAAAACGCGCACACAAGCAAACTTATATGAACAAATTGTTCATGTACTCCGGCAGAGGGGGATAAGTGCGCTTGCCTAGTCCCGTGTTAAATGGTCTAAGGAATCTACTCATGAAAAATGATATTCCCATAAAGCTAAATTTTTCAATCTCCAATATTTAAGGTACTTTTCCTTGAAGTGGCCCGTTGAGATGTGACTTCGATAGTTTGGTCTTAGTTCGATAAGAAGATTAGAGAAGGTTTTAGTGTTTTAGTGAGTAGATTTTTTATCGATATGTAAGTATTTTTTCTTACTTTTTAATCCATTGCGTTATTCAATGTATCCAGAGGTCTTAGGTTTGATATCCACAAAGATATAAAATTAGGATAATATTAAAGGGCAAACATTTTTTTTTATTTCACTCTTGGGGTCATGTGACTTCCATGTCATGTGTTCCTGATGACTAACCGAGTCTCCAGTATGAATTTGGTCGGTTTATTTAATTTCACCTAAGATGATTAATTGAAATAGGCGTTACCTTGCGGAAGTCCATCACTAAGTAAAGGATATATGAATATAATTTGCAATATTCCGCTAAACAATTCTTGTCGTGCTATTCAAAATGCAGACTCGTGCACCGCCCGCCCGCCCGCATAAAAACATGCAACAAGCAAGCGATACAAGCAAAGCAATCTTAAATAACAAGCAAGAAAACTTATCGACACGTGTTTCGCCTCTGAACGAGGCATCCTCGGGATGTGTTGCTAGCCCGGCTTCTCCGCAGCAACTGATGTGTTGCTCGCCCAGCCGCTCCGCAGCAACTGATGTTCGCCCGACAGCTCAGCAGGTAGTGACGAGCCGCCGACCAAAACTCGCCTTTTATACACCGGCCTGACTAGTTGTTTGGTGGGGAAAATGGGGAGACGAAAACATGCGTAACAGTGGGGTAGTGGTAAAGTTAGTTTGTTCGTTTAGTAAATCAGGGTTATTCTTGTTTTTTAGTATTTCTAATTGTTCTAACACACACATTCTTAAACCTTTTTTACAAATATGTTTTACTTCAAATGAATGGTTATCAGGCAAACTATGACCGGACTCTAATAGATGTTTTGCAAAGTGTGATTTTTCAGGATGGTTATTTCTATAGGCTGAGATATGTTCTTTGTACCTAGTTTCAAAACTGCGACCTGTTTGACCTACATAGACACCGTTACAATCATTGCAAGACAATTTGTAAATACCAGACTGTTGTTTTTTATCTAATTTGTCCTTACCATTGCAAATACGCAATATAAAAATAAGATAAAGTTCAGAGGCGAAACACGTGTCGGTAAGTTTTCTTGCTTGTTATTTAAGATTGCTTTGCTTGTATTGCTTGCTTGTTGCATGTTTTTATGCGGGCGGGCGGGCGGTGCACGAGTCTGCATTTTGAATAGCACGACAAGAATTGTTTAGCGGAATATTGCAAATTATATTCATATATCCTTTACTTAATTTCACCTAGTTTTGGTTAGGCATTGTATTTATTTATGGTCTACTAGCTTTTGCCCGCGGCTCCGCCCGCGTGTTATTCGGTTTAACAACGTGCTTTTTTCCAGGATAAAAAGTAGCCTAGGTATGTGTTAAGTAGGTGTATAAGCTATATCCATTCTAAATTTCATCCAAATCCGTTCTGCCGTTTCAGCGTGAAAGAGTAACAAACATACACACACACACAAACTTTCGCATTTATAATATTAGTGTGATTCAGTTTATTTATCAACTTATTTATTAATTGCATTATCTATAATAATATTCTTATTCCAATAAGTCTTTATTTTATGAATATGTATAACTTTATTAGCTCAACTTAACTATAGTTTTTTTATATACATACTTCCCGTATTTTAAATTTGTTTCATCATAAATTATTATTTTTATAGAGACCAGATATGACATGTAAAACGTATACTTTATGTATCTATTTTACAAAGAAAAATTTTGAATCTTTGTATTTTCCGCAGCAAGTAGACTCAATATTTCATAAAATTTCAATCTAATTAAGAGATATGAAGTTGTATTTGATATATATCAAACTCTTCCTAAGACAAAGCTTGTGCTTTGCAACTCTTTTTCAACGTCCCACGAATCTTACTTAATTAACGGCTAGTCGTTTAGCAAACTATCTGAAACTTCAGATAGATGTATTGACTTGCTACATTGGCGTTATACATGACGCACTCAGAAAATGTTACCGCCTATACTCTTTTATTTGTAGAGCGGCAAAACTTTTGATATATAATAAAAAAAAAATTGCTCATCTTTTCCATACAAAATGACAAGTAAAATTTAAATTATAATACCTCATTCATAATTTTTGTGGAAGCAGTGATTTTTTTATTCGCATTATTCTTTTATGGAATTGGTTAAGTATGATCGGTAGATCATGTGGTTTTTTCTGAGCAAGCTCTAAAACAACCTGTATAAAGTAATTTTTGGAAATATTCATATAATTAAGATTAAGGCTCTCGCCGTGTTAGCTTTTACATTTTTCAGAATTTTCGACCAAGCTCCAATCTGCAATGGTCACCGAAAGTCATTCATTAAAATCAGTCAGTCAAAATAAAAATAAAAGAGGCTATACTCCTAATAATATTCATAGTTTACTCTAAATTCAGGTGGTAGAGCTAATGCCGGGCTCGACTGTGGAGGTACCACCATCTTACTCGCAAATCCTCCCGAAGTTATTCGGGGGAGAGTAAGAGAACAGCTCTCAGGCAAAACCAGGCGGCCCACCATTGCCTGGGACCGATGGATGGCGGTATATCCATCCCCAATTGCCGGGCCTTATATAAAATAGACTGGTGACGGGCAGCGGCGTCACTGGTGCAAGGGTTTCGGCACCGCGCTCACCAACCCGCCTGCCCAGCGTGTGTGAGTATGGGCATTTCTTCTAGGAGGACCGCCAAGAGTGGCGTAATCCTGCAAAGGCCTATGTCCAGCAGTGGACGAAACAGGCTGATGGATGGATGGATGGACCGACCCTAAAATCTGATATTACAATTGAGGTATGAGAAATATAAATAACACTTTCCAACCATCCATCAGACTGTTTCGTCCTCCACTGGACACTATTTCGACACTTTTTACGGTTCTTAAACGGATAACTCTTTCAAATGTCTATAAAATTTACGTGGTTGACGATGTATCCCTCAAAATGTAAAGGGAGGTTGTGTGTAATCTATTTTCGAGCGTTTTCCCTTACAAATGTGTAGGTAACAGTACAATTGATATGGGCGGCTGCACAGGCCTTTCCATTTTGTTTATATAGCCAAATTCATACTTGAGACTCGGTAAGTGGTCAGTACCAAAGTTCACCCTGTTTGCGAAATACGAAGAATATTTTTGGTGCCTTCAACAGTCCAGTATATTTTATGTTGTTTGGAAACCATTGAAGTTTTCTGTTTTATACACTGAAAAAAAAATTTGGTCAGCCTAACGAAAAAATTGTTGTTCTGACAAATACTTACTTTCAATATAGCCCCAAACGAGAAAACAGTTAATACAACAGATTTGATTTGTTTTACTTTACTGATCACAATGATAAAACTAACTAGAAAATGTTTCCGTTTACTACCTTTTTTGTAAAAGAAACAATTTTTGGTTACTTATCTAACATATCAATATATCTACTGTTTTGGGTTTGGTAAATGGTACTTTTGTTAATTATACAAATTAAATTGTTTACTGACTGGAAAGTTATGTGTCGTTATACCAGAAGAAATGGTCAATTTAACATTTTCATTCAATAACTTTCATCATTAAAGAAAGTATTTTTAACAAATAAATAATTTTGTTGCTACCAGTTCATTTTGGTTTATATAACATTACTGTTTTGTAGACATGACAACAAAAGTTTTGATTATATTTACTTTAATTTTAATGAAAATTACTTGCCAAAAACATTAAAGTTCAACAAGAATGTTTTCAAAATTAAACTAGGACAGAGGTCCAGCTAGCTCATTCCAGTAGGATGCACAATAGACATACAGTAGTTACCCACAATAGACATACATACACTATCGTATTGGGTTGCTCGATTAGAAGATGGCGACCTTACGTTACATCGAGATTATAAATTGTAGAAGGAATAAAACGATATCGTGATGTAGGCTACAACTTACGCCATCTAGTGAAGAATGGTTACAACAAATGGCCGTACATTTTACAAATATTTTGTTATTTTTAAGAAAAAATATTGTTTTCATCAACCAAACTTTATTTGTATCTTTTATTTAATTTTAACAACTTGACCATAATCATAGTTATTTTTATTTTTGACAATGGTGAAATAATGATTTTGCAATGGTAAAATAAACATAGATTTTTGTTATTTTTACCATTTATACTTGTACATAGAAAGTGCAGGTTTGTAGAAAAAACAAATAGCTCTGTTTTCGTAAAAAACAAAAGCTGTTTTGTGAAATTAATTTATCGTTCTGAACAGGTCTGTTGCTGTTTTATACCGTATTATTTGTTAAAAATAACATTTCTTAATTTGTAGCTACAACCAATTATTGCCATACATATTACAAATATTTTCTTATTTTTAAACAAATAATTTAATGAAATTAACCAAATTTTATTTGTTTCTTTTGGTATTATTTTTGTTTCTCTTACTACTTTATATTTTTATTTTTGACATAAATGATGTAATAAATTTAATTTGTTTTTTTACCATTGTTTTTGTAACAATTGGTACTTTTATTGTTGTTCTCACGAAATTAAAAAGTTTATATCTACAAAAAATAAACGGTAATTTTCAAGGTATTTTCATTTAAAATTACGAAATTCACTTCATTATATTTAACAAAGATGAGTTTGTTCCTTAAACAAACTAGGTTATGTTATATTAATATACACTTATTAAAATTAAACGATTTTTCGTCAACCAATATGCGTTTTGTAAATTCAACAGACTTGTTTTTTCAGTGTAGTCATACATAAAAGAAATACTTACATCGAAAAGATACCCACATCTTACAACACTTGTAAGATTTTGAAAACCATTAACATCTAGGCGCCAAAAAACAAGATGAAAAAATGGTAGATTAGGCTTGTACACAGGGTAAACAAAATATTATTCTATTTAGTGCGTCATTTAGATTATCAAAAAATATTGGACACGTATTTTTTCTTTTGTCAATCAAACAAAAAATGACAGAGATAAAGCGCGTCAAAGTTTGGGAGTGGGGGAAAACCACGTCACTTCTAAGTAAAATTGTACCTAGATGTGACGTCACGCGGAACTTCAGCGGGCTATATCTTCATCATTGTTTTTTTAATTGAAAAAAGAAAAAATACGTGTCCAATATTTTCTGATAATCTAACTGACGGACTAATAAATTTTTTTTAGTCATCATGCCTATTCAGGACCCTGTGAGTTGTGAAAACCCAAATCCCTGCATGGTTTTACTATAATTTTTTTATATGAGTTGTAGGTGTAATAGGTAGGTACAGTTAAGGATAAACAATGAAATATGATATATGCTTAGGAACCTATTAATATGAAATATTATTGTTTCATAACTCAAAAATATAAACATTGTAATAAGAAGCCAACCGATAACAAGAATAGAACAGGAGATCTATCCATATTTGGAAGTCGAGATTGTAACAAGGCGCCATATAATTTGACATAGCTGTAAACAATGTAACATGAGAATTACCTAAATATCTAAAAAGCAGTTGGAAAAAATTGGTTTCGTGTCCGTTGTGTACAGATTTTTACGACACTATTAAAGCGTGTGTCAAAAATATGGCAGTAAAACTTTATATTACCGAAATATCTAAGGATGATGCGACAATGCGTACCTGAAAAACAAGAAAATGTAATTATTATACATTTATTAATTATTTAATTATTACAATAAAATAAAATAAGTCGTAAGTAATGCACCAGTTATTGTTCAATTATAACGTTTTTTGTTACAATAATAACTTTCAAAAGTTAATATTAGAATTATATACAAATAAAACAGAATAAATTAATATGAAAAACCCGCAGATTTTAAAAGTTTAAAAAAACTACATCACATTAAACTAGCTTTTCCAAAATTCAGACTTGCCAAGGTAGGTACCTCTTTTGTAGGACATGGTATAAGATTTTACAATAAACTTCCAAAGGAGGTCCTTACTTTGCCTGAAACTAAGTTTAATTTATACATTAAACAGGGACTACTTAAAAAAGCTTATTATAAAATCAATGATTATCTGGACGATAATGAAGCATGGTGTAATAAATAATAATAATCATTATCAAAATTGTAAGTCATAATTAGCAAATTTTAATACGTAATGTTTGATTCCTCTAAAGGCTAATCTTAAGCCCTTTATAGTTAACTAATATGTAAACTGACTTTGCTGTAAAAGGTAATAGACAATGTAAGACGGATTGACTAAGATCAATATTTTTTTTTTCTCTCTTGGACATAATTCCAATGGTTTTATATTTGCCTTTACTTTAGTAGGTATAAGAAAATTGTATAGATTAAGGTTATGTTACAAATGAAAAAATTCATGTTTGCTAAGTTTTTTGCCCTTCTTCTTAGCAATACTAATCGAATGGTGCGGATGGTTAGGCATTATGTATATATAATATTTTTATTCCTATATTTCTTTACTTTATGTAGGTTTATAACTGTATTACATTTTAGTAGCCCAACCTTAATATTTTTTGGATGTATTTCCCGTATTTATTTACCAACTTCTTTGTTCGTTGCATCATTCATATACAATATTTTTATTCCTAGATTTCTCTATTTTATGTATGTGTATAAATTAATTTTTGTAGCCCAACCTAAATATTTTTTGTATGTATTTCCCTTATTAGTAAATACATATAATTTTTTTATTCTAATATATTTTGTATGTATTTCCCTTATTAGTAAATACATATTATTTTTTTATTCTAAAGATATTTATTGTAAAGATTAACTTTGACTTGTAGAAAGTATACTTTATGTATCTATTTTACAAAATAAATATTTTGATTTGATTTGATTTACATTTTTTGTCCCTCTAGAAGAAAGTGATTAATAAATTTATTAAATATAAAATTTACTATTGAATATTTGCAACTTAAAATTAAAATAAATTAACTATGATCTGGGAAAAAAGCACATACATATACTCACGCCTGTCTCTTAGAGGGGTAGGCAGAGACTACAGATCTTTCGCCTCTTCCAAATCAATCAATCTAGTCATACAAGCTCTTCTATTCTCAGAGTTCTTTAGACTTTGCTCTTTTTTAGGAAAAAGAAATTGTTCTAAGAACATTGTACATTAAAATACGCCTTCAGATAAATTATGAGTAAAAAACTAATATTCTTCTTTCTAAGACAATAACTATGGATTATTATTACAGGCAATGCAAACTACAAAAGATCAATTAAAAACTTATAGACAAGAATTTATTTTGTTCATTTCTAGTTTGTAATGCAGTCTAATAATAATATTTAGAGTATTGCAAAGCGATGGATTTCTCAATAAAAAACTTTTCAAATTTTTAACTTTTAAATGATTTATTTTTTTATTTTATTTATACTAATAATAAAGTAGTAAAAAAGTCGTGTCTGCACATTAAATATTTTCGCGAAATTTTTTATGAAATGGGCTATTATGGTTGTTCAGAAAATAACGCCCAAACCGAAAACGGGGCAGACTGAATAAACGCGGGCGAAGCCACGGGCAAAGGCTAGTCCTAAATACGAAGCATCTTGCATTTTATTTAAGCGGCAAATGCATTACAATTCAACTTAAAATTTAAATTGCTTCGACGTAGTGCGGCACAGTACCCTGAATTTCGAATTCTAGACTCTCTTCTATAAATAAACGGGACATTTGATCCAAATGAAACTACAGCGCCACAAACGTATCCGGTCCACTGGGCCAAACTAAAATCACCTCTATATTCATGGCGCGACAGTATTCGTCACTGATTCAACTAAGTTTGGTGCTGTACTTTAAAACCAGATACCGTATTGAGAAGTGTCGCCAGTTGTCATTAAAATAAAAGTGTACCGCGTAATTTACGGGTTCGTAAAATATAAATAAAATACATCGTGCCAGTGGTCTTTTTCGTTTGTGTACCTACCCTGGGAAATATTACGCCCTAGTGTGAAAAGTGAAGAGCACCATCCCTGTACTTCAGGCACAAAAATGGACCCCACACCACAGCTTAACGTCTTAAGAGGATAGGTTTCGACAAAACATAATTTATTCTTCCTTGTTTGAAGAATCTAGCAATATTAGATATTTGAAAAAAATTTGGACTTCCGTCAAGAATATAATGCACACTCTTATTGAAACGACAGACGTATAATATATTACAATAATTACATGTCTGTGATTGAAGCAGCATCTTCAGACGTCATTCCAGCATTGAACCATAAAAAATCAAAGTTTTCATGTCGAGTTTTAACATTATTTGAGGCAAATCAGTGGTAGAACGGGCTCAACGTGGCTTGATTAAGGTCATGTATTTTAAAAAAAGGAGATTCTCTACATATAGCTTATACCGACTAACTAAACTGGCTACCGTTAGGAAACTATATATTACCCATGCAGTGCTAAAACTTCATAAGAACCTGCCATTTGTCCCTAACAAGATTGACAGAAGAAGGAAAAACAATGCTGTGGATGTGCCAAAAACAAACACAACCTCCGCTAAAAGACAGTTCACCAGACGTGCAGCTCATCTGTACAATATAATAAACAAGGAACTAGACATATATCCCAAAACACTTCACCATTGCAAGAAAATTATTCCTTCATGGTTAGAAACAAAATCATATGAAGCTATAATAGAGAAATAATGAAGGCTACAACTACATTTTATGCAGTACTCACACTTACACACACACACACACACTCACACATACACACACGCACCCTCTCACACACGCACGCACACATACACACAGATGCACCCCCTTACACAAGCCATACACGTACATGGCTAAATTAAACTTAATGCTGAAATTGAATTTAAACTTAAATATAATTACATTAATGTATTTCCTGTGTGTAGTTTTAAGCAAAATGTTATTTTTAGGTATAATTAGTTTTCTAAAGAGGAGCGGTGCCTCCCAACTCAAGCCTTTCGAGCTTTATTAGGTTAGAAAGTACATTCTTGTAAACTTCTAACAATAAATCTGTTATTATTTATTTTTCATATGTAAAATAGATTTTATCAAAACAAGAATGATATCATTATAATATATCCTCCTGTATAGCAGCTAACAGTGTAAATCCTTATATTCCATCTAACAATTCAAACTGATTGTAATACGCTGTTAGTAAGCTCAAATAGTCCTTATGATAATAGTATTAAGAATGTATCCAATTAATATCTACACACGTAATTTTATTTGTTATTCTGCATTCTTAACAGGCACGATGTGCGACTGTGTTCTTTAATGTGTGTAGTTCTACCCTCAGACATAATCTGTTTTTTATAAAATAACTACCTACTTCTACTATGTTACTCGAAAAGCTAGGAGAATAGTAGAATAATGTTTTCAGACGAGACTTGGAACTGGGTGTACATAAAAACCCCAAAAGGTTTCTGATACACCTTCGTGTAAAATTGCATGTCATGTTATGTTTGATTAAAAATAAATAAATAAATAAACAAGGAGACACCAGCCACTATTTATGTAAGTTTAACCTATTTAAACGAAATAAAACATATTTTTTTATTTTGATATTTCATACAAACTTCAGTTTTTTTTAATAATGAAATTCGTGATAAAAGTCGTCATTTTGTTTTTTTTTTCAGAATTCGTCCCTCTCGCACCGCGGGTCTTTCCGCTTGGAGTAACAGCGAACAATGCAATCGGAACCATAACATGAACATGAAGTATCGAGATTCACTAAGAGAAAAGCTTAAGGAAATTAATATATTTACGGTTTCATGTGAATTTATTTATCAAGTTATTAGATATGTCAGAAAAAATATTGATAGTCTCCCGAGGCTTGGTGTGCACCACTCTGTTGAAACCAGAAACAAACATAAACTAGCTTTTCCAAAATTCAGACTTGCCAAGTATCTTTTGTAGGACATGGTATAAGATTTTACAATAAGCTACCAGAGGAGGTCCTTAGTTTGCCTGAAAATAAGTTTAAACTATATATTAAGCAGGGACTATTTAAAAAAGCTTATTATAAAATCAATGATTATCTGGACGATAATGAAGCATGGTGTAATAAATAATAATAATCATTATCAAAATTGTAAGTCATAATTAGCAAATTTTAATACGAAATGTTTGATTCCTCTAAAGGCTAATCTTAAGCCCTTTATAGTTAACTAATAAGTAAACTGACTTTGCTGTAAAAGGTAATAGACAATGTAAGACGGATTGACTAAGATCAATATTTTTTTTTCTCTTGGACATAACTCCTATGGTTTTATATTTGCCTTTACTAAAGTAGGTATAAGAAAATTGTATAGATAAAGTTTATGTTACGAATGAAAAAATTCACGTTTGCTAAGTTTCTTGCCCTTCTTCTTAGCAATACTAATCGAATGGTGCGGATGGTTAGGCATTAGGTATATATAATATTTGTATTCCTATATTTCTTTATTTTATGCAGGTATATAACTTTATTACATTTTAGTAGCCCAACCTTAATATTTTTTGGATATATTTCCCGTATTTATTCATCAACTTGTTTGTTCGTTGCATCATTTATATATAATATTTTTATTCCTAGATTTCTCTATTTTATGTAGGTGTATAATTAAATTTTTGTAGCCCAACCTAAATATTTTTTGTATGTATTTCCCTTATTAGTATATATGTTATGATCAAGTAATTAATGCGGGCATTATTCATAATGTGTGAGCATTATGAATATTGCTTAGCTGTATCGGGCTAAGTGATTAATTACTATCTAAACTTCATTATTTATCACATTGCACGGTAATTATTATATTGCTAGGTGACAATTGGGCAACATGATAGCATAGTGCGATATAATGTATAGTGGTTTCGAAATGTTGGCATTATGCTACTGATTACTTGAAAATATTGAAAAGTCAACTAAGCGCGATAGTAGGTATCGTGCTACGAAATCTAATGAAGCTATATTTAGGGGGAGCGAATTTGACTTTTATTAAGTTTTAAGTGCAGAAAACAATTAGATACTAATTATGCCAAATAATGAGCCTGATTGCTTAAACTTTAGTTTATTTTATGTTTTATAATAATATGTCAAAACTTCTATAATACAAAGATTCTTCTCTATGTTCGAGATAAAATACCCAGTCAAGTGCGAGTCGGACTCGCGCACGAAGGGTTCCGTACCATTATCTATAAAAACGGCAAAAAAATCATGGTTGTTGTATGGGAGTGCGCGGGTCCGACTCGCACTTAGCCGGTTTTTGTATTTGTTGTTATAGCAAATACATCATCTGTGAAAATTTCAACTGTCTAATTATTACGGTTCATGAGATACAGCCTGGTGACAGACGGACGGACAGCGGATTCTTAGTAATAGGGTCCCGTTAGTTACCATTTGGGTACGGAACCCTAAAAAAAGATATTGACCGTCAAAAGAAGCACTAATACTTCGGTGACAGAGACGACGCTCTACGAAGCCGAAGCTATAACATAGCCTTATGTGCATTATTTACCACCGGTAAATCGATCGGCCTATTGTCAGTTACATGTCGCGACGCGTAGGTTGGCCATCCATTCCAAATTTGGAAATCAAAAAAAAAAATGAAAAAAAAACTCTTTTTTTTACGGTTTTGTGTTCTACATAGGGAACACTAAAAGTTTCCGGAACTGGCCACTTACATAAACAATATTTAAAAATTTATTGCAACATTTGAAAATAGAACTCTTTGGCTGTAGAATGCAGTTTGTTTCATCTGACTGTCTTTTGTTTTTACCTTGTGGCGCCATTTAAAAAATTGTGTGTCTGCATCAACATGGATTTAACTCGGGAAAATTTTCGTAGTATGATTTTCTACGATTTTAAGTGTAATTTGACAGCTCAACAGAGCATCGCTCGGCTTGAAACAGCTTTTGGCAATGAAGCACCATGCAAGACGACTGTTTATAGCTGGTTTGCAGAATTCAAGCGTGGTCGTATCAATCTCAGTGACGAATCTCGCGATGGTCGGCCGTCCACCGCTGTGACCAACAAAAACATCGATGCTGTGCGCCGTATGATTGAAACAGATAGGCATGTGACCTACCATGAAATTCGCGCATCCTTAGAAATAGGCATGAGTCAAATACAATCAATCCTACACAAACATTTGGGTGTGAGAAAGCTGTGCTCGCGGTGGATCCCACACAACTTGACCGAGGCTCAAAAAACGGACCGCGTCACTTGGTGCAGTGCCATGCTTACCAGATTCAACGAAGGTGCGTCAAATTTGGTGTGGGACATAGTAACAGGTGACGAAACATGGATTTATTGCTACGATCCCAAAACAAAGCAGCAATCGAGCGTATGGGTCTTTCAAGATGAGCCGAAACCAACCAAAGTGGCGCGCGTGAAAAGTGCATCTAAGCGGATGATTGCTTCTTTTTTTAATAAAACTGGACACGTGGCTACTGTTGCTTTAGAGAATCGTCGTACCGTGAATAGTGACTGGTACACGACCATTTGTTTGCCGGAAGTTATTGACGAACTCAGTAAAAATAACCGTAAACGCCGTATCATCCTTCACCACGACAATGCTAGTTCTCACACGGCCAGACAGACAAACGACTTTTTGAAGACGAAAAATGTAGAACTCATGAGTCATCCTGCATACAGTCCCGACCTGGCACCTTGTGACTTTTTTCTGTTCCCAAAAATTAAGAACCAATTACGCGGTCAACGATTTTCATCACCAGAAGAGGCTGTCGAGGAGTATGAAAAACACGTTTCAGAGGTCACCACAGGGGAGTGGCACAAAAGTTTTCAAAACTGGTTTGATCGAATGAAAAAGTGCATAGACGCCAAGGGAGATTATTTTGAAAAACAATAAATTAATTTTGTACCTTTAATAGTATTTTTTCATATTCATTCCGGAAACTTATAGTGCGTCCCACGTATAAGTGATTTTGATTCATAGATTGCAATAAAGTTAGGGGTTTCATTTTCAACCTGTATATAGGAATAATCGTCTGAAAAACACTTTATCAATGCCAGAATAGCCATCAAATTTTCTAAGAAAAAAGTTTTTTCTTCAGATCAGGGTTTACATAGTTTCAAAATTAAAAAGGCGACGAAATTGAGACAAAACCACTGATTACTGCAAATATGCTTGCCTCCTGGATAGTTAGACCGAGACTCAACGAACTGAAAATCCTTAAAAACGGGTGGAAGGCTTTGGGCGTGGCTTTTCACCACCCTCATGACGTCACCATGCCGCCAAGCGACGCACCGAGTGCCGGCATGACGTCACGATAATTCGTACCAGGAGCGCGTTTCATCTTAGGTCTCATCGAGGCTTTCTATATTTCGCAAGGGTACAAATTGTGGACTGTGAAACACCTTCTCAGGGATTTAGATCGTGACGATATGATATATATTTTTTTCTATTTTAAAAGAAATCGATTTTCAACTGTACCTACATAAATAAATGCTTCGTCACCCTCAAATTATACGTGTAGTGAACTATGAGTTCAAGAAAGCGATAAATTATTCTTATCTTGATCGATGTCCATCGAAACTATCGACAAGTGGTCAGCTACCCCATCACTAGTGGAGCCTAGAATCGCTGTGACAGCATCGAATAGATAGAAGCAGAGATAATAATGTAGAGAGCAAACACTGAGGATCGACGAGGATCCCCAGATTACGTTTTTAGGGTTCTTTGGAAATGGGTGGACCTATTTGGAAGTCTCTCTGTTGAATCGTTGTTTTGTTTCTTACGAGTTGAACGGTATCGTAGGAAAATAGAACATCCTTGCAACTAGTTTAAATATATCTTTTTTATACGTGCTGACTTTTTGATCTTTTTTTAGGGTTCCGTATCCATAAAACCCGTAATAATATTATAAATTGACTTTGTGTTAAAGGTAATAGACAAAACTTTCACAAGACATCTTGCTTTCGAGTCCTCAGGTGTCTCCCACAGATGTCCATATGACCAACGCCTAAAATTTTTTAAAATGACTTCTCTAAGAAACCGCCGCACTATGCATGACCTCATTTTCCTGCATAAAACCATCAATGGTAAAACCATTTGCAGCGATATTTTAGGAAAAATTTCTTTAACAGCTCCCTATAACTTTCCACGACAACCCATTACAAAAATTTTAAAGGGACCCCAAGCCAGAACCAACACCGGCACACATTCCCCCATCAACAGAATTTGCCAAAGCTACACAACCATTTGTACTAAAGTCCTGACATCGATATCTTCTCCGACTCACTCAACTGCTACAAACAAAAAATTGTTAATGTTACATCATAGTGTTAATTATATAAGTTCATATTTTATCTTAAGCTCTACTGTCATGCATGTGTATTATTTCAGAAGTTTATCTTTGTTTTCTTTCATATAGTTTTTAAATATTTTAATTGCGAAGGATGCATACATTTATAAGGAATGTACATCAGAACTGTACCTATAATATCTCCCACCATCAATGTTTTATGTATTTTCTGCAAATGTATCTAATTAAATAAATAAATAAAATGAGACGTTTTCAGTTTAGTATTATAACGTATAGGAATTTTTGTACTGATCGTCGTTTTAACGTATGCTTCGGCTTTATAGCTACAAAAATACGATTTGGATTCTAGGTTTAAATTTACAATGGGCAAATTTGGAATCTCATTGTTAAATAGTATGCCATTGCTCATAAATGATTTATTAGATCACAACTTACCTTGTGTTTAGCTCTAGTTATTATAATTATGACAGTCGCTTCTGCACTTCATCAAATTTTTCCCTGGCATTTAAAGTCGCACCCCCTTATAGCGCAGTAGATACATCGCATAACGAAAGAGATAAACATATCTGAAAAATTGCGTGTTCGAGTAGTGCGGTGAATCAAGACAATATTAGCTTTTTAATGAATAAAATTAAATAAAAAATCAAACAAGAGCGTTTTGTACCAACGCTCTGCTATGTTTTAGATATTAAAGTTGACATACTACCTAAGTTGTATTAACGGATTCGCGCGACATATCTCGACCAGTTCGGAAGTGATATTGTGCCTCCTCATTGAATCATGTCAAGTAAATGTGATAGTTGTAATAAAAACTTCACCAAGAATAAACAAGGACTTGAATGCCACCGATGTGAGAAGATAGTGCATCTTAGTACCATATGCACCGGGTTAACTAATAAACAACTAACGGCCCTGCGAGCTACAGATAATCTGGAATGGACGTGCCAGGACTGTCAAGAACAATCGCCGAAACGCCGATCTATCATAATACCTGGAAATGATGAAGATGAGGATGATAGTGCTGAGTCCCAAAATGTGCGTATTGATGTTAAACAACTCCTTCGTGATATCTCAAAAGAAATGGAAAAAGCCATAAAAAAGGAGATGAAAGATATAACGCAATCCATCCAATTTCATTCGGATAAAATGGAAGAACTCATTAAAAATACTGAAACATTGCAAAGTACCATCACTGATCTCCAGAAGAAAAACGTTGAACTCACCAACAGGAACAATAATTTGGAAGTGAGGGTAGGAGCGCTAGAACAGCTTATTCAAGAAACGGAACAGCGAAAGCTATCTAAATGCATCGAAATACATAATTTGCCGTCCCTCGAAGGTGAAAATATAAATGAGCTTGTCAATAAAGTAGCAAAAAAAGCCAATCTACAAATTGGAGACATACAGATGGCAAAACGTCTGCCTGGCAAGTACGACCGCCCAGGCCCAGTTCATGTTGAGCTAAAAACTGAGCAAATGCAAACTTCATGGTTAGCCGCCACAAAATCAAAGACATCCCAAATCACAGTTACGGATGTGTTACCTGACGCCCCTGCCTCCAAATCTAATGGAAATCTATTCGTTTGCGAAGCCCTAACACCATTCAATAAACACCTACTCTGGTACGCAAAGCAAGAGCTTAAGGAAGTATATAGGTACATTTGGATAAAAAAAGCAGTACTACGTGTTCGAAAAGATGGAGAAAATCAAAAAGCATACATCATCCGTGCTATAGAAGATATACAAAAACTTAAAACTAATAAGACATCTACAAACCTACCTTTCAATCTGTAAGTTCATACTTACCTACATTAATTAGTATAACAAATTCTCAAATGGATGTAGAATTAGATGATATCTTGGAGCTATCAGACTGTATTAACCTTAACTCATTATTGAATCAAGTACCTAAGAACATACAACTCTTATGTATCCATATGAATATAAGATCAACTATCAAAAATTTTGCAACTCTCGAACAATGCCTATATTCCTCATCACGCACTATTGATGTTATTATGTTGTCCGAAGTCAATATTTCAAACTATCTCAGCACATTATACCAATTAAAGGGCTATAACATGTACACAG
The DNA here is from genome assembly GCA_910592155.1 of Ypsolopha scabrella. Lineage (NCBI taxonomy): Eukaryota > Metazoa > Arthropoda > Insecta > Lepidoptera > Ypsolophidae > Ypsolopha > Ypsolopha scabrella. Next base: position 19,788,429 of record OU342983.1, read on the forward strand.
AACTGCGGAATGGCCGAAAAGGCGGAGGCATAATTATGTACATAAATAAAATACACAAATTCCATATAAAAAGATTTAAAACACAACACACTGAAAACTTATTCGGAACCATAACTACGCCTTCAAACTATTCCGCGGTTCTGTCTTGCTTATATCGCCCACCTTGTAACAGTAAACACTTGTTTATAAAAGAATTAGACACAATACTTAGCAAAATAAACCGCCAGCAAGATATCTATCTGCTTGGAGACATCAACATTGATTTGAGGAAAAACTGTCCTGTAAAGCATATGTATAACACCACTATGTACAATCAAGGCTTAGCTTGCGGGATCACTGAATATACACGTATTGAATTTTACAAAAATAAACTAACTAAATCCTGCATAGACCATATTTTCGCAAGATCCCGCTCACTGAGCATGTACACAGCGGCGCTCGGAACTACACTGGCCGACCACCGAGCCACGGCACTCGCTTGTTGCGGAGCTTGTCCGAACACACGGGCGGATTCTAAATACATTACACGATACAATTATAAAACGCTCGCCGACTCCTTAAAACAAATAGACTGGCAACCTGTCAAACAAACCATATGTCCATTAAAAATGTATAAAATTATTGTAGAAAACATACAAAAATGTTATGAAAAAGCAACGATTCGAATAAAAACATCTACTAATATAAAACGTATGAGTAATACCTGGATTAATAATAAAATCATAAAAGCCTGCAAACATAGGGATAAATTGTATATTAAATGGATTTCAGACCCCACTGACAAAATAATCAAACAAGAATACAATTCATCAAGAAACTACGCAAATAAACTAATAAATAAATGTAAAAATAAAAACATACGTCACGAGATAACCGCTAATAAAAATAACCCTAGAGCGCTCTGGCAAATATTAAATAGTATCACTGGTAGGGCAAAAACTATAGCAGACACAGTTATTGTGAACGCAATGCTAAATAACAATAACACGACAAATAACATAGCAAATAACTTTGCAGAAAGTTTTGCTAACGCCGTAGAGAATATAGTACCAAAATGTGATACCAAACTCCTTGAGAAAAAAGATTATATTTCCCCAGCCAATGTGACCTGTAGATTTCAACCAACAACAGCTAAATCAATTCTCACAGAAATACAAACAATGAGCAGTCGTAAAGCACCAGGATCTGACAATATACGTGCTAAAGACCTAAAAACTATTCAGATTGATATTGCAGGAATACTATCAAAGTTCGTCAATACAAGCATAAAACAAGGGAAGTATCCACAAGAGCTTAAATCGGGTATAGTCAGGCCAATTCATAAAAATGGATGCCAAAAAGATTATGACAATTATCGCCAAATAACTATTTTAAACACTATAAATAAAATCGCAGAGAAAGCAATATCAAAACAGATTCATTCATTCTATAAAAAACATAACATAATTACAGAGAAACAATACGGATTCCAGACCGGTAAAAGCACAACACAACTTCTTTCAAGTTTTACGGATAATATTTACAAACATATTAATAATAAAGAACATATCTTAGTACTGTTTATAGATTACAGTAAGGCATTTGATACCTTAAAACACGATATCCTGATTGAAAAACTAGACGACTGTGGTATTCGGGGACCGCTTGGCAAATGGTGCAAAGACTATCTTGACGAAAGGTCTTATATGGTAAAAATCTGTGATTCGCTAAGTAAAAAGATAACGGTATCTCAAGGCACAGCGCAAGGATCGGTCTTAGGTCCTCTGCACTATATAACTTACGTGAATGATATGGTAAAACTTGTTAAAAACTGTGAGATCTATCAGTTTGCCGATGACACATGCCTTATTGCAGCTAACAAAGATATAAACACGGCCCTTGAACAACTACAAACTGACTTCGCATTATTGGCCAAATGGTCACATGATGTAGGTCTTGTCCTCAATGCACAAAAGACAAAATTAATGTATATCAGTTCAAGCCAGAATAGACAAACTGTCAACCTCAAACTTATTGCACACAACCACAAATGTCTTCACACGAAGGACAGTCAAAACTGTTGTTGCTCACCCGTTGAAGTCGTCAGTAAACAAAAATATCTTGGGCTGATATTCGACGATAGACTCAAATGGACTGAACATATTAACCATGTATGTGATAAATTAAGAGCAATCTTGGCTAAATTTCGACTTGTAAAACAAAAAATTCCATACTCTATACTGCTGCAATTATATAAAGCCCTGGGTGAAACCATAATTTATTATGGGCTTAGTTCTTACGGCCGAACCTGTAAGTCACATCTTGATCCAATATACTCTTTACAACTAAGGATCCTTAAATCCATCATTCCACCGAAACTTAAAAACAAACATCAGGACAACTATCACAAACTATTCCATCATTTTAAAATCATACCCGTACATAACCAAGTAAAATATAGCCTTTTAATTGACAATTTCTTTAACCTAAACTATCAAAACATAATCCGGAATCAGAATCAAAAACATACACGAAGTGCATTAATTAAGAAACTGCAAGTTCCTCCATTCCATAACTTATATGGAAAACAACTACTTCAATATCAAGTACCTACATTAATAAACCAACTTCCCCTGAACATACAAAATCAAATCACAAAAACCAACATAAAAATCAAATTAAAACACTTCTTCTCACAATAAATATTTCGTAAATATAGTATAATTCGTAAATAAGCATTAAAAATAATCACCTAGTGTGTCTACACAAACAAAAGCTAGCTGTGAATTGTATAGAATGTAAGCACCTTATCTATAAGTACCTACGTAATGAGTGATGTTGTGTGAATGCGGTGTGCGGTCAAACCTAAACTGGTTTTTGTCACACTGTTAGTATATAAGTCTTATTGTAAACACTGTTTTGTTAATAAATGATGATGATGATGATGAACCAGTTTTATCACTAATAGACGAATTCTTTTAGTAGTCAACAACAAACTTTCATTGTTATAAAGTTTTTCATCAACGTTCCCACCTCTTTTGAAGCTTCTCTTGCCATGCCCAACAAAATACTTACAAGATACAATAATCAAGGAAATGCGCATGAAAATATTAACCTTGAGTTTATCTTAATACAGACTCCTCTGGTTTCTGTTTTATCCACCGAATAGTGTTTAACCTTCCCAACTTGGGAATCCTTGGTATTTTCAACTAAAAGAAGAGTCTGGGTTTATCATTTACTTATCTACAAGTTCACGTCTTCATTTAGCTTAAGTCCTACTTTATGTAGTTAGGACTTCTGAGACTTTGTGTAGGTACCTACCAATTTGGTAGACGCAAATTCATCGGCTTTTGCGACACCATTTCTTCAGGCTGACAAAACATTTATAAACCAAACTTTGAAGGCATCATAATTCCACGATATAAAATATATTCACTATGAATAAAACATTAACCGGAAATTATTTTAAAAGTTTTAGTCACTATTGCATTAACCCTTTCATTCGGTAAGCATCAAATGCACACAAATGTAAGTGCAAGCATTTGCGTATTGCACACAAACGCACAAGACGGTGCTATGCGAGATGAGTTATACAGTTTTATAAAATTAAAAATAACGTATTTTATAAAGTATGATTGAATGTTTCGTATATAAAATAAAATTTGGTATGTAGGGTGGTTTTCCCTGATAAATTGACAAATCCCGTACATCTTCATACAACTTACGTCCTTTAAATCGTAGTCGACAATAATTAACTACATTACACAACTATCACCAAATAGCTGTAACTATTTTGAATATGTTATACCTGTTGGAAATTTTGTTTTCGCTGGTTAAATATAAGAACTAACAAAAGAATAAGATATAACAATAAACGGTGGTACATTGGATCACTGCGCCTTGTGAAGTTATGTAAATACATTAGGGAAGCTAAGTCACAGCAGTGTTGCCAGACGTACTATTTAAGAGTATGGCATACCCTAGAAAAAAATGTTATTACCCGTCCAACACAAAAAGGCCAAAGTCAAATACTTTATTAGCTTTTGATAGAGGCGATTATTGGTTGGCTAATTGACCTATTATTAACTAATTACGCGCGAAACGGCAGATCGGAGGGTTTTTAGCTAATACCGAAATATTTAATAGGAAAAAAGAATACTGGATTTAAGTAAGACCTTTATATTACTATTACCTATTTTATGAAAAAAAAAATCCAGTTGATCTCTTAAACGCGTTCTTGTAACGAACGTTTGAAAACCAAAAAAAAAGAGGGTAGAAAACTTTTTTTTTTGACTAACTTGTAAATCTTAGTACATTGTTTATAAGTAGATCCTCTAGATAAAATATCAATAAATCAAATATATTTTTTTCAATATTAAGATAGTCCTACTTTCATCAAAAGAACCCTCGAAAATCTGGCTTTTTTCATATTCTAGGGTCAGGAACAGCCTTAAGTCGTATTCATACGTTTATTTTCGACTACAATCTTATATTTTCAAAATGTATTATTGAATTCCGATTGTTGTAAATCCCAATTCATAACATACATTACCATCAAAATTTCCTGAATTACACGATTTCCTGTCCTTCTACAGTAAGATTATTTCTAATTTATATCTGGCAACCCTGATTCACAGAGTACTATTGCATTAGTTCGCTGATCAAATACACGTACAATAGGCATCTTTCCATAAATCATCCTGACGAATCAATCTTCGTGTTATCTCTGTAACGGAAACCATGGCATTCACGATTCACGACCTTCACTCCGAAATCCCCACTTCAAGACAAACGGTTAAAGCTGAACTTTAAATTACGGTTAAACCAGTTTAAGCCAGAACAATCCGACTTACTTAAGTTCGCTGGTTAAGAGGCCTCATTCCCTTTGCTTGGAATTTGGCTCTAGTATAACTCTAAAAGGTGATGTCGTAATTGTTATATTTTGGTTTCAAACGATTTTCGTAACAAAATATCCGTGGAAGTAATTCCCCCCGAATGGCCCCTGGAGGGGAAGTACTTTAAATATTAAAGGTAGACAATTTTACATACAGAAATCTTTATTTTATTTTTAAAGTTAAGGAAAATTGCATTCAATGAAATTTAAAAAAATATATATTTTCTCTTAATGATATTGAAGTTTGCGATATCTTTAAATGTTTTGTTATTAAAATGTAAAATTTCATGGGAATTTGGTTTATATGTTTGACCTTTTCGGTCGGTATAAAAATACGGGATGTTTTTCTTTTACATTTGTCCGGGTCGATTCCCGACTTATGCAGGTGATTTTTTTAAATTCTTTGAATGCTGTTTTCCTTAACTTTAAAAATAAAATAAGGATTCCTGTAAGTAAAATTTGCTATTTCTAATATTTAAGGTACTTTCCCTCGAGGGGCATTCGTTTGGTTCAACTTGTATAAAATATAATATAAATTATAGACCTAAATTAATGTTACTCAAAGAAAAAATAAAAATATATAAGGTGCTCTAAAAATATAGTTGATGCTTGTGATTGTTGGCACTTGGTGGAAATTAATACACATTATGTTTATTTATAACTCATGTACTTGTCCACAATATACTTATATTAAATACTATACCCAACCGGTTTCGCATTTTTGTGGTTTCTGAAAATGTAATTAAATAAATATTGTAGTAAAGCCTTTGAGAATGCTGAATAGCGAAACCGGTTGGGTATAATATTTAATATAAGTATATTGTGGACAAGTACATGAGTTATAAATAAACATAATGCTCTAAAAATATCTGCCACGGCTGCAATGGTAGAGTGTATTGTGTATGTAGATTACAATAGTAACAATATTTTAATGATCTAAAATCATAAATTTTTTCATACAAAAAGAGTGTGTATAACTTAGAATAATATATTATAATATTAATATTAACAATACTTGTATGAAACCTGTATACAGGAAGCCTTCACACACAGATAGATACCTGCACGCGTCTTCACATCACCATCCTCGACACCTACAATCTGTTGTGACCTCTCTCACAAACAGAGCATACGATCTCTGTGACCCTGAACATTTAGGAGAGGAACTTTCATATGTTCAGGAGGTACTTAAACGGAATGGATAGAAGGTGGGAAGGCAAAGACGAAAACCAAGGAAGGAAAAGCATCTTGAGGTCAGCCGACAGAGAGCGTTTATGCCATATGTGAAAATCGGAATAGCACTAGGTAAATACTCCATCAAGACTGTATATACGCCGTTTTCTAAAGTAGCGCATCATATTCGCTCACCAAAGGATGCTATACCATACATGACTCCTGGTGTCTATAAAATACAGTGCAGCTGCGGAAGTGTATATATTGGCCAAACAAAGCGAACCATAGCTGAGAGGGTCAAGGAACACATTACAGCTGTAAAAAACAGGCAAATAAATAAATCAGCGATTGCAGAACACCTTCTAACGGCTGGTTCAAACCACTGGATAGAACTTCATGACCCAAAAACCCTTTCTACTGACCGCCACTACTACCCGAGAATTGTGCGAGAAGCAATTGAAATTAAAAAACACCCAAAAAAATTTAATCGGGGAGACGGGTTTAAGTTATCTTCGGCATGGAGTTCAGTCATACAGAAATTCAAACCTCGCGATTTATCTTCGAATATTTGCCTTGATACTGTTAGTGTTGTGTGACGAAAGAAACAATTAATTAACAAAAGACAAAGTGCGGGTAGGAAAAAGAAAAATAATGTGCTACGACCTACCGCCGGCTCGCCAAGGACATTTTTGCTGCTACTCTCGTCAAACTAACGGCCCCCCCCCCCCCCGTCTGGAACAGCCATAAAATTGACTAACAGAACAATAGAGTGTTTTCTCAGGTGGCTAACAGGTGAGATCTTTATATCCATCCATCCATCCATCAGCCTTTTTCGTCCACTGCTGGACATAGGCCTTTCTAGGATTTCGCCACTCTTGGCGGTTCTCCTGGAAGAAATGCCCATACTCACACACGCTGGGCAGGCGGGTTGGTGAGCGCGGTGCCGAAACCCTTGCACCAGTGACGCCGCTGCCCGTCACTAGTCTGTTTTTATAAGGCTTGGCAATTGGGGATGGATATACCGCCATCCATCGGTCCCAGACAATGGTGGGCCGCCTGGTTTTGCCTAAGAGCTGTTCTCTTACTCTCTCCTGAATAACTTCAGGAGGATTTGCGAGTAAGATGGTGGTACCTCCACAGTCGAGCCCGGCATCAGCTCTACCACCTATAAATATCTTTATATAGGATATATTTATATATTTGAATAGTCTTACATCAAGGCAATTAATAGTCTGTCTCGTTACTTTCGCACCCGTCATGGCCAGTTCTGCAAGAGTAATGATAGGGAGCAAATTGCCTTTAGTGATGGAACTCCTGGCCTCTGGGTTAAAAACCTTAACTAGAACTCCTGAACCACAAAGCCATACCATAATAATACTCATCTATCCGGACTTTTAGGTGGTCCTTAGTAGAAGAATAATTCTCGGGCACAAAGAGGCGAAATAAAGAGAAAGAGGAAAGAAAATGTGATTAAGAAAGTCAAGAATACTTGAGGATATCAAAATGAATCGCAAAGGTCGTGTTTCATACTTTCTTAACCCTTAAGGCTTTGCTTAAGCATAATTCTATTAACTAAACTGAATAAGTTTCCAAAAATAGAAAACCCTCGCAAACGCAAATATAAATTACAGTTGATATCGAATAATAAATTATGCAGAAACAACGCAGGACCGTTTATGTCCGCCTAAAGTTAATTTTAAATAATGTATTGTTTGCTTGTTTCTTTAAGTACGTTTCATTTATTTACTCATACTATGCATCGAAAAACGTAGTATGATGCACGTGGGTAAGGGCAATAACTTATTCGCTTGTATTGATTGCCTCCTTACCGCACTTGTAGCATAAACTATTAATAAAGCCAATTCTGAAGGTTTTAATTTTAGTTTTAGTTCTGTTAAAACTAAATTTTCTTCATTCCAAAATAGTTCCTTAGTGTTTGCAGCAGAAGCTATATTACTTTGGAAAAATATAAGTTTTGACAGCACTTAAACTAAAATTAAAGCCTTCAGAATCCACTTTATTATCTAGAGAACTATCCCTCCATCTCCAATAGATAACTTAACAATAATTAAAAAGAAAACTATATTGGAGACTTTTAGATTTTTTTCCCATAGTGCACTTTATTTAAGTTAGTAGTTTAGTCTAGATAAAAGTAACTTAAAGTGAAAGTTACAGCATACTTCTAACGAGACTAGAGACCCCAGTAAGACCAAGTATGAAATAAAACCGTTTCGTTTCTTCTAAAGAAAGCCAAGAATACTTGACGACATTAATTTGCGGGTATAATGAGAATGGTCGCCAATCTATTTACCGAGATGAGTGGGTTCCCGCGGTGCGTTCCCAACTCGTCAGTTCCTCCTGAACTCTGTCTTTGAAAAATTACATTCTCCAAATATCCTTCGTCTTATACCAAAGAGCAAAGCTCTTGTCGGTTTAGTTATCTTTATTGAGTTTTATTCCTTGCGAATTCCTTCAGTTACTCCGGTATATTCCTCCTCCTCTTTTTCCTTATATTCCTCTCTCTACTATGTTTGTTACTTGCTCTACTTGTTGTGTCCGATCATCTTTCTTCTCCTATTCTCTGTTGTTCCTATAATCCTTCTTCTCTATCCTACCATTCTCAGAACATCTTTATTTGTGACTCTTTCCGACTAACTTATTCCTTCTGTTTCCCGCCAGCATTCAAAATATTAATGCGGGTTCCAATCCCACTGACAACAGCGCGTGTCCTTTTTCCTGATAATCGATGATTTTTAAAACACGCAACTATGACATGATTTGTGACACAACCGATTTTAAGATCGATCTTTTAAATTTGAAACGAAATCCAAATAAGGTCCAAAAACAGCTCTCAGCTTAAAATAATCCATCCATGCATCCATCAGCCTGTTTCGTCCACCTCTGAATATAGGCCCTTCCAAACTTTCGCCACTCTTCGCTGTCCTCCTGGAAGAAATGCCTATACACACACACGCTGGGCTGCCGAAACCCTCGCTCTGCCCATCACCAGTTCGTGTTTTTACAAGGTCCGGCAATTTGGGATGGATATACCGCCATCAATCGGTCCCAGGCAATGGCGGGTTACCTACCTGGTTGTGCCTGTCTGCGAGCTGTCCTCTTACTCTCCCCCGAATAACTTAGGGAGGTTTGCGAGTAAGATGGTGGTACCTCTACCGTCGAGCCCGGCACCAGCTCTACCACCTACCCTTAAAATAATGTATACTAACAATACGGAAGTAAATAGATTGCTATATTTAATTTTAAATGCTCTACTGAAAAATTTACTCAAAGAAACACAAATAGCTAAATTTCGTTTGGCCATAGAAAATATGCAGTAGATTCTCAGGATGTACGACTATTTACACAGATGTTTACTGTAATTAATTATTTATTATACATAATACGACGCCATTAAAAAGTAAAATTTCGCAAAAATATTCAAGGTACAGACACGACCATTTCCTAGTTTATAATCTAACTTAATGTCGTACTGAGACATGTTTCCACTTTATTATCAGTACATACACTGTGCTTCTACCGTATTAGTTTCAGGATACGTACCCACCTCAATCTTTTTATGAACGTGTTAATTGTACCCTGAAGCGATATCATTGTCTCCGATGAGCCATAACATGGTAAGAGAGCGAACCACTTTGTAGTTATGATTATGTTTTAGTGTTATTACTCCTTGGAGACTCTGTTTCCGAATTTAGCTTCAAGCAGTACCATTACAGTCAAAATATTTCTTAACGTGACAAAGATAATTGTCACATCTTCATTTTCTGTCATTATAGTTTTTTATTTCTGTTTCCTTATATAAGGTTGATATAACCAAATTCATACGGGAGACACTGTAAGTGGTCATTACAATAGTTCAACGACCCTTTTTTGCAAAATACTAAAAATATTATATTTGCTCCTATACTAGTTTAAGAACATCCCCGAGTCAATTAGTATAGGAAGCTTAAAATATAATATGCGTTTTTCGCAGAAAGGGTAATTGAACCTTGTTACTGATCTCTTACTAAGTCTCTAGTATAAATTTGACTCTGTCGAAGTCACTTTATATTTGTTTATATTAATTGATTGTATACAATAAAAATCTTAAAAGTGTAAAGTTGGACTAGAATATTTATTAATTGTATCGCACAAGTAAGGTCAATTTATTGTCATTCACCTAAAAATACGCTAATTATACATTCCTAAATTTTCCAAAATTGTATGTCCTTAAATATTTCAAGTACGTAATTTATGTCCTTTGCGATATATACATGTTAAGCCCTGCCCTTAGATTTCACATCTAAGCCAAATCTAAGCTAATTAAGCAAAAAGCTTGAATAAAGTTTAATAATAAGGTGAAAATAAAATATGGATATACAAAAAAATACATATAAATATAAAGCAAACACATTTTTCTGGATTCGGTTTAAAAAACGGAGTAAATGGATATTATAAACTTGTTCGATTTTTTTTAAATCTTAACATAGGTGGCGCTGTAAAATGTAAAAATACAATTGTTTAATATGCAGTACCAAATCATCAGCACACAAGTCAAAATTGTACATGACCGGTTTTCTTTGTTGGGAAACAGAAGGACTATGAGGTAATGGCTTCCGATTTCAAACACAAAAAAAAACAAAATTTGTAAATTTTGTAACCAAAGAGGAAAAACCCACCTTTCATCTCAAATAAATCAGCATCCAGTTGGAATCGTGTTTGATATAATTAATTTGAATAAAGCGTGTTCTTTGTTTTTGTTTACATTTTTCAAGGTTCCTAAAAGGTTTCGTAAAAAAAACCTTACAGAACCCTTGCGGTGTCTGTCTGTGCGTCCGTACTCTGCATATTGAACCGGAATATGCCATACATAGGTATAAAAATTATAGTTATTGGACCCCAAAAAGGGTACTTTTTTCTCAAACAATATTCTCGGAAATGGTAGCCTTTCTTTTGATAATGAACACAGGTTGTTGTCTATTTTGTCCCATGGGAAAAATAAATGTACAAAATGCATTTTTACCAGATAAACTTTTTAAAACTCTGAAACTGGCATAAAAAATGAGTTAAAAACAAAACGAAAAGTTTAAAATGAAGCAAAGTTCAGTGTGCGTAAAACTATCTTATTACTTTATGAATACCTCGAAAAATAAGTTCGAGTAAAAAATTTTGCGTCAGCTTAGATGGATAATTTGTAGGAAGTAGCTAATTTCCATTAAACTACTTGTTCTTTTGTTATAAACATTATATATTTTTGGATTTACTAAGCTTTTCATTAGTTTTAATTTTGGGTATAATAATAACAATAAATATGGTAATTTTCGAAATATATTTCGGCCCACTTTGGGCCCGGCATCAGTGGAATAATCTAACAAAAATTAGCACTTTAAGCTTAATATTTCGCCAACGGATTCATAAATAGAAAAATGGTTTCCACTTGCCCACAATGTTTTTGAACGACCTATCCAACGATATCCCACACTTAGGGAAAGACGAGAAAAAATACCATCCCCAATTTACGTGTATGGTATAATTTTTTTCAAGATTTTATTTTATCAATTTGTTGACACATTCATATTTCCCGTATTAAATTAGTTTAATCATATTATTTTTATAAAGATTAGATTGGACATGTAAAACGTATACTTTATGTATCTATTTTACAAATAAACATTTTGTATCTTGACACTATAAACTTGGCAAAGCGCGACTCTCAGTACTGCAGCTGTTTTCCACGGGAGGGGAGGTAAACACGCACAGCACACATTTACTCACTCACGCACACTCCTCCGAAAAATTGATATGTCACACTTGTACACTACACTCACTAGGGGGAACCACTATTGAAACTCTCACAATACTTATAACACAGGTTTTATTGTATGACTGAACACACCTTTGACAAATCTCTTTACGACTTACATATTTTCTATCAAATGCAAACGATACTGCGATGTAGAAGACGAGCAACGCCATCTACCTTAATAATACGACAAACATTAGACATACCGCCCACCAAGGACTTGTCCTTTCTCAAATAAACACAATGATTGATGTACAACATCGCTCACGGTTAAATAACAGAGTTTAAATAACTATAACAAAAACTGTAAGAAATTTAACCTAATGGGAGAATTTAAAGGCACACTAGTACAATGCAAAATAAAACAACATACAAAAGTACACACAACAAATTACAAAAAATAAACGCCGCCTACCGTGACATTATACTCAATGTGATTATTTTGGCAAGACAATAAGTTTATTGGTGGGGCGTTTCAACAAAGTATTGTTTTTACACTTCACAGTCACAACACGAGTGATATTGTCTTTCCCGGTGTGTTTCTCCACAACTCTGCCAAGTACCCACCTAGCGGGAGGTACATTATCTTCCCGTAAAATTACCACATCATTCACATCTGGCTCCGATTTCTTAGTTGACCATTTGTAGCGCTGGCTAAGTTCAACAAGATACTCTTTTGACCATTTCTTCCAAAAATCTCCAACTATCTTTTGTGTAAGTTTCCAGCGTTCCAAGCCAGTGATGTGATGATCTGCGCAGTTTTCATCAGGTATATTGATCAGGGGCTCGCCAACCAGATAATGGCCTGGAGTTAGTGGCATGGGGTCTTCAGGGCAGTCACTTAATTTGGAGAGAGGCCTTGAATTCAAACAGGCTTCTATTTGCGTCAACACTGTGGATAACTTTTCAAAGGTTAAGGCACTCTCTCCGATTACTTTCCTTAAATGATTTTTGGTTGATCGCACTCCTGATTCCCATAAGCCACCGAAGTTTGGCGCGTGCGGAGGTATAAAGTGCCATGTAACTCCCTCCATAGATAGCAGTTGCGCAATTTCACTTTGTATGGCACTGTGGAACATCTCTCGCAACTGTTTTTCTGCTCCGACAAAATTTGTCCCATTATCACTGAAAATATCTTTACAGTGACCTCGTCTTGATGTGAATCGTCGAAAAGCAGATATAAAACCTTTTGCAGTAAGATCTGAAACCGCTTCCAAATGAATCGCATGTGTCACCATGCACACAAATAAACATATGTAGCCTTTGTATGATTTGGCTCCTCGGCCTGGTGCACATCGTATCTGTATGGGGCCTGCGTAGTCCACGCCTGCTGATCTGAAAGGTTTTGATGGTTTAAGTCGGTACTCAGGGATTTGTCCCATTAATTGGGTTGAATGAATCTTGGAGTATCTCAAACAGGTGACACAATTTTTGTAGTGCTTTTTAACTCGCTCTCTAACTCTCAGAATCCGGTATTTTCCTCGCAAATAGTTGAGCATTATTTGTGGACCTCCATGCAAAGTCCTCTCATGGGCATCTGCAATGATCATTGTCGTTAACTGGCTCTTGGCAGGTAACACAATTGGATGCTTTTTGTCATACTTCACATTAGCTAAATGTATGCGGCCACCCACTCTTATAATCCCGTTTTCTAAAAATGGGTAAAGAGTGTGTAATGGGCTCTTCTTAGCCACTGGATTGCCGGATCTTAACTGCTTTATATCGTCTTCAAATTCTGATTCTTGAATCTGTTTGATACACATCAGTAAAGTTTGATTTCTTTCTTCGTGTGTAACGAATGCTTGTAAAATCGGACGTTCTTCCTTTGGTCTCTTAAGTCTCAAAAATCTTCGGCAATAAGATAGTACACCCAGCATTCGTGATAGATTTGAAAATTTACTCCACAAAAATTCCTTGGTCTTGTCAATCACTGCTAAAGACTTTACGGGTCTTGATTCCTCTTGTGTGTCATAATCAGTTTCGTAACGCTCAACTGTTGGCTTTGATAGCCAGTCTGGACCCTTCCACCATAAGGCATGATTTAGCAACTCTGTAGGTTGCATTCCTCTCGAAGCACAATCAGCCGGATTACTGGTCGTAGACACATGACTCCATTGCTCATACTCTAGAATCGTCAGGATGTCAGATACTCTGTTGCTCACAAATGTGGTCCAACGACATGGGAGACCTCTTAACCATGCCAAAACCACAGTAGAATCTGTCCATGCGTGTAAGTTTTCTTTTGGTATAGTCATTACTTGAGCAACTTCATGAAGCAACTTAGCTGCCAACACCGCACCGCAAAGTTCTAATCTTGGAATCGACACTTCTTTCTCAATAGGTGCCACTTTGGTTTTGGCTGTCACAAGACTCACATTAACATTACCAAATTGATCTATGCTTCGGATATATAATACCGCAGAATACGCAGCTTGCGAAGCATCAGAAAACGCATGCAACTCGTTAATACATTCAGGTGCCACGCTCATCCATCTAGGCACACTCACACCTTGTATGCTGTAAAGGTTTTCTCGGTATTTCAACCACTCACTCATCAAATCTTGTGGCAGACACTCGTCCCATAACAAGCCAGATCTCCATAATTTTTGTATGAAAATCTTGCCAGTGATTACGATTGGTGCTATCCATCCCATGGGGTCGTATAATCTGGCAATATCAGATAACACCTTTCGTTTTGTCACAGGTTCATTCAAAACTGGCAAGTTGACATTGTATTCAAAATTATCTGTACATCTGTTCCAGTTGATTCCAAGCACTTTCACTAAATTGTCAATTTTAATTGGTAACGCTTTATTCTCGTCTAGTTTCTCATCACCTATGTATTTCAACAGAGCGTCATCGTTGCTACTCCATTTTTGAAGTTGAAAGCCTCCAGCGTTCATCAATCCGTTCATCTCATCAACAATTTGTACAGCCTCATTTTTACTATTGCAACCAGTCATGAGATCATCAATATAAAAATCTCTTTTAGTGATACTCGTGGCAAGGGGATATTTCGCTATTTCATCTTCAGCCAATCGTTGCAGTGATTTAACGGCTAGATAGGGAGCACTTGCCGTTCCAAATGTTAACGTCAACATCTTAAAGTGCTGTACTTCATTGTTCGGATCAGGTTTCCACAATATCCGTTGAAATTTGGTGTCAGCATCATCAACTCGAACCTGTCGATACATTTTGATGATGTCCGCCACTATTGCAATTTTATGACATCTCCATCTCATTAGTATGTGTCTTAAATCATCTTGAAGCTTTGGACCAACAAGAAGATTGTCATTTAAGCTCACATCGTTTACACCTTTACAGGACGCATCGAACACAATGCGTACTTTGGTGGTGTCTTTATCTTCTCTTACGACAGCGTGATGAGGTAGATACACTGCCGTAGGTTCAGATTTTTCTTCCTCCTCAATTATCATCTCCATATGATTAAGTTTGATATATTCTCGTAAAACATTTTGATAGTCTTCTCGTAGCTTAGGATCTTTTGATAACTTTCGCTCAAGTAGATTGTATCTCTTCTCTGATATTTGTCTCAATTTTCCATATTGACACTCTGGATCGTCACTCTCAAAGGGTAATTTTACTACAAATCTTCCTTCTTTGTCTCGTTTTGTTGTCAAGTCATATAACTCTTCACACGTTTTCTCTTGTTTTGTTAGTCTCTTCTCTATGCCATTAGGTTCGGCCTCTATTTCCCAAAATTTCTTCAGTAAATTATCTTCTCTAATTTGCACATGCATGTTGATTACATCTACTGAAGTTGATTCGTTTGATGTCTTTCCAGATAATATCCACCCTAAGGTAGTATTCTGCGCAATAAGATTTCCTCGTGGACTTTTTCTCATGCCTTCCAGTAAAATCTCACAATACACATCTGCACCAAGTAAAATGTCTATTCTGCCTGGTGTTGAAAATCCTGGATCAGCTAGTGATAGCTCTTCAAATTGTAACCAATCCAGTTTGTTCACATTCTTTGTAGGTAGCATGGAAGTAAGGTGATTCAAGACATAAGCTTGCAGTTGGATGATATAACTCGGATCTCGACACGACTCAATGATTATCTTGACCTTGTGTTTTATGTCCATCTGGCCATCTCCAATGCCTGACACAGTCCCGTCAATACGAATTTTCTTCAGGCCAAGTAGCTGGACTGTCTCCTCGGTCACAAAACAGGCTTGTGACCCTTGATCAATTAGTGCGCGAATTATGCGCTTATAACCATCACGAGAACTTGCCCTAATCTTTGCAGTTGCCAATAATACATTACAAGGGGAAATGTCTTCCCTTGAATGATTGGCAACGATATTCATTTCAGATGCCACATTCTGTGGTTGATGTTGGTGTTGCATTTCAAACTTGGATGTACCTGTGTTTGATACATCGTTAGTGATTCCCATGATCTCAGTTTTGTCAAAATGAAGAAGCGAATGGTGTCGTCGGCTACACTTGCGACAACTTGTTGATTGGTGACATTGCTTTACAGCATGAGACGGAGCCAAGCAATTAAAGCATAATCTGTTTGTTTGCACGAAATCTTGCCTTTCATGGGGCGTCTTCTTCCCAAACTCTTTGCACTGGAATAAATAGTGTTGACCAGAGCATAGTGTACAGTTGATAACTGTCCTCGATTTCTCATTTTGTAGGGAAGAATGAAAAGATTTTGGCTTCACGATCGGTTTTATAGGAATTGCAAACGGCTTCGTTGTCGTTTTAGCAGCATCAATCATCTCTAGTGTTCTAAATCTTGACTCTAGGAAATCAGTGAGTTGGCTCCACGTAGGCAGATCATCTGCTGATGACTCACTGACTTTGATTTCCCATTGCCTGTGTGACTCTGGGTCCAATTTTGAAACGACTAGATAGAGAATAATTGTGTCCCATGATTTTGTCTCAACACCAATGTTGTTAAGTGATTTCAGTGCTGATGATGTTGTATCAAGCAGTTGTCTGATTGCACTCGCTGATTCACCATGAATTTGCTTTTGACCAAATAAACTCTTCATGATAGCATTGCAATTGTATCTTTTATTGTTGTAACGTTTGGTCAATTGCTTCCACGCTTCTGCATAATTCAACTCAGTTGTTGATAAATTTCTCAATAAATTCTCAGGCTCTCCAGACAAACTTCCCTTCAAGTAATGAAGTTTCTGGACTAGGGATAAGTTTGGATTATTGTGTATTAATGACACAAACATGTCATAAAATGTTTGCCATTCTTGATATTTGCCCGTGAAAACAGGCAACTGAATTCTAGGTAACTTTATTTCATAGCTCGATGTTGCTGATGACGAAGCTGGTAAACTATCTCCATCTTTGGTTAATGACCGACTGGCATCTTTCAAGATACTTTTATACATCACATAATATTCCTCAAATTCACCGTAAGTATCGTCTTTGAAATATTGAATCTTCGATTTGGTCTCTCCTATAGCAACTGATATAATTTCATTATGACCTTTTTTAAATTCGGCAAAAAGTGTCTCTAAACATTCCAATTTAGTCTCCACATAACTTGTTGTAATCCTCTCTTTGGGTGACTTTTTGAAATTCTTATAAGCTTTTATTAATTGCTCAAATTTCTCTTGCTGCAAAGCTAAAGATTGCTCCATGTTTGTAAACACCAACGGCTAGTCTTCAGCGAATAAAGTTCAAAGTTCCAGCACAAATACAATAAAAAAGTCTATACACAATCGCACAAAATTGATATTTTTCAAAAATATTTTAAAGTTTATTTCACCAAAATATTTTACAAGTCTTAAATTCACAGAAATTTTACAAGTCCCACATGAGTAAAATTTTATAAGTTGAAATCACTCGCGAATCGGCTAAGTCTTTTTTTCACTTGAAATTTTACAAGTCTTTTTGTCACTTGAAATTTCCTAAGTCTTTTTTCACTTGAAATATTCTAAGTCCTCTTGATTCTTGAATTTTTTAAGTCCCAAATAACTCACCACACGCTAAGTCCAGTTGATCATGAAAACGCTAAGTCCATGATACACTCACCGCACTAAGTCCCGGGTTTCGGCACCAAATTATGTACACTACACTCACTAGGGGGAACCACTATTGAAACTCTCACAATACTTATAACACAGGTTTTATTGTATGACTGAACACACCTTTGACAAATCTCTTTACGACTTACATATTTTCTATCAAATGCAAACGATACTGCGATGTAGAAGACGAGCAACGCCATCTACCTTAATAATACGACAAACATTAGACACACTAAATCAAAAGCTGCAACACAAACACAAAACGTGCACACAATCAAACTTACATGAAAAATTGTTCATGTACTTCGGCAGAGAGGAATAAGTGCGCTTGCCTAGTCCCGTGCTAGATGGTCTAAGACTATAAGAGTTCTTTTTCGGGCCATGGAACCTAAAGAATGACATAAAAATATATACATATATATTGTATAAACGATATTAGGACAAACTATAGTTTTTTTAGGCCAAACTAAGGTCGATATCATGATATGGCTGCTAAGCTCGTATTTTTGTTAAAATTTAAGTTTTTCTTTTCTAAATACATTTTTATTGCCTCACATTGTTTGAGGAAAGCACTGCACATGCCTCGGCGGAAACGAGTACGAGTATTGCCTGACTCGTATTGCCTGACTCGTATTGCCTCGGCCTGCTAACACACCTCGTCAAGCAATTTACGCCTTTAGTATAGGTAATGTACTTTTATAAATTGAATGCCAAAAGCCCTCACAAATCGGAAAATCTCTAATAAAAATAAATCGAAAAGCAAAAATAAATCCTTCAACATCACGCCAACCGAGGAAGTTCTCTTTTTACTTGTCTATGGTATGGAGTCCATACACACTGGGAGGCTATACACAGGATTACAAGAAGTTTACCTTGTCTATGGTATCCAACAAGCTGCAGGATTGCAAAGCGAAAGAGATAGCCTATATGATATCCCTCTTTCCCGCGAATAGACTTACAATAGTACCTTCTTACTTCAAGGTACGCCCATGTCATACCCGCCTGGTCCAGTTCTCTCTTACGTTAGCAAAAAGTGCGACTAGGACTCGCGCCCTGAGGGTTCCGTATAAATGATCAGAATAAAAATAACAATCTTATCAGTTCCTAGAAACTGTATGAAACTAAACTGTAAAATTAAGTTGGTCGGGTATTCGGGGATGTAACCCTTGCCATATTAAAAAATCGACGTTTCAATATATGTTGTCTACATAAAGTATAATATGGTAAATAATATTATACAGAAAATTACAAATTCCTCACCAGTTTAAATTTTGAGATGGAACCCTTAAAAAAGTCTAAAATTGACAACTTTGAGACTCATAAAAGCAAACCCAGCAATCTCCACTTTTTAACAAAAATAAGTTGGGTATACCACAGACACGAGAAAATGATGATCAGTTTTACTTATAATCTTAAGTCATTGCAAAGTTAGCTATATCCCTAGTAAAATAAGCACCAAAAAGCGGTTTTCAAAGCAAAGTCAGCATTCTCCAATATAAGTTAAAATTACTTCTGATGACACTTAGTCGTGTCTGTAGTATTTACGCATAATCTTATATCGTAATTAGAGGAAATTTTTAAAAATATAGAAAAGAGCAATTTTCTCTAATTAATAAAAAGTGAAGATTGCTGATTAAAATCAAAATATTTATTTTTGCAAAATAGATACATAAAGTATACTTTCATAAAGTCAAAGTTAATTTTAACAATATAATATATCTTTAGAATATAAAAAAATATGTAATAATACGGGAAATAAAATATACACCTGCATAAAATAGAGGAATCTAGGAATATAAATATAAAAATATTATATATACATAATGCAATGAAGAAATAAGTTCATAAATAAAAACGGGAAATACATACAAAAAATATTAAGGTTGGGTGGGCTACTATTTCGCTGATTTTGCTTTTATACCCTGTAGCTAATAATCAACTCATACGCATTATGCTACCAACAAAATGTATGAAAGACCCTGTCCGGCCATACTAAATATACGGGATTCTACATTGGGCCCATAGAATATCAGAAAACCATATACCTGGCACGAAATTAGTATGCAGACAGAGTCCTCACCCAGATTAATAAATAATACGAACTCACAGTAGTTCTGCTGAGACTTCCCAGACGCCGGCTGCCCTCGCAGATCTCAACTAATGCTCGAGTGCGCCAAGCTGTCCTGCCTTTCTTCCACGTTAATCCCGACGACCAAATCTAAGAAGGGATTGAAAGGGCAGATGGGATAGAAACGGGAATTTGGCCACAGGCGTACACGTGGCGTGTCAAAGGTTAGGCCGATCTTGCTTACTGCCCCGTGCATGTAAAGTCTAATCGACGCTTTCTTCACTTCACTGTTCAGCACTTTTGTATTGTCCAATTAAATACTGTCCCGAAACACATAAACTAGCCCTGGAACGAATCCGATTCTCCAGGCGCTGTTCCCGATCTGAACGCAGTGAACGCGGAAACCCACTTTTTGAATGACAGCTCCAAATGTCAAAATGAATAGAATGTTGCCAGGGTGCGTTTTCACATTTTGAACCAAACAATCCCCCGCTCCGGACTGATACTCCTATCAGACCGTTAGCTTAATCAACCGGGAGCCGAGAGAGAGTCGCTATGACTCGTCGCCAGATCGAACCTCCGACCAGCACCTCAGAGACGAGAGGAGTCTCATCCTCACCAAATATCCACTCTATAATGCAACCGGCAATACAATAGAGGACGGCTTCCACTTTAAAAAACATTGAGATGAGTTCCTTGAAACATAAATATTCTTCCCGATAACGCGGCGGAGGTGGGTCCTGATCGATCGCACGGCGGTATCAAAAAATACTACCTTCCAAGTGAGGATCAAATTGGGGAATCGAACCGCCAAGTTATCCCTCCTTGGGCAAACATTCAACTTATAAACTAACACAATAGTTTTCAAAAAATATTTAAACATTTCCAAAAATACATTAACATTTCTTAAATAATTGGGGGTACCCAGGTAAGTTGTGCCATTGTCAAAGTGGATCCAAAAAATGTAGACCCCTACGCGATACAAATCGATCCAACGCGGCAACGAAAGCCTCCTTAGACAACGAAAGTACTAACTCCAAGCGGACGGCCTTAATGGACAAGCACACAAACACTCACAGGTACGCCTTAACACAAATCTATCGTTGTGAAGGGCGATTGCTCCGACCGAACACGGGCATCCTTTCTGTGGCGACTCCTTTATAATCAACCATAGCAGAAGGCAGATCTCTCTTCTGCGGCTGCATCAGTGAGACTCGCAGCCCAGAACAAAATACGCATGAGAACAGCAAATTGCGAATTATCGTCGAGCAGACACAATCCAAAACTCCCGCGGTAAAATCGCTAAACTGCGTGACCACCCGCGTGCACGTCACAAATATATCGGACACCACAAGCTTCACCAACGGATACTCAAACAGCTCGAACAACTCGAATAGCTAGTACAGCTTGAACAGCTCAAACAGCTCGTACGGCTTAAATAGCTTGTAGAGCTCGAAAAGCTTGTACAGCTTGCGCAGTTCGTGCAGCTTCAAAAAAAATCGTAAAGCTCCAAACGCCAGCTGCACCGAACCTGCCGCTTGTGACCTGGGCCGGCCGCGCCGCACACCACCGTGTCTCACCCGCCGCCACGGGTGTAACCCGCGTGTGTGCCCACGCCGCGTGTCCCCGCACCCGTGTGTGCGTCGCCGCGCACGTCGCGCGTCTCGCGTCCGTCGCGCGTCGCCGCGCCCCCACGTCGCGCCGCACCCGTCGCGCCGCGCCTTTCGCGCGTGAACGCGCAATCAATCTCCCTGATCCCCGATTCAAATTACAGGAGAGAAAACAATAAACGGTAACCGGGTTACATAACTATCAAAGATGCTGCATTGACGACCTTCGACCCGTCCGGAAAACAGTCCTCGAAGTCTGGTCTCAAGACAGCATATTTATTTATGTTAATATAATATCATAGAATGGTGGATACTGTCGGCAGTGAAAGGGGACCTAGCACCTCCACCCTACATATTACCTTAGCAAACAGTCATTATACCTATTTTGGCCTCTGTTTTCAGGAAGGCCTTTAACCTTAACTGAAACCCCACGGGGGCCTCCCAGAAACTATTGCGATGGGCAGCGTCCTCTGTTCCCTGGCAGAGAGGCAGCTATACACCGACTGCCCGGTCTCTCCAGCCAAGGACGAGCCCATTGCCCTAGACAATATGGCGAGTGAATATACAACGCCATCCTAAAGGGTCTGTAGCTCGCAGCCATACCATCCAAAAGCGGGCGATACTCCAACCGTCGATAATCGTGATACGGTGGCGAGAATCGCTGTCGCACCGCCCCGCTACACTGTCCTACAGTGGGCACAGGCACTGATGTGAAAGATGGGGCCCACTCAGATTTGAAGTGGGGCCCCCGCCCGTTGCCTCCCCCCCCGGGGGGGGTCCCTGGTCAGGCCCGCTAATGCGGAAACATGGGGCCCACTTCCAAAATCCTGAATGCGGCCCTGGACCCGTTGGCCCCCACCCATCAAGGGGCCCCCTACCCGGGCCCGCAGTACGGCCCTGTACCGCAGGTGCGTGTTCCCTTATATTATTCATAGTACACGGGGCATGACTCACCCCTGCATCCGGTGACATGCCCTTCGTAATACTCTCTCTCCACTCCGACGGGTGCGCGCCTCGTCCCGGACGAGGGCCCCTCGACGGATGTGGACGCTGTGTGGACGATGAAAACGCCCCCCCGCCCGTAGCGGGACGCTGCCGCCGCGATGGGTACACAATACTCCCATCCGAAGCACGTAGCCGCTGCGGTGTCATACCAAGCACGTCTGACCTGTTTACACACAACAAGAAATTATGTGAACAGCCACATTCGCTACACATATTATGTTGCCCAAAACAGTCGCGTGCGTAATGTTTTCCTAAACAACAAAAACATAATTTATTACGTTTCACAAAACGTCGTCGCTCAATAACCGGCAACATAATAAAATCACGGCACTGCAACAATGTATGTTCCAAGTGCCCGAACCACCTACATTTCGGGCTACTCGCGTCAGCGGCGGCCGTCAACAAGCAAGCCGCAACGCGTTCTTTTATTCGTTGCCTTTCTTGTGACAGTTCGCTTCCCGCTGTGTCGGAAGATCCACTCATATTTCCGCTAGGGGGCGCCACTAAATCCATACTGGTGGATCTGCCTAAATTGTCACCAGAGGGCGCCACTAGCTCAACAATGGTGGACCCATTCAAATTCCCAACCAAGGGTGCCATCGATTCAGTGCTGGAAGACTCCCCGAACAAAGTATTCAATTCAAGTGCGGGCACCCTACTATGACCTTGACTTACATGACCCGTACTTACAGCCGGGGTCCCGGACTGTCGTCTCTTAATCGTACACGCAACCTGTGTGAGCTCGTCATGTATGTCCATTATTTGGTCCATATCATTAAAAAATCCAGCCATTACCTCGGGTGGCAGGTCCTCGTCAGTTAGCTGCGTCAAGGCTGTTTCGGCTGTCTCGAAGCGAGGCTCCATCCCTTCGTAACATTGGACGATGACAGCATCTCGGTCTTTCCGAGACAGCAAACCCCTGACGCCAACAAACCATCTCAACTGACTCGCCAGTACCTTCCTCGGAGACAGTCTCGCCATCGCGTTGGAACCGGGAATTCAGAAACAATAACCAATTAAGACGAGTTCGACAATATCACAACCTGGCACCCCTATACAAGTGTACACAATTCGACAAATTATAAAATAAGCCAGTTTTATTATATTGTGACCAAAATATCTTTATATAACGCAAACAACAGAGTTATAAAACTAACCAACTTGTGTTAATATAAATGACCTGTTTAAATGTCTTGCACCAACAAGCATGTACACTACTATATTGATATATACTATTATTCACAAACATACATATGTATATCCATACAATATAAACAATCCATGGTAATATGTTACTCAAACATTACCATCTAAAAGAACTAATCGAGCCAAGTAAATAACAAATCGATTCAGCCTAAATAATTCTATTATCCTGAACAAGACAAACCCTGGTTTTCTATTTCTCAAAGAATTCAAATGTAAATTACCCACATATTTGTAATCACAATAATAATTTACATATCCGAGCTGTAATGAATCTAATATTTTATCTATTCACAAATATAAAACCTAGCCGTATATCTACTAACAAATAAATCTTTTATTATCGCAAAGATGTGCCGTTCAAAGCTTCAACTTCCGCGATAGAAAACTAGATGGCACAGCTTGCATCTACATCGCGGTATCGTTTGCTTGCATAGCCGTGCTAGTACCTACGGCCTACAACGAACAATACTCTGTTGCTTAACAAATTATGAGAGCAGAAAAGAGCCACACCGGGTTCAACAATCCATAAAACCAGGGTAAATTCACAACAAATTATTCTACTTTTGGTCACAAACTAATCAGCAACTACCTAACTAAACTAAAGTATGATTCACAAATTATCTTATAAGACCAACGGAGCTACTATATCGGTTCGGCTTATATAAACAGAATATCTTGGTCCGGGGTTGTTTAATATCCGATACTAAACAACTTAACCGCGCTCTGCTACCAGAAATTGTAGCTAATAATCAACTCATACGCATTATGCTACCAACAAAATGTATGAAAGACCCTGTCCGGCCATACTAAATATACGGGATTCTACATTGGGCCCATAGAATATCAGAAAACCATATACCTGGCACGAAATTAGTATGCAGACAGAGTCCTCACCCAGATTAATAAATAATACGAACTCACAGTAGTTCTGCTGAGACTTCCCAGACGCCGGCTGCCCTCGCAGATCTCAACTAATGCTCGAGTGCGCCAAGCTGTCCTGCCTTTCTTCCACGTTAATCCCGACGACCAAATCTAGGAAGGGATTGAAAGGGCAGATGGGATAGAAACGGGAATTTGGCCACAGGCGTACACGTGGCGTGTCAAAGGTTAGGCCGATCTTGCTTACTGCCCCGTGCATGTAAAGTCTAATCGACGCTTTCTTCAGTTCACTGTTCAGCACTTTTGTATTGTCCAATTAAATACTGTCCCGAAACACATAAACTAGCCCTGGAACGAATCCGATTCTCCAGGCGCTGTTCCCGATCTGAACGCAGTGAACGCGGAAACCCACTTTTTGAATGACAGCTCCAAATGTCAAAATGAATAGAATGTTGCCAGGGTGCGTTTTCACATTTTGAACCAAACATACCCCTTTGTACTTTACTTAATAAGTTCTTTTTTCGGTTTCTTTTTCTGTACATGGTACAAAATTTATTTCATTTAATTTTCACTTCAATGTCCGATTTTCGATCAACATTTTACACAACATATCTAAATAGATCTATAACTCATTCCGTCTGTAAGCTAGAGACCCGTGACATATGGACGGACAGACAGCAGACCGACACCGTAAATGGAATCTCTCGTGAGTTGATCTGGAAAGTCTCATTCCCGGAATACGTACATCAATATGTAACTTTTCAATTAACGTCCCCAATTCGTCAACCATTGATTTCCTGTCGAAGGAAACACTCGAATCTTTTTAGCTGTTCAAATTACTTGATTCATAAATCCGTTAGCTTTCAATTTAGCAGCTGTGCCGTCCCATTTCCACTAGCGTAATATAATTAACATTGCTTTTAATTTAATGTAGCAACGATAATAAAATGTGTTTATTTTTTTAAATATGAATAATTAATTTTTATTGTATATATTTTTGAGTATTACTTATTACGGACTATGTTGTCTAAAAAACATTTAATCCAATTTAATTTAATTATAAATTAAATAAAACATGCTAAAATAACTAAGCAACTGAATAATCTTTATTTATTGTCATTTTAAACAACGTGAAAAAGTAATCCAGAAAATTGATTTGCGACACGCTTCTTTTACCTATGTCGTGCAATTGTGTAAGAAAAAAAAATATAGGTATTCCCCTAATCACTTCGATAATACTGTTATTTTATTGCACGTATTTTTATTTGTATATTCTGAAAATGTAATTAAATAAGTATTGTACTAGTTAAGCCCTTGAGAATGCTGAATAGCGAAACCGGTTGGGTATAATATTTAATACAACTATATTGTGGATAAGTACATGTGTTATAAATATACATAATATTAATTTCTACCAAATGCCAACAATCACAAGCATCAACTATAAGACAATGGTATTTAAATTGATTGTCATATAGCATTGCTCCGACCAAAAGAATTTAAATCGGCAGTCACCATGGTTAAGTGGACTTAATGAATAATAAGGACTTAATGAAAATATTTGTACACTTTATCGGAAGCAAAAATTTATAGTGTAAAAAGCAAAATTATTTAAACTAAGCCCAAAATGTAACAAAGGCGTATTGGCATATCTGTAAAATTTTATCACCAAAGTATAAACTACAAATTTGTCCAACCTACATTTTAGAAATATTGCCTGGCAATTTAAATACGATTTATTCAAAATGCACCACAAATCCGCTATACATTTTTAGTATGGCCGCGTAGCAGTCAATAAACATGACCACGATAAAAACGACCACGAGAGTACAGAGCGGGGTGTCTAATAGTCGTCGTACGCTCGGCGCAGCCTTAAGAAAATGAACCCGTTTGACAATTGAAATCGTACAGTTTGGCTGTCAAATGAATAAGATCGTCTTGTTTTGTTGTTGACAACCAAAAACATACGATTTCAATTATAAAACGGGCTAATTTTCTTAGCCATAGCCGTATGACAATCGAATTTTAATACCATTGTCTTACACAATTGCACCTCTGAACTCAATGTACTCGTATTACACATATAACATCATTGTCAGAATCCGCGATTTGTTTATACAGCACTCTTCGTAAACATATTTATATTTATATTTATTATTAATGTACACAGAAAACATATTAATAAAATATACACTTGAACATGTTAAAGGGAACCTATTAAATCTTTTAAATTTAATTATTTTACTGAGGTTTTATTTTTATATTATCTTAAACTTAAATAAAAATTTATCTATAAATAAAACTAACTACCAAAATAAATATATAAAAAACAGAAAAAGAATACCTACCTTAAAATAAAACAGAATAGGTAAAATTGAAACCAGATCGCTGCCGTTACCCGGCAGAGTACCCAACATCTGGATCGCGGGGCTTATTCTTTGGCCTAAATATTATCCAGCCCTTGGATCCCCCGAAGCATCGACCAGGTGCGATAATATATCCTTGTAGAGGCGTCGCGCTTCTGGCCCCCGCGGCCCGAAGGATTCCACAGCTAAGGGAACAAAGTGGTAAATTTGTCCCAACGCTGTGTACTTTCGCCTCTTCGTGCCTTCCGCTTTTATAGCCGCCGCGCCAGCCTTATATATTATATCCTAACGTGCGATAAGTCTATTTATGTACCTACATTGCAAAAATAATGTATTCATTTAATTTCATTTCACCGTTTCGATCTCTGTTCAAAATTCACATCAGAGGTGCAATTGTTCCACAAATTAAAGATACGCATTCAATTAATACCCGGCACAAAGATAAATTATATTTGCCCCCGTCGCGAATAAAAATGTTAAATTGTAGTCCCTATTATATGGCAGTTAAAATATTTAATAAATTACCAACTACTATAAAGACCATACAAAATGAATCCGCGTTTATAAAAACATTGAAACAATATTTAGTAGAAGGGTGCTTCTACACAGTAGAAAGTTTTCTGTCTGATGAAAAATAATGTGATATGGCTTTCTGATCTCTTACCTTTTAAGTACTGTTTAAGTTAGTTAAGTTTACTGTTTATGCAAACATTTTGTAAAAGATTATTAGATATTAAGACACTGTGAAATATTATAGCAGTGAAAAAGAATTGTGTAATAATATATAGTATAAGTAGTGTTGCTGTACCTGATAAGGGTAGCTAAGTTATTAAGTTCTTATAAAATTGTAACATCTGTGTACACTTAGTTGCAATAAATATTTTGAGTTTGAGTTTGAGTGTAAGCCAATCGACAACATTACAAATAAATAATTGGTGCAAAACTGAAAACCATTTCGAGATATGGGCTTTCTGAGCATCATATTTTTTTTTCAGAATTAAATCGTGATTATATAAAGAGATATTTAAATAAAACTAAAAATATGGTACACACAGGAAAAAAAATCCTATGCTTTTAAGTTCAGTTTGTTTAAAAAAAAAAACAACTTTCATGCCATGTGACAGCAGAAATAAACATGCCAAGCTTTTTTTTTAATCATAATCCATTGGCAATGAAGATCGACTTTTGAAATCCTCAGATGCGACTTACGTCCTTTTAGAATGAGTGAATAAGAAAACATTATATTATGCAGGAAAAACATAAAATGAAACAAAATTAAAAAATAATTAAGCTTCTTTTCTGCGTAGACTTTCAATATAAATAGTAAAAACAAATGTCTAACTAAAATGAAATGTTGTCGATTGTATTCAAATTCGATTGTCATATGGCTATTTGGCTAAGCAAATAAGCCCGTTTGACAAATGAAATCGTACGTTTTTGGCTGTCAACAACAAAATAAAACAATGGTATTCATTTGACAGCCAAAAATGTACGATTTCAACTGTCAAACGGGCTAATTTGCTTAACCGAATAGCCATAATAATATGACAATCAATTTGAATACCATTCCTTACACAATTGCCCCTCAGATTGATAACCTTATTTTTGAATAAAATAATTTCACCTTATTTTGCAAATATTGTTTAGGGGATTTTAGCAGAATTGCGTCATTTTATGGATTTATAGTTCGCATGAATATCCACACCAACTTAAAAGCGTTTTTATAGTTTTTGTGACCAATAATTTAGAACGTAATGTATAAAGTTACACAACATTGGTAAAAAAGCCTAATTGACATTAAACTATGGTCGCGAAATGCCATAAATCACATTATTTAGTAGGTACTTTTATTCAATACTAAGATAAACAATCATAAGTTGTGTATTTTGCGCCGAGCTCGAAACGTTCCCCTTAAGGAGTGTGTTTAACAGCACACGTTTTCCAGCAAAGTGACAGAA
This sequence comes from Ypsolopha scabrella, assembly GCA_910592155.1. Classification (NCBI taxonomy): domain Eukaryota; kingdom Metazoa; phylum Arthropoda; class Insecta; order Lepidoptera; family Ypsolophidae; genus Ypsolopha; species Ypsolopha scabrella. Next base: position 19,817,387 of record OU342983.1, read on the forward strand.
TGGTGCAATAAACGTCGAAATCTGAAGGTATCTCGTCTATCTCGACTCAAGATCGACCCTGCGACCCCACCTTCAAGATAACAATGGATGAACTCACATAAAGCAAGGTTGTTTTATAGCAACAGCATTTATCATCTACGTGGATGATACTGTAATAGATTTCTTCTTGCTCATCTTGTCTTCTGTATAGATTGTGTTGTGATTTTCATTACTATCGAAGGCTTTTTTAGTGAAAAGGCAGAGCAGAGCCTAATTAGTGCAGTTACCTTTTTATATTCTACCTATACAACGTGAAATTTAAGTCATTTTGCTAACGAAAACTGGTGATAGCACTCGTCAATATGAACAACTTTTACTATGGAGCCAACCCTGAAATCGTGAAAAAAATATCAGCTGCTCCATAGAAAAGTTAAATACCTACTCGACCCAAATGTATGAAACAGCTGATTTTTTTTTCACGATTTCAGGGTTGGCTCCATAGTAAAAGTTGTGCATATGGACGAGTACTATCACCAGTTTTCGTTACCAAAATGACTTGAATTTCATGTTGTATATTAATAATTTGGCCAAGTGCAAGTTGGACTCGCGCACAAAGGGTTCCGTACCATCACACAATACGGGTATGGAATCCTTAAAACATACATATCAACAAACATAGATATAATTTGCTACAGCAACATTAAGGCAACAAAAACTAAAGCGGTAAAGTGTTAGCGCATGACAAGCAATTCAGCACGGAGTACGTACGGAACTCCAATTTTATTATTTATAGTTTTACTATATGTGACTAAATTTGAAAGTTGTATGTATTACCGTCGTTAAGAGTTTAAAACAAATAACGTTAAAAATATCATTTTTTCGAAGTTTATTGTGTGGGGACTCCCCTTAGGTGCAAGCCACACAGAAGCGGCGCGGCGCGTATCGAGCGTGCAGATGTCATTCGAATTTCGTACAAAACGCATAGAAATAAAGTCGCAATTTGAATAGTTGTGTTCAAATTGCGACTTTATTTCCATGCATTTTGTACGAAATTTGAACGACGCCTGCGCGCTCGATGCGCGCCGCGCCGCTTTTCATGTGACCTTAGGTTTCATTTTTATTTCTTTTTTTTCATGGTGAAATTTCAGCTATCTACTTATTATGACTGAAGCTGTAACTCTGTTGTGAATCCCTGTTTGCTTACCCTGAGTGGTATAGACAAGTGTAGAATGAAAGCGTTGGAGTTGGACATATTTTTCTGAATATCTCCGTCTTAAGTTTGACCAAACGTTGATTTTTTCTCATTAAAAGTCAATGAGTCATAGCTGTTATAAGCTCGTACATAAGGTGAAATTTATTAATGCAGCCAAACTCATACTGGAGTTATTTTTGGTGAATCACCTTACGTTATAGGTCAGCTAGATTGGGGTGCAATCAAAACGTGATGTTATATTTAAACATCCTGTAGTGTGTGTACAGTACATGTAGGTATGTAATGTAGGTTGATAGATTGATTCCAAACTCAACGGCTGCTGTTTTGAGAATGCTTTCATTTTACACTTAAACTAATAAAGTTTTCTACGGTTGGCCTATTAAGCATAAATGTAATGCCTAATGTGCAAGTGCTGACATAGCTCGTACACATCCTTTAGTCGATTCGATAGTCACAGCTGTTCACCTATTAGTCGCAAAACTGTGTTAAATTATCGCGATTATTTTAACTGTTTCCAAAACGGGAGAAGACCTTTGATCTGAAACGAGTTAAACAAATCTGTTACACTTCATCTCCCTAAGAACGGTTGACGAAAACGAGTTAAACAAACGCTATGTAGACACAACACAACCTCGTTTGCTGTAACAATGTTTTTGTTTGTCACTAAGATTCATGTTGCTCTGAAACGAAATTTGTTCCAATAAAACTCCATCAGTTGATGTCGTAGAGTAAACACTTTTGTTTTCGCACAATTTTTATATTGAACTGAAGGGTAAGGTTTTACTCAAACTGCAATATTAGACCTGTCTTTGTGGGCGTACCTCTCCTATAAGAGTGGTCCAAACACATAAAACATATTAGAATTATTAATGAAATACATATTAAAAAATGAATTCCACGTTTAATAAAAAAACTTTTCTTACTTTTAACAAAAATAAATCGTAATTATGGAAAGTTTCCTGTGACAACGCAAGAATTTTCTTACTCCTTTCGAATGCTTAAAGCAATTTTAATGATTCTTTCACCATGCTAAAGATAATTTATAGATCTACAAAACTATGGTAAATTTTTTTCCGTATTATATATAATATATTAAATTATATTAATTAATAATACTTATATTAAAAGTATTATTTTCTCCTATTTTGCGGTATCCGGAGACGCAGCGATCGTCGTAACAGCCACTTTGCAATACGCGCTGATATGAATGTTATTTCAATGTCATTACCGTTAATTTTTGTACTGACACATATCGAGTTGCTAATTTAGCGTAGGCATGTCTTTCATCGTCACGACATGAATTCTCGAGGCGATGTCAAAGGTGTTATCGGGTGCTGACTGTGAATTGCAAGTCGTGTTCCAGCGTGATGATGGTAACGATCAGCTTTATCACTATACTTTCGGTACAAATTGGACCGTACCTTCTGAACCACTCAGATTAACAGTCAAGGACCATTAGAAAGAGGCGATCACACAAGGAAGATGATATCTTTTAAAAAGGTTTATTTTAATAAACAAATTTTCAATTATCTAATTCAACTTATGATTCAATGTATTTAACATGCAAAGCTTTTTCTCTATTTGACCCGTCTAAGACTCCGTCAGAAAAATTAGCAACCCTATTCGTGTTGGCTGAAATTTCGAAAAAATAAACTTCTTATCAGCTCGCACTCAAACATGGCTGTTACGTCAGGCGCTCCAGCCGACAAGTTCGAAAATAGTGGGTTTTTATTAACTTCCATCCATCCATCCATCAGCCCGTGTTCGTCCACTGCTGGACATAGGCCTTTCCCAAGTTTCGCCACTCATGTCGGTCCTCCGTCCTCCTCATCCAGCCACCCCCCGCAACGACCTTCAGGTCGTCGGTCCAGCGGGCTTTAGAATGGAGACCACGTACAGCAAAGCGTAGTGTAGGCCGACCTCGTGCCCGCTTATTTTCTTTTAATAAAATCAAAATCATTTCCAAAAGGTGAGAAAGCCATATCACTTCATATTGTTTTTTCTGGAAGTTTATACATTTTTATACTGTTTCGATAAAAACTGCAGCAGTTATATTGTTACAAGTGGACAAAATACTGACAAATAAGAATAAATTTAAAATTCCTTTTCTTCACTTCTAAATATTAAAACAAAATTCGGGAAAAACCACATCACTGTTCACATCATGTAGATATATGTATTTTTCTTCTATAATAAAAATGCTTTAGTTTCCAAACAAACTGGTTAAAAAGTTACTCAGTTCAAGGTCGTTGGCGTTAGAAGAAGCCTTAAATAGATAACAGAACGTGTTATATTACTGCCATTTCAAAATAAATAAGTAAACATATGCAGTGATGACAGACTAAAAACGACGTCGAAACTTGAAATATGTGTTTTAAAAAGCAAAAAATATTCAATATGCTGGAATGCTTACAGCTTAGCACTGAAAATAAATCACACAAATACTGGTTGACATCGACAATACGAAGTTTTTCCCTTGGCTTTTATTGGTTGGTGATAAAACCGTTTATCCATAACCATATAGATCTAGTTACTTTGAACTGAAAGCAGTGTTGTCAGCAGTGCTTTTTCCTGTCGAATACAAGCATGTGTGGAATTTTATTGTTCAGGGAATATTTCCTTTATATGGCTGAACACTTTTTTGCAAATTTGTTTTATTTTCTTCATAAATATAAATTATCCAGACATTAAAGCCAATTTTTGGGAAGATTCAAAGATTCAAAATGTTTATTTGTAAAATAGATACATAAAGACAAACATATTATAAGAAAAAGTGGCATAAAGATGATTAATTGAAATAGGCGTTACCTTGCGGAAGTCCATCACTAAGTAAAGGGTATATGAATATAATTTTTTTAGCGGAAAATTGCAAATTATATTCATATATCCTTTACTTAGATACATAAAGTATACGTTTTACATGTCCAATCTAATCTTTATAAAAATAATATTATATGATTAAACTAATATAATACGGGAAATATATAAAAAAATGGGCTTAAGTTAGGCTAATAAAGTTATACATATGCATAAAATAAAGACTTATTGGACTAAGAATATTATTATACATAATGCAATTAATAAATAAGTTGATAAATAAATTGAATAGACCATAAATAAATATAATGCCTCTAACCAAATATAAACTAACTTAAGTAAAAAATTAAAATATCGTATAGGTATACACCTACATAATGCAATGAATAAATAAGTTAATAGATAAATAAACTGTAAATAGGTATAATGCCTAAATCCGCCCATTCGATTAATCTTGCTAAGAAGAAGGGCAAGAAACTTCGCAAGATCATGTCTTTTTTATCAATATTCTTTTTTTCATCATATGGCTTAACTTATATAAAATTATTATACTAAATAAGGTATTTAACTTTAATAAGTAAAGGATAAAAATATAAAATTCTGTCATGAGGAAGAAAATACACTTGGTCTACCTGTCTAATGAAATGAGGTAGTAAGTGAATATACTAAGCAAAACATCGCCTTTCTGTCTCATATAGTTTATCACTTCATATAGATACAATCTTGATGAAATAGCGTGTGACAATATTTTCGAGTGTTGTGAAATTGAAATTCCAAAAACAAAAACATTTATTATTTGCCTTTAGTTATAGAATACCAAAATTATCTTCATCTTATGATACTTCAAATTTTATTGCAAAATGTGGTCATAACCGGTGATTTCAATATAGATACACTTAAGTCAAAAAACAATTCAGTAAAGCTTAGGGATATATTGTCAAGGTTTAAACTGGAACTTCTAGTATATCAGATCATGACACTGGACAAACATCAAGCTTCCTTGAATCAAACAAAACGCGACCAATTGACAATGGGTACGTGTACAAAAGAGATTACTGTCATCATGACAACATAAGAAAATTCTACGAGTGTCTTCAAAGCCTTACCTGGTCCGAAATATATTATGAAATCGAAGAATTTAATCAAGCTCTTGATATATTTGATGAAATTATATTTTGTTTTTACAATTTGTGCTTTCCAATTTACAAAATTAAGGTGTCTTTTAAAGAAGGAAAGCCTAAATGAATTACAAAAGGACTCCGAAAATCATGCTTATCAATTAGACATTTACGACAAAAATACTACCAACAAAAAACCTTATGTAACAAAATTTCTTATAAGAAATGTACAAAAATGTTGAAAAAGTGTATTGAAAGATCACACAAAACATATAATAAAGCTTACATGAACTTGTCATATTTTTGACGTAAGGAAATAAAATATAGTTAATGTGTATTGTAACATATTAGAAATGGTATTTTAAATTGTAAACTATAATAAAATTTTTCTCATGCAAATTTCTGTGACATTGTAATTTTAATTCTGTTCTAATTTATTTTTTTCTTGACGTGTTAGTTTCTGAGAGGACTGTGTTTTTATTTTGTGTAACTTTTAATAACTTTATCTTATTGTTTTGTGTGTTTGGTGACGTCTCCAACTTATAATAATTAAAAGATTTAAATTTTACTTCTACCACTTGTTATAATATCTCTGTATGTACCATATTTGAAGCAAATGAAATTATTTTTTATCTTTTATAGTTTATCACTTTTTTTACCTACAAGTCTAAAGATTGTCTTTTTCTAGTTCCAGTCTTATTTAACCGTGTAAAAGCTGAGTATATTGATGCGTTACTAATCGATTAAAGGTTGTATCACAAAAAACATGTGCCGAAATACTTTGTAAAAAGTATATTCCTCTTCAAAGTTTTCTGTTTTCTTAGATAGGAAGAAAAACATTTTATGATCGAGTTACAAACATACATATAGAGGGATAATACAAGATAACAATCCATAAATAAAAGAAACTAAAAGGAAAAAAGACCGGCCAAGTGCGTGTCGGGCCACGCGCAATGTACGGTTCCGTAGTTGCCCGGTACATATACGTAAGTTGGTCTACTAATACAGACCGCGCCAAACTTCTGGTCCCATACACTATAGGGGGCCAAAAGTTTGGTGCGACCTGTACTCGTAAATCTGTAAAGCCTACTTAGCTGTGATCGTTTTACTTTTAAATTCATTACATATACTACTTCTGTGAATTTTTTCACATTTCTATAAACAACCGTTTAACCGGCAGGGGGGACGCTCCACTCTAACTAAAATTTTCACTTTAAAGCTTAATATTTCATCAACGGATCCCTAAATCGAAAAATGGCTTTTACACACTGGCAATGTTTTTTAACGGCCTATCCAACGATACCCCACACTGTGGGATAGAAGAGAAAAAAAAATCATCCCCAGTTTACTTGTATTTGAGATAACCTCTAAAAAAAAATCAAGATTTTATTTTACCATTTTGTCGGCGTGATTGATATTTATATCCATGCCAAATTACAGCTTTCTAGTCTCTGCGCTAAGCCGCGGACAGACGGACAGACGGACAGACGGACATGGCGAAACTATAAGTGTTCCTTGTCGGACTACGGAACCCTAAAAATGTAACCTGATAAATGTATGTAGCTCAGATATCAAAAAATTAACTGTTGATAATTAATAAAATTATTTTTAATATTGTAGGAAGAACCAAATCAATATTAATCTTATTTTAATCTATTCATAACGAAGAATTAATTTGACTAAATACTTAATAATAACTAAACAAATCCCGAGACTTGTCTACCTAAACAAAGCATGAATAATAAATTTCTGAAACTAAAACAATAATTAACGGAGTAATTGCTTTTTACAACATCTTACATGTACAAACTTCTTTGGTTTCTTTAATAAATTTTGCTTTATTTCATTTTGAATATCTGTGCTGTTACGAGTATAAATTTAAGCGGAGGTAACGATGTTCCATATTTTCGCGCCTATTCTCAAACAACTTTGGAACTTCTATAGAACATACATAGAATAAGAATAAGAATAAGAATAATAGAATAAGATATTTATTCACCATATAACAATGTCCGTTATAAAAGGTTTGTCAATACATAAGAAATTTACACGAAATACAAAATATGTACAATGTACATACACAATGTAATTTATAAAAATTTACATAAAATAATGGCTTAAATTAAAAATAAATTTATATTTTAACTGTATAATCAGAAAATGAACATGTCTTTAGCTTTAAATTCAAGAACTCATTAATAGAGTAAAACGGTTTATTTTCGAAAAAACGTTTCACCCTCGTTTTAAACTCCAAGAGCGGCAACTTTGAAATAGCTGTAGGTATTTTATTAAACATAATTAATTTAATATATTTTCCTTGTTTTTGCGTCTTTTTTAGTCTAGTTTTTGGTGTTATGAATTTCTCTTTATTTCTTGTATTATATCTGTGAATGTCCATTTTTTTAGGTAAATTGTCTTTTTGTAAATAAGTTTCGATCAAAGAGTTGTAAATAAATAATGAAATTACGGTCATAATTTTGTCTCTTTTAAAATAACTTCGTACAGACGTACGTTTGTGTAGCCCGTTTATAATTCTTATTGCCCTTTTTTGAGAAATTAGGACTCGTTTTATATCAGCTCCATTTCCCCATACTGTGATAGCGTAATTTATAATAGATTGAATAGTCAATAGTCATAGTCGTGAAGTTTCCATTTATTTTAGAGAGCGTCCAGAAACCAAATGAAAATTACAATGAAAAAATGAAAATATACTTCTTTAAAATTAAAATAATTACATTAACCTACATACATAAATAACAGTCCGATAATTTGAACGCCTACCACAAAATTCAACACTCAAAACACTGAAATCGGAGTACAAGTCATGTTAATTTGTATGATTTTATTCAAACCTGTAGAACCAATGAATTTTACAGTAAACAACCGCCCAAGTAAAACAAGTTCGCCGCCCAAAACCTCACAACCCATCAATCAAAACCCGACCCGTGTCGGAGTGCGTTCGAAAACCAAAAAATCGCTTCCGATACATTCGTAAACTTTCTGGGTCAGTTCGGATATAAATCACTCGTTGCGTTCAGAAACTTGATTGATATTGCGCTGAGGCCTTCCGACGCTCATGCTCATCAATAACCGAGTCTATTGCAAGGTAATAAAGGTTAGTAGGGTTGTCTAAATCACTTGGTAGGTTAGTATTGTGTTCTATCATACGTTGGGCGGGAGATTGTTTTTGCTGATTGATTTTTCTTTTAGGGTTGTTGGTCAGAAGGCCGGCTGTCTCATTTGGCTTATTTGCTTTGACTTAACCTGTTCCCATATTGATTTAGGCATCGAAGTCGGAACTCATTCTCAATCAGGAGACCATGGTTCAAATCCTGACTACCGGTCGAGCCAATGAGTTTTTCCGGACTTTATGTGCATAGTATTTGTATACTTACGACTTGCTGACGGTAAAGGGTAATATTGTGCATAGTATAGTATTGAATACTTACGACTTGCTGACGGTAATGGCTAATAGTAATGGCTTAGTATTTAATACTTCCGACTTGCTGACAGTAAAGGGTAATTCTGTGAGGTAAACGTGCATACCCTTAATTGTTTTTATGCTGTGACGTAAAAGTCGACCGTGAAAAGAGGGTGTACCAGTCTTGGCTATTTTAGTGAAGGCCACACTCAGAAACACCTCTGACACCTATGATATATGTATAGCATCTACAGTGGCACTCGCAAGGATTGCATTGCGCAAAATGATGAATTTGTGGAAATAATTGAATGCGTTGACCAGATTCGTAGTAAGACGAATTTGATCAGTGTGGCTGAAAAAATTCAATTAAATTCAAATATTTTATTTTGTAAGATAGGTACATAAAATACAATTGAACCTTGGTCCTAACCACTTACCGAGTCTCCAGTATGAATTTAATATAAACGAACACCACCTTATATACAAAATGCAAAAAATAAAAAAGTTGATAAATTAATAGACTGTAAATAAACAGAATGCCTAACTCGATCTATTTATCGTTCAGTCGGAGGTATATGAATTTCTACCACACTCTTAATACGTGTTTAATAGAGGTATGCTCGAACGATAAAGGACAAACCTATTTGGTCTGCTTTTTTTTTCAAATTCTTTATACAAAAAACACGTGCATTAAGACTATCGTCCCGACATGTACCGATGGTGTGTCAGGGGTGTTACTAGAAACGTTAACACTCTTAACACTCTCTTTAAGACGACGATTTTAAAGCCTTGTCATGATAGGAGATCGAGTTGCCAAGTGCAATCTTATGTTTGCGACATGGGCTAATTATTTCGCCAAAAAAGAGCAATTATTATAAAAATGTATGAAATTTCCGACAAATATAAGTGGCTAAATTAAAAGTTGCCAGATCTAGCCGAAAAGTGTACAAATACACGTATTTTAGGGAAACCTTTACCGTTCAGGCCCTCAATTCTGGCACGTGCGCAATTTTTGCAAGGGCAGATTGCGGGTGATTTAAAAAGGGATTTTGTACGGATGTGTATTGATTTTTTTGATTGAAAAATTATTATGAGCATTCCTTATATCTTATAGTTTTTATTTGATGGGGTTTAGTTACTCTAATTTCCTTCGCATGGCATTTATCAAACTTTAAACAAATATCGAATGACCGATATTGCTAATGCGAAATAATGCCGGAGCAGCCGCCCAGCTAGTGATAAGTTAACAAAAGCTACGTAAATTACTGCCTTAAACTCTGATTATGGACCGGCAAGACTTAAATCCTGACCTGAAGATGAAGAGTCCGACTCCGTACCACTGAGCTACAGCTGCTTTTTTATCCAAACAGAAGATAATTTAATCGATAATAGATAAACCCAGCCCAAAATTAGCCCATACTTTTGGATGTTAAATCATTCAAAAATCATTAAGACGTTCGCTGCCAAATTCCACCAATACCGGAAATCAAACCCGGGGATGGAAACGTCAAAGTTATTAAAGCCCTTGAAGACAATTTCAGCCCTCCTTTCATCCTCTGAGGAAGTCATTATGGAAAGGGATTCACAGGTTTTCCTTTTTGTTTTTGTACAGTTTTTGGGGTTCCGAAAATGTTTAAATCTCAATACTGGAGAGGCGCCTCGATATATTATAGTTAAAACAGTTGTTTGTGAAACTAGTAAGTAATTTGGCTTACGACAAATTTTACCAAGATTATAAAAACAGGGTACCATCGACATCGCTTCGATAAACAAAAATGTAGCTCTTATTTCATAGCAATAAGAGGTTTCGCTTAGAATTTATCGAATCGATGCTTACCTACTTGCTCTGTAGGGTAACAAGTATGAACATATTGGCATCGAAAAAAATTTAGCTCTTATTTCATTAGAAATAAGAGTTGTCGTTTGAGTTGATCAAGCTTGTCTGTCAATATAAAACTTTAAACTCTCGCGTTTTGTAAACATAATAATATTTATATATTTAGACGGGTCTACCGCGATGTATTTTGTTACCTTTTGTTTAAGAAAAGGCACCCAACGTTTAGAGGTAGAGTTGCATGCCTCGTGATCTACGGGAAATCTAATCAAATTGTATAATGTTATACAATAGTACATTATGAATTTATGAAACAAGTGAGCTGCTGCGTTGCGTTTACGGAAACCCTTCCAGTATTCAGAACCCCAGTAGTTCTGAGTTGCGGGTGCTTTTAAGCGATTGAACACGCAGTTTGATGGATTAAATGCTACCCTGCTTTTAGTTCTGTAATGCGAGAGGCATTACAAACGCAATACTAGCGTTATGGATATGAATTTCTACCGTTACTCAGACTGAAATTTGGCTTATAGGTTTAACAGAATAAGCTCGGTAAGAACTTCTATGTAAACGAGCGAAGATTAAAAAGGGGATAAATATCATACTATTATGAAATAAAAATAATTCGAATTGCATAAACTTATGACAATATAATCATACAAATTTTTAACAGTGGGCAAATCAACCATTAAAAATAACAAAATTCTTACTTACTAGACAATGAATGCATCTTTTTAGAAGTTTTCCTTGCATAAATCCGGTTTTTGGACTTTCTGCCCACCCCTTTATCTATAATTCTGCTCACCGAAGTAGAGACCTTTATTTTTCTGGTAAAGCTTCAAGGAAATTTATTTAAGACCAACTCGTAAGGTTGCTCTGAAGTTTGTGCACTCTCAAATAATTTTGTTATCACTTTTAACAAAGACGTTAAATTTTCATTGTTGCATACAACATTGCTAACCTTACAAAACACGTTTTGTAATTGCAGCAAAGGTCCATCAACCTCCCTTTTTAAACTTTCAGTTTGTGTATTGTTAGTATTCGAAACGGAGGCTCAATCAATTGGTACAAATGAGTTTAAACTGTTTGAACGTGGTGCTTTTTCTGATGAAGTGGACGGATTTTGAATGCAAATTATCATTTTCGCTAATGTTTCTGGAGGAATCTTCTTTAATACCATTGCCCAAAGCCAGTTTTGCAAATAAAGATCTCACCTTAAGTACTTTTATGCTTTTTGGGGATCTGAGTGGAGGAAGCGTTTCAATTATGAAGTCTTGAATACTACGCCGGAAACAATACCCGAATCCAGATCAGTGCCGCTTGCGATCTGAGATCGGGGAGCATAGCACAGAAATCCCTCCCAATCAGATCGCACCCAACTTTTATATTTTCTACGGATCTGAGTACAGGAAGCGTTTTAATTATGAAGCCTTGAATACTTCACCGGAAACAATACCCGAATCCAGATCGTTCGCAACTCTGAATAGTGGAATGGTTTAAAGCAACTTTCTGTGAATTAATGCTAGTAAGCCCTCCCGCAGCTCAGAAGAACTGGGGTTCTGAATACTGGAAGGGTTTCCATAAACGCTGCTGCGAACAAACAAAACAATAATTTCCTATTTCACAAATAGGGTCATTGAACCTTGGTCCTGGTCGCTTTTAGTCTCCAGTATGAATTTGGGAACATAAACGAAAGTCATTTTATTATTTACTAGCCCCGTTTTCGGCTTGGACGTTATTTTATGAACACCCCTTATACTCGATGTGTTGACCAAGGTGACTAACAATGATAATAAAGAAAACCGCATCCAAATCCGTTGAGTTGTTCTCGAGTTAAAACGGAACATACAGACAGACAGACAAATATTAAATGTACAGACACGACTTTTTTACTATTATTAGTAGGGATTATATTCAATCTTTACCTCGTTTTCAGCTTGGGCTTTATTTTATAAACACTCTGTAAAACCTTAATGTTGACAAGACAAGAGCCACTAGGATGATAATAAAAAAGCGGCCAAGTGCGTGTTGGGCCACGCGCAATGTAGGGTTCCGTAGTTGCCCGGTACATATAAGTTGGTCTATTAATACAGACCGCGCCAAACATCCGGTCCCATACATTATATGGGGACCAAAAGTTTGGCGCGGCCTGTACTTGTAAACCCGTAAAGCCTACTCAGGTGTGATAGTTTTCCTTTTAAATTAATTATACATCTTCTGTGAATTTTTTCACATTTCTATAAACAACCGTTTAGCCAGCAGGGGGGGGGACGCCCCACTCTAACTAAAATTTTCGCTTTAAAGCTTAATATTTCGCCAACGGATCTCGGAAATCGAAATATGGTTTTCACACACCCACAATGTTTTTAAACGGCCTATCCAACGATACCCCACACTATGGGATAGACGAGAAAAAAAAATCATCCCTAGTGTACGTGTATGAGAGGTACCCTCAAAAAAATTTTTTTTTCGATATTTTATATTACCGTTTTGTCGGCGTGATTAATATTTATATCCATGCCAAATTACAGCTTTCTAGTATTAATAGTCTCTGCGCTAAGCCGCGGACAGACGGACAGACGGACATGGCGAAACTATAAGGGTTCCTTGTCGGACTACGGAACCCTAAAAATACCGCATCTAAATCCGTTGAGTGTTTTTCTAATTAAAATGGAACATACATAGACACAGACAGACAGAAAAATTTTAATTTTTGGCTACATTACAATAATAATAAACCATTTAATTTAAAATTTTGGTAAAGTATTCAATTTATCGACACGGCTTTCTTAGTACTTTATTATATTTCTTAACTTGGTCCCCTGATAAATATCAAAGGTGAAATAGCTTTCTCGTTTAGGAGTCAATTTAATAAAATTATTTTACACGCCGTAAAAAATAAACAGAGTACTCGTACTTGTAAACATTTCTCTACTTCACAACTTGAATAAATAAACAAATTTCCAACAGCCCTTCAAAGTGTTAGTGAAAATTCCTTCGCCTTAAAATACAAACTTTTCAGAAGAACGCAATGGCAGGTGTAAAACAGCATTAACGGAACGTAACTCACTTATTATTTCAGTTGGAACTTTTGAAATACAATTCGGGACTCGCGGGAAGGCCTTTGGGGATTCCTAAAATCGCTGAAATTCGCCGCTCTTTGACATTTAGGTTAAGCTAATGCAATAAAAATTTTACCCTCTTCCTTTCTCTATCTGTATTCATCGGGGTTTTAATAATATAAATGTTTTGTTGTTTTTTTGAATGTATAAGCACAAAATACAAATTTTGAGGCTTCAGTTTTGTGGTACTGAAGTTTTGCAGAAATATTGAGCCTTTTGTATTTACTCTTCAGTCACTTATCATATATATTTTATGCAATTGTAACATAATGAGAGCCTTGGAATACGAGTGCTTGTTTACAAAACAAACGGAGTTTCACAATAGAATACACGAGCTACCCAATGGCTAATTATGACAAAAATATTATCAGATCTTTTTTCAGCCTAATTGTAAGTAATTTACTTATAATATGAAGTGTTTTGTAGGAGTATTCGAAGCTGCATGACAGAGATACGTGCCTAGCCAAAAAAAAACTCTAAAAGAAGAAATATTAGGCGCTGATTGGTTGTCTAAGTGTTGTTATAATAATATGGGCTAATCACAGCTCAGAATCGCGGTATTATAATATACATTATTACATCGGTGTTTAACATTTTGAACTACAATAAATGAGACAACAGAAAATACATATTAAAAGACTTGATTTGTCCCACAATATGTTAAAATCACGTAGTTTTGCTGTTAACCGAGTTGAAAATAATAACAAAGTGTATCATCCGTTTTTCAAAATATATTCGTTTGCCCTGTTTTACAGAAAAAACTAGTTAAAATGTTTCAATAAATAATTAAATTACCATTAGTTTTCAGGGTTAAATAAGCAAAAATAGCGTTATATCGGCGCTTAAAACTGAACATAGAGGTACATGCCTCTGAAAGACATAATCAAGATTTTATAAAACTTTTAAGATTTTTTTGTTTAATTCTTGCAAGAAATTTTATTAAAATCATACATTATAAACATAAGGTGACAAAATTTGTTTAGCTGCTCACTGATTGAGTTCATGGAGGCCACTCTTTATGTATTATCATAGACAATCATCCATAGTATTATTAATTAAGCTGAATAGTATAGTTAGTATGTTTTTTGTAACTTCGCTATCGCATTAAGTAATTACCTGTAATGATAGCAATAAGTGGATGTGTTAATCAAATAAATAAATAAAAATAATTTATGCAGCCAAATTCATGCCGAAGACTCGGTAAGTGTTCGGTATTAAGATTCGAAGACTCTTTTTGGAGAAATCGGAAATTATTTTATCTCAACAAACGCGAGCCCAACCTGCAGTCGATACTATGGAAAATCTTTTTTTTTCTATTTTGCGATGTATGTCATTGATCCGTAATACTGATAAATTAACAAGCCTCTTGTATGAATTTTGACTGCATAAATAAATGTCTCCTTCTATAAAATATAAAAATGGTACTTTTAATATATTTCGTCTAGGTCTTTGAAGTAGAAACTTTTATATCTTAAGATAAGGGTAAGCAAATTAAATAAAAATTGTAATAAATCGTGGAAAATGGCAACTTTTATACATTCAGTAGCACTGATTGAAGCCCTGCTGTGTTCTGTAAAGTAGTTACTGCTAAAGAGTAGTAAGCTTGAGATTTTTCATGCTTTTATTATTTGTTTTTTGTAGATTGCAATAACTAGTCAATATTTAATATCTAGTCAATAAAAGCGACGGTAGATCAGGCGGTAAAACGCTGGCCTCTCAATCTTGAGACCCAGGTTCGATCCCCGTTCGGGCATGCACCAATGAGTTTTTCGGAATGTATGTGCATAGTATTTGTGTTCTTACCTAATACTTAGCACTTGCGAAACGGTGAAGGAAAACATCGTCTAATTGTGCCCGAAGTACGGCGATAGGGGCTCACCACCCATCACGTTGGGACGTAAATAGTCAGTGAAACGCGGGTGTGCCATGTGTGGACTGTGACTTGCATTCACAGTTGACACTCGGGAGCACCCCCTCGGGGATTCATGTCGTGACTATATATTTATTTATAATATTTTGCGTCATCTTGCGAGATGATATTTTGATTTTGATTCATTTTGATTCACTTTTGATCCTGTTTCACAGGAGTTGATGGTCTCATTTAAAGTAAATATATGTCATTCATGATTGAAACCAGCTGAAATAATTGAAATAAAATAATGATAAAAGGAGAATGCCGCGTAATATATGGCGCCTCGTACCGAACCCAAAGTCATGGCGTCAAAACCAAACCAAGTTAATTTTAGGGAGACTACAATGTACTTACCAAATCACCAAGTCTCATTTAAATTAGTATCAGCAATTCTAATTTACTGTACACTGACAAGGGCGATTGCAAAAACTTTATAACCTTTTGATAGAGGCGATTATTGGTTGGCATCCTTATCATAGTAAAGCGGCCACGGAAGTGAAAATGTATGTATGTATGTTTTATTATGATGTTAGAATTTCGGATTTACAGCTTGGCAAAAAAGAGCATGACGCGGTGACAGATGAAACTTAAGGCTGCGCCGAGCGTACGACGATTAGATACCTCGCTCTGTACACTCGTGGTCGTGTTTATCGTGTTAAATGCTGCCCGGCCTTACCAAAAATGTAACGCAATAAATCGTATTTAAATTGCCAGGCAATATTTATATAATGTAAGCCGGACAAATTGTAGTTTATACTTTGGTGATTGTTTGAAATTAAGTTTGAGATAAAATTCCACAGTTAAGTTGTTAAAATGACTTAAACGCTAATACGCCTTTGTTACATTTTGGACTTAGTTTAAATAGTTTTGTGTTATGAAATATAAATTATAATGTTGATGGTTGTGGCACTTGGTGGAACTTATTATACATCTTGTTAAATAAGACACTTGTACTTGTCCACAGGATTATATTTTCACTTAATACTCCCGACCGGTTTCGCTTATAAGCATTGTCTAGGGCTTTATTACATAAAAAATAACTGAAATAATATTTACATGTTTAATACGTGCGGTAAACATGTAAATATTATTTAAGTTATTTTTTATGTAATAAAGCCCTAGACAATGCTTATAAGCGAAGCCGGTCGGGTGTATTAAGTGAAAATATAATCCTGTGGACAAGTACAAGTGTCTTATTTAACAAGATATAAATTATAATTTTAATTTTTGCTTCGGATAAAGTGTACATATATTTTAATGTAATACTAAATATGTTTTTCTTATTTTTATTAATGAATTATTAGTCATTAAATCAACTTAACCATAAATGCCAATTTAGCTTATTTTGGTCACAGTATACAGTTCTGCTCATAGTGTGTGGTATGACTAAATATGTGGTATAGCACCTTAATTTTTTCCAAACTCTTTTTTGCCAAGCTGTAAGTAAACTCTTTTGATCAAAAAGATGTTGATCGGATTTTAAAATATCTAAATAATTTTATGACCTTTCATTATTGTGACGCCATTTGGTACGATCCCGTGGCATTTTCCTTTGTCATAGAATTTTGTACACGAAGTACAAAAAGCTCACTCCCTGGTTGGGACGTTAAAATCGTCGGTAAAAAGTGGGTGTTACAAGTTCTAGTGACAGTCCGCACTTGAAAACACCTCTGAAACCTCCTCGGGGATTTGACATTGAATAAAAATACTTGTATTAAATTATAATGGAACAAAAGATAAAAGAAATTTGCGATATATTTAAACCAAATTGGGGTCGTCGTCAGTCGAAATGAAATGAAAGGTTTCTTTCATATTTTACTTCAATTATTATCCATATTTGTATATATGTGACCGTACGATTTTAAAATTTGATAGTTTCATTAGCGAGATTATAATTTCACGTTATTTATAAACTAACCTATCTTTATTATTCTTATTCAAACTTAGTGAACTTATAATAACTATCAAATTTTACAATGTCGTGCTGACATTATACCGGTTGAAAATAAACCCTCTAGCTATAACGAAGGAAACTGTTCTACGTTCGAAATAAAAAATACATATTTTGTTACTTGTCAGGATTCATAATTAAAAAAAACAGTTCGACCGTCTAAAGAAGCACTAATACTCCGGTGACAAAGACGACGCTCTACAAAACCTATGTGTATATAGCCTATGTGCATTATTTACCGCCAGGAATATGGAGGTATTCCTCGAAGCGCAACCATTTTCAAGCGCACCTAATGAAACGCAACTAAACTATTCCTCGAACCGCACCTTTTAGTTGCGCTAACTAAATAAAATAAAAATATTATTATAATTTTATTCCTTGAAGCACACCAATGATCTAATTTTGAATAGAGGTGGTTAGGAGGGAATGGAGTTACGGTCTATTGTCAGTCACATGTCGCGTTGCGTAAGTTAGCCATTTATTCGAAATTTGAAAACCAAAAAAAATAAATTATAAAAAAACCTTTTTTTACG
This sequence comes from Ypsolopha scabrella, assembly GCA_910592155.1. Lineage (NCBI taxonomy): Eukaryota > Metazoa > Arthropoda > Insecta > Lepidoptera > Ypsolophidae > Ypsolopha > Ypsolopha scabrella. The sequence goes on from OU342983.1 coordinate 19,835,284, forward strand.
GTTTTGTGTTCTATTAATGATTCTGATTCATAGATTTCAAGGGGGTTCATTTTCAACATGTATAAAGTGATTTTCATTTATATAGCCAAATTCATACTGGAGACTCGGTGAGTGGGCAGGACCAAGGTTCAATTACATTTTCTTCTGAAATACGCTAAATTGAATTAAGACTTCCTATACTAAATGAGTCGAAATGGATCTTGAACAAGTATAGAGGCAAAAAAAAAAGTTTTCGTATTTCGCAAGCAGGGTTATTGAGCCTTGATCTTGATAACTTACCGAGTCTCCGGCATGAATTTGGCTATACAACGTGAAATTAAAGTCATTTTCTTAAAGAAAACTGGTGATAGTGTTCGTCCATATGGACAACTTTTACTATGAAGCCAACCCTGAAATCGTTAAAAAAAATCAGTTGTTTCATACATTTGCGTCGAGTAGTTATTTAACTTTTGCATGAAACAGCTGATATTTTTTCACGATTTCAGGGCGGCTCCATAGTAAAAGTTGTTGATATGGACGAGTACTATCACCAGCTTTCGTTAACAAAATGACTTAAATTTCACGTTGTATAAACAAAAGTCACCTTGTACTCGTATATTCATACAAAATAAAAAGTTATGCCGAGAAAGAGTTTGGGCATATAGAGAGGATGAATGAAAGAAGAGGGACGAAAGACAGTTTTGCTGCACAAGTGGGGAAGGTAAAGTTCGACCGGGCCTTTCCAGAAAGACGTATGCCGACCAAATAGGAGACATACTGAAGAAGGGCAAAGTGAAAAGTACCCGGAATAGAAGAGCTTATATGACTAGATTGATGAATGTAGAAGCAAAATAGGTGTGTCAGGATCGTAGCAGATGGAAATCTGTAATCTCTGCCTACCCCTCTGAGAGACAGGCGTGAGTGTATGTATGTATACCGACAAAGTAAAAATAATCATACCTAAAATAAAAGTCGTTCAATATATAACTAGGACATTAATTGTGTTTAATAAATGGTATATACTTGAGCACACACGTACCCGCTTTACCTTTAGGAGGGATATTACGAGTAACGAAGTAATTTCCATACAAAAACAAAGATGTCCGCCCAAAGTAACAGTTGGCGTGGACCGTCACATTATTCTAATTGAAAAATGTCTCCATTTTAAACCGACCAGGGGAAGGAGACCACTGGATAAACACATTTGGGTCCCCTTAGAGGTGGTTTTTGATACAGTCGGTTGTTTAATTAGCTTGGGCAGTCATTTCCTACAATTCTCTCCAGAAAGATCCGACGGGATCGCTCTGTTTTGTGAAATGGCTAGCCTATGTTTTCACTTGGGAGTGGGTTTTGGGACCGCGCTATATACGACGTCTTTATAAATTATTATTTTTTCATTATGTCTTCTGTTATGTACTCGTATTTATTAATCACAAAGATAACAATAACTAAAGGTATGTACAGTTGTCTATACCCTATTCCAATAAGCCAAAATATTATTAAAGGCGAGTTTATCCAGAGAAATCAGTCCTGCTCCAATGCTTTCATTTTAATCATGTTTATCCTGCGCAGCGGAAGCGGGCCGCTCAGAAAACTCGCGGTTTCAAAGTGTTTTTTTATATTATTTTGGAATTAGAGGGATGTTTTTTAATATGATGGCCGTCTTATATCACATTTTTTACGACGTTTATTTTAGTGTAACTTTAATTGCCCAAAACTTGATAAATATCAAATTAAATGATATTTAGATCATAGTTTAGACCTATCTTTGCGATTTAATTGGATCGAGCAAAATGTAGGAAATCGTATATCGAACGGCTGAAATATTAAGATAAAAGAGTTAAATATGATATATATTTTTTACAAAATTTAATCATCTTTATTTATTGGTTTCAAATCAATTTGAAAAGAGACAAAATGGGATAACCCATTTTAAGAGGGCTATAAAATTGCTGGTGATCTTCATAGCCACAATGAAGGGCTGGTTTAGTTTAGGAGTTATTTGAATAAAAAAAGGAAAACTGCAGCATCTCTAGAATTTTGAATTTTTATTAAGAACTTTAACTAAATAAATACCAAATTATAAATTTACACTAACATCCGATTTAATGAGTTCCCTTGATAATTTTTAAAGAATTTTAGTTATAATATTTGTAGTTAATTATATAGGTGTATTTTGGTGCGTTGGCAACTTGATTCCCCTTCGAGTGACCGTGAGCGACGGAGAGATAAATAAATACAGAACGAGTCGTGTGAGTGAGATGCAGCAGTAATTGTCGCCTTAAGAATAAACCGTTGCTTAGCAACGAATAAACGAAATTATGAAAATTAACCTTAAGTATATGACTTATAGCAAAACCATCGCTTTAGATACTTATAAATATTATTAAGTGTGCATTACAAACTGGTATAGATCAAATGAAACAATTTTCAAATGAGAAATGTGTTTTGAGAAATCACCTTTGAACCTGCGACCTCTTGCTTTCACGGCAAGGCGCAACCACTGCGCTACCGAGTCCCTCAAATTAGGCCATTGACCTTTTCTACCATACGAACACTGAATTTTTATAACCACTTGATACAACAACCTTTTCTCACTTGAAAGTTTAAATTGATTATTTCGAGTTTGTAATACACTCTTAATATTATTTAGAAATAAAAATTACATTGTAATGATTTTTTGCGCTTCACCCTCGTCTCGCCAACCGTCAATATGATACATTTCTCTTGAAAAGCGCTTTTCCTTTTTATTTACTTTTAAGGTACAGAAAAAGTGTCCGCGCCACCATAGTAAAAACAGAACAGTAGAACAACTCCCGCGCCGTGCGAGGCTTAAATGCCTACTGCTGCAGGGATGTCAATTTATTTAGCGGCCATACGACGAACGGCGCGCGGCCATAAAATACCTATCTGTTTTGACCCTAGTCACACCGCCAGAAACCGCCTGAGATATTGTCGTTGTGTGCGTGCTGTGGTTCGTACGTGCAGGCTCGCACACATATAAGCCGCGCGGGCGACATCTCTGTGAAGATAGCTTACTAGTCTGTTTTTACTATGGCGCCACCACTAAAGTGTGATGGATTGAGGCATTTTGGTTCATATTCCAACGACATTTGGGCTTTGTTGAGTTGAGCTTAAACCGAGTTCACTGATACCTTAACCACAAATTTAATATCGCCAGTGAAAGTTTAAAACTTTTATATAGCGAGGCCGGTGCATTTTAATTTTACTTTACCTTTTAGACAAATACCTACAGCTATGGTTTTAAATTTAAAATGTGCTAAAAGGTTGTGTGGAATTTATAATTTTAAAAGTATTATTTAAAAGTAAGGGTAAATTTAAGATGAAATTTAATCTACCGCCGGAATTCATACTGGAGACTCCGTTAGTCATCAGGAACAAGGTTTAGTTCAGGTGAAATTCGCAAAAAAAATGTTTTACCCTTTAGTGCCTGTACTTGGAATCGACAACATTACTAATTATTAATTGGTGCTAAAATGAAAACCATTTCAAGATATGGACTCTATGAGCGATATTTTAAAAAAAATAAAAATATGGTAAAAACAGGATTTTAAAAACAATTTGCTTTCAAGCTCAGTTTGTTTAAAAAAAACAACTTTCATGCCATGTGACAGCAGACATAAACATGCCAAGCTTTTTTTTTTAATAATCCATTGGCAATGAACATCGACATTTGAAATCCTCAGATGCGACTTACGTCCTTTTAGAATGAGTGAATAAGAAAAACATAAAATAAAACAAAATGAAAAAATACTTAAGCTTCTTTTTTACGTAGACTTTCGATATAAATATTAAAAACAAATTATTTACTAAAATGAAATTTTAATTATAATAATTAATTATTTTAATTATAATTTAATATAATTGAAAAAAAAAACTTTTCGAAATTGGTCAAAAGGATAACTGAACCTAGTTATTGATCACTAACCGAGTCTCCAGTATGAATTTAGTCGGTTGATTTAATTTCAACCTATATAACGCCTAAGCCGATAACAGGGAGTGTATTTTTGAATCATTGGAATTTAAATTCGCATATGAATCCGCATGATTTGCATACGAAAACTTAAAATTAGTATTGTATTCGTATGCGAATCATGCGGATTCGTATGCGAATTGAAATTCGAATGATTCAAAAATATACTCCCAGGGCAGAGATTTTATAAACGAGCACGGAGCCGCAGGCTTAAGCTAATCATCTATACATATACATAGTAAAAATGTCTTGTCCCTACATTGAGTATTTTTGCGACATTTTAAATTTAATAGGTTATTATAATTATAGTACTGAGGCCAAATAATATTTTTTTCGAATTTTCGTCGGTCTATTCTGTTTAACTCGAGAACCACTCGACGGATTTTGATGCGGTTTTCTTTGTCATCGTACTGATGATGGTCAACGGGATGTTGATAAAGTTACCGCCAAACCTAAAACTGTCGATATTAGTTTTTATTGCAAGACTCTTCCACGTGAGCGGAACCGCGGGCAAGAGCTAGTCTATACTAATAATAAAGTAGTAAAATGTCGTATTCGTACTCTAACTATTTTTTCATAATTTTAAATGTAATGCCTTAATAGTATTGTACTGAAGCCAAAACTACCCTTTTTAGAGTGTTTGTCTGTCTGTATGTATGTTCCGTTCTAACTCGAGAACCATTCAACGGATTTGAATGCGGTATTTTTATTATCATCGTAATGACCCTGATCAATATGTATAAGCTATAAGGGGGGTGCATAACATAACGTCCAAGCTGAAAACGGGGCATAAATTGAATAAACGTGGGCAGAGCCGCGGGCAAAGGCTAGTAAAATATAACAAAAGGTGCTAAACTGCGATAATATTTACTTTAGTCTTCTAAATTATAATATCTTTACACTACCTTTTAATTAAGGTTAAAGAAACTTTCTGTTTCACTTGAGTGTGGTTTTATTCTGTTGAAATATTAATTTCAGAAACTTTTTTTTGTTGTGTGGTTTCGCGAATATAAGCTTGTCCCATCTTTTGGAACCCTTTTTTAGGGTTCCGTACCTCAAAATGAAATAAAAACCGGTCAAGTGCGAGTTGGAGGGTTCCGTATCATAAAGATTAGATATGACATCTGAAACGTATACTTTATGTATCTACCTATAGTTTACAAATAAAAAATTTGAATTTGAATTTAAATAACTTGGTTGGCTTAAATTATTTGTTTTTTTTTTTATTAAAGAGCACTTGTACTTGCCACTTATGTATGTTTGTTACTCTTTCACGCTGAAACGGCTTAACGGATTTGGATGAAACTTATAATAGATATAACTTATACCCTAACTTAACACATAGGCTACTTTTTATCCCGGAAAAAAGCATGTCGTTAAACAGAATAACACGCGGAGGAGCCGAGGGCAAAAGCTAGTATTCATATATGATTCATATATTGTACGTAAACACCTAAAAGCCTTTGATAATGCTATAATAGCGAAACCGGTAAGGGAAATAACTGGACAAGTACAAGTGCTTTTTAACCAAAAATGTATCAAAAGTCCCACCAAGTGCCAACAATCACAAGCATTAACTTAAATTATTTGATTAAAAAATTACAAACATATCAATGCCTAAAATATGCATGAAACAAAACTGCAAAATTAAGTTGGTCGAGTATTCGGGTACGTGACACCAAACCAACTCGTACCTATATTAAAAATCGTCATTTTTAGTATTTGTTGTTTAAATACGGTATATGACCCATAATATAGAGAACATTAATTGTTTTTGGGATAGACCCCGTGACAAAAATTGACTAAATCTGACAACTTTGATGACTCCCCATTTCTTTATTTTTTGAGATAAAATAAATTTGTACTCTTCTTCATGAGTTCTAGACAATGACACCTCACGACTTGCGGTAAAAAAAAACGGCTCCTTTTTCATATAATGAAAATTAAATTAATTAATTATATATTTGTAATACTCTGGTTTGGGGGGACATTTTATACAATAAATCTAAATTTCCGATCTGTAACTCTTTCCGTCTGCAAGCTAGACACCTATGACATACGGACAGATTGCAGAGTGACATTAATAGGGCTTCTTCTTGCGATTTCGGCGCGGAACCCTAAAAATTGAACGCTTATACGATCGCTATCTTCTCCGTCTGTTTGTCTGACTGTTTATCTGTACTTAAACAGGCTCCAACTTATTTAAACCCTTTGGATACATGGAGTTAAATAGGCCATAAGTGTCAAGTTAAGTTAGTTTTTTATTACTGCTGGTGGCATAAGTTTGTGTTTTGAACGGTATGTACGAAACCCTCAGCACGAGTCCTGCTCGCACTGTCAATTAATTAATCTGAAAATATCAATTTGAAATTGTGTTACAGACATACTTCATGTTTTCTTTCACGTTTGAAGATTTAAGAAATAAGGAAATCAAAACGAAAGCGAAAGCGCTCGTTTTGCCGGATAGTTATAAACCGGATTCTTTTGAAGAGTGAATAGGTGCCTTCTCGACGAACGCGCTTCATCCTAGGTTCTTTCGATGGAGTGGTGGGCCAAGCATAAGCTAGAAGCGTAAGAATCCATCAATTTCTACGGAAGTTCCTACTTTGTATGAATGTCTACATCGTGATATGGAAATTTCTTTCGAATGTATTATTGTTGTTCCCCGTTTGGATTGGGAATGAGGTGCTAACGTCAACTTACGCGAATGTATGAAATGACAGTTACCAGACTTACGATGTGCAAAAATACGTAAAAACTTTTTCATTACTGCGAAATTATAATGAGGAGAAAATGTAACATTTAATCAAATTAATATTTCGTGAAATTAAAATAATATTATATTCTTAAAAAACATTGTCAGCTCGCCATTTGTTTTGATTATCAATGCCAAATAGTGACAGATTTGTCGTATAAAATTTCAAGATTTCATTTCTAAAACAGTTGAAAATAGATTCAGCAAATAGTTCAGACCACTAAATCAGCGATCATAACCATTTCACATTTTGGAGAAGCAATATTATTGATCAATGAACTTTTATAAACATCAGTAAGTACATAAAACGCTTGATGGGTTTACGTATCAATTCATTTGTACTATTATGCAAACGGTACCTTTGAATCCCAATCTAAACGTGGAACAATAATATCTATGTAATAATATCAATAATATCCTGTGGACAAGTACAAGTGTCTTATTTAACAAGATGTATAATAAGTTCCACCAAGTGCCGACAATCACAACCATCAACATAATAATATCTATATTTTATCAAAGGCACAGTATAATAAAACTAACCAGTATTACGTCTACATAGAAACGGCCGAAACGACGCACTTCCAAATCTCGGTAAATTACGGTCAGTACACAACAGTCACGAGTGCGCCGCAGTTACGTCGGGACGCGGTCAGTGTGAGACGCTCCGAGGTACCACCATCTTACTCGCAAAACCTCCCGAAGTTATTCGGGGGAGAGTAAGAAAACAGCTCTCAGGCAAAACCAGGCGGCCCACCATTGCCTGGGACCGATGGATGGCGGTATATCCATCCCCAATTGCCGAGCCTTACATAACACAGACTGGTGATGGGCAGCGGTGTCACCGGTGCAAGGGTTTCGGCACCGCGCTCACCAACCCGCCTGCCCAGCGTGTGTGAGTATGGGAATTTTTTCCAGGAGGACCGCCAAGAATGGTGAAATCCTGGAAAGGCCTATGTCCAGCAGTGGACGAAACAGGCTGATGGATGGATGGATGGATAAAAGATAATACGACAATTTCATATATTATTATCAACTACGTAACTCAAGCAACACAGTTAATGGTCAGCCCTAGTGTGCGCTAACGTATCGAGCGGCCGTAGGTAATTATTATAAGAACACTCCATCCATCCATCCATCAGCCTGTTTCGTCCACTGCTGGACATAGGCCTTTCCAGGACTTCACCATTCTTGGCGGTCCTCCTGGAAGAAATGCCCATACTCACACACGCTGGGCAGACGGGTTGGTGAGCGCGGTGCCGAAACCCTTGCACCAGTGACGCCGTTGCCCATCACCAGTCTGTTTTATGTAAGGCTCGGCAATTGGGGATGGATATACCGCCATTCATCGGTCCCAGGCAATGGTGGGCCGCCTGGTTTTGCCTGAGAGCTGTCCTCTTACTCTCTCCCGAATAACTTCGGGGTGGTTTGCGAGTAAGATGGTGGTACCTCCACAGTCGAACTTGGCATCAGCTCTACCACCTATATATAAGAACACTGCCGAAACAAAATACTGCTTAGTTTAATTACACTGTGTCAAAGGTACAGTTAATACGGTGTGTCAAGATCGTAGCAGATCTGACTTTTCTGCCTGTCCCTCTGGGAGACAGCGGTAAAACAAATGAACCGACAACCGAAGCATCAGAAAAACACAAAAAGAATTGAAAACACATTCGGGCAAGTACATAAATACATAGTGGCAGCTAGATTCAGCACATCTGCTGAATATTACAAAGGTTCACTTGTTTTCTCGTTCCAAGATAGATTCGCTACGTGGAGACCCTGTCACGTCTAGACACATTCGATTTACTACTGAAACAAAAGCTTTTTAAATCTATTCCCAAAAAGAATACTAACCTTCTCAAAGCTCGAATGTCAAAGATTGTTAGAAAATTAAATTGAGTTTAACTTAATTAAAACTTTTTAAATTCTGTAATTTCGATGCGTAATGTTTTTAAAACATTTTTTTTGCCGTTTGTTGGAATAAAGGAATCCTTAAAAAAACTTGTCATTTTTCATTAAAAATTAAAATTGAGTTTTCAGTTCGATTCACTTCGGTTATTTTACGTTCCGTTAGGTAGCTGTTTTACACCTCCCTCTCTGGTAATTTTGAAAAGTTATCTTTTCATTTACACTTTTTGGAAGGTTTTTGTTGTAAATTGTTTTTTATTTATTTAGAGATATGTTATACAAGGATTTTGTTCATAGATCCATCCATAACTTGTTTCGTCCACTGCTGGACATAGGCCTTTCCAAGATTTCGCCTCCTCACGGTTCTCCTGGAAGAAATGCCCATACTCACATAGAGGAAAGGAGGAAGAGCGAAATCTTGGAAAGGCCTATGTCCAGCAGTGGGGCAGGCGGGTTGGTGAGCGTGGTGCCGAAACCCTCGCACCAGTGATGCAGCTGCCCATCACCAGTCTGTATTTTTTATAAGGTCCGGCAATTTACGATGGTTATACCGCCTTCAATCGGTCCCAGGCAATGGTGGGCCACTTGGTTGTGCTTGTCTGCGAACTGTTACTCTCCCTCGAATAACTTCGGGAGGATTCGCGAATAAGATGGTGTTATCTCCATAGTCGAGCCCGGTACCAGCTCTACCACCTCTTTCATAGATATAATAACAATATTATTGTAAAGGTTAGTTGTATTGATTCTGTATTACTACATTTAAATAAGTTTAAATTTTAAACCTCTGAATATTATATTATTAGAATAAATACTGTTAGGATATCTATGTATGAAACGCATTGCGAAATCCATCGCTTTGGAAGCTCTAAATGGGTGCATGCTCCAGAATTTGTTTCCGAATGCACAACTCTTGATTGTTTCTCTTATTTTTAGAGTAATAAATAATTAGTAGTTATTCGTGCAATAAGAGAGCAAGGCACTGAACGAAAAAAGCACGTCATTTTGTAATGAAAATGTTGTGCTTCTACAGTATTTAAATCTTGTTTTATTTACCTACGTCAAGGTTTGGTTAGCTACCAGCTGTTGTATTTCTGGGCAAACGGCTTCTTAGTTTCACTGAAGTTTGCAATCGGGCGCATGCCTACGCTAAATTAGCAACTCGATGTGTGTCAGTACAAAAATCGACAGAAACAACATTGAAATAACATTTATATCAGCACGTATTGAAAAGTGGCTGTTACGACGATCGCTGCGTCTCCGGAGAGTATTATACTTTTTACACGGACGCGCCGGCTTGTTTTTTTTTAACAACAGTTTAGTAGGTCCATAATAGTCTTAAGTATGGTGAAAGAATAATTAAAATCGCTTCAAGTATTCGGAAGTAAGTAAATAAGGAAGGGCGTTGCTCGCCCAGCTGCTCCGCAGCAACTGATGTTGTTCGCCGCTAGTCGCTGAGCTGTCGGGCGAACAACATCAGTTGCTGCGGAGCGGCTGGGCTAGCAACACATCAGTTGCTGCGGAGAAGTCGAGCTAGCAACACATCCCGAGGATGCCTCGTTCAGAGGCGAAACACGTGTCGATAAGTTTTCTTGCTTGTTATTTAAGATTGCTTTGCTTGTATCGCTTGCTTGTTGCATGTTTTTATGGGGGCGGGCGGGCGGTGCACGAGTCTGCATTTTGAATAGCACGACAAGAATTGTTTAGCGGAATATTGCAAATTATATTCATATATCCTTTACTTAGTGATGGACTTCCGCAAGATAACGCCTATTTCAATTAATCATTCGGAAGAAGTAAGAAAATTCTTGGGTAAATCATAGGAAACATTCGATATCATTTGATTTGTTTTTGTTAAAAGTACGAACAGATATACGACCACCTTTGTTGGAGGAGTAGGCAGTTTCAGTACACATCCGTTGATAATGCTTATGACGGTACAAATGCTACTCGTTTTCACGACACTGCTTTGAAACTCCTCCATTTTTAGGGTTCCGTGTCCGACAAGAAACCCTTATAGTTTCGCCAAGTCCGTCTGTCCGTCTGTCCGCGGCTTAGCTCAAAGACTATTAGTGCTAGAAATCTGTAATTTGGCATGGATATAATTAATAATCAAGGCGACAAAATGAAAAAATAAAATCTTGAAAAAAAATATTTTAAGGGTACCTCTCATACACGTAAGCTGGGGATGATTTTTTTTTCTCGTCTATTCCGTAGTGTGGGATATCGTTGGATAGGTCGTTCAAAAACATTGTGGGTATGTGAAAACCATTTTTCGATTTAGGGCTCCGTTGGCGAAACATTAAGCTTTAAAGTGAAAATTGAGTGGAGCGTCCCCCCCCCTTCCGGCTAAACGTTGTTTATTGAAATGTGAAAAAATTCACAGAAGCATGATGATATATAATGAATTTAAAAGGAAAACTATCACAGCTAAGAAGGCTTTACAGGTTTACGAGTACAGGTCGCGCCAAACTTTTGGTCCCCTCTAATGTATGGGACTAGAAGTTTGGCGCGGTCTGTATTAGTAGACCAACTTATAAAATGTACCGGGCAACTACAGAACCTTACATTGCGCGTGGCCCGACACGCACTCGGTCGGTTTTTTTATAATAATAACATTCAGAAACTCGATTTCGTTTTCTTTGTTGAGGTAGGATAATTTATAAGCCTTGTTATTGTGTGTTCAGAAATGAAATATTTCTTTTGTAACGACGTTTCGCGAGTTATATTATATGTTATTCAAAAACTTGTTATTGTGAAAAGAAACATGGTGGCTCTATCGTTTGCTTTTTTCTTAAAAAACGAAATCTGTCTGAAAAGTCCTTATTTACGTCCTTTGAAGATGATAATAATAAAATTCTTTTTAACACGAAAATACAGTTAGGGTACAAAAGTGAATTTAATACTAATTAGTATTTTCTACCAGCCAACCTTTTGCAATGGGGAAATTGTTGAGGGTAATACCAAAACATTTAAAAAACTTAATCACGCAATAAAATAGTACCTACTTAAATAGTTGAAACAATTAAAGTACATCCTAATAAATATAAGGTGCTCTAAAAATATCTGCCACGGCTGTAATGGGAGAGTGTATTGTGTATATAGATTACAATAGTAACGATATTTTATTTAACTAACGTCATAAATTTTTTCATACAAAAAAATGTGCGTATAGGTTAGAATTGATTGACTTTCATGAAACCGTCCTGTAATAACACAAAACAGTTGGAAAGAGATGGAAATTATTTTCATTGATGACACGACATATCGTTCGTAGTTTGCGAATCACTTTATGCTAAATAAAGTAAATATTTATTTATTTACTTTATTTTCTCAAACTTATATAACTAGTCCGGGGTACAAAATTTCTTCACTATTGTAATCTACATACACAATACTATCTCCCATTGCAGCCGTGGCAGATATTTTTAGAGCACTTATATTTAAAATAAAGCTATACTCATTATTTTCCCATTTTTTCCTTTAGTTCATAGTAAAATATATAAACTTCTTAAGGTGTCGAGATTTGACTTTGATTAGAGTTTGATATAGAGTATGGGCATTTGTTCCAGGAGGACTTCCAAGAGTGGCGAAATCCTGGAAAGGCCTATGTCCAGCAGTGGACGAAACAGGCTGATGGATGGATGGATGGAGAGTTTGATATAGATGTACTGAATAAAATAAAATAAATATTGAGAGTGAGTTCGGGCCCTCTCCTCGGTCCGGCATCAGTTACGATCAGAAGACGGCCAAAATATATCTCACTCAGAATTATTCCTCTATATAATTCAGTATATCTACATACAAACTGTTTGGTAAAGACAAACAAGTCGATTAATCATATTTATTGATATATAGAATATATATACGAGTACATGTATTTCACGCATCGTTGCACACACTTAAGGCACTTGGTACAATTCACATTAATGAGTGTACAGGATGTTAACTTTATTGCGTAGTTCCTGCTAAGGGCTTATTTTGTGTCATTTCTCTGTAACTTTAGGGCAAAAAACTAACAACAGAGAACAAAAGCAAAACAATAAAAAACACAAAACAAATCGGCTTGAAGATTTTGATATAATGGTTATAGGGATCAGGTCTAGTCGTACGATGATTGTCGCAGGTATAGAGTAATAGGTAGAAACAGACTGGTAGTTTGAAGGTGGTTTATTGTAGAGAAAGTTGTAGGTTTCTCTAGCTGTGATATTTACGGTAGCTAAGTAGGTACTCAGTTAATAAATAAGAAAAAGGTAAATAGTAAAAGAAATACTAAATGTACTACTTTTTTCGTAGCTAAAATGAACGGTAGATTGTCGGTACAATGCGTGTTTGATCGAGCCGCCATATTTCAACAAAATTTTCATTACTTTTTGTAATAACTGACTCGACAGCATTTTTTAGAAACGTAAAATTCGTTTAGTTCATAGATAAATTTCAAATATTTTTCATTTTTATAATTAAAACTTCACTTAGTCTTTTTAAAATTCAATGCTTTTTACCCACATTATCCACACAGATAGGTTAAATAAAATATGTCTTTGAAAAATTATATCTTAACAAACAGCGACAAAAATGTACGATATGTGGAACAACTGATTGATTTATTAACGCCCAAACAGAATGGCTAGAACTAAAAGCATTAAATTTAGACTGTAGTTTCTACGAATGACATAGACTTCCACGAAAAAAGGATTTAAGAAATTACAACGCGATCAAAGGTCACTGGATCCACGCGAGTAACAATAAATGATTTATTAATGATATTTTACTTACGTAGTTTTTGAGAAAATTTATAAATATTTCTATGTCAAATAATTATCATGTAAAAATTACACAAAAATATTTCGGTTGAGAAAATATTGATAAATTTCGGAATTTAAAACATCATTTGCAGTTGAAAGCAAAGCTTTATTCTAATTTAATCAATATGATAAATGTATTTTTAATAATAGTACGGAATCTTTAGTGCAAGAGTTTTACTCGCACTAGTGGTGTTATTTTATCTTCTAAGCTTTGAAATGAAATGAAATGAAATGAATAGAAATGAATACTTTATTTTTTTGAATGTAGGTACATAAATACACTTATCGCACGTTAGAATATATTAAATAAGTAAAATTATTAAATTTAAAAGAGGAGAATACAATATATTAAATTAAGTTTTGGGTATATATACTTAATAAGTTAATACACGTCCATAAACTACATTAAAGGTATATTTGGTGTATACAATAAAATATTTTAAATTTATGATTAAACTTTTTTTGGAATGTTATCATTAGATGACGGAGCCTTTACAAGGAAGTATAACATTAAGTTTACACCCGTATATCTTCCTACATTATTATATATCATAGTTTATCTAATAGTAGCACATCTAACTAGTTGAAACTTAAACTAGGTCATCATTATTGAAGACTTGACCCGCCATTTTATGTTTAAACTGTATTTTTGCCCGCGGATCCACCTGCGTTGAGACAACCATGTCAACCACATAAATCCGGAAAAGAAATCTGTTTACTGCATTTTTACTGACTTTTCTTGATAGACAAGCCACTTTTCTCTAAAACTCATTAAATTTTCAACTTGAGATTTGGAGTACTTATAAACCTTAGAGGAGAATAATTATAAAGCTTATTTTGAGGTTATTGTCTTTAAAACAAAAACATTTGTTGGTTCCAGTAACTAATTATCTTTTTTTCAAATAGAAAGACCTACAATTGTGGGGAAGTAATAGTCGTCAGTGAAACGCAGGTGTAACGAGTGTGGACTATGACTTACATTTACTCGGGAAGACTTCTGACACCCCCCTCGAGGTATCATGTCGTGATGATACGTTATAATGTATCGCGTGTCGCTAACGCGCCCAGCGAGCGCGTCGGTGTGCGAAGAGCGTTAACGCCCTAAATATTGTTATCAACGTCCGTGTAAATTATGAACGCTGACTCAACACATACAGCTGTAACAGGAAGTGACGTGTGAAATATATACTCCTTTATCATTATGAAATCTGGTTTATACGGTAGTATTTGTAGCTACAAAACAGAAACACTGTTAAAATTAAAATAATAGCTTTTATGGCTGTGGAATAATTTGATTACAACGTTCTCTACTTTTTTTAAGTAAAAAGAAAGTCTTTCTTTCCCTCTAATAGTCTTACCTTAATTAATTTTTATTTATTATGTACTTGTAATTAAATATTGGCCTCTATAATATTATGTGTGTATTTGTAGGTAATGATGGATTATTTTGGTTTCCATCCATCCATAAGCCTCTTTCGTCCACTGCTGGATTTCACCACTCTTGGCGATCCTCCTGGAAGAAATGCCTATAGTCACACACACGCTGGGCAGGCGGGTTGGTGATCGCGGTACCGAAACCCAAGCACCAGTGACGCCGCTGTCCGTCACCAGTCTGTTTTGGTTTATTATTTGTTATTTACTTTAGTTTGTTTTAGTTTATTGTTTGTTATTTAATATATCTAGTTAATACCTACGTTATATGTGTAGATATACTGTTTATTAACTATCCCAAATAAAAAAGACTAAAATAATATTTGATTGTAACATGCACGTCTTATTATTATATATTCCTCACAAAGGTTGTCCGAAAGAAATTGCTTTATTGCACACCTTATAATCTGTGAGAATGTTAAGGGAATAGATATTAAAAGTACTTAAATTAATGTATTCACCATTGTTATTGTCAAACATATATCTATTTTTAGATAATATGCTATATATTTATTTTCGGGCATATAGAGAAGATGAATTAAAGTAGTAGAGTGACGAAAGAAATGTATGCTGCACAAGTGGAAGGTAAAGCTCGACCGGGCTGCCCTAGAAGGACGTATGCCGACCAAATAGGCGACATACTGAACAAGGGCAAAGTGAAATGTACCCGGAATAGAAGAGCTTGTATCACTAGATTGATGGATGTAGAAGAAGCAAAAGAGGTGTGTCCAGATCGTAGCGGATGGAAATCTGTAGTCTATGCCTACTCCCCCGGGAGACAAGCATGAGTATATGAGTATATGTATAGGTATGTATGTAATGTATGTATCTATTTCTGCTTTACACTATCACATCACACTTCACACTAATATTATAAATGCGAAAGTTAGTGTGTGTGTGTGTGTGTGTGTGTGTGTGTGTGTGTGTGTGTGTGTGTATGTTAGTTACTCTTTCACGCTGACGGATTTGGATGAAATTTAGAATGGATATAGCTTATACCCCAACTTAACACATTTGTAGCTTACTTTTTATCCCGGAAAAAAGCATGTGGTTAAACCGAATATCATGCGGGCGGAGCCGCGGGCAAAAGCTAGTTAATAACAAAACGTACTTGAAACTTTAAAAAAAAATTGGTTTTTAATCAATATTATAAAATTCTCGTATAACGTCATAAAAACACTCATAATCCTCTCCGAAATTGTCGACGCAACATTACGCATATCTGCTCCTCCAATAATATCGATTCTTCGGTGTTCGAGTAATATTCAGAAAGTTATTTATGAGAAAAGTTAATCCTATTATGGACGAGAATTCAATATCACAGAGTTATGTTTGGGCGGAATAAATAATTGGAGCCGTATACTATTTCTCGGATCAAATAATTAGGTGTGATTTCACTCGAGTAAAATCAAGAAGAGCAGGCATCTTCAGCCGTTTGGCATGGAGAAGTAAACTAAAAAACCGTGCTGCCGGTGAGTAAAACCTGTCTTTACAAAAAACGAAAATCGTCTATTTCGTATCGGAAATCAAAGTGCCATGTGGATAATATTAAGTTATAGTGCTATGTATCGGTTGATCCTCTACAAAACTTACTTCCTGTCATACCGACAGATTCACAGTGACCGCTTCTACCAAATTAGACTAATTTTTTTTTATCTAACGCCACCTCTGTGTTCTAACTGACCGCCTCTGTAGTCTAAAGACCTCCTTTGTGTCTAAATATCTACTCTGTGGTCCAAAGACTTCTTTTGGGGTTTAATACCTTCTTTGTGGTCTAATGACCTCCTGTGTATATTGAAGACCTCCTTTGTGTCTAAAGATCTACTCTGTAGTCTAAAGGCTTCCGTTGTGATCTAAAGACCTCCTTCGTGGTCTAAAGACCGCCTTTGTGATTTAAATATCTACTCTGTGGTCTAAAGACTTCCTTTGTGGTCTAAAAACCAACTTTGTGGTATAAAGATCAATTTTGTGGTCTAATGACCTCCTTTGTGGTCTAAAGACCTTCTTTGTGGTCTTAAAACCGCCTATGTGGGTTGAACAGAGGTAGCGGGTTTGAATACAGTTTGTGTTTGGTCTCTTTGCTTCGGAAGGCATGTTAAGCTTGGATCTATATTTTTGGTCGAATAAGGTGACACGGCCTACCAGTCATCACGGTGAGACGTAATAATCGTCGGTGAAACGGGTGTGTACGAGTGGACTTTGACTTTTAGGGCACACGCTACGAAACACCTCTGACATCCCCTCGGGAATTCATGTCGAGACGATACCTACCAATATAACTTGCCTGAAACTGCCTGAATATTACCTCATTAGAATTACGATGTAACCAAAATGTCTAAGGCAAGCTTTATCTCCTTCAAGAGAATAGAACGAAATAGCTTACACGCCCCAAACCTTTATTAAACCCTTATTTCATTAATTAATTCATGATTAAATGAGATTTATCGTCCTATCTATTCAGAATGCGTTGAGCTTTCAATTATATTGTACTAACTTTTGCCTGCGGCTTCGCTCGCTGCTTCGAATAACACTTCATTCAATAAAAACTATTAAAGACAGTCTTAGATTTTATCAACCTCCTTATAAATAGAAAGACACCATGAATAAAAATGTTCAGGTTTAAGTATTTTATATTTAAAGCGCTAATATTAAATTAATAACCCGCCTTTGTTATGTAATGTATGATGTATGATGTATAATGTAACGTGTAACAATTGTATATATAAATCAATTGAATTGAATGTTGACCAGGGTCACTATGATGATAATAAACAAAACCACTCCCAAATCGGTCAAGTGGTTCTCTAGGTGAAAGGAATATACAAACAAACAGACACATGACAGACAGACAAATTCTTTGGCCTCACTACAATACTAATAAACAAATAACGCAAAAATATTATTATACAGATTTGACCTTTATACTACTTTGTTATTAGTATAAGAAGATTTACGTAAGAACTACGTAGGTTTGTGGTTTATAAGCAGTTACAGTTATAAAAGTCTTCTTGTTCAATTTTCACTAGATTTATTAAATTAATACAAATAAATGTTTCTTTTTACTGTTTGTTTACATATTTCATTTTGCCCGATGATGTCAGCTAGGAGGTACTTCAAACTTACCAAAATAATGACCGTAATTTCCTTATATATATTTAGCTCACTACTAGAAATACACTCAAATAAAACTCTCTTTCCAAAAACATTGATAAGCATAACCTCAACACTAGAAATAAAGAAAAGTTGTACATTCCGAAATCCAGACTGAGTAAGACTCAAAAGCAAGGTACCCAACTAAAAATAAAAATGTATAATAAGCTGTCAAGTAACCCGATTGCCAGTCCTGAAATTCAAAGCTGAAATAAAGAAATATTTTAAAAATAACCCATTCTACTTGGTTTAAGAATTTATGGCTGAACGTTTTTCAGAATGTTCATTTTCAATTTAGGTTATTTATACATTACCTAATACCTTTTTTATTTTTTATTATTGTATTCAATTATGACTAATGCTTATCATACGATATGTTTATGTTTTAGATTATTATAAGTTTAAGTGACCAGTGTAGAATGAAGTGACCATTCACAATCGAATGCACATTTTGATTTTTTAATTTACGGAAATTCTATTTGTTACAGAATGTTTATATGACCTACCTTGTATAAAGTAAGCTGTTATAATGTGGCCAATAAATGATGTCTATGTGATGACTAGTCGGGATTAATTGACTAAATAGACAAGAAGGCTTGAACAAAAATACTTTTGTAAGTGTTAGAAAGTAGTTCTATCAAGTAGTCACACATTATAGTATTTGCTTAAATTGAAGTAATGAACAAAGGTTATCAGTTTTTTTTGACATTTAGTTGCATAAGAACATTTCTATTGTTTTATTTTTGCTGTAAATATTCCTAAAATAAAATCAATAATAAATAAATAATAATATATAACTAATAATAAATAAAATTAAAATAACATACATACATTCATATACCCTCGTCTACAGGCGTCTGTCTCTCAGAGGGGTAAGCAGAGTCTACAGAACTTTGTCGGATACGATCCTGGCACACCTCTCTCACCTCTTCTACTTTTATCAATCTGGTCATACAAGCTCTTCTATTCCGGGTACTTTTGACATTGCCCTTCCTCAGTACGTCGCCAAACTGAATACGTCTTTCCAGAGCAATGGTTCCCAACCGGTGGTCCGTAGGAGCCAAAATATGGTCAGCGAACGATTTAAAATTTCGCGCGAATAGAAGCTGTTATGGATGCATTTGAATGTGAATAACTTGAGAAGTTTTGCTGCAAAAAAATCAATTTCTTACACCGAAATTCGAGAAAACACCTTGCGCTTTCTTTTGTTTTTTTTGACAGCTTATTTATGTGAACAATGGTTTTCTGTTTTGTTGGTAATATTAAAATCAAGGTCAGGATTCGACTGAAAGTAAGTGATGATTTTCGTGTAGCTTTGAGCAATAATATTAGTCCTGGGATTACCGAACTTAGTATATTTTTCTTGTACATCGAGGTCCCTGCTAACAACAAAGAAATCAAAGTGGTCACTGGTCAATAAAAGGTTAGGAGCCACTGTTCTAGAGCGACCCTTTCGAGCTTTATCTTCTACTTGTGCACCATAATTTTTTTCGTCACTACATTCCTTACGCTGATGACACTGCACTTCTCGTTCAAGGTAAAACTTGGAAAGATGCACATGAGCGTGCTGAACACGGGATTGGCAGAGTTATGAGATGGTTCTCCGTCAATCAGCTTACACTAAATATTGACAAACCCCAATTCATTACATTCAAAATAAGTCAGGTTATAGACAATATAAGACGGGTTGACTAAAATCATTTTCTCTCGTGACACAATTTTTTCTTATATTTGCCTTTACTTAAGTAGGTATAAGAAAATTGTATAGATTAAGTTTATGTTACAAATGAAAAATCAAGTTTGCTAAGTTTCCTGCCCTTCTTCTTAGCAATACTAATCGAATGGTGCGGATGGTTAGGCATTATGTATATATAATATTTTTATTCCGATATTATCTCTCTATTTTATGCAGGTGTATAACTTTGTTACATTTTAGTAGCCCAACCTTAATATTTGTTGGATGTATTTCCCGTATTTATTTATCAATTTGTTTGTTCGTTGCATCATTTATATATAATATTTTTATTCCTAGATTTCTCTATTTTATGCAGGTGTATAATTACATTTTAGTAGCCCAACTTGAATATTTTTTGTATGTATTTCCCTTATTAGTATATATATATTATTTTTTAATTCTAAAGATATACTCGTATATTGTAAAGATTAACTTTGACTTGTAGAAAGTATACTATAAGTATCTATTTCACAAAATAAATATTTTGATTTGATTTGATCAGTGCTAGAGCTTAGAACCAGCCTCCTCTTTACTCGTATCATCTCAGAGCCCATAGCTGCAATCGCTCCGGCTGGGAACAAAACTGTCAATGTTCCCTTTTTAAAAGATCCATCTAGGTATTTTAATTGATAATACCCTAAGTTGGAAACATCACCTTGAATACTTAAAACCTCGTGTCAGGAAACTTGTTTACATGTTCAAGAATAGATCGTGTGCTGACCAAAACACACTTCTAATGGTTTATCATGCCCTAGCCCAATCCATCTTAACATACGGCATTGCTGCATGGGGAGGTGCTGGTGTATCATCATTTGTCAGTATCGAGAGAGCGCAGAGGGCTATTCTTAAGGTGATGCATTCTAAACCTTTTCGATACCCGACGACACTTTCATATCAAGAATGCAAAGTTCTAACCTGTTAGACAGCTCTTTGTACTTCAGGTTTTTCTGCGAATACATGCTTCTCTAGCCTATGATCCGAACTTGATAACAGAAAAGCGCCGCAATGACCTTGTCTGCAAAATTCCTTTGTTTAAAACAGCATTAGCAAATCGCCACTATCCGAGCTTGTGTGGACGCCTCTACAACAAGATAAACAGAGAAATCCATATTTACCTTCTTCCTCAACGACGATGTAAAATTGCCATCAAGGACTGGATCCAAAATTTAACATAACAGGAAACCGAAAATTTGCTAGACCCACTAGTCTTCCAAATAAAAAAGTAGATATGGCGAGATTATATATTATATTATTAGTTTAAATACACAAATACACGTCTTCACACACACTACACATTCATCCTCACCTTACGTTTATACACTACACACACACGCTACTCACACATACTATACTCACCCTCACACTCATACACTTCCTTTCTTCTTTTGTTTGTTATTCTCTAGAATATTAGATAGATTATTAGAATACAATCTATTATCTAATAATTTTATATTTGAAATAAAAAATAAAATAGAAAAACAATTCTTGTCGTGCTATTCAAAATGCAGACTCGTGCACCGCCCACCCGCCCGCATAAAAACATGCAGCAGGCAAGCAATACAAGCAAAGCAATCTTAAATAACAAGCAAGAAAACTTATCAATACGTGTTTCGCCTCTGAACGAGGCATCCTCGGGATGTGTTGCTAGCTCGGCTTCTCCACAGCAACTGATGTGTTGCTCGCCCAGCCGCTCCGCAGCAACTGATGTTGTTCGCTCGACAAGAGAAAGCCGAGCTAGCAACACATCCCGAGGATGCCTCGTTCAGAGGCGAAACACGTGTCGATAAGTTTTCTTGCTTGTTATTTAAGATTGCTTTGCTTGTATTGCTTGCCTGTTGCATGTTTTTATGCGGGCGTTTTATGCATGTTTTAATGCAAAATAAACTGCCAAAATAAAAAAATTGTTTTATTACACTACCTACTCTACTAAACATTTATTATTAAAAGGCACAAATTTTCTTCATAACTTAATGTTATTTCAGACACGAATTGTGAACTAGATCGAGAATGATTTTTTTGTAATTTAAATGTATTTTTTATTTTCTCCTGTAAATTTGTATTTCTTGAGTTAAATCGTTGTTCACCGCAGGCACAGAACCTTCCTTAAATAATGACGGATTTCAAACCTTTTCGGATGAGCGTCACAACACTCCCAAATACGTTGGATCAGTTATGAAAGCCAAGCTTTTCTTATTTTTTTTTTGCAGGTATCTTTTTACCGCTTGAAATCGGGATGGTATTAAATCAGACACATTTTACGAGATTACACCTGTATAAGACCTAGGTTCGGAGCTTTGAGTTAGATTTTAAAGCCTTTGACTTTCTCGAGCTCTAAAAAAGGAAATTTGTTGTCATCTGGTTTGCAGACCAGAATTAAATCCTCGTTTAAAAAATATAACACATACTAAAGTTTTACTTAAAATAAATTTGGAAGAGTAGTTTTGAAAAAGTGTAAAAAATTACAATTAAATATGTAATCTGATGATAAAGTGTTACTTTTTAGGGTTCCGTAGTCCGACAAGGAACCCTTATAGTTTCGCCATGTCTGTCCGTCTGTCCGTGGCTTAGCTAAAAGACTATTTGTACTAGAAAGCTGCAATTTGGCATGGATATAAATATTAATCACGCCGAAAAAAGGCAAAATGAAATCTCGAAAAAAAAAATTATAAGCGTTCCTCTCATACACGTAAGTTGGGGGTGATTTCTTTTTGTCGTTTATTCCAA
The DNA here is from genome assembly GCA_910592155.1 of Ypsolopha scabrella. Classification (NCBI taxonomy): domain Eukaryota; kingdom Metazoa; phylum Arthropoda; class Insecta; order Lepidoptera; family Ypsolophidae; genus Ypsolopha; species Ypsolopha scabrella. The sequence goes on from OU342983.1 coordinate 19,857,765, forward strand.
AATAAGGGGTATCGCTGGATAGGTCGTTTAAAAACATTATGGGTGTGTAAAAACATTTTTCGATTTAGGGTTCCGTTGGCGAAATATTAAGTTTTAAGGTGCTAATTTTTGTTAGAGTCAAGTGTTTCCCCCCCTTGCCGGCTAAACGGTTGTTTATGAATATGTAAAAAATTCACAGAAATAGTATATTTAATGAAGTTAAAAGGAAAACTATCAAAACACTTTACAGGTTTATGAGTACAGGGCGCGCCAAACTTTTAGCCCCCTCTAAACACGACAATGTATGGAAATACCAACTAAGAAAATGTACAGTGCAGAAAGTGAGACTGTAGAATTAAGATTGTGTGCGTGAACACCATTGATATTGTGGAAAACTACAAAGACTACGTAACAAAAGAAGAATAAAATAAAAGTCAAATCATAATTTTTTGAAAACAGACCTTGCCTGGACTGCTATAAGAGTTGTTTTCCACAATGTCAATGGTGGGCACGCACACAATCGCAATTCTACAGTCTCACCTTCTGCCCTGTACCAGGCAGCTTAAATTTATATCACTGCGCTATAGATCCTCACGTCCAGATTTACTTTTCTGATTTTCTATACCGCAGTGATATAAATTTAATTTAATAAAAAGAAAACTAATAAAATAAATATGTTTCGCCATACGAAGTTTAATCTAAACATATTTTATTGCAGGAAGGAGGAAACTTACAGTTGATGCTAGTGAAAAATGCTCCTGATGCATTAGCAATTTCTCATTATCAAAAGTTAGCGACAATGTGAAATGGCTCATGAACCATAGGAATTAAAAGCGCATTTCCCACTATCACAAACTGTCAGTTTACTTTAGCGAAAACAAGAATAAGCAGGCCTAACGTAGTTGCTATTTGAACACCATTTGACAGTAAATTCTAGGAGTTAACTGTCAAATTGTGTTTAAAATTATGTTAAAATGGCAACCGTGTTAATCCCTCGGGGGTTGATAGGGTGTTAGCTGCCCTAAAAATCGTAGTTCCCTTGAAAATTTTCAAAAAGCATTTAAACTCGAAGGCAAAAGGCTTTTTACACAAACGCACACAAGCAATTCTCTCACTATTATCAGAGAATACTATTATCAAATATAAAAAATAAATAAATATAAATAATAGTACTGTAAATATTTAAAAAACGGATTGGACTCACTTTTTTATCTGTGCAAGGAGGCATACTGTATAATAATAGTACTGTATGTAATTACTGCGTGTCATTGATAAAAATTGTTATAGTTAAGTCCTTTTATTTTGTCATGTCATGTGTTTTGTGTTGTGGTGATTAATAAATTCTTATCTTATCTTATCTTAATTTTAGTCGTCAAAAAATTCCTATAATATTTATCGCTTGGCCCTATATTTATATCAAAAGGAGAATTCGATAAATTACCTCAATAACGTTGTATAAAATCATTGGATACTTAATATGGATTATAGGAATTCCGGCCCGGATATCTTAGGGTTTCCGGAAAATCCGATACTGTTGAACAAACCATTAAGGATTCCGATTAATTCCAGTAATAGGGGTTATATTGGATGAGCCTGCGGCAGAAAGTCTAGCGGTCACCGTTAATGAAGTCAATAATAAAAACCAGCCAAGTGCGAGTCGGACTCGCGCACGAAGGGTTCCGTACCAATATCTATAAAACGGCAAAAAAATCACGGTTATTGTATGGGAGCTCCCCGTAAATATTTGTCTTATTTTTATTAAATTATTTATTTGTAAATTGTATAAATAACTAAATATTCTGTGAATATTTCAAGCGTCTACCTGCAGTTGCCGTTGTCAATATCGAGCAAAAACGAGCCAAAAAAATTACGTTTGTTGTTTGTTGTTAGCCCCTTTTGATATTTATTTTATTCTGTTTTTAGTATTAGTTGTTATCGTGGCAACATAAATACATCATCTGTGAAAATTTCAACTGTCTAACTATCATCTAACTAACATCATAACATGAGATACAGCCTAGTGAGAGGCGGACAGCGGAGTCTTAGTAATAGGGTCCCGTTGTTTACCCTTTGGGTACGGAACCCTAAAAAAGGTGTCGTAGTGGAGGAAGTGGGGCGCGGGGTGGACGTACGTACTCATGCGTAAGCGCTGATTGGCTCCCCAGTTGTACCCATGCGCAGCTATTTTCGTTCTCCGCTAGACTTTCGTGCCGCGGGCTGTTTCACTGCTGAGACAATAAAGTCGAAATTATTTACTGATCATTTTTCAACGATGGTAAAACGGACAGGTTTTTTAAAATTATTTCGGGATAAAACTGGTCACGAAACCACGCGTGCCGATAATAGCAATGGGTTTAATATTTTTCTGCATAGGTGTAAAATTTTCACTGCATAAAAATCTGAATTTTATTTGGCCGCGTATTTTTTGTAGATAAATCTAGTCGAGCAGCTAGACTAAACTCAGCGCCGCATACAAATTGCTTTAGTTACGGGTAGGTGTTTGTCACTTTATGTTCAGATCGGCTTTTTGAACATGTATGCGAATTTAATATGTTTATACAAGTTATTCTTACTTTTCCGAAAAAAATACATGTCAAAATAGTAAATTTTGATGCAAGTGCGAAAAGGTTGACATTCACTCAGTCGAGGCAAAAAACAGTCGGGACGAGAAATATCAACACTTTCGCACGTGTATCAAACGATGTTTTTAATACACCCGCGAAAAATTACATGAAATAATAAAATAAAAGCAATTTTGTTGCAAAAAAAAACAGATACAAGTCGACAGAAGAACACGCAGTCTGGTTCGCGCCAATCTGTACTACAAAGACCAATGACTCTTTCTAAACTCTTTTTAATAATAATTTCCAAGATAGTTAAACAAGTATATAAATTATGACGTCTCAAATCGTTTTGAATTTTTAAAACATCTTTTACAATTTAACATACATAATATATTTAATAATAAAACATCAAAGTTTAAAAATACTCATCTTAAATAGTTTTTGTGTATTCGGTAAAACAAAGGTTTACATGCCCTGGATGGCGTCAGTAGTAAAAACAAAAAGCACGAGTGCGAAATATGTTATTTTACGCACGCTACACAGGCACGTAATCATATCGGTATTAAGTTCTAGATAGGTTTTTACTGTTTTAGACTTGTTGGATTTTGCCATATAGGTATAAGTTAAATAAATAAATGTAGGAGGCATGTATGAAATATGTGTTTAGATTTTGTGTGGTAATTACAAAAAGAGCTCTCATTTTGACTTTCTTGTTTACTACAGAGAAAAACCGGCCAAGTGCATACCGGGCCACGCGCAGTGCAGGGTTCCGTAGTTGCCCAGTACATTTTATAACCAATCTACTAATACAGATCCCGCCAAACTTCTAGTACGGTTGGAAGTTGCTCTCCCGGAGAACGGCCCATACATTGTCGTGTTTAGAGGGGACTAAAAGTTTGGCGCGACCTGCACTCGTAAACCTGTAAAGCCTACTTAGCTGTGATAATTTTTCTTTTAACTTTATTATAATACTACTTCTGTGAATTTTGTGAATCAGCATAATTAATATGTATACCCGTACTAAATTACTTTTTATTTAATAAATATTTGGCTCTTTGAAGCTTTTTATTGTTTTTATTTGTAGTAAATGTATATAGATATGTCGCAGTCATCTGGTTGAATCTGCTATTCGATTGAATGACCAGTGCGTTCCTTGAATGTCGAAATTCAATTGAATGACTAGGCAGAACGTTGATTGAACAAGCGTCACTCAACGTACAACTAGTTAGCGGATTGTAACACAGCCCTATGAACAGAGCGGACCTAAAATCAGTCAGGTGATTCAAATTTTGTTCATTTTTTTTCCACTGCGGCGCTAGTAGTCACCAAAACAAATATGGCGTCAAACAGCTCGCATAGATAGAACTGTGTTTATATATTTTTCGATTAAATTTACTTTATAGTGCGTTATTTGTAAATGAAACTGATCCTGTTATTTTAAGTATTTTTTTTTATCTAAACCCTCATTTCACTAGGTGACAAAGACTTAATTTAACAACTTTTTGGAGTCCCAGAGACTCACATATTTTAATAAATTACTTCTGAAACAATATGATCAATTTTTCTATGTTTTTCACTTTTTTATACGAAGCAAAAATATGAGATTAAGTAGAGCATTGGAAATTTATGCTACAATCTTTTATTATTTTAAGCTTAGCAGTTTATAAATCAGTAATTTTTTAAGTCTCCCAAAATTCTCATGAGCATCCTACCTAATAAGCAAACCTAATCTTTATGGTCACCCTACATGGGACCCCACTATAGACGACCTAAAATTTTGGTGGCCAATGATGAAACTTAAGGCAATCGAAAGTAATATCGTAAGGTTAACTTTTAAGTTGCAAACTCATGGTCACCCTAACCAAACATTACAAAGTCGGCTATATCCCATTCAACGACTTCGCTAAATGACGTTCAGTCAAGATGTTGAACGTTACATTCAACGACTTGACGTGTTGTCCTTTAGTCATTCAATTAAATGTCGTCATTCAATAGACGCGCTAGTCATTTAATCAAATAGCAGATTCAACCAGATGACTGCGACAGATATATATATATTTTTCAACTGACGCCGGGCCCAGTAGGGCCCGAAATATATATTGAATTAATTTTTTCTGTGTTTTTATATATATCTATATACATATCGTACTAAATTACAGCTTTCTAGTACTAATAGTCTCTGAGCTAAGCCGTGGACAGACAGACGGACGGACAGACGGACGGACGGATAGACGGATGGACAAACGGACATGGCGAAACTACAAGGGTTCCTTGTTTGACTACGGAACCCTAAAAACGAATAAGAACGAGTTTAATAATAAATTTTCGTTCGAATTATAGTTGACACCGTAATTGTTTTAATTACCGAGAGGACTCACTTGTTCAACTAAGAAAGGACGTATATGCGAGTACCTATCATAAATAATAATAATAATGAATATAATGAATATCTATAATAATTTATTATTCCTTGATAATGCTGTGGTATAAAGGTGGTAGAGCTGATGCCGGGCTCGACTGTGGAGGTACCACCATCTTATTCGCAAACCCTCCCGAAGTTATTCGGGGGAGAGTAAGAGAACAGCTCTCAGGCAAAACCAGGCGGCCCACCATTGCCTGGGACCGATGGATAGCGGTTTATCCATCCCCAATTGCCGAGCCTTAGATAAAACAGACTGGTGACGGGCAGCGGCGTCACTAGTGCAAGGGTTTCGGCACCGCGCTCACCAATCCGCCTGCCCAGCGTGTGTGAGTATGGGCATTTCTTCCAGGAGGACCACCAAGAGTTGCGAAATCCTGGAAAGGCCTATGTCCAGCAGTGGACGAAACAGGCTGATGGATGGATGGAATGCTGTAAGGTGAAACTTGTTGGAGCTATAGTTAAAGCTAATATCAGTGAAACAATAAAAGTGTATTTAGTAAGATTTCGATGATCTTTCAGCAAGTGCCAACAATCGCAAAGTACGTATATACGAGGGGTGGCTGATATAAAATCTCCTTTGTTAAAGAAAGTTTCAAAAATGTTACTGGCCACTATATTCTCGTATTCTTTATTTATTCCTTTTTTAAAAATTATGACACTTATTTGTTTCTACGAGTTCATTTTTTTTTGTCGCGTCTTCGTTTTCATCAAGTTGCAATAAAATTAAAAATGGATAAAATTGAGTATCGCGCTGTGATTAAATTCCTCGGTAAAGAAGGGAATACGCCGACGCAGGTCCGAGAGCGCGTGTTTAAGGTGTTCGGAGATTCATGTCCTTCCGAATTTGTAATAAAGTTTTTGTCAAAGCAGTTTAAACAAAACCGTGTGAGCTTAGAAGACGATCCCCGTAGTGGAAGGCCCATTTCTGCAGTTACCGCAGATAATGTGGAAAAAGTGAAGAAACTGATCCTTGCCGATCGGCTAATTAAGCAGTGGGAAATAGCTAGAGATGTTGGCATTAGCAAGGAACGAGTTCATGAAATAATTCATGAACATTTGGGGATATCCAAGGTGAGCGCGCGTTGGGTGCCTAAAATGTTGATCCCGTTTGATTAGCAAAAGCGTGTGGAATGTTGTCAGTCATTTTTAGACTTGGTAAAGGATAAAGAGGAAGAAATTATCTTGCGAATAGTGACCTGTGATGAAACTTGGATTCGTCAGTGGGATCCCGAAAGCAAACAAGAATCGATGCAATGGAAATTTAAAGGGGAAAAACCACCAAGGAAGTTTAAGGTCCGGCTGTCAGCGGGCAAACTAATGGCAACCATTTTTTGGGATGTTGAGGGGATTCTTATGATATATTACCTGCCAAAAAACACCACGATGAATGCTGAATACTATGCGAACTTACTTGACCAGCTATGCAAAAAAATAAAAGAAGACAGGAGGGGCAAACTTAGCAAAGGCGTTTTGATTTTGCATGATAATGCACCCGCGCACACGGCCTTTAAGGCGCGGTCATCTCTGACAAAAAACGGCTTTACAGAGATCAACCACCCACCCTATAGTCCAGACCTGGCTCCCTCTGACTACTTCTTATTTAAAAATTTAAAGAAAAATTTGAGAGGGCGCAGATTTTCAACAGACGAAGAGATGAAGGACGCTGTGAATGACTATTTTGACGATCAAAATAATAATTATTATTTTATTGGTATGATGTCACTTATTGACAAATGTCGTAAGTGCATTTCAGTTGCAGGGGACTATATTGAAAAATAAAAAATAAATCATTAATCCATGTATTTTTTTTCATAGTCAGGTAGATTACTTTTCAGCCACCCCTCGTACATATCTAAAGATGAATTATAGAGTACGTATTTTTTTATTCACACAACTTATACTCTGTGTACAAATTACTAGAATTTTGTTTCTTTTCGTTTCATTTAATTTATTTCTATTAAATTAAATTCCTATATGATTGGTAGAATAGTAATCGACTTAAAAACCGGCCAAGTGCGAGTCAGACTCAAGCACTTAGGGTTCCGTGCCATTATCTATAAAAAAGGCAATAAAATCATGTCTGTTGTATGGGAGCCCCACTTATATATTTGTTTTAATTTAATTTTTAGATTTATTTTTAAAGTGAATAATATAACTCAATATTATGTGAATATTTCAAGCGTCTACTTGTAGACGTTATCAATATCGAGCAAAAACGAGCAAAAAATACATGTTTGTTGTATGGCAGCCCCCTTTAATATTTATTTAATTCTGTTTTTTAGTATTTGATGTTATAGCCGAAACAAAAATACTTCATCTGTGAAAATTTCAGCTGTCTAACTGTCACAGTTCATGAGATACAGCCTGGTGACAGACGGACAGACAGACGGAAAGCGGAGTCTTAGTAATGGTCCCGTTGGTTACCCTTTGGGTACGCAACCCTAAAAATGCTTTGTTATTGACCCTTATTATTATAATGTACTTGTACATAAGTATTCTCAATTGAATATATTATTGGCGACCGCTTAGACTATTTAACACGGGACCTGGCAAAGCGCGACTCTTAGTACTGAAATTATTCTGCCGTTTTTCACGGGAGGGGAGGTAAACACGCACAGCACACATTAACTCATTCACGCACACTCCTGCGAAAAATTTATATGTCAACTAAATCAAAAGCTGCAACACAAACACAAAACGCGCACACAAGCAAACTTACATGAACAAATTGTTCATGTACTTCGGCGGAGGGGATAAGTGCGCTTGCCTAGTCCCGTGTTATATGGTCTAAGGGCGATCGTCAGCTATTCTCAGGCTCACGTAATGTAATATTATTAAAACTCACGAGAGCTGACATTCTGACATACCGGCTGTAACACTCACGTATTATTTGTTGACTTTATGCCAACTGTTTCACCGAAACAGTTTTGGCATTCTCAAGGCGATAGTCGATAGATAAACAGTTGGCATAGTCAACAATAATACGTGATAATACGTGAGTGTCAAAGCCGGTATTTAATAATAATTCATGTAATGTCAATAAAAAGTATAATGTTTACAAAATGGCCAATCTATATTATTCCATCGTGGCATCTTCCTTCGCAATAACGCTGGTTTATTACTATCCAAAGATATCTGGGGCAGGAGAGGGTATTTCGAGAATTTATTAAATTCATAACCGGGTTCGTCCGGATATCTGTGAAACTCCGCTTTTTCTTCCGGACGAGTGAGATTTTATGTTGCTGAACGAATATTTCTTTTATACCACTTCTGTCGTTATCTGTACCTGTGTAGGTACGTAATAGGCGGATGGCTAGAAATTAATAATTTAAAAAACCGGCCAAGTGCGTCTCATGTGCATGTTTGGCGCGACCTGTACTCGTAAACCTGTAAAGCCTACTTAGCTGTGATAGTTTTCCTTTTAAATTCATTATATATTTTCACATTTCTATAAACAACCGTTTAGCTAGCGGGGGGAGGGGGGGGACGCTCCACTCTAAAATTTTCACTTTAAAGCTTAATATTTCGCCAATGGATCCCTAAATCGGAAAATGGTTTTCACACACCCACAATGTTTTTGAACGGCCTATCCAACAATACCCCACACTATGGGACAGACGAGAAAAAAAAAATCATTCCCAGTTTACGTGTATGAGAGGTAACCTTGAAAAAAATTTTTTTCAAGATTTTATTTTACCATTTTGTTGACGTGATTAATATTTATATCCATGGCAAATTACAGCTTTCTAGTACTAATAGTCTCTGAGCTAAGCCGCGGACAGACGGATAGACGGACATGGCGAAACTATGTTGAACTACGGAACCCTAAAAAACATGCTCAAATATTAAATTTGTGGTTTTGGAAACGAACACTGGTGATAGAACGTGTCGAACAATTCGTACAACTTCAAATAGACATTTGGCCGTCAACAATAAAAAGGCATAAGTCTGTTCAAACGTACTTATAAAGTAATTATTGTACTTAATACTCGTACATACTACACAATATTGTTTCTGTTTTTTGTTCAATATCCGTTTCCGACTTTATGTAAATTTTTTGCGTTTCATTTCTTTCAAGCATATAAACACTTAGCTGAAAACGTATGTTCTTTATTGTAATAAAAACAAAATTAAACGCTCAATATTGAGATATTATGTTTTTTTATTTTTTTTATTGAATTCAGAGTGCATAGGTATTTGAAATTGGCAAAGGAAACCTTTTTATTTGTTTTTCTTTTTCAAGATGAAAATAGTTTGTGCTTTTATAATTGTATTAATATAATACCTGTCCATTTACCTATACAACCGAAAATTACCCATTTAGTACCTAATTTTTAGGGTTCCGTACCCAAACGTCTGTCCGTCTGTCCGTCCGTCTGTCACCAGGCTGTATCTCATGAACCGTGATAGTTAGACAGTTGAAATTTTTACAGATGATATATTTCTGTTGCCGCTATAACAACAAATACTAAAACTGGCCAAGTGCGAGTTGGACCCGCGCACCCCCATATAACAAAGATGATTTTTTTGCCGTTTTTATAGATAATGGTACGGAACCCTTCGTGCGCGAGCCCGACTCACCCTTGGCCGGTTTTTTTTATCTTTTCTTAAGAAACTTTATAGTAACTTGTTACTGCGCTTTTGACTCATAGATATCAACGTTTTATTGCTATCTTACATACTGAATTCCTGCATTTTTCAAATATTTAACAACAAAACTAGGCAATTATGGAAAACCTTTTTGATGTTTGATGTTTCGGAGCTTACCTATTCTATAGAAATATTATAAAAACATCAAACATCAAAAAGGTTTTAAGTACTTTGTTGTGTGATTTACAAACGTTGATTAGGTACCCAAAATTTAAAGACGGATAGGAAGTATAGTTATAGGTTGGGCGATAGAATAAGTTATTTTAGTTTATTTTTATAAGATTTTATGCATTAACATATATAAATAAGACGACAAGTCTTTGTGTACAGCATCAACATCTGACCCTCTTCCCTTAACATTTTATTTACAGCGTCAACTAGCTACATAATTTATGGCCCATAAATTTTGAAATAGTTTAAATTTGTATCTAATCTGCTATTCAAACCCCAGAAACTTTTGCAAGAAATCAAGATTAGTTTTACGGCAACTTTAAACTGATGCTGTGCCTTTCTTTTCATATGATATATAAAGGATGTCATTTAAAGTCGCCGTTAAAGTAATTTTTGTTTCGTGCAACGGGGGGGGGGGGGGAGGGAAATTTCCAATTTCTTTCTTTTTTATTGTTTTTTAGTCGTTATCAATTGTGGAGTTCCAAAGAAAACCTGTACTATTCGTAATGTGTCAACACATGTTTTCTTGTGGCAATATCCGTAAAAATCCTTCAGTTTTTATCTACTGAGTTACTGATTAATCAAATGAAACTGACAATAAATAAAACGCATAAAATTTGATGTAATAAACATGTTTTCATCATTTAAATATTTACGAGGTTTTTGGAATTAGAATCAAAATCAGGAATATGTTCTCTTTTATTATTGTTAAGTTTTTTTTTACCTAGCCTTTGTACTTAATTTGAAATACGGCGAGTGACTAAGATCATCTTTTTATAAATTCTCACAAATAAAATACCTATTTCAAATCGCTGCTCCGTTGTAAGGTGCCCGGAGTAGGTCATTTTATTTGAAATTTGTTATAATAATTTCATCACTTTTTGGACCTTATCCTGAAGAATTATTTTAGCAACAAAGCCTATTTTTAATCGATTGTTATCGAGAATTAATAATTCTACTGGTTAAACAAATTTAATAGAGCCGATTCTGGACGCTTTAATTTTAGTTCTAGTGCTGTCAAACCTAAATTTTGTTTATTCCAAAATACTTCTTCAGTATTAACAAAAGAAGCCTTTTTTCAAAGTCGATTCTGAAGGCTTTAAATACTAAGTGGAACTACGAAGACAAAAGTTAGACAAATACTCCCTTTAAGTACATATTGTGTTCCTCTTTTTATCTTAACGATGAAGGGTGAAAAATCTTTTCGCTAAAAGCATCGCGATGTGTGTGAACACAGATTAATGATCGACGAGAGAGGGAAGAAAATATAATTCCATACACAGTAAGTAGATCTCTTAGGCTCACGAAGCTATACAAATGTTTCACATACATACGTATACTCACGCTTTTCTCTCAGAAGGGTTGACAGAGACCACAGATTTCCATCTTTTACGACCACCAATATTCATCAAATTCAATATTTTTAGAGCAGAAAATACAAACTTTTTGCGTCAAACTTGAAAAAGGCATAGAAAATGCAGCAGAATGCATGAATGCCAGAAAAAAGGCAGCCTTCTATACTTTTTATTCCTTTATCTATAATAAGTATTTTTTTTAATTGCCATTAATTTTTTTCATTGATAATTTTTCAATAACAAAATATAATTCGAAAAAACAATATTTTGTTGTTATTGTCTCAAAATTAAGAAATAAAAAGCTTTATATAGCCAATAATACATATATTTTAATTTAATATAAACACAAAAACAAACAGTTTCATGCTGTGTACGTACCTTTTAAAAATAATGAACCAGAGCCTTTTTTGAAATAATCTCGAATTATGTCGAATTTTTTCGCATGATGACGACCACAAACGGGTCTAAAACGAAACATTTCATAAAGTTTCTTCTATTTAAAAATGTATTTCATTTAAAACGAGACCCTACTCGCATTTGACCGGTTTCTCATAATTTGCAAGAAATATAACCCCTTTTGAGAAGTTATTCAGTGTAATTGGTTTTATTAAATGTTCAGTGTATTTATGAGTATAGGTCAAACATAAACAGTGCTTTCCAAACATTAAAGAAGATGCCTAAACAGGCAAACAGCCTTCTACTTTTTGCATTGCTTAGATACAAACTGAATAATTCCTCAGAAATAGTTTTAATCTAAAATATAAATACAGCCAAAAAAAGGCCGCGGTTGGAGGGAACGTACTTAAAATATTTATGATAGCAAAATTTACTAATTATTGTCAAAAGTTATTTAAACTGAAATCAAAGATCTTTGAATTTTTAATAACTCGCGTTTTTGAGCCAAGAATCGAACCGGTGAAATGTGAAAATCTAAAATATAAATACAGCCAAAAAAAGGCCGCGGTTGGAGGGAACGTACTTAAAATATTTATGATAGCAAAATTTACTAATTATTGTCAAAAGTTATTTAAACTGAAATCAAAGATCTTTGAATTTTTAATAACTCGCGTTTTTGAGCCAAGAATCGAACCGGTGAAATGTGAAAAAAAATAGTCTTTGATTTTATGATACCGATCGAGAGGGTTAAATATATGGATTTATTTCTCCCAGATATATTTCTCCCACATACTAACGTTAACTGAAGAGAACATCATTAAATTGTTTACATAAATTTATTAGTTAGAATAAATATTTAATAAACTTAATAGTAAGCAAAGTAAATAGTTCACTTAACCTATGAACTGTTAAAAATAAGACCCATTTTCACGATTAAAAAGATTTATTATTCGACTGAATTCAGTTTGAGTCGCTTTTCTATAGTGAATGTTTAAAATAAATTGTACAGATTATGTTTTTATTGCGAAATCCATCGCTTTTTGGAATACTCTAAATATTATTATTAGAGTGCTTTACAAACCGGAAAAGATAAATTAGAAACAAATGTAAAGACAAGAATTTTGAAAAAATTCCTCGGTACAGGATTCGGACCTGCGACTGCTGTGATCTAAGTTAGCGACCGGTATCGTTTAAAAACATCTTCAGGCAAATTAAAGAAACATTTATGTATTTAATTTGATGTGCTTCCATCATTTGCAACAAGAGAGACAATAACAGAGGAGAAATAAACACTGTGGAACTTAGTACAAGTAAGACTTTTCATTGCTATAATGGAGTTCCATCAAGAACCATCAATCAAATCTATTAATTATCAATCTAATGATTTTCTTGGTACACATTTATATAAAAAAACAGTATAAATTCTTCTATTATCCCCAATAAATGTTTTTAGATTACCACAATGTGACCTATTCTCGTGCAGCAAACCTTAAATTTAGAGTTGAAAAACCTAAAATAATACAAGCTCATTTAACTTTTATACATCTGCGTTAAAGCCTATTTTCCAATGAAAACTTTTAGGTTAGGCAGCTCTAAATCTTATATTTGCTACACGAGAATAGGTGTCATTGAACTAATAAATTTAAGTCAAAAATGGTACTCCTTAATTTAAAATGCTGTTATTTAGAAGATATCGTTGCTCAAGATTGACCTTTTACGTTGACCTTTGGGATCGGTATCATAAAAATAGATAACGTTTTGTTTTCCCTTCATATTTTACCGATTCGAGTCCCGGTTCAAGCAGGTGATTTATCAAAAATCTTTGAATGCTGGTTTGCTTATTTTTGAAAATAAAGGAATGATTTCTTTGTGTAGTATCTATTATCAATAATATTTGGGGTTTCTCTCCAACCACTGTCTTTTTTCTCATCCTGTATATTGTCAGTCAGTAAACAAGAAATTATTTGGATAACAAGGAAATACTTTGCCGTAATTATTCTGTGACTTTGCATTTGCATTCACGAAATTGTATAGATTCCATCATTAAAAACACGCATAGTTTTGTTTCTATCAGTCCGTCAAATCGTTTATGTACTGCTTTACTAAGTACATCTTCACGACGTAAATCCTCAAGGGGCAGCTAGAGATGTTTCCGAGGATGGATGAACGATCCACACTCACACACCGACCTTTCGCCGACGATTATTACGTCCCTGCCCTTAGACCATTTAACACGGGACCAGGCAAAGCGCGACTCTTAGTACTGAAATTATTCTGCCGTTTTCCACGGGAGGGGAGGTAAACACGCACAGCACACATTTACACATTCATTCACGTAATTTTAAGTGATAGCACTATATTTTGCTATTCTGAAGGGCACACCAACTAAAATTAGCAAGTCTTTTAAATGCTCTTAAATCAAACCAAATTTATTAAATTCAATCAAATGACAGCTCTAAAATGTGCCTTGAAATTACCAAAACAAGTTAAAATCACTAAGTTGAGTAAATTATGGCTGTCAAACTAAAATTTTAGTTTGACGTTTATAAAATGGTGACTTGAAAATGGCTCTTCGTTTTAACCATACTTAAGTTTAATTTTATGTATGTCAAACTAAAACTAAAGCCTTCAAAATCGGCTTTATTATGTACCTACATTGCAGAATAAAGTATTTATTCTCATGCATTACTTCTCATTCATGTAAGGAATGTGAATATATAATCAGAAGAAAAGGAGGAGGTATAAGATATAATAAATTAACTTATCTAAGCTTTAGCTTGAAATTTTCATAATATTTTTTATCCATGTTTACGGATTCCGTACATTGTGTACAACGGACACTCAATTCAGACCTTTCAAGGACAACTCGAACCAAGCATAAATTGTAACAGGCCCTTTTGTATATTTTTTCTGAAAATATAGGCTAAATCATGAAGATACATACTGTTCTTCAACTTTCAGGTGGTATTTTTAATAACGAAATTATTGATTGAAAATCATTTTGGAGAAATGGGAATGTGACGTAATAGTCATACCGTTTAGGCTCAATAGGGAGAGTCCCTCGACGGAAAGAAAACACGAAAAAAAAATTGGGGATAAAACCTGAAGATGGGATTACTGAAAATAAAAAAAAAACAGACGTCGGTTTTGAAATTACTTTTTTTTTCTTGAGGGCAATGGCCTATTACCTGTAATGCCTAAATGACATGACTATTACGTCATCAAAGCTATTTATTCAGTTTCTGAATATTTTCATGTATATCTTTAGTATTTCAAGGAGAAAAAAATTTTTACTTTTAAATGACCTTAAAAAAGTCTATTCGTTTCAAAAAAATCGACAATTAGGTGCTCTTAAGTTATTCTGGACCATTCGAATTATAGACAATTTTTGAATTTTTCTTCCTTACCTATATTGCCTTAATTTTTAAGTATATGTAGGTATGTACATTACATACATCTACAATATCACGCCTCCCAAAAATGTAGGCAGAGACTACAGATTACCATCTGCTACGATCCTCACATACCTCTTTCACGTCCATCAATCTAGTCATAAAACCTCTTCTATTCGGGGTTATTTTGACTTTGATTGAATTTTGATTTTGTCTTTCATCAGTGACATGTTTCATCTTTCATCATCAACGATGTAAATGCTGCATTTCAAATATTTTTACAGTTTGATGTTTGTTAACCCTTTTTTTCTTATTGTCGCAAAATAGCACAACAGATCGCAATACAGATCATTGCTCAGATACATCTTGAGATTAAATTGAAATTAGCGCAGCTAAGCCAAGAATTTCCTATAAACGGAACGTGAAAAAGTACTACCAACGCAATCACCCACAACAATTTATAACCTTAGCAGAAACCCCTCTAAATTCACTTGAAAACGCACGACCGTAAAATGAGAAAAAAGTTTCGAAATCCACTCACCTCGGCTGTTTTTTCTCAACATCAATTTCCACAGAAAACTTTTCAAATCCGAGCTTCCAATTTCAAATCACTTCACTTCACGAAACACTTGAACGAATTCAGGTTTTTCGAATGTCACATTTCACTTTTTAAATTTTTCTTTTTATAACTGGCCACTCGCGAAAAACGAACTGGCGATTTTTGAATCGCGAACACGACGACGTTCCCGCGCAAAAGTAGGAGACTTTCTAACCCCCACCCCTATCTATAGGGTTATCTGTGTGTGTGCTATCTCTACATGAGTTTGTAGAGTCGATGGTAGCTCCACAATTATAGACTTTATTATGAAACAACTCAGAGTCCCTTTTACTTTGATAGAATTTGCTGCTGCTTATTTTCAGCGGTGAACAAGAATGTTTTGTAAGAATACTGGAGTAGGATTCAAAATTGCTTGGTGGAAAGGTGTGTTTTAGACAAAAAGTTGGTTGATGTTAGTAATGTAAACGCATGCGTACTCTTGATTTCGATATTACATTTTGTTGCGGATTTTCTTAGCTTCATCCGAGAAATATAAGCTTTTCCGGTTTTAAATAACCACTGTTTACGGGAATCGGGAAAAATATAATCTGAGTAAATTTGTTGATAGTTGTGATTGTCGGCACTTGGTGGAACTTATTAGACATCTTTGTTTAAATATGACACTTTTACTTGTCCACAAAACTATTAGTTTCAATACACCCAACCGGTTTCGCTCATAAGCATTTTCTAAAGTTTCTTAAATGAAATAACTCGAAAAAACCCAGACAACCGGTTTCCCTTGCATTTTCTAGGGATTTTTAAACAAAATAACTTGAAAAATCCTAGACAACCGGTTTTGCTTATAAACATTTTGTAGGTTTTTAAAGTTATTTTATTTAAGAAACCCTAGAAAATGCTATAAGCGAAACCGGTTGGGTATATTAAAATGTTTATATAATAATTTTGTGGACAAGTACAAGTGTCTTATTTAAACAAAGATGAGTTTATGCGCTTTATGTATTAGATCAATAACTGCATCCTAATTTTAAGAAAATCTTTCTATTTTATTTTAACATTAATAAAAAATTACTTCATTTTGACATTAATTACCGAGAAGGTGTCAAAGATGTTTCCAAGTTAGGACTGTGAAATGAGAGACGATTATTACGTGCCTCTATGGGATTTGAATCCGTGATTTCCGAATTAGTTGTCGAATACCCAAACCACTAGACCACAAGGCGATCAAAATCTTATTTTATAGATAAAATAAATTACTACAATATTCATTACCGACAAACTGTTAGGAGTATCTTGAATATAAACTAATTATTTGGTAAATTTAACGGCCTTAAATATACCTAACTTCCTAGAATTCCATTCAACCTTTATGTCAACCACCTAAGTAAATAGTACCTAACTTCTGAAGTGTGAGAGAGTGACGAACAAACACATTTCTACTGATTTCTAGATTCTCTTTTACAACAACGGAAGAAATACGTGAAATAACTAGCTGTGCGAAACGGATGAAGTGACAGAAAAAATTACATTAGGAGCCCTTGAAAAAATTTAAGTTCTTTTTTTTCAACGAATAATCTTTTCAAAAACAGCAATAATATAAAAAAGAAGGCTGTGAATCATTATTCTACTTTTTTATCATGTACAATTATTAAGAATATATTAATTTACTTCATATTAATACAACTACTGTGCCCATACATTTATATAAAGTGATACGGAAGAGCGGGTCATTATATAAAGTGTTACCTCCTATCACAGGTATATTTCTACTTAAAAGGAGACTTCAACCACTGGAAGAACAGTATGTTCAACCCGTTGGAAAACGCGCATTTTTGCAAATTTGCATTTTTCCCGCTAATTTTGTTTTTGGCTATATCTCCGGAACTAGTTGTCCAATTCCAATGCGGTTTTTATTTCTAAAACAAGATAAATTTTTTTTCTTGGGGATAGTGGGAAGGGGCTTTCTCCTTGAAAAAAACTTAGTTATATATATAAATATATGTATGTATACTAAATATATATGTGTCTACTCAAATTTTATAATATTTAAAAAAATATAAAGAATAATAAAAAAAATGTAACTCTATTAATATAAAAAATATTTGGGCCTAGAATTACAATCCACAACTTTTTTTTATATTATTAAAATATATATTTTTTGTTGCTCATCCTGATAAATACCCATATCACTAGGTTAAAATATATTAACTAACAATAATATTTTTTTTTATAATTTGGCCTAGGCGTGACGATCGTCTCGACTGTGACTCTACGGGTTAAGATGGCGAAATAAATGATTTTGTTTTTTTTTAAATCAAATTTGTAAATTTTATTTTCTTTAAAATCTATGACAAGATTTTTTTCATAGGGTATGTTTAAATTTAACAGAAAATCGCGAAAGTTTTAAGTTTATTAAGATTCTTCTCGTCTGTTAAGTCAATGATCGAAACATTTATTCCATTGTTATATTTTTTATGAACGCAGAACATGGGTTAGAACAAATCTCGACAATTTTTTTTACTAAAAACCTTTAAGTTGTCACTTTGTTAATAACCTTTTTCTTACCTCATCTTTCTTGTGACTTCGGCCATGCTAAATATAATCTTCGTCCTTGGTCGCGTTTACTCCAACTTGTTTATCTAAAAGGGTTACTGCTAAACTCATTTTACCTCTGATTCAGGTTATTTATATTAATATTAAATATATATTATTTGATTTGAACTCCCCCGGATTGAGAGTCTCTCTAGTTAAGAATCCCTCTGATTGAGAATCACTTTTATTAATAATACCCTCTCACTGAGAATACTAAAAGACCTTCTGATTGAAATTCACTCTGACTGGAAGTCCCTCTGATTAAGAATCCTTCTAATCGAGAATATCTCTCCTTGAGAATATTGGGAGTTCCTCTGGTTATAAAGTCCCTTTAATTGAGATTCCCTCTGATTCAAAATCCATCTGATAGACAATCCCTTCGATTAAAAATCCTTCTCATTAATAATACTTCATTAAAAATCCCTCTGATGCAGAGCCCCTCTAATTGAGAGTCTTTGTGATAAAAATACATTTGATTGTGAAAATATGCTTTGAAACTCTTTTTTTTATAAACATTTATTGCTGAGTATGAGTATAATAACAATACTTTTATTAGCACATACATATTTGACAATACATTCCTAAAATATACCAGGTGAGGTATGATTTTAAGAGGCCGCCATCAGTCGAGTTAGCAATTTTACAAGTAAAAATAGTGCGAATTGAAAGAAAATACAAAAATGTGGAATTTTCATTGAACACTATCGATTTATGCCATAATACAGGATGTTATTGTTTTTGCAAAATAAGTAAAAATATTCCCATACCAATGCGCAACCCGTAATTTACGTATCACTAGTAATTATTTCTAGTTAAATGGAGTATATAGAGAAACAAATAAAAAATAATAATGATCGATATATATTTCGAATAAAGAAAATATTAAAATTATTTATTCGACTGACGACGACCACAAGTGGGTCGAAATATATATCGATCATTATTATTTTTTATTTTTTTTTTATTTTTTTCTCTATATTTTCCATATAACTAGCTATAATTAAAGGCTTAAGAAGTCACAAAAACAGTATTTATTTGATAGTAATTATTTCATATTTTGTCTTCCAATTTGTTGTGGTTAATTAATGTACACTATTTCATTATGGTTTTCTATCCTCGTAAGCTGCTAGCCAATTTATAAATTAATTCATCAAAATCGTATCTTTGAAAAAAAAAGCGTTAACACAGTAGTACAGTTATTTCTGGGAACTGTCAGCAAGGTTATGGACCTTAGTAATATTATTATTTTAATAATCGAAGAGGCTCTTCCCAGGAATCATAATTATTATTTCGCTGAGATTTCTGGTTGTAACGGTAGGGTTTTCATTTTGTCATGTTTTCCTTAAAATCGGGAACCAAGGAGGGTTTGAATTAATTAACGGTGTCTTAAACGGCGATACCATCACAGCCTTTGTGGTTAGTCTATTATAACATAATTGACCCTTTGAGTTTCATTTTTTTTTCTCTGTTGTTTGCTCGCTATTTGCACACAATGCTTATTTTGTGTTCACCGCAGAAAGAGAGGAAAACCTGCGTGATTTCGTCTGTCGAATGCTGAGTAGTAGCACTGATTTATGGTTATACCTATTTCAATATCTCTTTATCTTTATTGCTTAAATTAGTTTATTTAAGTAAATTAAAAAAGTGTTAAAATTTTTGTACGAGCGCACTGGTTATTGGCCATTTTTTTCTATAATTTTGATATTATGTATGACTGATGCTGCACCTCTAACATGAAGGACCATATCGAGCTCGATAGCGCTTGATACAGTGCTCTGTCTCACTCTGTTGATCTACCTAAAGAGGGACAGACTAAGAGGTCTACCATGCTAGAGGCGCAGTACCCAGGATAGGGCCAGAATCTGACTCTCGGATCTTATAAATAATTGAAACAATTTTAACGGATCAAAACGCAATCTTTTGCCAAACGATCTTGTAGCCAAGAACTAGTGATTATACCGGCGTGTGGGGTAGGTGAGGGTAAAACAATTGCGTCCTTTGGGTCCCTGCCAGAACCAAGGACTTGACTCAACCGCCAGTAAAAGTCCCGCCTACGCCATTTACGAAGCCATTCTACGATGAAATCGTATCATAGCGTGTAAATATTACAGTTTTAAAACTTAATTTGTTTGTTAGCTTGTAACTCTGCAATTAATCGCCCGATTGAGACAAAATTTTTGTTGCGGGAAGATTGTGACTCTAGCTAAAACATAAAATGTTTTTTGGGTAAATTATTCAAGGTATATTGCGGACATATTCATATCAGATTACAAGGTATGTGGTTTTCGTCCAAAACACCATATAAACCTAAGTATGTAAAGTTTTGTTTTAAACAATTTATTCAAATAATGGTATTTATTATATTTTATTTATTTAAGGAAAAAAAAAATTGACATATGCATTCGTGTTTAAAAAGGAGCACTCGTGTTTGGGCCGACAGGGACGAATGTATCGACTGTGATAGCCCTAATGAGCCAAAGGCCTGTTACAGGACCATCAACTTTGATGCGACACTTTAATGACTATAAGGTCACAGAGAGTAAGAGAGGGTTGGACGAGAAAAAAAAAAGAAAACACTACATGAATGGTAAAAAAGAAAAGAAAACAATTGTATGCTATAACAGCCTCATGCAAATTTACAAGTAATATTATTAAGTACTTATATAAGTATGTAATATATTTTTGTATCTAGTTATATGATTATATTAATATGTATATGTATGTAAATCATAAATAATTTTAGTAATAATATATCAATTACACATGTATATAAATTAGTTAGGGTAACCGCACCTAAAATTATTATTATTATTTATTTTTTTTGTTTTTTTTGTTTTTTTTTTTCCTACACAGCGTTTTCAATTGAGCAGTTTATGCCAGAGATCTCCAATTTCATCTTCACTTAACTCTAATAAATATTCTTTTAACTTTTTATTTAAAACTGATTTACGTTTTAAGAAAGGTTCTGTGTCAGTATCAATATAGTTGGTAACTTCCAACTTCACCTGCGAAATAAAAGAACAACAGTTTTTTACTCTAAAGAATATATATTATCAAGTTTTTGGTCCTTTAGCTTTAGAAATTAAAAAGCCATCAAACTTTTCTGTATTTTGCTCTCCAATCAGCCGTGTCAATTAGAATTACCAATTTTTTTATTATTTCTATGGTCATCAAAATATTCTGCATATAAACAAACAAGCACAAAGACAAAAAAACGGAGATGTGTAAACTAAGTAACAGGAGATGTGGCGTAGGATTGTGTCTTAATACTTATGATTGCTTTATATTAACGATATTCAAAGTTGTGTAACAATGAATGATTGTGGAGTGGTTAGTCCTAGTTAGAAGTCGCAAGTTTGCGTTTCGTTGTTGTTTGTCCATTCATCCTTTAGAATAATTCCAAAAGGCCTAGCAAGTTTTCGTCGAACACAAAGTGTGAGACTCATCAATGAGGACGAACGTAAATTTAATTTTGCTTGGAAATACGCTTTATTTGATGTTTGACTACGTGCCAACAGTTTCACCGATTCAGTTTTGGCATTTTCAAGGTGAGTGTCGTTCTGACGACAACGCGGTCTTCACCATCGTTGTCCAACGCCGACTCACAAAGAGATTTGTATGACGAAATGGTATCGGTGAAATAGTAGCCAACACCAAAAAACGTACAAAAAAGGGCGGATGGAGTCACATCACAGCTAATAAACAACTAAAGCGTAGCAATTGCAGCGACGAGTGGATTTAGGCTTACTATGGTGTGAATGTGTGCGTGCCGGGCTCGTGCGTATAGGCGAGGAGCCTTACTATGGGTGCTTTAGTTTTTGGTTTGCGAAATTCCTTCCGTCTTTTTCGACCTTCCATGTCAAAAACAATATTATGTAAATGACTAACTGTTTCTGTTATAATAATTTATGTCCGTTTCACTAATACAACGCTCCATTTGATTTCCTATACAATTTCTCTTTTTTTCTCGGGATATTCGCCGTTTAGGCAGCGATGTCGCGAAACGGTAGCGACAATGCAATAAATCTGTCTCAATCTATGAATAGCTTTTATAAGTGAACATATACAAAAATAAAAATTAATGCGTTTACGCTAAGAAAATGTAGGTCGAATCTTTAAGTTGTTTCGACAGTTTTCGGTTTGGTGCTTATGTTATCAATACCCCTTATAGCCTTTACGTTGACCAGGGTTACTATAGTGATAATAATAAAACCGCATCTAAATCCGTTGAGTGGTTCTTGAGTTGAAACGGAACATGCAGACAAAAATTCCAAAAATCGTGGATTGGTTCAGTACAATATTAATATTTCATTTAATACAAAAATACAAAAAATACAAAAATATTTATTCACTCTTAGTCGTACAATTACATTTTCAGGGACTGGAGTCTCCTTTTAAGTAAAATGGATACCTGTAATAGGAGGCTCCGCTCTTCCATATCTAACAGATACTATTAGATAGGTATATGAATAAACTTATAAAAATCTTAATAATAAGAAAAACAAAAACAAAATCAGAATAACAAAATTTAAGAAAACAAAAACATTTTACACATTATAAAATTTTGCTTAATATCTAAGTATTTCGAAAGGTTCTAAATTAAATTTGTTATAAAAGTGTAAATGTGTGAGTGTGTATGTGTGAGGGAGAGAGTAAGTGTGAGTGCAAGTATGGTGTATATGTGATGTGTGAAGAAAAGAGTAATATGTTATGTGTGAAAATAAAAGTGTAAAAGGGTATTTATTTATGTACGCAAGTGAAAGAGTGATAAAATGTAAATATTATGGATTTTATAGGCAATCATAATAATCATAATCATAATCATAATCATAATCATATTATTTATTCACAATTAATATTCAAGTATATATTGTCAAGTGAATTTAGTACTGTAAATAACTTGGATTATTAATAAATTAATAATACAATTAATTTCCTTATTTTACTAATGTGTTTTATATGTATATATATTTATTTTTTCATATATTCTTTTTTAAATAATAATAATTTTTAATTTATAATTGTATATGTTCAGACAGGCCTTTTTGCTACTTCATTAATAAAATATTGCTTAGGTTGCTTCTCTCTCTACGTGACTATAGGTATATTGGTATTTTGTCATCAATTCATTATCATTTTTGCATTTCGCGGCGTCTTGCTAAGTGCAAAGGTCGTTTATAGCATAATGTGAATTCTCGACGGGCCTATCTTGCTTTGGTTGGATTTCCTAGTTAACGAAAACTAAAAATGCTTGTCACTACTTCGTGTTGAAGTATTTTACCGCCACAACCATTAATTGCTTATTTAAGGCGACAACTACTGCTGACCTTGGTCTCTCACACATTTCGTCCCATACTGATCTCTCTGTCGTTCAAGGAGGAATCAAGCTGCAGCGCACTTTTTAACTAAATGAATCATTACATTTATTATAACTAAAATTCTTTAAAAATAATCAATAAAACTCATTTGTTGTTATAATACCTTCAATTTGACTAAGTCTCAATTTGTTTCTTTGCATACTTAATTAATTAAATCGGATCTTAATTTTGACCTTGTTTTTCTTAGTTAAATTTCGCGATAAAAATTAAAATACTAACCAATGATCTCTTTCCAGATATTCTGTAGTAAATCATATGTAAGGTCCTACAATGATAAGTGAAAATATTTTTAGATTAGATCAGCATCGTTAACCGATCATCACATCAAAAAAAAATTTCCCCTCCACAAATTTCTATGGAAAGTTAAAAATAAAATTCGCGTGGTGAAAAGTTGTCTATTAGGGATAAATACTCTGTCATCTTTGAATTAAAGCAGCCTTTTCGCGGTTTTGCAAGCCACTTTTGCAGAAATTTTTGCTGGAAATGCAATGAGAAGGTCAAGTTTGACAATAAATTTTTAAATTTAATTTTTATTTTTTTCGTGTTATTTTTAACGTCAAGCTTGACCTCATTGCTTTTCCAGCAAAAAGTTCTATGCACACCACTGTTGCAAGGTCACCACTAGTTGTCCCCTTAATACAGTAACTTCACTGAAAGGATTTCCTTGTACTGTGCCCTAAGGACTTGTTACAAAGATTAAGATCGCGATCGTCCGTTCACCTCTTCCTCATCGCAGAGGAACTGAGTTATTCCCAAACTTTTTCGCAACAATTCCCCTAATCCACTTAGGCCGAATAAGCTCACCCCGAATCAAGAGATTCCCAAACTTTTCAACTTTTGCTCACAATGCAGACTTACTGGAAACTGACTGGAGTACGGAATAGTTTGAGAACTTTTCAGACGCTGAAAGAGTAAAGAGACCCGATTTATAATTTTGTGAACGATTCACTATCAAGTCGCAATTGTTTAGAATTTAAGTAAGAAATAAAATGAAGAAGAGTGATTCTGGCTCACACTGTTACTGTTCCTGTTCCCTATTTATCTTATATCTATTATCAATTTATCTTATATTTATCTATTTATCTTCTTCATGTTCATGTTTGCTAAGTTTCTTGCCCTTCTTCTTAGCAATACTAATTGAATGGTGCGGATGGTTAGGCATTATGTGTATATAATATTTTTATTCCTATATTTCTCTATTTTATGCAGGTATATAACCTTATTACATTTTAGTAGCCTAACCTTAATATTTTTTGTATGTATTTCCCGTATTTATTTATCAACTTATTTGTTCATTGCATCATGTATATATAATATTTTTATTCCTAGATTTCTCTATTTTATGCAGGTGTATAATTGTATTTTAGTAGCCCAACCTAAATATTTTTTGTATGTCTTTCCCTTATTAGTATATATTTTTTTATATTCTAAAGATAAACTATTGTGAAGATAAACTTTGACTTGTAGAAAGTATAGTTTATGTATCTGTTTTACAAAATAAATATTTTGATTTGATTTGATCTTTTTATTCTAAGAGTAATGTTTCACCGGTAAAAACCGGAACTCTTATATGATTACTTTGTTGTCTTATCTGTCTGTCTATCCGTCTGTTGAGACCCTTTGTTCTCAGGTCCCGTTAGAGGTATCAAGTCGAATGAAACTAACACCTCCTGCAGAAGTCTGCGGTCAGAAACTCAACAAATGTTTCTGTAGTGAGGCGTAAAGCTTACAATAGCTTTAAAATTATAATTTAATATATATAATTATCACTGTACAATAAAAATAATATGTATATAAATAATTATTCACAAGATATATTTCGGTATACCCGGCATCAGTTCAGTACATATATATATATGTATACTCAACTGATGTAAAGAAAGAAGCTGTCAGCAGTTATTATATTTTATACCATTTAAAAATATAAAAAATTTAAAACTAAAGGCATGGTGCCTTAGAATAAGGACCAAGGTTGGACAAATCGGCAGGTTACAGCGTCTTCGACATTCTAAAATGTCTAATTTCATATTTTGACAGGGATATTCGTCTTAATTCTGATCTAAAATAAAAATATAAAAAATAAATAGCGAAAACAGATTTTACCAATGGGGTTTGAACCCGCGAGGATCTCAACGAATACCGCCTCCAGCTTACAGCTCCAAATCGGGCTTCTTACTCAACGCGAAAGAAAGTTATTGCCCTTTATGTAATAAATTTTATACAAATTTTACCACCACGAAAACCTATATGGTACTTCCATTTGACTTAGAAACTTGAAATTCTGGTCACAATTAGGTCTTATAGCACACATATAGGAAAAAATCGAAAAGTTATCAATATTTAATTATTGTAGGAGATATTAATGACTAACTTAATAAGACTCCTTGGATACATAGAGTTTAATGGATTATAAGTGTCAGTTTAAGTTGGACATCCATAAATATGTAAGTTGAAGTGGCAGTGGCTAGGCCATATTTGTCGCCGATTTGATGGCCGTTGGGGCCGAAAAGCTTTAGAATGGAGACTACGTACAGCAAAGGATCTGAAGGATGTTGCAGGTGGCAGCTAGGCTGGATAAGGAAGACGGAGGACCGCTAAGAGTAGCTAAATTTAGGAATGGCTTATGTTCAGTAACAGACGAACACGGGCTGATAAATGGATGGATGAAAACTAGTCAGGCGAAATCTGACATCATGAGTAGCCGTTTTTAGGGTTCTGCGATCAAAGGACAAGACGGAGCTCTATTTATGTTGCACTTGACTGCTCTCTGTTCTTCTGTCTGTGTGACCGTCTGTCCGTCCAGATAAGTGACGGGTTTCTAGCTTGCAGACGGAATGAGTTACAGACCGGAAATTTGGATATGTTATGTAGAATTTTGAGCCAAAACCGAGTTTTGAATTAAAATTGAAAACAAATTAATTTTGAAAAAACATATTTTTATACATTAAAAAACAGGCGAAAAATATGTTTTTTCTTACATGTGGGGTGTCATTGTGTAGAACTCGTAAAGAAGAGTAAAGTATACTTTTTCTTTTCTTATCTCCAAAAATAAAATGAAGAAAAGTGGCCAGTTTCAGACCATTTTTGTTACGGGGCCTATCTAAAAAACTAGTTAGGAATTCGCAACTTTCTGTATATTAAGTGCCATAACTGTATTTAAACAACAAATACTTAAGCCGATTTTTAGGGTTCCGTAGTCCGAAAAGGAACCCTTTTAGTTTCGCCATGTTCCGTCTGTCCGTCTGTGCGCGGCATAGCTCAGAGACTATGAGTACTAGAAAGCTGTAATTTCGTATGGGTATACATGTTAATCACGCCAAAAAATGGTAAAAAAAGTCTCGTACACGTAAATTGGAGATTTTTTTTTCTCGTCTATCTCATAGTGTGGGGTATCGTTGGATAGTTCGTTTAAAATCATTATGGGTAGGTGAAAACAATTTTTTTATTTTGGGATCCATTGGCGAAATATTAAGCTTCAAAGTGCTGCCGGCTAAACGGTTATTTATGAATATTTGGAAAAATACACAGAAGTAGGATATATAATGAAGTTAAAGGGAAAACTATCACAGCTAAGTAGGCTTTCAGGTTTACGAGTACAGATCGCGCCAAACTTTTAGTCCCCTCTAAACACGACAATGTATGGGCCGTTTTTCAGGAGAGCCACAGAACATTAAAAAATATTTTCTGTTCTGTGAGGAGAGCAACTTCCAAGCGCACTAGAAGTTTGGCGCGATCTCTATTAGTAGACCAACTCATAAAATGTACTGGGCAACTACGGAACCCTACACTGCGCGTGGCAAGACACGCACTAATTTTAATAGAAATACAAAGTCGGTCTGCTTTAAACTTTCGCGTCTGTCTCACTTCATGTACAAAAATGTTGTATCTGAAGGAAATGTAATCTGGCGGATGTGGAACAAATCCATTCTGGAGGTCGAAATATTTGTAAGGAGTCACCCTGATTCCTTTGAGAACACTGAAGACGTTTGTAATTTTAATATAAGAAATGAGGAAAGACTCGTTTTACCCGTAATGAAATCCGGACTACGTAAGAAAAACTCGTATACCATTTTATTTATTACTTACGTAAAAGTACAGCTTGACAGATAATCCTATTACGATATACATTTCAATGGTACTATAGAATATAATGTTATTAAATAATTTGAATTGAAGTACCAATGATTTTATAATTTAAAATTATCATCAATCAGCTCGCATCCACCCACTGTTGGACCTCTTCTTCTCCACGCCATTTCTGTCGGTCTCTCGCCAGTCTCATCCATTGCCCACCGACAGACTTGACGATATCGTCTCGCCATCGGGCCATCGGTCTACCCGCTGAAGGCTTTCCTGGCCGCCACTCTGTTACTGCCCTAGTCCACCGTCCATTTTCCCGTCAAGCCAGATGTCACGCCCATCTCCACTTAGGTCTCGCGATTTGTTTTTGTGTTAAAAAAGCTACGTAAGACTGGTTCTAGTTGTACTGCTCTCACGGCCTATCACGGATATGTTGAATCTGTTCTTAGACCTATTATTTGGGGGAATGGAATGGACTTGCAGAAGGTGTTCATGCACAGAAAAAATGTGTTCGTACGATTTGTGGTATAGTACCAGACCAATCATGTAAACCATTTTTCAAAAAATGTAATATATTCTCACTGCCCTGCCTATACATTTTTGAAATTTGTAAGTGTGTAAAAAAATGAATCAAAGAAATACGAGGAATCCTAACAGACTAGTGGTTGACTTCACACCGCGAACAACACTTTATCATAAAAATTGTTCACATATGTGCATAAAAATCTACAATGGCATTCCTGAAGACCTTAAGTCACTACCAATAAATAAATTTTAAAGTAAACTTTTCAAATGGTTGCAGGGACATTGTTTCTATTCAGTAAAAGAATTTATGGATCTTACATACATGAGGCATTAGAAACCATACCATTGTAATTGTATTTAATTGTAAAATTGTAAATTTATTAATTTTAAAATACAGTTACTAAAAGAGGGAAAAAAATTAACGATATATTTCGACTCCTTCAATCAGTCGAATGATGACGACTCCACTGAAGGAGTCGAAATATATCGTTAATTTTTCCCTTTTTTAGTAACTGTATTTTAAATATAATAAAACTACAATAATTTAAGGCCAATACTGGTAAAATAAAAAAATATATTTATTTATAAAATTATAAATAATATACGACAAACATAATTTTTAAATATTTGCTATAATACTAGCTGATTAAGGCGTTTATCTTCTGTATTATAATAACTTCTTGTACCCTTATCACAGCAAATAAACATTTTCTTTCTTCTTTCTGTCTTTCCATGTTTAGACACCATAGGGAAGGATAGGCAGGACACACTGGTTAAATGTCTTGGTCTTCAGACATTGTGGGATTTTAGCTCTAAAGACATCTTCCAGTTTTCTAAAGGCAGCCCATCCCAGCTGAATTCGTCTTGCGATCTCCTTACCTGTGATTCACCGCCAAAAGATAAACAAGCCCAAGATAAATTTAAAATTATACTAAAATTATAATATGTACACTATCATTCTAAGAAACTTAACTAAACAAAATTCAAAATAAAAATAAAATAAAAGTTAAATTAAATAAAAGACAAATACTAATTAAATTTAAAATCTATGAATTAGTGTTTTATATTATTGAATTAAGTATTATTAAAAATAAAATATCTCATTTTAAATGTTATTAATCTGTTTGTTTCGTATATGAAATTTATTTCATAAATTATATTTTTGAAAATTCATTATGCATCCTCACGAACATCAAGAAAAAAAAATGTTTCCTCAATTATTTTCTAAAAAACGAAATGAACCCGTAGTACGGCGTAAATACTTCACAAAAGGCCATCAGTTTTTGAATCATAAAAAAACTACATGCTTTTATAACTTATTCATCCACTGCTGGACATAGGCCTTTCCAGGATTTCGCCACTCTTGGCGGTCCTCCTGGAAGAAATGCCCATACTCACACACGCTGGGCAGGCGGGTTGATGAGCGCGGTGGCGAAACCCTTGCACCAGTGACGCCGCTGCCCGTCACCAGTGTGTTTTATATAAGGCTCGGCAATTGAGGTGGGCTGCCTGGTTTTGCCTGAGAGCTGTTCTCTTACTCTCCCCCGAATAACTTCGGGAGGATTTGCGAGTAAGATGGTGGTACTTACACAGTTAAATTTTCAAAATGTGTGTTCGTTTTAACAATATTAAGGAAGTTCCGCCCAGCCAGAGCCGCCTCGTCGCTTCCCCCCTGTCCACATTCCTCTTTCGGCTGTTTTTAAAACGCTCGCTCGCTTTTGCCAGTGTGCCTCGCGCACATACCCGGACTCTCGCCAGAATTCATTCAGCATGCCAGTGTATATTATAAACCTATAATACAGAACATATTATTTAAGTTGCTTTGTAATAGTACTGTCGTTATCATCTAAATCGTCTGGCCCTACTGACGTGTATTACGGAACGACCCACGTGATAATGGTCGTTAGCTGCTTGCTCATTGTGCCGTTTAATCCGATCTCCTACAATGTTTAAAATGAACTAGTTTAGCCCACCGAAAATACTAATAAAATCAATAAAAATATCATTTAATTTCCAAGCCAAGTTTTGTTTTATGAATGGGTAATATTGTATCGATATCTCAAAGTGTACAACTTTCTAACTGATATTTGTAACTGACGTGAATAACTTAAAGGTAACTTAAACTTTTAAATATGTTTAAAGACGGTAATGAAGGGCGCTTTATGATTTTATAGCAAATTCAACAATGTAATCAGATTAAAAAAAAACAGAAATAAAAATGAAAGAAAGAAAGAAAGAAAGAAAATCTTTATTTGTCGCTACACAAACACATACAAAAACAAAACAAAATACAAAAAGAGAAAACAAAAAACATTAAGTATACGAAAAACAAAAAAAAATAAAATCAAATAAAACGGAAAGGTAATGAAAATAATGAAACATAAATATAACGGTTGTAGCAACAAAAAGGTCCCTTGCTCAGTATATGCCGCAAGCTCTATGAACTTACGACGCTGATTTTCAGCCAGGGCCAAAATAATATAAAATAAATAAAATAAATATGGTTTAATGTATTAAATATAAATATAAATGCATAATTAAATAACTAACTACCTATAGATACATATACGAGACATAGATATTGTAAATAGATACTGTATATTGTACAAAGATATAACAAGGACAAAAGGCTAAAAATAAAATAAAAAATAAAATTGAACTGAACATGCTGTGGGTGTCACGTAACGAACACGATTACACAAAAACGCCAACAAGACATAATTGAGATGAAAAACAGCTACGATTCACTAGACGTACTACCGAATAAGTAACGAGAAAGAACAAAAATAAGACTGATGATAACACACAGGACAGTTGAAGGAAATAAGATAAAAAGAAAACAGAAGAAAACGGAAGTGCTGGAAATTCATACCTAAAAGAAAGACCTTTGAAGGGACAGAAGATGAAGCCTAAGTTTAAGTTTAAAGGTTGTAAGTGATTTTAGATTGCGTATTGGTGGTGGAATATTATTCCAGCACTTTGTTGCACTATATTTAAAACTGCCACAGAACGCGGCAGAGTGGGAACCTGGATGAGAGAGCAAATTTGTAGCTATACTCCTCGTGTTAAGTCTGTGCTGATCGCGTGCCCAGGACAGCTTCTTAAACAGATATTCAGGCTTATGATTCTGCACGACACCGAACATAAGACAAGAAAGGTGAAGTTGTCTGCAAGCCGCCATCTTGAGCCAGTCTGCTTTATTGATAAAAGGAGTCACATGTACTCGTGGTGGAACCTTAAAACAAAAGCGTGCACAGGCATTCTGGACACGCTGGATGAGTGCTTTAGATCTGGCAAGAAGGCAACTATTATAAACCACGTCACTATAATTAAGCTTTGATAGCACCAGCGCCTCGCACAATCGTACACGCAGATCTTCAGAAATAAGATGACGGATCCTGTAAAGCACTTTAAGGCGATATAAACAGTTTCGTACGGTCTCAATCACATGATTCTCGAAACGTAACTCACAGTCCATTAGAAGACCTAGATTGCGAGCCTAGAATACACGGTCCACTGGCTGCCCTTTAATAGTTATAAAAGGGTTAAATGTACTTGTTTTTTTGATCTGAACCTTGCTACCCATAATCATATATTTGGTTTTAGCGGGGTTTAAAAGTAAACAATTCCGCTCAGACCATTCAGCCACTCTCTCCAGGTCCTCATGGAGCAAAGCTATTGCAGACACAGTATCCGCCGGCAAAAAAGATACGTACAACTGAAGATCATCCGCGTAAATGTGGTATTTACAGTTTCTAATGCCTGAGACAATGTCACAGCTATATAAAATGAACAGAAGCGGCCCAAGAATGGAACCTTGTGGCACTCCTCTCCTTAAGTCGGAAACAGAAGAAACAAGCTTTTTGCCATCCTGTTTTGAAATTTCGACAAGCTGGCTACGATTGGTTAAGTAACTATCAAACCATTTAACCGTATTGTGATCAAAACCGTAATACGTCAGCTTAGCAAGTAGAAGAGGAATATTGATCGAGTCAAATGCCCGAGAAAAATCCAGCAACACTAAAACAGATCCCATTCGATTGTCCTGCCCTGTAATGATATTATCGACAACATCGAGTAGCGCTGTAGCAGTTCCACGGCCCTTACGGAATCCAGACTGTACAACAGGCAAAATTGAATTGGAATTGAATGGAATCTTTGTTATTTAATAACATTTTGACATTGTGGAAATTGTTATAAAATCATAACGCATGCTTTACCAATGTCTTTTAAGGGCATTCTATTCGCTATAACTAATAAGTACTTGCTTATTATTATTTTTTTATATTTATCAAAATCAAATATATACGTGTACAAAAGTTACAAGCGTATAAAAGTCTTGGATTTTACACATATTCTGATGAATGTTTATGTACCGTAATGTCCTAGAAGCGATACAACAAATCAAATAATTTTATTAAAAATATTTTTGTTTTGATTTTTGGGATATTTGTCCTCAAATCATAGGAAGAACCAAAACCATTCTCGACTTTTTCCAAAACATGAATGTTGTCTTGCCTCTCACACCGTGTTCGGTTAGTTCCTTCCGAGCTCGCGAAAGGAAATTAACGTTTAGGCCAACCAATAACAGTCAGTCAGTGCTCTATAATCCGAAGTTGAATGTAGAATTAAATAGCAAGCATAGCAACCCCCTGCGCGACTAACTTCAAGCCAACGACTACGGGCCTCTTAACATTTAAGCGTTAAATTTTTTCCCCTTTTTTATTCACACCATTTACCTAGACCAAGATTTGTTAGAAAACCTTTAGGTCCTCTCCATTAAAACAGTCCTGGATTTGCCACTAGGCCGTATAGGCCGCTGCCTAGGGGCGGCAGATTTTAGGGGCGGCAAATTTTAGAGGGCACTCGCTCGCTTTGGTAAGCCGTCAAGTTCGTGCACAATTTATGAACATAATACTCAAATCACTTGTGGGTAGATAACTTATTAACGTCGTAACGTCTTCGTGGATAGATAGATCTTTTCTTATGTTTTTAAGCATTAAATCGACGAAATAAATACCTGGATTTGGGTTGTACACCGAGCTGATACGCATCCATCTCGGAACTTGTGTTCGTAGATATTTCGGAAGGAAAATTAGAATAGAATAGAATAGAATAGAATATCCATTTATTTATCTACCACAACACAATAAATTATAAAAACAAATTATAAAGTCAAACACAAGGAAATAACATAAAAGAATAAAACAATGTGACTAAAGAAAAGAAATCATGTGTCGAAGCAGACAAAAAGGCTAGAACTCAGCATATGCTGTAGTCTTACAGAGTAAGACCGACAGCGCTGATTTTCAGTCCGAGCCCGCGTAGGTAACGCACGAACAAACAAAACAGCGCGAGTATTCTTGCACATTTTGAAAATAATAATTACGAATGGCAGAATAAATATGATATACATATACGAGTACATAATGTAGGTGCTAATATTTAGCATATTATGCTATAATTAGCATTTTACAAGAACTTTGTTGGCAAATTTATTGACATATTGATACAAATCAACGCAATTGAGATTTGAAAAAGCGAGTGCCCAAACTCAGAGTTCATCCATAGATGTGCTTCATGTATCCGTTTTTATAAATCCCTGCTCCAGTTTATGTCAGGAGAACGAGAAAACTTCGATCAGTTTGAAAAAATTGCAATTAAAATTAGTGTATATTGAGCAATATCAGGGCGAAATTAAGAGTAAGAGGCAACCCAAGCGAAAAAATTGCAGATGAAACGTCCAATGACGAAATTGAAATAACCCCAAGAGAGTCTTTTAAAATTAACATACCTATATTTGGTGATAATTGATAGGCTGAAAGCAGAATTGGAAAAAAGGCATAATTCTTACTGGAAAAGGGCAGGCTAGGTAGGGAAGCCAGTACTTACGTGGAATTCTCCTAGAAGTCTGACGCGTCCCACGCCTTGCACCCGCGCACTATAAATTCGCTGGTTCGCTTATAGTTTTGTTTCTTTCTAAAAACAATAGTCCTTGGATCGATCCACACTCGTAAATAAATGTTGCACACACGGTTTTTACATTAAAATGATGAATTTCCGACGGAGCGATGCGCACACACTGGCTGTTCAAAATGGAAGGGGAGCAGGGACAATAATGTGCACCTACCTACATGAAAATATAAAAGTTAAACTACCTCACAAAACCAATAGTAACCATAACAGCCCCCCGAAGGCAGCTTTAAGCTGACTTCCCAAAATATGTTAATTTAACCACTAAAACTAAAAATTACCTAACTCTATATCTTAATAAATACATGGTTATTACTCTGGCAACAAACAAAGCTTAACTACTGGACGCACTAGAGTCCCATTCTGTGTTTTTACTGTAACTGCTCTGACTACAGCATCTTTTCCAGGGTGTAGACTCACGACTCTACCTAATTTCCAATGCAATGGAGGTGAATCATCCTTTATTAAAACTAAATCGTTTAATTTTAAATTATTTTGTGGTGCAGTCCACTTGTTACGCTGTTGCAGCGTATGCAAATACTCTTGAGACCATTGCTTCCAAAATCCCTAAGACATTTTTTGAATTAATTGCCATCTTGACATCATATGTAACTTTAAATCCGTTATGTCATGCTCGGGATAAGTGTTAAGAGGGCATCCTACAAGGAAATGTCCAGGTGTTAACGGCTGACAATCGTGGGGATCTGATGACATTTGAGATAAGGGCCTCGAGTTAAGTATGGCTTCTACTCTACAAAACAGTGTCGAAAGCTCCTCGAAAGTTAATCGTTGCTCCCCAACGACTCGCAGGACATGATGCTTTGCTGACTTCACAGCAGATTCTGCCAACCCATTGAAGTGCGGCGCTGACGCAGGCCCAAAATGCCATTGAACTTGATAATCCGATAACTGAGAATTTAGTTTATCAAAATTTTCCGATTTAGACATATATTTATAAATGTCCTTTAAATTATTATTAGCACCTTGAAAATTCGTGCCATTATCGGTATGTATAGCTCTACAAAGACTTCTACGTGATATAAACCTTTGAAAGGTTGCCAAAAAGGCCTCAGTCGATAGATCTGAGACTAACTCTAGGTGCGAAGCCTTGGTAGAGAAACACACAAAGATACACAAATATGCTTTGTAGACCCTTGCCTTACGTAGATTGCTTTCCTTGACGTAAAAAGGACCCGCAAAGTCCGCAGCCACTGATGAGAAAACCTTTGATGGCTGAACTCTACCTGAGGGTAGGTCCGCCATGACTGGCTCAGAAAACTTAGGTCGGGCTCTAAAACACCTTAAGCATTTGAACACTCTACGCCGTACCACTTGTCTTCCAGACATGATCCAAAACCTTTGACGAATAAGCGATAATAAAGTGCTCGGTCCAACGTGAAGATACTTCAAATGATAACTATCCACAATGAGATCGGTGAGATGATGAGCACGAGGTAGCAAAATGGGATGTTTTGCATCGAACTGCAACAACGAATTCTTTAACCTTCCTCCTACACGAAGTATACCCTTGTCATCCATGAACGGAGACAACCGATCTAAACCTTTACATTGTTTATTATTTGAGATAAGAGAAATCTCCTTTTCAAATGATTTTTGCTGAACGTCCTTTACCCATAATATTAATGAAGAATCAATTTCCTTTGAAGTTAAATAACCATATTTCCTATCGACTAATTTAGATCGACAGTTGTGAATCATCGGCCAATCATCAGGAGCGCCAGCAAGCCAAGGTACGTCCCACCATAATGGATGATGCACCAATTGATCTGGTCACGCGACGCCGCATCTGCCGGGTTCATTTTCGTAGGGACGTATCGCCAAACCGATGGATCGACGAGGTTATGTATTTGGGACACCCTATTTCCTTCATACATCCTAAGCGAATGTGGAGATTTACATAGCCATGACAACACAATAGTGGAGTCACACCATATATGAACAGATGAAAATTTTACCATTGAGAGAATATCCATAATATAATTTGTTAGTGTTGCTGCTAGTAGCGCGCCATTCAATTCCAATTTGGGAATTGTTAATCGCTGCTTGATTGGAGCGACCTTTGATTTTGCTACAAGCAAAAAAACCTTAGTAGAGCCTGCTTCATCTGTAACGCGTAAATAACAAACTCCACTGAACCCCTTTTCACTAGCATCACTAAATGCATGTAACTGATAATCATTACCCAAACCATGTAGAATATGACGAGGTATTGATATACCACGTAAAGCTGAAAAAGTCCCTGAAAACAATTTCCATTCCTTAATGAATTCCTGAGGAGGGGTTTCATCCCATCCAATCTGTAAAAGCCACAATGTTTGCATCATGGTTTTAGCCTTGAAAACCACAGGCGCTAACCAGCCACATGGATCATATAACCGAGCAATGTTTGAAAGAAGCGCTCGTTTTGTATAGACGTCTGTGTCCATATTTGCTGTGTACAAGAAACTATCATCCGCTGAGTTCCATTTAAGTCCTAAAATTTTGATGACAGAGTCTCCATCAATGTTAAATTCCAGTGGCACCTCACAATGTTCCTTTGGAATACTTGCTACAAATTCTTTAGAATTGCTACACCATTTTCTAAGTTCAAATCCACCAGACTTTAAAAGAGCTATGAGATCATCCTTCAGTTTAAGAACCTCCGGTAAAGATGAGCCACCTGAAACAACATCATCGACAAAAATGTCCTGTAGAATTACCCTACTAGCATCTGCATGTACTTCCTGTCCTTCTTCAGCTAATTTCCTGAGACTCCGCATTGCCAAAAAAGGAGCAGTTGTGACACCATACGTTACAGTGTTGAGTTCGTACTCCTTCACAGCTTCATTGTCACTTGAGCGCCATAAAATCCTTTGATAAGGACGAAGGATTTCTTGTATGTTGATTTGCCTATACATTTGCTTAATATCAGCAGTAAAAACTAGGGTATGAACCCTGAATCGTGTAATGATGTCAACTATATTTTGTTGTAGCTTTGGTCCTGACAATAAAACCTGATTTAATGAAATCTTATTCGAAGTGGCGCTACTCGCGTCGTACACTACACGAAGCTTAGTACTACTACTAGATAGTCGCAGTACTCCATGATGAGGAATGTAATACAAACATGGATTCAATTCTGGATTAGGTATAAGAGTCATATGTCCCAACTCTTCATACTCCCTTAAAAACGCACCATACATTTCTTTGAGAAGTGGTTCTCTATTCAACCTTCGCTCTAAACTGGATAACCTACGCATAGCAATCTCCTTACTTTCCCCTAAAGATGGTGTATCCGCTTTGAAAGGCAACTGCACAGAGAACCGACCACTATTATCCCTTTTATGTGTTGACAGAAAATGTTCTTCACAGAAAGCATCTTCAAAACTCAAAATTTGTTTGGCTGATGGTACCGTTTCCATGTCCCAAAACTTGACAATTGATTGTTCAAGTGTATTTTCACAAGTACTATGAAATGCTGAAATATCCTTTGATGATGAAATACCCCTATCAATACTTGTTTTACCCATCAGAATAAAACCTAATTTTGTTTGGATTGCAGCTGGTAGATCAGGCCGCAATTTGATTGGTGAACCGCCCATGAGAATGCGGTCATAAAGATCAGCCCCAAGAAGAAAATCAATTTTTCCCTTTCTATGAAATGTTGGATCTGCCAATATCAAACCATCAAAATGATGAGAAATCCCTTCCGGTATATAAGAAGATGGAAGATCCTTAGTGAGCCTTTGCATGATGCAAGCTGAAGCCTTGAATATTGGCTCTTCAGAAAACCTTGGTTTAATATCACATGATATCCATCCATCAGTGCGTTGAACTTCCCCTCCACCGAGTGCTGAAACTGAAAATGAATCTCTTTGAACTGGTAACCTTAACCTTTTTGCACATGAGGCGCTTGCAAAACTGCACATTGAACCAGGATCAATTAAAGAACGAACTTCACACCATTCCCCGTTGCCATTCCTAATATGAATTATAGCTGTTGCAAGTAGAACAGTATGATATTGATAAATTTTATCCTGGAAGGTTGAGCTATTAGCTGAAACCTCAGAAGAACCTTGACCATGAACTTGGACCATTTGTGATGAGTTACCATGAGTGTTTGATGATGAGTTTCCTTGTAGAATGTTTCGAGATGAGTTTCCCTGTGAAGTGTTTTGTAATGAGTTTCCTTGTAGATGATTTTGTGATAATGAACCATTTTGTTGGTTGCTGAATTTCCTTGGAAAATGTAAAAGCGAATGATGAAATCCCCTGCAATGTTTACAGACTTGTTTCGATAAACATTTTTTGCTTGAATGTGGACGTAAGCAATTATAGCATAAACGGTTAGCTGTAACGAACCCCTTCCGATCCCGTGGCAACATATCCAAAAATATTTGGCAACAATACAACTCATGTGCCTCTCCATTACAACAAACACAATTTTTTGTATAACTTGATGAGTAACTACCTACCTTTGCATTTGGCCTATTAT
The DNA here is from genome assembly GCA_910592155.1 of Ypsolopha scabrella. NCBI lineage: Eukaryota > Metazoa > Arthropoda > Insecta > Lepidoptera > Ypsolophidae > Ypsolopha > Ypsolopha scabrella. The sequence goes on from OU342983.1 coordinate 19,896,293, forward strand.
TGGAAGCATTGACCTTAAGTACACTTTGCATGCCTTGTACAGAGGGCTTAGATGATGCACACGCCATAGCTTTACAACGTGATTCCATAAATTCAAGCATGTCAGACATCTTCGGCATATCTAACATTTTTACATGTAATTCAAAATCATTTCTTAGCTGAGTATCCAATTTATTTAAAACAATATGCAACAGAATGAAACTCCAGTGCGTTACAGGCATATTTAGTGCTTCCAATGCAAGTAGATTTTCCTTTAATGTGTCCAAAAATGTACGCAAATGGGTGTTGGGTTTGGATGGCAAGTGTTGCAAATTAATGATTTCATCTAAATGAGCATCTGCCATCATGCGCTTATTATCATACCTATCCACTAACAGTTTGTATGCAACAGCATAGTTCAGCTCAGATATAGGTAAATGCTTGATAACACCAGCAGCCTCACCTGACAATGAACTGATCAAGTAATGCATTTTTTGAACAGAAGATAGGCTATTATTATTTTCAATTATACTGTCAAACATAGCCTTGTAACTGGACCACTGAATGACCGTACCTGAGAAGTTTGGAAGTCTAATTTTAGGCAAATCCACATTACATTTTTGATCTTTATTTCCTTTACAATTATCAGACCTAGCTTCTGTTCTATCCACCACTTGCTCCGTACCAAAACAACTTTCATAGATTACCTTTATTGAATAATATTTATCCATAAATTCCACCATGTCTTCATGATGTTGCTCCGTATCAAATGTTTTGGAAGGTTTAACCTCAATGTCGATAAATGTTCTAAGATAAGCTTCCTTGATTGCCTCCAAGTCTTTGTATTTCATACGGAACATTTCTTTCACTGAACTAACGCTATCAGGCTCTGCAGCTCTCATGGCTGCAGTCTGAATCGACTCTAATCTAAGTTTACATAACTGGTTTTCTATTGCCGCACTCATTTTGACTTATTTACCGTATTAAAGGTATATAAAACTATTTAGAAACTCGTAAACAACAAAATTACAAACAATTTTGATAAAGTAAACAAACAAACGTCAAAACTTTGCAAACGTCAAATGTCAAACTGCTATTACACTCGAAATGTTGCCAGAGTACAAAATTATTCAACAGTAGTACCAATCTGAAGATATTAAAATAAATGCCTATGCCTATTTATAACCTCTAAATATTGATGATGACGTAACAAAATGATGATTTTCCAATTTTAGAAATATTTATTTTTTGAAATTATACAAAACTATTACAAACAATCGGGAAGAAGGACCATATGGAAAAGGGCAGGCTAGGTAGGGAAGCCAGTACTTACGTGGAATTCTCCTAGAAGTCTGACGCGTCCCACGCCTTGCACCCGCGCACTATAAATTCGCTGGTTCGCTTATAGTTTTGTTTCTTTCTAAAAACAATAGTCCTTGGATCGATCCACACTCGTAAATAAATGTTGCACACACGGTTTTTACATTAAAATGATGAATTTCCGACGGAGCGATGCGCACACACTGGCTGTTCAAAATGGAAGGGGAGCAGGGACAATAATGTGCACCTACCTACATGAAAATATAAAAGTTAAACTACCTCACAAAGCCAATAGTAACCACTTACGTTAATTTTAAAGAAAAAAATTTCATGTTTATCCTGTTTGGGTAATCTTTCGACACAAAGAGTAACGGAAAAAGCTCAGTCTCTTGTGCAATATTTTGCAATGATTTATAAGATAATTTGATACAGGAATGTGTTCATTTTCAAAATCACATTTTCTTCAGTCACAAAACTGCTGATAAACCAGAATCAACCTTCTTACTACATATCTCTACATTTTTGAAGAACCAGCTGATGTTTATCCGTACTTAGATATAGCACTCCACATCGCGCTTTGCAATCCACCCACAATTTTTTCGGGAGAATGAAGCTTTTCTTGTTTAAAGCGCGTGAAAAATTACCAGATGCCTTCACTGTCACAATAAAATAATATTAAGAAAAAAAAAATGAATAGCAGACATTCACTAAAAAGTTAAAAATAATTACATACTGACCCATGCCTACCAAACTCCCGCATCGGTTTTTGTGTTCTGTACCATAGGGAATGCGCCAACTTCTAGATAACATTATGTTTCAGGAAGAAAGAAGTCGGCAAAAGTGTCATTTTGGTACATCGATGGTATTTAATTATTTTAAACTTTTTAGTGAATGTCTGCTGTAAAATTTGAAGTCGGTTATTATTTTTTTGTTAAAAGTTTATTTATTTCACGCTTTTTAGTGTTGCTGTCCTTTGGCATAATGACAATTTTCAAGTTATATCCTGCAATGAGCACACTAGCACCAAACGATCGCCACCATTGAGAGTTATGTGCTATTATTCGTTAATTCAGAGTTCTATGGTGATGACGCCAGGATCGAAGGTCAGTGGGCATATTGTCAATTTTCAAATAATACCCTGGAATCAGCACACTCACACCAAGTGATTGCCGAAATCTCGTATTAAATGCTGTCATACGTTGAGGAGTTCTATGGTGATGAGGCCAGGATCTAAGGTCAGGCAGCATTATGTCAATTTTCAAGAAACACCTTGCAATCAGCATCCTGGTACAAAGCGTTTCCCGCAATATCGAGTGATATACTGTCATCCATTGGGGAGTTCTATGGTGATGAAGGCCAGGATCGAAGATCTGGTGGATATCTGTCAATTTTCAGGGAACACTTTGCAATTAGCATCCTAGTACAAAGCGTTTGCCGCAATTTCGAGCGATATGCTGTCATCTATTGAGGAGTTCCACTGCCTATCTCTCTGAAGACCACCATCAGATCACGACCAAACTAAAATAAGACCTACCTGAAATCAAACTCTTCCAAAAAATAAAAAATAAATATTTCAAATCGGTTAATAAATAGATATTTGCCTCAATATCGAGTGAATGCCGTCATCCGTTGAGGAGTTCTGCTGCCTATCTCTGAACACCATCTTCGACCTCACCCAAACTAAAATGGGACCTACCGTAACAGGAAGAAATCCTACCAAAAAAAAAAACAAATCGCTTAAGATTTGCGAGAGTTATGTAGTCACATACCCCAAAAAAAAATACAGTCGAACTGAGATGAGAACCTTCTTTTTTTAAGTCGGTTAAAAAGCTAAATTCTTTGGCGCTTCTATTTTTAGAGACAGATATAATGAAGAACTTTAGCTAAGACGATATTATAAATTATTTTATCTTTGAGAAATCCCGAAAATAAAAACAGTTATTTTCATTTAATTTTACACTTCTTAATACCTATCTTAGGTACCTAACCTATCGTACTCAATTAAATAGGTACGTTAAATTGTTCGTTACTTAAAAAGGCCGAGGTAAATAGATACAAGTAAGTCATTAAGGTAGGAAGAAAAAAGGAGGCAGGGGCGGCACAAAGTGAGGTGGCCTATACTTGAGAAAATTCTAAATCCGGCACTGCATTAAAACCTAAAAAAGTGACTCGCAAAATAATAGTTGTTGCAAAGGATCGCACTAAGTTCGTTGATACATTAGTACGAGACTCGTTTGGTGCTCAACTCACCGTACAGAAACCACATCAAGCCTTGCACTTGCAGTACGACATTAGCCCCTACAGAGAAGAATATAAAAAACATAAAAACATAAAAACATTTATTGATGAAATACATGCAAACATAAAAACATCTTTATAAGATTACACAATAACTTATTTACAGTTAATTCAATCAGACAAGATGTACAAAGCTTATTAGTACCCTATACTAGACTTTTTAGGTCCGTACCATAGGGCACCATCAACCTTGGAGCAAATAGTTGTGTGTGTCAAGGCTGCGTGAGTGTAGTGTTGGTGGGCGTAATTTGTGAGTAAATGATTATTTTGAAGTGCATTAAAAAAGTATTCTTATTTATCGAGTGATATTAGTGGTGAGTGTAATGCAGTTTTAGGACTAAGTTGACGTGTTTAACATGGTTAAATGAAGTTATTATTGTCGTTTACTATAAATATGACTAAAATATGATATAGTAATAAAAGACAAGGACATAGTTTGTTAGTGGTTCAAAAAATAATAATAATAAAGAAGGTTATAGTAAATGAATAAAACGAGAATAAACCAAATTTTAGGGATTAACTTTTAAGACAAAACAACTATCTACTTTATAATTTGGAGGAGGTTTTCGCAAGAGTTATAGTCAAGGGTAAGCAGGTGTTGTAAAAGGGTCTTTTTCAGGGTTGTTCCTTTAAGTTTTGTGAGACGAAGAGTTTTATTTAATTTGTTGTGTATGTATGGGGCCAAGAAAACTTTATGTCGTTGGCCAAAAGATGTCTTCATGAGGGGAACTTCCCACTCGCCAGCTCTTCTGTTTGACCTTTCATTATTGTGTTTTAGAACTGAGATATTACTTGGCTTAGTGATTATCTCCATGATAAAAAGTTTTCTGACGGTCAAGAGTTTGGTTTCCTGGAATAATTGAGTAGTGTCATAAGTAAACGGTTTCTGAAGCATCACTTTCAATACCATTCTTTGAGCTCGTTCTAAAGCGATGAAATGGCTTTTAGCTGCTCCACCCCAGGATGTTATGCAGTAGTTTAATAAGCTCTAGCACAGGGCAAAGTACAATACTCTTAATAGATTCCTCCCCATCAGATTCCTGGCTTTTTTGAAGAAGTACATTAACTTTCTCACTCTACCTGAAAGTTGGGCAATGTGAGGTGCCCAATTTAAATGTTCGTCGATGTTAACTCCAAGATAGCGCATGTAGTTAACTCTTTGGAGTTCTTGACAGGGACAGGTAATTTGGTAACATGTCGATTGACATTCATGGGCTTTTATGACAAGATTCTTTGGAGGCTCTGAGTGACGCGTTATTATGAAGCTGATATATTTAGTCTTCTGAGTATTCAAGGTAAGCAAGTTGTGGTTTAACCATTCCTTTACTAAAGAAAGCCCTTTATTTGCCTTTGAATAAGTGCTCTCCCAGGAATCGTCCGCAAACAGGAGTACAGTGTCATCTGCAAAACAAATGGTTTTACCGTTCGTTTCAAGCTGTGCTAAGGGATCAATGTACACGAGAAACAGGGTCGGCCCGAGAACGCTGCCCTGGGGAACACCAAACTCAATGTTTGATTCTGTGCTTGTATTACCAGAGATTTTTACAACTTGTTTCCTGCCCAGCAGATAACTTTCGAACCATTTTAGAGTCAGTCCTCTGATGCCAATTCCTTCTAGTTTTTTTAAAAGTATTGGTAGAGACACTGTGTCGAACGCTTTAGCGAGATCTAGAAACACCCCAACACAGTGTCTACCCTGATCAAGGTGATTATTAACAAATTCTGTTAAACTGTCAACGGCATGACCTGTAGATTTTTTTGTTTGGAATCCATATTGATTATTGGATATTAGTGAGTTTTTAACAAGAAAAGATAAGACAGGTACAAAGTCCAAAGTGTCTAACTTGATGCGGTCTGCACTATACAATACGATGCCATGCAGTTTAATTCGAGTCAATGTTTGATTTAGCCGAAAACTACGTAGTTTTGTCGAATGAATTCTCCTTGTTAGTACTTGGCAAGTTTATGTAATCAATTTCCAGTAATATTTCGTACATTTCGTCTCATTCTGTCCAACTGAACTAAAATAACGTTTTAGAAGATGACCCTCGTGGAATAAATGGTATTAAACTGGACACTTAACCTAAATAAACAGCTTTTCACTACATGTGGCGCTGATAGCCCTCTATGTAGAGGGTGCCTCCTCCTCCGTTTTTTGTCAGCAGTCTATAGATACTATCTTCTATATAGCTTTTATAAATGCGACCGTAACTACTAATAATGTAGCTTATTATTGAGTCAGCAAGTGATAGATACATCAGTCTTAATATGTTATAAGGTAATTTGAATTTAATTATACAAAATTTTGATAATATGCCTCGAAGCTTGTTACATAGATATTCAATATGTGGACCCCATATCATATGGTAGAGCTAATGCCGGGCTCGACTGTGGAGGTACCACCATCTTACTCGTAAATCCTCCCGAAGTTATTCGGGGGAGAGTAAGAGGACAGCTCTCAGGCAAAAAAACCAGGCGGCCCACCATTGCCTGGGACCGATGGATGGCGGTATATCCATCCCCAATTGCCGGGCCTTATATAAATCAGACTGGTGACGGGCAGCGGCGTCACTGGTGCAAGGGTTTCGGTACCGCGCTCACCAACCCGCCTGCCCAGCGTGTGTGAGTATGGGCATTTCTTCCAGGGGGACCGCCAAGAGTGGCGAAATCCTGGAAAGGCCTATGTCCAGCAGTGGACGAAACAGGCTGATGGATGGATGGATGTGGACCCCAGTTTAAATGGTTATCTATAATGAGACCTAGGTACTTATGCTGTTTGACAAGTTCTAAATGCTCATAATTACATGTATAGTGGTTTTTATGCAAACATTGATGTTCATGGGCAACGATGTTTGGAATGATTAAGGTTTGTAAGTATGGGGAGTGAATGTGTAAAATTTTCGTTTTTTATGAATTAATGACAAGTCCGACATCGTGAGCCCATTTACATAGAAGATCAAAATTACGTTGCATTATTTTTTGAGCTTCTTCAACATTCCGATGAGACACTAACCAACATGTGTCATCTGCAAACTGGTAAACAGACCCTCCGGAAAATATGTTACACATGTCATTTACATACAACAGGTATTCGGTAGGGCCAAAAATTAAACCTTGAGCGGTGCCTTCTTCAGTTGGAAACCGGTTGCTATGCACTCCACCTATATTGACTGATGTAAATCTGTTTGTGTGATAGTTTTTCAGTAAATTTTGGAAGGGGCCCTGTATACCATTTTGCGTCAACTTGGAATAAAGTGTGTCATAATTAAGGGTATCAAATGCTTTACTAAAATCAATAAATACAGCTAGCACATGCTGTCGGTCATTCATGTATTTGCTGACCTCATTGGTAAATTGAGACAGTAGTTGAGATGTATTTCGCTGTTTTTGGAAACCGAATTGCTTTTTATTAATAACATTATTTTTTACAAGAAATTTATTTATTTCATTTCCGAGATACCTCTCAATTATTTTGTCGATACAAGATAAAATAGTAATTGGCCTATAGTTGTTTATGTCGGAATGACTTCCTTTTTTATAAACAGGTCTTATGGTACCTACTTTAAGTTTATCGGGATACAATGAAGTTTTAATGCAAGTGTTAATTAGATGGATAATAACGGGGGTAATGGATGAATTTATAAATTTTACGTCCTTAGTTCGCATTTTATCAATTCCTGGACTTTTTTTATCGTTCATATGTTTAATTATTGTGTATATGACATCATTGTTAGCCCGTTGTAGTCTTATTGACAGGTTTAGGCTCGTAATATAAGTTTGTTTGCTTAGAAGTGGCACATCACAATATGAGCAAATTTTTTTGACGTTGTTTCTAAACTCACAGGCAAAGTCATTAGTCAAAGTAGAAATATCAGTTTTAAAGGATTTAATTATTATTTCATCGATGGATTTAATTATTTTACCACTTATTTCGTTTATAATTCCCCACACTTTTTTTGGATTGTGAAAATTTTTACAGACTTCTTTTCTATAAAAAATATTTTTTACATTTTTTGTTTGATAAACACTTGTACTTGTCCACTTATTTATATTAATTTCCCTTACCGGTTTCGCTGTTAAAGCATTATCAAAGGTTTGATAATGCTTTAACAGCGAAACCGGTAAAAAATGGAGTTGATGCTCGTGATTGTTGGCACTTGGTGGAACTTTTGAAACATTTTTTGTTTGATAAACACTTGTACTTGTCCACTTATTTATATTAATTTCCCCTACCTTATCAAACCTTTGATAATGCTTTAACAGCGAAACCGGTAAGGGAAATTAATATAAATAAGTGGACAAGTACAAGTGTTTATCAAACAAAAAATGTTTCAAAAGTTCCACCAAGTGCCAACAATCACGAGCATCAACTCCATTTTTTACATTATTTATATGTTTATTAGTCTTGTTTCTATATATGTTATACAATAATCTATTTTGGAGGTTACTTTCATCTTTTTTCCAGATCAAAAACAGTACATCTCTTTTATCACACATTGATGCTATTTTTTTACTTATCCATTTACAAGTTATTCGTTCGTGTATCGTTTGCTTCGTCACGTTCTCTACGACTGAAATGTACAAAAAGATTCCGAACAGAATAGTTCTTTATCTTTCTCGGGGTGTAGTGGAGCGTCTAGTGGTAGTACCTTTCAGGTTTCGCCAGCCAGCCCATCTCGGGCGGTGAGCCACACTGGTCCGTAGACGACCCACAAACTCTCACTAGTGGCTCCAAGGAGCTGATGTGCACGCAGCGGCCACACCCCGGTAAACCATGTCGGCTCGTGGGCTAAACCTGGTCTAGAGGAAGTCTGCACGCTTCGGCGGACAGACTCGGTGCGGACACCTCCCGCATGTGCATGAAGACTGACTCGGTGACGATGGCAAACCATAGCTGATAAGCAATCGGTCCTTGGCGGAGTCGGCGAGATAGCAAAGGCATCGTGGACGGCCTAGGGCATCCGGTAGAGGTCCAAAAACCGGCGGCTAGAAACTGCATCCCTTTTCCTCCAATCGTAGTGGGATTCCCATTGGCTCCCGGAAAACAGGGACGAGATAGTGAGTCTGTACCAGCGCAACCACTTACTCACTGAAAACTATTCACGCGCAGTGACCTCGTGCTTTAGAAATGGACTGAACTTCTACAACCAAGTCCTGCGGCGATAGTGCACCGGTGGTGGGGTTTTGTCTTGATGGGATATCGGCTTTATCTGGAAAAACCATTTTTTTTTCTTTCACTTTCAGTAATAATGTTTAAATAGTACTGTACTACTATACCAAGCAATCCTAACGGCCGTGGTATAGAGTGAGAAAAGCGGTTCCAGCCGCAACAAGAGGCTGGTGTAGCATAAAACAAAAAGACTTCTCATCCTCACGATTGAAGCATAAGAATAATATAAAATTCTCGTTTCAAGTGTAAATAACATGATTAGGGCTCACTTGGGCCGTCTCAAATTAAACTAGGATTCATCAGGCGCTCTGAAGTTATATTTTATGATGGGTATAAAACGCCTTGTCATTTTCATGCGTTGCTGCCTTCGAGTATTCGCCGAGAAAAGTGCTTTGGGATAATGACGTATCACGTGACATTATTTCGCGCTTTTTTGTGGATAAAAAGCTCTTTTAGTGGATATTTTTATTTCGGGATTTAGTGACTGACAGTTTGTGATTGGACGGGCTTATTAAAGGAAATTGCGAACATAAATATTAACTTAGTCTAACGTAGGCTTTTTATAAATGTTGTTTGAAATAAAGTAGAAAGAAATTCTAAGTTTTAAAACATATCGTTACGACATGAATATCCAAGGGGGTGTCAGAGGTGTCCCCAAATGTAAACACTTGGTACACCTGCTTTTCACTGACGAATATAACGTCCCAAACGCGATGTGTGGTGAGCGCTATCGCCGTATTTCGGGCAAAATTGTGCACCCAAAAGTTGACGTGCCTTCCGAAGCACGCAGAGCGAACACAAATTAATGTCCACCGCGGGGATTGAACCCACGACCTTTGGGTTAACAAGCGTGCGCTCTACCACTCAGCAACAGAGGCGATCGATTGTTCTATTATTATACTAAGTTAACTTAAATAACTATGCAGTATACTGTCATCGCAAAGTTTCTTTTGTTTTCTGTAAATTTGAATGTTAAAACATTGATTGATTTTCAAAAACCAATAGAAAATATTTAGGAGGATACTAGTTTCTCCATATTGATATCCAGAGGTGCAATTGTGTAAGCCAATGGTATTCAAATTTGATTGTCATATGGCTATTACGGCTAAGCAAATTAGCCCGTTTGACAAATGAAATCGTACGTTTTTGGTTGTCAACAACAAAAATAAGACAATGGTATTCATTTGACAGCCAAAAATGTACGATTTCAGCTGTCAAACGGGCTAATTTGCTTAACCGAATAGCTATATGACAATCAATTTGAATACCATTGTCTTACACAATTGCACCTCAGGTTCAAATCTCGCCAGCCGAATATAAACCAATAAGTTTTTAAAGTTCCGTACCCAAAGGGTAACCAACGAGACCCTATTACTAAGACTCCGCTGTCCGTCTGTCTGTCACTAGGCTGCATCTCATGAATCGTGATAGTTATATAGTTGAAGTTTTCACAGATGATGTATTTCTGTTGCCGCTATAACAACAAATACTAAAAAAACAGAATGAAATAAATATTAAAGGGGGCTCCCATACAACAAACGTGATTTTTTTGCTCGTTTTTGCTCGATATTGATAACGGCAACAGTTAAACGCTTGAAATATTCAGTTATATATTCACATTAAAAATAAATAATTAAATTAAACAAAATAAATATCTAATGGGGGCTCCTATACAGCAGACTAGATTTTTTTGCCGTTATTATAGATAATGGTACGGAACCCTTCGTACGCAAGTCCGACCCGCACTTGGCCGTTTTATTTTACTATTTGTTGAAGGAGTTTCGTAATTTCGTAATCTCGCTTTTTCGTAAACAATCTGCTTTTTCGCGAGAAAGCGGAACTATTTCGATGATCCCGTAATTGGTCGGTCTTTACGCCATACTTCGGTTTGTCACGGTTTAGGCGATTTTATTGCGACAGTTCAGCGTTACCGACCGACATCACAATGTCTATTTTTAACCGACTTCAAAAATGGAGGAGGTTCTCAATTCTACTGTTTTTTTTTTGGGTATGTTACTCCATAACTCTGGCAAATCGTAACCGATTTGAAAATTTTTTTTTGTTTGGGAAGTTTTTCTTCCAGCTAGGTTCCATTTTAGTTTGGTCGTGATCTGATGATGTACTTCAGAGATAGGCAGCAGAATTTCTTAACGGATAACGGCATTCACTCGATATTGAGGCAAATATCTCCGGCATATCTTAATAAATTGTTTGGAAGATTGTGCTTCCAGGTAGGTCTTATTTTAGTTTGGTCGTAATCTGATGATGGTTTTCAGAGATAGGCAGTGGAAATCCTCAGTGGATGACAGCATACCAATCAATATTGCGGCAAACTCTTTATACAAGGATGCTGATTGCAGGATGTTAATTGAAAATTCACATAATCCACCTGACCTCTGGACGGATAACACGAGATTTCGGCCATTACTTTGTGTGAGTGTGCTGATTCCAGGGTACTACTTGAAAATTGACAATATGCCCACTGACCTTCAATCCTGGCCACATCGCCATAGAACTCCTGAACGAATGACAGCACATAACCCTAAATGGCAGCAATTGCATTGTGTTAGTGTGCTCATTGTATGATATTACTTGAAAATTGTCATTATGCCACGGGACTTTTGAATTTGAAACTCTTCAAATGAGGCAATCAGAGTGCTCACTGTAGTCTACCCATTTTTCACAATTTAACCCATCCACACTAAAAAAGCTTTAAATAATTATATACTATTATAGAATATTAGAAACAAATCATATGCATACAAAATGTAAGTTTAATATCCATTGTTTCCCAATTTAACCGTTAATGATTTTACCACCTGCTCCTATTATTTTGGCCATATTTTTATCATTCCTCTGTCAATTTGAGATTTTTGTACCTCATTCAAAAGCTATAAAATGCAAATGTTTTCAAACTAATACGCACAGAAAATTGCATAGAGACTTTTTGTTTTAACCTAGCTTTTTTCTGTAATATTTTGCAAATTTTAAGAGTTTTCAATTGTTTTCAATTGCACAGTGTCAAGGTTTACGTCAATAATGTGAATTTCTGGGCTATTGTTTATTAGTTGAGATGTCATCAAAGCGAAAAAAAAAGTGTAATAATGGCTGGTTTATTTAATATAATTTTTTTAAGTTTACCTTGTAAAAAAAAATAACTTCAAAATATCTCAGAAGTGGTTCTCTTTTGCATTAGACATTATATGGTCGAATCAACTGCAATTGCTCTCTTCTTCAACCCCTTCAAAGGATTTCATCTAATTACCAGTCAACCTGTATAATTATTTTTAACCTTTTAGTGAATGGCTGCTATAATATTTGAAGTCGGTTATTATTTTTTTGTTAAAAGTCAAAATTTGTAATACATTTTTAGACTTTTCAAACCGACAGTCCATCTCTCGAGGGCATGACGGATGTGAAACGAGATTTAAGCTTTTGTGAGATAATAACGCGACGAGCGCGAGTTATAAAGCGACATAAAAGTGTAAAAATGTCTCACCTACCGAGTGATTTCTTATTACATTTTCGTTGAGGGGATTTATTATGGATTTTATTTTAACAACTGCCTTATGTTCAGGATTTTGTTATGTTCAGGATTTTGTTATGTTCAGGATTTTGTTATGTTCAGGATTTTGTTATGTTCAGGATTTTGTTATGTTCAGGATTTTTGCTTAAGCGTACCTATATGTACGTTTTGTTTAATTGATAATGTCATTTAATTATCATATTTAAAATACAAAAATATATGTTACAGTAGAGGACATACTAAAGACATTTAAAGATCTCAAGACGTAATTCAATTAACTTCGGTTTATAGAGAAAAAAAAAACTAAATTAAAAAGAAAATGATTTTAATAACATGTATTTTGAAGCTATAAGAATTTTCTACATACAATGTTTAAGCAAAGCAGTGGTAGCTCAGGGATAGAACTCTGGCCTCTCAATCATGAGACCCAGGTTCGATCCCCGGTCGGGCATGCACCAATGAGTTTTTCGGAATTAATGTGCATAGTGTTTGTTCTTACTTACCACTCGCTGAACGGTGAATGAAAACATCGTGAGGAAACCTGCATGCCCTGAAAAACGTGTATTTGTGCCAGAAGTACGACAATTGGGCTCACCACCCATCACGTTGGGACGTAATAATCTTCGGTGAAACGTGGGTGTAACGAGTGTGGACTGTGAAATGCATTTCACAGTTCACACTCAGAACACCTCTGACACCCCCTCGGGGATTCATGTCGTTGCGATATATTTTATATTGTATAATATTTAAGAAATTAGGAGAAGGATTTTTTTTCATGTCCTAATGTTGCAGCAAATTTGAAATAACTGAATTTTTACTTGCAAGACGTGCGCGGCAGTCGATAAGACCAGGATAATTAATTGAAATAGGCGTTACCTTGCGGAAGTCCATCACTAAGTAAAGGATATATGAATATAATTTGCAATATTCCGCTAAACAATTCTTGTCGTGCTATTCAAAATGCAGACTCGTGCACCGCCCCCCGCCCGCATAAAAACATGCAACAAGCAAGCAATACAAGCAAAGCAATCTTAAATAACAAGCAAGAAAACTTATCGACACGTGTTTCGCCTCTGAACGAGGCATCCTCGGGATGTGTTGCTAGCCCGGCTTCTCCGCAGCAACTGATGTGTTGCTCGCCCAGCCGCTCCGCAGCAACTGATGTTGTTCGCCCGACAGCTCAGCAGCTAGTGACGAGCCGCCGACCAAAACTCGCCTTTTATACACCGGCCTGACTAGTTGTTTGGTGGGGAAAATGGGGAGACGAAAACATGCGTAACAGTGGGGTAGTGGTAAAGTTAGTTTGTTCGTTTAGTAAATCAGGGTTATTCTTGTTTTTTAGTATTTCTAATTGTTCTAACACACACATTCTTAAACCTTTTTTACAAATATGTTTTACTTCAAATGAATGGTTATCAGGCAAACTATGACCGGACTCTAATAGATGTTTTGCAAAGTGTGATTTTTCAGGATGATTATTTCTATGGGCTGAGATATGTTCTTTGTACCTAGTTTCAAAACTGCGACCTGTTTGACCTACATTGACACCGTTACAATCATTGCAAGACAATTTGTGAATACCAGACTGTTGTTTTTTATCTAATTTGTCCTTACCATTGCAAATACGCTTTATCTTATTTTTGGTTCTGAATGCAACGCGAACACCACAACGCCGAAAAATCTTCGCAACCCGTTCAGAAATTGGACCTAGATAAGTTATGCTTGTTTTATATTTCTGAACGCTCGTACTTTCAGGCTGTAAAGCAGACAAACTGTTTCTAATAATGATATTCTGTTTTTTGTGGACTAATCTATCAACCATTTTTGCACTATACCCGTTATTCACAGCAATCTGATATATTATAAATTGATGCTGAGATTACTGCAATTGTTTCTAAGCAAGACAATATTGTGAAGAGTTTGGTTACGCATGAAATTCAAGAGTCCGTTGTCTCATCAAGTCTCAAAATTAATCCGGAAGTATCAATATTTAAATCTGTTCAAAGTAGGGTCAACGAAAATAACTTAGTGATTTCCAAGGCCGATAAGGGCAACACAGTAGTAATAATGAATCGTGATGACTATAATATAAAGGTAAATGATGTTATTCAGGGTGACGCCTTTGTTCCTCTTAATTCTGATCCAACTAAGAAATTTCAAGCAGAGTTAAAATTAGCCGTCAACAACACCTCCTTTGTTTTTCCAGACAATTCTCACTATAAAGCAAAATAACTTCCTATGAACCCTGTAGCTCCAGCTTTGTACGGTTTGCCAAAAATTCATAAAGATAATATTCCAGTTCGTCCGGTTGTCTCTTATATAGGTGCTCCAGCTTATGATTTGTCGAAACGGTTAAATCATATTTTGATAGAAAAAACTGCCTTCAAGCCCATTTATTGTCTTAGGAACAAAGATGACTTAATATCAAAAATTCAGAATGTCCATTTGCCCTCTGATGCGAAGTTGATATCTTTAGATGTAGATAGCTTGTTTACCAATGTTCCTTCCGATGAGTGTTTGATTGTTATTAGAAATTTACTAGAAAAACAACGTCTTCACACTTACGAAATTGATGACCTCATTAGCCTTGCATCAGTTTGCATGCGTCAAAATTATTTCAAATTCAATGATAGATTCTATATGCAGAAAGAAGGTTTAGCGATGGGTTCACCCTTAAGTCCATTAATGGCCGATATTTTCATGGATAGTTTTGAGAACAAACACATTGTCAGTAGTTTGAATATTTTGTATTATTACAGATACGTTGATGACATCATTATTTGCTGGACTGGTACTGGTAGACAGCTCGATGTATTTGTTGACAAATTGAACAAAATTCATCCCAAAATAAAATTTAAATTAGAAGTCGAACAAGAAAACTCCCTTAATTTTCTAGATTTAACGATTACTCGGGCACAGAATAAACATGAAATTCAAATATACCGCAAGCCAACACACACCGATACTGTAATACCTTCTTCATCTTGTCACCCTTGGGAACATAAGCTTGCAGCATTTCGTTGTTATGTTCACAGATTGATGACGGTGCCTCTAAGTCCTGACAACTTTGAAAAAGAACTCAACATAATATATCAGATTGCTGTGAATAACGGGTATAGTGCAAAATTGTTTGATAGATTAGTCCACAAAAAACAGAATATCATTATTAGAAACAGTTTGTCTGCTTTACAGCCTGAAAGTACGAGTGTTCAGAAATATAAAACAAGCATAACTTATCTAGGTCCAATTTCTGAACGGGTTGCGAAGATTTTTCGGCGTTGTGGTGTTCGCGTTGCATTCAGAACCAAAAATAAGATAAAGCGTATTCGCAATGGTAAGGACAAATTAGATAAAAAACAACAGTCTGGTATTTACAAATTGTCTTGCAATGATTGTAACGGTGTCTATGTAGGTCAAACAGGTCGCAGTTTTGAAACTAGGTACAAAGAATATAATAATCATCCTGAAAAATCACACTTTGCAAAACATCTATTAGAGTCCGGTCATAGTTTGCCTGATAACCATTCATTTGAAGTAAAACATATTTGTAAAAAAGGTTTAAGAACAATTAGAAATACTAAAAAACAAGAATAACCCTGATTTACTAAACGAACAAACTAACTTTACCACTACCCCACTGTAACGCATGTTTTCGTCTCCCCATTTTCCCCACCAAACAACTAGTCAGGCCGGTGTATAAAAGGCGAGTTTTGGTCGGCGGCTCGTCACTAGCTGCTGAGCTGTCAGGCGAACAACATCAGTTGCTGCGGAGCGGCTGGGCGAGCAACACATCAGTTGCTGCGGAGAAGCCGGGCTAGCAACACATCCCGAGGATGCCTCGTTCAGAGGCGAAACACGTGTCGATAAGTTTTCTTGCTTGTTATTTAAGATTGCTTTGCTTGTATTGCTTGCTTGTTGCATGTTTTTATGCGGGCGGGCGGGCGGTGCACGAGTCTGCATTTTGAATAGCACGACAAGAATTGTTTAGCGGAATATTGCAAATTATATTCATATATCCTTTACTTAAGACCAGGATAGACAATTAACACGTTCCGGGACACTCAGCCTGGTCATGAGTTTGAGATTTGACACAAAAAATTCCCATACAATTTTCATTCCCGTCTATAGACGAACTGTCATAATTCAATAGTTCGATATCGAGGTGCAGTCGATTGACGAGGGCGCGCGACTATCCCTCCCGCTGCGACACTTAGAAACTGGTCCTTTGTACGTACACGCGACTCTACCACAGACGGAGTGTTACTACTGGAACCGCTTCAATGTTTGTACAAGGTGTGAGTGTCTCAACACAAACTTCAAGAAAAACTTTTGTTGTGCCATATAGGGAGCCGTATTATACGTGCGAAGTGACACCTAATCCTGTAGATTTTAAAAATCCCAAGGTAATCAACCGGCCAGCGACGGTGTGCCAAGAACAGTTGAAGAAATATCAACGGCCACAGACGTTGTGTCGTATTAAAATTACTCAACTTCCGTCCACAGCCGCTTTGTCCCGGGAAGTGTTAAAAACAAAAGCGTAACTCCAAGCGGAAAAACGCGCATTACGAGACGGACCGATTCAGGGCAAAAGAAAATAATTTGGCCAAATGCGAGTCGGACTCACGCACAAATCGGAACCATACTACCCCACAATATGAGTGCGGAACCTAAAAACATTGTGGTGATAAATAACAAAAATATACATGCCAAAACAACATCAAAATGGTAGCGCCTGACAAAAAATTGGCGCTGTCTTCTACTTTTTATTATTATTTGTTATACTTTAGAGTATGTTACAATGTGACTGGAATAGCAACTCGTATGTATTACGGTCCACATTTGGACGAGTTGAGGACAGAAGACAGAAGGCAGGTTAACTCGTTCTTTAGTCAAGTAGTAAGTACCATCCAAACAATCGCTGGATAGATTTAGTTCTAAGTTACATTTGCTTTTAAGTTATGGTTGTCAGTTTTCACTACGCCTGTGAAACATGGAAGAAGAAATTCGTAATAATATTCGTGAAATCATAAGGGAAATAGTATCTGTGCTCGCAGCAGAGTATGATAATTAACAAATTCTTTGCTGTGACAACAAATTAACTATACTAAACCTAAACTTTTACTCGCAAATCCTCCCGAAGTTATTCGGGGGAGAGTAAGAGAACAGCTCTCAGGCAAAACCAGGCGGCCCACCATTGCCTGGGGACCGATGGATGGCGGTATATCCATCCCAAAATGCCGGGCCTTATAAAAGAAGCACCGCGCTCACCAACCCGCCTGCTCAGCGTGTGTGAGTATGGGCATTTCTTCCAGGAGGACCGCCAAGAGTGGCGAAATCTTGGAAAGGCCTATGTCCAGCAGTGGACGAAACAGGCTGGTGGATGGAAACCTAAACTCGTCTGTTTGAAGCACTGTCAAGACTGCGCGAGTAAAGTTGCCGGGGGTGCGGGAGGTGCGCGGGAGGAGGTTATTCATACTTAACTGTCCAAAAATTAGAAAACGATTCTTTTCGCGCAGCTTAACTGGTAACTTACTACTGAACTCGTTTTTCTCCGTCCAAACGGAGCTAGTAGCTAAACTCGCTAGGTATGCCAGTTAACTCGCTATTAAACTCGGTCAAATGTAAACAAGCCTTTAAGTAAGAGCCAAAACAATAATGCTAATATTATACACTTAATTTTTTATTATTATTTGTCGTGATAGAGGTCATAGTAACACGTCGTCGGTTAAAATGTCTACCTATTACGGTTGAGACTGTAGACCCCTGTGACAGACAGAAAGACAGCGGAGACTTAGTAATAGGGTCCCGTTTGGCAGTGTATTTTTTTATTCATATTAAGAAAACTAATTTAGCTAGCAAAATTCCCTATTAACTACCAAAATGTAAATTGAACTTTGATATTTTGTACGGTCTTTTTCAGAATCTGATTTGCATTATTATCTAGTAATTTAAAATTGTTATTATCAGGTTTGTTAGTGAATTCATTTTGGAATTAGTGAATTCATGCTATTTACTAATTAATCAATTAGATTGAAACAAACACATTTATTGTTTAATGTATTAAATGGACTTTTGTTTCAATCACAGCGTTGAAAGGCCTGAAAGTAATCAATCAACTATATCTGAAATTAATTTTGTAAATAAGTATGACTAACTGACTTGTTTGTCCTAATGATGGATATACTATAATAATATAATATGATATATGATATAATATGATATAAAGATATACTGAATGAAAGTATAAGTATGCATAATACAGGATGGACTAAAAGTCGTTTTATATTTCAAATGACGATATAAAAAAAAACTAGTTAGAAGAAATAAAAATTGTTTATTTATTATGAAAGTACACAAATGGGGATTTTATTTTTTAAAGAATTTGGCACTGCTGCAATCTGGAGCGGAAAATTCGTTCACGTGTTTCGTGAAATGTTTTGCATTTTCTCGCGAATATTTTCCTTTAAATCTTCAAGAGTCGCTGGGTTGATGTTAATAACTTTACTTTTAAGGTATCCCCAAAGAAAAAAGTCCATTGGGGATAGGTCTAGACTACGGGGTGGCCAGTTAATGTCACCTCTTTTGGATATCGCTTTTTGCCCAAAAATTTCCCGAACTGCACTCAATGAGTCATTAGAGGTGTGATATGTCGCTCCATCTTGCTGAAACCACGACCGTTAATTAAAACCATCAAAATTGTGCAGTGCTGGAGCAAAAAAAATTTGTAACATGGCAATATACCGCTCTGTATTCACTGTAACAGCATGTTCTCTTTGATCTTCATAAAAGTAGGGACCAATAAATAATGCCTCTTGCTGATAAAGATACCCATACAGTAACCTTGGGTGAATGCAGGGGCCTTTGGTGTTTTAATTTTGGATTAGTGTCACTCCAATACCGGCATTTTATAACATCGAGAATCGATGGAGCGTGATTTTTATGCCGTATTTTGTAATGAGTGCAAAATTTCCTTTGCGCCAGAGTCGAAGAATCGTTGTTTCGGTACGCAGAACGCGCGTTGGCTTCCGCTGAAGGACGCCATCGTACTGAATTCCCATTGGCCGCTCTTGCAATTCATAACCCCTCCACCCTTCCCCGCCGTCGCTGCTCGGCGCAGCTACCCATTCAAATGTAAACTTTTGGTCCATCCTGTATAAGTATATCGTAATGACATGAATCCCCGAGGGGGTGTCAGAGGCGTTCTGAGTTTGAACTGTGAAAATGCAAGTCACAGTCCACCCTCGGCACACCCGCGTTCCACCGACGATTATTAAGTCCCAACGTGATGGGTGGTGAGCCCTATCACCGTTCTTCGGGCACAAATGTGCACACGCTTTATATGCCATGCAGGTTTCCTCGCGATGTTACCGTTCAGCAAGTTGTAAGTATTAAATACTGCACCACATAAATTCTGAAAAACTCATTGGTACATGCCCGGCCGCGGATCGAACCTGGATCTCAAAGATTGAGAGGCCAGCGTTCTGCCAGCTACCGCCGCTTATACATATACCTTTACAAGCTCATTTAACTTTTATCCATCTGCGTTAAAGCCTATTTTGCAATGAAAAGTTTTAGGTTATGGCAGCTCTAAATCTAATATTTGCTACACGAGAATAGGTGTCATTATGGGATGTCAAAGAAGCATCTACAAAATAAAAAGCTCAACGAGTGTTTTTATTGCTTAGTCATTTTGGTCAGTTTTAAAAAAGATATGAATTTACTAAGTTTCTTGCCCTTCTTTTTTGGGAGATTAATCGAATGGGTGGATTTATCAACTTATTTATTCATTGCATTGCTTGGATATATACAATATTTTAATTTTTTACTTACGTTAGTATATATTTGGTTAGGCATTATATTTATTTATGGTCTATTTTGTTTATTTATCAACTTATTTACTAGTTGCATTATGTATAATAATATTCTTATTCCTATATTTCTTTATTTTATGCATATGTATAACTTTATTAGCCCAACTTAAATATATATATTGTTTTATATAATATATAAAACTGTAATTAAGTTATTTCTTCAAATTCGAATTCAATTCAAATTGTTTATTTGTAAAATAGATACATAAAGTATACGTTTTACATGTCAAATCTAATCTGTATAAAAATAATATTTTATGATGAAACAAATATGATACGGGAAATATATAAAAAAACTATATTTAAGTTGGGCTACAAAAGTTAAATGCATAAAATAAAGACTTATTGGAATACGAATATTATTATAACTACACGATGCAATTAATATATAAGTTGATAAATAAAGTGAATAGACCCTAAATAAATATAATGCCTAGCCAAATATATACTAAAATAAGTAAGAAATTAAAATATTGTATATACATACCTACATAATTCAATGAATGTATAAGTTATTAGATAAATAAACTATAAATAGATATAATCCCTAAATCCGCCCATTCGATTAATCTTGCTAAGAAGAAGGGCAAGAAACTTAGCTAGATCATGTCTTTTTTATCAGTATTTTTTTTTTCTGAATATGGCTTAATACTATTACAGTTTTTTTTTAACTTATATAAAATAATACTAAACAATATATTAAAAAAGGATAAAAATATAAAAGACAGAAGGAAATTGTGTCATGAGGAAAAAAAAAATATCTTTTAACTTATATAAAATAATACTAAACAATGTATTAAAAAAGGATAAAAATATAAAAGACAGAAGGAAATTGTGTCATGAGGAAAAAAAAATATCTTAGTCTACCTGTCTAATGAGGTAGTAAGTTAAAATACTAAGCAAAACATCATCCACCTGTCTCATATAGTTTATCACTTTTTTGATAGTCAGATTATCAACTAAGTGATAAATGCTAAGTTTAAGTTATACAATGTTCATGTCAATATGTAAAAAGAAATGTCAAAATAATAATAAAAAAACAATTTAAAAATATTAGTCTACATAAAAACAGACGATTTGAAACACAAATCAGTTAGAAAATAAACGAAGAGTAGTAATCAATATTCTCATGACCCCAAGCGTCACTTTCATCCAAATAGTCATTAATTTTATAACATGGTTTCTCAAGAGTCCCTGCTTAATATATAATTTAAACTTATTTTCTGATAAACTAAGAACCTTCTTTGGAAGTTTATTGTAAAATCTTATACCATGTCCTACAAAAGAGGTGCCTACTTTTGCAAGTCTAATTTTTGGAAAAGCCAATTTATATTTTTTCCTAGTGTCTATAGAGTGATGCTCACCGAGCCTAGGGAAACTATCGATATTTTTTCTGACATATTTAATAACTTGGTAAATAAATTCACAAGGAACTGTTAAAATATTAATTTCTTTGAATTTTTCTCTTAATGAATCCCGATGCTTCATATTGTAAATAGCACGAATTGCTCTCTCTTGCAAAGCAAAGACTGCGTTTATATCCGCAGCTCTACCCCACAGCAACAAACCATATGACATAATGCTGTGAAAATAACTAAAGTACACCAATCTAGCAGTATCCTCATCAGTAATTTGCCTCATCCGTCTAACAGCGTATGCGGCTGAACTTAGTCTACCACAAAGGCCTTCTATGTGGGGACCCCACTGAATACGAGAGTCTATAGTAATGCCTAAAAACTTCGTTTTGTTGTGTCTAGGCAACAAACAACGCAGCGTATTGCCCCCGCGCCCGGGCCCCTGGCTCGGCTCTTGGCCGTGTGAAACACACAAGGACAGACGCCGTTGTAATTATCATAACTTATAATCATTTTGAAGGAGTAAACTATAAATTAACTACATGTTGGTATTATTTAAAAAGAAGATCCTAAGCATAAACATTTTGGCGACCGTGACAGAAGAACACGAATTTGCACACATCTACGGGCATTTCGTTTGGAAAAATTTGGGACGACCTTTAGACCGATAACGGCGAATATTGGAGTTGAAACAAAGAAAAACGGAATTACAGGATTTGCAGTGTGTGATAGTGAAGTTGGCTTCTTATATGGAGGTTTGCTCGTTTCTTAGCTGATTCCTATATATATATTTAATCCTATTTATTCGTCTAGCTTGCTCGAGTTCAAAAATAATTCTTGTTTTTCATCACAAAGGCATCCATTGAAACCGTGCTTGTGTGAGTTTTCTCGGCTAAGTCAAGCTATAAATATTGTTTATTAACACGTAAATATTAGCAAAACATAATTTCATATTTACTGTGTCATTTATTACATAAACAAGGCATCATCGAAAGCTTGTTACACATTTCAATGCGAAAACATCTTTTCGGTTTATAAAATAGCTAGGTACCTACCTACAAATTTCTATTTCACTACGCGTTATTATACGCT
Organism: Ypsolopha scabrella; assembly: GCA_910592155.1. NCBI lineage: Eukaryota > Metazoa > Arthropoda > Insecta > Lepidoptera > Ypsolophidae > Ypsolopha > Ypsolopha scabrella. The sequence goes on from OU342983.1 coordinate 19,918,903, forward strand.
TGTTTATCTATCGGCTTGCTACCATTTATTGCAGCCTTGTTACAGATATACATAGTAACAGATATTGTTGTTATTGATATTGCAAAATTTTAGATATGGATTAAAATAAAAAAAGGTATATACGCACGTACCTACTTATAATAATAACTTCCCAATTCTAACAGTGAAATAGTTTTTACAAGTGAAATTAATTGCAACTTGTATCAATTCCAGGTTGCTCAGACGAGTGCAAGTGCAGTCACTACATAATATAGTGACCTAGACCTTATAACTGCGCTCTTATCTGCGATCGCTCGGTGTCGGTGACCTATCTTCTATTGTTATCGCTGGACATCACAGCTGAATTGAAGGTTTGCTTTAAGTAAAGGTATTTATACACTTGAATTTTTGTCTTCATAACAATGACTGGCACAGATGAGATAAAAGATTTAAAAGCTAAAAGGTCTTCTATAAAAGGAAGGCTTACTACTTTTGAGAAATATGTAGAGGATTTAAAGTTATTTACTACTATTAGTAAGCTTAAATGTTTTGAAACAAAAACACGACTAAAAAAGTTTGAAAATCTATTTGAAGAGTATGATTTAATTCAAACCAGCATAGAAATCAAGCAGGAAAATTCGGAAAATCAGATCGAGAGGGAAGCTAGCGAAAATAGGTTTTATAAATCTATTGCCGAGGCACAAGAGATTTTAGAAATGTACAATAGTAGTGTTGAGACTGACGCACAAAGCTCATGTTCAAATGCCACCGTACGAAATACGAATATTAAGTTACCACAAATTAAAATTCCTAATTTTTCTGGTGACGGATCGAATTGGTTGGAATTTCACGATACGTTTTCTTCGTTGATTCATAATAATGATTCTATTGCAAGCATAAACAAGTATCAATATTTGAAAGGTGCAATTACCGGTTCCGCTGCCTCTGTGATCGCGAGTTTAGAAATATCGAGCCGTAACTATGAAGTCGCCTGGAAACTCCTGTGTGACCGTTTTAATGATAAGCGTAAGCTAGTGTTTACTCACCTTAAGGCTTTGTTCGACGCGCCGAGTACCAGTGGAGAAGTTTCTCTGCGTATTTTTGCTGACCATATTGCGAAACATTTAAGAGCGTTAAATACTCTAGGTGAAAAAACGGAGAATTGGGACACTCTGATTATATTTTTATTTTCAGCGAAGTTAGACAGTGTTACAAGCACAAAGTGGGAGGAATATAAAGGATCTTTAACTGACGTACCTAATTTAGAAAATTTTTATACATTTTTGCGTCTAAGAGCGGATGTTCTCGAGGCAACAGTAGCAAGTAGCAGCAAGCAAAGTTTTGACCCGCAGCAATCGCAGCCGCAGCCGCAACTTATGCAATATAAGCGGATGAATAAACAACAAAGGTCATTTGTTGCTACTACTTGTGAGAATGACAAAAACAATACAAAGTGTTTTGTATGTAATGGTGAGCATTTAATTTACTATTGCGAAAAATTTTTAGCGATGTCACCGGCAGACAGATTCAAGTTGATCGTGAAAAATAGGCATTGTATCAACTGTCTCCGTAGCGGACATTTAGCACCTCAATGTAAGTCTACATCTTGCAAATTATGTAAACATAAACACAATTCACTTTTGCATTTTGACAAATCGACTGGCGAGAACAAGCAGTTGGTTTCTATTCCAATTTCATTATCAACTTGCATTTCTAATCAAGTTTTATTATCGACAGCTATTGTCAAGGTATCGTGCACCAATTCAAATGAGTTTGTTGAAGCGCGCTGCTTGCTTGACTGCGGGTCGCAGTCTTCTTTTTGCAGTCAGGATCTAAAAAACAAACTGAGCGTCCAAACTGAAAATGTTAACTCAGTTTGTGTTACAGGAATTAACAGTATCTCGTTTGAAGCATTACAGCGCTGTAATATCCAAGTACAGTCGCGTACAAATGCATTTAGCACGTCCGTCAATGCGTTTGTTATCAATGATATAACCAGTACACTTCCAAGTCATGAAGTGGATGTATCGAAAATAAAGTTGCCAAAAAATTTAACTCTTGCTGACTATACCTATCACAAACCATCACAAATTGATTTGTTATTAGGAGCAGATGTTTTTTGGGATATATTATGTTCTGAACAAATAAAGTTAGGTTGTGACTTGCCTATTTTACAAAATTCAATTTTCGGCTGGTTAATATCCGGACCAGTCATGTGTAGCGATAATGGTAATAATCCCACTAAAATTTTATGTAATTTCAGTCAGGAAATTCGAACACAACTAAACAAATTTTGGGAACTCGAGGAAGTTCCTCAAAAGCCAGTCATGTCTCAGGAAGAGACGGAGTGCGAGCGGCATTTTGAGCAGCACACTCGACGGCTTGAGGACGGCTGGTTCTGCGTCACGTTGCCTCTGAAAGCGGAGCCAGAAACATTGGGAGATTCGTATTATATAGCACGTAAAAGGTTTGAATCATTAGAGCAACGTTTTCGAAGGCAACCTGACGTAAAAACCCAGTATGTAAAATTTATAAACGAGTACGAAGCTCTCGGGCATCTGACAAGGACTGAGAGACCTGAAAATGCTGTGTTTTTGCCACATCACCCAGTATTAAAAGAACAAAGTGAAAGCACAAAATGTAGGGTAGTTTTTGATGGGTCGTGCAAAACTACTTCCGGTCTCTCACTCAATGAAATAATGATGGTAGGACCTACTCTTCAAGATAATATTTTTTCTATTTTGATTAGATTGAGACAGCATGCGTTTATTTTTACAGGAGACATAGAGAAATTTTATAGGCAGATATTAATTGAACAGAAACAGAGACATCTTCAAACAATTTTATGGCGAGAAAACGAGTGGGAACCCATAAGTTACTTACAGTTAAATACCGTGACGTATGGTACCTCGTCCGCCCCGTATTTAAGTACAAGATGTGTCGTGCAACTAGCGATTGAGTGCAAAGATCCGTTGATAAGCGACATAATGAGACATGATTTGTATATCGATGACCTGATAACGGGTTATTCTAACGAAAACGAATTGTGTAATATTTACAAATGTGTAACTGCACAACTTGCATCAGCCGGTTTCAATTTACGTAAAGTAAAAAGTAACTCTTCTTCATTGGTGAATTTAATCTCAAATGAATCTAATGTTGAAAATACACAAGATAATTTGAAAATTTCCAATGTAACTAACACATTAGGTATCGAGTGGGATCCTAATTCTGATTCGATTATTACCGCGGTTGAAAAATCATCCAAACTGTATGAACAATGTAATCATGTTATTACAAAGCGTATAGTTCTATCAGTGACATCAACTATATTTGATCCACTAAGGCTATTAAGTGTATGCGTTATTACGTGTAAAATCATTTTACAGAAGCTTTGGCTTCAACAAATTGGGTGGGATGAACAGATTCCTCATGATATTTCAGATATGTGGCATAAAGTAGTTAATAATTTAAAGATTATTGAGCATCTGTCCATTCTGCGCCAAGCTGTCTGTATCAATCCTATTAAGATTGAATTACATACATTTTCAGATGCGTCAATGAGCGCATTTTCGGCTTGCGTCTATGTACGTTCGATAGATGCGTTGGGGCATATAACAGTACGGCTTTTATGTGCAAAATCAAAGGTAGCCCCTCTGAAAACGTCTACTATACCTAGACTTGAATTGTGTGGAGCAGTGTTAGCCGCTCGCCTATTTAAAAAGGTATCAGAATCATTACGCTGTTTAATAGAGAGCAATGTTTTTTGGTGCGAGTCGAATGTTGTACTGGGCTGGCTGAATACACCTCCGCACAAGTTGAGTACGTTTGTGTCACATCGCGTAGCTGAGGTGAATGAGTTGTGTGCAAGTAATAGTGTGTGGATGTACGTACCTTCATTGTTGAATCCAGCCGATCTTGCGTCACGTGGTGTGTACCCCGAGGAGGTACCGCATCTTTCGTTGTGGTGGGATGGGCCTACATACCTAAAGAGCGCACAAGATCAGTGGCCTGACCAGCAGCGCGTTGATTCACAAATAAACTTACCTGAAGTGAGAGTTCACTTTTCAAATATTGATGCGAATCCGAAGTCAATTATTGACTTTGAGCGATATTCGAGTTTTATAAGATTACGTCGTTCTTTCGCGTATGTCTGTAGATTTATTAACAATATATGCAAAAATAATGTAAAAATAACGGGACCTTTGACCGTCGAGGAATTAAAGAATAGCGAGTTAAAGCTAGCTCAGTTTTCACAACTTGAATGTTTTTCTATTTATAAAAATAAATTTAAATCATTACCTGCATTGCATAATTTAACCCCGATTGTTGATGAACAGACAGGCTTGATTCGTGTTGGGGGGAGGCTAGAAAACTCCGACTATAGTTTTGACAAACGGCATCCAATCGTATTAAGTTGTAAACATCGTTATACAGAGTTAATGATGAAATATTATCACATCAAATTAATGCATGCAGGACCGCAACTGCTTCTTTCAGTCGTTAGAGAGCAATACTGGCCCATTGGCGGCCGATGCTTAGCGAGACGAGTATATAATAACTGTTTGACATGCAAACGAATGAAAGGAGCAGCTGCAAAACAAATCATGGGTAACTTACCTTCTGTCAGATTATCACCTGGATCTCCATTTGAAATAAGGGGGACAGATTACGCAGGACCGTTTTTTAATTCTGAACAGGAAGGGTCGTGGGGCCAAGCTAATTAAATGTTATCTCTGTGTTTTTATATGTTTTAAGGTTAAAGCTGTCCATCTCGAGTTGGTAAGCGACTTGACCACAGAAGCTTTTATATTGGCCTTACGACGCTTCATGTCTCGTCGAGGAAAGCCTCGCGAGATATTTTGTGACAACGGCACCAATTTTGTCGGTGCAAACCGAGAAATTGCTGCCCTTGTAAAAAGTTGTTCCGATTCTGTGTCAGATCTTGCCAGTGAAGGCATAAAGTTCAAGTTTTCACCGGTAAATGCGCCGAATTTTGGTGGATTATACGAGTCAGCTGTGAAGTCAGCAAAATTTCATTTGAAAAGGGTTGTAGGTAGCGCTCATTTTACATTTGAGGAACTCACGACATTGTTTTGCCAAGTTGAAGCTATTTTGAACTCGAGGCCGCTAATGCCAATGTCCTCTGATCCAAATGACCTTTGTCCCTTAACCCCAGGGCACTTTCTCGTAGGAAGACCACTCACGTCACTACCTGCCCCTGACTTTCAAAATGTTAATCCAAGCCGCCTTCACAGATATGCCCTTATTGAGCAAGCAAGACAACACATGTGGAGCAGATGGAGCCGTGAATATATTTGCGAGCTGCAGCAGCGGACTAAATGGCAGAACAGACAACCTGACCTCGAACCCAATCAATTGGTTCTTATTAAAGATGAATGTAGCCCGCCTATGAAGTGGCCGTTGGGAAGAATTACTACCGTCTACAAAGGATCTGATGATGCCTGTCGTGTAGCAGACATCAAGACAAGCAAAGGAATAATACGGCGAGCAATCAACCGAATTTGTCCGCTTGTAGATATTATCTAAGAAGAACATAGCAGTCTTCACATTTCAAGGAGGCGGAGATTGTCTAGGCAACAAACAACGCAGCGTATTGCCCCCGCGCCCGGGCCCCTGGCTCGGCTCTTGGCCGTGTGAAACACACAAGGACAGACGCCGTTGTAATTATCATAACTTATAATCATTTTGAAGGAGTAAACTATAAATTAACTACATGTTGGTATTATTTAAAAAGAAGATCCTAAGCATAAACAGTTGACTAACTCTAGCTTGGACCCCTGCAAAAGTAGATCAGCATCTACTTGAATTACATTTGGTAATGTGAGTTTCATAAATTTTGTCTTTTTCCCATTTAAAACTAAATATTCGCAGTAAACCAATCAAGAATCATACATAGAGTTACATTCTCATCATCAAGGATATCTTTATGTCTATTAACTTTAAAAATAAGTGACGTGTCATCCGCTATTCGCTAATAGCACAATCTCAGATAAGTCTTTAACCAAATAAGAAAGGTCATTTATGTATATTAAGAACAATAAAGGCCCCAATATGGAGCCCTGCGGGACACCCATTTTAACTTATGCTCCAGCTGACTTTACTCTGTTAATATCTACCTTTTGAATTCGATCACTAAGGTATGACTTCAATAACGCCAAGATTTGCCCCTAACCCCATAGTGAGCCAATTTGCATAAAAGGGTTTCATGATTAACGCAGACAAAAGCTTTAGAGAGGTCACAAAAAACATCGAATGCATCCTGTTTTTTTTCCCAAGCATCAAATATGTGCTTGACTAAAGCAACTCCTGCATCTGTAGTTGACCTCCCTCTAGTAAATCCATATTGTTCACAATGAAGCAACTTATTGAAGTTAAAATGAGATAATAATTGATTAAAATTATTTTTTCGAAAACTTTACTCGGTACTGGTAAAACTGACACTAGTCTATAAATAGACGGGTCTTCATGGTCACCTGATTTAAAAATGGGGATCAATTTACTCAACTTCATTAAATCGGGGAAGACACAATCATCTATACATTTATTAAAAATTAAAGCCAAATAAGGAGCTACGGAACGGAACTTATAACTTTAACAGATAGGCCCCATAAGCCCTCGGTTTTTTTTTTATTAAGAGATTTGTATGCCTTTATAACAGTGAATGAGTTAATATACTTAAAAGCAAATACAGAATCGCACTGTGGCACGTGTTCACCCAACACATCCTTGGTAAGTAATGGACTTGAATTCAAATCTTTAGTTGTCAAGGAGGGGATGTCAGTAAAGAATTGCTCAAAGGCATTTGCAACTTCATTATCTCCTGTAACAGTTTCATTGTTAATATACAACTTAAGTTCATTATTTCGTCTTTTACTCTTACCAGTTTCTGTATTAATGATATTCCATACTGCTTTTATTTTATTATCGGACATTTTAAGTTTTTTATTTAGATATATGCTTTTTGCTTTTAAACAGACCAATTTGAAAATACGCGAATATTTTATGAAAAATTCCAAAAATTCATCACTATTATTATAAGATTTAGTATATAGTTTATATAGGATACAGTTTGGCCACTGTGATCGGACTGCAAACGGTTGATGACCTTATTTTCTGAATACTCGCAATCACAGAATATATTGTCGAGACATGTTGCTGTATCCTGAGTAATTCTAGTTGGTTCTAAGAAAACATTAAGCAAATTAAATGATTTGAATAGATGAATTAATTTCGAGTTCATAACCGACTTTTCTAGGAGATCTACGTTAAAATCTCCACTTACTATAACTTTTTTCTTCGAATCAAATAATAATTTTAGCACTTCCTCCATTGTTTTTTCAAAAATATTATAATCTTGTCCCGAGGGTCGGTAGACACAAAGGATTATGTATTTGCTCATTTCTATGCAAGCTCACTCTACTTGGTGTTCTACAGAAAGTTTAACAATGTCTTTTCTTTCTTTTGCTTTAATATTATTCTTGACGAGAATCATAGAGCCAACTTTTTGTAAAGTTAACCGGTTGTAACACCTAAGAACATTAAAATTATTAACATTAAACTGCATGTTATGTTCTGGTAAGTGATGTTCAGTTAAGCACAAAATATCCGTTTTAGATTCCTCTAGGAACAACTCAATTGAAAGTATTTTGCCGAGGAAGCCGCCCTGTATGTTTTGATGTACCAGCTTAAAACCAGGGGCTTTTCTCGTTGTCTTTAATTCTAAAAAGAATTCGTTACAATTTTGTTAGTACTGGTACCAACTGTGTCAATAGGGACAAAATTATAGGAACTATTATGATTACATAATATACCATCAATAATGACTGGTATTGAAAAGTTTCCTGTTACACTTATTGTAACAGATTCATTACACGGTAAAATTCAAGCTAACTTAGTAGCTAATTGTTTCTTAAAATAATGTGGCAGGTATAATTTACCTTTCGTCAAAACAAAATCACGAATGTAAGAATTCGTGTCCAAGTATTCAATTTCAATTTTGTCACTGTGACCAATTGAAAAGTTATGCATGCAAGTATTTAAATTATTTATATTACTTTTTTGTTACCCTGTTAGTAATTCAGAGTAAGGGAATTCACAAAGTATAATTTTTTTAACGCTTAGTTTTAACATCAATTCCAGATATTTTAGTAGGTCACTGTGTGTGATATCCATAATATCTCCCACCAACAAAACAATTGTATTATTTACATTAAAAAAACACAAAGATATTGATTATGATGCAAGAGTAATTATGAAGAGAAAAAAATACAATGTAGCTAAAATTCCAACAACTAAAACCGAATTTGCAAGCAAACAGTACTCAAAACGATCAGCATACCTGTACAATAAGTTGAACACTGAATTAGACATTTATAGTAATCCTTATTACGAATGTAAGAAAGCAATCACAAATTGGTTACAACCGCTAAACTACGAACAGACAGAGTGTTTATTGACCCGCATACAATAACAAAATAGTCAACATACACATGAATATATTAATATTATATAATACCTATATACCTTTACTTTTATCGTTGAAATAATATAAATTAAAAATAGAATCTTATTTATTTAGTTCTACATTTCATATAAAAACTAAACAAATATTACATATATGTATATTTAAAAATATACACTTCTCACACACAAATATACCTACATAACATATTTAGAATATCTAACAATAGCTATCTTTATTAAACTTCTTTTTAAAAATTAGAAGATTAGTGAAGATATAGAAGAGCGGAGTCACCTGGTACAGGCATTGTATGCTTAAAAGGTGATTTCAACAACTCGATTATTGTAAACTATTTATGTTTTACCAATAAAGATATTTTGTATTTTTGTATTTTTGTATTACTATTATATTCCATTTTTAGCATATGTTCCATTATTTGTATAAATGATGTACCTGGCATGCAAATGTTGATGAATTTTTTCATTAGTTTATTACCTAACAAAGGCCCTAGGTTTTTGCCAATTCTATCTGTAAATACAAAAGTAGAGTGTTCTTTGTGCGTAGAAGAAGCAGGAGCTGGCTCGTCGACAGTCAAAGGCTCGGATGACTGAGGGAAAGAGCTCGGCATTGGTGGTGCGACAGACGTAACTGAAGGGTCTGACGAGGGCTTGGCTGCAGGAATGGATGAGGACTCCGCGTCTTGTTTCGACTCCCGACGGAGGCGCGCAGAACGGCGGCGTCGTCGCCGACGGGCAGCCTGACTTTTGGGCTCAGATGTAGAAGCTTCATTTATATTTGACTTAGAAATTTCTCGTATTATATTTATTTCATCATATTATATTGTTTTTATAAAGAATAGATATGACCTGTAAAACGTATAGTTTATGTATCTATTTTACTAATAAACAATTTAAATTTGAATTTACATCTTTGACAAAAAAAAATGTGCAGCCTAAAATTTCGTTCAAACCAGAGCCAATTGGAAGTAAAAAAATTAAAAAGCCAAACTTGCATTACCTATTCATTCACAGCCAAGCATACCAGCATAATAGTAACTAATACACTTTTTGTTTTCTTTCGTAAATACAAAAAAATCGTCTAATGGAAAATTTAGCGATTCAGAGAGTAGTGCCGTTTTTTATTAGTGGTTTTCTGGTGGATTTAGAAGTCGAATCTGGTGGAAAGCTAATATAACTGTTGGCAACACTGCTCCACACATCCAGATTAACTTTTCTTCTGCATTGGTATACCGCAATTATATAATTTTCATTTCCACTTAACTCCTTTTGTTTTTCCTTACACATCAGGTACGTAAAAAAAACTTCATTTCATTTGCTACGCGGTGACATGTCAAACTGCTACGCTCCGTAGCACTAAAGCCACAACAATATTTAGAAAAATATCTATTAAAACATTGACCTCTCAAGCAACTTGACACACAGTCTCTGAGAAAAGTTCGTCTGAAAGCGTCCGAACCTGTAACGTGCATAAGGCAAAAATGCATTCAACCAAATTGAGACGTTATATCGTTAAAATAAGATGCAATGTCAGTTGTACGCAATCGTCATTCGATCTTTTCACGTCGTAGCGGTGACAAGATGCATCGCGGACGCTTTTTGAGCGAGATTGTGAATCTAGTTGTTTATGAGAGGTCAGTGATTTAAAACAACAAACTGCGATTGAAAAAAATCATAGAAGATAAACAAAGTGTCATTTAAAAATGGTACCAGAGACTCAAAAGGTCAAAAGGCTCACGACACTGGGGCAGGTGTGATTGGCAAACTCATAGACACCGTGAATGCTATTAGAGCCGTTGCCGTACTAAATTTTGTTCAACACAGTTATCGTGGGGTCATTTTTCAGCGCTAATTAATCAGACTTCGTTGGCTATCAACAAATAAAATAACTTCTCTACATTTGCTACGCGAAAAATAACTTCACTACATTTGCTACAAGGCGAAATGTCAAACTCTACGCCGTAGCAAAGAGGGCACTACAACAACAACCTCGAGAACAAACAAAATTACTTTACTACATTTTCTACGCAAAAACAACTTCACTATATTTGCTATGCGGCAACATATCAAACTCTATGCCATAGCAATAAAGCCACTATAACAAGAATCTCAAAGACAAAAAAATACTTTACTTCATTTGCTACGCGGTGACATTTCAAACTGCTACGCCGTATCAACAAAGCCACTACAATAAAATCAATAAATAAATACGTCAAAGACAGAAAATAGGTTCACTACATTTGCTACGCGGCGACATGTCAAACTGCTACGATCCATAGCAATAGAGCCACTGCAATAAATATCTCAAGGACAAAAAAATCAAAGCACTTCATTCTCCAGGGTGATATGTCAAACTGCTACGCCGTAGCAGTAAAGCTATAAATATCTCAAAGACAAACGCACTAAACTAGCTCTACATCAACTCTCGTAATCGGTGGCCCTGTGGAACATTTAGTGGACCCATTGGACTTATCTAAGCTCTATCTATGTTAATGTAACGGGCAGGTCGGTGAAATATGAGACTTAGGGACGTAACGACTTATATGGTCAGTCTAAGTTTCATACAAACACTGGATTTGTAATGGACAGGTACATTTCAGTAAAACAAAAATCATACTAAATATTTTCTTCCGAAATAAACATACCAGCAGCAATTATCAAAAAAAACATGTAAATTTAGAAAACATACAGTAATTGAGGGTTCCGTACCCGAAGGATGCCTAATGGGACCTATTACTAAGCCTCCACTGTCTGTCTGTCTCTCTGTCCGTCCGTCTGTCAGAGAAAACTACAGATTCAGTCTTAATAGGTAGATAAATGTAAATTTTCACAAAATACGCGTTACTACGGTCTCTATCACAGCAAATAATAATAAAAAAAAAGATATTTAACCCAAGGCAGTTCCCATACAAAAAACATAAAAAAGTAGCATTTTCTTAACGTTATTTATTTCCGCCTGGTATTAATACCGGCCCAATACAAATAAGTTTCTAAAATAAAACAACGAATTGAAAAATATGGTTTTATACTCAGTGGGAGCCAAATCGTTTTTCAGGCGCTACCATAATGATTTCAGTACTAGAGTCGCGCTTTGCCAGGTCCCGTGCTAAATGGTCTAAGTATACAATAGAAGACGTCCATTGGCGTTTAGATCGTTCTGTTACGAACAGTGCCCACCAGATCCGTGTCTTACATCCATCCATCAATCAGCCTGTTTCGTCCACTGCTGAACATAGGCCTTTCCAAGATTTCGCCACTCTCGACGGTCCTCCTGAAAGAAATGCCCATACTCACACACGCTGGGCAGGCAGGTTGCTGAGCGCGGTCCCAAAACCCTCGCACCAGTGACGCCGCTGCCCGTGACCAGTCTGTTCTTTTATAAGGCCCGGCACTTGAGGAAGGATATAACGCCATCAATGGGTCCCAGGCAATGATGGGTCAATTGCTTGCGCCTGTTTGAGAGCTGCTTTGGGAGGTTTGCGAGTATGTTGGTGGTACCTCCACAGTCGAGCCTTCAAGAAACTTAACCATCTTACATACATACATATATTATGTGTCAGAATCTTGACAGCTTACAATTTAAAATGCGTTATTTATGCACTCTGAATAATATCACCTAGAAACCGACTTAGAAATAAATTCATAAAGGAAAAACATCAATATCAGATTTATTATTCTAAAGGTCAACCCAAGAATACGAGGAAAAGAAAGTTTTCTTTTGTTATCGATTCTTTCCACTTTGAAGAGCTTTCTCCGTAATTATGTAATTACGAGTGAGTGATAGTCTCTTGTGCCTGTCCCTGTTACATTACGAGTTACGTTACATTACAAATTACGTTATATTACAAATTACGTTACAGTCTGATTATAGTCCTACTTTACTTGGAACTAGTTTTACTTGGCACTTGGCAATAACCATAAACAATATGTTTTAGAGACAAACGCTATACGGGAAGTTTTTATAGATTATTATTATTATTATTAAGAAAAGTAATGTTTAATGTGTCTTGTACATAATGTAGGGGGTAAGTCAACGGAGATGTAATTTAATTTATTTATTTCTTTTACAAAACCCACAGCAAAAATTAACAATTGTAAGGCAGATAAACATTATGCTAAACATACGCCAATAACGGGTGTAATTTATATAAACTGTACTTAATATACGCCAATAATAATACCATCCATCCATCCATCCATCAGCCCGTTTCGTCCACTGCTGGACATAGGCCTTTCCAGGATTTTGCCACTCTTGGTGGTCCTCCTGGAAGAAATGCCCATACTCACACACGCTGGACAGGCGGGTTGGTGAGCGCGGTGCCGAAAGCCTTGCACCAGTGACGCCGCTGCCCGTCACCAGTCTATTTTATATAAGGCCCAGCAATTGGGGATGGATATACCGCTATCCCTCGATCCCAGGGGCCGGCCGCCTGGTTTTGCCTGAGAGCTATTCTCTTACTCTCCCCCGAATAACTTCGGGAGGATTTGCGAGTAAAATGGTGGTACCTCCACAGTCGAGCCGCATCAGCTCTACCACCTTAACTTAGACAAGATAAATAAAACCACCTAATTACAATTTTGAAGATAAATAACCGACAAAAGAAAGCGAAGTTTACAAAGCAAATCGGTTGAAATAATATCAAAATTAAATGCATAGAAAAAACAGAGCTACAGCACTATTGTAATAATCTGTGGTCACAACCCTATCAAAAAATATAGAAATAACTTGTATGAGGGTTTCTGAGAGGGCGTATGATGGTGTAAAATAGTGTATGTGTGTGGGAAGGTGTATACCGGGTGTAAATAGAGTGCGACCATTAAATGAAACCACATATTCTACCGACCCTACTGAACCACTTTTCCCAAGAGTCATAACCACGGACACCGGTTTAGGAAATAAATCCATCCATCCCATCCATCAGCCTGTTTCGTCCACTGCTGGACATAGGCCTTTCCAGGATTTCACCACTATTGGCGGTCCTCCTGGAAGAAATTCCCATACTCACACACGCTGGGCGGGCGGGTTGGTGAGCGCGGTGCCAAACCCCTTGCACCAGTGACGCCGCTGCCCGTCACCAGTCTAATTTATATAAGGCCCGGCAATTGGGGATGGATATACCGCCATCCATCGGTCCCAGGCAATGGTGGGCCGCCTGGTTTTTTTGCCTGAGAGCTGTCCTCTTACTCTCCCCCGAATAACTTCGGGAGGATTTCCGAGTAAGATGGTGGTACCTCCACAGTCGAGCCCGGCATTAGCTCTACCAGCTAATAAATTAATAATTAATATTTTTTTCGTTTCAGTGACGTCGCTTCACAGACGTCGCTCTCTCTAAACTCGCCCGTATGTCGGTGCGTCAAGGTTCACGCGTTTTTGTTTGGAACTCGATTATTTCCTAAACTAAGGGTGTCCGCGGGTATGACTCTTGGGAGAAGTGGTTCAGTAGGGTTGGTAGAATATGTGGTTTCATTTAATGGTTGCAGTCTATTTACAGCCGGTTTATGTAAGTGTGGATATGACAGAACTAACATATGAGGCGTCTAGTTTCAAAACCCGCTAAAACGCTCCTACATATAATTTCTGTTTATATCTCAAAATGACGCTAGAGCATTTTTCTTATCAGACTGTTCAATCATTTCTCATCAAAATACCCTAAAATACTACAAAACTAGCTCTTAAAATCCGATTTGCGTTACAAACACCGCTAAAACGCCTTCGGTTTCTTTCAAAACCCGCTAAAATAAATTGACCAATGATAGCACGGTATTCTGACCACGTGACTGCCAAAACAGTATGGCGATTTTTTCATAACGGACGAAAGGTTGTTGCTGTTTTTAATTGTTTTTCATTATAAATAATGGAGGATTTATCACAATTTGTGCGAAAATGTAACCCTAAGGAGGCAAGGAAGAAACCTCGCAGTGAAGCAGAATGGAAACGCAAGATTGAGCGCCAAAAACGGTAAGGGAAAAGTTGTCATCAAACTACTGTTTAAGCGGCTTTGATAGTGTTATGCAAAGTGTGCCAAATGAATTAATATTCGGATCACTATTGGGATTAGAAACTTTTTACTAGCCTAACGCCTTTAGACGAATGTAATTTAATTACCTAATATTACGGAATAATTTATTGACTGACTTCGAATTAGTTGTTGATACATAAGGGTGTGTATTCATGAATGTTTACGACTTTCTCAAAGGTAACATTGGCTGAATTAAAAAAAAACTGCTGAATGATTAATGTATGGGACTTGATTTTTTTTTTAGAATTTGAGTCATGTTTCTTGGTGAAGTTTGTTTATTTTCATGAGCACATACACATCTTAATCGTCAGTCGGGATCACGAAAAGACGTAACCAAGCGATTTTGAGTTCTATACACCATGGTATTTAAAAATATGCATTTTATTATGTCAACAACCAAATCAAAGTCACCTAACATACTTTATTAGTTTTAAGTTACAAATAGGTGTTTCATCTATTCTATTCCTTGCTAAGCCCTATAATTATTTTTTAAGGTACTCAGCCAAAGGTCTGCCAAAACTTCCAACATGCGCGCATAATCAAAAAGCATTTAGATGCATAAATTTAACACGCCAAGACATTGGAAGATTTCACCGAAACTTTTACAAGTGTACTTCAAAAATATTGCAAGATTCATTTATATTAAAATACTGCACTGTAAAACAAGCAAAAAAAGCAACAGCAAGAGGCAGATTTCCACAAAATATCACATTGTCAACAATAAAGGATTATTGATACCGGTTTGCAAAAAAACATTTCTAGATGCACTTATGATAAAGACAGAGAGAGTAAAGGGTGTCCTGGGTAGATTTTACAATAGTGGTGGAAACCATCCCACAGAAAATAGAGGCGGTGATCATAAAAGCCATCGATACGAAGCAAAGAAGTTGTCTGTTGAATGGTTCATTGAAAAATTCAAAGGACAGGAGAGTCATTATTGTCGATCCAAAACACAAAGATTGTACCTACCGTCCGGCCTTAGCATACGCAAAATGTGGCGTATGTACAATAATGAGCGCGACAATGATTTGAAAGTAAAGCAAGGCTTTTTTCGCAAAATATTTAACACCAAATAAAATATTGGTTTTGAAAATCCAAGAACTGATGTCTGTTCGACCTGCATTTCGTTACAAGAATTAATAAAAAACGAAACAGAGCCTGCTAAAAAGCAAGAAGCTATGACGCAAAAAAGAATACACCGGCTGAAATATAAAGCCTTTTATGCGATTTTACAAGAGGAGGACAAATCAATAAAAACTATATCCTTTGATTGCCAGAAAAACCAAGCCCTACCCAAGCTTCCAGACCAATCCGCTTATTACAGCCGACAATTCAGTTTTTACCATTTCGCAATAGTTGAAGGAAGTTCAAAGGCCAAGCTTGATATCGAAAATGTTCATTCATATTACTGGAATGAAATGGTTCACAATAAGGGAGGAAATGAAATCATAAGTGCTGTGTACCATTTCTTACAAAATACCACGTTCGATGATGAAGTTAAAACTCTGCGTGTGGTTTGTGATGGATGTGCGGGCCAGAACAAAAATACCGGGATGATAGCTATGTTAGGGAAGTGGTTGTATTCTGAAGCACCAAGACATGTCAAAAAAGTAGAACTGATTTTTCCTGTGGTCGGTCATTCATTTATACCGCCAGATAGGGTTTTTTCGAAAATTGAGAAGACCTTAAAGAAAAAAGAGGTCATTACGTGTCCTTCCGAATATGTGAATGTGCTGAAAGAACATGGAACAATCGTTGACCTTTCATGCATACCCGTATATGACTGGAAAACAAATTACGAAACTATCATCAAAACCACCACTTCCTGGCATTTTCCATTCATGAAGTCAAAGCGTTTTTTTTTAACTCGAACTAAAACTGAAAATGTATTAGTTCAAGGAGAAGTAGCCTACAGATCCGAAATTAACTCTAAGAAAGTAGTTACAAAAAGAAACAAAAAAATTACGATGATTTCCCCTGAAATCATTGAGCCTAACACTATAACACCGAAGAAAGCTAAAGTCGTCGATGTCACCAAACTTCTCCAAAATCACTATGGCAATGATTGGAGGAATTTACCTAATTTGGAGTTTTATAAAAATATTGAGGAACGACTGCGAGGTTTGGATTTGTACAGCTTTGGTGACGTCCCTGAATCACTTGACGAGGATCATGTGTGTGAACTGGGTTTTGAAGAGGTCAACAATTATGTTTGAATAAATAAAGTTTCATTTGATTTTATAATTTAATTGTTTTTTTTTTTATTCTTTTCGAGTTAATGTTTTTTTATCAATAAACACACACACACACACAAAACAGACACTCAAATCTGTCAAATATATTAGGTATGTCAAATCAAAAGCCATATCTGTCAAATCTGTCAAACTTGTCATATCAGTTATATCAGTTAAATAAGTCAAAAGAAAATCTGCCAAATCAGTCTGTACACGTACACCGAAGTCAGTCAGTTATTAATAAACACACACACACACACACACAAAACAGACACTCAAATCTGTCAAATATATTAGGTATGTCAAATCAAAAGCCATATCAGTCAAATCTATCAAATTTGTCCAATCCGCCTTTGTCAAAATTGTCAGGTCTGTCAACTGTCTCTTTCTAGAAATGCCTATCACTAAATGAAAATAATTAAATTATTTGGCTAAATTGAGTTCCAACTTTACTGTAGAACGCCATCCACTCTCTGGAATTAGTTCTTATCAAATCCCGCTAAAATACAACATGTTCGTTTCAAATGCCTTTAAATCGGCAATGTTCGTAACAAAGTACGCTAAAATGAAAATGCTTTTAGTTATAACTCAAAATAACCTTTACTTTTAGATAAAACGAAAGCGCTTTTAGTATTGCCAGATGACAATAATGAATTGTACTAATTTTTTTTTGCCTAGTGCCGAAACTATTTTAACTAACGGTTTTTTTCAAATTGTCAAATATTTTTCAAAGACGTTTTAGCGGGTTTTGAAACTAGACGCCTCATATACATAGGCACTTGTACATCACACCAACATCGTCACATCGTCGGTGCTGTCCACCTTCTGTATAGCTCGCGCATGGATAACACAAAAAGATAAATTTTATCTCTCAAAGACACGTTTAATGACCAATGAACACATATGACGAGTCGTTTTATCGAGGTGATGATCACGTGATAAAGTTTAACTGCGTTTCCATTGGTCAAACGTTTCTTCGAAAGACAAAACTTCTCCATTATTTTCATCCATGTTAGCTATGCTGGTCTACCGGGTAAGAGTGTATCTTTAGTATTTTCCGTGAGCTCTTCTTGACCTTTGTCTTGTACAAGGGGACAGAGCTTGCCCAGCGTGTGTGAGTATGAGCATTTCTTCCAGGAGGACCGCCAAGAGTGGTGAAATCTTGAAAAGCTTACCAGCAGTGGACGAACCAGGCTGACGGATGGGATGGAATGTGAGACAGATGGACATCGAGGCTTCACTATACAAGTTTCTTTTGTTTGACAGTACCCTTTAAGAACCTGGTTCCATACATTAACGATGTTTGTCTTCACAGCTACCTAAAACTTCATTAGTACAACCATTACTGAATCATATCGCCGCCAACAATCAGAGCCGTTAAGATACACTGAAACGTTTGACATAGATAAACCTAAATAAAACGTTTAGACGCATAATCAATCTTTTGTAAACAGACACAGGGTAGTGAAACAAAATAAAACAGAATTTTTATAACGTATGTATAGAATCTACAAGCAGTAACAGAGTTTTTGTGAAACTATAAATGAAATGAGTCATTATATTAGTATTTTACTGAGGTCAAACTAAGAAATTTAATCATGTTTGTCTACCTGTTCCGTTTTAAGGGTCCGTATAAGGCTAGATGCCGAACTTAAAATGAGCATATCACATTGTGTAACTTGGTGAATCGGTATAGTTAAAATAATATACTTACACAGTAGACAACATGGCTGAAAGGCTGATCTTCGAAAAAACGGAAAAATTCACTCGATAGAAAAAAAATACGAAGTTACCTCCAAATTTCATGTTTTTGAGTGTTAAAGGAACTTCCTTGAATTATAAGGCCTTGAAATTTGTATTAAAAATTAGTTAATACATGACATCGGTGGCTCGTTTTAGAATATTTAAGAAATTGCATCTAGAAGCATAGTTATTGGATAAAAACGCAGATTTTTGTGGGCGCGTGTTTCTTGATGGTCGTAACAGCCACGGCTGAGAGCGCACTATTTTAAACTAAAAGGAAACGTCGTAGAGTTCAGTTCTGATTGATGCAAAATGAGGTGCTCAATCTGACCTTATATGCAGCTTTAACTAGAGGACCACTAAACGGATTTGGAGGTAGTTTTATTTATTATCGTCGTTGTAACTAACACTGGTCAACATCTATAAGGGATGTTGATGAAATAACCGCCAATCCAAAAAATATTGATACTACTCAAAGATTGAAAGACGTGAACGAAGCCGCGGACAAAAGCTAGTAAAATAATCAAATTAGCTAAACTTAGAAACAACAAACATTAAAAAATTACAATTAATCTTTATGTTTTTGCAACACTAAGCTCTCTCGTATAGCATATACTAGCAAGGTAAAAAGCTAACCACACTAATTTCCAGCGATTTAGTGAAACTAAATACAAATTGCACGTGTCAATTTCTTCGTCATATCATAGAATTCGGCATGTAATAATCTGCCTAGGCAGATCGTATTCCTGTTAACACTAGCAGGTTCGCCTAGTTCCGCTCCGCTTCGCTCAGCTCCCCAAATTTATTTACCTGTAAACCAACATGATGGTCATCGCACCTTATTTAAATTTTTGGTGAAAGATTTTCGATTTCATACTTAACGATCTGCCTAGCCATATCATATGCAGAATTCTACGACTAACTGAACACAACGCAAATATACGACAGCACATGTAAGACTCTTTATTAATATTGTATATATATAATATACCTATATAGGTTACAATAGTGAAGAAATTTTGTACCCCGGAACATTATAAATGCGAAAGTTTGTGTGTGTGTGTGTGTGTATGTTTGTTTCTCTTTCACGCTGAAACGGCTGAACGTATTCGGGTGCAATTTAGAATAGATATAGCTTATACTCTAAATTAACATATAGGCTACTTTTTATCCCGGAAAAAATCATGTCACTAAACCTAATAACACGCGGGTGGAGCCGCAGGCAAAAGCTATAGTTATATAAATTTGATAAAATAAAGTAAATAAATAAATATTTACTTTATTCTGCATAACGTGGTTCACAAACTACGCGCGATGTATCATTTCGTCAATGAAAATAATTTCTATCTATTTCCTACTGTTTTGTGTTACTATCTCACGGTTTCATGTAAGTAAATAAATTCTAACTTAAACGCACATTTTTTTGTATGAAAATATGTATGACGTTAGATCAATTAAAATGTAATCTATATACACAATACACTCTCCCATTGCAGCCTCTATACATATACACAATACACTCTCCCATTGCAGCCTCTATACATATACACAATACACTCTCCCATTGCAGCCTCTATACATATACACAATACACTCTCCCATTGCAGCCTCTATACATATACACAATACACTCTCCCATTGCAGCCTCTATACATATACACAATACACTCTCCCATTGCAGCCGTGGCAGATATTTTTAGAGCACCTTTAAGGTGACAATTATTTATCCAGCTAAATTTAAACTGAAGACTCAGTAAGTAGTCGGTATCAAGGTTCGAAGGCCCTTTTTGGGAAATTCGTTTTTTTTCTCCTTCTCCCTACAAACGCAAGCCCATATATCCCATCGATACTTTGAAAAGTCAACATTTTGTTTTTCAAATTACGCTAAAAGAATAATGATACTGATAACTCACCTAGTCTCCAGTGTGAATTTTGCTGTATAAATAAATGTCGCCTTGTATATAACGCCAATTAGAACTCCATTCGTTAAACATAAACGCCTCAGACAACCTTGGTCGTTAAGATAAACTTCAATGTACAACATAGATGTACCTAGAAATAGTCGCATCGTTAAATGAATCTTCCGTAAGCAGTGACAGGCGAGTGAAACTAATGAAGGACCTTAGTAGGGTGGCTATCAGGTTGCCTTCCTAGATGAGCTTTGAGGGTTCTTGGGTGGATATTTTTTTGGTTCCATAGAGGAATGAGAAATTTGTAGATTTATGCTTTCGAGCAGCGTTAAACCTACTTTACTGATTGGATACCAAATCGATCTAGAGCTCAAATGAAAAACAAAATATATAATAAAATGGAACTTAGGGTGGTTGCTCTAGGATTGGGTCCCGAACGAACAATTTTATGACTTTTTTCTTATTTTTGAATAAAAAATAATAAATAAGTGTGATTTATGTTATTACGCTACGCGACAGTGTTTTAATGTCCATTTAGCAAAGTTGTATTATTTTATACAACTTTAAAGTGTTTACTTTTTATTCAAAAATAAGAAAATGCAAGTGCGAAAAGGTTGATATTTAAAGTCACAATTGACTTTTTTGCCGAGAAGCAGTCGAGGCAAAAAACAGTCGGGACGAGAAATATCAACACTTTCGCACGTGTATCAAACGTGCGAAAAATTACATGAAATAATAAAATCAAAACAGATATAAGTCGACAGAAGAAAACGCAGTCTGATTGGCGCCAATCTGTGCTACAAAGACCAATGACTTTCTTAAATCTTTTTAATAATAAATTATGACGTCTAAAATCGTTTTGAATTTTTAAAACATCTGTTACAATTTATCATACATAATATATTTAATAAAAAATATAAAAGTTTGAAAATACTCATCTTGAATAGTTTTTAGTGGATCCGGTAAAACAAAGGTTTACATGCTTACTAAATGATGTGGCCGGTTTCTCCTAGATGGCGTCAGAAGGTATATGTAATTTTACGCACGCTAAACAGGCACGTAATCTATCATATTTTGAGCAGGTGTATTAAAAAAACATAAATTGTGCGTTTCGGAACCAGTCCTGCCTGGAGCAACCATCTTAGACAGAATTCATGATGTAAGCAAACGGTTCAATCTATAGGTATATATATAGGATCATCAGACCATTATCTCTACTAAAACACTATAATCTTCCTAAAATAAATGTTGTCAGAAAATAGACATGGTCTGATAATCCTACAGGATGATTGTATGTGCATAGGTCTAGTAGCTTTAAAGACTAAATTGTGCGATTCAGTATCTTCATAAAACGGCGTTTACTTAAAGCAAAATCTCCATCTTAAACAGCACATAAGTGCCAAGCCTCTACATTGTGGCACATTTGTAACGGTCTTGCTGCATTGACCACACGACACACACGTGCTGGGGCCCATTCTGAAATAGTCGAGATCGACTAGATTCAGCAGAATGAGTAGAATTTTTACTATAAACTCTGTTGTTGACTATATGCCAACTGTTTCACCGGGACAATAGCGGCGTTTTCAAGGCGAGTGCCGTTAGGACGATGACGCAGCGTTTACCGACAATGTCACACTCCCATTGGCAGCAGATATTTAATAATAACTTATTACGTCAGCTCACTTGGGTTTTAATAAAATTGTAGTAAAATTTGTGTTTTTTTTTCTATACAATTCCCACCGAAAGAAAATGTTCAATAACAAAATATGAATAAATGTACATTATGCCCTTTTTGAGCCTTTATTTACAATATTTATATGGAAAAACACGAAAAAATATATATATTTACAATTTTCTATATATTTCGGCCCACAGTATGGGGCCGTCATCAGTCGAATGAAGGTATTTACATGTTTACAAATAAAAAAGTAAAAAAATTAATAAGTTCAATAACAAAACAAATTCATAACCACGTCTGTGATCTAGTGGTTTATATGTCTTGATTTATTGTAGGTCACAGTTTCAAATCTGTCTATATCCTTTGTAAGGCATGCTGTAAATCAACGTTTGTGTCCGAAGTACGGCGATAAGGCTCACCCCCTACCACGTAGTGGCTTTAAAATTGACGATAAAAAGAGTTCAAATGTTACAAATGTTGACAGTTCTAGTGACAGCTGACTCTCGGAGTCACCTCTGACACCCCCTTGGGGATATATGTCCTACAGATACCATCAATCATCGCGCATCCACCGACTGTTGGGCATAGGCCTCTTCTTCTCCACGCCATTTCCGCCTGTCTCTCGCCAGTCTCATCCATTGCCCTCATCCATTGCCCACCAACAGCCTTGACGATATCGTCTCGCCATCGGGCCATCGGTATGCCCACTGAACGTTTTCCTGGCCTCGGTTGCTTCCCTACTCCACCGTCCATCTTCCCGTCTGAACAGATGTACCGCCCATCTCCACGCGATTCGTTTATCTTTGACTCGAGTTCGTTGTCGAATCTCCGCGTTGGTACACAGTACACAATGATGTTGTGTAAATTTCTTCACAGACAAAATGTCGAGAGATATAGGAATTGGGCCCAACCTTGGCTACCAGCCAGCTCGGGGCCCACTAAATCCAGTTCCAAGTTTGTCAAAGAGAACAAATGTGTATTCACGAATAGAGGATTTATTTTGTTGAGCTTCGAACTGGCAAATGGCTGCGTGAGCCTGACAAGCGAGCTTGCGATTGGATTCTTCGTGTGCTGGATCTCAATTTTGTTAAGATTTTCTTTCAAATTAATCATACCGTGTGTAGAAAGGTATCTTCATGTGAAACCATATAATCGATGTTAATCTTCTCAAAGAAAATGAAAAACGTGAAAATAAAAATGTGCTTATTGCTAGTTAAGTTTTTTTATTTAAGAACAGTTTTTGAACTATTGACAAATATTTAGGTTAAGACGATGACAAGGCATTACATTATTGTTATATGATATTTTGTGAGATATGTGGAGAAAGCATATACATACATATTATGTTTATTTGTATACTAAAAATATACTTTATATTTTTTTTATAATAATGCGATGTTATTAATAATGTTTTAAGAAGATAATACTACCTGTATAAATATGTGTATTTTTGTTCTGTTACTCTATAATTTAATATTATTATGATTTAATTTAATAGATTTGATGAGATTCAACATTTGTGAATACTGACTTAAAATTGTACGCTATTGTATGATTGAATTTGTTGGGACTGTTTAGTACAACAACCTATTGTTTCTTCTTCAAATCCTTACTAAATTATTATTTTCTTACTTACTTACTAATTCTGAAGACTTACTGTGAATTTTGTATGGGCAGGTGCAATATCTCTTTATTTCGTCGTTTACTTTACCTATGTTTCTTTGAAAAAGTTGTTTAGTGTCATCAGAAGATTATTTTATTGTCATTTAAAGATACCTGCGGGCCTATTGTGTAACTTAGTGTCGGTTGCCAACTGGTTGCCAAACACTAAAAACATAAATGAAAACTGAACTTTCTAGATTGCCTTCAGTGTATATTGAACTGTTCACGAACTGTGACGTCACTTTAAGTACGAACGTACCTTTAAGTAATCGGAATTCAATTGTATATCAATGTTTGGCAACTGACTAAAAGAAACATAACCATAACTTAAGGGCTGGTCATTTTCATCCGCTTTCGACGAAAAAATAAAAACTTCCCCTAGAAAATGACGAGTAGGTATTAAAAATGTATACGGGGAAAGAAAGAAAGAAAAGACGTTTATTTCGAATGCTACATCAATACATAGGTAACACTAAAAGTTTCCGGAACTGGCCACTTACATAAACAATATTTAAAAATTTATTGCAACATTTGAAAATAGAACTCTTTGGCTGTAGAATGCAGTTTGTTTCATCTGACTGTCTTTTGTTTTTACCTTGTGGCGCCATTTAAAAAATTGTGTGTCTGCATCAACATGGAATTAACTCGGGAAAATTTTCGTAGTATGATTTTCTACGATTTTAAGTGTAATTTGACAGCTCAACAGAGCATCGCTCGGCTTGAAACAGCTTTTGGCAATGAAGCACCATGCAGGACGACTGTTTATAGCTGGTTTGCAGAATTCAAGCGTGGTTGTATCAATCTCAGTGACGAATCTCGCGATGGTCGGCCGTCCACCGCTGTGACCAACAAAAACATCGATGCTGTGCGCCGTATGATTGAAACAGACAGGCATGTGACCTACCATGAAATTCGCGCATCCTTAGAAATAGGCATGAGTCAAATACAATCAATCCTAAACAAACATTTGGGTGTGAGAAAGCTGTGATCGCGGTGGATCCCACACAACTTGACCGAGGCTCAAAAAACGGACCGCGTCACTTGGTGCAGTGCCATGCTTACCAGATTCAACGAAGGTGCGTGAAATTTGGTGTGGGACATAGTAACAGGAGACGAAACATGGATTTATTGCTACGATCCCAAAACAAAGCAGCAATCGAGCGTATGGGTCTTTCAAGATGAGCCGAAACCAACCAAAGTGGCGCGCATGAAAAGTGCATCTAAGCGGATGATTGCTTCTTTTTTTAATAAAACTGGACACGTGGCTACTGTTGCTTTAGAGAATCGTCGTACCGTGAATAGTGACTGGTACACGACCATTTGTTTGCCGGAAGTTATTGACGAACTCCGTAAAAATAACCGTAAACGCCGTATCATCCTGCACCACGACAATGCTAGTTCTCACACGGCCAGACAGACAAACGACTTTTTGAAGACGAAAAATGTAGAACTCATGAGTCATCCTGCATACAATCCCGACCTGGCACCTTGTGACTTTTTTCTGTTCCCAAAAATTAAGAACCAATTACGCGGTCAACGATTTTCATCACCAGAAGAGGCTGTCGAGGAGTATGAAAAACACGTTTCAGAGGTCACCACAGGGGAGTGGCACAAAAGTTTTCAAAACTGGTTTGATCGAATGAAAAAGTGCATAGACGCCAAGGGAGATTATTTTGAAAAACAATAAATTAATTTTGTACCTTTAATAGTATTTTTTCATATTCATTCCGGAAACTTATAGTGCGTCCCACGTACAAAAACCACATACAAAAAACATAGTTTTAACAATCCATCTACTATACAGCTTATGGTAATTTATATTAGCAAACAAAAAGGTCTCTGACTCAACAAAATGACACAGCAGAACTGTGACGCTGATCTTTCGTCAGACGCCGCGAGTTGCGACACACGATGTTACTAAATCCAATAACTAATTTAAAAAATATTGTCTCTCCGGGAAGATATGAAAATTTACTAGTTTTGGCTGCAATTACGAGTAAAAAATGTATCTGTAATAAAAAATAAATAAATAGGTAAAATAAAATAGACACTATAAAATATATACAAAATATTATAAAATAATACATAATAGAAAGGCAAATGTGAAAAATACTTGAATTTAAAGTGAAGTGATTTCTTTTCGCGTTGTTTCACAGGTTTTTATGAAAGTGGTTCAGTATATTCAGTATATAGTTTAATTTTCCGAGCACGACATTATTACTCTGTGTTTACTCGGGACCGAAACACAGATTACTAAATTAATAAGATTTTAGGTTACGGCTAGAACTGAGCCTAGAACATCAAAGACTTTTGAAAATTCGTTTGAAGAAATTAGGACTCTCCAAAAACCATTCCATTAAATTACGCTTTTTGTATGGCGTAACTTTTTGAATCGTAATTTTCTCGGTATTTGGAGTGAGATAACTATGTTTTACGGTCTAATTAAATGGATGGATTGTCAATAAAATATTGTGACATGAAATTTTGATTGTAATTATGTTTTATTAAATGCAAAAATATCGCGTTTAACTGGCGAGATTAATCGGAAAAAAACACGGATGTCTTTTATTTTTTTTAATAAATAAATATTCCGCTCTTTTTTCGCTTTTTATTTTTATTTATTTTACATACATATTTATAAAACACACAATAAATTTAAAAAAAAATCAAGATATGTACTGCTCAAAATAATTAGGGGAATAACATTTCAAAGTGAAATAAACGGGAACCCGCCCGGGAACAACGATGAGATTTGTGCGCTCGTCCAAGCTCACTCCGCCCCACACCATCACAGAACCACATCCAAATTTGTCATATTCTTGGACTGCCGCTGCACTGTATCGCTCGCCTGGGCGTCTGTAGACACGGAGACGAACGAACATGGACTCGTCAGAAAAGAGCACTGGCCTCCAATGTCGAAGTTGCCAATTAGCATGGCTTTGTGCGAACCGTTGGCGAGCTTGTTTGTGTTGAATAGTTAGACGCATGGCCCGCACTGGTCGACGTGCTCTCAAATTGGCTTCCCGCAACCTATTCCTTACCGCCTGGTCCGAAATTTCTACAGCAGTAGCCGTCCTTAGTGTATTTTGCAGATCTCTTGCAGTAGTGGTGCGGTTTCGTAAAGCATAGTTGATGATGTAGCGATCTTCCAAAGGAGTTGTTTTTCTCTTTCGACTCTGACCACGCCTTCTTGAGTATCCCCTCGTATCTAGGTACCGCTTGCATACTCTGTAGATGACAGAAGGGCTGAATCTTAGGTCAGATCCTACATATGCCATAGTTCGACCCTCTTGAAGCAGAGTGATAGCTCGGGAGACTTGGATTTCCGTCAGATCTGGCATAATGACCTTCTTAACCAATTCACACTCATTTCAATCAATAACAGCACCCAGAAGATTTGAAAGGGCACTTAAAATCGGTTTTTTGTAATTAAAAAGTTAAGAAAATTGAATGGCGTCACTTTGTTTTTAGGTGTACATAGACTCTTGGCCACCATATTAAGAACTGCTCACAAAAACGCCGATGTTCTTTTGTTTCTTATTTTCATTAACCATGTCACTTTAATATTTGGTGGGCAGTTATAATAAAAAACCAAGGATTTTTTTTTATTTTACTTTGAAATCTTATTCCCCTAATTGTTTTGAGCAGTATTCCAGTTCCGAACTGGACCCGGCATCAGTTGAGTATATAATAGACATTTGACATGTATACGAGAATGACATTTATGATCTATTTTTGACAAATCCTAAACTATTTACAATATGCCAATTTATATTTAAAAAAAGATTAACTTAAAAAGTACATACATTATGATGATTATAATGATAATGATGATATTTACAATTCACTAGACTAACTTCCTTTATATAATTGCATATTTACAGAAATAAAGAGGTTTATTACACTAACTTACTTCCTAATTTTGGAAGGCAGTGGCCTGTGGCACCACCTAGCAGCCGTGATATGTCTTTTGCTTGTAAAAATAGAGAAGATCCGTGTCTGACCGCTAGATGGTGCCACTGCTTTCTCCACCTTGATCTGGGCTATACGTGTTTAAATTTGAATAGTTAAGTCAGTGTTGACGATTCAGTGTTGCTCCGTAGCGCACCAAGTGACCATACGAACGAGGATTCCCATGTCCGGAGCTGAATTTCTATTAATTTTTTTTTTTACCTTTATTATGATGAATAAATAAATCATTAACATTATAAACATTATACTTTAACAAATTTACAGGTCTCACGTTTTTAAAATACGTTTTTTGCTATTTTTTTTGAAAAATTTTGTTCTTTGAAGTTGATAATGTGATTATTTTTCCAGAGACGAGGTGTTCGAGATTGATCACCACGAAAAACAAATAAAGTCGTATTTTTAAGTTTGATACATTAATTATCATTCAATAAAAAGAAATTATCTATATTCAACATGAATTCAACAGAATTAAAACCAAAACTGCCTCTTAAATTGAAAATAATATACATGATTTGTGGATCTATAAGTAAGTGAACATACTTACAAAAAATCTATGATGATATATACTTTTGTCTTATATCAAAAATGTGGTTACGGGATTATGTTTTTTTTTCGTGAAGTAGTAAATGGTTCAATCAACCTTTCGACTCACTTCTTTTTGGATCATTGCCAGTAATCAACCACAAAATTCATAATTTCGCTCTTTTCTTTCTGAAAATAGATTTGTTCGCTTAGTTACATTTCTATATAAAAAAATATTAAGAAATCTTTGTATTTTATTTTTATTTTAGGGTTACTCCATAGATGCAGACCCAGATTTCCACCTAGGCCCACAAGGCAAGGGCCCGGGACCAGCCGCTGTGGGGGCCCCAGCCAGGACAGGGATGGAAATTATAGAAAAAAAAATATATAACCTACAAGAAGTTTCAATATTTTTCTATTTTAAAAAATATATATAATTACGCCCAATATACTGCCGCCTAATTTAGCAACACTGCACCACCGTGACGATACCGATTGGTCAGATTTCTTTTTGGGTGCTTCATTGGCCCCTGCTCTGTAGGTGGAAGCCACATAGAAACGGTGCGGGTGCGGGCACGCCACAGCACACCTCTTCTATCTGTTTTACACCACGTCCCTCTCCTACATTTTGTATAAAAGAACATAAGACAGGCATCGAGACGGCACGCCACGGTTGTGCCGCGGGTGCACCGAAAGCGCACCGCCCACACCTTCGTCGTCAGAGGAAGACATCTTGTCAGATCAAAATCAAAAACTTGAATACCACCGCTACACACCTGTAGCGCGCAAACGGCGCGCCGGTAGCGGGACGGTAGCGCGCCGCGCCGCTTCTATGTGGCTTGCACCTAAAGTGCCTAGGGACCCTGTATCTATAAGTCCGGGCGCCTGCGTAGACGATTCAGTGCAGGAGTTACTATGGAAAAACGGTGTTGTGTACTGACCCCCTAGTTTTAATGAAAATAATAATAATTATGAAACATTATTTCATTCGAAAGACACTCAATGATCTCTTTATCTAATAGTCGTGTATTTAACACGAAAGCTATTCTTTAAAGTTGCCTATTTAAAAGAACTGGCAGTGTGGGTAAAAAAAGTTCATTTGCCCTAATAATGAAGGGAATCCACTCCAATATTTTTGCATATAAAATATTTCAATGTTCGATAAAAATCCTCCAATCTATTGTTTCGAAGCTCCGAGAATGCGTGACTGCAGCGCCATCTCTAACTAACTTTACACATGCCTTTCGTGCAAAGCCGCGATTACACCATCCAATTTATCGGGATCCTAACTAGGATCCCAATGGAGAAGAAAACTAGATTTATTTTACCACCGAGGGCGCTGCGGTCGCTTGACCCAAGGAAAGTTTTAGTATCTGTCAAATACCTTACGACACTTAGTTTACAAAATACTTAAATTAGTATTGATGAAACAATGCCGCGTTGTGTAGCGATTGTTTGAAATAACAATGGAAATCAATCATTTCCTAAAGATTTACGGATGAAAAAACTATGGGAAAAGGCCACCAAGATCCAAAAATTATCGGAGGAAGCACAGTGCTACTATTAATATCAT
This sequence comes from Ypsolopha scabrella, assembly GCA_910592155.1. Classification (NCBI taxonomy): domain Eukaryota; kingdom Metazoa; phylum Arthropoda; class Insecta; order Lepidoptera; family Ypsolophidae; genus Ypsolopha; species Ypsolopha scabrella. Next base: position 19,948,698 of record OU342983.1, read on the forward strand.
GATAGCTCTCTGACGGTGGTAAATCCTTCTTTATATCATTAGTTTCATGTTGCTGGGGTATCTCAAAGTTAAAATTCCGATCAAATAAGTCGAGTCTGAAAGAGAAATGATAGGTTATAATTATTATGTTTGTAGGTCTTAAAGCATTGACAATATACTAAAATTACTGTGTATAGTTAAAAGATCTTATCAACTCAGTAAATAACATGAAACCTATCAAACTATTAACAAAATTAGGTAAAAAAGACAATGTAAATACCCGGTAACCAGATCAGCTTTTCGATCTTTTAATGAAGCTCCTCGGCTCTTTAATTCAGTTTTTAACTGAGAAACCGTCCACGTACATTTTTCACCGCCATAGCAAAAGGAACGACGATTCTAGGTTTTATTGTTGTAATATCGAAGATCACAAAAAAAAACAAAATGACAGATGATTTATTTATTTATTTGGTCTACCAACAGATGATATACTTTCAACGTACAATTACAATTAGCCTATACCATGAGTAGAGTGTAACTCAAATTAAAGGTAAACACAGCATGATAGAGGAGTGACGCGTGAAGCCGCACCGGCGCGGCGGGCGGCAGCAGAGACGTGCCCGTCTCGACTCCGGAGACGTCTCGTCCCCCGCCCACCAGCGTTGGGAGTTTTCACAATAATTAATTGAAATAGGCGTTACCTTGCGGAAGTCCATCACCAAGTAAAGGATACATGAATATAATTTGCAATATTCCGCTAAACAATTCTTGTCGTGCTATTCAAAATGCAGACTCGTGCACCGCCCACCCGCCCGCATAAAAACATGCAACAAGCAAGCAATACAAACTTAAATAACAAGCAATAAAACTTATCGACACGTGTTTCGCCTCTGAACGAGGCATCCTCGGGATGTGTTGCTAGCTCGGCTTCTCCGCAGCAACTGATGTGTTGCTCGCCCAGCCGCTCCGCAGCAACTGATGTTGTTCGCCCGACAGCTCAGCAGCTAGTGACGAGACGCCGACCAAAACTCGCCTTTTATACACCGGCCTGACTAGTTGTTTGGTGGGGAAAATGGGGAGACGAAAACATGCGTAACAGAGGGGTAGTGGTAAAGTCAGTTTGTTCGTTTAGTAAATCAGGGTTATTCTTGTTTTTTAGTATTTCTAATTGTTCTAACACACACATTCTTAAACCTTTTTTACAAATATGTTTTACTTCAAATGAATGGTTATCAGGCAAACTATGACCGGACTCTAATAGATGTTTTGCAAAGTGTGATTTTTCAGGATGATTATTTCTATGGGCTGAGATATGTTCTTTGTACCTAGTTTCAAAACTGCGACCTGTTTGACCTACATAGACACCGTTACAATCATTGCAAGACAATTTGTAAATACCAGACTGTTGTTTTTTATCTAATTTGTAAAGATTGCTTTGCTTGTATTGCTTGCTTGTTGCATGTTTTTATGCGGACGGGTGGGCGGTGCACGAGTCTGCATTTTGAATAGCACGACAAGAATTGTTTAGCGGAATATTGCAAACTATATTCATATATCCTTTACTTATTCACAATAATTATTAGATATCTATGTTAATAATTAATAGAAGTTAATTTATACATATTTACGTTTATATTAAGTAATAAAAAGAAAATATACAATATAATAAGAAAAGTATGCGACAATAAATCTAATTCGAAAAAACAAAAACAAAACAAAAAAATGTAAATACCTAAAACATACAGAAATTTATTTAAGTAGTAATCTCTTAAAAGAATCAAACGACGTAAAGTTAATATCAATACTACTGTTAACTTTTACAACAACATTATGTTCGCAGCAAACTCTATTTACAATACTATGTTGTCCAAGATTGGTTTTAGATTTTTTTAATTGCCAGTGTACGACGATTTATCAGTCTAGAATTTTGTCGTGGTACCAAAAAACTTATATTTTCCAACACTTGCGGACAATCTACAAGGCCTCTTAAATTTTTGAACAGAAATATCTGGTCCGACATCCAGCGACGGCTTTCGAGAGAACTGATTTGGAAGAATTCCAACCGCTTTTCATAAGAGCATAGTTCTTTGAATTTTTTCTGGTGAACTGTAAGAAAAAACAAGAATCGTCTCTGAATTTTCTCGATTCTCTCTTTATGACAACGGTAGTGGGGATTCCAAATATTTGAGCAATACTCAAATACGTATTGCTCGTACAGTGGCATTATAAGTTATTTTGAGGGCGCTTATTGCTTTAAATTTTTTACAATTCCTCCAAATAAATCCAAGCATTCTGAAAGCTCTTTTAGCTATATTGTCAATATGAGCAATGAAGGATAACTTTTGTCAATAATAACACCCAAGTCCTTTATCTCGTTTAGTTCTTCAAGATCATTACCAGAAATGCAGTAATGTGTAGATATCGGGGACTTTTTTCGGGTAAACTTGATGTGTTTGCATTTGTTCGTGTTAAGCAGCAATTTATTGGCAACAGACCACTGAGATATTCGATTTAAATCATTTTGTAAAAGGGACGAATCGTTTGAATTGTTAATTATCCTATAAACCTTAAGATCATCGGCAAAGAGAGAGAACTTGGAATGGTGTATCTCGTAAGCTAGGTCATCGATAAATATCGAAAACAAGACAGGACCGAGGTGGGAGCCTTGAGGCATACCAGATGGTGCAGCAAAAATCTCGGACTCATAGCCACAAACAACAACTCTTTGACTTCTAGAGAAGAAATAAGATGAGAACCAGCTCAAAAGACTTCCGTATACACCAATGTTTTGGAGCTTTTGGATAAGGAGACTGTGGTTTACCCTGTCAAAGGCTTTACTTATGTCAGTGTAAATTACGTCAATCTGCATACCAGCGTCAACAGTCTCTTGAAGATCAGAAACGAAACAAGCTAGATTTGTGCAGGTTGATTTTTTACTTCGGAAGCCGTGCTGGTTTGGATTCAAAAGCAATTTGACGTGACCTGTCAGTAAAGGGCAAATTAGCGACTCAAAAAGCTTTGCTAGAATGCATAGTAGAGAGATCGGTCAATAGTCTTTAATATCATTTGGAATAGGCAACATATTTTCCATTTTCCATACCCGGGGAAAACCCCTTCACAAAGAGATTTGTTGAAAATAATATATAAGGGTTGAGATAGGCTTACTGAGCAGTTGATTACAAAAAGTGCTGGTATTTTGTCTGGTCCTGCTCCTTGATTTCTGTCGAGCTTTTTTATATTTTGTTCTATCATTTCTGGTGTTATTTTGAAATAACCTAGAGTATTTGAATTTGGAATAGGATTTCCTAGCTGGAAATTTGAACAAGTCTGATCACTGTCAAACACCGACGAAAAATGTTCGGCAAAAGCATTACATATAGGTAAAGGAGCAGAATACTCGACACCATTCAGTTTCATGATGTTGGACATGGTTTCAGCCCTTTTTCGTTTGGATTTTACGAAATACCAAAATGCCTTGATATTATGGCTGGAGATTGAACTTTCAATTGATTTAAGATAGTTAGCGTAGCAATCCCGGATTAGATTATGACATCTTGCTCTTGCTTCAATGAAGTCAAAATGGTCTAATGGGTTTTATATTTATTTTTATTTTTGCCGAAGTTTTTCCTTCTCCTTTAATAATTTAATGAGGTTGCGAGAGTACCACACCATTTGTTATGAGTCAAGCATTAGCAGCGCCATCTGCAAATAGCTTTGCGTTTTCTTCCCCATTAGGACTGGCGAAGAGACAGCCCGTCCTAAGCGCGATTACACTGTCCTAAGTACAATCCTATCCTAGTTATGAGGCCGATAAATTGGATGGTGTAATCGCGGCTTTAGTCCGAACTAATATTGTACACATTAGATCATGTAGGTGGCTAAAAATATTCCTCGCCTTCTATGGTCAGTCACGAAATGATTTTCGTTTGTACGGAATCCAAAAACATAAATCAACGAAGACAGTCCGAGAATGTCGTACACCCTTGTCGTAGTAGTCAGCCACCGTTCCGTCAATTAGTTGAGTACTCGAGCGGACGCTCCGCAACGGATAACGGGACACTAATGAGTTTGACCAATTAGGCTTCTTTTGTTACCATTTGACTCGCACATGTACCGTCATGGAAAATACTGTTCATACGGTTTTAGATCCTATCGACGCGGAGTAAAGTCCAAAATATAAGGTGACTTTAATTTATTCAGCCAAATTCTTACTGAAGACTCGGCAAGTTCTCAGTAACAAGGTTCGATGACCGTCTTTGTGAAATTCATAAATTATTCTTTTCGTGTTCTTTACAAACGCAAGCCCAGCCCCGAGTCAATTACTATGGGACGTCAAGATTTTATTTCGCGAAATTAGCAAAAAGTGTCATCGATCCATGTTAATGATCACTTACCAAGCCTCCAGAATGAGTTTGGCTGTATAAATAAAAGTCACCTTATATATTTTTCAATGCAAGTGCTCGTAAAGCCCTATTTTATATGCTTCAAAACTGTTTTGAAAGTCAACTTTAACACACTAGTGTTTTGTTTTTATTTACTGAAGAAAAGTTGCCAGTTTTTTATACACCATATAGCCCGGGCGGTAGCGTTGCATTTTAGGTAGTAATTTTACGCCGATAGATTGCCATCTTTTTCAATAGATCTGGAATGACTAATAACAGAACGAAGCGTCAGCTGACGCACCCGCGGTGGGTGTGGGTGTGGAAGTAGAGGGAGTTGTAAGAAAAAAAAGTAATAGTACGCCGACTGAAACTTTTGTCACAGATAGTTGACGCCATAGTAAGCTAAAAAAATCGATGACGCAGATGTTTCTTTGGAGTTTTAGGGGGAGAGGCCCAGGTAGCCCGAGGGTCGTGTTATGGGCTCAAGCAGTTCCGGAATCTATCTCCAAATATGCATTTAAAGGGAAAATGCTCCAATATTTTTTAACTTTACTGCGTCAACTGACGGCATTTCCACTGCTACCGGCGCAGCTGATTGTGGTTTTCTTACTTTTAATTATTTAAAGAATCACCTAGTAAAATTTCATGCGGCGTACTATCACTTTTTTACGTGTTTTTTTACAAGTTAATGCGAGTAGCTGACGCATCATCCCCCCTCCACGATGCAGCTGACGAGTTTTTTTCAGTTCAGATTTTTTTTTCAGTCTGTGAGAAAAGTTTCAGCCGACGTACTATTACTTTTTTTTGACCACTTTCTTAACCTCTCACACCTACACCCACCGCTACTTGAGCAGCTGACGGTCGATTCACATATCAGTCATGTGAGATCTACGATCGATGTCAATATCAGCCGGCTTACTGTGACTTTTGTATTTGCAACGGTACCTCTCGGACTAATAGATAGACTTGACAGAAATGAGCTACGAATGCTGATGTGTCTTCGGGGCTACCAGCAGTAATTGTTGCCTTAACCCCGCGCGACCTCTAAAATGCACCACTTGACCACGCAGTCGGTCACTAAGTATAAGTATATTATAATGTCTAAGTATATAGTAACTAATTCTTATAATTGCTTCTTGTACTAATAAATCCCTCACAATTTTATGTGTATATACTCGTAGACTTCTTTTGTATACCGTCTGGTGGCCTCGGAACCAATAATAATTAATTATAGTGTAAAATGTCTGAGCAACTTGTAATTTTCGTGCGCAGTTCCTCGAAAAGTATATTAAATTAAAATAGAGTTGATTATGTAGAACATCAACGTGATATATTCATGACAGGGTTTTGTAGAGCTCGATGATTATGTTTATGACAGGGTTTTCCAGAAGCTTTTGTAGATATTTGAGGTTTAGTTATCTAATTAACAGTAATCCATCAGCTTTTAGATCTAATTAGTGAAATTGTGTTCTTAATTCTTAACATAATAATAGCTAAGCATTAGAGAGAAAAGCTAGATGATTGGCTTTTGAAAAATATTTTTATTACGTCGACGAATTTCTAAATTTTTCATACTTCAACTGCGAAGTCTGTCTGGGTTTTGTTTCTTGTCCTTACTAATTTGTTATTTGTTCTGATTGGTGCTTTTCATTCCCTAAAAAGCGGTATGCTGAAAATCATTTTTATTTTAACTTTTTTTTAATCACTAATGTAAGAGAGTTTCCCTGGTATCAATTTGGAAAAGTTGTTTAGTACGATGTGCAGTATTCTGTGGCGTTCTATTCTGACACCAATAATTTCTAAGGCAGATTTCGGGTGATTTTAAAAGGGATTTCCTACTAATATCTTTTTTTTTTAATTGAAAGCCTATTAGAAAGCGTTCCTTGCATCCTATAGTTTTTGTTCGATGAGGCTTGGTCTCTCCACTTTACATCGCATGGCATTTATCATACTGTAAAGAAATAATGCCAGAATAACCGTACACGTAGACCAAAATATAGATGGCGAGGCGATATTTGTGATATACATTTATTAAATCCTGGAAAATGCCGTTAAGGCGAAACTAGTCGGAATTATAATAGTCTTGTGAAACAGTAGAAGTTTTTTTCTTCAACCATGAAATTTTTAGCACCGGAGATAAACATGATGACAAAATGGTTTGTTACATTTTTTTGAGGTACACACTGATTTAAGAAGATTTAGTCGCATACTAAAACATTACTTGTGAAATTAGATGTAACTTTAATTAGTTCGATTTTCACGATTCTTTATTTGTTTTTTTACATATCTACTAAATAATGGTAAAAGGCACAAACCCAACTTAAATTTTAGTCTATTTATCAATGCATAATTTTTTTGATGTCAAATGCTTTTCTACGGGCTGAACGGATATATAGTAATAGAACTCAATGTTATCTACATGATAGTTTTCTAAAAAAATAATGATTTTAGCATGAAATTTTTTTTTCGGCTCTTCTGAAGTTGGGTTTTTTGGGTTAAATCGTTTTTCACCGGAGTCACAGAAATATTTTACGCATTCGCTAGCAAGTATCGAAGCCCAAACTCATAGTAGACCTACAAAAGTAAGCTAATACCACACACATAATTGTCTAGTGTCAAAACAGACGCGAGACTCTATAAATTTTATTATAGCACACCGTGCGTAAAATGACCACTTTACGCGCTTGCGTAAAGTCGGCATTTTCCGCACTTTTGCTATAAAATATTATACGAAACTCGTGCGAGAAACTTTTTCTCGACTCGTGTGATTGCTCTCGTATCGTAATGTACTATTTTTCGGGTATTATTCTTTTTTATTGTTTATTTATTTATTATTTAATTATATTTTTTTAGTGTACTGTTACATGAAAACATTGCTGTCTTTCTGTTTATTATCTGTAAATTAATTGTGTAAAGCGCTCTTATATAGATGAATCCGCATATTATAGAAAATTATAAGATGACCTCCACTTTAATTTTATTGCAGAGTATTCATCTAATATTTCTTAAGTTTAGCATAGTAAAAGGGGCAGTCTGAAAACCAGCATTGCGTTGTTGCTACACAACACGCAACATGTCTGAGATTGTTCCTTTTGCCACATTAAGTGCGGAGGAATACTATTATTATTTTTAGTTAAGTTCTCTAGTTTAACATGTATTTTCTGTATTTCTGTGTACATGTTGTGACAATAAATACCTTTTGACTTTGAATAAATTGAACAGGAACCAGAGCAAAAATAGAAGCGCAAGATCGAAGACGTAAATAAGGAAGCTGCGAGTAACCTAACATATTTCCTTGCAAATCTCCATATGCAGAATGGAGTATTCATTTTTCTTTCCCGACAACTCTAAAGTGATAAATGGGCTCCCATAATTTGAATTGCTTCCCGCAAATTTTAAATTTGCCGCTGGAAATAGGTTGTTGAGAAAATAACGGTTCTCGGAGACTTGTGGATGTGACCGGATTTACTGGATGTTCTTGTGTTACGAGCAAAGTCAATAATGTAGACTATACTATAGTTTTCTAATTGGCTTATGACTATAGTTGTAAACTAGCCGGTTTTAGGCGGTTTTAAACCAAAGAAGCGGTGTTTTCGCCGCTACAAAATAGGGTTTTAACCGACGACCACGTGAGCAAAGAAACAATTATGTTTCTTTATTTTCCATTTCTTTTTGAAAATCAAGCGACATATTTATTTCACAGAAAATAAATAAATATGTATGTATGTTCCGTTTTAACTCGAGAATCCGTTGATGTGTACTTCAAGTATCTGAAGCTTTTTAGTCCAGTGCACTCTTTGATAGATAATAGACGATGCGATGGGTAATAGACAATATGAGACGGGTTGACAAAGATACATTTATTCTCGTGACATAATTCCTGCAGTCTTATATTTTTTATGCCTTTACTTAAGTAGGTATAAAAAAAATGTATATTTGTAATGTGATTTTGTACAAATATTTTTTGAAAAAAGGCATGTTTGCTTAGTTTCTTGCCCTTCTTCTTAGCAATATTAATCGAATGGTGCGGATGGTTAGGCATTATGTATATAAATAATATTTTTATTCCTATATTTCTCTATTTTATGCAGGTGTATAATAACATTTTAGTAGCCCAACCTAAATATTTTTTGTATTTATTTCCCTTATTAGTATTTTTTTTTATTGTATAGACTATAGATATTATATTGTAAAGATTAACTTTGACTTGTAGAAAGTATACTTTATGTATCTATTTTACAAAATAAATATTTTGATTTTGATTTGATTGCTGTCATTTATCCACTTGTGACATTGAGGGCATGAACGTGCATTGGCATGCAGTAATAACTAGAGACAATAAAAAATAAAAAAGATGATTTGGTATTTTGATAAATTTGTCCAAGTGCCAGTCGGACTCGCGCACCAAGGGTACAAATACGGGTGCGGAACCCTAAAAACATTATGGTAAAAAACAACAATATATAAGGTCCTACAATAATAAGTGAAAATAATTCTAGGGTAGATCATGTATCGTTAACTGATCAAATTCCAGAAGAAGAAAACATTTTTTTGCTCAAATAAGTTTTTCACTTCCCAGTACAAAGTGGTTCAATCAGCTGACATAATTTCTATGGAAAGGTAAAAAAAGTACGCGCAAAAAATATTTTTTTCGCTGGAATGTGGTCTATTAGGGATACTCTATCATCTGTTAAATTTTTTTCACTTTGAATTGTTGGACTTTGGACGTTGGATTTATGTATTAAATCGTTAAGTTAGAGCAAAAATAAATAACTTTAAAATAATACAACTTTTTCAAGGTTTCTTGTATGGAGATAAATTTATTTTTTGAAATTTTAACATTTGTGGGTAGAAGCCATAGTAACACGTATTTTGTGAAAATTTCAACTTTGTACTTATTACGGTTAACGAGGTCTACCTCTATGACAAACGGACAGACAGACAGACAGACAGCGGAGGCTTAGTATTAAATTGTGATTTGAACAATGTATATTAATAGTTTAGTCGGTAGGATGGTGGTCTCTAAATCTTGACACCCTGGTTCAAATCCTGACGGTTGAGCTTGAAATGGATTTTTCGAATTTTATACTTTAGAAATTAACAAAGCTTGGCTTAAAATTATTTAAGCATTTTTTCCCAGGGTTAACCAGGAAAAGCCAGGATTGTCCGTTTGCTTAGAATTTCCGTAGCAGTTGAATGTAAGGAGATTTCCGGATATCTGGGTATAAGCCCGAATACGTGCTGCGGAATGCGCTTGTTTTATGTTACATCCTTGTTTTTAAGAATATTCGAAGTGTAAAGTAGAGATTTAATGATTTTGTGTCGCAGAAAATCTTAGCCGAAAATAATTATACCGAGCAAAGTGTTGAGGTAATAACTCTTTCCCTTCAAACGGGATATTGTAGCATTTGAACATATTTTACTGTGCATTGCATTACAAGCTGGTTAGATGAAATAATTACAAAAATATTCGGTGGACAAGTATGGTGGAAAAATTCAACGGTCTAGGTAAGTACCTCGGTAGCGCAGTCGGTAGCGTAGTCGGTAGCGCACTTGTCTTGATAACAAGATAACGCAGGTTCGAATCCTGGCCCGAGGATTTGTTTCAAATTCTTGTCTTTACATTTCTTTGTAATTTATCTTTTCTAGTTTGTAATGCACTCTAATAATAATATTTAGAGTATTCCAAAGCGATAGATTTCGCAATGAGAACTGAAGCAACACATATTGTAGCGACGACAGCGCCATCTGTTCCTAAGAACGAGGCGTGAAATCACATAACGCCCTCGTGAGCGTTCAGTGTGTGCATTATAAGCTGGTTAGATCAAATAGTTACAAAATATTCGGTGGACAAGTATGGTGGAAAATATTTTTTACTTAATACAAATGTATTTTATATGTCTATTTTTCAACATAACAAGTCAATACTTATCAAGGTAAAAATAATAGAATTTGCGATTGAACCTTATTTTTCAAAATAAATATTATTTTGGGAGAGCTTGTTCTGTCCATACATTTCATACCAAGTTTTTACTATGGAAAATTGGGTGTCATGGTTTTGGGACATTAAATCAAAAACTAGGCTTGGTTACGTGAATCTATTTATCTTATTATTAAAAAGAACTACTGAGAAAAAGTAGTTGAAGTAGAAGAAGAAATCCATCCATCCATCCATCAGCCTGTTTCGTCCACTGCTGGACATAAGCCTTTCCAGGATTTCGCCACTCTCGGCGGTCCTCCTGGAAAAAATGCCCATACTCACACACGCTGGGCAGGCGGGTTGGTGAGCGCGGTGCCGAAACCCCTGCACCAGTGACGCCGCTGCCCGTCACCAGTCTGTTTTATATAAGCCCCGGCAATTGGAGATGGATATACCGCCATCCATCGGTCCCAGGCAATGGTGGGCCGCCCGGTTTTGCCTGAGAGCTGTTCTCTTACTCTCCCCCGAATAACTTGGGGGGGATTTGCAAGTAAGATGGTGGTACCTCCACAGTCGAGCCCGGCATCAGCTCTACCACCTATAAGTATCTAGTACCAAGAAGAAGAAGTATTGAAAATTAAAGCCGAAAAACTAATTGTGCTAAGCGTAAAGCCCCACCAGAAGTTATAAAAACACGTGATCTGTCGTAGGTAAATATTACGACGTGATAGAGAAATAAATCTGAGTTCATATTCGGATTCAGCACACAAATTTCTTAAATACATAGGTAACACTAAAAGTTTCCGGAACTGGCCACTTACATAAACAATATTAAAAAATTTATTGCAACATTCGAAAATAGAACTCTTTGGCTGTAGAATGCAGTTTGTTTCATCTGACTGTCTTTTGTTTTTACCTTGTGGCGCCATTTAAAAAATTGTGTGTCTGCATCAACATGGATTTAACTCGGGAAAATTTTCGTAGTATGATTTTCTACGATTTTAAGTGTAATTTGACAGCTCAACAGAGCATCGCTTGGCTTGAAACAGCTTTTGGCAATAAAGCACCATGCAAGACGACTGTTTATAGCTGGTTTGCAGAATTCAAGCGTGGTCGTATCAATCTCAGTGACGAATCTCGCGATGGTCGGCCGTCCACCGCTGTGACCAACAAAAACATCGATGCTGTGCGCCGTATGATTGAAACAGACAGGCATGTGACCTACCATGAAATTCGCGCATCCTTAGAAATAGGCATGAGTCAAATACAATCAATCCTACACAAACATTTGGGTGTGAGAAAGCTGTGCTCGCGGTGGATCCCACACAACTTGACCGAGGCTCAAAAAACGGACCGCGTCACTTGGTGCAGTGCCATGCTTACCAGATTCAACGAAGGAGCGTCAAATTTGGTGTGGGACATAGTAACAGGTGACGAAACATGGATTTATTGCTACGATCCCAAAACAAAGCAGCAATCGAGCGTATGGGTCTTTCAAGATGAGCCGAAACCAACCAAAGTGGCGCGCGTGAAAAGTGCATCTAAGCGGATGATTGCTTCTTTTTTTAATAAAACTGGACACGTGGCTACTGTTGCTTTAGAGAATCGTCGTACCGTGAATAGTGACTGGTACACGACCATTTGTTTGCCGGAAGTTATTGACGAACTCCGTAAAAATAACCGTAAACGCCGTATCATCCTGCACCACGACAATGCTAGTTCTCACACGGCCAGACAGACAAACGACTTTTTGAAGACGAAAAATGTAGAACTCATGAGTCATCCTGCATACAGTCCCGACCTGGCACCTTGTGACTTTTTTCTGTTCCCAAAAATTTAGAACCAATTACGCGGTCAACGATTTTCATCACCAGAAGAGGCTGTCGAGGAGTATGAAAAACACGTTTCAGAGGTTCAAAACTGGTTTGATTGAATGAAAAAGTGCATAGACGCCAAGGGAGATTATTTTGAAAAACAATAAATTAATTTTGTACCTTTAATAGTATATTTTCATATTCATTCCGGAAACCAATAAATCGTTTCTGTGACAGAAAATTTGTACAATTTTGTTGACCAGTGTTATTAGTCACAACAAATGAGTGCAAATGTTCTTTTTCATTTTTATTTTCGTTATAATAATTGTAATTAATTATTTAGGTATATATTAGCGCGTTCGCAACTTGATCCCCGTCGAGTGAGGGAGATATCAATACGGGACGAGTCATGCGAGTGAGTGAGACGCACGCACCCGGGGTCAACAGCAGTAATTGTCGCCTTAAAGATACCTATCTATGCACACCCCCAGCCCCCATGGTACACCTTGACGATATTTGATGTATGTTTATATTAAATTGTTTTGCTCGACGGAAACAACCGACTCAAATTGGCTCTGTAAAATTAGTCAGCTAACCAATTTGCATATAGAAAGCGAAAATATCAAAGTCAATCTACTTTTTTAATATTTTAATGTACTTAAGCTCGGCCATTACCGATTTGGAAAGCGTCGGTAAGACCTAGGGTAAAGCGCGCACGCCCAGAATCTGGGAGAGTGATGACAGGTAACGGACGAATAACTGTTAAGAGTATGGCATACCCTGGGAAAAAATGTTATTACCCGTCCAACACAAAAAGGCCAATGTCAAAAATATTAGTCAATTATTAGCCTTCGATAGAGGCGATTATTGGTTAGTTAATTGACCTATTTGTCTGGGACGCGTTATGCTAATAATTATGCGCGAAACAGCAGATCGGAGGGTTTTTAGCTAATACTGAAATCTTTTTTAGGGAATAAAAGACTGGATTTAAGTAGAAAACCTTAACATTTCTATAACCTATTTTATGAAAAAAAAATTAAGTTGACCTTTCAAACGGGTTCTTGACGCGAACGTTTGAAAACCAAAAAAAGAGGGTGGAAAACATTTTTTTTTGTCGAAAGTATAAATCTTAGTACATTGTTTATAAGTAGATCACCTAGATAAAAGATCAATAAATCAAATAGATTTTTTCCAATATTAAGATAGTCCTGCTTTCGCCAAAAGAACCCTCGAAAATCTGGCTTTTTTCATATTCTATGGTCAGGTACTGCTGGTGAACCTGGGTACATGCGTCACACTACTCGTCCTGGATTGATCCGTCGCTCAACGAGGAATCAAGTTGCGAACCTGCTAAAATACACGTAAATCCATCCATCCATCCATCAGCCTCTTTCTTCCACTGCTAGACATAGGCCTATCCAAGATTTCGCCACTTTTAGCGGTCCTCCTGGAAGAAATGTGCATACTCACACACGCTGGGCAGGCGGGTTGGTGAGCGCGGTGCCGAAACCCTCGCACCAGTGACGCCACTGCCCGTCACCGGTCTGTTTTATTAAGGCTCGGCAATTGGGGATGGATATACCGCCATACATCGGTCCCAGGCAATGGTGGGCCGCCTGGTTTTGCCTGAGAGCTGTTCTCTTACTCTCCCCCGAATAACTTCGAGGGGGTTTGCGAGTAAGATGGTGGTAGCTCCACAGTCGAGCCCGGCATCGGCTCTACCACCTTATGAAATACTAATAAAATACGAATATACTAAATACTGCTAAAATACACGTAAATAATTAATTACAATTATCTTAACTAAGATATAATTCAATAATTACTCTATAAAATTATTTTAATTTTAATCTTAATAGTAAATCTTTTCCGTTATCATTATATATGCTACAAGTTGGCTTTAATAAATAAATAATAAATAAACATAACTACAATTCTTTAAAAATAATCAACAGAACTAATTTTTGTGATAATATCTTTAATCGCACCAAGTTTCAAATTATTTCTTTGCCTACTTATTTATTAAATCGGATCTTGGTCTTCTTTTGGACCTTATTTTGGAATTTATTTAGTTAAAGTTCTGAATACAATTTCAAAATTCTAACCAAGCTACATCATTCTAAATATTCAGTAATTTATTTTTTTAATTATTTTTCTTCAAATTTCTGAATTAAACCGGCCTTTAATTGTGGCTTTGAAGGTCACCGGCAGTTACAGCCTCCTTAACTTTTCTACGTCATATATTCTTTCAAATTAACTTAAAATTCTAACCGCACGCTTGCAATGTATGATAACGAAGAATGCTCGGATTATGGTCACACTCTGTCATGTTGAACCTTAAATTTTCAACTTAGTTGGTAATTCTTTCTAGACTAATAATAAAGTAATGAAAATGTCGTGTCTGTACTTTAAATAGGCACTTTTAAAATTTTAAACGTAATGGGTTATTAGTATTGTACTGAAGATAAAATTGCAATTTTTAGAATTTTTGTATGTCTGTAGGTATGTTCTGTTTTAACTTGAGAACCACTCAACAGATTTAAATGCGGTTTTCTTTATTAACATCTTAAAAGCCCTGTGGTCAACATATAGGTCATATGTACATTTTTATTCCTAAATTCCTCTATTTTATGCAGGTGTATATTTTATATCCCGTATTATTATATATTTTTTATATTCTAAAAATAAGTAGAAAGTATACTTTATGTATCTATTTTGCAAAAATAAATATTTTGATTTTGATTTTACTCATAAAATAACGCCCGTGTCAAAAATAGGGCAGATATTAAGGAAATACGGGCAGAGCTGCGGGCAAAGGCTAGTAAGTAAATTTAACACAAATTTAAATCTGTAACATTGTTTTGAGATTTAAATGAGCTCCGTAGTATCTTAATAAAATATTTTTAAATAGAAATCATATTTTATAGCTCCTCTTGTTAAATTACATATTAAATTTGCAATTAACTATTTAATAACACTACTCTACAAATAAAAAGTGAAAAAATGCAACTGTCATAGCAACACTGCTACAGGTGCATAAATATCTTTGAAGGTTCCTAAGTTTGAATAAGAAAGTAAAAAAATCTATCACGTATTGATCTCGAGTTACATCAAAATGTTTTTTTGTTTATGTATGAAAATGACACTTTGGTATGACGGTATAGTTTTAAAACATTTTTTTTTTATTGAAGATTTTTTTTTCTACGTAACGGTATGTGCATGTAACTGAATTGTAACTGTTTTGTGGTTTTCATTAAATTCATGTGTTGTTTATTGACACTGGCAGACTAAGACTACTTACTGACACCACCACTGACTCAGACTTAAGACCAGGGTGCCATAAGCAGCGCCATCTTGCGATTTTCGGTACGTCTTATCCCTGGTATTCTAAACAAATATCGGGATGTTACGGCCGGAAATGGCAAGATGGCTCTCCAACCAAAATTGTTTTTGTTTTTTTTCTTTTAATAATTTATGTAAGAAAGTAGGTCAATTAGTCATAAGATTGTATATATTTTTATCTCATTTTGTATATTTGTCATTTATTCGACTGATAGTGGGCCGAAATATATTTCGAAAATACAATATCTTATTATTATTACCTCAAAGTTTCATAAGTTTATGAGGCATTAAGTTATTTACAGACCATTAAAAAAAACAAAGAAATTTGTTCGGTTGTAATGTATAATTTGATATTCCCTGTAAATACGCCGAGGAAATTTGCAATATTTGTCAAGCCACCTGGCCTCCCAGATTGTAATGTCTGATAGGTTGGGGAAAAACTCTTTTCGCAAATAGTATACATGAACTTATAATAAAATCTCTTTGGCTATACCATTTGTAAATGGCTGATTTTGGTATTATTAAAAAATTTAAATTTTAAAAAAGATAATTCCATATTCTAATTAAGTAAAATGTGTAATTTTCATTTGTTTTTCTTACTGTTAAGATGAGTGAATCTAATGAAGAAATTCGATACACTTAAAAATTTTACGACAGAAAAGGTAAAAATGCAACGCAAGCCGCGAAAACAATGTCTGTGAGAGTAGCACAAATTTGCTTTAAGCGTTTTCAATCCGGAAATTTTGATGTCAAAGATGCACCTCGCCCTGGGCGCCCTGTTACGGATAAAATGGATGCCATTATGGAAAAAGTGGAGCAAGATCGGCATATCAGTAGTTACGATGTAGCTGAAGAACTGGGGATTGACCACAAAATAGTTTTGGCGCATTTGAAAAAAGCTGGGTACACAAAAAAGCTTGATATTTGGGTGCCTCATGAGCTCACTGATAGAAACTTAATGAACCGTGTACTCATTTGTGATTCTTTATTACGACGTAATGAAACCGAACCATTTTTGAAAAACCTGATAACTCGTGATGAAAAGTGGATCACGTACGACAAGATCGTGCGAAAAAGGTCGTGGTCAAAGACTGGTCAGGCTTCACAGACTCTGGCGAAACCCGGGTTATCTCGCAACAAGGTAATGCTGTGTGTATGGTGGGATTGGAAGGGCATTATTCATTATGAGCTGTTACCGCCAGACAGGACCATCGATTCTGAACTCTACCACGAACAACTGATGAGATTAAAGCAAGAAGTTGAGAGAAAGCGGCCGGAATTAGTCAACAGAAGGGGTGTGGTTTTTCAACATGATAACACTAGACCTCACACATCTTTAGCCACTCAGCAAAAATTAAGAGAGTTTGGCTGGGGCGTATTAATGCATCCGCCGTATAGTCCTGACCACGGATATCTATGGTCCTGACCTTGCACCTTCAGATTTCCACTTGTTTCGGTCTCTTCAGAATTCTTTAGGCAGTGTCAGGTTAACATCACGAGAGGACTGCCAAAACCACTTATCGAGGTTTTTTGATCAGAAGCCCCAGAATTTCTATAGCAATGTAATTATATCCCTACCTACAAGATGGCAGAAAGTTATCGAACATAATAGCACCTACATACTTTAGTTAAATGTAGTAAAAAATGTTTTGAATTTTCATATAAAATGCGAAGAAACTTTTTCCTCAACCAATATGTTCTTAGTTATCGCGAGTAAGACCCCGATACAAAATTAATAAGGGTCATCGAACCTTGTTACTGAGCACTTACCGAGTCTTCGGTAAGAATTTGGCTGCATAAATTAAAGTCACCTTATATCTTTAAAAATATCTGCCATGGCTGCAATGGGATATACATAGTATTGTGTCTGTAGATTACAATAATAATTGTGAAGAAATTTTGTATCCCGGTTATATTGAGAAAATAAAGTAAATAAATAAATATTTACTTTATTCGGCATAATGTGGTTCACAAACTACGAGCGATGTGTCGTTTTATCAATGAAAACAATTTCTATCTCTTTCCAACGGTTTCATACAATAAAATCAATTCTAACTTATACGCACATTTTTTTGTATTAAAACGTTAGATCAATAAAATATCGTTACTATTGTTATATATATACACAATACACTCTCCCATTGCAGCCGTGGCAGGTATTTTAGAGCACCTTATATACTTACATGCTAATGTATATGTATACTAGCTTTTGCCCGCGGCTCCGCCCGCGTGTTATTCGGTTTAACGACATGTTTTTACCGGGATAAAAAGTAGCCTATTTGTGAGGTTAGGGTTTATGCTATATCCATTCCAAATTTCACCTAAACCCGTCCAGCCGTTACAGCGTGAAAGAGTACACACACAAACCTTCGCATTTATAATATTGGTGTGATGTGATTATAAATACATAAAATAAGCTTTTATATGTTTGAGCCATTGACGGTTGAAACTTTTGGCCCGTGGGGTCCCAGCGCCCACAAACTCGTAAAAAATTAATCTCATCTTTTAGTGGATACATCAGGTGACCAGAGGGCTGGCGCATTCCTCGGCCAACGTATAAGTTTGGCTATCCAAAGAGGAAATGTGGCCAGCGTTTTGGGCACCATGCCGTAGGGGTCAATTTTAGAACAGGTATGCTATCTGTGGTTGAGTTATTTTTTTTATAAATTCAAGACAATAAAGAGTTTAATTTATACTGGTGGGCAATTTTAGTTAAGAATAAGTTTTTTTTTAATGTTGTAAAACATAATGCAATAAATAAATAATTTGATAGTTTAAAAAATATAATGCCTGTTTTTCATATATTTTTGGTCACAAAGGCTTTAAGGCTTAAAATATTCAAAGTACTTCAATACAAAACAGTAGGAATTTATGTCATGAAGAAAAATATATGTTAAAATGATCTAAAAAGAAGGGGATCAAGCAGCTTTAAACTATACAGCGAACATAAACCTTAGTAGTAGTAATTAAATAGTCCCTTGTCGGCAGAACTAAATATATAGGTAGAATCAACAAGTTTAGACCTCAAGCCACAACTACTCGTACATACAGACTTCAAAACCTTGATTACGTTACGGAAGTTCTTGGGTTAATGTAATGCTTAAAATTTCCAAAATGTATACTTGTGTCGGCACTTGGTGAAACTTGGAGCACCTTTTGGAGTAAATGCACTTATTCTAGCTTCACTGTTTGTTTATGCACTTATAAGCCAATTTACTATTATAGATAAAATCAACCGTCACCAGACTGTTTTATAAAGGGCCAGTAATCGAGGATGGATCCAGCGCCACCCATCGGTCCCAGAGAATGATGGACCGTCTGGTTGTGCCTGTTTGAAAGCCGTCCTTTTACTCTCCCCTGAATAACTTCGGACTTCGGGGGGATTGGCGATTAAGACGGTGGTACCTCCACAGTCAAGTCCAGCATCAGCTCTTCTTACAGTCTTTACTTAACGCTCACACGCATTGGGGTCAAAAAAGACCCCGTGATTTCCGCGCTGAATTTCATAGGGGTCTAATTTCACCCAATAACCTACTGACCTCACGCACATAGATCTGCCATGACACCCTCCATATAACTGACAGAGCGATCTAGCCTGGGGGTATCATTATAAAGAGGCACATGAGTAATTTGTGAACTTGGTTTACTTCTAGATATCTTAATAGCAGAGCAATCGTTTGGCTGGTTCCACTATAAAGTTCTTTTTGTCTTGTGTGTTTCATTAAAACAATAATCCATCCATCCATCCATCCATTAGCGTGTGTCCATCTACTGCTGCTGGACATAAGCCTTTCAAAGATTGCGCCACTTTTGTCATCATACCATGCTTGGGGTATCTCTGATGGATAGAATTCGAAATTCGTCGTCGAAGATCGAAAGTAGCCGACATAGCCTGCAGAATCAGTAAGTTGAAGTGGCAGTGGGCAGGCCATATTTGTCGCCGAGATGATGGCCATTGGGGCCGAAAGGCTTTAGAATGAAGACCACGTACATCTTAGCGAAGTGAGTGTAGGCCGACCTCGTGCCCGCTGGACCGAGACGACCTGAAGGAGGTTGGGTGGCGGCTGGATGAGGAGGACAGAGGACCGCGATTAGTGGCAAAATTTGGGAAAGGCCTATGTCCAGCAGTGGACGAACACGGGCTGATGGATGGATGGATGGATGTCATCATAACGCAATGGTACTCATGCATGAACTTACTATAAACAAAAACACACAAAGTCATAAATAGAGAAACTTCTACCATAGTTCAACAAGAACAGCGTTAACGATTTTAACTATTCACCAGTTCAAACTCGCCGGAAGATTTCATTAAATATCAAGTTTTGCCGTTAAAACTGTTAAAAAGCCATTAAGTTACGGCCCATTGAAGACGTGAACGTTTAAAGACTTTCTATTGGAAGGAAATCGTTACAAAACGATTAAAAATATCTCTAATTGCACCCAAGTTACTATGCACTCATTTTTTGCAGATTTAGTGCAGAAACTGTCAAAGTAGGAATTAATTTATAAAACACGGGAAAATAACGTATAGGAAACGCGCCTCTAGGGTTCCGTAATGTTCAGTTACGTTTTTTTACGTTTACGTCATTAGGAAGTACTCCAAAAGTTTCTATGGAATCTGAAAGGTAAATTTATCGATATTTATATTAATAGAGCCTAGGAAGAACCGCCTTAAGGGGATAACTTTTTAGCTCGGTACAAAATGGACATTGTAATATTGTTTTCCTTACTTTTGAATAAAAAGTATGCAATAAATATGTTTTAAAGCAAGTTGCGGACATAGTCTATTAGTAATAAAGTCTTTACAAAAAATTACGTACTTCAATGTATTAGATTTTGTTTGCATCACATTAACAAACTTAAAAGCGTGTTTACAGTTGTAATGTAATGCAGCTAAAATGTAACGCATAAAATTAAATAATTTTTACGTGATCACCTAACTATTACCAAGCAGTTTGCGCGAATTGCTTTAAAACGTATTTATTGCATACTTTTTATTCAAAAGTAAGGAAAACAATATTATGATGTGCATTTTGCACCGAGATCCTCCGTTACCACCACATCATTACGTGACCACCTCAGTTAGTTGTGAGGGCGGCCAAATGTATTGCTGTTTCATTTCGCTATTACGTGCACGCTCCACGAAACTTGCGAGGGCAATACAATCGTGACAATATTGTTGCGGGTGCTAAATTTAAAGCTTTTGTCAGAAAAACGAGATTTTGGCAAGTTTGTGTACGTTATCAAACACAGTAATTTGATAATACTAGCTTTTGCCCGCGGCTCTGCCCGCGTGTTATTCGATTTAACGAAATTTCCGGGATAAAAAGTAGAATATGTGCTAAATTAGGGTATAAGCTATATCCATTCTAAATTTCATCCAAATACATTCAGCCGTTTCATCGTGAAAGAGTAACAAACATACACACACACAAACTTTTGCATTTATAACATTAGTGTGATTAAAATAAATAAAATTTCAGATGCCCAACTAGTATTGATTTTTTGATTTCATCTAAAACAATAAAAACACACCCGCCTACACTTTTAGTAAAAAACCGTAAAATTAACGCTTTTTACGGGTTTGTTGGTAAGATATGATTACAATTTCCCGATTTTTAGCTCTAATCGGACATAGATTTAGATAAATGTCAGTGGACTTAGCCTAAATTGTTGTAAAAACATTCCGTAGACACCTCACAATGTTGTTTTTGCGTTATTATTGATGTTTGACGCCGTCATCAGTTGAATAAATCACAGTTAAATTTATATTACCTGTATATACATTAATATTTAACTGTCATTTATTCAACTGATAGATAGATCAACTGAAAAGTACCCGGAATAGAAGAGCCTCTATGACTAGGTTGATGGATATAGAAGAAGCAAAAGAGGTTTGTCAGGATCGTAGCAGATGGAAATCTGTAGTCTCTGCCTACCCCTCTGGGAGACGGGCGTGAGTATATGTATGTATGTATCTTATTCAACTTAAGACGGCCTCATAGAAGAGGCCGAAATATATTGAAAATTTTGTTTTTATTTTATTTATCTTTTTTCTATTAATATTTAAAGAAAATGAACAATTATATCGTTATTTATGTTGATGTTTGAGCTTGATGGCTGTTATTAAGCTGTAGATCAAATTTGTGCCCGAAGCACGGCGAGAATAAAACGGCATGCAATTATCGCCGGTGGAACGTGAGTGTAAGGGTTATAACTTAAATTTTATGCTCAGAAACACCTCTGGCACCCCGTCGGGGATTCAAGTCGTGACAATATGACTTTAATCTCAACAAATACTTTGTTCTCGAACCAAAGAGGTGTAATGCATTTTCATTAAGGAGATATGATCTCGCCACTATCACGCACACAAAGCATTACTAACAAACCAAAACTTTTATCCCACGGCTTAGCTCTTATTTAAAAGCGATAAAGACGATAGTTGTTAAGCAATTGTGTATTAAATTCGTGGTGAGATAGCATCTTCTATAAATAACGTAAACTACACATTTGTCACTGCTGGAGTGTCATACACTTAAGGCCGGCTGTAAACTTGCGTCGCGGGCATTTTGCTCAACGTCCGTTTTACGAATTAATTCATTATCAAAATATGTATACATATCATTGTTGTGGACTACTCCAATTGTATCCCGAATTCGACATTTAAAGGCGAGTGTCGTTTTTAAAACAACGACTTGGCGGCGTACACTGTTTTTGTCGAACTGCCATTGGGTATCGGTAAAACAGTGGCATGTAGTCAACATACTTGAGTAAAACTTTAAGTTGTTTAACTAAGGAATGAACTTTCCGTTTTTTTTAAAACATCGCTTTGTTTACGTTCACGTGAGTCTCAATCTTAGACCATACATGGGACGCACTATAAGTTTCCGGAATGAATATGAAAAAATACTATTAAAGGTACAAAATTAATTTATTGTTTTTCAAAATAATCTCCCTTGGCGTCTATGCACTTTTTCATTCGATCAAACCAGTTTTGAAAACTTTTGTGCCACTCCCCTGTGGTGACCTCTGAAACGTGTTTTTCATACTCCTCGACAGCCTCTTCTGGTGATGAAAATCGTTGACCGCGTAATTGGTTCTTAATTTTTGGGAACAGAAAAAAGTCACAAGGTGCCAGGTCGGGACTGTATGCAGGATGACTCATGAGTTCTACATTTTTCGTCTTCAAAAAGTCGTTTGTCTGTCTGGCCGTGTGAGAACTAGCATTGTCGTGGTGCAGGATGATACGGCGTTTACGGTTATTTTTACGGAGTTCGTCAATAACTTCCGGCAAACAAATGGTCGTGTACCAGTCACTATTCACGGTACGACGATTCTCTAAAGCAACAGTAGCCACGTGTCCAGTTTTATTAAAAAAAGAAGCAATCATCCGCTTAGATGCACTTTTCACGCGCGCCACTTTGGTTGGTTTTGGCTCATCTTGAAAGACCCATACGCTCGATTGCTGCTTTGTTTTGGGATCGTAGCAATAAATCCATATTTCGTCACCTGTTACTATGTCCCAAACCAAATTTGACGCACCTTCGTTGAATCTGGTAAGCATGGCACTGCACCAAGTGACGCGGTCCGTTTTTTGAGCCTCGGTCAAGTTGTGTGGGATCCACCGCAAGCACAGTTGTGTTGTGGTAGATAAATAAATGGATATTCTATTCTATTCTATTCTATTCTATTCTATTCTATTCTATTCTATTCTATTCACAGCTTTCTCACACCCAAATGTTTGTGTAGGATTGATTGTATTTGACTCATGCCTATTTCTAAGGATGCGCGAATTTCATGGTAGGTCACATGCCTGTCTGTTTCAATCATACGGCGCACAGCATCGATGTTTTTGTTGGTCACAGCGGTGGACGGCCGACCATCGCGAGATTCGTCACTGAGATTGATACGACCACGCTTGAATTCTGCAAACCAGCTATAAACAGTCGTCTTGCATGGTGCTTCATTGCCAAAAGCTGTTTCAAGCGGAGCGATGCTCTGTTGAGCTGTCAAATTACACTTAAAATCGTAGAAAATGATACTACGAAAATTTTCCCGAGTTAAATCCATGTTGATGCAGACACACAATTTTTTAAATGGCGCCACAAGGTAAAAACAAAAGACAGTCAGATGAAACAAACTGCATTCTACAGCCAAAGAGTTCTTTTGTCAAATGTTGCAATAAATTTTTAAATATTGTTTATGTAAGTGGCCAGTTCCGGAAACTTTTAGTGTTACCTATGTATAACACGGGACTAGGCAAGCGCACTTATCCCCCTCTGCCGAAGTACATGAACAATTTGTTCATGTAAGTTTGCTTGTGTGCTCGTTTTGTGTTTGTGTTGCAGCTTTTGATTTAGTGTGACTTATAAATTTTTCGCATGAGTGTGCGTAAATGAGTAAATGTGTGCTGTGCGTGTTTACCTCCCCTCCCGTGGAAAACGGCAGAATAATTTCAGTACTAAGAGTCGCGCTTTGCCAGGTCCCGTGTTAAATGGTGTAAGGTCTCAATAGTATTATTTATTATTGTACAGGTTCTATTTGGTATTTGAAAGCAAAGCGCCGAAATAAACTTGCTCCCTCAAAAAAATACACATAAAATATGTATAACAGAATTGGAAGTGTTCAATGAAATATTCAATAAAACTGTTGACAAAAAGGTGCAGAAAATATATAATATATTCGAAACAAAGATATTCAGTCAAAACTAGCTTTTGCTTTAGATAACACTTTTTAACTGAACACGTTTAGAAGACCAAGTGATTTCAGTGCAAATACAATCCGCAGTATATTAGTCGCAAGTGTGCCGCATCCCTAGTAATTGTGCAACTACCAGACAGGCCGGGTAGCCGGGATTTATGTCCCGAGTCCCGGACATTCTCCGACGTCCCCGGGACAGTCGCACGTGATCAGGGAACCAACCACCCGCTTACATGTAAGCTTTCTAGTTAAGATTCACCGATAGACAATTTCGTGTACATTTCGCAGTAATTTGTTCAGCGTGGTGGATGAAACTAAAAATCTGCTAGCTTTTGCCCGCGGTTCGCCTGCGTTTATGCAATCTTTGCCCCGTTTTCGGCATGGGAGTTATTTTATGAACACCCCTTATAGCCTACATGTTGACCAAAACGGTTAAAACGTAACATACAATACATAAAAAACAACTCAAGCTCAAAAACAACTCTCATGCGGAATAGCATATTCTGTATGGCTGCGAAAATATTTAATAAAATTCCAACCAGCATTAGAGATTTGAACTTTAGACAGTTTAAGAATAAATTATATTTGTTTTTACTTGATAAATGCTATTATAAAATTGATAATTTCTTTAATGATAACTTTTAATTTTAATTACTCGTATACGTTTCTTTGAATGTTACTTGTATATCTACTTCAGACATTTTATGTATATTATCAAGAATTTTGACATTCCTATTTGAATTCACCTTTCTTATGTATTTGCATGTGCATGTAACAGAATAATTTAATTTAAAAAAAAAACCATTCAATATTTGTACGCCGTCAGGTAGAACATAGTGCTCTTAATTAATACCTAACATCTTGTTGTGACATTTATAAATTATACATACATTTCCTATGTTCACAAATAAACTATTCTTTCTTTCTTTCTTTCTTTCTTTCTTTCTTTCATACAGACAGACGGGCAGACAATCACAAAAAAAAAGTAAAAGAGCTAGTTTTGGCTTCAGTACAATACTAACAACATATTTTATTTAAATTTTGACAAAATATTCAATGTTAAGACACGACTTTTTAACTACTTTAATATTCATATATATATTTATTATATAAGTTCCTACAGTGGAACCTGAAATTATTTTAAGGCCTGGTTGAGTTACGTTAATAAACTCTAGATTAATAGGAAATAATTCATTTTTAGAAAATTTTATTTACCGAATGTTCATTATCACATAGTAATTAACGTACTCAACTGACAATACTGAATAACTTTCCCAAGGAAACATACCCTCTTAAATGCATCATTCTAATGATTTCTATATCTACAAAAATGACAAAAAAAAGGTTTATCTCTGTTAAGTACATAAATATTAAGTATAAATAATTATTATAATAATATTAAGTATAAATATTAAGTAATATTAAGTCTTTCTTCCTAATTTCCTCCCTCTTTATTTGTTAGGTTTGAACTTGTCTTCCAACAACGAGCTGAAGATATTTCCCTAGTCCCTGTCTTCTAACCTTAACTTCGGAAGTTCAATCGAATCAACGGTGAAAATCGGCAGTACTTCACACCTGAGCAACTTTTGTCTTTGTACAAAGTTCAAGATCGATCGTGCTTTGAGTTCTGCAGTCACCATTGGAACGGCTCTGCCAAGCATCACTGAGTGCTCTAGATTCGATTGAGCGCCATGCAATAGGACTCCATCCATCCATCCATCAGCCTGTAAAGCTAATTGCTAGACATAGGTCTTTCCAAGATTTCACCGCTCTTGGCGGTCCTCCTGGAAGAAATTCCCATACTAACACTCGCTGGGCAGGCGGGTTGGTGAGCGCGGTGCCGAAATCCTTGCACCAGTGACGCCGCTGCCCGTCACCAGTCTGTTTTATATAAGTCCCGGCAATTTGGAATGGATATACCGCCATCTATCGGTCCCAGGCAATGGTGGGCCGCGTGGTTTTGCCTGAGAGCTGTTCTCTTACTCCCCCCCCCGAATAACTTCGGGAGGATTTGCTAGTATAGAGATACCTCCACAGTCTTTGGACTCGTTGGTGACGAAATAAAGGCTATTAGGGGGGTTTATAAAATCGAAATCGGGGCGGAGATTGAATAAACGCGGGTTTATATCTATCTTTAATATTAAAAATAAATTACTAAGAAAGTTGTCTCCGTAAAGATTGAAAGACATCTTCCACTTTGGCTAGCCGCGGGCAAAAGCTAGTTAACAATACAAGAATTCGGTTCAAGAGTTTCAATTCTTTACCAGTCCCTAAACGAAAAAAGCGTTATTTAATAATCTTTTAGATGTTAAATTAGCAAAAGTACGACGCCAGACTTTTAATATATTTTTAATGCCTAAAGTTAAATTAATAAAATGCCAAAAGGCCAGTCAAATAGTAGAGATTAAATTTTCAACAAAGTGATTCGAATAATGTGATTCGTTTTTAGCAGAGGCGTATCGGCAATGTCATCTAAAAAAACCAGACAAGTGCGATTTTCCCTTACACTTGTAGTATAAGACGGTATTACTTGCCAAATTTCATAGTTCTAGGTCAACGGAAAACAGGGGGGGACGCTCCACTCTCACCAACGGATCTCTAAATCGAAAAATGGTTCTCACACACCCATAATTTTTTTAATGGCCTATCCAACGGTACTCCACACTATGGGATAGACGAGAAAAAAAATCATCCCCAGTTTACGTGTATGAGAGCCACACTTAAAATAATTAAGATTTTATTTTACCATTTTGTCGACGTGATTAATATTTATATCCATGCCAAATTACAGCTTTCTAGTACTAATAGTCTCTGCGCTAAGCCGCGGACAGACGGACAGACGGACATGGCGAAACTATAAAGGTTCCTTGTCGGACTACGGAACCCTAAAAGAGTGTCAATCACACGTCAATCAAAATGTTTCTTAATATTTTGACACTTCACTATGGACACTTTTTTGGTAAATTTTATACTAGACCCGAGGTCCATAGTTTGTTATGTCAATGCTTGAGAGTGTCGAAATATACGTTTTTGTGGCATAAACGGCCGTATCTTTTTTACGGTAACTTAGAAGTTTGATTTTTTCACAGCTTCAAGGGACTATAAACTCGAGTAAGTATATAGTTTTAATTTCAACTCGATACCTCCACGCGTTGCCGAGATAAAGGGTCTTGACAGACAGACGGACGGACAGACGGACAACAAAGTGATCTTATAAGGACTCCGTTTTTTCCTCTTGAAGTACGGAACCCTAAAAACATTATATTACTGCACCCGCCATCCGATAAATTCTGAGAGGTAGTCTCAAACAACAAGCTAAAGGAATGGAATGGTTTTTTTTTAATTGACCGTTTTTTTGTTGTACTTTACAATTTTACCATCGCTTTAGAGGGAAACAAAGAGTTCCACCAGGGAATGCAATTTTCTATTTTTTATAAGCCTTTTATGCTATTATTTTGACCCTATTTTAGCATGCCACCAAATTATTCGGCGAATATACAACAGTTCAAGCCCAAACCTATTATTTCGGACAAATACGATAGTATTAGTAGCAAATTATATTTTATTACATTTTCCAACTTATGAGCGGACAAACTACACCCACGCGCGTATCGGAATGTGAACTTCATTTTTAGGGTTCCGTACCCGAAGAGTGCCAAACGGGACCATTATACTAAGGCTCCGCTGTTGGTGTCTGTCACAAAATACGCATTACTATATCTTCTACCACAACAAATATAAAAAGGTATATATATAAATATATATAAAACAAAGAGGGTTCCTATACAAGAAAACCTTTTTTTTTATGGTATGTTTAACAATCTGACTAAATATTAAACTTGTGTATACACAATAATATATTACCGTCTTTAAGATAGAGCTGAAACAAATTACCTTGAAAAAATAGCATTTATAGGGTTCCGTACCCGAAACGGGACCCTATTACTAAGACTCCGGTGTCCGTCCGTCTGTCCGTCTGTCTGTCACCAGGCTGTATCTCATGAACCGTGATAGTTGGACAGTTGAAATTTTCACAAATGATGTATTTTTGTTACCGCTATGACAGAAAATACTAAAAAACGGAATAAAATAAATATCAAAGGGAGCTCCCACACAACAAACGTGATTTTTTGCTCGTTTTTGCTCGATATTGATAACGGCAAACAGGTAGACGCTTGAAATATTCACAGAATATTGAGTTATATATTCACTTAAAAAATAACTAATTTAATTAAAATTAAACAAATATTTAAGGGGGGCTCCCATACAACAGACGTGATTTTTTGCCGTTTTTATGGATAATGATACGGCAGCCTTCATGCGCGTGTCCGACTCGCACTTGGCCGGTTTTTTCAAGGTAAATTGTTTCAGTTAATTAAATTAGGATTCCGTACTCAAAGGATGCCGAATTATTTGGCAGGCGCATGCCTTTTAGCGGCTTTTTTGATGTCTTGATGTTGCTATGGCAACTGTATTTTTGTTATTTATCATGATTTGGAGTTCCTTGTGCATTTTGTGTGGTGGTACAGAATCCTTTGCGCGCGAGTCTGTCTCGAACTTGGCCAAATTATCTCTAGTCCGCAAAAGTAAAGCCTTTTGCCTCCAAGCAAAGAACCTCAAATGTAATAACCGATTACATTCAGAAATATACTGCAAATGCTCAATATTTCCACTCCCAATCCCGAATAGAGAAAATAAGACATTTTATACGAGTATAAGCCAATCTGTAAATTACAGCAATTTTCTGGGCCATTGAAATGTATGTGAGGCTTTTGATTCCAACGAGTGGAGCAATTTTTACACCACGCTTCCAGTTTATGTACCAAAGAGCATGTTGACCTAAATATTTTGTATCAAATGCTCAACGTTTGAGGATAAATTAAATATTCGTTGGTGAAACTCAAAACATAGGTAGTACCATTCTTTATGGACAACTTTGGTATGGGTGCTTAGAGAAATTTGATACATGGGGTTCTGTAGGCAAACGATGACAATCAGGGCGGTTCTAGCAGGTGCGAAAAAATTGCCAAGGCAGATTTTGAGTGATTTTAAAAGGAATTTTGTACGCACATTTATTGATTTTTAAGATTGAAAACCTATACGAAGCGTTCCTTGTACTTCAAAGTTTTAATTTGATGAGATTTTGTCACGTTGCATGGTATTTATGTAAACAAAAGTCGATCGACTGATATTGCGAGTGAAAAATAATGCCGAAATAGCCGTCCCGGACCCAATTACCAAGCCTCTGCTGTCTGTCCGTCTGTCACAGGGTTCTACAGCTCCAGCCGAAGTAGACAGTTGAAATTTTCGGAAAATTGCTGAGGCCACGACTACAATTTTAATATTTTTGTTTGTATACCTGTCTGTATGTTCCGTTTTAACTCGAGAACCACTCAACGGATGTGGATAGGATATAAGAGATGTTCATAAAATAACCCCCTGGCCTAAAGCGGGGCAAGAATTCAATAAACGCGAACGGAGCCGCGGCAAAAGGCTATTTTCAAATAGTACTAGAAAAGTCCTCATTACTTGAAGCTTAAAACGAACAGACAGAACTGATAATTTATACAAATTCTTAGAAAAACGTAGCCTCCATTATTGCACAGCTGTGGTCCTTTGTTCTAGTTCCCGTGAACTATTTATGTGCTGGTCGATAGATAAGGGTCGATCCGTCACCAGACTACTTAGACGACATGTTTTACTGAACATAATGAAATATACAAGGTCCTACAATAATAAGTGAAAATAAATCTAAGGTAGATCACGTATCAGTAACTAATCACAATCGAAAAAAAATGTTGATCAAGTCATTTTTTCACTTCCTAGTACAAAGTGGTTCAATTAGGTGAGAAAATTTCTATGGAAAGGTGAAAAAAAAGATCTACAAAAAAAAATTTTTCACTGGGTAGTGGTCTATTGGAGTTGCCCTATCATCTGTTAATATCTTTTTACTTTGAATTGTACTTGCCCTTATACAACGTGAAATTTAAGTCATTTTGTTAACGAAAACTGGTGATAGTACTGGTCCATATGAACAACTTTTACTATGAAGCTAACCCTGAAATCGTGAAAAAAAATCAGCTGTTTCATAGAAAAGTTTAATATCTACTCCACCCAAATTTATGAAACAGCTGATTTTTTTTCACGATTTCAGGGTTAGCTTCATAGTAAAAGTTGTTCATATGGACGAGTACTATCACCAGTTTTCGTTAGCAAAATGACTTAAATTTCACTTTGTATATAAAAAATGGTCTACTACTAGTAAAATACTAAAAAGTAGTAAAATACTAATAATAAAGTATTAAAAAAGTCCTGTCTGTCCATTGAATATTTTAGCGTAATTTTAAATGAAATTGGTTATAAGCCAAAACTAAAGTTTATTTTTTACTTTTGTGGTACGGTTGAAGCTGTTGACCCGACAGTCGGACAGACAGACAGACTAACAGAAGAGGCTTATTAATAGTCCCGTTTGGCACCCTTCGAGTACGGAACCCTAAAAATGCTTTCAAAACGCACCGCACATTCTTATCTAGAGATCTTCAAGTAGTTTTCGAATGCCACCGGGAATGTACCGATGTTGTAAAGTAGATTGATAAACAAGGGAGGTAAGTGATATTGCACCCGAGATATTCAGGCGCACGTGCGAGCGAAGCGAACGAGGGTGTTTACAGTTCGAGGATATAATTTATTACTTACACCCGTGTTTAACACTCTACTTTGCATCACTAATGCGAAGAAATAAAAAATACCTACTAAAATAAAGACATTATCCATTGTCATTAGCTAGACTAAAAGGGAGACTCGTTCGATTTCAAATTTACTTACCCCCCTAGGTTTGTAAATCAAATTTACCTACCGCATTTCGAGTTAAATACGACTTACTTCCGAGCATTACTGATGCAAACAATTTGACCACCTCTCCACCTCTAACAATGCCTACCCCCGTGTAAAAAAATTACAGAACTACCCTCAAGGGAGAAATAGAAAAATAGATGCGAGGCTGTCAGGGCTGTCCTAATTAGTTCCCAGGGGTGATTTTACCTTAATGCTTTAGTATTAACTGTGGCCTTAAATACCCGATTAATATTTATGTTCACGTTTGGGATGTAATATTAATCGGTGAAAAGCGGGTGTACCAAGTGTGGACTGCGATTTGCATTTCACAGTTCACATTTTAAAACGTCACCGGAAAATTGCAAGAATCGTTATATTAAAAAAAACTGGACAAGTGCGAGTCGGACTCGCCCTGGGTTTCGTACAAATTAGTAAAAGTTTAAAAAAAATCTACAAAAAGATTCGGTCACCCGTACAATTATGACCGCCCATACCGTTGCTTAACCTCGATGATTTTTTTACGATTCAATTACAAATGTATAGTTTTGAGATTTTTTCCTATACTTGTAGTATTAAAGGTATTACTTGCCAATTTCATAGTTTTAGGTCACCGGGAAATACCCTTTAAATTTTGATTCCCTTAAGAGTGTCGAAATACACGTTTTTTGCGGCATAAACGGCCGTATTTTTTTTACGTTAACTAAAAGTATGATTTTTTCACAGCTTCAAGGGACTATAGACTTGAGCACATGGTTTTAATTTCAATTTCAACTCGACGCGTTTCTGAGATAAGGGTCTTGACAGACAGACGGACAGACGGGCAACAAAGTGATTCTATAAGGGTTCTGTTTTTTCCGTTAGAGGTACGGAACCCTAAAAATAGAAAACACCGTTAAATATCGAAACTTGAGAACTGGATAGCTCAGTGGTAGAACAACCAACCGGTAAGCGAGAGGTCCCGGGTTCGAGTCCGGTTCAGAGCTCCTCACGTCCAGATTTACTTTTCTGATTTTCTATACCTGAGTGATATAAAATTAAACTGTTATATAAGATTCAAGTATAGTTCTCCTCAAATTTTAGCATAATGAATCGAGTTGTAGGACAGAACTTGAAGCTTCGCTATAAGGGTTTCAGTTGTTGATGGAAACCTAAAGGTAGTTAAAATTATTAGGAAATAAATAAATTAGATTCATAAGATATCTCATGAGAAATGTCTTGAAATAAAGGTTTAGAAGCACTGACTCTGTCAAGTTGCTAGGCAATGATTTGTCATTAAACATTCTATCTGCTAAATGAATAGACTATAGAAATCTAGTCAGATTGTAAACTGACGAAAAATTGTGAACGGACAATCTTTGCGATTTAACGCATACATTTTCTTAAGTTTACCTATAATATAACCATAGACATCTAGCCGTCAAATCGTGAGTTGGTAAAATAACTCACGTGAATGTTTTTATGTATAACTATTAGTATACTCACCGTCCATCCATCCATCCATCAGCCTGTTTCGTCCACTGTTGGACATAGGTCTTTCCAAGATGTTTCCACTCTTAGCAGTCCTTCTGGAAGAAATCCCCATACCCACACACACTGGGCGGGCGGGTTGGTGAGCGCGGTGCCCTTGCACCAGTGACGCCACTGCCCGTCACGAGTCTGTTTTATATAAGGCCCGGCAACTGGGGATGGATATACCGACATCCATCGGTCCCAGGCAATGGTGGGCCGCCTGGTTTTGCCTGAGAGCTGTTCTCTTACTCTCCCCCGAATAACTTCGGGAGGATTTGCGAGTAAGATGGTGGTACCTCCACAGTCGAGCCCGGCATCAGTTCTACCACCTATAAACTTACCACGAGTTATTTAGTCGTAGACTCGCCACTTGACGGTGAATGAAAACACCACGAGGAATCCTGCATGCCCTAAAAAGCGTGTATTTGTGCCCGTATTATAACTGAACTCTATCATGTTGGACACTAAAACATAGGTAAAAATAGGGTATCATGTGTATTTTCTATTCTAATGATATTCCACACTCGGGAATACCTCTGACACCTCTTTCGGTTTAATGAGTCATACAATTCGGAGGCATTTAAGCCTTCTGATAATAATTAGCTTAAAAACTTACAAGCCTTCGGTGTTAATCACCTCGCTTAAGTTACTCCAAACAAACCCGTGTCTTGAAATCCTTTTAACCACTACATAGGCAGCTCTGTCCATATTCACCCACACACGCGTGTCTAATTACATGAAAGTAAACAATCCACCTTCTTCTGAACATAGCATTAATCACTCCTCGGCTGAAGAGATGGGGACAGGAACTCTGAAGAGAAGCTCGGTTGGATACGGTATGGAGGTTGTAGATTATCTCAAGATTAGGCGCGAGTTAAATGCAGCTGCGGGGTGCGGCGAAGGGCGGGAGCACGTCCCCTCGCCGTCCGCATACCTCCCTCGCTCTGTGTAGTGCTGTGTGCATAGAGTTCAAACAAACCCCGATAATTTTAATGTTTATTAAGGAACGTTATTAGAACACATTTTAAATGTAAAAACAATTAAAATTAAAAGTCAAAGTATTATAAAAATGTTACTTTGAAATAAAACTTATGGTTATCCTAGCCATTCCCATACGGTAAAAGTTGGAAATAGTCCAAAATAGTGGTATCAATAATAAAAATAACTTCGCGCGATCTTATTATCTTATCTCTTCGGATGACCATGATTTCTTTAAGTTTTACGAAAATCATCAAAGGTCTCCAACTTTAACAAATAATTATGAATATGATTTTGAATGGTTTTAATAAACTCAGTTTGTATTCTTCTACAAAATAATAAATTACCAGGGTTAGGTTAAAAGTCACCCTGTATTATATAGGGCATACCTAGCTCTGCATTTAACTTGCGCGTTATCCGTACCATCTACGTATTTTTTTTTTGTTACGTTTTTTGTTAATATCCGTTGACAACGCTAGCGCCACTTCCATTTAACGACGGCGCTGACGAACAACTTCATGTTTCGTTCTGCAGCCGCTATGATCAAACTAGATGGCGCAAGCATCTCGAGATTTTTAGTCTAGTTAGGCATCTCATTTCGCAGTACTTAGCTCTAAAATTCTTTCTTTTCGGTCTGTGGTTCTGTTTAAGGGCCCGTTATCCCTGACATTGAGCACCTCATTTAATTTGTTTGAACTGAAATTGATGACGTTTCAATCAAGCCCACAAGATTTTTGGTGCCTGGACATTATTTTTTATTCTTATAAGAAATGGTGAGCTGGATATGCATCTGAACTCATCAGATATTCTCTATCAGCTTACAATTCTTCTTCTTCAATCTTCTGGAGAAATGCAACTGACAAACTTCGTCCGTTCAAAGCACAGAAAAAATGCATTCGAGCAATGTTTTGTCTCAGACCCTTTGATACATCCAAGCCGTTTTTTAAGAATCATAAACTACTTACTCTCCCATGTATTTATATTTTTGAAGTTTCCGTTTTTGTAAAAACTAATCTTGACTTATTTACTAAATTAAAAAGCACTCGGCACAATCATAATATAAAAGCATTACGTAAAACAACACACTTTACGGAGAGTATTTTCGGCATGGCGTCTACGATCTTTAATAAACTTCCAAACTCAATAAAAGAAATACGAAATATTACATATTTTAAAAACAAATTAAAGGATTTTCTTGTTAACAAAACATACTACACAGTTTAGGAGTTTTTAACAGATATATAGGTACTAATTTGGAAACATGAGCCAGATAAGTTTTAAACTCAAAATATATATATATTTTTTCAAGTTTTGGTAATTGATGTGTTACGGATATTTTTAATATTGATATTAATTATTATAATAATTTTTCAATGTGTGACATGATGCTTAATGATTATTTCTAACAATTGATAATATTTAATAATGTTTATAACGAGTGTTCCTTAAAAAACAATTTAATCTGTTATTTAAGGTTTAGTTTTTTTAAATGCTTAAAATGTTTTTCTTGATGTTTAGTATTAAGTTTATATTTTTGTATGCCGAATGGCAAAGCATATGGGACAAATTTTTATGTTTATAACAACCCTTTACCTATGTCTGCACAAATAAAGATTTCTCATTCTCATTCTCACAATTTTTCTAACATTCACTTAAATATTCAAATTTTCATTTTTTTTGTACTTTTGAAAAGATTTTTCACTTGGACTTTTTCACGTGTCTGTTAAGCTTGCGTAAAATGACATATTTCACACTCGTGTTTTTGTTTTTACTACTGACGCCGTCTAGGGGAAACCAGTGACATCATTTAGTAAGCATGCAAACCTTTGATTTACTTGTCATTTTGTTGGTATTTCTGGACGTAACCGGATACACTAAAAACTGTTTAAGATGAGTATTTTCAAACTCTTAGATTATTATGAAATATATATGTTAAATTGTGAAAGATGTTTTAAATATTCAAAACTATTTTAGACGTCATAATTTATATTCTGTTTGTATCTATCTTAGAACTTATTATTAAAAAGACTTAAGAAAGAGACATTGGTCTTTCTTGTACAGATTGGCGCCAACCAGTCTGCGTTTTCTTCCGTCGACTTGTATCTGTTTTGATTTGCAACAAAATTGCTTTTATTTTATTACTTCATGTAATTTTTGGCAGGTGTATTAAAAACGTCGTTCGATACACGTGCAAAAGTTTTAATGTTTCTCGTCTCGTCCAGTCAGTCGTGACTCTAAATATCAACCTTTTCGCACTTGCATCAAAATATACTATTACGGCTTCGTTTTCTCGGGCTTACAACTCCGAAATTAAATTTTATTATTGTGAAAACAAATTAATTTTTGAATAAAGCTTAATTTAAAAAAAAATTAACATCTTCATACATTTCATGCAAAGTCTTTTCGATTAAAAAACGGGTGTGGTGGTTTTCGGACATAAGATTTAAAATTACGGTTTGTCTCATAAATATTTTTATCTGACTTTATCTAATAGAACTATAATAGTATATTTATTCATTCCAAATGTGCAGCCCCAATAAAAGTATGTTATCGTAGACAAACATTGCGAAGTGATAGAGAAAAACTCAGTTCAAATTAGGATTCAGCACATATCTACATGAAACCAAAAAACCATCATGCGTTCTGAAAAATCGCGTTTTTCCTTTAAAAGTAAAGTACCTTGTCTTAAATTACCTGCAATATTCATGTAACATTGTCATGTACATTTCGTATGAAACTAAAATATCTCGACCAAGCCTTCGTTTTTTTTCTTCTCTCGAGCAATTATTCGATTTTATCGAATTAATAAATCTACAGAAAAGATGTACTTATCTAAAACAGTTTTTTTAAGACAAAGCTGGGTTGACCCCCCCCCCCCTCCCCTCGTAACAAAATGCGGCCATTACCGCATCCACACAACAGCTCGGTATCCTTCCAACATTCACGTTACATCCCGCGTGTTGTTCCAAACCACGCAAACACTGAACATTTATGAAAACGCGCTAAAAGAATCGAGTCTCCTTTATAACGTCGCTTTATTAGCTTTTCCAAGGTTTTGTTTTCATACGTAAATTTTGTTTCGTAATAAACATTGTTTTCATAAGGAAAGGAAAATTCTCTATGCGGGAGTAAATAATCAAAAGAAAAATGCCTTTTTGTTAAACATAGTATTTGTTTTCTTTAAATATAATACCTGGGCAAACGAGTTTCGCTCACGTTATCTGTGAAAAATTTAATTAACCAGTGCCATCTATGTATAAACATCTTTACTAGCGCTTCCCGTCAAAAGGTACAAAAGTACACACCGTTTAAAACACAAACGTATTCCACGAGTAGATATAAATTACCAAACTAACTTGGCACTTGCATTTATTAAACTCATGTATCCAAAGGGTCTGATGATATTGGAAATCTTTCTTCTTAAATAATCATCATACTGATTGAACCTAATAAACGTTAATTTGTGAGTAGTGAAAGCATAGCAGAGAGGTCAGAATCTGGGCTGAACGGTTTCCTGACAGGCTTGTCGTAACGTGTTGCATTTAGTGTACGACTGCCGAAAGTGGGGAACATTCGAAGGTGTACTCTTTAGTAAGCTTAAGGGCACTCTATTCGCCCCAACTCCCATACTAGCGCAGTTCGCTGATAATATGCTTATTTATAAAAAAATAAAAAAAAGTGATTTTTATTTATTTACCATCATCGTATCTTAACTTATGTAGCCCTAACTTCTGTAAAAGGAAGACCGTGTAACAGAAGCCAGTTCCTTCCTATGTGTACATTCAGTGATGATAAAACCGTTAGTTATTTTATTACAAAACAAGAGGGTATTTAAAAAAAAAAGGATAGTAACAATAATAATAATAAAATTAACCGAAAACAGCACAAATTCCGCTGCGCGCCTGGACGCCTATCATTGTGAGAGTGTGTGTGTGTGTGTGTGCTGTGGGGGGTGTGTGTGTGTGCGTGGGGGAGCGTGTGTGAGGGTGTGTGTGTGTGTGTGTGTGTGAGAGGGTGTGTGCGCGTGTTTGTGAATACTATGCAGATAGATGTGAAGTAGGTTATTAATAATTATTGTACATCAAATTTTCTATATCTTTATAATCGTAATTTTGTAGCCAATCTGTTATTTTAATTTTTATTTGTTGATTGCTGAAAGTATTGGTTATGCACACCTTATTAAATTTATTATATAAGAACGGAGCTAGATAGTAGTATTGTTTTCTGGCAAATGCACTATTAATAAGTACTTGCTTATTATTTTTTTCTTTTTCAACATATCCCATACAATATCCATGACTTGAACCTAAAACATTTATCAAAATCAAATACACATACACAAGTTACAAGCGTATAAAAGTCCTGGATTTTACACATATTTTGATGAATGTTTATGTACCGTAAGATCCTAGAAGCAATACAACAAATCAAATAATTTTAGGTTTACAGCATATTATATTTTATACTTTTCAAAAATATTTTTGTTTCATTTCGATTTATGGGATAGTTCTCCTGAAATCATAGGAAGACCCAAAACCATTCTCGAGTTTTTTCAAGATATGAATGTTGTCTCGCATTAGCTTGCCTCTCACAGCGTGTTCGGTTAGTTCTGTACGAGCTCGAGAAATGAACGTTCGGGCCAACCAATAACAGTCAGTCAGTGCCCTATAACCCGAATTTGAATGTAGAATGAAATAGCAAGCATATGGACCACGTGCGCGACTGACTTCGAGCTACCGACTACAGGGCTCTTAAAGTACGATTTCCATAGATATCCCACGCATTTTTATCAAATTGGATTGAACTTTATTACTCACCAGAATTCATCTAATTTTGCTTCTTATACCATGTCAGCGCTCTTGACTGTCGTAAAACCGTAAACTGAGAAGGAAACAGCAAAAATTTATCAAGAAAGTCTTATGATTAATGAATATATATCCTTCATATTGCATATCTCCTTCTCCAATCGATTTTTATATGCTCTTTTTAGGGTTCCGCAGTCCGACAAGGAACCCTTATAGTTTCACCATGTCCGTCTGTCTTTAGGTCCGTCTGTCCGTCTGTCCGCGGCTTAGCGCAGAGACTATTAATACTAGAAAGCTGTAATTTGGCATGAATATAAATATTTATCACGCCGACAAAATGGTAAAATAAAATCTCGAAAAAAAAAATTTGTAAGAGTACCTCTCCTCTCATACACGTAAACTGGGGATGATTTTTTTTTCTCGTCTATCCCATAGTGTGGTGTATCGTTGAATAGGCCGTTTAAAAACATCGTATGTGTGTCAAAACCATTTTTCAATTTAGAGATCCGTTGGCAAAATATTAAGCTTTAAAGTGAAAATTTTAGTCAGAGTGGAGCGTCCCCCCCTGCTGGCAAAACGGTTGTTTATATAAATGTGAAAAAATTCACAGAAGTAGTATATATAATGAATTTAAAAGGAAAACTATCACAGCTAAGTAGGCTTTACAGGTTTACGAGTACAGGTCGCGCCAAACTTTTGGGCCCCTATAATGTATGGGACCGGTAGCCTTAGCATAAAAACATTACGGCTACGTTTAGTTTGAACGTAACGCGGTTTTGTATGGAATTCTGATAAGTTCCGCTACTTTGATTTGGACAAGGCTTTTGAAATTGCCTGTCATGAAGTTGAGCTACCGGAACTTTGTGAGAGAGTTTTGACCCCCGAGTATGGTTTCAAGATGCTTACTTTTAACGTTAGAAGTATCAATAAAAACTTGGATAGCCTTTTGGTGTCTGTGCGGCGCATGAACTTGGTATTTGATATTCTTGTTCTTACTGAATGTCGAATAAATGACACGTCAGTGATTGATCAGATACCAGGTTACTCGTCGTTTAACACTCTCTCAACCATTAACCAAAATGGAGGTGTCGTGGTCTATGTGAAGTCTACTTGGAACGCAACTGTTTCTGAACCTAAATTCAATGAAGCATGCTGCCTCGTTGTAGAAATCCCAAACTTTGTATCGGTTATATGCTTATATAGATCTCCATCTTTTAAAAATACGGCTGTCTTCTGTAAGTCACTTGAAGAAATTTTAAATAAACACATCGATAAATCTTGCCTTATTACCATTGGAGATATTAATATTGATATTATCTCTTCTGACCCTTCCAAAGTTGACCCATCGGATTACTTATGTTTGAATGCCGAGCATGGCCTTTTGCCTGTTATCTCCAAACCAACTCGTTTAAAAACTTGTTTGGATCACATTTTTGTGAAAACCAAAGCACAGGTAGTGGGAGCGGTCTGTAACACTGCTGTTACCGATCACAGTATTGCAATGATGGGGTTAAAATCTAAGCCTGTTAATAAATTTGAAACTAGAATCAAAAATGTAATTAATTACGCGGGCGTGGCCCTAGAACTTCAATCTGTGGATTGGACTGGAGTAACTGAACAGACTAATGTTAACGCTGCTGTTAATAACTTTCTGAACAAAATCTCTAAAGTCATCGGCAATCACACTAAGCAGGTTAAAATAAGTAAAAGTAATTTCGTTCTTAAGCCCTGGATGACCCCTGGTCTGCTGAGATGTAGTCGACATCGTGATCGACTACATGCAAGGCTGAGGCGTTATCCTACTGATCAAGTACTTAAAATAACCTATCATCGTTATAAAAATTACTTGAACAAATTAATTCGAAAGCTTAAACTGGAATATGAAACTAACGAACTAGAAAGTAGTAGCTCTAATACAAAGTCACTCTGGAACGCAATTAAAAATGTGTGTAGCTTACAAACAGCAAAATCCCAAGCCCCTGAACTGCTTTCCATAGTTAGTGATCCTAAGGAATCACTTGATCAGTGTAACAACTATTTTTCTTCAGTTGGTAACAAGCTAGCAAATCAGATCCTGTCAGGCTTAGGTGTCACCGAGGAACAGTTAGGCGCTAGAGTTAAATCGAAAAACAGCCCTAAAGACTCATTCTTCTTTGTGCCTACTAACGAGCAGGAGATTACTGGTGCTATTTATAGTTTAAGAAATAATAGTGCACCTGGTATTGATTTAATAAATAACCATCTCCTAAAAAATATTAAAGATTTAATTGCCGTGCCTTTGGTATCTATTTTTAATTTAAGTTTCAGCACTGGGTGCTTCCCCGAAAGTTGGAAGGTGGCGGCTATTACACCTATACATAAGGATGGTCCTAGAAACTTACCTAATAATTATAGACCAATCTCGCTGCTAAGCGTCCTCTCAAAATTATTAGAGAAACTGGTCAACAAAAGACTAGTCAGATTTCTAGAAAAGTTTAAGCTTCTTTCCGATAGGCAATTTGGCTTCAGACAGCACAGATCCACCGAGGATGCAATTGTACGTCTTACTAATCTAATATCTTCGTACTTAGACAAAAGCTTGAGTTGCGTGGGCGTCTTTCTGGACCTGGCGAAAGCCTTTGATACGGTCTCCACACCCATTCTTCTGAGTAAACTAGAACTTTTGGGTATCAGAGGTATTTCTTTGGCATGGT
Source organism: Ypsolopha scabrella (assembly GCA_910592155.1). Taxonomy (NCBI): domain Eukaryota; kingdom Metazoa; phylum Arthropoda; class Insecta; order Lepidoptera; family Ypsolophidae; genus Ypsolopha; species Ypsolopha scabrella. The sequence continues at coordinate 19,989,657 of OU342983.1, forward strand.
TTCGCAGCTATCTTTCTGATAGGAAACAGCTAGTAAAGGTGGGGCAGTTTAAAAGCAGCATAAGTGAGGTAAAATATGGTGTTCCTCAGGGCAGCATTTTGGGCCCTACCTTATTTATTATCTACATGAATGATCTGCACGATCTTCATATAAGTATGGCCGAAACCATTTGTTACGCTGATGATACTGTAATTCTATTCCATGGTGTCAATTGGGAAAAAACTCTGAGGTCAGCTGAGGATGGAATGACTTCCATCTTCCAATGGCTACAAAATAATTTACTAACTCTCAATAATAATAAAACTAAGTACATATGCTTCCATAAAACAGCAGCTTCTGAGCCTCCTTTGCGTGATGGGATCAGAGTACATTCCTGCAATAACTCAAATAATCATCGTCCATGTGACTGTGCTGTGATCCAACGCGTGACCAGTCTAAAATATCTTGGTGTTGTTGTTGATGAAAAACTTAACTTTAAAGAACATATCCTTCAACTTTCAAAGAGGACCCGTAAAATAATTGGCATCATGAAAAGATTACGAAACTCAGCAAGCTTTCAAATACTTAAATTGGTATATATTGCCCTTTGCCCTAGTCCCTTCTTTCATATTGCATTTCAGTTTGGGGCAGTGCTTCTAAAACTATCATGATCGTCGTCGAAAGAGCACAACGCTCTGTACTAAAAGTAATGCTGAGAAAACCCTATCGTTATCCCACAGACGATTTATATAACACAGCTCAGGTCCTTACCGTACGACAACTGTTCATTCTTAAAACCTGTATTGACTCCCATCGAAACATGATTACCTCGGCAGAGTACAGCTACCTATTAAACAAACGGGTGTTTAGAATGCAAGGGCCTAAAGTAAAAACAGCTTTTGCGAGTAGGTTTGGCAAATTTATAAGCTCTCGTATATACAATAATGCTCTCAGGCACTGCGATTTTAAAGAGTGTTTTGTTTTTAAAGCAAAAGCAAAGATAACAAATTGGCTTTATTCTATTAACTACGAGGACACTGAAAAGTTAATTAATCCTTTCGTTGTAGATAACTTTTCAAACATTAAATTTTAGCAATATTTATGTAAAAAAAAAAAAATTGTTATTTTTAATTTTCTTTTTTCCTTGTGTTTTGTGTACATACTTATTTTATAAGTTTTATTCTCAATTGTGTTTTTTTTTTTGTGTAAGAAAATGTACCTAGATCGATTATTATCTTTTATTATTTATAATGATAAGTAATTAATCAATTAATAATCCACTATTGCCACAAATATTTCACTGGTACCCCAAGTTACTAGCGTAGCTGAGTTTGGGGACCCCTGGTAAATTTACTTTTTAAATTATGTGCAATGTACCAAAATTTGTATTATGTTTTATTTTTGTAATTTTATTATTCTTGCATTAAATTTATTTTCTTTCTTTCTTCTTTCTTATAACGAAATTATTTTTAGAAAATCAGTTCGGAGAAATGGGAATGTGACGTAATAGTCATACCGTTTAGGCTCAATAGAGAGAGTTCCTTGACGTCAAGAAAGAATGAAAAAATAAATTAGGTGATAAAACCTGAAGATGGGATGAATGGAAACAAAAAAAAAACAGACGTCGGTTTTGACATTACTTTTTTTTTCTTGTGGGCAATGGCCTACTGGGCAATGCCTAAATGACATGACTATTACGTCATCAAAGCTATTTATTCAGCTCCTGAATATTTTCATGTATATCTTTTGTATTTCAAGGAGAAAAAAATTTACAGACATTAAAAAAGTCTATTCCTTTCAAAAAAATCTACAATTAGGTGTTGTTATGGTATTCTGGAGCATTAGAATTTCCGTCGTCTTTATTTCCAGAATATCAGGTGGAATCAAACATCATCGCCATCCCTGATGTCAATAATTTTAGGGCAAAATAATTATTTTGACCCATAAAACCACAGTAAGTAATGAATAAATTTCCTCGAAAACTATGGCGCAACATACAGTTCAGTTCATACATTGAGAGACTGAGTCCAACGCGCTGTAAGCCATAGACAATACCTGGCCGAAAATAATGTTGACTGTAACCTCGTTATTGTTTTCTACGTATTGGAGAACATTATATAAAAACCTGGTATTTGAGTTCTTGATATTAAACCTCAGACATGGCTGTATGGGCTTAGTTCCCTTTTCCTTCCTAGTTAGTATCACATGTACTGTAATGTCAGAAAAAGTTTTTTATAGCATTATGTTTTTCGGACACCTATACTATAATTTAATTTTTTAATATTTTTCGATACGTTCATGAAACATATTTTTCATTATGCCAGTAGTTTTGAGTTCGTAATGAAAATTTTACGATATGAGGTTAGATAATTATGGCATTACGCGACAATCGTTTAATGTCCATTAGGCTTTTCTAGCTAAGTTGTGTTATTTTATTAATTACTACTACTAATTTAGTCTATGCTACTACTATGCGTGACTTTTTAAATGATCGTATACATCTTTCGGTATCTATGATATATGATAAATAAACATGTATGAATCACGAAAAATTGTATTTTAGAGCGAGACGGAGAGAGTTAATAAAGAGCTGACAAATATTTTTATCTACTTTTTGAGCGTTACAGTTAATATGTTTCTAATAATTGATCTTTTCTGTATTGTAATGCACTCTAATTTAATTAAGTATTCCAAAGCGATGAATTTTGCTTCAGAAACATGATCTTACAGGTATTTATTTATTTATTTATTTATTTATTTATTTAGGAAATTAACAGCGTTAAAAGTAAAACTAAACATTATTTCAAGACTATGACTAAGGCCAATAACAAATTTCCCCAACTGTTTAATAAAATAACAAAAACAAAAAAAAACTTAACTAAATTAATTCCTCAGAAACAGAATCTAAAATAAAATTTAAATGCTTACAGGGCAACTCATCTGCCTACCGTACTCTATTTTAGTTTAAATTGTTCAATTTGTTCAATTGTTCGACGGGGTGTTTGTGTTGTGTATGTGTTAATGTAAGGGATGAGTATGTATGAGTGTGTGTGTGAGGGAGGGTATGTAAGAGAAAAAAAAAATGAGAGGTTGTTCAGCAGAATCATAATAATTACGGTTATTCATCAGGGCAAAGTAATTCATTGATTATTTTATTTCGAAATGATGTTCTAGAGTTTCCATATGGATCGATATTAAAGAAACGCTTATTGTATTCGTTAGCTAGACGAATGAGAGGGGATGATTGGGCATAGTTTGTGCGAACAACTGGAACATGATAAAAGAGTCTTGCGGAGTGCCGAGTGCGATAAGAGGTGGCGTTAAGGGAGAAGTTAGACACCATGCTCATGCTGTTAATACGACCAGTAACAATGTCATATAACAAAGACATGTCGAGCAAAAGCCGGCGATCCTCAAGCGATGAAATACGATGGTGTAGACAAGAGTCTTCGTATTTCATTTTTGGTAATCTGGCTTTAAAATTAAGATGCTTTAAGAAAATCTCCTGTATTTTTTCGATACGCTGTTTATAAGTTATGTAATGTGGTGACCACACAGAAGATCCGAATTCCAGTAAACTTCTAACATACGCAAAATACACACGCTTAAGACAAGAAAGGTCTCTGAATTCACCACATACCCGCATTACGAAACCCAAGCTTTTATAAGCCCTGCTCACAGTTGCGTTAATATGGTGCTCAAATGTTAATTTTGAGTCAAGGCTCACACCAAGATCTTTGACCACATCTACTCGGTGTATGGTATTACCGCTAATATTGTAAGAATGTAGGACAGGATTTAACTTTCTGGAAAAACTTATTTGGACACATTTAGCTGCGTTAACTTTTATTCTATTCTTACTGTAGTAAGTACTGAGTCGGTCCAGATCAGCTTGTAGTAATTCGCAATCAGTTTCATTATTAATATCTAAGTATATTTTCTTATCATCCGCATACAGCAAGTAATTAGCGTCATGAAACACATTATAAATATCATAGATATAAGCACAGTAAAATAGTGGACCCAAATGTGAACCCTGAGGAACACCGGAGGGTATATCAACGAAATTTGAGCGATGACCACCAATCACTACTGCTTGTCTTCTGTTTGAAATATACGAGGTAACCCAGCGGTGAAGATCGCCTTGTATGCCAAGTCTTTGGAGTTTTCGAAGCAGAATGACGTGGTCCACGCGGTCGAAAGCCTTTTCGAAATCCGTGTAGACCACGTCAATCTGCCGGCCAGATTCCATCTTCTGAAGTACAAAGGATACCAGCTCAACTAAATTTGTTGTAGTAGATCGCCCCTTAAGGAAACCATGTTGTTCAGGAGGTAAGCCTTTTGAAATTGTTGGGTATAATCTGTTATATACTATTTTTTCAAATAACTTGGCCAATACATTGAGTATAGATATAGGGCGATAGTTAGGCACTTTTGTTTTGGGACCATTTTTGTGAATAGGTACTATATGTGCATCTTTCCATTTACATGGAAATTTGCCTTCAGAGAGGGAACGGTTAAAAAGTATACTTAATGGTACGCTAAGAGCATCGCCGCATTTCACAATAAAGAAAGCAGGGAGACCATCACTGCCACCACCACCATTTGAATCAATTTTAGAAATTTGTGCAGATATTTCATTTGGGGTGACTACTATAGCGTGTATGATATCTCCGTCACCACCGTATGGAGGAGCAAGTAGTTCATCATCATAGCTTTGAGCAGGCTCGGCAAAGACGCTATGAAAGAAGGAATTGAAACCTTTGGAAATATCTTTCCCAGCTTTGAGAGTGCTTCCGTTGTATTCCAAAGAACTTGGGTAGCCTGATCCACCTCGACGGGCCTTAATGAAACTCCATAGGTATTTTGGGTTTTCTTTAATATAGCTCTGAACAGAACATAAATAGTTCTCATAACATTCTTGCTGAAGTTTATGCTGTCTACGCCTAAGAAGAGAAAATTCATCGTAATCAGAAGGATTATGAAATTGTTTCCAGTTCCTATGCGCTTTATTTTTTTCATGGATCACTTTTATCAGAGCCGGAGAAAACCAAGAGGGGAAGGCATTTCGTCGATATCTCGTGTCAAGGGGGACAAATTTTCCTATAGCTGAGTTTATTATCTCGTAAAACTTTTCTACTGCTTCATCGATAGAACCTTGGTTTAGCACATGAGTCCAATCAGAACTTGAAATAAAAGCACGTATACTCTCGTAGTCACCTTTCCTAAACCTATGCCTAGGATGATTACCCTCTCTTAGAGGAGTGGTAAAAATATCAGTAACTGTTATATCTACAGAAGGATGGGCAACATCTTCGTTGACTAGAGGAAATAGACAGCGATTTAATTCCAAACCAAAATTACCAAAGATAAGGTCTAAAATATTGTTAGATGAATTGGGAAAGAAATTATATTGTTCAAATCCTAACGAGCAAAACTCATCCACAAGTCGCACACCTAAATCATAAACGGCAGCTGAACCCCGGTGAACATGAGTTGGAGAGTTAGGAGAATCTTTATCCCAACGAATTTCTGGTAAGTTAAAGTCCCCGGTTATTAAAAAGTGGTCCTTGGGATGAGAATGCCTTACAGTGGTAATTGATGATATTATTTTATCAAGGCTATCAGGAAGGAGACTGTCAGGAGATGCATAAGAGACACATATGTGTAAATCTCGTGAAGAACGCTGACCACCCTGACTAATCGACTTGGCCGGTATCGTTACCCAGAGACACTCAACCGGAGCACGGCCCCAATTGGAGACGCGGCCCCACTCAGGACGAACAACAGCAGCCAAGGAACACCGAACCAGAATAAATACACCGCCGCCATCCTTCTTACCTGTTGCAAGTCTATCTCGGTCAAGCCGGAATACGTCATATCTGTTATCACAGATCTCAGTATCAAGCACCCCATCGCAAAGCCAGCTCTCAGTAACAATTATTATGTCATAATTACTACATACTATGTTACGATGTAAGGTCAAAGTTTTTGTTCGTAACCCCCTGGTATTTTGATAATATATTTTTAAGCTATTTAAAAGCTCGGATAAGTTTTATGAAATAAACCATTACTGAATATAATACTCTGACGAGAAGAGGGAAGTACAGATTGTTTTTAATAATCTTAACAGCTATGAACAAAGGCTTTTTAAATTTAAGAGTTATTGTTATGCCGTAGCAATAATAAAATTTAAGCAATGCAACGAGCAAACAAGATAAACCGTAATTATTTCTTATAGGTTTGTAATTATAGTGTGTGTGTGTTCCTAAAGTAAATTTAGTGTAAATTGTGTAGGAAAGGAAAATGTGTGTGAGTGTATAGGTTAGTCGAACGAAATGAACAAAGTAGTAATAAGAATAACAATTTTTATTCCTAGATGCATAAGCGTATTTCATTGTGGAATAAACAATACATAGCACTTTGAAATTTAAATTATCTTCTGAAGGTCCAATATTGTAGAAATGCGTATTTGAGGGCACTTCTCGTTTTTTCGTACGAAAATGTTACAATTTCTGACCCAAACTATATCGTAACCTTTCTTGGAACACTGCTCCTTGCAGCTCTTCAATAATCTTTTATTGACCGGAGTCAGATGATCGTTGATGAAGATCGGTTGAGGATTTCCCAGAATTCCGATTTCAGACGTTTTCAAGCCGCGACGTTTGCGTATTCCGGACATAATGGCGTCCTTGTTCATCCTGGTCTTGAGTTTGGCAATTATACATTTTGGTCGTCCTGCAATTGGGCGAGCCGGCTGGACTCTGTTCACAAACTCGATGTCCTCAAGAGCGAGGGTAACACCAGCTACTTCGGCAATCTGCTGCACAATATTCGGTAGGGACTCGGACTTTAGCTCGGGTACGCCAGAGATCTCAATGTTGTTGCCACGAAGCCATTGTTGGTGATTATTGAATTGTGATTCAAGTTCTATTATCTTTGCGTTAGATAAGGCTAATTTATTTTCAAGTTCAGTGACTTTATCGAGATTGTTCTCAATTTTTGCAAACCGTTCCTCTACCTCAATTTTATAAGTTGCCATACCAGAACCTATTTCATCTTTAATGGTTTGTTGAAGTTCCGTTTTTAGACTTGAAATACAGCTCATAATCATTGACCGCATTCGTTGATCAAAATCGGAGGGTAGTTGACAAGTTGGAGTCAACGGCGACACCGACGCCGACGCCGACGATGTTCCGATCGTATCAGCTTGACGCAACGGAGTCTTATTAATACGTTCACTTGCTGTACATGTAGTGCACTTGTCGATACGACATTGCTCTTTAGTAAAGTTTTTGAACTCCAGAGCAGAGATACGCAAACACTGGTAATGGTAACAGCGCTCACAAGTAGAACACACTATTATCTCGGCAGCCGCAACGAACTTCTTGCAAGCATCACATTTTTTCCCACCCATTTTCGGGAGAGTAATATTACGAAATGAGTTTAAAATAATAAATAAATCACAGTACTTGGAGATGTTTTCTTCACCACGATTTGAAAGTTGTGAGAGGGAAGACAGTCCACTTGTTGCGAAGCGCCCGAAGTTGCTCGGAGATTGGCGATGTTGCACGAGAACGAGAGAAAAAATCACAGCTTGTCTCGTTTCCCCGAGGGGGTGAGGGGCAACAGTAGATCGCGTTGCGCTTCGTCTGTGGCTCCGCAGATCGTGATTTTACTCAAAATATTGAATTTTTGCAAATGAGTTGCATGCAAACTTAGCACGTAGCCTGATGTAATTAAGTACTTAAGTTGAATGAATAAAATAAAAACTATTTTGGACAGCCGATAACACGACTGCCTCCAAGAGAATTAGTATATCAATATTACTCGTTAATATAAAAAGACTCCATCCATCCATCAGCCTGTTTCGTCCACTGCTGGACAAAGGCCTTTCCAGGATTTCGCCACTATTGGCAGTCCTCCTGGAAGAAATGCCCATACTCACACACGCTGGGCAGGCGGGTTGGTGAGCGCGGTGCCGAAACCCTTGCACCAGTGACGCCGCTGCCCGTCACCAGTCTGTTTTATATAAGGCTCGGCAATTAGGGATGGATATACCGCCATCCATCGGTCCCAGGCAATGGTGGGCCGCCTGGTTTTTCCTAAGAGCTGTTCTCTTACTATTAGTATTTGCGTGTAAGATGGTGGTACCTCCACAGTCAAGCCCGGCATCAGCTCTACCACCTAAACAGCTCTATAACAAACGCCTTTCAATGGTTTACCTTCCCAGCTTAGTTGTCGCTGACATCAACGCAATAACGTTAAGAGGATATGTCACTGAAAAAATAGCAAAATGTTGGTTTTAATTCATATAAAATGATTTGAAATAGCTATCAAAATTTCCAAGTAATAATATTTAGATATCGTTAAAATCTATCTAATAAAATATCGTTCAGGTCTGTATGTCATTCCTATTTGTCATACTATGAAAAAAAGTGTAGAAGAAGACCTCATTTCAATAATTACGTCTATCGAGCGAAAGTTACGCAATCGCGTTTCTGTACTGAAGAAAACTAGAAAAAGGTTCCGAAATTTATATACTGTTTTATCAAATTAGTGGCTTCATCTGAAAAGCAGGTAAACAACATCAAAAAGTGCCATTGTTATCGAAATAGCCCCTTAATATTTCAGTGGCACCCCGCCTGCGGTAGACGGCAATTACCTAGTTGCGGTTCCTTGAAAGCGTTTACGTGTATTTGTATTGCACTACACCTTTTCACGAGACAAGTACACAACCTATTGTTTGCCCTCGGACACTTTGGCACTTTCCTTCTTAGAATACAATAAGGATTTCTTCGTGCAATTTGTACGACGCCATTTTACGCCGTCAGGTTATTAAAACTGCTTTCGTTGATATGGTTTCGTTAATAGATTAATACAATACAAATGACATCATTTCCTAAAAAAAATACAATATCACTAGGATTATTATTAAATGTACCCTGAACTGACAAAAGCCTTGCCATTCAAGGTACAGTGGAGCCCACATCAAGCTAAACACTTCCAGTATGTATGTATGTATCTATGTATCTATGTATGTATGTATGTATATTATGTATTTATTATCTATGTAAATGGCATTTATAACTATATAAATTTATACCTATTTGTTATTTTGACACTATATAAATAAGTAATAGTAAGATGTAGATTTAGTTATGTAGATTCACTTTATTGGTTATTGTTTTCCTTATCAAATATTTATTTGTTTGTCCCACCTGTACATTTCATTAATAATGATTTCTTCACCACCCAAAGGTTGGTTGGAAGAAATTGCTCATAGTAATAAGCCCGCCTTTGTACAATACTGTGTATTCTTTACCTTTTGTTATTTAATTTTATTTCGTGTGTACAATAAAGTGTCTATTTTTTCATTCATTCCAGTATAAGCTGACCTCTCATTGTATAGGCTTCCCGTACAATGAGAGGTCAGCTTATACTCAATGTGCATAGCTTGATGTGGGCTCCACTGTACAAGTCTACATAAAATAAATCAATTAAAAATTTAGATTCATCAGGATTCATAAAACTAATTAGAAAATTACATGGGTTAAATAAAAATTATATAAGATTATGTTTTTATTGCGAAATCCATCGCTTTGGAATACTCTAAATATTTATTAGAGTGCATTACAAACCAGGAAAGATAAATTAGAAACAAATGTAAAGACAAGAATTTGAAAAAATTCCTTGGCCAGGATTCGAACCTGCGACCTCTTGTTTCCCAGACAAGAGTGCTACCAATTGCGCCAACGGGGTACTTACCTAGACCGTTGAATTTTTTCCACCATACTTGTCCACCGAATATTTTTGTAACTATTTGATCTAACTAGTCTGTAATGCACATACTGATTGCTCACAAGGGCGTTATGTGATTTCACGCCTTGTTCTTAAGAAACAGATGGCGCTGTCGTCGCTACAATATGTGTTGCTTCAGACAGTTAAGAAATTCACAGTTCTCATTGACTAAGATTATGTTTTTATTGCGAAATCCATCGCTTTGGAATTTAGGTAGTAACCGAAAGGCAAGAATGTAAAATTTATTAGTGATGGATGTGTAATTGGAAGTTACGGCAATTTTAAAATATAAGGTGACATATATTTATGCAGCCAAATTCATACAGACGACTCGGTAAGTAACATAAACATAAACATAAAATATATTTATTGACCATAATACATTTACATAACACAATGAGTATCCAACTCCTATAAAAGTATAAACTGTAAGCTAGGAGTCAGTACATTCCCATAATTTCAGTTTTTAAATATATTATCTAGCCAAAAGGTACAAAAGTTTTTTTTTTTTTTAACTAAGGTTTAGTATTATAGCTATACATGATTTAAGACCAGTAGTACATCATTATTAATTGTAATAATAACTGTGAAATTATATTTTGTTATTTTAAATTAAAAAGATAAATAAAAGAGCAAAGCTAAAATTTACAACATTTAAAGTAGATAAGGTTTGTTTACGTTTAGTTACATTCATTGGTAGTAGTGTTTGTAAATGTTAGAATATAACTTATAATATTATTAGTCTAAACAAAGTTAAAAGAGGTTGTACTTATACTGTATGTGAGAGGTGTGGGTGGGTATTGAGTGTGTTGCGAGTGATATTATGAGATCGGTTGAGTGTATGTGAGAGTGAAAGATCGTGCGTGTGTGTGAAGGCTATTTGTGTCTGAATAGTTGGTTTAACAAGCCAATTAATAATCTACAACAGTTTTTCAGTCTGCTCATAAGTTAAGTCGCTTAGCCATTGGAAAACCCTATGACGCACCTGGTAATTACTGAGTTTTTTTTAATCTTACTGTACAATTTATAGCATTGTACAAATTTGGAGCCTGAAAATCGTAGTGAGCACGTGCAAACACGCTTTTGACCGCAGGTAAAGGACAGCGATCTGTGCGTTGCCTTGCTTCAGTAAGGTGTGGAACTGTATATCGATGATACCTTCTAAGGCATTGATATATATAAGACTTACGCACACTGAGAACTTCAGATTGTTCATATACTGATATTGTAGGATGTCTTCATGGTAGGTACAACATGACCTTAAGTACAGCGCGTTGGGCACGTTCCATCTCAATCAGATGGGATTTTGAAGCTCCACCCCATGCAGTTATACAATAATTAATCACGCAGTGACCCAGAGCATTATACACATGCACAAGGTTCTTCTTTTCGGTTACAGTACGTAGGTTTTTAAAAACAAAAATTAACTTTCTTAGCCGTTTGGTAGTACTTGAGATGTGAGAGTGCCAGTTAAGCCTATTGTCGATAATTACTCCAAGATATTTTAAAGTGCTAACTTTATCCAGATGTGGACAGTTACATGTTTGTAGATCGGTAGGATTAGTATTGCAAGGATTAGTATTGCAAGGATAAGTATGAATCCTTATTTTGAAATCTTCTTTAGGGAGGCACACAATAGTTTTACTGAAGCACATGTATTTTGTCTTGGTCGTGTTTAGTGACAGAAGGTTTTTCTCTAACCAGTTAGTTACTTTAGAAAGGCCTCGTTCAGTAATACTCTGTACCTCGTCCCAACTAGCTCCATGGTAGAGTATGACCGTATCGTCGGCAAACATGATAAGATTTGAACCAGCACCAGATAGTTGACATAGGTTGTTGATGTATAAAAGGAACAGTGTTGGTCCCAGAGTGCTTCCTTGGGGGACACCATAAGTGCAAGTAGCACTATCACTGAGCTGATTGCAAACTCTAACACGTTGCTCCCTGTTTGTAAGGTAATCTCTAAACTACTGTAAGGAGGTTCCTCTGACACCTACATTCTCCAATCTAGACAACAGGATAGGGATCGAAACCGTGTCAAAAGCTTTTTGCAGATCGAGAAAGACTCCCAAACACTTATTGCCTTTATCTAGGTATTTCGTTATTAATGATGTTAATTTAAGAACAGCATCTTCTGTTGACCTTCCGGTTCTGAATCCATATTGGTTTTCAGATAAGTAGTTATTAGTTTCCAAATATTTGGTAAGTCTTTTATTTACTAATTTTTCAATAATTTTTGAAATAGTTGACAAGAGAGAAATAGGTCGGTAGTTAGAAGCTAAGTTCTTATCACCACTTTTGTAGATGGGAGCTACAATGGCCTGTTTGAATATTGATGGAAAGCAGCCTGTTTTAAAGCTTAAGTTACAGAGGTGTGCAATAGGTTCAGATAGTTTGCGGCAATACGTTTTGAGAAAAGATGTAGATATTTTATCCCAGCCTGGTGCGGTTCTTAGTTTAAGGCCAGTTATGATCGCTTCTACCTCAATATGATTAGCAGGAAACATCATCATTGAGTTGCTCGGACCTTGATCAAGTGCATTTCCTGCCAGTACAGAATCCGTAGTATTTAACTTGTTCAATGTATTATTGGCTAGATCAGCTCCTATGGAGGTAAAAAAGTTATTGACATTGTTTAGCGAATCTTTTGGTGTTTCTTTGGTTGTAAGTAACTCTGGTGTCGACTTTTTTACATTTTGTAGGTTGCAAAGTTCTTTGATTATTTTCCAAGTCTGTTTCATGTTTCCCGAAGATTTTTGGAGTTGATTAGTTTAATATTGTTTTTTCAGTGTTTTGATAAGGTTGTTTAATCTATTCCTATATGTATTATACTGTAGTTTCAACTGTTCATTGTTAAAATTATGCCCTTTAATCAATTTTTATACATTTTATTTCTTTTATTAATAGATTTGACCACTCCAGTAGTGATCCAAGGCTTTAAAGGTGTATGTCGTCTAGGTAACTTAATAATCGTTGTGTTGTTTTCAATAACTTTTTGTAAGCTAGAGACGAGCATATTTGCGGCAGTATTGGCATTTGTGATTGCATAATACTCATTCCAATTTATTTCATCAAGAGATTGTTCAATACCATTGTGATCTATCGAGACTTTTTCATAGGCAATTGTTTTTTTATCAACGTTAGTTTTGTCGAGGTATAATAGAATTGGACTATGATCAGTAAATTTGTCAAACACAATAGTTTTTATTTTACAATTGGATCGAACCATAAAGTGATCTAGACACGTTTTATGTCTCGGGGGACGGTCTATACACTGACGAAGGCCGTGTGATGCTATTAGATTTAGGTATCTAGAAGCATCGCTGGTGGGATTATTTGGCAAAGTATCAAAGTTAATATCACCAGTAAAGATAAGATTTTTACAGCAACAGCCCCTTAGTACTAAGTCAATTGAGTCAATGTAATTTTTCGTATTCAAATTCGACGCTGGTGGTCTGTAGGAACAGACGACTGCAAAATCATTGGCGAGTTCAAGCACCAAAAAGTTACCGTCCGTTGTATCTTGTGGTTCAGAAACAGATGTGACCGAAAGGCCCTCTCTGGTGTAGGCAATAACGCCATCATTTTGGTTTAAAGAGCGTTTTGTGTAATACTTGTTGTAATTAACTATGGTAGGAATATTAGAATCTTCGTCCGTCCTAGTTTCAGTAAAGACAATTATGTCCACTGTTATGTTTAGACTAGTAACAAAAACCAGAAACGCATCCAAGTTGCAGTTCACACTTCTAATATTAACTGTAAGCACACACAATGAAAATTTTGAGTTCCTACCATAGTCAAGAACCTTGGGGCACAGGTGTGGCTCATCTAAATTAATACACTCGGTATCTATATCTCTGTCCAAGTCTTCTGTAATTTCTATGTTAATTTCTTCGAGAATGATTGTTTGAAGTTTCATGGTTTAACTCACTGTATTTGATACTAACGTTAGTATCATTTATTTGGTGTAGTTCTTGGCTGTTAGAATATTTTGGTTTTGTATGTCGTTTCATTATTGGTAGATTATTGGTAACAATTTGAATAAGTAATTTTTCAGGCGTTAGTGTGTATGCGAGGGAGTTATATAAAGACTGCCGAGTATTGATAAATAATGTTTGCGAGGTTGTGTGTTCAAATGTGTGTGTGAGTACAGTATACGAGCAATATGGTTTATTAAAAGGTATGGAATAGGGTAAGACATAAAAACTAAATTCTAAATAAAATATCAACAATATGATTAAATCACTGTTTTTTCTGAAGCTTTCCGATATCACCTTCAGTATCAATTCTAATTTGTGGTGATCCTTCAGTTTTTCTAATGTAAATTCTTCCACGCGATGTCCAACAGTATTTGTAATCATTTGACTTAACAAAGTCCCTGGCCAGAAAAAACAGTCTCTTGGTTTTGGTTGTTAAGTTATCTGAAATGAAGATCGGTTTGGTGTCGCCCTCTATTTGCAGTTGGGTAGTTGTAAGTTTCTTTTCCTCTCTATTAACGGTCTTACTCGCTCTCAATAACTTTTCTTTAATGATCGCGCTATTAAACTCGACTATAATGGGATTAATTTCAGCTTTTGTGTTATACCAAAACACATCTTTAATATCCGATGATCTGACTTCAATTTTCATTATTTCACCCACCTTTTTTATTGTTTTCACCAGATCATCTTTATTCTCAGGCTGCTTTTTGGGTAAATTTCTTATTTCGATACTTGTAGATCTCTGCTGCCTCTCCATGTTTTCGACTCTTTCCTCAAGTAACTGTATGTACTCAAAGTTCTTCTTTCTTTCACTCTCCAAGTTCGAAATTTTTTCAGTAATTCTATCGTACTTTTTAGACAAAAGGTTTTGTGACTCTTTAATTTCGCTTTTCGATTTCTTTATGTCTTCTAAAAATGACATTAGAGTCATAAACCTACTCTCTAGTTGACTAAATTTTAGGTCTTGTTCGGTTTTCCAGGAGCTGAAGACTCTATTAAATTCACTCGATATAAATGAACGAAGTTGTTCATTTAAACAACTTCGTTCGTTTAAATCTCCTTCCTGCTCTTTTTCTTTCATAGTTTTGACTTGATCGGAAGTATCAAATTTGACTTCAGCATCTGGATCTTGGGTGCACATAGACTTCAGCATATTTTGATCAGAGTCTAGGGTTTTTATTGGCGTATTGGTGTTGTCTGACTTCGGTTGCTTACTTTTGCAACTAGGGCACTGCCAGTCTAGCATGGTGTTGATTTTTAAGCTTGTAGTTCCAACGCACAAAGGGTGGTAAACGAGTGGGCACAAATTGCATTTTACTCTGTCATCCTTCTCCGTGTAGACATTGCAAGCAAAACAGAAATTAGCTTTGCAAGTAGAACAATACCAAACGCTTCGTCTCTTAGCCCCGTCAGGCTTAATGTTCACACACTTTGTGTGATACACGGCAGCGCAACCCACTTCGGCACAGACAACTTTTTCGTTAGTTGGCACAGAAATCTCGCATTTCTTACATTTCCTCATGGTGCAATGGTTTTACACGTGGTACACCGATGAATTATTCTCGTAGAAAAAGTAGGGGAAAAAAAAAAAGTTTATATTATGTTCTTGTTAAGATTCGAACCGTGGACCTTTGGCGTGCTAGCTTCAACGTCGACCACTCGTGCGCTGATGAATAATAGTAAGCGCCGAAATATCGATAGCGTCGTCGTAGCGGCTTAGAATTTAAAATTGATGGAACTGAGTCACGTGGAGTTTACGTATCACACAAACAAAAGCAGTGAGGTTGGATGTAGGTACGTACTCACTTAGCAATACAGGTCGGCCGTTAGCAGTTATTTGTTGTGTACGATATTTGTTTATCCATTTAAGCACTGTTTACGTCTCGTCGAATTTTAATGGTTTTCACGATTGTATATAATGTTTATAACGTAGATGAATAGTTAAAGTTTTGGAATGGATCTTGATAGTTAAATACACTTTTGGAAAATAAATGAACAGAGCGTACGGGTAAAGTGACTATGAGCTACGGCAGCTATCCGGGGAATGAAGTGCTCAGTATCATATCAAGATCAGATGACCTTCTTTATGAAATTCATAAATTATTCTTTTCGTGTTCCCTACAAACGCAAGCCCTTACAATAAATTGACGTACTTAATCTGTAAAAAAAAATTGGAAATCAACCTTGAATCTACAAAAACTTAGCCACTCTCCTGTTTTAAAACGACCATTAAGGACAGTTTGGTTATTGTCTTTTTTAGGGTTCCGTAGTCCGACAAGGAGCCCTTATAGTTTCGCCATGTCCATATGTCCGTCTGTCCGCGGCTTAGCGCAGAGAAATTAGTACTAGAAAGCTGCAATTTGGCATGGATATAAATATTAATCACGTTGACAAAATGGTAAAATAAAATCATGAAAAAAAAATTTTTTATGGGTACCTCTCGTACACGTAAACTGGGGATGAATTTTTTTTTTCTCGTCTATACCATTGTGTGGGGTATCGTTGGATGGGCCGTTCAAAAACAAAATGTGGGTGTGTGAAAACCATTTTTCGATTTAGGAATCCGTTGGCGAAATATTAAGCTTTAAAGTGAAAATTTTACTTAGAGTGGAGCATCCCCCCTCCCCCCTGCCGGCTAAACGGTTGTTTAAAGAAATGTGAAAAAATTCACAGAAGTAGCATATGTAATGAATTTAAAAGGAAAACTATCACAGCTTAGTAGGCTTCATAGGTTTACGAGTACAGGTCGCGCCAAACTTTTGGCCCCCTAGAATGTATGGGACCAGAAGTTTGGCGCGGTCTGTATTAGTAGACTAACTTAATATGTACCGGGCAACTACGGAACCCTACATTGCTCGTGGCCCGACACGCACTTGGCCGGTTTTCTATCAGGAAGTTTGTGTATGATGTTTTTGAATCTACACTGAGAAAAAAAGCTATTTAAATGACCCGATTTTGTAATGGTATTTATTTTATTTTATTTATTACACTTAATGTACATAATTTACAAAAGATACATAAAAACAAGACATAAAAAAAGAACCCATTGCGCTAAGACGGTAATTATTGCTAATAGCAATATATCTACCAGGCAACCTTTGGGTAAAACAAGATGAGAAGGAAAAAGTATAGAGGGAAGCATGTAAATGTAAAATAAAGTCAACTAAAAATAAAAGAATTATTAGTCATTCCTAAAGCTACAATAAAAGAATACATGAACTTACACAAAAAAATATAATATTCATTAAATATAATTAGGTACATGAATAGGTATTGCAACTTACTACTTACTACAGGTGCAACATACATATCACTGGTACCACATACTACTGGTGAAACTTACTGATACGTTTATGAGCAAAACCATTCTCCATGGCGCTGGCTATAAGCGTACAGCTGTATCGTTTTGCTACATATTTTGAGTATGCCGCCTACGGAAAAAAATTCTCAGTGTGTTTCGTATAGTGGTACAGTTTATAGCTTTATTAATAGTATTTAGTAGACAAATTTAACAACCATTTAAAAAGCCTAACACTACTTTTAGTACAATCTGTTCATCAATACTGAGTGGGAATGCAATCTGAAATCACAAATTCTGCTGATCAGAGGTGCAATTGTGTAAGCCAATCGTATTCAAATTGATTATCATATGGCTATTCGGGTAAGCAAATTAGCCCGTTTGACAATTGAAATCGTACATTTCTGGCTGTCAAATGAATAGAATTGTTTTGTTGTTGACAACCAAAAACGTACGATTTCAATCGTCTAACGGACTTATTTGTTTAGCTGAATAGCCATATGACAATCGAATTTGAATACGATTGGCTTACACAATTGCACCTTTGATCAAATAAACGCCTTGTTATTTTTTCTTTATCAGATACTATGCGACCAATTTACAAAAGACAATTTTGCAACGGGAAAGTGGCCTAACAAAGAGTATTTCTTACATTATTATCAAGGAAACCTTATACCACAAAAGATAACATAAATTCGCCACAAAATATTTAAAAAACACGTAAACGTAACAATATCCATTTCAACTCGCAGTAAAACTTGGGTTTTACAGGCGCCATTATTATATTTTACAATGCATAAAATATATTTTATTATATCCTTGTTCAATAAACTCCTATCCTTTAGTCGTAAAACGATCTTTTACCGAAGACTTTGTTCTATATTTTCATACTATCTTGGATTTAATATCGGATTTCGTTTTAAACAATTAAGCTTTATTTTACTCACCCAATTAATTTTTACAGATGTTAAAATGTATTGCTTTATCATATTTTACTCCAAAAGTGTATAAAATAAACTGGTTTACAGTTTTATGTTTAGATGCATGTTCTTTAACATTGTCAACGCCAAGGCACTTTAAGATTTGTAGCTACTGTAAGCGGAATGATTCAAATATGTGGCCGACTGACTTTACATACAATTTATCCCGCTTGATAATAATTTCGGAAAGAAATTGAAACATGTCGCATGCCAAGGCAGTTTTTCAAAAACCTTGTTCACAGGCCACAATAAAAAATACTTTCCTAGTGCCAGTTGGGTTGTTGATCCTACCGCGTATTCATATTTGTTTATCATTACATAGACACCTATTCTTGTGTAGCAAATATTAGATTTAGAGCTGCCATAACCTAAAACGTTTCATTGCAAAATAGGCTTTAACGCAGATGGATAAGAGTTAAATGAGCTTGTATTATTTTAGGTTTTTCAACTCTAAATTTAAGGTTTCTGCACGAGAATAGGTCACATTATCGTCACAAATCCATTTCAAAAATACTATAAAATCTAAATACTTATTATTCTTTAAATTAATAAAGTCGATGTCCAGATATCATCACAATTTTGGAAGTTTTTCTTTAGTTTAAATCGGCCATCCCATCCCATCTCAAGATACTCAGTTTTAACAGGATAGGTTCCGAAAAACCATAATTTATTCTTCCTTCTTTGAAGAATCTAGCAATACCAGATATTTGAAAAAAAATTGGACTTCTGTCAAGAATATAATGCACACCCATATCGAAACACATTCTTCAGACGTTATTCCAACATTGAGCCATAAAAAATCAAAGATGACTCCAAAAAAAGTTTTCATGTCGAGTTTTAACATTAGTTGAGGAAATTAATATTATATTATTTATGAATTAAAATCTGTATAAACTTTATTAAACTCTTATCCGAACAGATTATAACATGCACAATTTTTATTTGACATTTATATTATTAATATTTAAATTTGTTTTGACATTAAAATAATTATTCTAAATTAATAAGCATAGACTTGTGTTAAAAATTACTTAAATTCCCCATTTTCGGGAATTTATTTTACTCTGACATCACTGAAGTTTTTATTGATTTACCTACCCATATTTATATTTTCGTTTCGACATGATCATTGTGTACATTTTTAACGGCTCGTCGTAATGTTAGTTTAATTTCCTGAATTTCTGTATCCCTTGAGAATGGTGTATTAACCGAAACCGGTCGGGATTAACGAGTAAACCTTAAAATTAAAAGCAGTGAAACAAGTACAAGTGAATTTAATTGTGATGTTTTCCAAGTTTCACCAAGTGCCGACAATCGCAAGTATAAATTATGAACAGATATTTGATACAAACTTTAGTTTTTTTTTAAATAATAAAATTCGTGATAAAAGTCGTCATTTTGATAATTTTCCAGAATTCGTCCCTCTCGCACTGCGGGTCTTTCCGCATGGAGTAACAGCGATCAATGCAATCTGAACCAGTTTTCTTAAAACCTGCGATTTAATTGTATTATTATTCTCAAGATTAAACTTATTTTCTCTTGACCTTGCTATACAATCATCATAATATACAATTTAACCAAAAGGCAAAGGCAAAGAGCCTTTGCTTTTTGGTTTAGCCATTTAATTGGACAAATATATAACCACAAAGGGTCACGAAAGAATAAATTTACCAACGTCAATCGGTCCCACGTATGGTGGGCTACCTCTACTCTCTTATTGTCTAACTTCAATAACTATATCGCATACTCGTATAGCCATCTAGATGTCATACACATCACTGGCTAAAAATTGTGTGTGATTTCTAGCCAATCACGGTGCGTTAAGACCAACCTTTTATTAACTAGTACAATAATTATTATTTATTATTACAGTATGTAAATTTCGTTTTGACTGTACAAATTGTAGGCCACATGCATATCAAAAGCACTGATGATGTCCAAAGTAGGCATACTGCGATTAGAAAACATTATTAAGGAAGATGTTTATCTACATGCAATTATAGGCATAGTGCGATCTAATGTATAGTGGTTTCGAAATGTTGGCATTGTGCTACTGATTACTTGAAAGTATTGAAAAGTCAACTAAGCGCGATAGTAGGCATCCTGCTACGAAATCGTTTGGCCCCTGGATGTCCTTATACTCTCCCTCCCGGAAAGAAGATGGGGTGGTACCTCCACAGTCAAGCGCGGTATCAGCTCTACCACCTACACATACATACATACAAAGGTGACTTTTATTTATGCAGCCAAACTCATACTGGAGGCTTGATAAGTGATCAGTAACACGGATCGATAACACTTTTTGCTAATTTCCCAAAATAACAAAAGTTATGTCTCATAGTAATTGACTCGGGGCTGGGCTTGCGTTTGTAAGGAACATCAAAGAAAAAATGTACGTATTTCACAAAAAGGGTCATCGAACCTTGTTGTTACTGAGCACTTACCGAGTCTTCAGTAAGAATTTGGCTGCATAAAGTCACCTTATATACTCAGAAATGTGAAATAGAGGTTTTTATTCTGCAGTCTTACTTCACGTACAGCTTAATTTATGGGTTCATTAAATGATTTCGGTAAAAGATTTCTTTCATCAATAACTTTTCTCATAATACCGACAAAACGAATTCAGCAAATACAAAAGATCTCCATTTATGCCTACTACGAGGAATATAATTTCTCT
Source organism: Ypsolopha scabrella (assembly GCA_910592155.1). Classification (NCBI taxonomy): domain Eukaryota; kingdom Metazoa; phylum Arthropoda; class Insecta; order Lepidoptera; family Ypsolophidae; genus Ypsolopha; species Ypsolopha scabrella. Next base: position 20,010,372 of record OU342983.1, read on the forward strand.
ATTAATCTAGCCTTACAAACATGGGACAATTATACTACTTACTATTTTTAGGGTTCCGTACCCAAAGGGTGCCAAACCCTATTAAGTACTATCACTTAGTCTCCGTTGTCTGTCTGTTTGTCTGTCTGTCACACACAAGGGTTCACCACTTCAAGCGTAATAAATACAAAGTAGAATTTTTTACAGACTACGTATCACTAAGGCCTCTATCATGACAAATAATAAAATATTTTGAAATATTGAAAGGGATCCCTTTACAAGAAACTATAAAAAGTTGCATTATTTAAACTTTATTGGTTTTGGCTTTTTCTGAAAGTTACATAGAAGTCTTAAATTTAGTCAGATTGTAAATAAGACATGCTCTAAAAGGTAAAACAAAAAACTGGTCAAGTGAGAGTGACTCGCATACCTAGGGTTCCGTAATTCGACGGTTTTGGGAACAGTCAGGAAAAAGGTATTTTCAATGCAAGGGCTCGTAAAGTTCTGTTTTATATGCGTCTAATCCGTTGTCAAAGTCAACTTTACCGCACGAGTGTTTAATGTTTTCATTTTTTTTGTTTTATTTTTTTTTTACTTTTTTTCCCCTACATAGTGATGAGGCAAATGGAACTTAGCTCATACAGCCATGTCTGAGGTATGTTTTATTTTTATTATTTATCGAAAACAGTTGCCAGTCTTATCTTGTGTACCATAGATATACTTGACAGAAATGAGCTGCGTACAAAGCATAGTAGACCATATCGAGCTTTGACATCTCGATATACACTGTCCATCCCTCTTTAGGTAGATCAAAAGAATGAGACAGAGCACTGTATCAAGCGCCATCGAGCTCGATATGGTTTGCTATGCTAGAGTAGTGTTTCAGTTTGATGCGTTCGTAGGCTGATGAAATTAAAACTGTTTAGACGACATTTTGTGTAGGTAGTAACTTTACAAATTGGAAATTCTGATGAAACTTCATCAATCATCAACCATTTAGTGCCTGATTGTTACTTTTTAATTTATTTTGATAATATATATAAGGTGACTTTAATTTATACAGCCAAACTCTTATTAGAGGATTGGTAAGTGATCAGAATCACGGATCGATAACAGTTTTTGCTAATTTCACAAAAGAAAATCTTGACGTCTCATCGTAATTGACTCGGGGCTGGGCTTGCGTTTGTAAGGAACACGAAAAGAATAATTTACGAATTTCACAAAAAGGGTCATTGAATCTTGTCACTGAGCACTTACAGAGTCTTCAGTAACAATTTGGCTGAATAAATTAAAGTCACCCACAGAGATCCAATATAGGTAACAAGAAGGATTTGGTTAAAATAAACTTCTTGGTAGGTAACCTCATTTAATCGCAATATGAATAAGAACTTTTTGATTATAATGCCAAAAGACAAAAAGTTTGAAGTTCGCAAAATGGTACTGGCCACTTGCATTCTCGGTACAATCCCCGACGCTACGTTTCTACTGTTTAGGTTATAGTGGACCGCCGATATCAACCTTACGTTAGAAAAGGAGGTCCTCTGTAACTTCAACTCAAACTTGACTCAAGAATGAGTTCAAGTAATCACTTTCCCACTTAAGGGCAGCGGATCGCACCGCTGGTGTTATCGACTACTGTCAACTAACAGCAGTACCTGTGATCGTCACGTTTTACCGCAACAGGCACAGGTCACCCGACATCGCACCCACCTCATCCGCACTCTGCCTACCTGTGTATGCAACAATAACGCCTTAAAAGGGTCAAGACAGGATAGCCCCGAGCAGTACCAAGCGCTGCTCCTCCGCCGTCAAACAATATATGACATTCTCGGTACAATATTTAAGAAAAATACAATGTTATCGATCGGTCTTCCTTGTTAACAACATTCTTTTGTGTCTAAAGAATAGACAATATCGGGCAGCCATTGCTGTTTACATTAATATGTAGAATAAGCTGGTAGAGCCGAATTTATGTTATGTATGACTGAAAGCAGCCTTCGAACGCATCAAACTGAAAGCAGCTTAATTCCGTCAAGTCGGCAACTTGCGTGCAAAGAAAAAGAAAAAGAATGCCCGCCTAAAGTTCATTTGGAGTATGTATTTATTGTTTATTTAAATAAATAAATAAATAAATAATAAATAAAATTTCTTTATTCCAGCCAGATTTACATAAATACAATAAAAATCAGGCCATATTACACACAAAAAAAAAACAATAAAAATCCAAACAACACAATAAAAAAGAAAAAAGAAAACTAAAAAAGAAAAAAATAATAAACTCTATAGTACACCAAAGCTTGCGTGATATTGTCGCCACTTCTTATGCACGGGGCTCTGAGTCCACTCGGTGCAGCTACGTAAGATGGTGTTATTAGTGGCTAGGAGACGCGCGCGCATTGATGCTGACCGCGCACGCAACAGCGCGGGAAATGTTGGCGTGCGGCCCGCGGCGTGCATACCGCTCGCGCTGCAACGCCAAGGAAGATGGAATATTGCGCGGTAGGCGTTATTATACTGAACGCGCATCGCACTCAGTGCAGCTTTGGTGAAATTTGTCCAGAGTTCTACCGTGTATACATTGGCGCAGTAAGTCATAAATAGCAGGCGTTTGACCTCTGCGCTACATCTGTAGAACCTCCGGGCGATCATATTAGCCCGCACGCTCGTTGCTCGACGTTGACGTTCAATGTCATCGCTGTCAGATAGGTCACTTCGCAGTGTATGTCCGAGATATGATTTAATTACATTTTTAGCGGGGTTTCGATTTGATCTTGGATTTAAAACAAACTGTTTATATTCACTGTTTAATTTCACAAACTCAAATAGCATTCTGTTCACAAAAAATAATAACTATCTGACCAAATGCATCTAAACAAGGTATCTCTGGGGTAAGCTGCCTCTCGTTGCCCGTAGGGGGCGCCTCTGACTAGTGTTACCCGCTACACATTTAATTTATTTACTCACACTATGCATTGAAAAACGTAGTATGATACTCGTGCGTAAAGGCAATAACTTACTCGTAACGTTTAAAACACTCGCTCCTCGCTCGTGTTTCAAATCGTTCCTCGTACAAGCTATTGCCTTCTTTACGCTCTCGTAGCATAAACTACTATTAAAATCTTGCCCATAACTGTTTTATGATAACTAAAAATAGAATTGATTATACCACAAAAGAGAGACTTAAATATTTTTATACCGTACTCGAAACAAAAGTCGTGGATGAAAAATTAAATTTTGTCATTTTGATATCGTAAATTTCTCACCCACTATATTTTTCCTGTAATCTGTACGTAATCCCGAATTGCAATGAGTTTTTTCAAAGATTTCAGCCAGTAAATAAGTAAAAGTATGTATGTTTATAATCAGCTCTTTAACATCTACAATTTGATATTCAAATACCTATAATAATATTTATAAAATATTTTTTTTATTGATTTTACATTTTTTTTTTATTTCTCATTTGTTATCTACTTTTTTGTAATCGCTATATTTTTCTTGTAATTGGCTAGCTATGCCCTATAATCGTCATATTTTTCGGTCCACCAGTTTCGGAACGGACATACATTTTTTGTGGTTTTTCAAAGATTTCTCGAAATCAGTGCCAGTAAATATAGTAAAAGTATATATTTTTACAATCAGCTCTTTAAGATTTTTTTTATTTTCTCACTTTTGTATTGGAAATATTCTGAACAATTTTAAACTTGTTATTTTTTTCGTACCGTTTTATGCAGGCAAGTGAATGCTATTTTTGTGGAAAATTTCAAGTCTTTATCTTTAACGGTGCTAAAGTTATGAGGCTGTGACATACGGACGCACCTTAGACCATATAACACGGGACTAGGCAAGCGCACTTATCCCCCTCTGCCGAAGTACATGAACAATTTGTTCATGTAAGTTTGCTTGTGTGCGCGTTTTGTGTTTGTGTTGCAGCTTTTGATTTAGTGTGACATATAAATTTTTCGCAGGAGTGTGCGTGAATGAGTAAATGTGTGCTGTGCGTGTTTACCTCCCCTCCCGTGGAAAACGGCAGAATAATTTCAGTACTAAGAGTCGCGCTTTGCCAGGTCCCGTGTTAAATGGTGTAAGGGACGGACGGACGGACAACGGAGTCTCACCTTAAAGGTTCCTTTTGTACTTTTTAGGTACTACAGAACCCTAAAAATTACCGGGTACCATTTAGGGTACCGTACGCCGACGGCGCCAAATTTTTTGTCAGGCGCTACCATTTTAGGGCCTTGTTTTTTGTAGCCTTGATCTTACTTTGGCATTGTATTTTATTGTTATTTACCATAGTGTTTGTAGGGTTACCGTACCCGTAATTTGGGGTGGTACAGAACCCTTGTGCGCTAGTCCGACTCGCACTTGGCCAAGTTATTTTGTTACACTCCTACATAAATAATCTCTTTTTATTTATTTCGTTCGAATAGGCATCAAAATTAGCACTTTGGAAGTGTATTTTTATGAAATCAAAAGGCTTATGTTTGGGCACTGCCGCGCTTGATGGAAAGTGTTGATGAGAAAAAGGATGAAGGGCACTCGCTCAGAATGCGCGAGAGTGAAAGCAGGCGGAGCGTTAATCAGTCAATGCCCTGCGACTTCCCACGAAAGTCGATACCGGACGAATGTCTAATTCTACGCAACCACTCTACCGGCAGACAGCACCTGATGACGTCATACCGGTGATAGATTTTTTTTTAGATAGATTTCTTTATTCCACAAAAGACATACAGATTCTTGTTTGCAAAATATTGAAGCCAAACTACGTAGCAGTTTATCGGCTATACTCTCGGTACATGTCTGTTTTTATACACTATTATATATTCATTTGCGTACAAGTAAGTAGTAGTAAGATATCATTTAAATTGAATACATAAGAACAACGAACTGAGACGAAGTACGGGCGCCTGCTTAATAGGTTACCATTGGCAGTTGTTATATCAGTATCATAACTACTGGCGTCCGTACATAAAATAGCACCAGTTGAAGGAAATAGACTTGTCAGTTAGTCGGACTTGGTCTTACATTCCAGTATAGCTAGCATAGATGACACGAATACAGAAATTTTGTCTCTCGAAGAAACGTTTGACCAATGGACATGCGGGACGAGTCGTTTTATCGAGGCGATGATCAGGTGATAGAGCTTACCTGCGTTTCCATTGGTCAAACGTTTTTTGTTATGTTAAATGATGCTATTTGTTCCAAAGTGCCAACTTTCCTGGCTTCGGTTATTCCTTCTAATAAATACCTAAAACAAAGGCATTAAAGTAATTGAAATCTTCACTCTTGGCTTTGTATTCAAATGATTTACTATTTGATGTGAAATCCCTGAAAGCATTGTATTGAAATTGATTTAAGATTCTTCTCAATAATAGCTTCTGAGAAATCTAGAAATCGAGAATTTGCTGTTTTCTTAGATTTCATTCGTAAATTATGGCATGGAATTGATGTGGCATTAGATCTACTGCAATGAAGTAAATGTAGGATTGTTTAAGGGTATGCATGACGAAAGTAAGGATTTATTAAAAGGATGTCGCTTTACATAATTTTTATTTGATATTATGAGGAAATCGAAAACAAATCTGTTGCTCTTTTCATTTCCAGGTACAAGATAGCGCGCGAGTTGAATGCAGTCGGGAACTGGGGTGAAGGGTGGGAGCACGTCCTCCCGCCGTCCACATACCTCCCTCGCACGCTAGCAGTATGGTGCTGTGTGTGTATAGCGAATTCCTTAGCTCTGCATTCAACTCGCGCGCTGTCTTGTATGTACATACCTATACATATATTGGGTTTTTCTTCGTTTTCTACTTATTATTTTTCACATAATAACTTATTTTTTCCACAGTATAATAACTATGTTTTCTTAATAGCACATACAAAACGTCACTCTTATAAATAAAGCGTTTAATAAACATCCATATCGCTGTATTAAGCTATTTATTTATGTTAATTATTTATTTTCGCAATAAATTAAGACAAAAATATATTTCCGAAATATATTTCAGTACACTGTGTTGCTTTCTCTAGATGAACAAAACGTTATCTTTTTCGATGTGCATATTTTTATTTTTATTATAATAATATCGTTCATTTTGACGGCCCCCAAAAAGGAAGAAATATATTTTTCAGCACAAATGCTCTGATAGTAAGTCGTATTTAACTCAAAATTCGGGAGGTAAATTCAATTTACAAACCTAGGGAGTAAATAAATTTTGAAAAGCGAACGTGCGTCCCTTAAGTCACTTGACTCGCTAAATGACAATGAAAAATATCTTTTCTGCCTATTTCCTTTTTTATTTTGTTACACTGCATTTTATTTCTATTATTATGGAAAATGCATATTTTGCTAAATAACTTGCATATAACAGGTAAAAATCCTAAACAATAATGAACTAAATTAGTTTTATTTTTAAAACAATCACACTGGCCAGTAAGACACGATGGAACAAAAAAAAGAAAACGTCTCATGAAAATAAAATGGCGGCAGTAAAATTGTCATGTTGAAAACGTTGCAAACATAATTTTTTTGTATTTTTTATTTGCTCGCATTAGTGATGAAAATTACACGGGTGTAAGTTATCAATCGCCCCCAAGATATTTACGTGCACGAGCAAGGGAAGCGAGCGTACCTCTCTTATTTAACAATCTACTATAGTTGTTTTCATTTATTCTGTGAAAAAAAATTAACATAAATATAAATATCCATTAGTAGCCGTTTTGATTATTTTTGGCTAACTAAGGTTTGCAAAAAGTTTTCTAAATCTGTAGACTTTACTGTAGAACTAATTTTTTTTAATTCCAAAATGATTCTTTAATGTTAACAACACAAGCCAAGTAACCTTTGAAAAATTCAAGTTGTGACATCACTAAAACTAAAACAAAGCCTTCAGAATCAACTTTACTAGCTGGTTAGATTAAAACACATGCAAAGTAAATTGGCAGAGTAATGCAACTTTACACATTACTATGTAATAGAATTTGAATTAAATCAGATTGCGTGACGCGATTAGTTATTTCCCTCATGTTTTAGAGCCAAACTAACACTCTAAAAAACAAAAAAACGCTTTCTTCTCGATATAAATCTACTATATTATACTGATAAGTAGTATGAACTTGAACTTTTTTTATTAGTACCAAGTGATAAAAACTCCTTATAACGTAGTTTTCTAAATATGATTTGGTCTAAATTATCGCCAATTCAGGTAATCATAACGTAGCGCACGTAATATTTGTTCTACTGGTAGTATTGTCAACAATTAGAAAGCTAATTGTTAACTAATGAGCTACAAATGGCTACAAGTCTACGGCGTAGCACATTTGTAGACTATAATTAGCAACGAACCTACGGCGTAGGACGTCCGTAGACCAAATTTTGCTTTACTCTGCGCCACTATCATGAAATTCAATATCTTTTATCGAAAATCAATAATGAAAATAGGATTCTATTTAACTCTGCTCATTAATTTCATGAAAATTCATAATTTCGGCATCAGTAGGTACCGTCTGCTTTGTTAATTAATAAATAATTGGCCCTCGTTTACGCTTATTAACCTCGCCTGTTATCTGAAAACTGGTGAAATAGAAATATAAATAGATTGATTCATGCACTATTGATACATTTTATAATCTAAAACATAAATAACAATTAGTATCTAAACTTAACTAATTTAAAATTACGAAGCCATTCAAAATATGAAACAAAGAAATAAAAAAAGGAGAGTTTGGACACCTGTTTAGTGAAACAATTAAAATATGCTGGCCAGGATGGCTATTCCGGCATTATTGCGCGTTCACAATATCAGTCATTAGGTATTTGTTTAAAGTTACATAAATGCCATGCGATGGAAATTAGACTGGCTAAACCACATCAAATAAAAGCTATAGGATGTAAGGAATGGTAATTAAAAGTTTCAAAGATTCAAAATGTTTCTTTGTAAAATAGATACATAAAGTATACGTTTTACATGTCAAATCTAATCTGTATAAAAATAATATTTTATAATGAAACAAATATGATACTTACGGGAAATATATATAAAAAAACTATATTTAAGTTGGGCCACTAAAGTTATACACATGCATAAAATAAAGACTTATTGGAATAATAATATTATTATACATAATGCAATTAATAAATAAGTTGATAAATAAAATGAATAGACCATAAATAAATATAATGCCTAAACAAATATATACTAACTTAAGTAAAAAATTAAAATATTGTATATACCTACATAATGCAATTAATAAATAAGTTAATAGATAAATAAACTATAAATAGATTTAATGCCTAAATCCGCCCATTCGATTAATCTTGCTAAGAAGAAGGGCAAGAAACTTAGCAAGATCATGTCTTTTTTTATCAGTATTTTTTTTTTCATAATGGCTTAATACTATTACAGTCTTTTTAACTTTCATAAAATTATACAAAACAATGTATTAAACTTTAATAACTAAAGGATAAAAATATAAAAGACAGAAGGAAATTGTGTCATGAGGGAAAAAAACACATCTTAGTCTACCTGTCTCATTATAGTTTATCTTTTTTTTAAAGTCAGATTATCAACTAATAAATGCTAAGTTTAAGTTATAAAATGTTCATGTCAATATGTAAAAAGAAATGTCAAAATAATAATAAAAAAACAAAATAAAATATTAGTTCACATAAAAACAAACGATTTGAAAAACACAAATCAGTTATAAAATTAACCAACAGTAGTATTATGGCTAGGATCAATATTCTCATGACAGCAAGCATCATTATCGTCCAAATAGTCATTGATTTTATAATATGCTTTTCTCAAGAGTCCCTGCTTAGTATATAATTTAAACTTATTTTCTGAAAAACAAAGGACCTCCTTTGGAAGTTTATTGTAAAATCTTATACCATGTCCTATAAAAGAGGTGCCTACTTTTGCAAGTCGTATTTTTGGAAAATCCAGTTTATGTTTCTTCCTAGTGTCTATAGAGTGATACTCACCGAGCCTTGGGAAAGCATCGATATTTTTTCTGATATATTTAATAACTTGGTAAATAAATTCACAGGGAACTGTTAAAATATTATTTTCTTTAAATTTTTCTCTTAATGAATCCCGGTGCTTCATATTGTAAATAGCTCGAATTGCTCTCTTCTGCAAAACAAAGACTGCGTTTATATCCGCAGCTCTATCCCACAGCAACATACCATATGACATAATGCTGTGAAAATAATCAATCAAAAAAATCAATACATATCCGCACAAAATGTATTTAATTTTTAAAGTCACCCGCAATCTGCCTTCGCAAAAATTGCGCACGCACCAGAATTGAGGGCCAGGACGGCGATTCTCGCACATGCGACAATTTGCGAAGGCCGAAAGCGGGTGATATTTACAAGCTCTTTATGAAGAAACATATCAAACTTTTAAAATATAAACCTGTCTCCTCCGTATTCTTCACGTGTGTTTTAAGGAGTTATAGTTAGTAGAATTATCATCACAAGGCATTTATGACGCGGGAAACAGAAGCGTATGAAAAGCAAAGCGTGTGAAAATTTTTGTGAGAATCGCCGTCCAGGGTGGCTATTCCGGTATTATTGCGCATTCGCAATATCAGTCATTAGATATTTGTTTAAATTTTGATAAACACCATGGGATCGAAGTAAGAGTGACTAAACCACATTAAATAGAGTTATAATAGGATTTAAGGAATGCTCACTTTAATTTTTTATTTAAAACAATCAACATAACTATACATCTGTAAAAATCCTTTTTAAAGTCACCCGCAATCTGCCTTTGCAATTATTGCGCACATGCCAGAATTGAGGGCCAGATCGCTAACGTCATTGGGCAAGGTATCAAAAAGGCTGGCGGCATTGCCTGGCTGGATCAAAGCATCCCCAGCCCTTGGGTTACCGGAAGCGTCGATCAGCCGACATGCTTCCAAGATATGAGCATCATTCCGTAGGGCCTCTTGCCATCGTCGCGTTTTGTATGCATGTCCGTCCATTCATCAGCCTGCTTCGTCCACTGCTGGACATAGCTAGGCCTTACACATTTACTACACGTTAATTATTTATGTAAAAAAAAAGAAAAAGATATAAAAATACAATTTTAGAAGGTTTGGCTTTTTTAATTTTATAAAATAATACACATACATAAATGAAAAATATAGGAATCAAACTAATATCACATCACACAAATATTATAAATGCTAAAGTTTGTGTGTGTGTGTGTGTATGTTTGTTACTCTTTCACGCTGAAACGGCTGGACGGATTTGGATGAAATTTAAAACGGATATAGCTTATACCCTAACTTAACACATAGGCTACTTTTTATTCCGGAAAGAAGCCTAACACGCGGACGGAGCCGCGGGCAAAAGTTAGTATATAATAAACGTTATGTAATACGTAAATACAATTCGACAAAAATAATAAATACATTATTATTCCTGACTTCGCCCATTCGATTAATCGTGTTTAAAAATCTTGTTCAGTATAATCCGTAGATCAAGTTTTACACACTTGAAATACACCTTACATAGTAAACCCAAACCATGATGCTTTCGCTGAAAGGAGTTCCACATCACTGCATAGTCCAGCGTATGTAGACCATCAGCTAGCGTGATACAAGTTTCAGAAGGGTAATGTAAGGGCAAACCCGCACATTTTCCTAGTTTCAAAATTTTTCTTCATCATTTTATGCAGTTTTCTCGTACATGCTAATTATGTATTTATTTTACGTGATTTATTAATAACCAGGCGGCCCACCATTGCCTGGGACCGATGGATGGCGGTTTATCCATCCCCAGTTGCCAAGCCTTATAAAAAACAGACTAGTGACGGGCAGCGGAGTCACTGGTGCAAGGGTTTCGGCACCGCGCTCACCAACCCGCCTGCCCAGCATGTGTGAGTATGGGCATTTCTTCCAGGAGGACCGCCAAGAGTGGTGAAATCCTGGAAAGGCCTATGTCCAGCAGTGGACGAAACAGGCTGGGGGATGGATGGATGGATGGATTTATTAATTGTACCTGATAAACATGTAAACTATAACAAGTTTCCTACAATAATAAGAACATGAATAAAGTAGTAATCAATTTACGTTCATCTCGAACACATATTTTTTTCCGCATTCGATGGAATCGTACAAGAAACTATTGTGGGACAGGAGACGTGGACCAGCTACTCACAAACAAAGGGGTCTTGTTCAGGTAATGAATACTTTTGTACTGTGGCCGTTACCCCGATAGAAAACTGATAGCTATGAACAAATATCTACAAACTTTAAAAACATTAAACTTACTTTTGCCAGCGGCTTCACTAGCGTGTGTCTGTCGATATTTAAATAATACTGACCAGTGGCGAAAGGTGAACATTTTAAAAAGGGAAGGTGGACAAAAAAATCGCCTTACTCAGAAAAGCAACCAAGGAAATCATATTTTTTTTGTACTTTGCAACTCACTGTCAGCTAAGTATATTTGTCGTTTTGAGATTAATGGAAATGTTTGACAAAGCGAAGAGTACGGAATAAAGTAATGTAGTATGGATGCCATTTCCTAAACAAGCCGATGGGAATCGTGTCATATGGACCCTTCGCAAATGGTACCGACAGTTTTCGGATTGGCGGTTATTTTATCAACACTTTGTACGTTGACCACTACGATGATAACTATGAAAACTGCATCAAAATCCTTAGAGTGGTTCTTGAGTTTTAACATACATACACACAGACAAACAGAAATATGAAAATAAAAAAAAACATCTTGTTAAATAAGACACTTGTACTTGTCCACATGATTATAATTTAACTTAATACACCTGACCGGTTTCGCTTGTAAGCATTGTCTAAGGCTTTAATATTTTATCGCACGTATTAAACATGTAAATATTATTTAAGTTATTTTTATGTTATATAGCCCTAGATAATGCTTATAAGCGAAACCGGTCGGGTGTATTAAGTTAAATTATTTTATGTTAATATTATTTTTATTTTAGTTATTTTAGTTAAATTAAGTTAAATGGACAAGTACAAGTGTCTTATTTAACAAGATGTATAATAAGTTCCACCAAGTGCCGAGAATCACAACCATCAACATTAAAAAAATCAGTTTTGTCCTCAGTACAATACGAATAAGGAACCCATTATATTTAAAGTTTCGCAAAAAATTTCAAAGTACAGACACAATTTTCTATTCCGCTATTGCGGAACGATAATTCCCACTGAGATCCGTATATCGTATTCATTTAGAAATGTCAGACTACGAGTATATTCAGTGACCTGAGGAGCACAGTGGTATTTGTCAATGCCCCTTTATTCATTTGGTTTCCGAAAAAAATTATAGCAGCACAAAACATTGCCAGCTGTTTGGCTAGAATATCGTGGGATTAAACATCGTGATCCTTTTTGATGACAAAAAGGATGTCCAGCCTCCAGCCGCAGCCGACCGTGAAGGGTCTCTTTAGGTATTGGTCTATAAATTGTTTAAAATATCGCCCTTATGTAGCTTTTGGTACGTAACCGGCTAAACCCGACTTTATGATAATCTAGTTTTACCTAGAACAATTTGTTTATCCTAGCATGTTACCGGAAAACCCGATTTTAAAACAAATTAGTTTTGACTAGGCCAAATCTTGGGAAATCCTTCATCGTAGATGCGAGCCAGTAGGATAGAAGATTAGGTTAGGTATGGTAACTCGCGGAATGTAGTGGATTAACCTTCGGCGTTATTTTTATGACAACCCAGACCGGCCTAGGCGAAATTAGTTTTTCCTAAAATCGGCTTTGGTTGGTAAAATGTTACGACAAACTAAGAAAGGATTTTTAAGATTCACCCCTAGGGGGATGAAACGGGGTAAAACTTTTTTATCCAAAAATGTGTTTCTAACTGATAGAAGGACTATTTATATCCCAAATCTATGTGAACAAAGTCTCAGTTTCCTCTGGAGTACAATGTAATGCAACATCCGATTGGAACGTAACAGAGCGTGTGTACATTACGTACAAGTCATTCAGAGCGGGTTAGCAGGTACTCATTAGTTCCGATTGTTACCACTTCAAGTAATCGTTAGGCGCTGGCGGCGACCCAATTCCGGAACCACTCGCTGTAGTCTCCTGTGTGTGTGTCTAATTGTACTGTGTACTATTGGGAAAATCGACAACAGCCTATTTGAGCTCTTATTTAATTAAGAATAGAGTGAAAACACACTCAACCTTTACGGCAATTATTTGGCGTGACCATCTACCGTTACGGAAATTATTTGGCGTTACCATACGCCGTTACGGCAATTATTTGGCGTTACCATACGCCGTTACGGCAATTATTTGGCGTTACCATACGCCGTTACGGCAATTATTTGGCGTGACCATCCGCCGTTACGGAAATTATTTGGCGTTACCATACGCCGTTACGGCAATTATTTGGCGTTACCATACGCCGTTACGGCAATTATTTGCTGTGCGTGCAGAGAAACACAAGATTGGGAAAAACATAACTAAAACAGACTGAGAATATTCCCGAATGAGTCTACTTTGTATTATAGTGTGTGCGTGCATCACCGTGAATATAAATGCAATGTCTACTGATATATGATTCATTATAAAACCTAATTCCGACGACAAAATCATCTTTTACTTAATCCACCAACAGCCCTATTACATCTATATACTTTTTGATGTAGGAGTGCCTTATTTTGTCGCATGCTTTTCTGATATTGATTGTTTGATTATTGATAATTTGATATATAGTGCAATTTATAGGATTTTTTATTTATATTAATATGGATAAATGTGTGAAAATGCGCTTATAAGAAACGATTGCACAAAAAAAATCACATAAAAAAGCTGCCATAGCTGTTAAATTTTCTGGTTAAAAATATTGTTGCAAATATATTTTTGTTTCTATTTCCTCGCATTATTGATGAAAAGTAGAGTGTACAACAGGGGTGTAAGGGATCAATTGCTCGAATTATAAAAAAATATCTGATGCAATTAATGACTTACCTCCCTTGTATAACAATCTACTAATTGCGTTTTACGTTACGTTTATGTGGGTGTGTTTCTTTAGGAAAGTTGTCAGGTATGATCAGACGAAGCAGTACTTCAACACCCCGTACACAGATTCCTCTGAATGATTTAAGGCCTATAGAATAGGGTGGATCAATTTTTACGTTTTTTGGATTTTCATTTGGCCTGGGTGCGGAAAAGTTGCGACAAGAAAACAGATAAATGAAAAAAATATTTAAAAAAAATATCTTTTAATGTTTTCTACTGTCCCAAGGGGGTTGAAAATTAAGAAAATGTATGAATGGAAAAAATAAATGGTTTTTAATATTTTTATATTTGTTTTAGTTAAAGCCATATAAATTATATCACATAAAAATAATCATACAAATATATGTCCATTCACATGTCTCAAATTTAATAAAAACTGTACAAATTAATAGAATTTCCCATTTAAGGCATTTTATCACATTTTTTTCATCTTACGACTTCGGAACGCGACAGAATTTTCAGGGCCTATTTTTTGTAGATTGCTTACACAATGATTTAACTAAAAAATATATCAAAAACGGAAATTTTTTTTTTTTCCTTTCATACATTTTGTTAAACTTCAACCGCCTTGGGGCAGTACAAAACATAAAAAGTTTTTTGTTACTATTTTTTCATTTATCTGTTTACTTTTAGCAACTTTTCCGCACCGAGGCCAAATGAAAACCCAAAAAACGCAAAAATCGATCCACCCTACTATATAAGACACTTCCCTTATAAGCAATCGACGAATATTATCGGATTAAGGCGAGAGTATTCACGAAATCTGTCCTGCTCCAACGCTTTCATTTTACACTTGTGTATCCTGCTCAGGGGAAGCGGGTCGTTCGGAAAACTCGCGATTTTATTTATTATTTTCGATATTTTTACATATCTTAAGATGTTTATTTTTGTAAAATAAAACGTGCATTTTCCTGCATTCAATAAAACCGCAATGATTTCTAAAATATGATCTAAATATAACTCAAAATGAAATTATATTTAGCTCATACTTTAGACATCATTGCGGTTTTATTGAATGCGGGAAAATGCAAGTAATCGTATATCAAACGGCCGAAATATTCAGATCCACGAATTAAATACAACACATCTTTTTTTTGTTTAAATGCTCGTTATTTACAAATCCAGGAAATCTCGCCTTAATTGCTATCGGACTTTCATTAAAAACAAATTTATACCTTCCCGATACTAGAATATTAATTTCCAAAGCAGAAACAAGTCTGTTGATTGCGAATAAATACTTTGTTATCTCGATTGAATCGGTTAAGTTGTGAAATTGGGACGAAAGAGGTTTTAGAAACATTTCCCTCTCCGAGCTGATAATTGAGGCGTCTAGTTTCAAAACCCGCTAAAACGCTCCTACATAGAATTTCTGTTTATATCTCAAAATGACGCTAGAGCATTTTTCTTATCAGACTGTTCAATCATTTCTCATCAAAATACCCTAAAATACTACAAAACTAGCTCTTAAAATCCGATTTGCGTTACAAACACCACTAAAACGCCTTCGGTTTCTTTCAAAACCCGCTAAAATAAATTGACCAATGATAGCACGGTATTCTGACCACGTGACTGCCAAAACAGTATGGCGATTTTTTCATAACGGACGAAAGGTTGTTGCTGTTTTTAATTGTTTTTCATTATAAATAATGGAGGATTTATCACAATTTGTGCGAAAATGTAACCCTAAGGAGGCAAGGAAGAAACCTCGCAGTGAAGCAGAATGGAAACGCAAGATTGAGCGCCAAAAACGGTAAGGGAAAAGTTGTCATCAAACTACTGTTTAAGCGGCTTCGATAGTGTTATGCAAAGTGTGCCAAATGAATTACTATTCGGATCACTATTGGGATTAGAAAATTTTTACTAGCCTAACGCCTTTAGACGAATGTAATTTAATTACCCAATATTACGGAATAATTTATTGACTGACTTCGAATTAGTTGTTGATACATAAGGGTGTGTATTCATGAATGTTTACGACTTTCTCAAAGGTAACATTGGCTGAATTAAAAAAAACTGCTGAATGATTAATGTACGGGACTTGATTTTTTTTTTAGAATTTGAGTCATGTTTCTTGGTGAAGTTTGTTTATTTTCATGAGCACATACACATCTTAATCGTCAGTCGGGATCACGAAAAGACGTAACCAAGCGATTTTGAGTTCTATACACCATGGTATTTAAAAATATGCATTTTATTATGTCAACAACCAAATCAAAGTCACCTAACATACTTTATTAGTTTTAAGTTATAAATAGGTGTTTCATCTATTCTATTCCTTGCTAAGCCCTATAATTATTTTTTAAGGTACTCAGCCAAAGGTCTGCCAAAACTTCCAACATGCGCGCATAATCAAAAAGCATTTAGATGCATAAATTTAACACGCCAAGACATTGGAAGATTTCACCGAAACTTTTACAAGTGTACTTCAAAAATATTGCAAGATTCATTTATATTAAAATACTGCATTGTAAAACAAGCAAAAAAAAGCAACAACAAGAGGCAGATTTCCACAAAATATCACATTGTCAATAATAAAGGATTATTGATACCGGTTTGCAAAAAAACATTTCTAGATGCACTTATGATAAAGACAGAGAGAGTAAAGAGTGTCCTGGGCAGATTTTACAATAGAAAATAGAGGCGGTGATCATAAAAGCCATCGATACGAAGCAAAGAAGTTGTCTGTTGAATGGTTCATTGAAAAATTCAAAGGACAAGAGAGTCATTATTGTCGATCCAAAACACAAAGATTGTACCTACCGTCCGGCCTTAGCATACGCAAAATGTGGCGTATGTACAATAATGAGCGCGACAATGATTTGAAAGTAAAGCAAGGCTTTTTTCGCAAAGTATTTAACACCAAATACAATATTGGTTTTGAAAATCCAAGAACTGATGTCTGTTCGACCTGCATTTCGTTACAAGAATTAATAAAAAACGAAACAGAGCCTGCTAAAAAGCAAGAAGCTATGACGCAAAAAAGAATACACCGGCTAAAATATAAAGCCTTTTATGCGATTTTACAAGAGGAGGACAAATCAATAAAAACTATATCCTTTGATTGCCAGAAAAACCAGGCCCTACCCAAGCTTCCAGACCAATCCACTTATTACAGCCGACAATTCAGTTTTTACCATTTCGCAATAGTTGAAGGAAGTTCAAAGGCCAAGCTTGATATCGAAAATGTTCATTCATATTACTGGAATGAAATGGTTCACAATAAGGGAGGAAATGAAATCATAAGTGCTATGTACCATTTCTTACAGAATACCACGTTCGATGATGAAGTTAAAACTCTGCGTGTGGTTTGTGATGGATGTGCGGGCCAGAACAAAAATACCGGGATGATAGCTATGTTAGGGAAGTGGTTGTATTCTGAAGCACCAAGACATGTCAAAAAAGTAGAACTGATTTTTCCTGTGGTCGGTCATTCATTTATACCGCCAGATAGGGTTTTTTCGAAAATTGAGAAGACCTTAAAGAAAAAAGAGGTCATTACGTGTCCTTCCGAATATGTGAATGTGCTGAAAGAACATGGAACAATCGTTGACCTTTCATGCATACCCGTATATGACTGGAAAACAAATTACGAAACTATCATCAAAACCACCACTTCCTGGCATTTTCCATTCATGAAGTCAAAGCGTTTTTTTTTAACTCGAACTAAAACTGAAAATGTATTAGTTCAAGGAGAAGTAGCCTACAAATCCGAAATTAACTCTAAGAAAGTAGTTACAAAAAGGAACAAAAAAATTACGATGATTTCCCCTGAAATCATTGAGCCTAACACTATAACACCGAAGAAAGCTAAAGTCGTCGATGTCACCAAACTTCTCCAAAATCACTATGGCAATGATTGGAGGAATTTACCTAATTTGGAGTTTTATAAAAATATTGAGGAACGACTGCGAGGTTTGGATTTGTACAGCTTTGGTGACGTCCCTGAATCACTTGACGAGGATCATGTGTGTAAACTGGGTTTTGAAGAGGTCAACAATTATGTTTGAATAAATAAAGTTTCATTTGATTTTATAATTTAATTGTTTTTTTTTTCTTCTTTTCGAGTTAATGTTTTTTTATTAATAAACACACACACACACAAAACAGACACTCAAATCTGTCAAATATATTAGGTGTGTCAAATCAAAAGCCATATCTGTCAAATCTGTCAAACTTGTCATATCAGTTATATCAGTTAAATAAGTCAAAAGAAAATCTGCCAAATCAGTCTGTACACGTACACCGAAGTCAGTCAGTTATTAATAAACACACACACACACAAAACAGACACTCAAATCTGTCAAATATATTAGGTATGTCAAATCAAAAGCCATATCAGTCAAATCTATCAAATTTGTCCAATCCGCCTTTGTCAAAATTGTCAGGTCTGTCAACTGTCTCTTTCTAGAAATGCCTATCACTAAATGAAAATAATTAAATTATTTGGCTAAATTGAGTTCCAACTTTACTGTAGAACGCCATCCACTCTCTGGAATTAGTTCTTATCAAATCCCGCTAAAATACAACATGTTCGTTTCAAATGCCTTTAAATCGGCAATGTTCGTAACAAAGTACGCTAAAATGAAAATGCTTTTAGTTATAACTCAAAATAACCTTTACTTTTAGATGAAACGAAAGCGCTTTTAGTATTGCCAGATGACAATAATGAATTGTACTAATTTTTTTTGCCTAGTGCCGAAACTATTTTAACTAACGGTTTTTTTCAAATTGTCAAATATTTTTCAAAGACGTTTTAGCGGGTTTTGAAACTAGACGCCTCAATTCTACTTACTATAAATAAAGTCAAAGTAACCTGACATGAAGTCACATTTGAAACTGATCGTAGGTTTCAGTCAGTTCAAAACAGACTGGTGACGGGCTGCGGCGTCACTGGTGCGAGGGTTTCGGCACCGCGCTCACCAACCCGCCTGCCCAGCGTGTGTGAGTATGGGCATTTCTTCCAGGAGGACCGCCAAGAGTGGCGAATACTTGGATCGGTCTATGTCCAGCAGTGGACGAACCAGACTGATGGATGGATTAAGATGGTGGAAGAAAAAAAAGTCCAACATTCAAATTAATTTCAGACTACAAAATTTTCAAAATTGACAAAAAATGTGCGCATAGGATATTATAATTCCAAGGGCCCAAAATGGCCTCAAATACCTCAAGTTTTGACCGAACTTCTATAAAAGCAAAATCAGCAATCTCCACTTTTTATTAATTAGAGAAAATTGCCCATATCTATATATTTTTTTATTTCCTTTAATTACGATATTAGATTATGCGTAAATACTACAGATACGACTAAGTGTCATCAGAAGTAATTTTAACTTATATTGGAGAATGCCGACTTTGCTTTGAAAACCGCTTTTTGGTGCTTATTTTACTAGGTATATAGTAAAAAAGCGGTTTTCAAAGCAAAGTTAAGATTATGAGCAAACTGATCATCATTTTCTCGTGTCTGTGGTATACCCAACTTATTTTTGTTAAAAATTGGAGATTGCTGGCTTTTTTGTACTATATGTTTGGTGAAAACTACTTAGCCAAAAATTAGGAAATTAATATCACGTTCATATAAACAAATGCCGCAAACAGCAATTTCATAAACTTACTAATAACTACTCGTACATTTCAAGAGTTATTTAAGAAAACTCGTGATCACGAGTTTCTCTGTTCTCGTAACAGCCACAGTTCAAAGCGCGCTATTTTATACAAAAAGGCAACATCATCGGTTCAGTTCTGATTGACGCAAAATGAGATTCTCAGGCAGGTGGTAGTTGATAGAGCTGTTGCCAGGCTCGACTGTGGAGGTACCACCATCTTACTCGCAAACCATCCCGAAGTTATCAGGGGGAGAGTAAAACAGGCATGGCCCGCCATTGCCTGAAACCGATTGATGGCGGTATATTCATCCCTTGTTGCTAGCTCTCATATAAAACACACTGGTGACGGACGATTTCAGTACCGCGCTCACCAACCCGCATTCCCAGCATGTTGAGTTACTCAATCTATCTTTAACTCC
Organism: Ypsolopha scabrella; assembly: GCA_910592155.1. NCBI lineage: Eukaryota > Metazoa > Arthropoda > Insecta > Lepidoptera > Ypsolophidae > Ypsolopha > Ypsolopha scabrella. The sequence continues at coordinate 20,030,398 of OU342983.1, forward strand.
TTCTCTCTAGGCGAGTCCGACTCGCACTTGTCCAGTTTTTTTCCCTGTTATGTCTCACCTTTGCCTAGTGACGTTTCGCGTCGTGTCGTTTCAAAAAGCCAGTGTTATTAATGGTGATTAATTGCAATTATTGTAGCTGTGCACAAATACTTACTATCAGTGTGTCCCGATGCACTGTAATTACAGTAGATTAACTGTAATTTGACTCAATTTACTGTATACTGTATTGCTGTGAATACAGTGTATAGAAAGAACTGTCTTCTCTTCTTTTTATCGTGTGGGCTGCAGAACCTTTCGGCCCGACAAGCCCTGGTGTCAGAGTTTTTAAACCGCCTTACGGCCTCTGACGTGGTTTATGTAACGACCGCTCTACTAGAAAGTGGCCGGGACCAACGGCTTAACGTGCCTTCCGAAGCACGGAATTCTTACTTTTCGGACAATCAGGTGATTCAAGCCTGCAATTTCCTAACCAAACTGAAAACAATTTACAAAGTGACATTCCACTATGTGTGTTCCCCGCGGGAATTGAACCCACGACCTCCCGGTTGAGAACCTAAGGCTCTCACCACTAGACCACGAAGGTAGTTAGTTAGGAGGTAGTAGAAAGAACTGTAATTTTCGTTTAGATAAAATCATTGTAAAATATGAAAAAAGGGAACGTTCTTGTAACTTTAGGAATAGGGGAATACCCTTATTTCCAACTCTATTTGAAACTTTTAAACGACCAGGGCAACTGTCTTAATTTGACATTGACAAGGAACAGACAATGACCATTTTATATTTTTTTGTATGTTACCTTCCTACGAGTAGCTATAGCCTCCTTTGTAGGTACCTGCCTAAAACTGATCAGCCAACTCTGTGAAGTCATTTAGAGGTCATGTGAAAGTGATGTTGGTTGTTGTATTTTTGTGAGAATATACATGATCTCATAATTTTTAAAGCCATAAAAAGCAAAATACGGTCTAGAAACCTAAATCTCGAAATGGTGACTTGAATTTCACAATTCACACCCGGGAATACCTCTGACACCCCCTCGGGGATTCATGTCGTGACGATATGTTTTTTTATGTGTTGGTTTCGGAATCAGCACCGTGTACTTAATACTTTGCATATCGAATTGTGTATCTAAATTTCAAGCCTATTATTAATACAATTTAGACGACTGAGCCGGCTCCTGGACTAAATCAAAGCTAAGTAAATTCTTACTATACTTATTGTTTACTGTAAAATATACTGTATATTTAGTTGTCTAAATTCTGTAATTTCAAGTTTCCTACACTGTAATTTTAATTCTCCAATCTGGACACACTGCTTAGATACTATGATCCGTCTGAGCCAAGCATCACTTATTCATTAATTAACAATAAATTTCTTGTTAATCGCAAGCACAAAGTAACAAAATTTCCAAACGTTGCTGGCAATATCTTGCTTGCCCTACGGTTTTACAACCACCGTTTCTTGAACTTTCGCTGCAAATTTTTTATTTTTATATCTTTGGAATATTTTCTAAATGATACTGTCGATTTTTGGAACTTGATGCACTTTAGAATAACACATAATGAACAGAAAATCGCTTATACTATTCCACAAAATCACTTATTTCCTGACGGGTCTCGTCTTCAAGTCATTTTCAAGATCCTTCAAAACTTTTTTAATTCCTTTGAAAATGCTAGAGAGGCGAAACCGGTTAAGATATTAAATCTTTTGGGATAATACAAGTGATTTTCTGGTCATTATGAGTTTCTGAGACTGCCTCAGAGTAATTTTACGTCTAGGTATTTGTTTCTGTGACCCAGTGGTAGGGCGCTCGCCTGCTAATCCAGAGCGCGTAGGGTTGCCAGCCCCTAAAATACAAAAGACGGACTCGGCATTATATAAGGCCGGGTATTTTGCCCTAAAAGCCTGACATTTCTTTTTTAATAGCCAAACATACCCTTTTTGAAGCCAAACGTCACTTAATCACCCTTTTGTTACAAAAATAACCAGTTATAAATAACAACATTCAATAATTTATTAATCAACTTTTTTACCCGCACTACTTTTTGGATCATTGCATTTCAAAATTTAGCTCTTTTCTTTCCGAAAATAAGTTACTAAATCATTTAGTAAAAAGTAAGAGATCCTTTAGTTTCATTTCGAAATAAAAATGTAGAAGAGTTTGTCCCGAAGTTACTATGGAATAAAAACCGGCCAAGTGCGTGTCGGGCCACGCGCAATGTAGGGTTCCGTAGTTGCCCAGTACATTTTATAAGTAGGTCTACTAATACAGATCGCGCCAAACTTCTAGTCCCATACATTTACAAGAACGGCCCATACATTGTCGTGTTTAGAGGGGACCAAAAGTTTGGCGCGACCTGTACTCGTAAACCTGTGAAGACTACTTAGCTGTGATAGTTTTCAATATTAATAGTTTCAATTTGATATCTTTTACGGGGCTTACGAAAATGGGTCTTAAAAGACAGGCGGCCGGACAACAAAGTGATCCTATAACGGTTTGTTTTTTCATTTTGAGTTACGAAACCCTAAAAAGTGGAGATAACACACTCCCGATACGGTTTCTCATGACGTCGTGGTAGAACATGACAGGTCGTTTGGTACAAAAATGTACAAAACTGTATGAGCTTGACGCAGACGCTTGCAGCGCAGAGCGAAGCCGCTTGAAGCGTCGTTGCCCGTGCCCTCTATACAAACTCTATACTATCTCTATACAAACGGGCCGAAACGAACCCCTCCCAAAACGCGGTTCAAGTCGGTTTACGACAGTCGCGGTCTCACCGCAGTTACGTACGCAAGTTGTCACTGTGACGCTTCCGCGCATTTTCGTAAATTACAGCAAGAAATTACTGAGTATGTTGTGCATTGTATGGTTGCTTAAATACAACTTTTATAGTAATAATATAGCATTGTCAAATACGTAAACAGTCGGCTGGCAGCCCTAGCGCGTGTTTAGGCACCAAGCAGCCGTGGGTATTGATTTCAAGGACACCGCCCAGTTAAACTACTGTTGTTATTTATACTGACAAATGTCCACGTCACATCATACGTCACAAGAAGCACGCCACACGACAAACGTCTCTTCTTTATAAACCGCGCCTAAAAATACCTATATTTAATTATTCCAGGAGATATTTATTTCCAACATAACTACCTGTAGACCCGTTGAATACATAAGAGTTTAATGGATGGTAAGTATCAAATTAACTTTGTTACGAGTGAACTCTACCTACCTAAGTACCTACCGCATTGTTTCTCCAACTCTTACGAAACCTTAATTCAGTGAACATTAACTTTAGTGCTGACACAAGTGAAACATATTTCGTGGGACAGGTTTTGGTGTGACTCCGGGTCTTTGTGCTTCAACCGTGTAAGCCGAAGGTCGTGCGTGATCATCGCGATCAGCCCTAGTTTAGAACCTTAGAATTAATTACATACTTTTGTCACCTTTGCACCATTAAAACACTTAATAAAAGATTATTGGGGTTTTTAAAAACCCTCCCCTGCGTCCGGTACATGTAATTGGCGCAGTCGACGGAGAGGTAGTTGAGTCAGTGTGAATCAAACATCGATCTCCGCTGATAGTCGGATCGTCGACGTGTTGACTATCTCTACGAACTTATAAACGAAAGTAACGTAACGTTAGGAGAGGATCCAGGTGCAGCGTCTTCATCCAAACCTCGATGAGCCAAGGCGCGATGCAGAATCATCTGCTTATGTAAGTAGCACAAATTTCCTATTGGTTGCTATTTTGTTTCCTTCCCTATCCTAGTTCCTATTTTAATTAAGTAGTAAGACGAAAATTGCAAAAATTTTTCACCCTAGACGAAATCAGGGTTTAAAACCCAGAAAATCTATATTTCATTCTTATGACTGTAGAGATTTGCTTGAGAGTTTAGAAGAAATAAAAGACGAAATGGAGAATAATTCTCAGTCGTCTACCCCTTTGCCATATACGATGGAGAACTCTGGAACTGATGTGACTGACCAAATTTGGAAAGCGTTAAGATTAGTACCAGATTTTGACGGCAATTCCAATGTGCTAATTAGATTTTTGGACATTTGCGACCAATTGGTTATTAAATTTATGAACCCAGCCCCTGGAAATGAGTTAGGAAATTCCGCTCTTTTGAATGGCATTCTCAATAAAATAACGGGACCCGCTGCTAGAATGCTAGCAACTAATGGCATTCCTAGGGACTGGAATGGTATTAGAAATACCCTTATTAATAGCTTTTCGGATCACAGAGATGAATCAGCGTTATACACCGACTTATCTCTGTTAACACAGATGTCTGATACACCCCAAGTCTATTATGAGCATGTGCAGAATCTACTAAGTACCCTCATGACCTATGTAGAGTTACATGAGACTATAACCACTACTATTGAAGCCAAGCGTCAACTTTATAAAAAACTAGCCTTGCAGACATACTTGCGTGGTTTGAATGAGCCACTAGGTTCTCGCATACGTTGCATGAGACCCGATTCACTAGAAAAAGCGTTAGAATTCGCACAAGACGAATTAAACGTATTATATTTGCAAAATAGAGATAATCATGGCGCGAATTCAAAACAAAATTTCAGGCACACTTATCAACAGAATACCCTTGCACTAAATTCACCCAGGACGAATCAGTACCCAGTTCAGCAGTTCACAAATCAAGTAAAATCTAATTTTATGCCCTCAATGCAGAACATGAATTTCAATCAACCACTACAAATGCGTAACTTTAGACCCCCTTTTCAAGGAGTTTCTAGAACACAGGATATGATGAAAGCTCTGCCCCGTTCGAACATGTCAACAGGTTTTAAGATTACTCCTCGACCAAATATGCCTCAGCAAACCCAAAATTTTCAACAGCAATATCCCAAACCTATGAGTGGTGTGAGTCACCCACCCGCAAGATTGTTGCCTCCCACCCCACAGTACAATCAGCGACAAATAAACATAAACGAGACTGATGACTTTTGCCAATATGACCCTGAAAATTACATGACTACTGAAGAAGATTTCGAACAATCGTTCGAAATTCCTTCCCAAAATGAGCAAGAAAATTTTTGCAAGGATTTGATGAATACGGCCCCAGAATAGAACTTAATTTACAAAACAGACGAAACTTACCATACATTCAAATCATGAATCCCCCTCTAAAGCTTTTGATCGACACGGGAGCTAATCAAAGTTTCATTTGTCCCGAATCAGTGCAGAATTTTTTTTCTCACTTTCCTGCTGACTATGACCCATTTACAGTGACCAATATACACGCTACAACCCAAAATCATTACTCTATTACTATTCCGTGTTTTCCTGAATTCAGAGACGAAAGACCGATCAAATTATTCATTTATCGCTTTCACGATTACTTTGACGGCTTAATCGGTTGGGACCTTTTAGAAAAGTGGCATTCAAAAATAGATTTACGATCCCGGTCATTAAAGACTCAATATGCGGAAAATCCTATCTACATGTATGAATCACAGAGTACTAACTTGCTTGAAGTTATTGTACCTGCATACTCCACGCAGCTAATAAATGTGCCAACTGATAAATCGGACCGTGACATTTCTATCGATGGACAAACTATTAATGGTTGTCATATCACACAGAATGTTTGTCTACAGCTGAAAATGGCCAAACTCTCATAGAAGTTTCTAATCTGACTAACCATGACCAAATTTTCATTTTGAGCGAACCCATGGGCGCACATGTATTTAGTGAACAAACTATACCATACACTTATGATAAAGACAATAAGGCCGAGCGATTCCAAGAAGTTTTATCGCGTTTGCGGACCGACCATTTGAACAAAGAGGAAAGAGCGAGCTTATTGGCGTTATGCAATGAATACTCAGACGTTTTTTATATTGACAACGAGCCTCTGACTTTTACAAACAAAATTAAACATAAAATTAATACCACTGACGAAACCCCGGTTTATTCCAAAACGTATAGGTATCCGTACATACACAGAGAAGAAGTAAAGAATCAGATTGCTAAAATGCTCAGTCAGGGCATTATAAGACCATCAACTTCAGCATGGAGTGCACCAATCTGGATTGTACCTAAGAAGGCTGATGCGTCTGGTAAAATTAAATACAGGTTAGTAGTAGACTTTAGAAAGTTGAATGAAAAGACCGTAGATGACAAATATCCCATCCCTAACATCTCAGACATACTAGACAAACTAGGTAGATGTAACTACTTCTCTTGTTTAGACTTGGCAAGCGGATTCTATCAAGTCGAAATGGACTCAGCAGACATTCACAAAACTGGATTCAGCGTAGCGGATGGGCATGGACACTATGAGTTCCTCAGAATGCCCATGGGATTAAAAAATAGTCCATCTACTTTCCAAAGGGTTATGGACAATATCCTTAGAGGTCTCCAAAATGTCATTTGCGTGGTCTATTTAGACGACATTTTGGTATTTTCTACCTCTTTACAGGAACACATAGTTAATCTTCGCAAAATTTTTGACAGACTTAGAGAATCGAACTTTAAAATTCAGATGGACAAGACAGAGTTCTTGAAACGCGAAACCCCTTATCTTGGTCACGTAATTACACCCGATGGAGTGAAACCCAACCCTGATAAAATCACTGCAATACAAAAATACCCCATCCCTAAAACCTCAAAACAAATAAAAGGATTTCTCGGACTTCTTGGCTATTATAGGCGTTTTATCCCAGACTTCGCCCGATTAACTAAACCATTGACATCATGCTTGAAAAAAGGCGCAAAAATTAATTTGACCCCTGAATATATCCAATGTTTCAATAACTGCAAGACACTACTGACAAATGACCCTGCGCTCATATACCCTGACTTTAGTAAAGAATTTATTTTGACAACTGATGCTTCCAACGTTGCTGTGGCAGCGATTTTATCCCAAGGACCCATAGGATCCGATAGACCAATTGCCTATGCATCAAGGACCTTGAACGAAAGCGAGCTTAACTACTCTACTACCGAGAAAGAGTTCCTTGTCATAGTATGGGCGACTAAATACTTTCGGCCTTATCTTTTTGGTAGAAAATTTAAAATTATCACCGATCATAAGCCTTAACAAGGATTTATGAAAACGAAAGAAACGAATGCCCGTCTAACTCGATGGCGTCTCAGCTTATCAGCATACGATTTCACTATCATATACAAAAAAGGAACACTCAATACGAACGCCGACGCCCTATCCCGCATTGAAATACACACTCATGAATTGGACTCTATGATTGTGAACATTAGTTCCAATTCATCGTCAAGACATTCTTCCGAAACATTATCTGCCCCCGATGAGAGACCCTTAATAAGCCTATCTTCAACTGATACCGCTCCCAGTCAAAACCCAATACGTGACTCATCTTCGACAATATCTGTGATTGAAAATATTATACAAAATGACATCTCGAATGACTTACCTGCGACCACAGTTCATACTTGTGCAGAAAACCCAATATTAAAAATAACTATTTCTGACGACCCACTTAATAAATTCAAGCGACAAATTATTATCAAAATTTCTACTAATAGCATAAAAAGTAAGCCAAAAATCACGAAACCATTTGACACATTCCAAAGAACGACTGTACAGATTAATGAAAGTACTTTGGAACCGGATATAATTTCAGTGGCTAAGAACTACATAGATCCGAAGTTTAAAACAGCTATTTTAGTAACCCCGTTGGACAAAATATATTCTATAGTTCCCATTCTACAAAGAAACATTCAAAGTTCAAGCCTAAATCTTGTTCTCGTCAAAAAAGAATTACAAGATATCCCCGATTATTTGGTCCAGCAAGATATAATATCAAAATACCATACAGGAAAAACTAACCATCGTGGTATTAACGAAACTTACTTATCGTTATCCCAAAAATATTTTTGGCCGAAATTAAAGGAATACATAGCAAAATATATTAATGAATGTTCGATATGTGGACGTGCTAAGTATGACCAAACACCATTGCGTCCCCAGTTTCAAATAGTTCCCCCGCCCTCAAAACCCTTCCAAATTATTCATCCTGATGTGTTGTCAATAGACCATGAAAAATATCTTACTATGATTGATACTTTTTCTAAGTACGCGCAAGTATACCGTTTACCAGATTGCACCGCACCGAATATAGTCAAAGCCCTCATGACATTTAGTAGCCATCACGCTTTTCCCCACACTATAATTACGGATCAAGGGACAGAATTTACAAACCAAGTTGTAAGCGAATTTTTCAGATTGCATAAAATACAGCATCACACTACGGCGGCACACTCCCCAAACGAGAATGGATCAGTTGAGCGTTTCCATAGTACGCTTCTCGAGCATTTGCGCTTATTAAAATTGCAACATAAAAATGAACTCACTTGTAATCTTATCCCATACGCACTGATAGCTTACAATAGTTCGACGCATAGTTTAACCAAGGTCAGACCATTTGACCTTATAATCGGACATTATGACCCTCGAGACCCTATCGATCTAGATATAAATCAAAGAATGTTGCAACAATATATGCAAGACCACTGCCGTACAATGGAAACAGTGTACGGAATAATTCATGAATCATCGCTTTCTAATCGCGAGTCTGTAATGACACGACGTAACCTTGACCGTGAACCTGAGATAAATTATGACCTCAACCAAGATGTATACATAAAAAATCCTGCAGCGCAGCGAAAAAAACTTGCTCCGCGCTACATTCATGATAAAGTTTTAGCTAATCTACCCATACACATCTACACACCGAAAAAACGCGGACCTGTGGCGAAAGCAAGAATCAAAAGGACTAAAAATACTAAATTGTTACAGGATACTCGTGATCATAATGGTGGTCCGAGCCCAGGACGACCCTCTACAAGTAAACACCATCCGACTTGACAGTTTGTCTGACAGCCCCGGTATTCTACCCTTTAAACTTGGTTTGACCAAAATTATTTCCCATGACCACACGTTCCTTCAAGAAATTGACCTTGACAAAATAGACCAACAAGTTAATTCTCTAAAATCACAACTTACTTTCCTGACTAACAACATTTCGAATCAGCATTTCTCATCGTTTAAATACGTTATTCTGCAAATGACTAATAGACTAGATAGAATAGCATCTCAAGTTCGCACTTTAGAACCTGTTCGAGTAAAGCGTGGATTGTTTAACCCTTTGGGAACTTTCATAAAAAGTATATCGGGAAATAAACAACGACGCTCTGAGATTCGAAAAAGCTTTTAAAATTCTTCAAGAAAATAATAATGTACTTTCTGACAGTTTAGATAAGCACATTAGTATATTTAAAGAATTGTTTTTCAGCAAAATCAGCTCCTTTATAACATTAGTAAAAATCAACAGAAATTAGAGAAGGCTATCTTATTCTTGATAAATGTAACAAGTACTGCACTGCGCGTTATTCAGTACATACAGCTCTCACAGCTGTTCACTTTACTAAGTGATAACATTCGAAAACTTTCGGATGAAATAAGTAGAATAGAAAATATTTTAGCTTTTAGTCGCACCACATCCGTGCACCATTCACTTTTATCTGTTAATGATCTTTTATCTATGATAAGAAAAGTAAAAGAGTTATACGGCTCCGATCATATTTTAGGCTTAGATATCAGGTATCTCTACGATTTAATTAGATTAGGATGCTACTATGTCGATAAAAAAATAGTAGTAGTATTAAAATTTCCTATAGTTTCTAAAGCTACGTATGATCTTTATAAACTCTGTCCCGTGCCTAATAAAAATTCTACCTACCTACGTACCTACCTATTCTATCCTACCCCGTCTTCCTTACATGGCAACTAACTCCAAGGAATTTGTCTACATGGAGGCTGAATGCCCGAAGGTTGCAACATGGTATATCTGCAAGAATAAAGCCAGGCTCCAGTCAAGAGATCAGCGAGATTGCGTTTATGATCTCATCTATCACCAGGAAAAAGAAGATACATGCATGCCTACACCTGTATTTCTCCATAAAGAGGCTATGCTAGAGCTAGACAATCAACATTAGATATTATCATTCCCTAAACCAACTAAGGTGCTAATGATATGCGGTCTGGAAGAACATCGTATACTGGAAGGAAGTTTTTTGGCAATGATTCCTCGAAATTGCAACATACAAACCCCCGAGTTCAGCGCTTTCAACGTCGACGACAAACTTCGTGGCCACGCTGTCGAAATCATCGTTTCTCCGAAAATGTCACTGAAAACATCGAAAGTACTTCGTCGATATAATTTCACAACAACTGATTTGAATAAATTGCATAAGATCCAGCGACAAATAATGATTGAGCAACCGGCGAAACTCGATATAGTCGACTCATCCATATATCATACAACAATACCTGTATACATCATCGTACTATCAGGTGCATTTGCACTGACTATCATGTTATTCATATATCGTCGTCGAACAATTAAAATATGGAAACCACAACCACAAACATGCAATGAGACGCTGCTGCCTTCTTCAAGAAATGAATCAATGATGTCCTTAGAAGAAAGAAAAGCCGCATCATTTGCTGTAAACGTCAGCAAATAGTTGCTCGTCTAGGAGGGGAGGTGTTACGAGTGAACTCTACCTACCTAAGTACCTACCGCATTGTTTCTCCAACTCTTACGAAACCTTAATTCAGTGAACATTAACTTTAGTGCTGACACAAGTGAAACATATTTCGTGGGACAGGTTTTGGTGTGACTCCGGGTCTTTGTGCTTCAACCGTGTAAGCCGAAGGTCGTGCGTGATCATCGCGATCAGCCCTAGTTTAGAACCTTAGGATTAATTATATACTTTTGTCACCTTTGCACCATTAAAACACTTAATAAAAGATTATTGGAGTTTTTAAAAACCCTCCCCTGCGTCCGGTACATGTAATTACTTGGTAAACACAACCACAACACAAAAACTATTAAATATCTACATTTACCACTGTGTGACTTTGCTACCGTTGCCAGCCGTCCCGTATTTGCTGGTACGTCCTATATTTACCGGTACGTCCCATATTTTTGCCGTTTATTCTAATGTCTCGCTGAGACAAGCCTTGTTTCGTTTTTTGGTCTGCTTTACACAAAACAGACACTTTAATGACATCGAAAAAGTTCAATGTAAAAAAATACTAATTTTCTAATAACGATAGCTCAGAAATTCTCAATATCATATCTTTCATCTTTCAGCTTTAATATTTTAAGCTGAAACTGTTATGTGAAAAGAGTATTTTTTTTAGGATGACACTTAAATGTCAAATGTTCAGTAAATTTATTTAAAGTGGAACTCCTGACAACGTTTATTTTTGAGTGTATTAATTTCTACAAAATTATTGTTGCGTCTGCAAAATCTATTGCAGAATTAAGTTTATAAAACAAATAGATAGACATTTTGGAACAATTGGGACATGAGTGTCTTTGTTTCGTAATAGCCTGCACGAGTTTCCCAAATGGGTTAATTATGTTACAATTAAACACAATACTTTATCTACGACCATATTTTCAAATAATAGTTTTATGAAAGATTACAACAAGAAAGCACGGTATTCTTTTATAATTGGTTCTATAAAGTTGGACAATAGCTGCTCACGCAAATCTTCGTTAATTTACGAACTAACCCCTATTGAAGTTTTTCTCCAGGAACATTCATTTCAGATACCCTGCCTAGCCCAAGCTTTAATAAGCGGTGTTACAGTCAATGACACGGTAGCGTACGGTCTATAACTTCAAAATTAAACATCTAGGTAAGGCAAGGGTACTATTTTCGTATTCAGTGATGAAGATTCTATAGTGCATAGGGGTCAGATGCATTTCCGAAAATTTTGACTTTTTTCGTATGTGCCGCCTCTAAAGTGATATGAGTATGGGTCAAAGCAGCAGGTAACATGAATTGCTGGGGCCGCAGCATCAGCATCCAAGCTGGGGCCGAATTGCCAGAAACCTACAGCTCACGTTCTCACGGAACGATACCTAGAACGCCTAGAATAAACATACTTCTTCTAGAATTATCTGCTTTGTTGCCATGCAGCGGTCACCCGCATCTCATAGGCCATACACCGCTTTGCCACTTTTGCATAATGTGAGCATGACGCTGGAGTGCAGCGCAGAATTCATAGCGGGCACTCACAAGATCCACTAGTGCTATAATTGTAGTTCTTTTTCAAACAGGAGTACTAAAGTGGGATGATACCTAAGTGCGACGTGTATCTAAATATCGGCTGACGTGGTCTCAGCATTGCTTTTACACGAGTTAAATACCTTATCACTAAGTCGCCCGATAACCTAACAGTTTCTCGTTTTGGAGAAACCCAGTCTATTTTGTTTATATCTTCTGTGTTATCAGTATTCAGTCAAGAAGCACATACTAGTTGTTTCACCCTACTAAAACTGCATCCGATCTGCATCATTGTCGTTGTTAAGACACGCTCTTATCGCGCACACAATGCCGTATGTGCTTAATAGGTATGTTTTACCTGTATACTAAAGGTACAAACTTATGAACTGGTTTTCCCTGTGAATGCCCGGCATTTATATTATGGTGTTGCGAGCTAAGACAATGCATCGAGTACAGCAATTAAACGTTGTTATCGATGTCCCAAATTGGTAGCGTAATTTTTATCGTAGGTATGAGATACGATCTATAGTGACTATGTGAACACGTAAGTGACTCCCGGGGCCCCAGTATGGGAGCGCAGGATGAATTGTAAATCGTCTATTTTCATAAGGATGAAAGTTTGACTGACGTGGTCCAAGAATATTTTAATATATTCACTCGTTTATTTTAGGAATGATCCAATCCAATTACCGCGCCCAACGATAACCCGCACGCGAGGTTGTGGGAATTCCAAATTGATATTATCCCTATATTGTTTTCTTTTTTCGGCACGATAAACAACTGGAGTGGTATAAATTGCTATGCGGGCAGTCAGTCGCTAGACACTACACGGTCAACATTACCGCAAGAACATCATATAGACTTAGGAGTCCCGTGACATCCATCCAGAACTCAAGATGCAGTCCCAAGACAGAATACTCAGTTTCCCGGTGGACACCTTCACGACGCGCGGGCCTTCTATACCCGAGGAGGCCCCTTTCAGCCCCGGCGAAATTCTGCAATTCAACAAAGCATACAAACAGTTTCTTCAGGCGGAACGACAGCTGGACGACCTGACTTTCCTTAACGGGAAGCCATGCCCCGTCCGCTACAACTTTGATCCGACGAGGCCAGAAGAAGATCGTCTGATGGTGAACTGGGACTGGCTCATGCCCTTATTTTGGGGGCCGCCGCCAGGTGAGAGGGATCTCGTGAGGGTGCCCACTATACTGGAGTTTGTTGAAAAGAAGATTCGCTTTTCGAAGTGCAAGGCGGTCGCCGGGGACACCTGTTCCTGCGGCAAGAGGCCTAATGTAGTGGTACCACCGGGACGTGAGTGCAGGATCCCACAGCACTTTCATCATTTCTGCACGGCGCACGTCTCTGCGTGGATAACCAAGTACATGGTCCCGGCGATTCTGCTGAAAGAATCCCAAGAAATCTTTAGAGAGGTCATCCAGAAAGTGCATGAAGGTGATCCGCAAATCCTCGAATACTATTCGACGGGTGACCGGACGGACACAGAAATGTTGCTGCACTTGGCTCGCAACATCAGTGATAATAGTGCTAAATAGTGCAGCAATGCTGCTGCAATGTGACGTTCGCTTATTAAAATAAATATTTGTGTTTATAATATGTTTACTTTTTTTTTTCTTGTACCCCTATGAGTGTAGGATGATGGAGAGTTGTGCAGGTAAGGTACTGAGATCATTCCCTCTGACGTTGCTTCAAGTTGAAATTTAGTTTCTCTCGTGACCACTCTATGTTAGATACAATCAAGTCAAGCTTGGACTGCACCAGATGTAACGTCTAGGTAACGTGCTACTAGCCGCTGCATAGCACGTCACATCACTAACGCAGATAAGTTGCAAGGCGTGATGATTAGCGTTATGTGCACATGGGATGCAAAGCTCCGTTATCACAAACTATGCTTGGCATATGCTTATCATATGTCTTGAGCAAGGCCTGAGTGTGCATTCGCCTCTGAGTACGTGTATCTGCGACGTTTAGGTATGGAGCCGACCATACAGGAATATGAGACGTCTAAATAAGGTTTTTCTTAACTTTATATCCATGAATAACTGCATGTAAGCCGCAAACAGTATTATGACAAAGACCGGCGGCAATTGGCGTTACATCTGTAACTCCTTATGGACCGATAATACGTATGACCACATGGCACGCTATCGTTTAAATATGGAACAAACTATGTGTCACTACTCAAAAGATAGGTAAATATGATCAGACGACGGGACCTTCATCGAAATATTATTACAGGCTGCCGGCCGAACGTAAGTAGCTCCAGCGTATTACGGCAACCCACGTTTAGTTGGCACTGTCTTGAAATATTCGGGAAAACCCGTGCTATATTCATTTTATGATCTGTATCCGACTGGCGGCGTGTATTTCAAAACGAAATCAAAACTGATGAGTGTCCATAGAAAATTACCGGGACATACACGTGTGCTTCATACACGTATACACCTCACTTATACTTAAGATTTGTCATTGTATAGGTGTTACAGGTTTGGTTAGACTATAATTCTAAATATGTATACTTTTCATGATTCCTGTAATATTAGGACTATGGTATGACAGATACCTTACCTAAACACTGCACCGTACCTACCTATCGCTGCATAGCATGTCGCGGTGCCCCTCTATCGTGTTACAAAGTGTAGTGACCACGGTTATCTATGCATGGATGTAGATTGTACAACATCTTAGTGGATAGAACTAGTACAATATATTATTATCATTATTAAACTAACTACCTAAATATCTAGTATCATGAAGGAAACTGGTATGTCGTGACATTTGTAAGTCGGCATGCATTTTGAAATGAAATAACTATGTATCGGGAACAAGTTTTTTTTTTTATTTTCAAAAACAAACACTCACATGCACAATATACTCAATACTGATGTACACAAATACCTAATACTTATTATATAAACAAATGATCATATCTATGGTTAGCACTACTTCGGCCGGTTGAGAGTTCCACGCCACGATGCCTGCTGACGCAAAGCTTCTGCATACTGCATCAAGTGCCTGTCCAGTCGCCGCTGCTCTGCCTTCTGACGTTTTCTCTCCTCACGCTCCAAGTCTTGTCTGCGCTTTTCTGCTTCTTCTTCCGCCCGCTCTTGCTCCTTCCGAGATTTTTCCCCGTTGTCTCGATGAACGGCTTCTCCAGAGTTTCCGCTCATGGTGGATGATGATTTTGTGAATGATGACATGGTGATTTTGTTAAGACTGATCGATTGTACACAGCCTTGTGATTATGGCGAGTGTATATGTGCTAATGATTGATTGTATATGTACTTTCCTCCATTTATACTAACCCGAAAACTACCTAACAAGGACTCGTTGTTCCATAATTATCGCGAATTTTTTCCCACTTGAATAAGCTCGTTATAATGAGGGATAATTCAAATACCGTGACATCATGGTGTACCGCAGTAACGACAGAATTGATAAGCAAATTAGGTAGAGAAACGTATTTTGTGGTAAAATGGCGCAATATCGATGATGTCAACGGGTAATACATGCATATATCGGCAATACCCAGTTATTTTCAGCTGAAAAGGAAAAAATTGATAAGGATAATGCATACAGTTTTACATTTTATTACGGGAGTGATATCATACACTGTGTTAACTTCTGTTAGCTAGCACAATCATGCTCCGTATGGAAAAAAGTATAGGTAAGCTTCAGTACGTGCTCGTTACGGTACAAATGCAACCAACGATTGTTTCAACTCTAACTGCAAGCACCCCGGCATGCTGAGTATGCACGCAGTCTTGCTACGTGACCTGCAGTCTTACTCGACTATGTTGTATGTTCTTCGGATGTTCGGCTCCGACAAGCTATCCCACTACAGCGTTGCAGCGTGCACTCATGTCCGCAAAGCAGTTTACCAAGCGAACCCGAGAGACTTGGGTTTTTGTTGAATCGTCCATGCACACCATCGTTAGGTGATGAACACTTAATTACCTCGGCAGGTGTACCTGTACACCTTACCGTAGGTATGACGTCAAACCTTATCGAACAATGGTGTATTGTTTCATTTTTCCGAACTATTAATATTTCAATAAACCCCACGGACAGGATGAGATCGGTTAATTAAGCCCGATAACATATTTAATTGAATGAGAGGAAATTAATATAAATACCATTTAAGTTCAGCGATAAGAGCGTTATCGCCGTCGCGGGTGGCCGTTCTTATGCTGTAACGATTTACTGATATCGATGTTGCTACCTACAACCAATGCTACAACAAGGTGCACTTACAGGTTAACAGTAAAGAGTTTTTGCGCTCATATTCACAGAGACCTAAGGTTAGGCTTGAGACTAGGTCTCACTTTTACATAGCAAAACCTAGATAGAACTCAACAATCATATTTTTCCCGAGACCATGCACTGTGCATCAGAGTCGTTGCTCCGCTGTATACATTAGTAGCATCCCCCCTTTCCCCTGGTCCACCATTTTTTATTTTCACCCCGTACGCTCTTGTGTCACTGACTGTATAATATAAATTATAACTTTTATAACATCGGTTTTGGCGAAACTAACAAACAACGTGGTTTCTCGTAAAACCATTTTTAATGTTATACGAGTAAGAGGCATGATGACTAAAAAAATGTACTACTCCGTCAGTTAGATTATCAGAAAATATTGGACACGTATTTTTTCTTTTTTCAATTGAACAAAAAATGATGAAGATATAGCCCGCTGAAGTTCCGCGTGACGTCACATCTATGTACAATTTTACTTAGAAGTGACGTCATTTTCCCCCACTCTCAAACTTTGACGCGCTTTATCTCTGTCATTTTTTGTTTGATTGACAAAAGAAAAAATACGTGTCCAATATTTTTTGATAATCTAAATGACGGACTAAATAGAATAATATTTTGTTTACCCTGTCTACAAGCCTATTACCTCGTGTACAAAAAATTACCAATCGATACTCATGTTTGTAAAATCCAGAAAATAGTTGCGTTACCCTAGTCTTTGGGCTAAAATGTAGTAATATAATAATAACGGAGCCCCAGATTTATTGGAAACGTGACACATTTTGCTTTCGAGAGGTTTATTTGCGAGCTAATATTGGTACTAAGCTAGCTTACAAGATTTTTGGGCAAACCCTCAACCTCTTTCTCTTTCATTGCGTTTTGCTATAAAAAGATTGTGCTTTCAAGTACTCGTATTATCAAATATATTATGTAACCTTATTTGTGAAATGACCTTTCCTGCTCGTTCTTTGATAATTGGGTCAAAAAAGTCGATTGGTTTGTGCATGGGGAATTGATTCTAATCCAATAAATTTACTTTGAAATATTAGGTGACGTAACGTAGGTAGATAACGAAATATGTATTAAAAGAGTTTCTTCAATCTCTTATTATTTACTAGCTTTTGCCCGCGGTTTCACCCGCGTTGAATTAATTTTTGTGTACTGCTATAAAATCAGTCAATATTATTCGGACTGTTACCTACAGTAAACACAGCTGGTGAAATGTGTGTGTTATGCGCCTCTGTTTCACATTTTGTGTGTCTCTTTTATAGCTTTTCCATGGGAACAAAGGGAAAAAGTAGTTTTTGTCCTATTCAAAGTCTAGAAGTACATTTATGCAAAATTTTGGCCTAATCGGTTTCTTAAGCATGGCGTGACAGGGTGACACTACACTTTTCTATAGAAATTTGAAAGCTAAATTTCATCCCATGTGTACTGATTTATGTGATAAAAAGTAGCCTATGTCCTATTCCAGGTCTAGAACTACATTCATATGAAATTTCAGCCCAATCGGTTCAGTAGTTACGGCGTGAAAGAGTAACAAACATCCATCCATCCATCCGTCCATACATCCAAACTTTCGCATTTATAATATTAGTGGGATTTCATTTTTAGAATATCTCGATAAATCTATCAGTACGACATTCATAAAGTACTGATTGCCAACTTATACCGAGACCAAAAAGTTCTATAATCTATTTATATGACCTAAGTCTGCCTACCTACATTACAGTACCTATAGGTATACAAGAAGTTGATGGACATTCTATAATGACTCTGATAATGTAACAACCTGATAATTTACTAGTTAAATATTTAGATTGAACGTATGTGAATATGTTCTTAATATGCATGAAAATTTAGTTTAACTGAATGAATGAATTTTAAAACAACATGAAATATTAAGCAGTTTTATATTATAACTTGAAAAGGCCTATGTCAAGCAGTGGACGAACACAGGCTGATGGATGGATGGGATTATGTAACTAAAATAAAGTTTGTCTTTTTCGAATTATGTAGGTTGGTAAGTGTATGTACGTTATCTTATTTATAAACATATTTAATCTTTTGTACTGGAAATAATTTTCAGAGCCAAATTGTAAATATTTTCTCCATCAGCGTTTTTTTGGTTGACTGGAAGAAATTTCTTTTAGAAATAAGTCCGCCTTTGCCATGTTTTTCAATAATGTGAATTGTATTTATCTGTGTTTTCCTTGCAATAAAGTGTTTATTATTATTATTATTATTATTTTGTGGCCAAACACCAAAAAGCACGCAATTTTAAAACGTCCTATTTTTTGTACGAATAAATGTACAATGAGCTTACGCTTGACCTCACCACGACTGATAGAAAACATCTAAGATACCTAGGATGAAGCGCGTTCGCCCAGAAACTGGGAGAGTTAAAGCAGGCAAGTCTGTAGTGACTTCCACATTGACATGAATAAGGACCCACTTTTTTTCATGACTGTACATAAATTTTCAGGTTTGGACGAGGTCGGCCAGCTTTGTCAGGAGTTACTTTTTGTCCTGCTTCCCACAGTGACAGTTAAGATTACCGACTATCTTCTCATCGTCTAATAGTCTATCCAGGTTGTGCTGGGCGTATTTCTGAAAGTATACCACTCGAGGAGGCTCCTACCCTGTAGCCCAATGTAAAATTCTGAAGATCTCTCATTAAATTAGGTGGTCTCTATTAAATTACAAAAACACATTGAGAACCAGTGTCTTAACTACGAGCTACAAATTGGGTAGTCCAATGTTTGAGTTGCCCCCGTTAGTTAATTTGAGAGCTTATTTTGAGCAAATCTGATCGTAATTTTTAGGGTTCCGTAAAAGGTGGAAAACGTTAAAGGCTACAACTTGTATTGAAGTTCCGGCTTCTATCTGGCTTTTTGTTCTTTCTGCGCTCGCTGGACGCGTATAGAGCGATGGATTTACAATGCGTTGGCAATAAGTTTAATTATTATATCCATCATCAACCCATCAGCCTTCTTCGTCCATTGCTGAACATAGGCCTTTCCAAGATTTCGCCACTCTTGGCTGTCCTCCTGGAAGAAATGCCCCCACTCCCATCGAAAGCATCACAACTGCCCGTCACCAGTCTGTTTTATATAAGGCCCGGCAATTGGGGATGGATATACCGCCATCCATCGGTCCCAGGCTAAGGTGGGCCGCCTAGTTTTGCCTGCTGAGAGCTGTTCTCTTACTGTCCCTCGAATAACTTTGGGAGGATTTGCGAGTAAGATGGTGGTACCTTCACAGTCGAGCCCGGCATCAGCTGTACCACCTTTGGAGTAGTGCTCTGTTAATGAGGGTATGAGGTGCTGAGGACAGGTGCGAGGGATGATGGTGGGAGTTCATTCTCAGGTACCGGTCGGTGTGGGTGGTCTTCCTGTATAGGATATGATTGGGTTACTATTACTTTCTTCCAGTATTTAAACTTTTCCAACTTTTTATTTCTTAATTTTACATAAAATTATGTAAAAATAAGCGGCGGTAGCTCAGGGCTAGAACGCTAGCCTCTCATACTTTGAGACCCAGGTTCGATCCCCGGTCGGGCATGCACCAATGAGTTTTTGGGAATTTATGTGCATAGTATTTGATACTTACCACTTGCTGAACGGCGAAGGAAAACATCGTGAGGAAACCTGCATGTTTTAAAAAGCGTGTATTTGTGCCCGAAGAACGGCGATACAGCTTACCACCCATCACGTTCGGACGTAATAATCGTCGGTGAAACGCGTGTGAACCGAGTGTGGACTGTGATTTGCATTTCACAGTTCACACTCGGAACACCTCGGGGATTCATGTCGTAACGATATATTTTTATTTTATAGAACGTCACCACAGTTTAAAAATCCATACAGTAGTTCAACATAGACGTTCGGACAGAGCGGTTGTGCGGGGTGTGCGGGGCGAAACTCCGAACTTCGAAACTGTTAGGTAGCTTGGTGGCTTACCTCCCGCGTCTCACCCCGCAGCAGGCCCCGCACAAATGCTCTGTATTCTGTTGGACAACTAAAAAAAACAATGGAAAATATTATCACACGTTGGACTAATTTGTCCTTTTGCAAGCAAGGTCAGTAGTGAACTGTTGCATGTAAATAAACGGAAGATGCAACATTTTTTTTTAAATAAGTGAAACTTCATCGTCATAGCCTCGTACAGAAATGTATCAAATCAAAATCAAAAAAAATATTTACACCAAAAACATGAAACACAATATGTTTTACAATGGCCCCAATATAGGCAAATCCTGACCCGTGGGTGCCGGTTTACAGTTTTCAGATGTCTTATGGTTGGTATTTTCATATTTATACTACTAATACTAGCAACTTAAAATAATTACACCAAAAACATGAAACACAATATGTTTCACAATGGCCGCAATATAGGCAAATCCTGACCCGTGGGTGCCGGTTTACAGTTTTCAGATGTCTTATGGTTGGTATTTTCATATTTATACTACTAATACTAGCAACTTAAAATAATTACACCAAAAACATGAAACACAATATGTTTCACAATGGCCGCAATATAGGCAAATCCTGACCCGTGGGTGCCGGTTTACAGTTTTCAGATGTCTTATGGTTGGTATTTTCATATTTATACTACTAATACTAGCAACTTAAAATAATTACACCAAAAACATGAAACACAATATGTTTCACAATGGCCGCAATATAGGCAAATCCTGACCCGTGGGTGCCGGTTTACAGTTTTCAGATGTCTTATGGTTGGTATTTTCATATTTATACTACTAATACTAGCAACTTAAAATAATTACACCAAAAACATGAAACACAATATGTTTCACAATGGCCGCAATATAGGCAAATCCTGACCCGTGGGTGCCGGTTTACAGTTTTCAGATGTCTTATGGTTGGTATTTTCATATTTATACTACTAATACTAGCAACTTAAAATAATTACACCAAAAACATGAAACACAATATGTTTCACAATGGCCGCAATATAGGCAAATCCTGACCCGTGGGTGCCGGTTTACAGTTTTCAGATGTCTTATGGTTGGTATTTTCATATTTATACTACTAATACTAGCAACTTAAAATAATTACACCAAAAACATGAAACACAATATGTTTCACAATGGCCGCAATATAGGCAAATCCTGACCCGTGGGTGCCGGTTTACAGTTTTCAGATGTCTTATGGTTGGTATTTTCATATTTATACTACTAATACTAGCAACTTAAAATAATTACACCAAAAACATGAAACACAATATGTTTCACAATGGCCGCAATATAGGCAAATCCTGACCCGTGGGTGCCGGTTTACAGTTTTCAGATGTCTTATGGTTGGTATTTTCATATTTATACTACTAATACTAGCAACTTAAAATAATTACACCAAAAACATGAAACACAATATGTTTTACAATGGCCCCAATATAGGCAAATCCTGACCCGTGGGTGCCGGTTTACAGTTTTCAGATGTCTTATGGTTGGTATTTTCATATTTATACTACTAATACTAGCAACTTAAAATAATTACACCAAAAACATGAAACACAATATGTTTCACAATGGCCGCAATATAGGCAAATCCTGACCCGTGGGTGCCGGTTTACAGTTTTCAGATGTCTTATGGTTGGTATTTTCATATTTATACTACTAATACTAGCAACTTAAAATAATTACACCAAAAACATGAAACACAATATGTTTCACAATGGCCGCAATATAGGCAAATCCTGACCCGTGGGTGCCGGTTTACAGTTTTCAGATGTCTTATGGTTGGTATTTTCATATTTATACTACTAATACTAGCAACTTAAAATAATTACACCAAAAACATGAAACACAATATGTTTTACAATGGCCCCAATATAGGCAAATCCTGACCCGTGGGTGCCGGTTTACAGTTTTCAGATGTCTTATGGTTGGTATTTTCATATTTATACTACTAATACTAGCAACTTAAAATAATTACACCAAAAACATGAAACACAATATGTTTCACAATGGCCGCAATATAGGCAAATCCTGACCCGTGGGTGCCGGTTTACAGTTTTCAGATGTCTTATGGTTGGTATTTTCATATTTATACTACTAATACTAGCAACTTAAAATAATTACACCAAAAACATGAAACACAATATGTTTCACAATGGCCGCAATATAGGCAAATCCTGACCCGTGGGTGCCGGTTTACAGTTTTCAGATGTCTTATGGTTGGTATTTTCATATTTATACTACTAATACTAGCAACTTAAAATAATTACACCAAAAACATGAAACACAATATGTTTCACAATGGCCGCAATATAGGCAAATCCTGACCCGTGGGTGCCGGTTTACAGTTTTCAGATGTCTTATGGTTGGTATTTTCATATTTATACTACTAATACTAGCAACTTAAAATAATCTTAATAATCTTACTCAAAAGAAATAAAACAAAAATAATAATATATATTTATATTTATTTATTTATTTATAACACTTTTTGCACATACAATAAAATCAATACAAAATATCAAAACAATCAAACATGGTGTACAAAGGCGGCACTTATTGCTAACAGCAATATCTTCCAGGCAACCTTTGCAAGCAAACAGAAAGATAGTTGACAGAATAAAAAGGAAGGAGTAAATGCTAATCAGTGAGGAAAGATCAAGCTAAAAATATATATCTAAATAGACTTATCTAAGACATAAACTTACATATACAATACATGAACATACTAATACATACCTACATACATATAATAAATAAACATACAAATATTATAATACTGCATTTATAATGAGGATTGTGGATGAATATATATATCATCAATATTTTATTTATGAATAGTTAGAATGTCTTCGGTCTCTTTATAATCTAAATCATAAAGCCACTTTTTAATTTTGTATTTTGCGTCTTTGAATGTGGCTTGTTTAATATGACACACTTTTACTATCTTATTGTAGATATGCGGGTCGTGTGTACCCTGCATTCGTATGAATGATGATTTCCAATTAGTAGGTTATTATTATTACAATATAACATAACTAATAATGTATTCCCATTAATATAACTGGTAAACCAAAATCAATGAAAATCCTTTGATGTAATAATGTTCTAAACCAAATTCATTGCTTTGATAGGTACGCTTTACAAATCATAGGTAGACACATGGTAGACATAATAAATCAGAAATTTGAAATATTGTTCCAGAAAGATTTGTGTACTAATATTTTTTAGGGCTCCGTAGCTCAATAGAAAAAAACGGAGCACTTATAGGATCACTTTGTTGTCCGTCTGTCTGTCAAGACCTTTTATCTCGGGAACGCGTGAAGGTATCGAGTTGAAATTAAAACCATATACTCAAGTCTACAGTTCCTTGAAGCTGTGATAATATCAAACTTCTAAGTTAACGTGAAAAAAGATACGGCCGTTTATGCCGCAAAACACGTACATTTCGACACTCTCAAGGGAATCAAAATTCTTAAGGTATTTTTCGTTGACCTAGAACTATGAAATTTGGCAAGTAATACCGTCATACACTACAAATATAGGGAAAATTCTGAAAACTATACATTTGTAACATTAAAATATAGTCTTTGACGGAGCCCTCGGTGGGCGAGTCCGATTTTTCACCGGATTCTTTCTTTTTGAAATGCGTTTTCAACAATAACTCTAAAAGTCTATACTGGGTGTAAAGAGATTCGGTACCGGTATCCAATAAAAGAAAAATTCAAAAATGTTTTACAGTTCCTTGCGAATTTATTTACCAAGTTATTCGATGTATGTCAGAAAAAAATATCGATTCTTTGCCGAGGCTCGGTAAGGATCCTTTAATGAAACTAGGAACAAACATAAACGGGTTTAACCAAAAGTTGGGCTTGCAAAAGTAAGCACCTCTCTCGTAGGATACGGTAAACGATTTTACAATAAACTACCGAAAGAGGTTCTAAGTTTTCCAGATAATAAGTTTAAACTATATATATTCAGCAGGGAAAACCTGGAAAATTCCTAAAAAATATCATATTATAAAATAAATGACTCTTCGTCAATTTATATATTGTTTTTTAATGCCATACGAATAAATAAATAAATGACTCTTCGGACGATAGTGATGCGTGGCATCATAATAATGGTGATCTTTGCCCTAAAAATAGTGTTAGTTTATTAGGGTTCCGTAGTCCAACAAGGAACCCTTATAGTTTCACCATGTCCGTATGTCTGTCCGTCTGTCCACGGCTTAGCTCAGAGACTATTAGTATTACAAAGCTGTAATTGGTACGGGTATACATATTAATTACACCGATAAAATGGAAAAAAAAATCTCGAATATATTTTTATTAATTGAATCTCCCATACTCGTAAATTGGGGATAATTTTTTTTTTCTCGTCTATCCCTATGGGGTATCGTTGGATATGTCAATAAAATATATATATATATATGTCTTAAAACATTATGGGTGTGTGAAAACCGTTTTTCGATTCAGGGCCCCTCTGCCGGCTAAACGGTTGTTTATGAATATGTGGAAAAACTCACATTAGTATATATAATGAAGTTAAACAACTAAGTAGGCTTCACAGGTTTACGAGTACAGATCGCACCAAACTTTTAGTCCCCTCTAAACACGACAATGTATAGGCCGTTCTTCGGGAGAGCAACTTCCGAGCGGACTAGAAGTTTGGCGCGATCTATATTAGTAGACCAACTTATAAAATGTACTGGGCAACTACGGAACCCTACACTGCGCGTGGCCCGACACGCACTTGGGCGGTTTTTTTTTCTAACTGATTTATGATTAACTGTACTTTTGATCGATATTACTTAGTATGTATTGTGACCTCATGTTTTTCAACTATTTACTTAAGTGTTGTATTAATACGATATAAAAAATAGAAAAAATGTGTCGTGTTAGTTAGTTGAAGTAACTTTACCGCACGAGTGTTTAATGTTTTCATTCTTCTTTTATTTTATTTTTTTGTTTTTTTTCCCTACATAGTGGGAAGGCAAATGGAACTTAGCTCATGCAGCCATGTCTGAGGTATATTTTATTTTTTAAATTTATCAAATACAATTGCCTGTCTTATCTAGTGTACCATAAATATACTTGACAGAAATGAGCTCGATATACACTGTCCGGCCCTCTTTAGGTAGATCAAAAGAGTTGAAATAAATATATATAATTTAGCTATATAAAGCCTTTAGTTTCTTTTCACTTGTATTAATAATAAAAAAAATATTGATTTTCGAAATATATTTCGGCCCACTATGGGGCCGGCATCAGTCGAAAATATATATTAAAAATATATTTCGAAAATCAATATTTTTTTTATTATTAGATCAAAAGAGTGAGACAGAGCACTGTATCAAACGCCATCGAGCTCGATATGGTTTGCTATGCTAGACTAGTGTTTCAGTTTGATGCGTTCGTAGGCTGATGAAATGAAAACTGTTTAGACGACATTTTGCGTAGGTAGTAACTTTACAAATTGAAAATTCTGATGAAACATAATCAACCACTTAGTGCCTGATTTTTACTTTTTAATTTATTTTGTTAATATATACATATAAGGTGACTTTAATTTATACAGCCAAACTCTTATTTGAGTCTTGGTAAGTGATCAGTATCACGGATCGATAACAGTTTTTTAAAATTTCGCAAAATAAAATCTTGACGTCTCATCGTAATTGACTCGGGGCTGGGCTTGCGTTTGTAAGGAACACGAAAATAATAATTAATGAATTTCACAAAAAGGGTCGTTGAATCTTGTTACTGAGCACTTACCGAGTCTTCAGTAACAATTTGGCTAAATAAATTAAAGTCACCTTATTTAGGTAACAAAGAGGATCTGGTTAAAATAAACTTCTTGGTAGGTAACCTCATTTAATCGTAATATGAATACGAACTTTTTGATTATAATGCCAAAAGACAAAAAGTTTGAAGTTCGCAAAATGATACTGGCCACTTGCATTCTCTGTACAATATTTAAGAAAAAGACAATGTTATCGATCGGTCTTCCTTGTTAACAACATTCTTTGTACCTAAAGAATAGACAATATCGGGCAGCCATTTTGTTTACATTATTATGTAGAATAAGCTGGTTGAGTCGAATTCATGAACTGAAAGCAGCTTAATTCCGTCAAGTCGGCAACTTGCGTGCAAAGAAAAAGAAAAGAATGCCCGCCTAAAGTTCATTTGGAGTATGTATTTATTGTTTCTTACATTTAATTTATTTACTCACACTGTGCATTGAAAAACGTAGTACCTATGATACTCGTGCGTAAAGGCAATAACTTACTCGTAACGTTTAAAACACTCGCTCCTCGCTCGTGTTTCAAATCGTTCCTCGTACAAGCTATTGCCTCCTGTACGCTCTCGTAGCATAAACTACTATTTCCTTACTTTTGAATAAAAAGTATGCAATAAATGTGCTTTAAAGCAACTTGCGCAAAATAGTTTATTAATAATAAAGTCTTCACGAAAAATTACCTACTTTAATTTATTACATTTTGTTTGCATTACATTAACAAACTTAAAAGTGTGTTTACAATTGAAATGTAATGCAGCTAAAACGTAACGCACAAAATTGAATAATTTTCATGTGCTCACCTAACTACTGTTAATAGTTTGCGCGAATTGCTATAAAACGCATTTATTGCATACTTTTTATTCAAAAGTAAGGAAAACAATCTTATGATGTGCATTTTGCACCGAGATCCTCCTTAAACATAAATAATGTATACTTTTATTTTTAATCAATGTAACTTTAATATTGCATTAAATTTAAGTAAGTTGAGTTTGCCTTCTGTTGTATTGGATTTAGTTGGATTGTTTAGTTTTAAATTAAAACATGGCCTACTTTTCGCCCGTATTGTAATGGTAATAAGAGCGAAAATTAGGTCTGCGGCCATTTCATTGATGGTACCTACTTTGCAAAATAACTAATTTCTATTGTACTAAATATATATGTCGGAGAATGTGAAATATTCTTAATACTGAACGCTTCCATAGATTGATCTGTCATTGAATCGAAGTTTAAGTGCAAAATAGTTGCGTTCGCGGGCTAGTCGAAGATTTGACCGTCGGCAGCGGCGCCTGTTCAATTCGTATTTGATACCTGAAAGTATAGTGATTTCTGACGTGGAAAGGCTAAATGGAACAGAATAACCGTCCTTCACCCCCATATATTATATTCTAGACATGTACCTATCCTTAAATTAAATCAAATATTCTACTGTCATACTGAATGACATACCAGAGCAAAAACCGCATCAATAAAAAATGCCTAAACAGTCAAAATTCCTGTTAGGTTTTTTAAAATTAGCAAGGAATAGGATTTCTTTAAGAAGTGCTTACATTTTCATGCGAAAATCTAATATTTCCAGCACCCAATTTACCATCTTATACTGTTGAACACATCTTAAACATAGACCAATATTTTGCACTGAACATTAACGTATCATATTTGCAAATACTAATTTATATTTTTTGTAGTATAAATACTATAAAATCTCCTACACGAAAAAAATCCTATCGCAACTTCAAACACCTAAATCTTTTAACTTTGCTTGAAAATATTGCCAAAAATTAGACATGTAAATTTGTTGGAACCTAATTTACGAAATTTTTCATTATAAAAAAAATACTTACGTTAGTTTTTCTAATTAATGTGGTCAGTTTACCGCGATTTTTTGCATTGAATAAAGCATAATTACAATTCAAATTTCGTGTCACAATAACCCATGATTTTTCACCAATCGAATTCTGCAATTATATCAAATCAAATCAAATCAAAATATTTATTTTTGCAAAACAGATACATAAAGTATACTTTCTACAAGTCAAAGTTAATTTTACCAATTAATATATCTTTAGAATATAAAAAAATATATAATAATACGGGAAATGAAATATACACCTGCATAAATAAATGATAGTCGTAAGTTTTTAAATAAATAAATAAATAAAAAATAAATAAATTAGAGGAATCTAGGAATAAAAGTATAAAAATATTATATAAACCTAATGCAATGAAGAAATAAGTTCATAAATAAAAACGGGAAATACATACATGTACCTATATTGACAATCCATTCATTTAGTTAGACCGTTAAACACAATTAACATCTGGACGCGAAATGTCTTTTCAAAGAGATTTCTTCGCGGCTGG
The DNA here is from genome assembly GCA_910592155.1 of Ypsolopha scabrella. Classification (NCBI taxonomy): domain Eukaryota; kingdom Metazoa; phylum Arthropoda; class Insecta; order Lepidoptera; family Ypsolophidae; genus Ypsolopha; species Ypsolopha scabrella. The sequence continues at coordinate 20,058,897 of OU342983.1, forward strand.
TTGACGTTTCCGGTGACCTAAGGGCTGGGACATATCTCAGGCAATGCCTTAGTTTGGCAATCCAAAGAGGAAATGCCGCCAGCCATGACGGCGGTGATCTGGCAAACATTTTTTACTTGTAGCTTTTATTCGGTAAGTATTATAGTTTAATATTTTTAAGTATTTTAGGTTACCTATTTATTTTAGATAAGTTTTTATTATTATGTATTTAAAATAAATATTATTAACATCTCCCCGAATTCCAAGAAAATCACAATCCACAAACGTACTCAACACAAAAAGCGTGATTTGGTGGAATGGCTCTTAATTCCGTTGGTATGTTGCTTTGAAGATTTCTTCATTATTTCAAAAAAAATGAAAAAATGTTTATTCAATAACCAGGAACAGATAATTTTACAATGCTGGGGCCTTCTATTAAGTATAGAAAGAATTATTATATTAATTATTAATTATATTAAGTATAGTTCCAGAAGACCCCGCTCCTTCAAATTACCAGTAGATAATGCATTTTTATCCATTAACACTCGGTATTCAAGCTTATTTTGCAAATTATCATACTATATCTCCCTCAACTAAAAAAACAAAATCTAAAAAAGCAAATATTCCACGAGTGTCTCGTAGCACTCGGACAGCTACGCCGTAGGAGTTTCGTTGCTTATCGTGAAGTGAGTGCTGAGTTTCGTAGTTACGATTTATCTTTGAGGGGGCACTTCAGTTTCACTATTTAAACCTCTGGGGGAGAAGCGTGAGTAAAAGTGAATTTAATTGCTACAGCAAAATTCATTAATACTGGAGACTTACTAAGTGATCAGAATTGTGTTTCAATTTTCCTACGTGTAAATTCAAAAAGTACGTAAATGATTGAAATAGGCCTTTCTTTGTCGAAGTAAATCATCAGCTTAAGGGCCCTTAATACCTCAATTTGCAGTCCTACTCTAACGCTTCTGCTTTTTAACTGTCTATCACGCAAAACATCAGTTATTTTGTAATTGCGGCTACACTGATGGTTTTTTAATTTTTATGTTATTGTCTACATCTTCTTATACTAATATCAGTTATATTATCCTAAGTTTCAGATCTAATTTCAAGTATTCATTGAATGCTATCGGTTTATTGTACGGTTTGGAGGTAACTCTGTATTTTTTTTCCATCGAGAAAATTTAATGGAATCAAGTTTTCACTATTGTCTTGACAAAGCATTAGTCCTCAACTTTACCATATATTAATTTCAGAGTGATTGTTGCAGTATTTGTTGGTATAAAGCAGGATCATGCGAAGCGAAGTGACACTCTAAAGGGTATATGAATTACACTGCATATTCCGCTAAACACGCTCTTGTCAAATGCAGATTCATGCACCGCCCATGTTGTATAAATCAGTCATAAATAACAAGCAAGAAAACTTATTTACAAGGGATTCGCTTCTAAACTAGGCCTCCATCTTGAACAGCATGACAGGAGTGTTTAGTGGAAATCCATCCATCCATCCATCCATGGACATAGTTCTTTCCAATATTTCGCAAATCTTGACGGTCCTCCTGTAAGTAATGCCCATACTCACACACGCTAGGCAGGCGGTTTGGTGAGCACGGTGCCGAAACCCTCGCACCAGTGACGCCGCTGCCCGTCACCAGTTTGTCTTATATAAGGCCCAGTAATTGGGGATGGATATGTCGCAGTAAAGTAGTTAAATCAGAGAGTTAATTGAATCTCTAGAGAGTTAATTAAAGATCGACATTCAATCAAGTCGCTAGCATTTTGATTTAAATAAAGCAGCGTCGAAAACGTTTAACTATCTGTCTGACCGAAAGCCAGCGTGTTGATTGATTAATAATGTAAAACAAGATGGCGGTCACGACAACAGCTGATTACATTTAGAATGTTCAAACCTGACCTAACGTACTGTTTTTAAATACATTTTGACCTATCCATTATGCACCTATTTAGTATCCTACTCGGGGACGCCTCGCTCCGCTCCGCTTCGCTCGGCTCTGAGTTGTTTCATAATGTTCAAACCTAACCTAACCTAGTGTTTTAAATACATTTCGACCTATCCATTATGCGACTATTTAGTATCCTACTCGGGGACGCCTCACAAAGGTCACCCTACCAAAGTTGAAATGCGCCTAGGAACGTTTTTCGTTCACTCACTTGTCTGACGGAACTTTAGCGACTTGATTGAATGTCGATCTTTAATTAACTGTCTAGAGATTCAACTAACTCTCTGATTTAACTACTTTACTGCGACAGATATACGGCCATCAATCTGTCCCAGGCATGGTGGGCAACCTGGTTGTGCCTCTTGCTATCCCCCGAATAAATTCATATTGCTTATTAATATTGCTTATTATTAATATATCCATTGATAAATATGTTTTAGTAGCCTCCATGCTTGTCCAAGCCGAGCTCCGAATCAAACATTATAGATATGCTAAAATAAACATATCGTATTTCATGGGAGTTCTGTAGTGAAAAATACTTTGGTATAAGCTTATAGACTTGTTGACAGCCATTGTGGTGCCATCATCATATGGCCGCCATTAATACCTTTCTCTTTTGTTCATTCAAGATAAAAAACGCATTTTTTTATCAGGTTTATATGTCTACAGCAGTCATTATTGTTATTTTTACTGTATTAGTTTGGACGGACTACTGTTTTGAACTGAAAAAATAGCCTTCACTTTGCAATTTTTTTCAATACAGCGAATTTTTCTCTATCACGTTTTGGGCTCCGCTGTCGTCTTGGCCTCCTTTATAACAAGTATCTATTTTTTTCAAAACTCAATCTGTTGTTGTGTAAGAGTTCTGCTGTTTTGAAATCTAATTTTTTACTACCTTTGTCGTCTTTAGCTGTTCCAAAAGAACTAAAAGGACCTACGAGAGGAGTAACAATATTCAAGATAAATTCCATAAAAAGCAACCATAGAGAAGTTTTGTTGGTTCTGAGAACTAGAGTAACCTCCCTGCGACAGTCGTTGTCGCTAGCGCGGTCACCGCACGTGCGGAAACTCCAGTGCATGGTACTTGCAACTGGGTATGTTACTGGGAAAATTTTACTAGGGTGTCTTCAAATTTGGGCTTTTTTAATTTTATACTGCAATTAGCTAGTCAGTTAGCTTTTCAGTTAGCTTGTGACCACGACAGCCTACAGAGGCGTCGAAACGTCAAGCACATATCTATTAAGGTATGTTGTTAGTTATCGCGAGTAAGACCCCAATACAACGTTAATAATTGTGAGTCTAGTTGTTTAAGAAAAAATAGGTTAGGCAACGGATAGAGAGATTTTTACAGCAATTTTTTTAAATAAAAATATATGGCATCAAGATCCGACTCCTTTCCCTTAATACCTTTGATGCAGCAATATGACAGATAATTTACCACCATCCTCGACGACCGTCGCTCCATTAATGAGAATCGTGACTCCGTGGCTTGTCATGAAGGTGACTCTACTTATCCTACCTTCAACTAGATCTACTGCCTCTTGGAAGTCAATATGAGTATTTTCGGGAGTTGCGTTGAGACCTTGATAACTCCCATCACTTTATTTATGATTTGGTACAGCAATTACTACAACTATAGCCAAACGGACTTCATGGGGTATAATTTCTGTTCACCTATTTATCCAGTTTCAAAGTAAAGAACTCAAAAGTATGATAGTAGATTTCCCGTCTGTAACTGGATTGTTGAGTAAAAGTTTTCTTGGAATGGCCCCAAGGATACAAAGTGACATTAATTTATGTGAAATGAAATGTATGTAGCCAAATTCATACTCGATAAGTGCTCAGTATCAAGGTGCGAAGACCCTTTGTTGTGCAACCCGAGATATTTTTTTTCTGTGTACTAAAAACGCAGGTCCAGCCCCGAGTCAATTACTATTGGAAGACAAGGTTTTATTTTGCGAAATTGGCAAAATGTGCCATTGATTGGGCTGCATAAATTAATGTCACCATATATACACAGTATAATAAAATACAAACAAGCTGTATTACCTATATTAAAAACTAATTACTATCATTTTAAAACAAAGCTACTAGAACGACTGCATTGTGATCAACATAAAAATTTGGTTTAGGTTTTAAAGCTGTTCACAGACCATAGACTAAATGTGGTCTATGCACAGACCATAGACTAAATAATTATTTCGTCTATGCACAGACTCACCTAAAAGCTACGTATAGCCCGGTCCCAGTATCTGTGCACCTCGCTGGAATGTGGCGCCTCTCCCGCTTCCCCTGTCACCTCTCCGCGCACTCCCCGGTGCGACAGTACGATTAGCATCTTCGTTGCCGCTACACGTCCCGATAATTTTGATATTTTCGCTTTATTGTTGTTTTGTTTTTTAATGTTTATTGTTAAGTTTAGACTGTTTACTGTTAAGTTTGGACTGGTTTGGTTGTTATTAAAATTGTTGTAGCTGTTAAACTGAAGTCATGGGAAAAACAATACACAGCGAATCAAGAAATTTAATCTTGAAAGTGCTCAAGTTTTTTGAATCGGAGAAAGCAAACAAACAGTACACCATACCTGTAGACCAAGTGGTGAAACGAACCTGTGCTGCAACTGGGATATCAAAGAGGACCCTAATGAAAATTAAAAATGAAGCCAAAGTACAACCACCTACTTCGCCGGGCGCTAGTCCGACTCCAAGTACTAGTAATAATTTAGAAACCCACCCAGAACCAAAATTATCGACACCGGGTAAGAAGCGTAAACAGTACAAAAAACGCATCGAAGTAGATGATTTTGAAATTTGCGCAATACGAAATATCATCAACAGTTTTTATACCAAATTTACCGTCGAACGGTATAGTTGTCATAGACAATGCACCCTACCATTCGACGCAGTCGGTGAAAGCGCCCACTAGTGCTGCTCTAGACATGCAGACATGCAAAATTGGCTACGTGAACACAATATTCCATTTAATGACAAAATGACAAAGAGGGAATTGTATCCCATTATACTGAGAACAAAGCCGCCGAAAAAATATGTCGTCGACGATTTGATGCGAGAGCATGGCCAAGAAGTTGTACGTCTGCCACCATTTGCCATTATGACCAATTGAAACCCTATCGAATATATATGGAACTTGGTAAAGCAAAGGGTGGCAGATAAAAACATTGACCAATCGGAAAAGAACATAGAACAACTTACAAAAGATGCGATTAAGTCAATTACGCCAGCTGACTGGAAAAAAGAAGTGAATCACGTGGAGAGACTACAGCGAGAATACTGGGAAAAGGATCATCTAGCAGATGACAACATCACACAACTTTTAATATCACTAGGGGAAGACAGTTCGGCGAGTTCAGAAAGTGAGAGTGAGGAAGATACAATGTCAGGCATAGAGTCAATAATTTATAGTGACTGAGATTAATAATAAATGTTTTTGTAATCAAAATTATTGTTTTTTAATAACAAACCCTTCATCAATAATATATTGATTTGAAAAGGTTAGTAAATTTTTTTTACCTCCACATTTCTCGAAAAAACTTTTTTTCACAACGTACCCAGACCGCCGATATGACGTCACGAGTTCAGGTGCACAGATATTGTGACCGGGTTGTAAACGTGTGCAACCACAAGTTCAACCCTTCGATGTAGAAGCCGGTATTCGATAAACGAATTTGTCAATCCGTGAAAAATAACCGTCAGTCGCGCTAGGTGTTACGGGTGACACAATACAGTGCGTTATCGCGTCATTTTCCAGTTCGGCGACTCTCGCATGGGCGACGCGTCGTCTCGTGAAAAATGACCCGTCGGTTCTACTGTCGTCTGAAACTACGCCGCTCAGCGGCGGTAAAGATAAAAATAGTGAGGCTTTTGTAGCGTGTTAGGACGATATTATATTTATTTATTTTTTATTTATTTATTACAAAAAGGTACACCAACAATGTCAACACACACATTCAAAAAAAGAAGAAAGTAAACATAGGGCCTATATCTGGTGTTGCCATCAATTACAGGCGTACACAGCATTATTACGATACAATTATTGTGTAATAAAATGTTAACAGCATAATAATTAATCAAATACTAAATTACAATTACCAGGACAATATTAACAATTTGAACTATCTTAAATCTGAATTATAAATCTAGACACACAAAACACACAGATTATTTAAAAATATTATTAAATTGAAGTTATATATTAAATTTATTAATCACAATTCAGAATGTCAACATGAAAGAAAAAATTGAAAATTAAAATTACATTTGAAACAGTCAGAAAGAGAAAAAATAAAAAAGTATATATATATATATATATATAAATTTTCAGTTATTCAAAATAATTATGATAATGGATTTGGCTGTAATATCTTATATTTAAAATTAATAGCTTTATCGTTAAAAATGTCAAGGGAGTGAGAATTCCAAAATTTATTGTAAGTGGTACAAGATCTTACATCTGGTGCATTTCGACCAAGGTTTGTCCTACGAGTAGGTACTGAAAATGTGTCCTTCACTACTCGACGAGCTTGTAGTCGAGGGACAGTCAAGGACACACCATCAACGAACTCATCACACAAAGCACGTCCATCGATTGTGTTTTTCAAAAATGCCAAATCAAGCATAATTCTACGGTCTGATAATTTATGCATTTTAAAAAACAATAACCTGTCCTCATACCCAGTTCGGTGACTAATTCCAGGGCAGTTGTAAGCGAGATGTCTAGTAAAAGAACGCTGAATGGATTCTATTCTATCAGAATGCGTTGCATAGCATGGGTTCCAGACAAGAGAAGCAAATTCAAGAGTACTGCGTACCAGTGCCGTATAGAGAGTAATCTTCGATTGGATATTACGAAAATCCTTGGTGGTTCTTTTGAGAAAACCAAGCATCTTTGCTGCTTTCTTAACAATATGGTCAAAATGAGGAATAAAACTCAGTTTTGAATCCAAAATCACACCCAAGTCACGAATTTGAGTCACTTTATTATATTGGGAGAGGCCGCCATTTTTATATTGCCTTCGATTTATTATTGTTACATGTCGCCATTTCAGGTAGGTTTTAGTTTTTGTGCTTCCCATTATGATGATTCTGTTACACTATTAAAAATAAATAAATAAAAATGTGATCTTGCAAAGTTACTTGTCCTCATTCCTAGCAAGACTAAAGTTATCAAGTTATTATGTTATTTATTCATTGCATTATATTTATGTACATATAATATTTTGGTTTCTATATTACGTACATATAGGTTGGGGAAAAAGTTTCTTCGCATTTTATATGAAATTTCAAAACATTTTTTAATAAAGTTTATTTACATTTAACTAAAGTATGTAGGTGCCATTTTGTTCGATAAAACTTTCTGCCATCTTGTAGGTAGGGACATGATCCCATTGCTATAGAAATTCTGGGGCTTCTGATCAAAAAACCGCGACAAGTGGTTTTGGCAGTGCTCTCGTGATGTTAACCTGACACTGCCTAAATAATTCTGAAGAGACCGAAACAAGGGGAAATCTGAAGGTGCAAGGTCAGGACTATATGGCGGATGCATTAGTAGGTCCCAGCCAAACTCTCTTAATTTTTGCTGAATGGCTAAAGATAATAAAACCACACCCCTTCTGTTGACTAATTCCGGCCGCTTTCTCTCAACTTCTTGCTTTAATCTCATCAGTTGTTTGCAGTAGAGTTCAGAATCGATGGTCAGCTCATAATGAATAATGTCCTTCCAATCCCACAATACACACAGCATTACCTTGCTGCGAGATAACCCGGGTTTCGCCAGAGTCTGTGAAGCTTGACCAGCCTTTGACCACGACCTTTTTAACACGTTCTTGTCGTACGCGATCCACTTTTCATCACCAGTTATCAAGTTTTTCAAAAATAGTTCGGTTCCATTACGTCGTAATAAAGAATCACAATGAGTACACGGTTCATTAAGTTTCTTTCAGTGAGCTCATGAGGCACCCAAATATCGAGCTTTTTGTGTACCCAGCTTTTTTCAAATGCGCCAAAACTATTTTGTGGTCAATCCCCAGTTTTTCAGCTACATCGTAACTACTGATATGCCGATCTTGCTCCACTTTTTTAAAAATGGCATCCATTTTATCCGTAACAGGGCGCCCAGAGCGAGGTGCATTTTTGACATCAAAATTTCCGGACTGAAAACGCTTAAACCAAATTTGTGCTACTCTCACAGATACTGCACTAGGTCCATAAACATCATAAATTTTATTCGCGGCTTGCGTTGCATTTTTACCTTTTTTGTAGTAACATTTTAAAATGTATCGAATTTCTTCATTAGATTCACTCATCTTAACAGTAAGAAAAACAAATGAAAATCACACATTTTACCTAATTTGAATTTGGAATTATCTTTTTTAAATTTAAACTTTTTAATAATACCCAAACCAGCCAGATACAAATGGTATAGCCAAAGAGATTTTATTATAAGTTCATACATACTATTTGCGAAAAGAGTTTTTCCCCAACCATTATAAACTTCTCCAGCCAGATTCTTACTGAAGACTCGGTAAGTGCTCAGTAACAAGGTTCGATGACCCTTTTTGTGAAATTCGTAAATTATTCTTTGCGTGTTCCTTACAAGCGCAGTTCCAGCCCCAAGTAAATTACTATGGGACGTGAACATTTTATTTTGCGAAATTAGCAAAAAGTGTTATCGATCCGTGTTACTGATCACTTACCAAGCCTCCAGTATAAGTTTGGCTGTATAAATAAAAGTCACCATATAAATATTATAATCTATATAAATTGATTAAATTTTAATAGCCCAACTATATTTTTATATGTATTTTTCGTAATTTTATTAATTTTTTAAACATATAATATTATATCGTTTTTAAATGATTAATATTGACTTGTAAAACATGTACTAAAATAAATTATTTGAATTTCGAATTCTAATATAAATTAGAACAATCAAATTTTGGTAACGCATGAAAGAGCGTCTCTGAATTCCGTCAGACAACAGGAGAAGCCGTACCGGGGAGTGTTTACAGGCAGTTCGTTGTTTCAGTCATTCGTTCCAAACTTAAGTTGATTATACACTGAGAAAAATGTATTTTTGGCTTCAATATAAAATAGCATTACATAAGTTTAAAATACGGTGAATTGTTTTTAAATTTGGTGATAATTGGAAAATAATGTGCTGTAATTAAAACGTTTGAGGAAGTAATCGAGTTTTCAAGGTAAGTAACGCAATATTGCGATGACAGATCACCGTAAAATTGATCACGGGAAATAAGATTATCATTTTCGTATTACATCATGCCTTCCCCATAAAAGAGGTCCGCCACACTACGGTATGCTTACTGTCACCATAAAAGCGGTGACGGAGCGCATAATTCTATCTGCTTCCTACAAAGTCATGGTGAAAGTGCGTCATATTATAACGCTAGCAGCAGCAACAGTAGTTTCATCGTATTTTGTTGTGATGTCCGTATGCTCCCTACTTTACGTAAATCATCATAATTTTAGCTGAATTCACTTCATTTTATGATGAACAGTTTTCTCTGTGTACGGAAGCACTTGGTAGACTGAATAAAGCCTTACTTTTACCACAGTGTAAGAACATACAGTGATCCAACGCCTTTGGTGTCTACGAAAATGCTGACAGCGTACCTATATAGACAGTGAACATATTGCTAAAGTTGTCACAGTTCGTAAGGCGGGGTTGTCCAGAGAAATCTGTCCTGCTCCAATGATTTCATTTTTCACATGTTTATCCTGCTCAGCGGAACCGGGCCGCTCAGAAAACTCGCGGTTTTGAGGTGTTTTTATTTACTATTTTTGAATTAAAGGAATGGGTTTTTGATATGATGGCCGTTTTATATCACATTTTTAAGGAGGTTTATTTCAGTATAAGTTTTATTGTCCAAACCTTAATATAGCTCAAATGAAATGATATTTAGATCGTAGTTTAGACCTATCTTTGCTATTTAATCGGATCGAGGAAAGTGTTAGCAATCGCGTATCAAACAGCCGTATTATTAAGATTAAAAAGTGAAATATGACATATATTTTTTTGAAAAATTTAATCGTCTCTTTTATTAGTTTAAAATTAATTTTTAAAGAGACCAAGTTGGTATAACAATAAAAATAAGACCCAATCGTGTATTAATATTAAGTATCTTTTAATAAGTTTACATCCATCCATCCATCAGCCTATTTCGTCCACTGCTGGACATAGGCCTTTCCAGGATTTCGCCACTCTTGGCGGTCCTCCTGGGAGAAATGCCCATACTCACACACGCTGGGCAGGCGGATTGGTGAGCGCGGTGCCGAAACCCTTGCACCAGTGACGCCGCTGCCCGTCACCAATCTGTTTTATATAAGGCCCGGCAATTGGGGATGGATATACCGCCATCCATCGGTCCCAGGCAATGGTGGGCCGCCTGGTTTTGTCTGAGAGCTGTTCTCTTACTCTCCCCCGAATAACTTCGGGAGGCTTTGCGAGCCCGGCATTAGCTCTACCACCTATTTACATATTCATACACTAAGACTCACAAGTACTTACATAACTAACTAAGGTTATTATATAATATTTAAAGAATTTGAGACTAAACACTTAACACAAAACTAGGTATTGCTATCACTGATATCCAGTAGCCATGTACGTATCTGCTCCTCATTAGACCCCCATAAGAACCTACCTAGAAGCACTAACCTGAGACTAAACACTTAACACAAAACTAGGTATTGCTATCACTGAGATCCAGTAGCCATGTACGTATCTGCTCCTCATTAGACCCCCATAAGAACCTACCTAGAAGCACTACCCTGAGACTAAACACTTAACACAAAGCTCGATGTTTCTAGGTATCGCCACCACTGAGATCCAGTAGCCATGTCTCTGCCCCTTATCAGACCTTCATAAGACCCTGCTTAGTAGCAGCACCCTGAGACTTAACACTTAACACAAAACTGGATGTTTCTAGGTATCACCATTACTGAGATCCAGTAGCCATGTATCTGCTCCTCATCAGACCCTCACAAGACCGTAGCTCCCAGGAGCTACACCTGCTGTAACAATTCTAGTCACCCACCCACCACTCCTACTGTGCGGCCGCTATTTTGAACTATTATGAAATTACGTACATAATGTACTCTACATACATTATCTACAATTTTTATTTTGTAAAAACTTTACTTGTCCTTCTCCAGTGGAAAATGGCGGAATCTCAATTACTTGTTACTTAAGTCTTTGCAGTCTTTCACGAAACGAGTACTTAGCACAATTTTTTTAAACTTTTTTTATTTGTTTTCATTATTTAATTATTTAAAACAAAAAAAAAAGTTTTATTGTTAAAAACAGAGCATTCACAACAAGTTGCAGGGGCCCCTGTACTAGACCAGGGCGGCTATTCCGGCATTATTGGGCATTCGCAATATCAGTCAGTAGATATTTGTTTAAAACTTGATAAATGCCATACGATGGAAATTGGAATAACTACACCACATTAAATAGAAGTTATAGGATATAAGGAATGCCCACTATAAGTTTTCAATCAAAAATATCAATACATATCTGTACAATATCCCTTTTAAGATCACCCGCAATTTGCCTTTGCAATTTTATCTATTATCTTATTCGGAAATCCTCCCGAAGTTATTCGGGGGAGAGTAAGAGGATAGCTCTCAGGCAAAAAAACCAGGTGGCCCACCATTGCCTGGGACCGATGGCTGGCGGTATATCCATCCCCAATTGCCGGGCCTTATATAAAACAGATTGGTGACGGGCAGCGGCGTCACTGGTGCAAGGGTTTCGGCACCGCGCTCACCAATCCGCCTGCCCAGCGTGTGTGAGTATGGGCATTTCTCGCAGGAGGACCGCCAAGAGTGGCGAAATCCTGGAAAGGCCTATGTCCAGCAGTGGACGAAACAGGTTGATGGATTGGATTGGATTTTATCGCACGTGCCAGAATTGAGGGCCAGAGAGACCTATTATTACTGGGTTATTTTATTACACTTGCGAGTTGCGACGCGTCAACCCGGAGAGACGCGACCCCGACTGCTAGTTCGAAATTTGTATGCAGTCGGGGCCAATACCTCCCTCCGGTGTCTCGCCCCGCAAGCCCCGCACGATCGCCCTGTCTACATGCTTTCGTTGGACAACTGTATGGATTTCAAACTATGCGTTTACTCTCCCACTTTCAAGGCAAGTGCGCTTCATCCACCCTCTCATAGATACTTTCCATCAGGCGTAGCAGTGGCCAAGCGTTAGTACATAGTGCATTAAAAAAAACACAAATTATTTTCAACAACCAATATTGTTTTATTTGACACGATTTTAATTCTAAGAGGAATCAGTTTGTGGTTTAACCACATAAAGAAAATAAAGCGGTATTTTATTGAAAAGAAAGAAAAAACCAGTATCTACAAAAGTAACATTTCGTTGTCTTCACTGCTTTATTATTTCCTGACCATTAACTAGTTATTTATGAAAATATTAAGCAAGAAAAAAGGGCAACAACCCAAATCGGAAGGAAAGTTGGCAAAGAGTACAAAGTAAAAACTAAATAGGTTCCCATTTGGTTATATAAGTGCCTCCACCGCGTCTAAAACGTTGTTTAATAACTTTTTAGAGAAAAATTTAGGTTTCCTTTTTGGAAAGCAGAACCGTGAGAAAGAACGGAACATAAACTCCCACATAATGACAGAATATTTTACATTTAACCGTGAAGTTTTTTCTTTTTTTTTCTTTTTACAACATTTACTACAAATTAATGTTAAAAAATACTCGAATTTCATCATTTGTAACTTTGTAATACTATGTTAAATTCCCCGTCACGAGAAGCTATACATTTTGTAAACACACATTCGAGGGTCCGCAACCTTTGGATTTGGAGATGCATTCGAAACTCGAATGACAGTGTCAGCGTGAACTTACTTCAAAATGGCGGCCCAAATGTTTACGAGACGCGTTCCAGTACCACAAAACATTAGACGACAACGCTTTAATAAACATATATATCACTGCAATGAACAGTTGATGAATTTGTCATTAATGACAGAAAATACACGGTTCCTGGATCTAAATGCAAGTGCTGGGAAAACAAAACAATCATACGTTATGCAGGAAATTATTAGAATTAATGAAAATTTTTATGGGGCGTCGTCTTTAATATTTATTAAAGGTGACAATATGCCGACACAACATACTGCAATAGGCAATGTAAATTTTCGACAGGAGGAGCAAGTGAAAGTGAAAAGTTAATAATAGTTCACTCTAACATTCAAAGTATAAACAATAAATACCTAAATTTAGAAATATTAGTTAACGACACTAACTGTGATGTCCTTTGTTTGACTGAGACTTGGGCTAATGACTTACAAATAAATGTAATGAATATAGACAATCTAGAACTCGCTACTTACTACAATAGGTTAATATTCAATCATGGAGGCACTGCAATATTTGTGAAAAAGTGTATAAATTATAAAATTAGAAAGGATATTAGTAAAATGACATTCGAAATGAACTGCGAAGTCTCAGCAATTGAATTAAAATCGCCAAAAGTTGTGATTGTCTGCATGTACAGACCAGACCATGACAATGATATATTCTGTGATATTTTTGCAAAAATTTTCAACAATATTTGTAGAGAGAATAAGAGACTAGTAATCGCGGGAGACTTTAACTTTGACTTATTAAAAATGAATAGCAAAACAAAAAGGTTCTGTAATATTGTTAGTAATTATGGATGTAAGACAGTTATAAATGAACCAACAAGAACTGATAAAAAAAGTGCCACGTGCATCGATAATTTTATCATTAACGCTGACGACTACGCTTCTGTAGGAAAAGTTCTTAAATGTAAGTTATCTGACCACAATGTTATATTATTGGAATATTTTTATACAAACTGTAAGCTAACTAAGAAAACGACTACCACGAAACTAGGTAGAAATATGTCTATTAATAATTTTAATTATTTTCATTATACATTTGCCAAACAATCTGGGACAATTCAATATGAAATTATGAAAAATACTGATGTAAATGAAAAAATGAACATTTTATTAAATGCTATTGAATACTGTTACGTTACTGCATTTCCAGTTAAGCAGATTCAATTGAATAAGAAAAATAAAAAGTGGACCACACTTGGCATTGAAACTTCAAAAACTAACCTACAAAAAATGCAACTACTTCAGGAGCTTCAACCGTGTAACGAACGGAAACAGAAAATCAAAGTGTACAAAAAAATATTTCGGAAAACGTTGTATGCCGCGAAGAAAATAAGTTATGGAAATAGGATCAAAAAAGCAGAAAATAAAATCAAAGAAACCTGGAAAGTAATAAATGAACAAGTACAAACTAAAAAGAAACCAAAAAATCACATTGAGGAAATTAAAAACAAAACAGGGATTAGAGTTACAAATGCTCAAGAAATGGCCACTATATTTAATGACTTCTTCAGAAATATAGCAAAGAATATATCTAAAAATATCAAGACAGATATTAACAAGTGCGAGATTTTTTTGCGAAATGTTAAAAGACCTGTAACAAGTATTAATTTCTTTTCGATAACAATGAAAGAACTTAAACAAATTTTAAGAGATTTAAAAAACAAAAAGTCAGAAGACATTTACAAAATGAACTGTGAAACTTTCAAAAAACTCGCTTTAGGAAACGATATGCTTCTTGGACTGATTTTATTAGTTTTGAATGCATGCCTACAGGAAGGTATATTTCCCGACGCTTTGAAACCGGGTAAAGTAGTGCCATTGTTCAAGAAAGGTGACAGTACTGAGCCTGGGGACTATAGACCCGTATGTATTTTGCCAGTTATGTCGAAAATTTTAGAGACCGCCATTAAAATTAGGATAACAATGTTTTTTGAAAGTAATGATCTTTTCACTGAATCACAGTTTGGATTTCGTAAAGGTAAATCTACTGAAATGGCAATAAGCAAGGTAGTTTACTACATGCTTGACGCTCTAGATACATCAAACAAATGTTCAAGTATATTTTGTGACCTATCCAAGGCGTTTGATTGCTTACGTCATGACGTTTTGACACACAAGCTTAAACACTACGGTTTCGAAGGAAAAGAGTTAAAATTGTTGTCCACATACTTAGAAAATAGAACACAGGCAGTCAGTGTCAACGGAATATTGTCTTCGTATGAAATCAATGACATAGGGGTACCTCAAGGCTCAATATTGGGCCCTATATTATTCCTAATATATATGAACGATTTACCCAGTATCTTACCTAGTTGGGCATTTGTCACTTTATTCGCGGACGATACACATGTAGGTGTTAGGGACAAAAATCAGGCTTCGTTAGAAATAAAAATAGAAACTGTAATGTCAACTTTGCAGGACTGGTTTGAAGCAAATGGTATTGTTCTGAACGCAGATAAAAGTGTTGTGTTAGCATACCAGACACACAAAAATAAGTCCATTATAGTAAAAACTAAAGAGGCAACATTTCTTGGGTACGCTATAGATCACACATTGGCCCATTCACTTCACATAGAGAAACTACGAAAAAAATTGTCCAGCGCAAACTATGCTCTGTTGAAGCTTAAACCGTTAGTAAATAAAACTACCCTTACGAGTGTATATTATGCTTACTTACAGTCAAACTTGAATTATGCCATAACGGTATGGGGAAATGCTGCGGAGATCAAGAAAATCTTGATCAGCCAGAAGCGCTCCATCAGAATTTTAAATGGACTTCACAGACGCTCTTCAGCAAGAGAATATTTTAAATTAAACAAAATTATGACGGTAATATCACTTTACTTGTATAAATCATTAATAGAAATTCATAATAACAAACATGATTTACCTAAATATATGGACCGACACAACTATGGCACCCGTAACAAAGAGAAAATCGTATTACCAAAAACAAGACTATCGAAAACGCAAAAACAAGGATTGTTCAATAAGGTTAATATGTACAATAAATTGCCACTAGAAATAACTAGACTTCCTCTGGTTGATTTTAAAATGAAATTAAAATATTTTTTCGAATTAAATCCATTTTATTCTGTAAATGAGTACCTGACCAAGCAGTTTAATAAGTGTTCATTCTCTCTGTAGGTATAATACAATTTTTATAATTTTGTCTATAATACGAAGGTATATGTAATAAAATGATAATCATACATACCTGACAATTTGTTTTTCAATGACATAAGTTTTATATGTACCTAATGTTTTATTTGTATTATATAAATTATTTATTTTATCAATAAGATATTGTGAATCTTTTATGGTGTAATGTTTGACATGCCTCATGTAACATTCTCTGTTATAATGGTCAATAAAGAATTACTGATTACTGATTACTGATTTATATCGCTAAAATATAACCCGACCAAGTGAAATTGCTCGTTAGTATCGTATCACACGTATGTTACTTAGAGTTGATTGAGTTTGGGATTACTTGTTGTTGATTGGATTGTCGCTACGTAACTTAGTATATGTTCTTTATTTACAAAACTTATAGCTTCTCGTGACGGGGACATTAGAATGCAAAATCCCTCACTTGTTTCCACGAAAAGAAGCCAAATGTCTTGAAATATATTTTACAAGTGTTGTATGAAATATCAAATAAAATGAGGGGTATGCATTAATAAACTCAATACTTCAAAAAATCCCCGAGAGTGTTTTAGAGGTGTTCCCGAGTGTGAACTGTGAAATGTAAGTCACAGTCCACAGCCACTACACCCGCGTTTCACCGACGATCATACGTCCCATTGTGATGGGTGGTGAGTCCCATCGCTGTACTTCGGGCACAAGTACACGCTTTTTACGGCATACTTTTCACCTCACATTGCATTCTTGCACCGTCTCAGCGCTAAGTGGTAAATATACATAAATTCCGAAAAACTCATTGATGCATGCGCAACCAGGGATCGAGCCTGGGTCTCAGGTTGGAGTGCTACTTGCTTCATGAAAAATAATATGAGAAGATATTTTCAGCAAACTGCGTCAGTAAAATAACGTTTTTATCTATAGATACTGAGGTCTATTTTATAGCGGCCAACCAATACTACAATATTTGTCCGTCTGTTTTTATGTGTGTTCTTATAAGCTTTCCAGTAAGATTTCGTAGCACGTTGTTTACTGTCGCGCTTTGTTCACTTTTCAGTATTTTCAAGTAGTCGATAGCATCATGGCAACATTTTGAAATCTAGATCGTACCATGCCTACTTTTTTATTTTTGTCACGGTTACATCGCGATTTACCAACTTTGTGGAAAATCAAATCTGTCTATAGCATTATATCTATTCTAGTACAGTTTTATTTACACTTTCTTAACCAATTACAAATAGCTAAACTTCAGAATTACCCAATAATCCTCAGCTAAACTTATTTCTGATTCAATCATAACCGTTTGCTTCCAAACCTAGTCCGGCTCTGCCCATCAAACAAACCCGGCCAAAACCTTTACCAGTTGCCTTTTCTTACAGCCGTGTTGCCAGTTCAAGATTTCTAAAAAGCCCCCCGCTGCTGGTGTGGCCAGCGACAATTTAAATTTGGTTTATTAAAATGAACCAAATTGTGCATTCCGTTTTAACTCGAGACCCACTTAACGGATTAAGATGTGTTTTTTTAAATAACATCTTAGTGGGCCTGCACAATAGTTCTAAATTACACATTAATAGACACACCACCGCAAGCAAAGGCAGGTATTTTTATATTTGTGGAAGGATTATTTATATCACGATTAACATATTATGTTTGATTGATATAGTAGCGTACTTAATAAACAAATACAAATTAAAACAACTACTTGTATACAAAGAAAACAAGCATATTTTTTGTTTTTTTTTATTTAATATAACTTATATGCTAGTTAACATTTTCTGAGCCATCCACGAAAACTCGCAGAGTTTATCTGTGGTGGCGAGGTGTTCAATAGGTTTTATATGACATGTATTTCTAATATAAGTATTCTATCTGATTTCTAATTTAATGTGTAAAGGATAACCTAGGTAGCGTAATTTGAATGTTTTTATTTATAATTTAAATATAATTTCAATATCACATAATAAGTAGAAAGGGGGGTCAATTTTAGAACAGGTTTATTATTTGTATTAATTTAAAGTTTAAGAGTGTAATTTATATTGTTAGGTAATTTTAGTTCAGAGTAAGTTTTTTTTTATGTTGTAAATTATGAATCAAAGAACACAATGGCTTTCCGTAAATAAGTAACAAAAAAGTAAAAAATCGAAATAAATTGTTCCTCGAAAATATCTTTGTAAACCTGATTTTCTTGTAAATTGTCTAATAAATTTCTGATTTTCTGACGGGACCCTAAAAACAAACTGTTCCGAAGTAAGCTTTAGGGAGAATTCACGAGATATTAAGATAGGCGAGTGACGTCGGACAACGCCACGTGATCGATTTTAGATTATGTGCTTAACGGTCCACTCAGACCGACGTGAGCGCTGTCTCATTATAATAGTATTGCTTTTTCAAAAGTCATTAAAAAAATTAATAGCTATCTTACGCATAGTAAAGATATACACGTACTAGATGTACCCACGGCTCCGCCTGCGTTGAAAATATAAAAAATACACTATGGTAACAAATTTATTATTATTTCAAAAACAATTATACATGCAGACTTTTAACCTAACCCCGATAATTTAGTATTTTGTAGAAGAATACAAACTGGTTTTATTAAAACCATTCAAAATCATATTCATAATTAGCCCTACTTAGAATCGAAGATTCTAGATACATATGATACAATGGTACAATATTTTCAAAGAGGGCTTCTTATTATTTTCTAATAGCATCCAAGAGTCATTCCTTAGCTTTGGATTCCAATTATTAAATCAAAAATCTGCTTTGTATTTGTTAGAAAAACATACCATTAAATATACCAAAAAGGTAGCAAAAAATAGTATCAAATTTTTTTGCTGCTTTGGTAAGCCAAAAGTATCGAATTTTAGCATTTAATTTGGTTTTATTAATTCATTCATTTCATTTATTTCGGCCAGCAAAAGCCATATAACACACACAGTATCTACAATAATGTTAAAAATAAAAATATACCTAAAATTGAAAACTGCTTAACCTATTGTTAGTAACATAATAACATATGTAATCCTATATTTACATATTTTTATTTTTAAGTACATGAATCATAGTATGTTCATGTACTGAAAATCGAACCTGCTCGCGACATGCTCAGGATGCCATTGGCGCTGGCCCGAACTCTGCCTACCAGGGATGCGCACCGTTTGCGCATGGTCGCGTAGAAGCAATCTACTCGCGCTTCCGCGAACATTCTCGACGCACTGCAGAACCGGGGCAGCCCCATCAGCATCCTGAACGCGTTGTTGTATTGAACGCGCAGATCGCTGTACTGTCTTTGCGTATAACTAACCCACAGACTGCTCGTGTAAAAGGATGTACAATAAGCTCTAAAAAGAGTGATCTTAGCTTCAGTGGAACAACGAGCAAATCTGCGAGCTATCATGTTCGCTCTGACAGACAACGACCTGCGCTCCCTTTCAATATCTGCATTGTCCTTCAGCTCGGATGTAATTATATGTCCCAGGTACTTGAACTGGTCCACCATTTTTAGTGGGCCTCCATTCAGTTTTATCGGTGGAACATCAGATGGAAATTTGCTCCCTGCCCGAAACACAATGCATTCGCTCTTCGTTTCATTATACTTCAGGCCATGGCTTGTAGCATATTTTTCACAAATGCTTAACAGCTTAATGAGACCACATACAGAGGCACGTAGCAGCACCATGTCATCCGCGTAGCTAATATTATTAAGACATGTCCTGTCAATATGACAGCCGACCCTGGTGCCGCTGAGCTCCTCTATCAGTGCATTAACGTACAGGTTGAAGAGCTTAGGCGAGGACAACCCCCCCTGCCTGACCCCGCACTCCAACCTATACGGCTCCAAGAAGGCATTCGACCATTTGACAACAACAACATTGACCTGTAGGCTAGTAGGGCCCTAATTAAGCTGGATACTTATAACGAAATAGAAAC
Source organism: Ypsolopha scabrella (assembly GCA_910592155.1). Taxonomy (NCBI): domain Eukaryota; kingdom Metazoa; phylum Arthropoda; class Insecta; order Lepidoptera; family Ypsolophidae; genus Ypsolopha; species Ypsolopha scabrella. The sequence goes on from OU342983.1 coordinate 20,078,853, forward strand.
ACCATGAAAGATTTTTGTGTTTATTATAAACTAGCTTTTGCCCACGCCTCCACCCGCGTGTTATTTGATTTAATGACATGCTTTTTCCGTAATAAAAAGTAGCCTATGTGTTAAGTTAGGGTATAAGCTATATCCATTCTAAATTTCATCCAAATCCGTCCAGCCGTTTCAGCGTGAAAGAGTAACAAACATACGCACACACACACGCAAACTTTCGCATTTATATTATTAGTGTGATTTTGTTTCTGTTTTAACTACAGTTGTATTTTCAATTGTTTATTACACAAATGAATAAAAAAGTAGATTAGAAGTTTGTGTATGGCAAGTCGACCATAGCCGTGTCCATTATTACATGGTTTTATCCTTCGGTGCCGAAACGAAGCCAATTGGCTTATTTAGAATTCAGGCATTGGGTTGTTATTTAACATCATGTTTTTAGAGTTCCGTAGATATATTTTGTGGTGGTACGGAACGCTTTGTATGCGAGTTCGACTTGTACTTGGCTGGTTTTTCAAAACTTTCTAGTAAGTCAGAAATAATGTTATCCTCAGTTAGAGTTTACCTTAAGATTTGAGATATTTCCTTGCTGGCTGACGATGGTTCAGCGACTGTAAGATACGATATTTTTGGATATTTAAGATATTTTCTCTGCAGAACGAACTCGATAAGTGAATGTTTATAGACAGACAGAAAGCTATTTATTCTAGTACAGCTTATACCAACTCATAGAATAGAATAAATTTGAATCCCGAAAAAGATTTTGGGAAAACGCTTGGAATTTTTAGAAAAAAGTGAAGACAAGATCATATAAGTTGTATGTTGAGATTGTCGGCACTTTATGTTCTTACTAACACTTACTATTTGCTGAATGGTGAAGGAAAACACCGTGAGGAAACCTGCAGGCTCTAAGTACTTGCACCAGTGACGCCGCTGCCCGTCACCAGTCTGTTTTATATAAGGCCCGGCAATTGGGGATGGATATACCGCCATCCATCGGTCCCAGGCAATGGTGGGCCGCCTGGTTGTGCCTGTTTTAGAGCTGTCCTCTTACTCTCCCCCAAATAACTTGGAGGGGGTTTGCGAGTAAAAAGGTGTTACCGCCACAATCGCGCCGGGCACCAGCTCTATCCATCACGCTGGGACGTAATAATCGTCGGTGAAATGCGGGTGTAACGAGTGTGGAGTGTCACTTTCATTTCACAGCTTACACTAGGGAACAGACACCTGACTTGCCCTCGGGTATTTATGTCGTGATGACATATTAACATTTATCAAAAATAAAAACAAACAATAATCCAACACAAAAAATGTTTTATAGAATCAGGCAATGCAGAGAACCAATAAGAAATGATATTTGGCTCGATGGTATCGTTTTTCAAGGGAATAAGACCATTACATAAAGTATCATTTTACCGAATAAGGGTTTTGTGTTAGTCCGCTGACGGGAAAAAATTGGGGTTTATCAAATGAACTACAGAAATAAAAGATAGAAAAGAGATCTCTCAAAGATTATTGCGGAAGGAAATCGAAACATGTCTCGTGTCACGGTGTAACACAGTCCTTTTTAGGGTTCCGTAGTCTACAAAGAACTCTTATAGTTTCTCCATGTCCGTCCGTCTGCCTGTCTATCCCCGGCTTAGCTCATACTAGCCCGACTTTGTCTTTTCTCGTCTATCCCATAGTGTGGGGTGTCATTGGATCGGTCTTTCAAATATAGGTATTAGGTGATTTTCGTTTATATAGCCCAATTCATACTAGAGACACGGTAATTGGTCAGGACCAAGGTTCAATGACACTGTTTGCGAAATATGAAAAATATTTTTGTGCCTCTATACTTGATCAAGAACAAACTCGACTCGGTTAGTATGGGAAGTCTAAATTTTGTTTTGCCTATTTCACTGATAGGTTCATTGAACCTTGGTCCTGAGCACTTGAGTCTCCAGTATGAATTTGGCTTTAAAAATATGGCTGTATAAGTCACATTATATATTGCAGTTTTTCAATTCAGAGATCCCCCCCCCCAGGCAGATAAACGGTTGTTTTTGGGTATGTGAAAATATTTGTACTTGAAAGATGAATAACTATTATGGTGAGCCAGCAAGAAAATATTTAATACCTAAGATGTTGAATGCAATGTCTGTAACCATAAGAGAGCAATGACAAAAATGTAACAAAGCGTACTTACAAAAAATACGTTCACAGTCATCTTAATGACGACTTAACTAAACAAAATTTATTTTAATGTTTGCTAGCTTAAGACCTGATTTCACCATACCCTGTTAGTTATTTCATAAATCAGACATTACCTAACGAGGGATTAAAATTAACAAGGACACTAACATCTCTGTTAATTTTGTATGTCCTATGTTGAAAATGTAACAAGCCATTAGTAAATCAAACTTTAAGCGAATGACTCAAAAATCATTCACTCACATTCTAAGCCAACCAAAACAAAAGGTCATTATTTTTTTCGTCATTATTGTCACGGGCACTTTTTTCACTGGTCGTATCATAAGTTTCGTGTTTGGTGAGGCGACTGATTTGAAATGCCGTTTACTCTGTTGAATACAACAGAGATTGGTTTACATTTCGTTTTGCTGGTTCAACTGTCAAACATTTTGAGTCTTCGAGATAGGTCAGTTGCCGGTTGGCATGACAACAATGTAAACAATAACAAACATTGCCCATCCCGACAGCTGTGGGTCTGTGTGACACTAAGCTAATCGTCTGTTACTAATCTAACGAACCCCTAGAGCAGTCATTAAGTTTAACAACTCATTAAGGAAATTATAGCATGGTGGGACACTCACAAACTTTAACAGTCTGTTAAATGATATAACAGGGGTGTCAACTAACTAACAGAGTATGGTGAAATCGGGTCTAAGGATATGATTGACCACGTACATAATTTAGCATTTTTTAATTGTGTTAAGAACTTGCCTTCGTGGTTAATTTATTAGAATTTAAGTTGGTCTAATTCCTTTTTAATTTTTTTTTTGTTTAATGTGTTTTGTTTGGCAATAAATTCCATTTTCCTTCTTTCTTTCAAAATAAAAGTCAGTGTGTACATTCGTATAGCTAACATGGACGAAAATAATAGAGAAGTTTTGTCTAACGAAGAAACGTAGTTAAGCTTTATCACGTGATCTTCGACTTGACAAAACGACTCTTCCTACGTTTTCATTGGTCAAACGTTTCTTCGAGAGACAAAACTTCTCTATTCGCGTCATCTATGCTAGCTATAGGTATAGGTACAGCATAGGTAAATTAATTTTTGAACACACTTGCTTATAAAGTGGCCCTTCAATCAGCGTTCTTAAGGTCATAATGCAGCATATTAAACACGTGTGCCTTTTACTTTACATTATCGCACTATAGTGTTTTTTACATGACAGTTTTTTTTTACATCTTAGCAAATAGTTTGATTTCTTGAGAATTAGTAAAGTTTTTGCGGATAAATAGACTGTCTCAGTTAAATTATAATAAGTAATCATTTCCATCCATCCATCCATCAGCCTGTTTCGTCCACTGCTGGACATAGGCCTTTCCAGGATTTCACCACTCTTGGCGGTCCTCCTGGAAGAAATGCCCATACTCACACACGCTGGGCAGGCGGGTTGGTGAGCGCGGTGCCGAATCCATTGCACCAGTGACGCCGCTGCCCGTCACCAGTCTGTTTTATATAAGGCCCGGCAATTGGGGATGTATAAACCGCCATCCATCGGTCCCAGGCAATGGTGGGCCGCCTGGTTTTGCCTGAGAGCTGTTCTCTTTCTCTCCCCCGAATAACTTCGGGAGGTTTGCGAGTAAGATGGTGGTACCTCCACAGTCGAGCCCGGCATCAGCTCTACCACCTATAATCATAATAATAAGTGATCATTTAATTTCATCAAATTATTTATTTTTATCAACAAATTAACTCAAAGTTTTGTTGTTAATACAAAAATATTAATTTTGTTAGATTTTAATATTTGGCTGTTTGGCGAATGCGTCAGTGGCTCTATTTCCATCTGCGCAAAAAACAAAATCTCCGCCGCCATTTGTCAAAGAAAATTGTCAATTCATAGCTGTGGTTTCGATTATGTGGAAAAATAAGCAGTGAAATTTTATTATTTTTCCTCACAAGTGTTGAAAAACGTCGTATGAAACGCGTGAGCATTAGACATTACACTCTCGGCTCCATTACTGCAATCCCACCTCGACTGTAATGTCCAACGCAGCTCACATGTATCATTATGTACTATTTTGGTAGTATTAGTCGACTATACCTATATTATATTATAATATAACCAAGAACGCAACATCTGCCGCAAAACTTTTTTAAAGTTGAATTAAAATTTTATGTTTCCTTTATTTTTCATTAAAAAAAATTATATTGTTAATGCTGTTAATGGAAAGCGTCGATTGGACCTGGGATGAAGAGCGCTCGTCAAGAAACCGGTACAGCTTCTCATGCTGGAACAGAACGAGTCGCTTGCAGTATGGTTTCTTGGTCTAAGCTGAAAACGAGGCAGAGACAGAATAAACGCGGGTGGACCTGTGGGCAAAGGCTAGTTGCAAAATAATGTATTCGTTATCATTTTCATTCCCTCTTGTGGTCGTCGTCAGTTTTAGTTTCAGTGTTTCATACACTATGCTACGAAAGCGTAGCGAGTTAAAAAAGCGAGAAAACTGTAGCGTCGTAGGCTACGTCGTAGCAAAAAGGTGCGGTAACGTATATAATTTGGCAACATTAAGGCGACAAAAAACAAGGCGCAAAAATGGTAGCGCCTAACAAAAAATTCAGCACCCTCTGAGTATGGAACAAAATTGAGTATGTGACTAAATTTTAATACTTGTTTGTATTACTGTCTTTATGATAGAGCTGAAACAAATTACGTTAAAACATGCTATTTTTGAGGTTTATTGTATGGGGACACCCCTTGGGTTTAACTTTAGTTTTATTATTTGTCTTCGTAGAGGCCGTAGTAACCCGTATTCTGTGAACATTTAACTGTCTACGGATGAAGCTGTAGAGCCCAGTGACAGACGGACAGACAGACAGTGGAGGCTTAGTAACAGGGCCCTTCGGGTATGGAACAAAATAAATCGCTGTCCAGTCACAGTAATACATGATTCACGTATTTGTCTGAAGGCTAAAGAGCAGCAGCGCTTTGTAGTGCCAAGGACTACATATCTGACTCTTGATTATTCATTGCAGCTTACACAGAGAAGCACAGTGCCTCAGGGTGCGATTTCTAGCTACGTGCGGTGTGCCTCTTACAGTGAAACGTAGCCACAAAACAGAACAAGCTAACTTGTTCAGTGAACATAGCGCTCACAAGTACTGACGTTATTTGACGTTTGTAAGTGACTTCAGCCGTGATTTACGCTACCCTTAAATGGAATTTATTCGAGAGGACGTCTTTCGTGACTTTGTGTCGCTATTGGGTAACTATAAAGCTTAAGGTGGTAAAACCGAATCCCGGTGCAAAATGCACATCATAATATTGTTTATAGCACACCGTGCGTAAAATGACCACTTTACGCACGCTGCGCTTGCGTAAAGTCGGCATTTTCCGCACTTTTGCTATAAAATATTATACGAAACTCGTGCGAGAAACTTTTTCTCGACTCGTGTGATTGCAGCACTCACCTTCGGCTCGTGCCGCAAACTCACACTCGTCAGAAAACGTTTCATCGCTCTCGTATCGTAATGTACTATTTCCTTACTTTTAAATAAAAAGTATGCAAACATTGCGTTCTAAAGCAATTTGCGGATATTTATTAATAATTATTAGGGTTTTACATTCAAAATCTATCATTTTGTGATTAACATTTTGTTTTCATTAGATTTTCATACTTAAAAGGGTATTTGTCGTTGTAATCGAATGTAACCAAAATGTAAGGCATACACTAACATAATTTTAATGCGAGAACCCTACTATTAGTAATCAATTTCCGCTAATTGCTTTAAAACGCAATTTCTGCATACTTTTTATTTAAAAGTAAGGAAAACAATATTATGATGTGCATTTTGCACCCGGATTCGGTTTTACCACCTTAAGGGTCTAAGCCAGGGATGGGGAAATGGCAGAGTGGCGGATCGCGGGCCAAATCCGGCCCCCAACATTATTCAATCCGGCCCGCGATCAAAACCCGTCATCTAATACTAAAAACAGCCCGCGAAAAACAATAATTGACACATTTAGAAAATTATTTCTATGTTCGGGTCTTCATATATCTGTGAGCAAAGAATCTTCGTGAAAACCCAATTATTAGGATGTCTGACGAACATCTCAAGTGCGTTTTACGAGCTATCTACTAACCTGGAGCCCAACTTCGACGCTTTAATTACTTAACAGTCAAATCTGTCACACCGGCCGGTCTAGCACGTCAAAACAATAAACTTGTTTATTTTCGTCACATATTTTATATAATATATTTTTAATTGCGGCTACATTATGATATTTACTAAAAATCTTTTAAATAATCAGTATAGTGTTTTTAGTAAATATAAGTGTGCGTTATTTTTGTTTTTTCCGCTTTTGGAAAAATGGGAGCTGACTCACATTTTTCATCAAATTACCTACCATGTAATTTATTTATAAGATTATTTTATTTCTAGCTTTTGCCCGCGGCCCCGCCCATGTCTTATTCGGTTTAACGATATGCATTTTTTCCGGGATAAAAAGTAGTCAATCTGTTAAGTTAGGGTATAAGCTATATTCATTCTAAATTTCATCCAAATCCGTTCAGCCGTTTCAGCGTGAAAGAGTAACAAACATACACACACACACACACACACACACACACACACACACACACACACACACAAACACAAACTTTCGCATTTATAATATTAGTGTGATTCTGGTCTGGTTCATTGTCAATAGATGTCATTGCTTTTTACGATATATGTCATACAATTTTTTCCAAACGCGGATGGGCCGATTGCAGACAGCCGGAACACCTCTGACACCCCCTCGGGGATTCATGTCGTGACGATATCTTTGTATTTTTTCCATTCGCCTGATGACGATCCCACTGAGGGGTCTATTTCTTTGTTTTTACGAATAAAACAACAATTTACTAAAACTTAAGAGCCATTTTGACCTAAACATTAAGTATCTACATAACACAATTGGTAAAACTGACATGACAAAATTTCTAGGAATCCACATTGACGAAAATTTAAATTGGAAAACGCAAATTGATAGTATATGTAAGAAATTAAATAGCTTTGCATACGCATTATATCAACTCCGCAAAGTTGTTAATATGGATGCTGTCATTACAGCATACTATGGCCATGTTGTATCAATATTACGGTACGGTGTCATTCTCTGGGGAAACGCAACGGATAAACTCCGTGCGTTCAAAGCCCAGAAGAAATGCATTCGAGCAATCTTTTGTTTGAAACCGTATGATAGCTCTAAGCCTTTCTTTAAGAAGTACAAACTGCTAACTTTGCCATCCATCTATATATTCGAGGTTGCAGTTTTTGTAAGGACGAATCTAGATTTATTCCAATGTTTGAAAAACACTCGACATGGTAGTAAAATAAAAGCTTTACCACGCTACACAGCACACTTTAAAAAAAGTATTTTTGGGATGGCATGTACGGTATATAATAAACTTCCCAACTCTCTTAGAGAAACTCACAATATTAGCGTGTTCAAATATAAATTAAAAAACATTTTAGCAGGCAAAACTTATTACACAATAGAGGAGTTTTTGACTGATGTTGATTTGTGACAACTAAGTTTAATATTAAGCATCGGTTGGATTATGTAAAACTGTATATACTTCTACAATGACATGAAATTATTTGAATGCTGTAAAAAATGTTTGTGTAAATTTAACATGGCAATCAAATTAATTATGTGAATTTAAATTTAATACGATTTTTAACTTGAACTTGTTTTTGTTAATAATTCAATATTTTTGTATGCCAAAGGCAAAGCATATAGGACATTTTAATTTATTAACATCTATGTATATTACCTATGTCTAAACAAATAAATATATTCTGATTCTGATTCTGATTTACTGGTTCTTGGAGAAAATATATTCATTAATTTATTTATAAGAAGTATATATGAAGTGTAATTATTACCAACATTGTTACAACTAATGTAAACATCAAATCAATAGAAAATGTATAATTTACTTCATAAACCCTAAGACCTGCTGCATGAAGATGTATTTATTAAACGAAACCTTTCGCTATAGGAGAAAATAGAAGAGGTAGCTGAAAACCAGCGCCAACCAAAGCATGTTTTGGATGGCACATAGCTGAGCTACATCCCTTTGTAGTGTTGTTATTTTGATCTATGTATTACTCCCTAACCTTTTCTACTGTGTTAGTTTTAAGTATTTTTTTGTAACTGCGCCAGTAAATTTATTTTGTTTCTTTCAAAATAAACACTGTGGAACATATAACGGAGTTACATCAAGAACCACCAATCAAATCTATTAATTGTGTAATTAAAGCGCATAGGCACGCCACCGTTTTAGTACAAAATTCGATAACCCGTTTCTCTGATGTTTTTCGTTATAGACTAAAGTTTGAGACCTCTATAGTTTAGTACAGGCATTTACAAAATCTTTTTTTTTATCAAGCCAGACTATGACTTAGAGATGAAACTAGTCGCAATTTAATTAATATAAATATATAGTGGAACTTGCACAAGGAGACTTTTATTAGTGTTATTTACAAAATCACTATCTGGCTGAAACGTAAAATTTTGGTATGGTACAATTTTATTTCAAGAAATAACTTTGTATATAAATCTGTCCATCGTGATTAAAACAAATACTCGTACCTACAATATTCAAAAATTGTCTTTTAAAATATCAGTACCAGATGATAGAGGTCTTATACTTTGGTCTATATCATAAACAACAGAGAAAAGGATTTAAAAAAATCGTACCAAAACGGTACCGTCCCTAAAAAAAAAAAAAAAAGTATTTATATATAAAAAAGAGTATATATATATATATACAGTTAAATAATTATCGTTTTATTGTTATTTGTATACATATAAATAATCTAATATTCACACAAACACACACACCCTCTCACACACGCACACGCACATTCACACACCCACACACACACGCACCCTCACACTCACTACAAAATAATAGAATAAGTTAAGTTACTTTAATTGAATTGCATTGTATCTTCACTTGTCATTGTATCTTTATTTGTCATTGTTAACTTTATATAAAAACTAAAAAACTGTGTGGAAGAGCGGGGTCTCCTAATACAAGTATTTAGGTACTTAAAAGGAGTCTCCAACCCAGCTATGTAAGCCGCTTTGAATGATCAATAAAGATTTTTGTATTTTTATTGTATTTTTTGTATTTGTATTTGTATGCGACTTAATAATGTTCTTTTTTTTTTAATGCACTTTTTTTCGTATCAAATTTTTATCTTGTGCATAGACGGAACTGAATCCAATGCAAAACTGAAGTTCAGAATTATGCAGATCGCTTAAACTCAGGAGTAGCTAGGTTCAATTTACTCTAGATATTAGCTATAAATATACCTATTCCTTAAAAGATCCATCTCACCTAAAAAGGTACGTTAAACTAAAAACTCATCGCATGTTTAGTATGGACGCCATATCCCTTTCAGGGAACGACCCAAGATGACTAGACACCTGTGCTGATAGATAATCATCCTTTCGACTAAGTAATAAGGTTGAAGGCGGTTGTCGAATTACCGTCCCACGGAACTTCACGGAAGTAGCCTTCACTTAATTCTAAGGTGAAGACGGTAGAACCTTCGGACAGCTCCATTTGATACTGAGTCAGCGATTACGAAAGCCTTTAAATTTCTTTATAGATAGTGACCATCAGCCCGTGTTCGTCCACTGCTGGACGTAGGCCTTTCCCAAATTTCGCCACTCATGTCGGTCCTCCGTCCTCCTCATCCAGCCGCCCCCCGCAACGTCCTTCAGGTCGTCGGTCCAGCGGGCACGAGGTCGGCCCGCACTACGCTTTGTTGTACGTGGTCTCCACTCTAGAGCCTTTCGGCCCCAACGGCCATCATCTCGGCGACAAATATGGCCTGCCCACTGCCACTTCAACTTACTGATTCTGCAGGCTATGTCGGTTACTTTCGATCTCCGACAGATCTCCTCGTTTCGGATTCTATCCATCAGAGATACCCCAAGCATGACATTAATTTATGCAGCCTAATTCATGCTGGAGGCTTGGTAAGTTAAATTTAAGCTTTAGGTTTTAACAAGAAATAGTAGTTTATGTCACAAGTGCGGTAAAGGAGGCAATAACTGCTTACGAGGACGATTTGCAATTCGAGCGATAAGCGAGTCGCACTTGGCCAATTTTATTTTTCACTGCGCACATCCTTTTTTGGGAAAGTTATTCTTTGATATCAGCCTAATATGCAATTTATTTACTCATGGTACATCTAACATAATTTTTGAAAATACCTACGTGTTAGACACCCCAATTTTTTTTATAATAGGACATAAACAATATTTTCCTTTTTTTCCCAGATTAATTTTCCAATGTTTAAGTTTAGTTTTTTCAGGCAGTTCCTAAAAGTCCCTGGACTGACTGATAGCGCTTCGCCAGCTTTTACTCTCCCAGTTTTTGGGCGAGCGCACATCATCTTAGGTGTCATCGACGCTTTCTATCATCCAAGTGAAAAAACATTAATTTAAAAATAAGTATGTTTACACCTCTTTATGGCTTGCTCCGAAGTCTTAAATCTAGTAAATTTAGATTTTAGATGTACTACCGCGGTACGATCTGCCAGCCTGCTAAGTTTATTTTAATATTGTCGGACAAATCCGCCGATTGAACGTCGCTCAACGAGCTATGGATAAAATTAGAGATCGAGACCGACACGACATGGCCAGCCGAATCAGTAAAGTTGAAGTGGCAGTGGGCGGGCTATATCTCTCGCCGACGTGATGGCTGTTGGGGCCGAAAGGCTTTAGAATGGAGACCACGTACAGCAAAGCGTAGTGTAGGCCGACCTCGTGCCCGCTGGACCGACGACCTGAAGGACGTTGCGGGGGGCGGCTGGATGAGGACGACGGAGGACCGACATGAGTGGCGTAATATTGGAAAGGCATATGGATGGAAGGATGGATGGATTAATATTACCAGTGATTATCCATAACCACAAAGGGTGATAATATATTGTAAATAATTTTGACATTGCACTAGTAAATTACAGTTTCAGAAACATAGTGTCATCGCGGCATTTAAGCTTCACAAAAACTGACCCACCGACCTTTTTGACAAAAGAATAATTCGGCCAAGTGCGAGTCGGACTTTCGGTTCCGTACCACTACACAATACAGTTATAGAACTCTAAAAATATATCCTTAAGGGTGTATAATACCTCACTTCGCTTTGCAACAAATACTACAACAATCACTTTGAAATTAATATATGATAAAGTTGAGGACTAATTCTATGGCCGTGTTGTAGTGAAAACTTCAGTACACATTGAATTTTCTCTATAGAAAAAAATTACAAAGTTACCTCCAAACCGTACAATAAACCGATAGCATTCAATGAATACTTGAAATTAGATCTAAAACTTTGCATAATATAACCGATATTAGAATAAACCAGCAGCAGACTAAAAATAAAAAAACCATCGGTGTAGCCACGATTTCAAGATAGCTTATGTTATTGCTTGCGCGGCATCTGATTAGAGTAGGATAGACAGTTAAAAAGCAGAAGCGTTAGAGCAGGACTGCGAATTGAGGTATTATGGGCCCTTAACAACAACATAGTAGATGCCATAGCAACAAAAAAAGCAGGGCGTAAAAATGGTAGCATCCAACAAACAATTCGGCACTGTCTGAGGTCGGAACCCAAATTTTTATTATTTTTGGTTTACTAAGATGGTAATTTTTCGAGGTTTATTTTATGGGGGCCCCATTGGGTTTAATTTTTTTTTGTTATTTTCCGTGTTAGAGGCCACTAAGACACATATTCTAGTAAGATTTGAACTGACAACCTATTATGTTTAAAGCTGTGATAGACGGACAGACAGACAGACGGAGGCTTAGTAATAACTTTGCCACCCTTTGGGTACGGAACCCTAAACAACACGACCAATACTTTTTTGTTTCTATAGTTTTATGTATTATGAACTGTTGAATAAAAATCTTTATATTTATTCTTCTCTACGCTGCCGTCATACGTAAGAAAGCGACTAAGTGACATTTTTGTGTAAATGAAATTCTGGCATGATTATATTCATTAAAAAAAACTATTGACCTGTCTTACAATGATTCCTCTAGGACTTGTAGGTGGGGGAATAGTCTTTAAGTCCTAGGGGAATCATTGCAAGACAAGCCCTCAATTCTGGGACCCACGCAAAAATTGCGAAGACAGATAGCGGGTGGTTCTAAAAGGGATTTCGTACTGATATAGATTGATTTTTTAAATGAAAACTTGTAGTAAGCAATCCTTATATCCTGTAGCTTCTATTTGATGTGGTTTAGTCACTCTAATTGTCATCGCGTGGCATTAGTCATTCATTAGTCATTAGGTGGTAGAGCTAATGCCGGGCTCGACTGTGGAGGTACCACCATCTTACTCGGAATCCCTCCCGAAGTTATTCGGGGGAGAGTAAGAGGACAGCTCTCAGGCAAAAGAACCAGGCGGCCCACCATTGCCTGGGACCGATGGATGACGGTATATCCATCCCCAATTGCCGGGCCTTATACGAATACATCCTACGAATGAAATACTGAAAACTACTTACCTAAGATACAGGAATTTCTGTAACTCATTACTAAGAAAAGTTAAACAAGTTTATCACAAAACTGAACTGGAAAAAGCATCTAAAAACCCCAAGAAGATTTGGAATATAATCAGAGACGCTGCAGACTTGAGTTCACAAAAAAGGTCGAATTTTGACTTGTTATCTCAGAGTAATCCAGTTACATCTGTCAATGACGCTAATAATTATTTTGCAAATGTTGGAAAGAGTCTAGCTGAGTTACTAGTTCAAAACAGTAATCAAAATGTGCCATCAGTTCCACTCAAACCATCAATATCATCAAACTCGCCTGTTAATTCTTTCACATTGTATGACACTGATCAAAGTGAAATAGCGACTACTATTCGCAATATGAAATCAAACTGTGCAACGGGGTGGGATGATATATCTACCAAAATATTAAAATTAACTGCACATGTTTTGATTCCAGTTATATGTTACATTTGCAATCTTAGTTTTACCAAGGGTGTTTTCCCAACTTGTTTCAAGATAGCTCTTATCCATCCTGTTTACAAGTGTGGGAGCAGAGACGATGTGAATAACTATAGGCCTATCTCGATTCTGCCAGCTTTATCAAAAATTTTGGAACGTCTCGTGAAAAACAGATTAAATTCGTATTTGACTAAGCATAATTTATTATCACAAAACCAGTTTGGCTTCATTTCAGGCAAATCCACCGAGGATGCAGTTTTAAAACTCACCGGAGAAATTGCAAAAAAGCTAGATAGTAAGAAAAAGTGTATTGGCATATTTCTAGATCTTAGTAAGGCCTTTGATACGGTCTCTGTACCTATACTTCTGAATAAAATGGAGCGTTTCGGTATCCGAGGTTTACCCTTAAAATTATTTGCTGACTACTTGTCACTCAGGTCACAAAGCGTAAAAATAGGGGAATATGTTAGCCAGGACGCTTTATTGGATTACGGTGTGCCTCAGGGTAGTATCTTAGGGCCTAGCCTATTTTTGATATATGTTAACGATTTATGTGATTTGTCTTTATCGAACGGTCAAATAATCACATATGCTGATGACACAGCTATAATATTTGATGGTAACGACTGGAACTCTGCTGTACAAAATGCTGAAAATGGCCTGAGTATTGTAATGAAATGTTTGGAGGCAAACGTTCTGACTCTTAACATCCAGAAATCAAAATTTCTTGCTTTTTCAATTAGGAATGACACATTTTTAAATCTTACCATTAGGGCCCATCGTTGTGACAGCCCTGGTAACTGCAATTGTCTTGCACTCGAACGTGTTCCGGTTATTAAATATCTTGGCGTTCACATCGATGAACAATTAAATTTTCATCATCATCTTCGTACCCTCTCTGGAAGGATAAGAAAACTTATTCTAATCTTTAAAAAGCTCAGACATGTTGCAGATCATAACTTGCTTGTCACAATCTACTATGCACTATGTCAATCGCTTATAAAGTATTGCATATCAGTCTGGGGTGGCTCAGACAAGTCTTCAATGCTGCAGGTCGAGAGAGCTCAGAGAGCAGTTTTGAAGGTGATGTTTTTTAAAAAGTTCATTTTTCCCACAGACCAATTATTTGCGGAATGTCAGGTCTTGACTGTACGACAACTATTTATCCAAACCGTGATTCTCAGACAACACAGATTATTAACTTATGACCCTCAGTTTCTAGAGTCAAAACGACGAAGGGACCGTGTTTGCGGAATTATACTTCATAAAACGAAATTTTATTCTCGATTTTTTTGCATTCTTGGTCCTTATTTGTACAATAAACTAAGCAAGAATTGTTCTCTTTTTGAACTTACATTTATAGATTGTAAAAAAACTCTCTTTACTCTGCTTAAAACTTTTAGATACGATTCCACAGAAGATCTTTGAAAAATTTCTGAATAAATTTTATATTTTGTTATTAATTCATTAACCTAGTTACTTACGCACTTCAAAATCACCTTTTTCGAGCTTTTTTCACTTACTGACTTACTCACACTGACTGACTGATGTACTTACTCAATTCCTCACTCATAACACACACTCACACACACAAACACACATCCTCTTTCATCACTCTCAAAAAACACACACTAATTAATCAATCATACAGTAATATAAGATTTGTACCTTTCGTTAGGAATTTGCATGCTCTTCTCTTTTTGGCTAAATTCAACCTGTATCACCTTGAGTAGAAGAAACTGACTTTTAAATGACAGGCCTCGCCTTATTAAGAGTCAGTTGATCACTTGTACTGTTTATATACTTAGCCTTAAAACAATATTGTTATTCTAGGTTAAGTTTTTTTTGTATCAATAAATAAATTTTGTATTTTGTATTTGTATTTGTATTTGTATATAAATTAGACTGGTGACGGGCAGCGGCGTCACTGGTGCAAGGGTTTCGGCACCGCGCTCACCAACCCGCCTGCCCAGCGTGGGTGAGTATGGGCATTTCTTCCAGGAGGACCGCCAACTGGCGAAATCCTGGAAAGGCCAGCAGTGGACAAAACAGGCTGATGGATGGATGGATGGATGGCATTAGGCAAACATTAAATAAATATCTAATGACTGGTATTGCGATATTTGGGCACGCAATGATGTTGGAATAGCCGCCGAGGTCTATAGGTTTTTTTTTACGAGTCATAAAGTCATTTTCAAAAAAATGTCACTTAGCCGCTTTCTTACGTATGACGACCACTCTACTTCTAGGTTTAAATGGCGTGTTTATTTTGTCAATACTATTTTGACCTAAACATCTGCCACAATCATGTACGTGAAAATTTGCAAATCCCTATTTCAATGCCGAAAGATTAAAGCACGGCTAACGCGCGTGCTTGGTATTCAATTACGACGATTACGTGCGTCACACGAACGTCAACGGGCGTCAACGGGCGTCCGTTACATCCGTTTTGTACTCCTCGACGTCAAGGGTAAACAAATGAACAAACGGTTTTGTAGTGAGGTTGACCAACAGTATTGAAAACGAATTCTGTTTGAAGCTTTAGTATGTGAAATAGTACAATAGTAAAAGGTGTTTTCATGTCGTTTTACACTTTGTGATGTGGGAGAACTACTGGTGTTTTGAATTGTGCCCAAATCTATTCAAAATGGCAGCAAAACCTAACACAATACAATACTAATTTACAATAACCTGTTAAACTATAATAGCCAATTTCCAATCCACTGAGGTTGCCATGAGAATAAATTAATAATTTATTTATGCGATATAGGTTCATCATGAACATATTCCACGTAAAGGTGAATGGTTGGTCCAGTACCGCAACTTGGCCCGGTGTTATTTTCATGAACTTGTGATGTTCAATGTAATAAATCAAGTTAAATGTAAATGATTCTGTCCAAATGAAAGCTGTGTATCATAAATTCATAACGATAAATGTTTAAAAGTGTGGAGAAACAAGATATTATCTTTTTTGTGACATGCTTTATACACGAATTTGTACAAAGTTACTCAACTTGTAGAATAGAATAGACTATTATTTATTTATTTTTTTTATTTGTCTCCAATCATTTAAACAGATTATAAAGTTGACAAAAGGGAATCAGGCTCAGCTTCCTGCTGGAAGTGAGAAAGGTCATCTTCACAGCGCTGTTTTTCAGTCTGTCCCTGATCTCACAGATTCAAACATAACTGCAGGTAGTATATAAAATATTAAAAAGACGAAAAAAAAGAAGCATGCATTAAAAGTAAATATAACAATTGACATTGGATGACAATCGAATCCATCCAATAATTGACATTGGGTTCAAATTTATGACATACTCGTACAAATCAGTGAGAGCCAATAAATAAATTAAATAAAATATATTAACAAAAATAAAAAATGAAGTAATATTGACTCAAAAACTTGTTGAAAAAAACATAAATTAATCAAAAATCTGAATATGTTACCTAAGCCCAGTGAACAAGGCCATTTATAGTTTTAACTAGCTTTTGCCCGCGGCACCGCCCGCGTGTTATTCGGTTTAACGACATTCTTTTTCCGCGATGAAAAGTAGCCGTAAGTAGTAATCTGTGCCTATGTGTTAAGTTGGGGTATAAGCTATATCCATTCTAAATTTCATCCAAATCCGTCCAGCCGTTTCAGCGTGAAAGAGTTACAAACATACACACACACGCACACACGCACACACACACAAATTTTCGCATTTATAATATTAGTGTGTTAGTGTGATAAAAGAAGACATACTTAGTTAGGGGACTAAGGCGGAAACTTCTCTTTCTTCTCCTTAAATAGTG
This sequence comes from Ypsolopha scabrella, assembly GCA_910592155.1. NCBI lineage: Eukaryota > Metazoa > Arthropoda > Insecta > Lepidoptera > Ypsolophidae > Ypsolopha > Ypsolopha scabrella. Next base: position 20,095,849 of record OU342983.1, read on the forward strand.
GCATTTCATTCATTCGTTTTTATTTAAGATTCCTTTTCATATATTTATGTATTTTAAAGGTGTGAGGCGTGATGTTTTTATGCAGGGGTGGCGGCGGATCGTTCCAAATTTTTGTTGCCATGCAACAAAAATTAAAACTACCTCTGAATCCGGATGTTTTATGTTTTGGAACGATCATGAGATTTAATTGCCTTCTGCGAATAATACGAGTAGGTATGAGTATTGTTAGCCCATACGAACTTAGTGTACAACTACAGGGTCTCTTATTATGTACAACCTTGGTGGACGAGATTACCCCCCCTAATACAGGTTTTCGTTAGCTTAAATTTTAATTTTTAGCATTAAATGGAGGGTCCAAAGTACTTATAAATTACTTACTTGTGTATAAACAAATGAATTTTGTATTTTTTATTATGTTATTGTGCTTATTGCAGGATATTACGTGAAATTTGTACCACCATTATACCACCTGACCTTCGATTCTAGCCTCATCACCATAAAACTACCAACGGATGACAGCACATAACTCGATATTGCGACAATCACTTTGTGTTAGTCTGCCCATTACTACTTGGAAATGTTCCTTATGCCACTTGAACTTTAATCCTGGCCTCACCACCTGCACCTCTAACATGACGAATCATATCGAGCTCGATAGCGCTTGATACAGTGCTCTCTCTCACTGTTGATCTACCTATAGAGGGATCAAGGTTCGATAGGAACTAGGATATGGATGCGGTTGCAGAAACTGGGAGCGTAATAGCAGGTGAGCTTATACTCGTATACGCGTTTATCAGACTTTCCATTCCAGGACTTTCACAAAATTCTACGGAAGTTACGACTACGTTACGAGTTACTACGGTCGAATGACTGATACTACACAACCGCCTGTAACCGCTCCCCAGAATGGCATCTCATGACGTCACGCCGGTACACAACGAGTCGCTTGGCGGCATGGTGACGTCATGAGAACGGCCGAAGCCTGCCACCAGTAAACAGGCACCTACGTCATCTCTGCAGACGGGGCCAGGATCCAATGACCTTATGACCCTCAGTACTACAGAGACATAGATGCTTAGCATACCTTTTAAAATCCGTTAGTCCCTTTTACGACATCCACGAAAAGACTTGGTGTGACAATGTTCTTTTTAGTCACACACATGTCACAATAAACGTATTTTCATTCCATAATTTTACCGTGTGTCCTATAGGATATTTTTTATTAAATGCTTTATTTCTGAGAAATCAGCTATCGGTAGTAATTCGTAAACAAACTTCATTTTGTTACATGAGTGCTCACTTGAACAACAAAACGTATCAACTTAAACGAAAAGTTCTACAGATATTAAAGATAAAAATTAAACGCCTACGGCCTCGCCGAAGGTACTTTCTAGAGGATAAAATAAGGAACCTATCAAAAAAAAATTCGTTCAGAAATGCGATGCGACCTTAGCATCAAATAACAGATCCAGAAATAATTTAGTTTAAAAACGCGGCTCGGCTTTCGGCCTCGCCAAAGACACTTTATGAGGAACAATTGAGAAAACAAAAAAAGTTTCGTCCGGAAAGATAACCTAATCAAATAAGGGATGCAAAGAGTTACCAAAAAAACTTCTCGGAACTTAACCTAAGAATCAAAAAAGGGACAGAGTTCTGTACTGGTAGTTTAAAACTGTTCAAAAACCGACCCAGAGTACCTCGACTCTATACAGTCTTGAGGTTACTACCCCTAGAGTGTATATGAAAAGCCGGAGGTGCGGAGGTGAGCATGGGTGCATGTGCTTTGTTACGCAAGGGCGGAGGGGCTGCAAAAAGTGACCTCTGAACTATAAGTGACCTCTAAAAATATAACCTCAAAATAAGATAAAAATCTAATAATCTCTCCCGCCCTGAAATATACATATATATATATATATATATGTACCCTTAAAGAGACCACTTTTATTAGACCATGGTCTCAAAATAATGTTCTTAGCATCAAGTGTCTAATTATGTTGGACTATAATAAAAAAAACTTATCATTTGCGAGATGTGAAACTTTTTGGGGTGGGGAGGGGGTTAGCTTTACCGATTTGCGTAAAGTTTTTTCTATGACAGTTGAGCGACCACGACCTTAATCCGTAAAATGGATTCGAACTTCGAACCACGATCTTACTATCTATTTCCCGCGGCTTCTCTCGTATGGAATCGTGTTTTAGTCAATTAATATTGGAAGTAACTAAATAGCCGTTAGCGGCTTAATTAGTTTTATTTTATTCAAACGCTAGGAATAGGTTGCGACGAGACGAGCGAAGCGAGGAGGAGCGGTTAGGTTGACATGTAAGTACAGATGCCATCAAAAACAAAACTTGTAAAGAAAACAAGTCTCGCAACTTAGTTCTTCTACCGTAAAAAGTTGTGAGATCCATGTAAATCCAAGTCGGTTAATTTATTCTGTTCCTTCTAAGGGACCTTAACAACATCTTAAACTGATCATATCAATATTAAAAATCTTGTATGTTTTAAATAAATCGATTGACTTGTGTTTTCATGCGATGATGATGATGAATATTGATATGGTCATTAGAAGATGTTGTTACGTTACGCCATTTATGCAGTTTTTGTTTCTTGAAAACTGGACCGAAATTGCAAAATATTTTAGTGTTTCCTTGATTAATACACTAAACACTAATTTTGTTCCAAATTTGAAGCTTCTATGTCTGCTAGAAGTGCCTTAGAGTTTTGATGATCGGTCAGTCAGTGAGTGAGTGAGTGAGTGACAAAATTGAGAAACTTTGACAAGTTATAATTCTTAAACTACTGATTCAAATTGAATGAATTTAAAATATACCGTGTTTATACAATGCCTGCTCAGTTACTGAAAATTCAGGTTTCTAGTTTTATCCACAACGAAGTTAGTGGGGTTTAAAATGGCCTGAACTGCTTCGAGAAAAGGATAGTACAGCCGTGCCGCTTTTCAGCTCAACTTGACGGGGGAACTGCCGTGCCCCCAGATTAGGGAGCCGGGCGAAGCGGAGCGGAACGAGGCGAGCCCCGTAGTTTTAACAGAATTCACGATATGCAGAAAAAAACATTTTCCGAGCACTTTCCGATGAATTACGGTTCAATAATTTATATAATTAAAGGACTGCTTCCCTTTCCAAACTGTACATTGCAAATTGAACTTTATTAGTTCGTGCTAAGGAAGATATTCAAACAGCTAAATAATGACTTACGGTTCAATAATTTTAAAAATCAAAGGACCGCTAGCGCTTCTTTAGTCACTTCCATTAATATTTTATTTGTGCGTAGATTTAATGTCATTTTATTTCATTTAAAACTTCTAAAAAATATGCAATGTACAGACACGACTTTTTTACCATTTACTTTAAAATATTTATTCTTAGTACATATTTATTGTGTAACAATTGGTTTAGCAATCATGAATCCAGGCCTTAGAACCGATATTTCCTGAGTCGTGGCTTAAAAATTACAAAGAAAACACATTTAATACTTTTTAAACTTTCATTACATTTTTTAACCAATTCTTGTACTCACTCTCACCTAAATTCGTAAACCTAAGATTTCTGTCGACACAAACTCCTTTTTTTGACGTGTCTGCAGACAGGATGCCTTTCAAGTACCAGTTGTGATTAGAAAGCTTGATGGCATATATACCTCCGTAGCTCGGGCAGATCTGCACGTCTGAAATTGAATGTAGGGTAGTCATTAGCAATCTCTGTGCCACGCAATCAGGGGCGTGTAGTCCATAGGCAAATGGGGCATTTTCCCGGGGCGGCGAAGCGGATTGAACAACTGCCGCCCCTCTATAAACCCACCTCAAACCTATCCCTCAGGCCGATAGTAGACTAAGGTGACGACAAAGTGGAAAAAATAAGCAACTCGTTTCGTAGTGGTTGTAACTTCATGGAAAATCGCGAAAATTTGGATGTACGGATGGATGTTTGTTACTCTTTCACGCCGTAACTACTGAACCGATTGGGCTGAAATTTTACAGAAATAAAGTTCTAGATCTAGAAAAGGCAGAAACTACTTTTCATCCCATAAATCAGTTCCCATGGAAAAGCTTTAAAGAGACATATAAAATAGGAAACACAGAGGCGCATAACACACACATTTCACCAGCTGTGTTTACTGTAGGTAACAGTCCGAAAAATATTGACAGATTTTATAGGAGTACACAAAAACTAATTCTAAGCGGGTGAAGCCGCGGGCAAAAGCTAGTTAAGTGGTTATTATGTCAGTTGATGTGGTCGTGTCAATCAAATGCGAAACATAGTGCTCTTAATTTATTCGAAAGACAATATGTTTTCAAAAAGTTGGAAAACCATATCATTTTGTAATAATTTGTTTGGAAGTATATAAATTTTTATACCGTTTCGATAAAAACTGCAGCAATTATACCGTTAAAAGTGGATAAATCATAATTATTAATAAATTGATATAATAATTTATTTAGTATACTAACCAAAGCCGATGGTATCGCAGAAGACGTGCTGGTACGCGTAGTCTCTCAAACAGAAGGTGTTGTTCTGAACGTTGTGGAGAGTCTCAAAGTGGATCGGCGTCAGCTCGCCGTTGTCGTTCCAGCCGGTCGTCTGGAGGCAAGGACATCGGGGTTCGAGGTCAAGTTGGGCAATTTCAATGTCACTGATTGTGATTGCACAGATGTAAGCAAAGGCCGTGCCAGGATAAGCTAAGTGATTCTGCCCCCCTCGAGTTTGGTGTTGCTCTACATTAGTAATTAATGTGCAAAATTTGAGCACCCTAAGTTTCATAGTTTTTGTTAAAAAAAAAATACGAAATACAATTTTTCTTCGATATTTTTTTTTCCAGCCAACCGATTTTAGCGTGCTTCACATATATCGTACATTTACTAAAGATGGATTATATGACACAAACTATATTTTCATTACTTCATAGAAAAAAAAGGGAAAAAATGCTGACAAAACTTTCCAGTAATTCTCTCAAGAATATAATGCACACTCTTATCGAAACAAAATCTTCAGACGTCATTCCAACATTGAATCATAAAAAATCAAAGATGACTCTAAAAAAAGTTTTCATGTCGAGTTTTAACATTATTTGAGAAAAATCATATTATATTATTTATTTATTAAAATTTGTATGAGCTTTACTAAACTCGTATCCAAACAGATATTTGATACAAACTTTAGTTTTTTTTTTTAAATAATAAAATTCGTCGTTTTGATAATTTTCCATAATTCGTCCCTCTCGCACTACGGGTCTTTCCGCATGGAGTAACAGCGATCAATGTAATCAGAACCTATTCTCTTAAATTGGATCCATCTATCAGCCTGTTTGGTCTACTGCTGGACATAGGCCTTTCCAATATTTTGCCACTGTTGGCTGTCCTCTTAGAAGCAATGCTGGGCAGGTTGGTAAGCGCGGTGCCAAAATGTCTGTTTAATATAAGGCCCGGCTATACCGCTATCAATCGGTCCCAGGTAATGGTGGGCCGCCTGGTTGTGCCTGTTTGAGAGCTGTCCTCTTACTCTCCTCCGAATAACTTCGGGAGGATTTGCGAGTAAGATGTCCACCCGGTACCAGCTTTACGCACCTGGTAAAGGTTTACGTCCTAAAGCATATATTTACATCAATGTCACCCGTGTTTCAGATGGGGTCCACATGGTGTTCTGTGGAGGACCAGCCCCCCCTCACGCCTTAGTTTCGCCTATGGATGGACCAATGAACACAAAGACTCACAATAGCATCAACAACGGTGTCCGTGTCAGTCAAGTCGAAGTCCAGCGTGCAGGCCGCGTCCACGCTCTCGTCCAGCACGGTCGGGGTCTCCAGCTTGAGGATGGCGAGGTCGTGCGAGATGTGGTTACCGATCACCGAGTAGTACGCATTCACTGATATCTCAGACACCTGCGGCAGAGAACGGTGACCTTCTGTTATGGCGACATAGGTACTTAAAAATGAGATTTTAAAACAGTAGAACTGATAAAATAGGTATCAGTGGCGAAGGGTCAACATTTTAAAAAGGGAAGCCGGGCAAAGAAATTGCCTTACTCAGAAAAGCAACCAAGAAAAACATGAAATTTTTTGTACTTTGCAACTTGTCAGCCAAGTGTATTTTGTCGTATTGAGATTTATGGAAATGTTTCACAAAGCAAAGAGGACGGAATAAAGAAAGTAGTATGGATGCCATTTCATAAACAAGCCGATGGGAATCGTGTTATAAGGACCCTTCGCCACTGATAGGTATATAGGGTTCTAAAAAAAAAAGTTGTAACTAGGCCTTTTTCATGACTTTTTTACAACTAAAATATTCGTGGTTTAGATTCATACTGATATTGAAACGACTAATCACGATGTATTAGTCAGATTTCGCCTGACTATTTTCACTGTATTCGTACAGTTTTTTGGGGAGCAAACATGGTTACGCGGCGGTTCCCCGTTTGTCAGGCGAAATCTGACTATTAAAATCGTGAGTAGCCGTTTCAATATCAATACTTTTTCATGACGATAACAGAGCCCAAAACGGGCAAAATGAGCAGTTCTCAAAATGAGCATGTCGCAAAATGAGCACTTCTCATAATGTGCACTTCTCAAAATGGAGTGCTCATATTGCGAAATGCACATTTTGCGAAGTGCTCATTTTGCGCCAAACCCCTCAAAACGTGACATAAAAATTCGCTGCATTGAAAAAATGCAACGTTGCAGCGAACTTTTCTCTATCACGTTTTGGGCTTTATTACCGACTTAGAAAAGTTCTCATTTATATATATTTTTTGTTTGATAAACACTTGTACTTGTCCACTTATTTATATACATATATTGTACGTAAACAACCAAACAAACCTTTGATAATGCTTTAACAGCGAAACCGGTAAGGGAAATTAATATAAATAAGTGGACAAGTACAAGTGTTTATCAAACAAAAAATGTTTCAAAAGTTCCACCAAGTGCCAACAATCACGAGCATCAACTCCATTTATATATATATATTTTTAAGAACCCTATCTATTGTAGTATTTGATTTTTACTGTTTTAAATCTAATTTCTTACTACCTATGTCGTCTTAAGTAGTTATTTCGGTCAGTAGTCAGTACAGTACATTTGTAAAATATAGCTTGCAGTACACCCAAACGCCATTTTGAAAACTATTTAAAAATAATTAAGCATTTGTTCATTTAGTAACTCATTGAATTGATTTTTTGTAATAAATGACAATAACAAAGGTACGGAAAATAGGAAAATAAAAGTACAGAAAATAAAAAATAAACTACCTACATGATTACGAATAAAAAAATTAATCTGTCTCATAATAACGAATGGATGTACACTTAAAAGCAACTGACTCGTGCCGAAAGGGATGGTGAATAAACACTACTTATTCTTAAACCTGTCAAAAACACTGTAACATGAAATAAATATAAATAGTATTCTATCTCCATACAAACGGGCCGAAACGAACCACCCCCAAAACTCAGTTCAACTCGGTTTACGACAGTCGCGGTCGCACCGCAGTTACGTACGCACGTTGTCACTGTGACGTTCCCGCGCATTTTCATAAATTATGGCACGAAATTACAGAGTATGTTGAGTATTGTGTGGTTGCTCAAATACAACTTTTATAGTAATGATATAGCATTAACAAATACGTAAACAGTCAGTTGGCAGCCCTAGCGCGTGTTTAGGCACCGAGCGGCCGTAGGTAATGATTTCAAACACCGTCTAGTTAAACTGCTGTTGATACCTATACTGTGGCTACACTTAGAGCCATACAAACCTTATGAATGTCATTAGAAGTCATATCTCTCTGGTTCCGCTTCCCCAGGATCACGATGACATCTCGAGGAGGTCGCGGCATACTGTCCGGGGACAGGCAGTGGCCAGCTGTAAAATAAACTAATAAAATAGGGGTAGCAAAAAATTTTAAAAAATGTATACAAATACAAAACACTACTCCACAAAAACACAAAAGACTTTTGAGGAATAAAGAAGCTTAAAGCACCACAATTTCTAAATTATTTAAATAATAATTTGTCCAAGTGCGAGTCGGACTCACGCATAAAGGGTTCCGTACCCACACTTATTACGGATACCTAAAAACATGATGGTACGTAACAAATCATCGTCTTTACGATCTTAGCGCCATCTATCATCTTACCATGAACCGTGGCAGATTGCGCTATGGCTAACAAGAGGTTTATTGATATTAAAAATTTACATAAAAAAATTGTTATATATTCATAATTAGGGTGGTTAAAGCATAGGTTTTTATTAAATTTGCGTTTCTATGGCAAGTGATGGTTTTAATTATTTGCTTTTAGGGATCAACTCAAATTCATCGAGTTCACATGCTGTGCGAAACTTTTTCCAAAACAATTGGTTGTATTTGTTTTTTCTTGAAATATTATATCAATGGTATTCGTTAAATAAAACCTCATTGCTACTTTATAACTTATTGTAAGATAAATTTTTAGGGTTCCGTACCCGACGGGTACCAAACGGGACCCTATTACTACGCCTCTGCTGTAAAAATAAGAATGAATACTTTATGGATATGATTTAACAGCTATCGTCAATTTAATGGGTTTTGAATTTCAAAATAACCCAAAATAATAGATTTGTATGTAAACAAAATGTTTTCACCAAACAATATAAAAACAACTCCGTCATAATTCATGTATAATCATCTCTATTTCTATACATATAAAATACAACGTCTGTCTGTCTGTCTGTCTGCTGTTCGTTCGCTTATAACTTGAGAACCAATCAATGGATTTTGATGCAGTTTTCACATCAAATTTTCTTCGTTTTCACATCAAATTTTCATTTCTTCGGGAAGGTTTAGGGCTATGTATCATCACGCTATGACAAAAGGGAGCAGCACAATGAGAATTTGAGTGAGACATATGGAAGGTTCGCCGCCGCAGCATTGTCGATCGTCGCGGGTTCAAACCCCGACTGGTAAAATTTGTTTTCACTTTTTATTTTTTATTCTTTTATTTTATTTTCAGAAAAAATATTTCCTTTTGTAAAAAAAATATTAAAGCTGAAATTTTATTTCTTGACTGCGCAAAGACCAATAACTAAAATATTTTTATTTTCAAGTGCTTAGAAAACGCCATCTCTGAGAAGCTATCCTGGATAATGGCTCAGTAAGCTGGCATTGAAATTGTTTGTAAGCTGGCTTTGAAATTGTTTTTATTTTAATACACTAGATGGCACTGCATGTTTCAAAATATCGAATTTGACGCAGTCTGGTTCAAATCAACTCACGTTAAAGTTTGTCTACACTATTATATAAAGAAGAAAGATTTTTTGTTTGTTTGCATATAATGGGTAATATCTAGAACTACTGAACTGACTTTAAAGATTCTTTAAGCACTCAATAAGATTTTTAGTTAATCGTGTGGTATGTACGCCTTGCGTAGTCGTACGTATGTAGTCTCATCGTCGGGGGTTCAATCATCCACTGGTAAATGTTTTTTGAGGAGACCTCTCAAGTTTAAGTTTATTTGATCGGTATTGATGAGTATTTTTGTAGAACATGGTGACCAGGATCTAATGACGGGACTGTGGGAGGTGGGTACGGGATCTCCTCAACGGATAACTTATTACTTGTTTTATTGGTATTTATTAACACTTTGGTAAAACATAGTGACCAGGGTCTGATGATGGGACTGGAAGGTGGGTACGGGATCTCCTTAACGGATAACAGCAGTCCCTTAGAGCTTAGGCTTATTCGATTGGTCTTTATTAGCACTTTGGTAAAACATGGAGACCAGGGTCTGATGATAGGACTGGAAGGTGGGTACGGGATCTCCTCAACGGACAACAGCAGACCCTTCGAGTTCGGGCTCATTTGATTGGTCTTTATTAGCACTTTGGTAAAACATGGAGACCAGGGTCTGATGATGGGACTGGAAGGTGGTTACGGGATCTCCTCAACGGACAACAGCAGACCCTTCGAGTTCGGGCTAAAATAATAATTAAAATAATTTATTCGATTTTTACACCTATACTATCAACTATTTATATTAATACAAGTTTCAATTTTGGTAAAATGGTTTGACATATTCGAAACTTTAGAATCAAAAACAAAAAACAATAAAAATTTGGGTTCCGTGCTCAGTGGGAGCCGAATCGTTAGTCGGGCGCTACCATTTTAGCGGCTTGTTTATGACAACTATATTGTTGTTATTTACCATGTTTTAAGGTTCCATACATACAAAATACGTTACAGAGTACAGGCGCAAACTAAAGTGGCTATCAATTCGCTCTCGCAGAAATATGCACATGCTTAGCGTCTTGTTTAATATTTTACATAACCCCTATGCCCCCCCCCCCCCCCGTATCTTCGCGAACGTTTCGGTGTTCTTCCCCCTCGTGACAAGCTTCAAAGATCGTGTGACCTCAGAACCTTGCAAGTGCCTCAATGTAATACCAACTTTTACGTTAAATCATTTACAGTACGAGCAGCTCGAATGAACTGCCTAAGATTCTGAGAGATAGTCCGTCAATATCTTCATTTCAACGTAAATTAAAAGAGCACTTTCTTTCTTATGAGTAATGTTTAAGTATGTATTTTGAATTATTTAAGTAGGTATATAATAATATATATTTGATATAAAATATAATAACTGCTGACAGCTTCTTTCTTTTATTATTTAATATATATAATTGTTACTGTACAATAAAGATAAATCACAAGATAAATCACAAGATATATTTCGGGTCCGATCTGGACCCGGCATCAGTTGAGTATAAATAGACATTTGTCATGTTTACATGACATGATATAATAGATATTAGTGATATATTTTTAAAAAATCTTAAACTATTTACAATATGTCTTATTTTTAATGATAATGATGATGATGATGACGACGACGACGACGACGACGACGACGACGACGACGACGACGACGACGACGACGATTGAATTGAATGATAATGATAGGCCAGCCAGTGTGGGTCTGAATATTAATGTTGTTTGTTGAGGCCATCGCCATAATGCACACCAAGAGACCATATAAAAGAGGACTAAATATATCTTGTGATTTATCTTTATTGTACAGTAACAATTATATATATTAAATAATAATATATATTTGGTATTTATTCATATCCATCCATTATAGCGTGGTAGCGTGTCACTCGCATAAACCCGTACGGGTTTCAGAGAGACGGCTTAATCATTTAAGACTTTTTCTTACAGTAATTTGGTTAAATAAATAAAAAAAAAAAAATTTTAAACTATAATTTTCATTTTTTATTTGTATACAATAAGTTTTGTGTTGTAAAAATCCTGCCAACCTATTTCATTTAATCTTTCACCACAGTTCTGGTTGGCTGCAAGAAACCTCTTGAAGAGGTAAGCTCGCCTTTGTGCATATTTTTTTCTTATTTGTAAATTTTAGTTTATGTTTCTGTGTTGAACAATAAAGGATATTAAATAAGGAGTAACTGGAATAGACGAGCTTGTATGACTAGATTAATGGATGTAGAAGAAGCAAGAGAGGGATGTCAGGTCAGGATTGTACCAGACGGAAATCTATAGTCTCTGCGTACCCCTCAGGGGGATAGGCGAGAGTACATGTACGTATGTACAATATAATAATTGTCTACGGAACCCTTTGTGCGCGAGTCCGACTCACACACGATCAAATTATTTTATAAACTTTTCCTTACTACGACCGAAGATCTACAATAAAAAGACCAAACAGAATATGTTAAGGAGATAGAACACATTGATGGAGAAACTCGATAGCGCGTCTTCCGCCGCAGAGAACGTCATAAATTCTGATGTGACGCGTTTCATACGTTTCGATCAAACTAAAGTGTCGGGAGAATCTATTCGTGCCACCTAACATTCGGTAACTGATCGAATAAGTCGTCGCTCTCAACAGGGTTATTATACCGGGTGTAAAAGCAAAGGCAAGAATCCTTTAAGGGTGTGTTAGTATGATCGGTAAAGATATTATTTTAAATACTGGAATCGCTCAATAAAGTACCAGTACCTCATAATAAGACGATTTTCTTTACTCAAAATACACTAATCGCGTGGACACCCTCACTGGTCGCTGGCCACTCGGAAGAGGGGTGCGGGTTGCGGGGTGCAATTAGGTGTGCGGGGAGGCCGGTTAGCTGCGTAGCAATAGCTTAGAAAAATGATGGAATTTTTGGTAAATACAAGGTAAATTTTTTATTCTCGTAATGACATCAGAATCGTGTATACTTTCACACCCTAAAGGGATTCTTGACTTTGCATTTACAGCCTGTACTACTAACTCGGCCCGCGTTAGTGCAATCGTTGCAGCGTTTCCGGCTTAGGCGTTATTTTAGTAACACCTCTTATCACACTAATATAATAAATGCGAAAGTTTGTGTGTGTGTGTGTATGTGTGTATGTGTGTTACTCTTTCACGCTGAAACAGCTGGATGGATTTGGATGAAATTTAGAATGGATATAGCTTATACTCTAACTTAACACATATGCTACTTTTTTTTTCGGAAAAAAGCATGTCATTTAACCGAATAACACGTAGTAAAGCTAGTAGCATATAATTATGTTGAACAGGGACCCACGATGATAATAAAAAAAACCGGCCAAGTGCGTGTCGGGTCACGCGCAATGTAGAGTTCCGTAGTTGCCCGGTACATATAAGTTGGACTACTAATACAGACCACGCCAAACTTCTAGTCCCATACATCATAGGGGGCCAAAAGTTTGGCGCGACCTGTACTCGTAAACCTGTAAAGCCTACTTAGCTGTGATAGTTTTCCTTTTAAATTCATTATATATACTACTTCTGTGAATTTTTCCACATTTCTATAAAGAACCGTGTAGCCAGTAGGGGGGGGGGGGGGGGACACTCCACTCTAACTAAAATTTTCACTTTAAAGCTTAATATTTCGCCAATGGATCCCTAAATCGCAAAATGGTTTTCACAAACCCACAATGTTTTCAAACGGCATATTCAACGATACCCCACACTATGGTATAGATGAGAAAAAAAATCATCCCCAGTTTACGTGTAAGAGAGGTATACCCTTAAAAAATTATTTCTTTCAAGATTTCATTTTACCATTTTGTCGGTGTGATTAATATTTATATCAATACCAAATTACAGCTTTCTAGTACTAATAGTCTCTGCGCTAAGCCGCGGACAGACGGACATGGCGAAACTATAAGGGTTCCTTGTCGGACTACGGAACCCTAAAAACGCATCCGTTGGGTGGTTTTCGAGTTAAAATAATATATTAATTGTTGACCCGTTTTCAGCTTGGGCGTTATTTTATGAACACCCCTTATAGCCTATGTGTTGGTCACTACGATGATAATATATATAAAAAACTGTCCGTCTGTCACAGGAGTCTACAGCTGTAGCCGTAGTAGGTAGAAAAATAATAAAATTTAAAACTAAATTATTGCATATTTTCCACGTTATTTGTTTCAAATCTATCTCAATACATAAAAGTTTCACATTTACAAACATTATTTTACATAAATATTATTATTAGAGTATTCCAAAGCGATGGATTTCGCAATAAAAACATAATCTCCATTATTTTACACACTCTAAAGTAAAACCACAAATCCGTTACGTACTCAGAGGGAGCTGAATTGTTTATCAGGCGCTACCATTGAAGCGTCTTGATTAGGTGGTAGAGCTGATGCCGGGCTCGACTGTGGAGGTACCACCATCTTACTCGCAAATCCTCCCGAATTTATTCGGGGGAGAGTAAGAGAACAGCTCTCAGGCAAAACCAGGCGGCCCACCATTGCCTGGGACCGATGGAGGGCGGTATATCCATCCCCAATTGCCGGGCCTTATATAAAACAGACTGGTGACGGGCAGCGGCGAGGATTGCCTGAACGCTCGCCGTGTACGGACCTATTCCTCGTTGCGCATTCGTGAAATATTATTTTTTAATATTTTCCGCCAATCGCGCCCGCGCCTCAGCTGCGCGGAGGGGATCATCATTCACCTCTAGAACGCCTGAGTTGTGGTGCCGCTCTCTGCGCTTCCTGCCTCGGCCTTCCACCAGCGGAAATCACCGAGGAAAGGGGCATGGGGACTGGCACTAGCCACGACTCATAGGTCGCACGCGTTTCATCCCCCCGCAGCCACCGCTCACTCATAATGAGCGGAAACAACAGCCCTTCTCAGGGCTCGGACGCCTCAAGCCGACGCTCCACCCCCAGCGAAGCCTCCAGCTCAAGCCGTGCGCACTCATCCCACGACCTGAACGCTGGATCTGAAGCCGACGTGTTCGTCATGTCCACCAGCACGGAGTACGCCTACCCATTTGTCTTCGAGCATCCCGTCTCTCCGAGATGTGGGCTCGAATGGGACGAGATGATTACATCTCGCCTCCGTCGTAGCAAATACCTCACGGAGGAATTGCTACAGACAATGGAAGCGTACCTTCGCGACCACCGTCCCAACGTGACCATCGAAAAGGACCCAGCTGCGCTTGAGACCTCGCAACTTGTTGCTGTGACTCGCCAGCTCGCTGCCTCAATGCCGCTCAACTTGCCGCCCCTTCCTCAGAGGGAACGCAAGCGAGCCAGGACCGAAAGCAGTGAGGAGACCGAGGGGAAGCGCGCCCGCGGCGCAACTTCTCCTGCCTTCTCAAGCCCGACGTCAAGACTGCCACGCCCAGTAGCGTCGTACGCCCAAGCAGCCGCACGCTAGCCGCCTGCACCACAACACCGCGCCAACCCGCCTACCCAGACGTCGCGCGCCGTCCAACCGCGTCCACCCGCGGTCCGACCGCGTCCACCCGCGAAACGGACTGCCGCTCAGCCCATTTCCGCGCCGCCCGCCGCCGCGGTGCCTCCGCCCGCGACGCCCTCCGTCGCGGGGCCTTCCGCCGCGAGGCCTTCCGCCGCGACGCCCTCCGTCGCGAGGCCCTCCGCCGTGAAGACCGCCACCGCGACGCCCTTCGTCTCGACGCCCGCCGCCGCGACGCCTTCCGTCGTGACGCCCTCCGCCGCGACGCCCTCCGCCGTGACGCCCGCCATCGCAACGCCCTCCGTCGCGACTGCTCCCAAGAAGCTGCGATATCCTCCCATGGTCGTCGACACGCTGCCCAACTGGCGGCTGCACATCAGGAAGATGACGCAGCAGATAGGACGAGCCCCGAACGCGCGCGCCTTTCAAAGGGGCGTGCGTTTCACCCCATCGGATGCCGACGAATTCCGAATGTCGTATTTAACACGACTCACAACAGAGGAAGGAGTCAAGTGGTTCTCCTACTCGCCACCAGCGGAGAAGACCCTCAAGACGGCCATCCGAGGTCTCCCGGCGAACACCGAGCTGGAAGAGCTGATGGAGGCCCTGTCTGAACTAGGACTCGAGGCCGAATACTGCAAGCCGATCAAGGCGAGAACGGGGCGCCCCGGCTGCATATTCTTCGTCCAGTTCAGGAAGACGCCCAACTTGACGCCGGCTGTGTATGAGATCACCGAACTCATCCACATGCCAGGCATCAAAGTTGAAGCCTGGAGGGGGAAGCGGGGGCCTGCGCAGTGCCACAGGTGCCAGCAGTTCCGCCACTCCTCCCACAACTGCCATCGCACTAGGGCCTGCGTGCGCTGCGGTGAAGAGCACCTGACCCGGGAATGCCTACGCCCGAGGGAAGAGCCTGCGACCTGCGCAAACTGCGCGGGTCCACACGCAGCAAACAATACCTCCTGCCCTGTGTTCCGGAGGGAGGCCCGGAACAAAAAGACGGGAACCGTCGCTCTAACGGCGACCGACCCCAAACCCAAGGAGCTGCCCATCTCCCAACCAAAACCCCGAGAGACGACGGCGCCGTCTTCGCTCGTGGCCGAGGTGAACCCGCCTACGGCCAGGAACAATGCGCTGAAGTCTCGCAGGAAGAGGACCAGGAGAAAACTGAAGAAGGCTACGGCGGCAGATCAACCCGCCCCCACGACGACCATGGACACCGCATCACCGGCGGAGCCCCCCCAGACGTACCAGGAGGAGGAGGAGGAACGGGATGAGATGACGAGGCTTCTCGACTTCATCCTAACCAACCCCACCTTCCTACGTCAACTGGAAGAGAGAAGAGCAGCCGGGTACCTCGTAACTCCTCACTTGTTTCATTTTATTTTGCGTATTTTAGAGAAGGGATCCTTGAACATTAGTCCTGACCACTTACCGCGTCTGCAGTATGAGTTTAGCGATATAAACGAAAGTCAACTTATATTGACCGCTTTTGTCGCTGGGTGGTAGAGCGCTTGCCTGCTAACAGAGGTCAAGCTCAATCCTTACGGTGGTGTAGATACATTATTAATTTGTGTAGATCTGCGTAGTTCGGAATTAAGGCGCTTTAGGCTGTTGTTTGTGACCGAAATACGGAGATAGCTCACCACACATCACGTTTGGAATGTAATAATCGTCGGTGAAAAGCGGGTGTACCAACTTTGACTTGTATTTCACAGTTCACTCTTGGGAACACCTCTGACACCCCCTCGGAGATTCATGTCGTGACGATATCTTTGTATGTATGTTTTGTGTAGCTCATTAAATTGGACAAGAACTTATAAGATGTCAGTTTTTTATAGTTTAGTCAGCCCCCTAAAATTGGTTATTTTGACGACTTGATTATGAAACGTCCATGTAAATAAAATGGTTTAATCTAAATTATGTCAAAAACCGCATACCTAGAGATCTACTAGTAAGCTTAAAAGTTATTGGCGCTTACAAACGCGAATCACAACTTAATTTTATACTATTCACAGATAATTTAACTGAAATCGTCTCAAATGTTCCTTAGTTGAAAGTTAAAGCCTGTATTTTTCAAATGAGTGATCCAAGACACACAGACCCCCAAGTAGGGTGACCAGATGTCAGGATTTTTCCTGACATGTCGAGATTTTCAGTTAGGTACCTGTAGGATACCGGCCGGACTTTGTAAATGTCAGATTTTATCGATTTACTATTTAATAAACTACTTTTTTTAAGTAATTAAGGCAAATAAAATGTATTGATATTTTCAACTGCTGTGGTATAAAATCCATTTTCTCTTAAATATTTATTAACAAATTATACACAAATTCTTCAACATATATATATACATGTATGTGGAATAAGAGTACAAGAATTTTTGTATATTTTATTCAAGATGATATTCCACCGAGAACCATCAATCGAATCCATCCAAATATTTATTAATATAAAAATCATAAATGAGCAAATCAAAGGAGAATGCCGCGTAATATGAGGCGCCTCGTACCGAACCCGCGCCACGTATCAAAACCAAACCAAGTTAATTTTAGGGAGCCTAAATCACCATATCCGCAATTCTAACTTACTGTACACTGATAAGGGCAATTGCGAAGACTTTATTACCTTTTGATAGAGGCGATTATTGGTTGGCATCCTTTTCATAGTAAAGCGGCAACGGAAATGAAAATACCGAAATATTTTTTATTATGATGTTAGAATTCCGGATTTAAGTAAACTGTTTTGATCAAAACGATATTGATCGGATTTTAAAATATCTGAGTAATTTTATGACTTTTATTTGGTTGTGACGCCATTTTCTACGATCCCGTGGCATTCTTCTTTGTGATAAATTTATCAGGTCATACAAACATACAAATGAGCAGGTACCTACGGATACATAAAATTCTTCTTCTTTGAAAAAAAACGCTCTATGCTTGGGCTGAAAATGTCATTACATTTAATAGAAATGAGACCTTTAGTCGGGACTTTTATTTTTCGATATGGCAACACAGGCCCTCTCGAGGGCATTCATAACTGGTAGACAGCGCCATATTTCTACCGCGTCATCTACCACGCGAGAGTATTTCATTTCCGAGCTATGGAACATATTACCGCACCGAATATATTATTTGTCATTGACGTTGGAACCAGTCTTGTGATAAATAACTTTATTCTTTACTCTTATCCTGATAAGGTTCATATTATAGTCAACCGACATTGAATTTACATCTAATTATGACTATAAAATTAAAGGTAGTAGAAAAATGCGAATTTTCGTCGTCCTACTTTTAAATTATTAAGAGAAAAACCGGAGAAATTATTAGATTAAAATGGTGTTTCAATTAAGGTGGCATCAACCCTTGATTCTCTTGGTTAAACTTTGTATGACATCATTTATGAGGTTGCGGGGTCACGCGTGGAAATAAACTAATTTTTCAATGCAAGTGCTCGTAAAGTCTTATTTTCTAAGCGTCTAAACGTCGAAGTGAACTTTACCACACTAGTGTTTTTTTAGCCTCATAATAGGTAGACAAATGGAACTTAACCCATACAGCCATGTCTGAGGTATGTTTTATTTTTTTAATATAATTTTATTTCTCCAAAGTGATATGACAACTTATTATAATTCTGGGGGCGTCATCAAATCTCTATCACTATTAAACTACATTTTGGGTCGGTAGTAACTTTACAAATTGAAAATTCTGTTGAAATTTAATCAACCAATTCGCGCCTGATTTTCACTTTTTAATTTCTTTAGAAAATATATAGGTTACAAGAAGGATACCTACTGGAATTTGGTTAAAATGAACTTCTTGGTAGGTAACCTAATTTAATCGTAATATGAACTGATTATGTTGATTATAATGCCAACAGACAAAAAGTTTTAATGTGCGAGTTCGCAAAATGATACTGGCCACTTACACAAATCATTATTTAAAAAAAGTACAATGTTATCGGTCGGTGTTCCTTGTTAACAACATTCTTTGTTTTTATAGAATAAACAATTTCGAGCACCCATTGTTGTTTACATTATTGGAATAAGCTGGAGGAGTTGAATTTATGTTATGTATGACTGAAAGCAGCCTTCGAACGCATCAAACTGAAAGCAGCTTATTTCCGTCAAGTTGGCAACTTGCGTGCAAAGAAAAATAATCCCGCCGAAAGTTCATTTGGAGTATACATATTGATTGTTTGTTTCTTTATTTACGTTTCATTTATTTACTCACACTATACATTGAAAAACGTTGTTTTATACACGTGCATAAGAGCAATAATATACTCGTAATGTTTAAAACACTCGCTTATCGCTCATGTTTCAAATCGTTCCTCGTAAGCTATTGCCTCCTTTACGCACTTGGAGGATAAACTACTATTATTTTATTATAAAACAACTCATTTTTTTGTAGTGATCCGGTAATACTTTATACCTACAGCAAAGGGTTTTTATTTAAAAAAAAGTGATAGTTGTACATCTAAATAGCGAGTCCTCGGTGTAAAAATAGTTAAAGATATAATTTGCAGTATTTTTGCACTCATACTAAACAGTGTTTTAAATTTTTACACCGGTAAGACTTTAGTTAGTATTCTTAACTATGTACTGTATTTTCGAAGTATTAGGTTTTTTGATAAATAAATTGTAATATCATGCAAGAGTAATCATGAGTATAAAACGCCCGGTGTCGGGAATTTTTTATTTTTTATTTAACGACTTTCCTTTTTTTCCGCATTATAATGTCGCAATACTGAAAAAGTTTTGTTGTTTTTTTTTGCACACCCTACCTTAAGGTAACTGTCATTTCATACACATGGGTAAAGTTGACGTTTAAGCTCCATTACTGTTTTGGTAGCGGAACTATAATCACCTTCAACATTTTTGTTTTTCAATACTTGTTGTCGAGTATTTATTTCCAGGCGCTACCTCCCGTCGCTTCCGTTATTAGGTTTGACCAGTGAGCTAGGGCTCGTAATCAATTTATCTGACCCCCTACAATCGGCTTCTCTAGTAGGAGCTTTGGGGTGATCTTGAAATTAATTTTCTATAAGTGATTTATTCTGACATAAATTGGAGCAAAAGCAGTTTTAAAATAGATATATAATAGAAAAATACAATTTACTAACTTATCTCATCTTTAAATTTAGCAGACGGCTTCCTTAAGCAATGCACACACACACAAGCTAAAAGATTTTTCATTTAAATGACAAAGGTGGTTTTGTTCAAGTTTGTTACATTTTCAACGCGGGAAGCGGTGTGCAAAAGGTTAGTATTAAGATTATTTAGAAACGCGATCTTTGAAAATATCCATGTAAAAAATTACAATATCCTACGTCAATCCATCCACCCTAGTTGCTGTGCATTGCTAGCAATTTTACGACAGCAAAGAGGTTGGCAGTAATCAAATTAGGCTGAAGTCGGCAGAGCCGTCGCCTCCAAGTGAGAAAAAAGAAAAAATCTCGCGTCCCGTTTTGTTTTCCGACCACGTTTCCCGCCTACACAGTGACGTTTCCTAAATGACACAACGCTTGTGTCTGTTTGGTTAGTCTTTTAGAGTTTTGTTATGAATTTGAAGCCTTGATGCATCCATGAGGGTTTATTTCAATCATGCCTTGAGGCCTTATTTAGTTATGTATGTTCAAATTGTTTTGTTTAATTGATAATTATTTAATTAATTATAGTTGTGTTCCAACGCCTAAAAATGTAGGGCTGTGCTGAAAATCGGCAGGGCAGTTGTCTACCTGACAGCTATGATTCGAGCACAGACCTTTTTGCTTTATTTTTTTTTCATTATTATTAATATGCATGTCTTTTTTTAATAGTTTTAGAATGAAAGCAAATAAACTATCTTTATTGTTATTATTTTGGTGCATCTGTTTTGAAGTAATTACTTCTTTTGTTTTTTCGATGTCGTTAAAGGGGCATGTTCAGAAGCATAATTAAATTTCTTATTATAGATTATAACGTTTTTTGATCGTTAATTATTTGTTGTTAGTTGCTATTCATAATAAGTTAATGTTTATTTGATCGGAATGATAATTTGAAATGACCTCGATGGTCTCTATTGATAATTTCTCTGTGATTGAGTAAAGAGGCGACATAATAAGTATCCACCTAAGTCATTTACGGTTGTGCCTCTGACACAACCCGCTGCTTTTTTTTAAATACACATCGTCACGACATTACTCCCCGAGGGGGTGTCAGAGGTGTTCTGAGTGTTGACTATGAAAATGCTAAAGTTCTAGTCCATATTTTACAACCACGTTTCACCAATGATTAATATGTCCCACCATGACGGGCCTATCAAAGCAGACCGAAATGTGCTCTTTGGGATTAGAACCCTCGACCTCTAGATTAGTGGACGAGTATACGAACCACAACAAGGCAGTGTTTAGTAAAGTCTAAAAATATATTTCAGGAAATCCAAAAAAAGCTGTAAAGTGTACCTACGTCATAACTTAATCTACGATTAATAAAGTACCTAGTAAAAAGTCTGTGCATAAAATATTTTTCTAAAATTTTAAATGAAATTGTATTGAACGGCTAAAACCACGATTTTTAGAGCTGTTTGTCTACCTATCTGTCTGTAATATTTCATTTTCACTCGAGAACCACTTAACAGATTTGGATGCGGTTTTTTTATTATCATCGTAGTGCCCCTGGTCAACATATAGACTATAAGGGGTGTTATTTTTCTGCAGAAACAAGTAAATATGCATTTATGCCTTGGCATAAACTACCCATACCAAATTTAACAGAATCTGCCTATTGTATAAATACAACCCACACTTGTCTTTTTTTTGCCACACGCTTGGATCCGTGGCTAGAATTAAATGCTCTGGACGGCTTTTCTGGAATGCACGGAAATAATGCTGAGGCAGATTTCGGGTGATTTTAAAAGGATTTTTTTACGGTTATGTATTGAGTTTTTTTATTGAAAACCTAAAGGAAGTATTCCTTACATTGTATAGTTTTTATTTAATGAGATTCTGTCACTCCACTTTACCTCGCATGGCATTTATCATACTGTAAACAAAAGTCGAACGACTGATACGATAATGCGAGTAAAAAGTAATGCCAGAATAGCCGTCCTAGAAGGTACGTGAATAAATTGCGAAGGTATATTTTGGGTGATTTTTAAAAGGGGTTTTCTACGGTACACATCTCAAGGAATGTAGCTTACGCTGGACTGTGTGCCTACCTATAAGGTGACTTTAATATAGCCGAATTCATTCTGGAAATTCGGTAAGTGATCAGTAACAATAACAATGTTTAATTACCTGTTCGGTTTAAAAGCGTTCGGAACGCGCAAGTATGTGTCAGATTCTATTTTATTGAGATGGCAACACGGGTTGTAAAAAAAGTGAAATGTCAAAGTTGTTTTTTCCGGTTTACTGTCAATTTTGGTCTCAGAGAGATGCGTGTAAAAATGGGATTCAACCAGTGTTGAAGGAATTATGGGTTTCAAGGAAACAAACGTTTAAAAAGTGGTAAAATAACCCAATTAATGAGCATTAATTGCGAGCCCTATTGTGTGTCCGAACAGTCTCGGGAATCGGTCGCCGGTGGAAAGTGATGTGAATGGTTTTTTTGGATTTTCATTAGCACGATTCACGGAAATCGTGGTAGAGGTCTGGGTCGAGCTAGCTCGGGGTTAGGGGTTGAGTTTAGAGAATTCCTCCGCAAGCTGCGGGCAGGCGCTCATCGAGCTGTTGGACCAGGAGCTGCCACCGGAGGTAATGGCTAGCCCTAATAATGACATGGATCAAATTATGGATATTTATAATGAGGTCACACAGGTCGCCTGTCAGATTAAAAAGCGACAGTCAGGTGTTTCGAGCACACCTGATGTAAGACATGCAGCGCAAGGTACATCGTTGCACAGTAGGCTCCCTACTTTGGAGTTAGGACATTTTGATGGTGCCATGGAGCTGTGGGTGGCATATAAGAATATGTTCACCTCGTTGGTTGACAGTAGGCAGGATTTAACCAACGCACAAAAGATGGCATATTTGATGTCCACTTTAGAAAGTGAGGCAAAGAGCTTAGTGCAACATTTAAGAGTAGAGGACGATTCTTATAGCATAGCGTGGGAACTATTAAATAATAGATATCAGAATGTCCGTCTGTTGGCCGATGCTCATACGAGCCAATTGTTAAGTTTGCCTAGGGTAGGTAATAAGGCTCAAATTCGAACGCAGTTACTGACCCCGGTTACAGTAGCCTGTAACGCGTTAAAAATGTTAGGTTTGCCCGTGGATGAGTGGTCGTTCTTGTTGGTACACATTATTTTGGGTAAGTTACCGTCTGATACTCGTTCACGTTTCGAACGTGAGACCGCGGAAAGGGAGGACAAGGCTCTTCCTACTTTCGCTGATTTGATGAAGTTTTTAGAATTTGAGGCTAGGGCCGTGGAATCTTCATCGACTTCGGAGGTGGCGCCACCTACCGGGAGTTTCAGGGAACCTGCCGGTAATTCGGGGCGAAGGGGGCCACAGGGAGTGCAACCGCTTCGGGGACGCGTTGCTGCACGTCTGGCTGCACTGGCCGCTGTTGCTGAGAGCCCAAATTGCCACCAGTGTGGACGCCCAGGACACGCGTTATCGCAGTGCCATGATTTTGCTGCATTACCGGTAGTGGACAGACGGCGATTAGTTGAAATTAATAGACTGTGCTATTTTTGTTTAGAGGACCACTTAGCGCGCGAGTGCTCCAGACAGCGAATGTGTAGAGAATGTGGCCGGCCACATAATGATTTAATTTGTGCGAACAGGTCTGGAGCCTACGGTCACGCCACGAGCGGGGGAGCCGCGGCGCAGTCCACCTATCAGTCACGTCCGTCGAGTGGCCCCTCTCAAGGACGAGGAGCGCACCCGTCAGAGAGTGGAGAGAGCCCTCGCGTGAGTCGTGCTCAGTTTGATAGTGGTGTGAATCGTGCGCCTGCGGTACGAGGCTATATTGCGGACCCGGGTGGGGGACCCTTCATGGGGGGGGGGTTCAACGGGTCAGGGCCGCACTCAGGATATTAGGAGTGGACCCCATGCTTCCGCGACAGCGGGCCCGAGTAGGGACCCCCCGAGGGGGGGGGGGCTCCACGGGCGGGGGCCCCACTCAAGGTTGTATGAGTGGACCCCAGTTTGCCGAACCAGTGCCTGCGCCCACTGTAGGACAGTATAGCAGGGCGGAGCCACAGCGATACTCTCCGCCGATACACGAGTATCCGCGGTTAGAATATCACCCGCCTTATTCGAGATATGGTAGGGCAGCGGGTTACGCACCACCTCGGATGGCATTGTGTATACGCTCACCATATATAGGGCAATGGATGCCCCTGGATTGGAGGGGCCGGGCCCCCAATAATTTGTCTGCCCCTGTACCGGTGCGGAGCCGAGGACAGTTCTTCGGCCCACCATATTAGTTAGTAGTTGGGGCCCCCCGGGGGGAGATTCAGTTAGAGTAAGGACCACTGTTGAATTTCGGGACGTGTATGCATGATCGGATAGTCAGGTTGCGCGAGCATGGCTACGCGCGTCCCCACGTACTTTAGAGATTTTTGTAGGAAACCGGGTTTCACAAATTCAGGATATAGTTATTCACAATAAATTGGAGGCACGTCCCAGGTGAATGTAATCCTGCAGAGTGCGCATCTGGGGGCTGCACAGCGCCGGAGCTGGTGTCGCATCATCTATAGTGGGGGCCGGAGTGGTTTAAAGAAACAGATTTCTTGGCCTGTCCAGCAGTTGGATAGGACACCCCAGATTTTACCCGGGTTGCGTGTGCATGCTCTGGTTCTAGGGACCAAACTAGTTTCTGATTGGACGCCGTGAGTTGGGTCACCGTGCGTTGAGACGCTGGGGCGTCGCGACGGTGGCATCGGCACGGTGTGCGTCGGGTCGGAGCACGCAAGTCGCCATCCTTTGTTGTTACCCAAGGAGGGCCTTTGATGAGGCGTTTGCTGTCCGACCGACATGTTTGTAACTCACACGCGGGATGAAACGTGTTATTGGCGATTTTACAGCGAGAGTTTTGGATTTTGTCAACTTGCCGGGTAATTCGCAATGTTCTCTTCTCCTGTGTTCTTGTTACAGGCTGCGAGCCTTGTTGATGCAGCCGCAGATAGGAGATCTGCCAGCTGATTGGATCACACAGTCGAGACCTTTTGATGGAGTGGCTACGGACGTGGGGGGACCGTTCCTCGTCCGAACGTCTAGCCTTCGCAACGCTCGGACTGTTAAGGCGTACCTGTGAGTATTCGTGTGTCTGTCCACCAAGGCCGTCCACTTGGGATTAGAGTCCTCGTTGTCCGTGGAGGCCTTCGTCGTTGCATTAGACCGATTAGTATCGCGTAGAGGTTTGCTTTTTTGGTTAGTTCAGACAACGGCACGAATTACAAGGGTACCGCAAATTACTTGAAAAGATGTATACATTTTAGAAGATAATTGTATTTAGTTAAGTCATGGTTATTATGTGAAATCGGCCAAGACCCACCTCCGCCGCGTCATCGGGGATGTAATCTTATTGAAAGATGCGAATTTGGAATTCTTTGTATTGGCGACGTGGTCGCATTATTAAGTTGATAATTGGCGGGGATGAGACTCCTCGCGCCACTGAGGTGATTGGTCGAAGGTTTGATTCTGTGACGAGCCTTGGCGACTCTCTCCCGGCTCCCGGTTGAGTAAGCTAGCGGTCTGATAAGGATAACAGCCCGGAGCGGGGGATTGTTCGGTTTAAAAGCGTTCGGAACGCGCAAGTATGTGTCAGATTCTATTTTATTGAGATGGCAACACGGGTTGTAAAAAAAGTGAAATGTCAAAGTTGTTTTTTCCGGTTTACTGTCAATTTTGGTCTCAGAGAGATGCGTGTAAAAATGGGATTCAACCAGTGTTGAAGGAATTATGGGTTTCAAGGAAACAAACGTTTAAAAAGTGGTAAAATAACCCAATTAATGAGCATTAATTGCGAGCCCTATTGTGTGTCCGAACAGTCTCGGGAATCGGTCGCCGGTGGAAAGTGATGTGAATGGTTTTTTTGGATTTTCATTAGCACGATTCACGGAAATCGTGGTAGAGGTCTGGGTCGAGCTAGCTCGGGGTTAGGGGTTGAGTTTAGAGAATTCCTCCGCAAGCTGCGGGCGGGGCCAGTAGTTTGTTGAAGACCTGTGACGCGCCAGACCGACGAGAGGACAACGCTGTCTGCCCAGACACCAAGATTGAGTCTGGTGGTCTGAATCCAGCGCAGAAGTTCAAGAAGTAAGGCTGCATCCAAATGTGAGTCTTTGAACCAGTTACCCTTCAGAAAGGAATTTTAGTATATAAGAACCCCCCTTTGTATGGGAAGCCCCTTTCTGACAGGTTTTAACCTCCTTATAATATTCAAATGGGTCCAGCACGCGAGGTTTAAACCATATCTGTGGAGAGGGGGGCTTTTCATATACATTACCCTTTTTGCAAAATACGAAAAATTTTATTCGTGCCCCTATACCTGTATTATACAATGTCACAAAATTGATTCTACAACGTATTTTATTTATCATGTGATAGACAAAAAGTCGAATGATTGCTTTTGCGTGTAAAGAAATCCTAGAATAGCCGCTCAGGATGCAATTTCGCATCATCATTTCATCAGTCGTTCGACTTTTGTTTATTACAGTATAATAAATACCACGCTATTATAACTGGAGTAACTTAACCTCATCAGATAGAATCTACGGAATAAAAAGAATGCTCACTGTAGGTTTTTAATCAAATAAATCAATACTCATCCGTAGAAAATCCGTTTTAAAATCACCCGAAATCAGCCTTAGAAATTTTTCCGCACGTGCCAGAATAGCCGTCCAAGCGTTAAAGTTTTCTGTTTTTGTATGAAATATCGTAGATATAAAAGTGGGTTTTAGTTTCTCTACGTGGATAAAAGGAAAGTTTTACCGGTAGTTGCTTTTGCATTTTATTTAATAGCGTTTCATAATATGCAAACTCTTTCGTTTGAATTTTTTGTGAAAGCCTTCTCTTAAAGTAGTTTACCTGTACACTGTGAAACTCAAGCGGTTCTGGAAACGAAAATTAGTGATACTGCTCGTCCATACGAACAACTTTTACAAAATAATCAGCTGTTTCATTTATTTTGGTTGAGAAATGGACTGTCAGTTGGAAAAGTCCACAAATTTGTAACAAATATTAACATATTATTTATTTGAATTATATACTAGTACTAGCTTTTCCCTGCGGCTCCGCCCGCGTGTTATTCGGTTTAACGACATGATTTTTTCCGGGATAAAAAGTAGCTTATGTGTTAAGTAAAGGTATAAGCTATATCCATTCTAAATTTCATCCAAATCCGTTCAGCCGTTTCAGCGTGAAAGAGTAACAAACATACATACACACACACACAGATAAACTCTCGCATTTATAATATTAGTGTGAGGTGTGATTACGCTATCCAGGGAAACACCACGTCCGCCAGGGTACCTAGCATAGTAGACCATATCGAGCTTTGACAACTCGATATACACTGTCTTTAGGTAGACCAACAGAGTGAGACAGAGCACTGTATCAAGCGCTATCGAGCTCGATGTGGTTTGCTATGCTAGACTAGCTGGTCTAGCTTTGTCACGTTTGTGTTGCTATAGTGCTAATAGATACATTATCATGTAACGTACCAGTAATGACAGCCCTGTCAGAGATAACGGCCCCATCGCAGACGTACTCAAAGGCGTTGGTAGTCCCATTCCTGACGAACACGGCCGCTATCCAGGGGAATACCACGTCTGCCAAGTCCTCTTTCGTCACGTTTGTGTTGCTATAGTGCTAATAGATACATTATCATGTAACGTACCAGTAATGACAGCCCTGTCAGAGATGACGGCCCCATCGCAGACGTACTCAAAGGCGTTGGTAGTCCCATTCCTGACGAACACGGCCGCTATCCAGGGAAACACCACGTCTGCCAGGTCCTTTTTCGTCACGTTTGTGTTGCTACAGTGCCAATAGATACATTATCATGTAACGTACCAGTAATGACAGCCCTGTCAGAGATGACGGCCCCATCGCAGAAGTACTCAAAGGCGTTGGTAGTCCCATTCCTGATGAACACGGCCGCTATCCAGGGAAACACCACGTCTGCCAGGTCCTCTTTCGTCACGTTTGTGTTGCTATAGTGCCAATAGATACATTATCATGTAACGTACCAGTAATGACAGCCCTGTCAGAGATGACGGCCCCATCGTAGACGTACTCAAAGGCGTTGGTAGTCCCATTCCTGACGAACACGGCCGCTATCCAGGGAAACACCACGTCTGCCAGGTCCTCTTTCGTCACGTTTGTGTTGCTATAGTGCCAATAGATACATTATCATGTAACGTACCAGTAATGACAGCCCTGTCAGAGATGACGGCCCCATCGCAGACGTACTCAAAGGCGTTGGTAGTCCCATTCCTGATGAACACGGCCGCTATCCAGGGAAACACCACGTCTGCCGGGTCCTTTTTCGTCACGATTGTGTTGCTACAGTGCTAATAGATACATTATCATGTAACGTACCAGTAATGACAGCCCTGTCATAGATGACGGCCCCATCGCAGACGTACTCAAAGGCGTTGGTAGTCCCATTCCTGATGAACACAGCCGCTATCCAGGGAAACACCACGTCTGCCAGGTCCTTTTTCGTCACGTTTGTGTTGCTATAGTGCCAATAGATACATTATCATGTAACGTACCAGTAATGACAGCCCTGTCAGAGATGACGGCCCCATTGCAGACGTACTCAAAGGCGTTGGTAGTCCCATTCCTGATGAACACGGCCGCTATCCAGGGAAACACCACGTCTGCCAGATCCTCTTTCGTCACGTTTGTTTTGCTATAGTGCCAATAGATACATTATCATGTAACGTACCAGTAATGACAGCCCTGTCAGAGATGACGGCCCCATCGCAGACGTACTCAAAGGCGTTGGTAGTCCCATTCCTGATGAACACGGCCGCTATCCAGGGAAACACCACGTCTGCCAGGTCCTCTTTCGTCACGTTTGTGTTGCTATAGTGCCAATAGATACATTATCATGTAACGTACCAGTAATGACAGCCCTGTCAGAGATGACGGCCCCATCGCAGACGTACTCAAAGGCGTTGGTAGTCCCATTCCTGATGAACACGGCCGCTATCCAGGGGAACACCACGTCTGCCAGGTCCTCTTTCGTCACGTTTGTGTTGCAGCTGTAGTGCTGCTCCGACGGAGTTATTAGCTGGAATTGTATACGGAATTACGAAAATGTTATATATAATTGATTTATAATATATATAACCTATATAAAATAAAATAATGCCAAAATGAAAAAAAACTGATAGACGAACGGACGCGATAGTGATCTTATCAGGATTCCATTTTCCGGTACAGAACCTTAAAAAGGCTCGTAGGTAATAAATTCGTAAAAGTTGTTTGCTTTTAAGTAATTTCTGGGAAAGACATAGGGCGTGAAAAGGCGAAAATTTTAATGAAAAACTCTACGCTCCCATATTAATATTCCTTTGTAAGAGAAAATTATTACGAAATGGCCGATTATAGTAACTACGCTAAAGTAAGGCAATAAAAAACAGGCGAAAGAAATTACGGCTCCTTTATTTTTAAGTGCCCGAGAATTTTTATAGTTCGTAAAAATGGCGGCATTATTTACATAAAATAAAGATATTAGGTACAAGGTAGAGTTGAAATAAAACGAGAATGATTCCTTTTATTTTAGGGTTCCGTACCAAAAGGTCAAAATGGAGCCTTTATACTGAGAAAAAATATATAACGAAGGTACGGAATGTCCTAAAAATTTGGTATGCTAACCAAACCAATTTTGTAAGGTGGGCTAATTCTGTCTCGGACGCCTATGGGTTGGAGTGTGGGGTTAGACAGGGAGGTTTGACTTCTCCCACGCTCTTTAACTTTTATGTTAATGATCTCATTGTGGGGCTGAGCAGCATGCGTGTAGGTTGTCGGATAGATGGCGTTAGCATCAATAATATAAGCTACGCGGACGACATGGTGCTGCTCAGCCCGACTTTGGGCGGTCTTCAGGAGCTGTTAAGAGTCTGTGAGGCATATTCAGCTGAGCATGGACTCGTATATAATGTCAAAAAAACCGTGTTCATGATCTTTAAAGCCGCCGGTAAATGTTCAGATCCCACAATTAATATTACCCTAAATGGCATGAACGTCACACGTGTGACTAAATTTAAATATCTGGGACATATCGTTGCTGACGAACTTAAAGACGATGAAGATATATATACTTTCATTTATATTATAATAGCTTTTTCCCACGGTTTCACCCGCGTTGAATTAGTTTTTGTGTACTCCTATAAAATCAGTCAATATTATTCGGACTGTTACCTACAGTAAACACAGCTGGTGAAATGTGTGTGTTATGCGCCTGTGTGTTTCCCATTTTGTGTGTCTCTTTTAGAGTTTTTCCATGGGAACAAAGGGAAAAAGTAGTTTTTGTCCTATTCAAAGTCTAGGACTATATTTATGCAAAATTTCAGCCTAATCGGTTTCGTAAGCACAGCGTGAAAGGGTGACACATCACTTTTCTATAGAAATTTGAAGGCTCATTTTCATCCATGAGAACAGATTTATGAGATAAAAAGTAGCCTATGTCCTATTCCAGGTCTAGAACTACATTCATGTGAAATTTCAGCCCAAACGGTTCAGCAGTTACGGCGTGAAAGAGTTATCAAACATCGTTAAATTGCTATTATACAATTATTAAGCAAATTGCCATTATTGCATACTTTTTATTCAAAAGTAAGACAAACAATAATCGTGTCGTGCATTTTCTATGCATCCATTAACAAAAAACTGAAAACCAAACAACAGAAACAACAAAAACTTTTGAGGGTTAATATATCTGGTTTTTAATCAACGAAAAAATCTATACAAACATCTTTTTCTCATTTTCGCAAAACAAAAAACACTTAAACAATGGAGGGCAACGTTCACCGAACGAATTCAGGAATCCATCATTTTGTTCTTGAAATATACAGCAAATACCTAAAGTACAAGAGAGACATGTAGAGTCTCCATGAGACAGGATTTTGCGGAACAAACTATGGAGTGTTATTCTTAACCTGCGTACATAATATGCACAATCAACGAAAACCCGTGAGGTTTATCAGTGATTGTGGAGGCCGGTACTTATATTTAATTATTATAGTACCAATAGGCAAGCATCTCACAACCATAGTTGGGCGGTGATCGCGGTCGGTCCGCACACACAACACGCTTCCGCCTGCCGCCTAAATTTCAGCTTAGTCAGTTTAACGGTTCTTGAGCTATGTACAGATGCATGGACAGACGAAACCCTAATAATTGTTTGCCCATCACACCTATTTCATTATAACGGCACGGAACAAAAAGTAATGACGGTTAAACAATCTTATTTTGTTGATGGTTATGATTGTCGGCACTTGGTGGAACTTATCATCTTTGTTTAAAATAAACACTGTAAGTACTTGTCAACAAAATTATAATGTATCTAGTACATATATAATGAGGTGACTTTAATTTATACAGCCAAACTCATATTGTTAAGTGATCAGTAACACGGATCGATAACAGTTTTTGCTAATTTCACAAAATAAAATCTTGACGTCCCATAGTAATTGACTCGGGGCTATGGGCTTGTGTTTTTGGGGGAACACAAAAAGAATAATTAACGACTTTCCCAAAAAGGGTCATCGAACCTTGTTACTGAGCACTTACTGCGTCTTCAGTGAGAATTTGGCTGCATAAATGAAAATCACTTTGTATATACAAGCATTAATATTGTCAAATACTCAACAAATTTGGATGCGAATTTCTTCATTAGCATCTTAGTGACCCTGGGGAATGTTATTATTATTTATTGGAACAAGGAGTAAAAACAGAAAAAAGATACATATTTTATAAGATAGAACTGATACAGGTAATTAAATAAATATATCAGTTTCCTTAACATACTCACTAATACATTAATATTTTTTAGATAGACGCAAACATGAGATACATATGAATATAACTAATAGTTTACTACAAATAACATACAACAATCTGAAATGTACACAGCCTAAACATTAAACGTAAAACTAACATGCACATGCACACAACTTGGGTTAGTAAAATAGTAAAAGTTACAGTTTTTTAGGCACTACTGTTAAAGAGCGCTTTCTTCAACTCGGTTCTGTATCGATTGTATGAAAAATTGAATAAGTCTGTATCAATAAGTCTCTCATTAAATAATTTACACATTCTATATATTGGAGCCCTACTACCAGCGTTTGTTCGGACTCTGCGCAGAAAAAATGTATGCTTCGGTCTAGTACTACGACAGGGTAATGTTGGCACACGGAAATCAATAGAATTTAGAAGGTCTGTGAAGTTGTACATCCCGATGCAAATGTTCCGGAGGATAATTGCAGCACAGAATTGTCGTCGAGCGGTAAGGGAAGGACAGTTATATTTCTTTGAAAGTTTGAGATATGGCAATTTAGGCTGTCTCATGCGGATGTTTAGTGCTCTCAGAAAACGCTTTTGAATCATTTCTACTTTTTTCTCATAAGTCTTATGAAAAGGATTCCAGATAACTGAAGCGTATTCCAAATAAGGTCGAACAAGGGTCTGATAAAGGGTGATGTAAGTCGACGCCTGCTTGAAGCATTTCGATGTTCTCAAGATGAAGCCCAGCATACGGTATGCTTTGTTTACTACGGACTCTACATGTAAATCAAATAATAACTTTCTGTCAAATATGACTCCTAAATCCTTGATATCAAAAACACGTTCTAATTCGTGGTTGCCTATCATATACACGAATGTATGTACATTGATGTTCTTAGAAAATGTAATAGTTTTGCATTTATTTTCTGCTAAATGTAATTTGTTGTTAGTGCAGTATGTAGACAGTCTGCTCAGGTCATCCTGAAGTTTCTCGCAATCGTCAATGGAGTTAATCTTTTTGTAAATTTTGAGATCGTCAGCATACATCAAGATTTCTGAGAAATGGAAGCAGGAGCCAATGTCATTTATAAAGAGAATAAAAAGCAAAGGCCCTAATATTGAGCCCTGAGGCACACCAGACGTCACGCAAGAGGGGGAAGAAATATGCCCGTTTAATATAATGGCCTGATTTCGACACTGAAGATAAGAGGCAAACCACCGCAAAAGACTACCTTTTATTCCATTATAATATAGTTTTTGAAGAAGGAGCTTATGGTCTACCTTATCAAACGCCTTACGGAAATCAGTATATATCGAATCCACCGGTACTCCATTGTCCATAGAGTTAAAAAGGTAATTAGTGTATACGAGGAGATTGCTAACGGTCGATTTTGATTTCACAAACCCATGTTGCCGATGATCAAAGACAGGTTCAAGGACAGGATAAACTTTATCATGCACTAGCCTTTCAAATATTTTCGGGATTATTGACAATAAAGATATAGGGCGGTAATGCTCGACTTGATTTTTAGTGCCTGATTTATGTATTGGGGTAATGTATGCTATCTTCCATCTGGACGGGATAGCTGCCTCTAAAGAACTTTTGTTAAATAAAATAGTTAAAGGTACACATATTGAGGAGGCAGTTTCCTTCAGAAAGAGAGGAGTTAGTTTATCAGGTCCAGGACCCTTCCCACCGTCTAGTTTTTCTAAAGCTTTCTCCACTTCGTCTTTAGTAAATTTCAAGTCGGACAAGGGATCAGAAGAGCCGTTTTCAGAAAAATTATTAGTTTTCGGGTCGTAAGCATCGCTGTCAGCTTGCTCAAAGACAGAAGAGAAATATTGAGAAAACAGATTACAGATACCAATGGGGTTATCCGAAGAGTTGCTTCCGTACTGCATTGACGGAGGGTAGCCGGTGTTTGTCTTCTTTAATGAGGAGGTAAATTTCCAAAATGATTTAATATTTTTTTGAGCAGAGTTTTCCACATTTTTAATATAGTTCTCCCAACAATCATGTAATAATATTTTAACCTCCGAACGAATGGACGAGAATTTAAGATAGTCTGACTGACGCTGATAAGTTTTCCATTTAAGCCAGTTCTTTTCCTTTGCCCGCAGCTTGGTAATTAATTTCTTAGAAAACCATTTTGGAAAGCGTGCTGGGTTTGTTTTAACCAAGGGTACTTCGTCGTTAATTATTTCATAAAGCATATCATAAAAACGATCAACTGCTTTGTCAATAGGTAAATGCTCTAGTTCTGAGTGCCAATCTATCTCGAATATTTTTATATTTATGTTACCATAATTAGCCTTGTAAAAGTTATACTTTGGAATTTCAGTACTGGGTAGTGTATCGGTAGACGATAAGTTAAAAGGGATTTCTAGGATACAGGGAGGATGATGGCGATCAATCGGTAACAAAGGAGCATCAGATAATGCTACATTACAAGAACTATTACAAAGAACTAGGTCAAGAGTGCGGTTGTTGCAATTTAATAATCTATTATATTGAGTGAGGTCCAGAAACCTCATAAGGGTATCAAGCGAGCGTATAGTATTGTTAGATGGATCCGTGATCGTACCTTTATCATCCTGGTAGTTCCAAACTATTTCTGGTAGATTATAATCGCCAATAAGAAGGACAGTCCAGTCAGGAATTTCGGCAACAATATCATAAAGTTTGTTGAAATGGCTTTCGTAAATACTAGTTTTGGATTGGCCCGTTATGTAACAAGCATTTAACATGAAGCCTTCAGAACGAGAAGGAAACAGGAGGACTATCTCCTCGACCACTGGAGACTCCCAATCCGTACGACGAATCACCTTAAATTGCTTTTTCACAGCGACCAAAACACCACCGCCATCTTTTTTACGTGAAGTGAGTAATGTTCTATCACGCCGAAACACAATGTATTTATCCCCGATTGCTTCAGAGTCAAAAACACCTTCATTGAACCACGTTTCAGTCAGGACCACAACGTCAAAATCGTTACTTAAAATACTTAGACGCAGAGCCTCGAGTTTAGTTCGAATACCACCACAATTTTGATAATATATATTAAGGCCTTCAACATACATAATTAATGTTTAAAATAATATAAATTATAGATTTAAGATAGCCCGAAGTAAAATTTAATCTGTATTGAATAAAAGTAGTCATATTATTTAGAAAAGATGAATGGTAGTAAGGTGGCAACAAGTTATTAATATTGATTAATACTAAGCAATACGTAGACTTCACTAGAATGCATTTTATGGGATTTAAACTTTGTATCATAGGGCAATATAGCTGAAAGAATAAACACATAAATATGTCGTGTTTAAGTGAGTCTGAAGAAAGCGCTTCTATGTACAATAAAAATATTAACGATAACAAATGATGAAGAGAAAATTCTTTACAAAAATTTGAGAACAAACATATAAAAAATAATAATATCGTCAAACAGTTTAAAAGCAGTCATACAATCTTCGAAAAGTCCCGTTCGTCTCTGATTTGATATATTTTGCTTTCATCAGTTTTGCGCATAAAAATCATAAAATTTTTAACCCACGTAAATTTGTAGTCTTTTTCTTTCTTTAGAATTCTTGCTTTTGAATACAGTATCTTATTTCTTAAAGAAAGATGCTCATTCAAGTAGAAACGAACTGGAGGTCCTGGGAGCTTGAGTTGTCCCGTGGTGAGAGAGTTTCGTCGTACGCGCGCCGCAGCAAGCAAATCGTCGCGCAGACGGCGGCTCGTCAGCTGTAGCACGATGTTCCGCGGGCGTCCGTTCGAGTCGCCTCCGCCGTGCGCTACACGGTGGACGGCGCATATGCTGTCGGCGGGTATCGGTATTCCGACCAGTGACCCAATACTCCTTACCACCTCAACCAGGTTTTCGTTTTTCTTTTCAGCGAAGTTTTGTATTTCGACGTTACTACTCCTACATGCTTGATCCAGGTCGTCGTATTTTCTCTGGATTGAATGAAGCTGGTCGCGTAGATCAGAATTGTCGGTCTGGACAGCTACAACGCCACTAGATTCCAGTTCCAGTACTCTGCTTTCAAGTGAAGACAAACGAGACTCCCATGTTACACCTTGTTGAAAAAGTTTACGGATGTCGTCCTGAATTGAGTCAATGCTATTCTTAAGATCTTGTTGTAGCTCTATTCGCATATCTATAAACTTTTTGTCAATGTAGGCAATTAATTTCTCGGTGTCAATATTTACAATCGAGTGTGGCGGATCATATGGAGTTATGCTCGGTGTGGCCGGTGATGCAATCGTGTGACCGGCGATGCCAGAAGGGTTGACAGCTGTTTTCTTACTCTTACAGGTTGAACATTTCCACTTTGTTTTATTCATTGGCAGAATTTTTCTGAATTCCGCCTCTGTCATGGGAACACATACATAGTGGTAACAATCATGACATCCTGCGCATCGTAATATTTCTTTATCGGTAGGGATTTTCTTACAGAAGACACAAGTTAAAGACATTTTGTAATGCCAAGACTGTTATGTAGAGATAATGATGCACCCTCTTCAGTTCAAGAAGGTGTAATACTAAACGACAGTTGTTATTGACGATAGGCGGCGCAGTGGTTACTCGTGCTTGATTAGAGTATAAATTCTAAAAACATTAAAATTTTTCATCGGCTTGGAATCGAACCCACACTCACTGATTCACCACTCAACTGCGAGCAAAATGTAAGCGCTCGACCGCTGTGCTGTTGAGCTTCTTAGATGTTTATGCGAAATAAGCGAACACCTATTGAGAATGTCGTTCATAAAACAAACAACAAAAAGGGCGAAGTCAAATATTATCGGGTAGCACAATTTAGTGTTACCGTCTATTGTCACTCACAAATTGATAAATTGATAAAACACCAAATGAAATCACTGATTTACAGTCAAAATAACACTAATTTCATCAAGAAAATATTAACAACGACGGCTAATCACTTTGCTTGAATATCAGAATGAATTGTAGACTGCTATGTTAACCTTTGACACTCAAATGATAATTAAACTTTATGGAGCTACGTTAACACGCCTGTCTCAAGTTGCGTCCAATGACGTCCAAAAATGTTTAAGCTATGAGACTCTTAATAAGAGGTGTTTATAAATAATAACTAATGATAATGTTTTTAGTCTGATGCGCAAATAAAAGATACATTGACTGAAAGACACATCCACGGAATCAAAGCCACGGGCAAAAAGATAGTAATATTATATATCTTACTTTACTTGCTTTCTGTCATTTTAATATTACAGTACCCGGAAAATTTTTTGACATTTATCACACGCCTGAAACAGTATTTTGTTATTTATGTATTTTTCGAAACCCCTCAAGAATGCTTTTAAGTGAAACCGGTTGGGTATACAGGTTGAAAATTAACCCTTTAGCTTTATTGGATTCATTGAATCAGAAACACTAGTAATGGAACACAAGACCGTTAAAAAAAGTTTTTTTTTTCTGTGTTTCAAATTTCGAATAAATAGCCAACCTACGCGACGTGACATGTGACTGACAATAGACTATAAATATTCCCGGCGGTAAATAATGTACATAGGCCATGTTTAGTAGAGCGTCGTGTCTGTCACCGGAGTATTAGTGCTTCTTTGGCGGTCGCTAACTTTTTTTTCTAAATTATGAATCATGACAAAAGTAAAAAACATGTATTTTTATTTCGAACATAGAATAGTTTCCTTTTTTTAGCTAGAGGGATCATTTTCAACCAGTATTATATTTTTATTGACAAGTACAAGAGATTAATTTAAACAGAGACAACCCTAATTTTGTTGTGCTAATTAAAGGCCGTGAGAAAAAGGAATGGAAGATAGACGTTAATATAACGTTATGACGTCATTGACGTTGAGTAAGGTTAATCCATGGCCACCCTACTCACGCACAGCGTAGAGAAACAAATAAATTTCAGTATGATCGCACGGATCACGCGATTTTTCACCATCCATCACTTTCGCACAAAAGACTCGACTGGTGGTGGGTGTACGGGATTATTACTTTATTCATAGCCGAGATATAGAGTAATAGGCGTTGGCGTTTTGTGTACAAGACTACTCTGAAGCAGCGTGTTCAATTGATGGTCTTATTTAAGGAATATACTAGAATGGATATCAAGCTGTCTTAGTTGGCTGGCTTAAAAGTACATACGTAAATTGGACGTAGTTTAGCAAAAACGTTCCAATCCACAAGACAGACAAAAATGAGTTATGTATGTAAGCGATCAAAACATTCCAAGCTATCGGTTATGTGTGCGAAGATATAGCTATAATATCCCAACCCAAATCATAGAATCACCCAATACAAAATAAACATCAAAAGTTAAAGTAATAATAAAGTTTTTGTTAATAAATTACATTATTCTTTTCTCTTTAAAAATTGCATTGAAATATCTAATTTGTAGTCCGCAAAAACTGAGTTCCAACTTGGAGTTCAACTCCAACTCCGTTCATAACTCCAAAAATGTCCAGGAAATGATGAACCTGTATCTGGCAACCAGAAGTTTAAAATTGGACGTCGTTTAGCAAAAACGTTCCAAACCACACGAAGCTAGTTTTGAGTTAACATACAAACCATGCTCTAGTTAATTACCAAGCTTAAAACGAACATTGGGCACCTTTCAAGGCTTATATATTAAAAATAATCATCACGACTAAATTCCCGAGGGGGTGTCAGAGGTTTTCCGAGTGTGAACTGTAAAATGCAAGTCACAGTCCATACTCGGTACACTCAAGTTTCACCGACGATTACTACGTCCTAACGTGATAGGTGGTTAGCCCTATTGCCGTACTTCGGGCACAAATACGATGTTTTCCTTCACCGTTCAGCAAGAACAAATACTGCACATCAATTCCGAAAAACACATTGGTGCATGCCGAACCAGGGATCGAACCTGGGTCTCAAGATTGAGAGGCCAGCGTTCTACCCTTGAGCTACCGCTAATTGAATTTTAGTAGAAAATCAGCATTACTGTATATTGCTATTGAGAACTAAACTCAATTTGTATTTACACCTAGCTCTCTTTAGCTGAAACAATATAATTATCGTGGTGTGGTAACTTTGTACAGAGACCTAGTGTTCCAGAATTTGGAGACAGTATGGTGCTGGTACTGTACAGTACTGAACACTGGATTAAACGCAAAATTCTGGGACTTTCACGGATTCCCCGGGCACCTGGCAACCCTAGTTGTAGACGCAGACAATTATTTGGATAAGTTGAAATTTTGGTAATTTACGTATTTTGTGTTCTGTGTAGGTACTGTAAGTTTGGCAATAAGCGTGCTTTGGTGATATGCTTCAGGCCTGGATTCAGGGGACAGCAACAAGGGCTGAAGCTGAAGCCCAGAGGCCTCCACTCAGGGCCCTCCACAAGATTTTTTGTGTTGAACAAACAACTCGCCGCATATATATTATTTTGAGTAAATAAACATCCATAAAAATACGATAAAAATTGCATAAAAAATATATATTTTGATCATACGATCTTTGGGCTCACGATGGTTTTTAGGGTTGCGTACCTGAAGGGTTATTACTAAGCCTCTGCTGTCTATCTGTCTGTCCATCTGTCACAGGGTCTGCAGCTTCAACCGTAATAGGTATAAACTTGAATTTTCACAGAATACGTGGCCTCTAGCACGACAAAAACTGAAATATTTAAAAAAATGTAAGTGGTGTCCCAATAAAGAAATCTCTAAAAAGTATTATTTAAACGTTATTGGTTTTGGCTCTTACTTACGACGGGAACACATACAAGTTTTAAATTTATTCAGATTTTAGAAAATACTCCAAAATAAAACAAAGTATAATAAAAAGTAGGGTACCGTACGCAGACGGTGTCGAATTTTAAGCGCCTTGTTTTTTGTAGCCTTTATGTTAGATACTTTGGCATTTTTATTCACTATAAATGTTTTTAGTAGGTGGTATGGAACCCCTTGTGCGTGAGTCCGACTCGCACTTGGCCGAATTATTAATGGTTTTCCAAGCTTTTTAGGGCATGCAGGTTTTCCTTTACCGTCAAATTGGTCAAATACAATTCACATAAATTCCTATAATCTCATTAGTGAATGCGTAACCAGCTGGTTTTGTCTCAAGATTGAAAGTCCAGCGTTCTACAGGCTGAGGTACCGCTACTTTAGGTTCCTGTACCGCAGGGTTTCTTTAAGTGGGGTCCATAGACCCCTTAGGGGCCCATGAAATGAGTGCCAGGGTTCCACCACAGCCGCTCAGTTCACTCTTAACATATTTATTGAACGATCAAGCAAAGCGAGCGAAGTTCGCCGAGTCTACTGGAACAATCCGGCGTTTGTATGTATGTATTTATTATATAATATTTATTTATTTGCGTAAAAAGAACTTAGAATTAATACAATCAAAAATAGGATCTTACGGCTAGGTATGTATGAATGTTTGTTCGACGATAACTCGAGTATCGTTGATCGGAACGTCATGAAATTTGGCAGGCGAGTAAATAAGGCAAATAGAATTTTTAAGTTCAAACATGAGCCAAATCGGTCAAGCGCGAATCAGGCGCGCCCGAGTTCAAAGTTCAGGGCGAACTACTACGTATAACGAGTCCAAACATCAACATCCTACTCATTAACTTAGTATTAACACAATTTAAAGAAGTAATGTAAAATTTCTTGGAAGGGGTCCGTGGAGTTTTCGAAAATTCTGAAAATGTCCGTCCGCGCGTGTGGTCTGTCCATAGAAGAACCACTGCTGTTCTCCGGATAGCGCAATTTAAAAGGGCTTGGTACAGCCAAATGGGCACTTTTTAAAGCCTACAACTCGTTTAGAAAATAAAAAAATGCATTATGAATTATCAACACCAAGACAACATTAAAACTTCTTTAAAAAAAAACAACCGAATGGTGTTTTTTTTGCATAAATTCCCTTGTACTCCTAAGTGGCTTGGTCGATTTAATTCATTTAAACTTTTGATTAACAGGTAAAGGAGATCATCCATTTTGGACCAAAAATTGAAAGTGCTGGCCAACCAAAAAAAAAAATTTTTTCCGGCATAACGTAATATAATATTCATTTTTTGTTATGACGGCTCAGCTCTATCATCAATCCTTCACATGTTATTTAAGTTTGAAAATTCATAATTTCGGTTATTTTGATTAAAAAAATATATTTTACTAGGGAAACAAAACTAATCTGTTAGAATATGATATTCTGGTGACTATTTGTTATGACAGCTAAGCTGTACGACCAATTTGTGTGTTTTATTTAAGTTAAAAAAAAAATATATTGAACTTGTATGCTTTTATGGCCATTTGCTTTAAACAATACCTTTGAGCTTAAACCCCGCTACCTGGATTAGGTTAAGTACCTGCGGTGTAGTAATTGGATGACTATTTGTTATGATAGCCAAGATTGTGCTAATGGTTTATTCAAATGAAATTGTCATTCAAATGATACAATACAATACAATAAAACATAATTTATGGTCATTTCCAATAGCTTTATAATAGTTTTGGTCATGAATCACCGCCACCTGGTTGAGGTGAGGTGTTCACGTTGTTTTTTTGTGATATTGAGTTGTTCAAATGTTTAGAATAAAAAAAGGTTAAGGTAACATGACATTGAAAAATTAACTAAACTTCATTAATTGAAACGATTACATTTTCTAAACTTGCGGCCGGTGGCCTTTTTGCTTCTTGTTTGTGTCTGGCAAAACACATGTACCATAATATGCACAATGTGAAGAATTTATGATACAGCTGAGCCGTCATAACAAAAAATTAATATTATATTTTGTTCTGCCGGAAAATGATATTTTATTTGGTTGGCCGGCACTTTCGAATTTTGGTCCAAAAATGTATGAAACGTGAATGGTCTCTTTTAAACTACCTTAAATACCTTTAAACTGAACATGGGATTTTTCAATCGAGCAGTCGCGTCCATGTGGAAATAGTTATTTGTGCAACAATAGAGCAAAGGTAGTTTTTGTAGCGAGTGCCGAGTTCGAATCCCGAGCAAGCAAAGGATTCTATAATTGAATCAAGAGCGTAGCGAGTGATTCTAAGTTAGAATCCTGAGCATTGTTGGAACAAGAAACAAAATTACCTTGCTCTCGTGTGACACATACAACTTTTCACCCCACTAGCGAGAAAACACAAGATGTAAAAAATGCATGCATACTATATACTCACGCCTGTCCCTGCGAAGAGGGGTAGTCTCAGAGACTAGAGATTTCTATCTTTGTTTGGTCGGCATGTGTCCTTCTAGGGCGGCCCGGTAGAGTCACTCTACTTTTATTCAATCTTTCATCACTCTTCTATAAATATAAAATTTGATTCAATATTTTTTTTAGTTTAACTGACTTTCGAACGATAGTTGAGCGTGGTGAACGTGGTGGTGGTCATGACCATAGCCAATGAAAGAGACAGCCTCAGGCCAAACAAATGAAAAAAAAAAACTATTTCGCCACCACAGTTTCCTCTGTGTTCGCGACATTCTTAATTCAAAACACTTTTGCTCACTGATTTTAAGCAACAAAGGCGCGCTTTTTGAGCTAGTGAGGTGAAAATACTATTTTCTCGTATTTCGCGGTATCCGGAGACGCAGTGATCGCTGTAACAGCCACTTTGTAGATGAACATGGGCGTTATTTCGATCGCTTTTCGGTTGATATTCGTAACAACACACATAAAAAAATCAAAATGATTTATTTTAATACAGAAATATTTTCAATTAACAGTAGTTGACTAAGACACATACTTATTTTGCATTTTTACATTTTCAATATAAGGTATTCTAGTGGGTCTAGACCAATATAATATATTTAGGTCGTTGCTCCAGACTAAGCAACCTTGACTCGTGGTTACCAACATAAAAATACAGTTTTAAACATTTTCGCACAGGTAAGGCTAGACAAGTGTTTGATATAGTCAAACAACCAATAATGCATACACATTTAACATTGACCAGTAAAATTTAACATCGAGCTGCTAATTTGGCATTACTAAGCACATTCTTGTTTAGCTACGGCGTAGCAAGTCATCCCACTTTGTAGACCCGCTACGCCGTAGGCCACTCGCTAATACATGTCAAGGGCTACGTATGTGGGGGGGGGACAATTGGGTCAACTGACATATTTTTCCTCATGACATAATTTAAATACTACTATAATACTAGTATAAGCCTTTGTAAACAAAATTATTAAATAAATAGGAAAATTATAAAAAAGACATGATCTCGCTGGGTTAATCACCCTGCATATGGTGAGCTGTGTAAATTTTTCACTCCCAACAATTTTTATCGCAGCCGCCGCCGTAAGCACAAGTTTTTTGCTGTACCGTCGCGCGTCGTGTCGTACAAATGCCCCACATAACTCGCCCATACCGCGTACCCTCCAAACTCTCAACGCTCTCCTGCTAGCCTAACATGGTTGCCACTTTAACATCATTTTAGAACACCATTTGACAGAAAATATATGGGATTTACTGTCAAATGGTGTTTAAAATGGTGTTAAAGTGGCACCATGCTAGGCCCCCTGGACGCAAATCCGGACTTTGATTTGTTTGCTGATGGATTGCAGCAAATATTGTCATAGTGTTTGTGTTTTTGTGAGATGGATGTATGACTGTTTGTGATTTTATGATTAATATTAATTATTGTTGTTGATAATGCCGCTTTGTATAATATTATTCACTGTCTTTAATTATTATAATTGGTGTGTCCGTTTTAATTAAGGAATAATAAATAAATAAATAAATAAAAATAAATATATCAGCAATGAATAATCGAATGCGTGGAATTAGGCATTTATTATATTTAATTATTGTATATCTATTTATCTACCAACTTATTTATTAATTTAATTATGTATATTGTTATTTATATATATATTTATATAAGTACATAATTTTATTATATTTAAGTAAGCCTAACTTTAAATATATTTATTGTTTTTCCCCTTCAATCATTCACAGCGGATTTTATTGTTAACTAGTTGAGAAACGTTTTTGTAGCAAATTATCATTGCACTTAAACTAGATGGAGCTGAACTGTGACCAAGGGTATAGTTTCTACAAGCAAAAGGCTTGTCTATCCATCAAAAATTAAAGAACGACGCTTTCGTATGTGGAGTAACTACGTTTATTCTCTCCTTTGCCATCAATTCGACTTCATAGTACAACACAACATTAACTTTTTCCTTCAAAAGTAATTTATAAGTCGAATCTCTTCCTCTCTTCCCTTCCATCCATCCATCCATCAGCCTGTTTCGTCACTGGACATAAGCCTTTCCAGGATTTTGCCTCTCTTGGCGATCCTCCTGGAAGCAATGCCCATACTCACACACTTTAGGCAGGGGGGTTGGTGAGCGCGGTGCCGAAACCTTTGCACCAGTGACGCCGCTGCCCGTCACCAGTCTGTTTTATATAATGGATAAACCGCCATCCATCGGTCCCAGGCA
The DNA here is from genome assembly GCA_910592155.1 of Ypsolopha scabrella. Taxonomy (NCBI): domain Eukaryota; kingdom Metazoa; phylum Arthropoda; class Insecta; order Lepidoptera; family Ypsolophidae; genus Ypsolopha; species Ypsolopha scabrella. The sequence goes on from OU342983.1 coordinate 20,139,953, forward strand.
AATGGTGGGCCGCCCGGTTTTGCCTGAGAGCTGTTCTCTTACTCTCCCCCGAATAACTTCGGGAGGATTTGCGAGTTAAGATGGTGGTACCTCCACAGTAGAGCCCGGCACCAGCTCTACCACCTTCCCTTCTACCTTTCTGTTTATTCAAAGGCCAAAATGAAGTACGGGTCAATTTGACGGAACCATAAAAAGCTAACCCATGACATAAAGATCGTGACCAATTTGTCTAATTCAAAGCATTCGACATTAATTACACAATTAAATACAACATTTCATACACAATTATCGTATCCGAAGCCTTTCATTGGGACAACTGATCGATAATCACCGAATCACGATTGTTCAAGGTTGACCTTCTTGATTCTGTGCAGATGTCTACATTCGATAAGTAGCGTGGTATTTTATTGTATTATAAAGTTCATGTGTTAAAGATTGAAGAATTAAATTTTAATTTATTCGATCAACGCTCATATTATAAAAACCCGATTATTAAGTCTAAATTAATGTATGATAATGACATATTTTATTAACAAAGGTTTGAATAAGGAAAAAACATGAAATTTTCTTAGCAAACTTTTTTTCTGTTTTAAAAATATAATGGCATTAAGTAGGAAGCAAATGGAATTTAGCCCTTCAGCCATGTCTATAGGGAATGGTTTGAATGATGGTCGTACCTATTTCAATTATGACCAATTTGTTTTTTTATTTATTTATTAAATATAACTTAGCAAATAAGTTAACATTTTCTGAGCCATCCACGAAAACTCCCAGAGTTTATCTGTGGCGGCGAGGCGTTCAATAGGTTTTTTTATATGACGTGTATTTCTAATATGAAGCGCATTTTGTTAAATATGTGTTTGCTCTTATTAATAAATAATATAATTTCTAATGTAAGTATTATTCTATATTACTTCTAATTAAATCTGTAAGGGATAACCAAGGTAGTATAATTTGAATGTTTTTATTTATAATTTATATATCATTTTGGTAAATTTATTTGTGTCTATATATATTTTTTTTCTGGCAGATCATTAATATTTTTTGGCAGGATATATCGCCGTGTTCTCGATCCATATGTGTTTTTTGTTTTCGGAAGGTTGTAGGTTTTTGAGTTTGCCATTTTTCGCAGCCCTGAAGTTCTTGTTTTATTATTAAGATCTGTTTTATTTTGGCTTTCATCATTGAAAACATAAAATTTTATTTTATTATATACGCTTATAACCCTGCAGTATTTAAATAGCCCATGGTAGTTTTTAGCTTTGTATCTTTGTTTTATAGTTTCGGGACTAATATTTTTGTTAATGCTAGTTGTATTTTGTATATATTTTCTGCCGTAACTGCTTATTCTGTAGCTGATTATGGAGTCAGCTAGGGCGATGTATAGTAGCCTTATTATTTTATGTGGCACTTTGTATTTTAGAACATTTGAATCTATTGTCTATGATGAAACCAAATGCACGGTGGATGGACTGCTGGATTTTAGCGCCATAATTTTATTAAAATTTTCTGTGATTTTGTGGGTTAAAGTTTTATTCTAAATTTTTGACAGCAGTGGTACTGAACGACTAAAATAACGAACAATATTTTACCAGCGAATTCAAGAAAGCTAACGACAGAATTAAATGTTAGCAAGATTTTATGGGTCGGAAAATAAGTAGCAGCTATTTTACAATTTTACCTAATTTTCTATACCTATTGCATGAGTTTAGATAAAGTAGTGTATGAAACTGCACATATTAAAAAACTCGTGTGATACAATTAAAGGGCTCGTTTTTTAACTCACACTCGTGTTACCTTTCTGTACCAGTTTCGTAAAGTAATATTACGATACAATATATTTTAAGCAAAATCCGTCGCTTGGGGACCGTAAATCTTTATTATTGATAGGTATAGATTTATTGAATAATTAAGGTGGTTTACTAGCCACCTCCGAAAATGTTTTTTCGTTTTTTGTTTAGTGCATGTACAGGGACAGGTTGAAAACCAGCACTGTGTTGCTGCTCTACCTCAGAGCACATGCTAGTTCTAACCCTTTTCGACACATTTTTAATACTATCGTATTTAAATGTTTCTTTTTGTAAGTTTTGTAAGAATTTTTAATTTTTTAACAATTTATCTTTGTTTATTAGTGACTAATAAATCTTTTTTTCTTTCTTTCCAAATATTAGTTATGAGAGCGTTATAAAGAGAAGAAAATCTCAAAAAAATTAATAGTAAAAAAACTGTATCTTATTCTATACTTACTCGTTTGAGAACTTGTGAAGTCATCAAAAATGCAACTGGGAATTTCGTCTATCGATATAAAAACGAAAAATAGCTTCGTTTCTTAAATTACCTACACATTCTTAAATATGTAAATTTTGACACATAGAAAAAGCAAATTTAGAAAGATTTATTGACTTTATACATGCCCATATAATAATTAAATTTATCGAATCACAGGACAACTGAATCAGGTAGGTAGTATGTAAGAGAAAAATTTGCGTCAATAATTTTAACAAAAGCACATATTATATTCTTTGAATAAATTTCTCAGCTTTGTACCTGGTACAATACTACATATTTCATGTAATTTATTGTTAAATAGTAAATTATTGTATATGTATTATTAAAAGCGGCGGTAGCGCACGGGTAGAACGCTGGCCTCTCAATCTTTGAGATCCAGGTTCGATCCCCGGCCGGGCATGCACCAATGAATTTTTCAGAATTTATGGGAATAGTATTTAATACTAACCACTTGCTGAACGGTGAAGGAAAACATCGTGAGGAAACCTGCATGCCCTGAAAAACGTGTATTTGTGTCCGAAGAACGGGCTCACCACGTAATAATCGTCGGTGAAACGCGGGTATGCCCAGTGTAGACTGCCACTAGCATTTCACAATCCACACTCGAAACACCTCTGACACGCCCTCGGGGATTCATGTCGTGACGATATATTATATTATCTACATTATGTGCTCGTATGTTCGAAAACGTGCTACTGATTTAATCCCTTTATTTGTAGCTGCAGTCGTTTGATCCCTTACAGGAGGGGGGGCATGACAACAAATGGTAAGTAATTTGGTCAAGTGTGAGTCGGCCTTTCGCACAAATGGTTCCGTATCACTTCACAATACGGAACATTAAAAACATTGTAAATAACAACAATATAGATGTCGTACACAAAACATGAGCCGCTAAAATGGTAGCGCCTGACAAACAATTCGGCTCCCGCTAAGTATACAACCGTAATTTTTATACTTGTTCTATTTTAGAATATGTCCATCCATCCATTTAGCCTGTTTCGTCCACTGCTGGACATAGGCCTTTCCAGGATTTCGCCACTCTTGGCAGTCCTCCTGGAAGAAATGCCTATACTCACACACGCTGGGAAGGCGGGTTGGTGAGCGCGGTGCCGAAACCTTCGCACCAGTGACGCCGCTGCCCGTCACCAGTCTGTTTTACATAAGCCCCGGCAATTGGGGATGGATATACCGTCATCTATCGGTCCCAGGCAATGGTGGGCCGCCTGGTTTTGCTTGAGAGCTGTTCTCTTACTCTCCCCCGAATAACTTCGGGAGGCTTTGCGAGTAAGATGGTGTTACCTCCACAGTCGAGCCCGGCATCAGCTCTACCACCTATACATAATATGTACATAAATTTAATAAAATTATAAACTTGTATGTATTACCGTCTCTAAGATAAAATTCAAATAACGTTAAAAATATTATTTTTTCGTAGTTCTTATGGGATTAAAGTTCGTTTTCATTTAATTACCTATATGCCGTGAATTTTATCGACTGACTCTTAGGAATACGAATAGAATAGAGATTTTGTCGAACGATGTCTTACCAACGCTTTTATTTGTTCTTCAGTTAAATCAAAACGTAAACAAAAACGAAGTATGACAAGTTACATAGACATGTAAAAAATAAATCGATAGCAAAGAGGCTAAGGCAACTGGCTACCTGTGGCTGACGCTGTAGACCCCGGAATAGAGATTAGGGTTGTAACCTAAAATGGGTATCAACCCGGGTTGCAGCCCGAAATGGGTATTTATGCGGGTGAAATCATATTTAGTGTAACTAAATGAATTAACTAGTATAAAATGAGTTCTTGATATAAAAATTCACCCGTCAAAATGAAGTACTTACGTGAGGGTATTGAGGGGCCTGTAGCAGCGTGAGGTCGAGTGATGATCAGTTACGATCCGCGGTTAAGCAGCGCTTGGCATAGTCAGCCTTTGGATGGGTGACCAATGACCATTAGTAACAATTACATCCGGATCCCTCTGTGCTTCGAAAAGCACGTAATGTTATGGTCCCAGCTGATATCGAAAGATATAATGGTCATTTCAGAGTTCTGTATGGCGGCCTGAACAACTCTAACACCAAGTTGGCCACTGACCACACGACAAGAAGGCTTAAGTTGATATTAATAGATATACTTACAGCTCTACGAAGTCCAATGTTGTCCTTGGCAACGTCGAGGAGCCCTTTAATTTCTTGCGCAGTGTCATCAATTTTCTGTTCCTCCACTATCGATTCCATAAACTTGTGAGTCACAAACAAAGCGGGTGGTAAGGTCGTGTATGGGATGTCTTCATTAGTTGTATCTTTATACAAATCCAAATAATTTATACTCAAGTAATCACTAGTCTGATTATCTTCATTCATGTCGTAATAAAACCCATCGATTGGATTTAGGTCTTCTTCCTCCTTTTCTAATTCTTTTATACTCGGTGGGGAAGTTATTCTTTCGGTAACTACATGATAAACCATCTTTGCTTTATTTAGCTTGAGGTTAGCTTTAAATAGAAGGTCATCTTCTATTATTTTTGCTTTTTCGTTATCATTTGTTTCTGAAGGTAACGCGGTAGTAAATTCATCATCTTCCATTTGTCCTAATTTTAATTTGTTATATTTCTCATTCATATGCTGTTCTTTAACTTTTTGTAGTCTTTGTAATTTTAAAATAAGTTCCTTTTGTTCTTGAATCTTTCTTTCGAGTTCTTTAAATTTTTTTACGCTGTCGTTTTCCTCTCCTTGGTCTTGGTCTTCTGTTTTTGAACTACCATGATCTGATTTTTTTATTGTTGTTATTGCTATTGTTGTAGTTTTTGGCGTTATTGATAATTTTTGATTTTTTGTCAGTTTCTTTTCTGTAACTATTTCTACTTCTAAATCTTTTAAGTCGGTCAATTCCATTTCTTTTTCATGATGTTTTTCCATTTCTTTTTGATATATTGCCATATTTTCTGTAACAATTTCTATTTCTTGCTCTTCAATTTTTTCTAATTCCTTCAGTTTTTCCTGAATTGTTTTGTTCCATTGTTCATGTTCTTTTATTATTTCCTTTTGGCTTATGTCATCTTTTTTCTGTCTTTCTTCATTAATATTTTCCTCTTTATATTTTTGAATTTTTGAATTTTTTTCATTTTTTTCTATGTTCTCTTCAATTATATCATATTCCATGTCCTTTTCACTCTCGGCACTATTTTCATGTTCATTTTTGGGATTTTGTAATTCTACTATAGGACTATCAGGCTTAAGCCCATATTTGTAGTCTTTTACGGGTTCTTTATTTGTATTGTCTAATTTAGAGTTTTCCTGCACTTTTTGAAACCTTAATATTTCTTTATTATTATTACCTTGATAACCTTGCCTAATAGAAAGATTTTTCTTGTCCATTCCTTGCGTATGATAAAATTCTAATATTTTTTCTTTTTTACCTCCATTCCAGTTTTCATTTTCTTCTTGAGTTTTCTCTTTTGCGTCATTCATAATTTCTTCAAACTTATTAAACATATTTTCCTTAAACACATTTTCTTTTTCATTCCTTTTGCTTTTATCATTTTCTTCATTTTTTGCTTTTTTTGACACATTTGTGTCAAATCCTAATAATTTTTCCTCTTCTTCTTTTGTCCATTGCTTATGTTCTGCTATCTTAGCTTTTAAAAGAGCATCAGTATCAAACTTAAACAATTTATCTTTTTCGTCTTGGTTCCATTGTTCATGCTCTGCTTTCTTTGCTCTTATGACAGCATCAACATCAAACTTCATCAATTTATCTTTCTCGTCTTTGTTCCATTGCCTATGTTCGGCTCCTTTTGCTTTTATAACAGCATCAGTATCAAATTCTAATATTTTTTTTTGTTCTTCCTTGTTCCATTGTTCATATTCTGCTTTCTTTGCTTTAATGAGAGCATCAGCATCAAACCCTAATAATTTTTTTTGTTCGTCTTTGCTCCATTGTTCATATTCTGCCTTTTTTGCTTTAATGACAGCACCAGTGTCAAAAAGGTGTAATTTGTCTTTTTCTTCTAAGGTCCATTGCTTAAGTTCTGCTTTCTTTGCTTTTATTACAGCATCAGCATCAAACTTTAATAATTTTTCATGTTCACCTTTGTTCCATTTTACATGGTCTTCTTGCTTATATTTTTCAACAGCATCAGTATCGAATTTTAATAATTTTTCTTTTTCTTTGTTGTTCCATTTTTCATGTTCTTTGTTGGCTTTTTCATTTTTGCTTGTTTCATTCGTACCGAATTCTAGTCTTTCTTGCAAATCTACATACACGTAATCATCGTTTTCATTCGTACTTATCTTTTCACCTTTATCGTCCATAAGGTTTACTGTTGAATTTTTCATGACGATATTAACGTTGAGTATTAGTGTACTATTGTCAACACTATCTTCTATTGATTCTTCTACACTGTCATCCTCTTCATCAATAAAATCGAATATTTGAACTTCAATGGTACTGTAATTGTTTACTTTCATGAACAACTTCGACTCTGTCAAATCTACATCATTCTTCTTCAATTCATTTCTTAGAACTTCAGCTAGCTGAACAATTGTCGTCCGAGAGGGAGCTGCTCCATCAACAAAATCTATTCTATCACTAAAAAGTGATGCATTTGAGGCTATAAGCAAATTTCTGATATCACTAGCATTCATAGCGCTGACATCAATTTTAAAATTAAAAATAACGTCCGTATTTGCATCTTCGTACATTTTCGTTAAATTACCCACTGATTCCCCAAAACACTTAAGTAAACCACTCTCACAATCACTTTTTGCCCATCCAATCTGTATCACCACTGTACAAACTAACAATAATTTATAATTCATATTTTTTATCATCTTGTTGCCATCTAAAGACACGTTGAATCTGTTTCTAGCCAGACAAACAAATGCATTGTATCAAAAACATTTTAATCCAACAACACCTTTTCAATTGTGACGAATTGTGACTCTTATTTCCCAAGGTTTAGGTGTTTAATTGCATTGGTTATTGTTCACCTTGAATCATCTTTGATGGATGATTTCAACCAATTATATGAGATAATGGGCACTATCCAAATGATGTAAGTTTAGAGTTGTAGCCACACTCGGGGTACAGAATGGCTTGAATATGTCCCTCGTATAGTAAAACATTTCTTATTATAATATACGCCCGCCCGATGGAGCAACTAACTTGAACAATCTGTATCACACCTTTTGAATTTAAATTTCTGAATATCCTTTCTTAGCAGATGCCCGCGTCCTCTTAAAACCCTATCTGCCAATTTTTTGGGTTCCGTACCCGAAGGGTGCCAAACGGAGCTCTTTGTATTGTATTTGTATAGAAACGGTGTACATTAATTTATGCAGCAAATTCATACTGGAGCTGGAGGCTTGGTGAGTGATCGGTATCACTGATCGATACGATAACAGTTTTCGCTTATTTTGCAAAATAAATTGATGTCTTCCCATATTAATTGACTCGGCACTGGGCTTGCCTTTGTAGGGAACAGGAAAATATAATTTACAAATTTCACAAAAAGGGTAATCTAACCTTGATATTGACTGAGCACTTGCTGAGTCCTAATGTTTTTATGATATCAAAGAATATTTAAATCATTAAAATGTATATGCTTATATTAAGATATTTACTTTCATATTGTGCAAATTTCATAATAAATGTCTAATATAATAATAATAATATGATAATGTATATACGTACAGTATAATAATTAATAACGTAAATACAATACATGTGAAGTAAATTAGCTTATATTGTTGCACGTTAGTTTTTTAAGAATAAATATTTGCATACTATATAATATGGTAAAATGTGCTGTTTCTAATATTAAGATACAATAAGACCTGTACTTACAAAGCATGTTTATGCAAATAAATTTTTACTTTACTTTACTTTACTTTTCGCTGCAAAAATTAATGTCACCTTGTATTTTTACAATCTACTCTTAGATACCTACAATTTGATAACCATATTGGATTGTTGCTAGAAAAAAATGTTTTTTTCTCGTTTATAATGACCATAATTTAAACAATTTTGTACGTTTCAAAGTAATAATGCAAATTAATGCTATTTTTGTTATGAGGTTGTGACAAACTCCGGACAACGGAGTATCACCGTAATGGTTCCATTGTTACAATTTAGGAACGGAACCCTAAAAATAATATATATATATTACAATTTAATAAGAGAACGGTGTGCAGAAACAGCATTTAAAATGTTTGAATGTAATGAAATAATAGTGTATTTCACACCTAGAGTAGTACAAGAATTACAATGATTCTCCATTGTTATAAGTAGGTTACGAGCCGACTTATATCAGCCAATTTAAAATCAGCTTTATGGGTTAGTGAATAAGACTTAGTTGTTCGGTTTGTGTAACATGTTTTACAGAATCTTCTTTAATAAACATGTCAATTATGATGTCTTGTTTATTTCCTAATACAGGTTTTATCAAGCGGGGGATGTAAACAGGTCTTCGTTTTGATTGATACAGCCAAATTCATACATGAGACTCGGTATGTAGTCAGAATCAAGGATAAAGTTTACTATATTAACCTTTCTGTGAAACACGCAAAGTAAAATTTCGTCTTCCTATACATAGAGTCGAGGTCGTTCTTGAACAAATATAGAAGCACAAAAAAATATTTTTTCAACCCACTTGCTTGTAAAGTGTCCCTTATTGCAGCGTTTTAGGGTCATAAACATAATGCACCATATTAAACACCCGTGCTTTTTAATTTACATTATCGCACTAGTGTTATGATGTCTGAGAAATAGTTAAGTTTTTGCGAATAAATAAACTGTCTCAGTTAAATTATAATAAATAATCATTTTATTTCATCAAATTATTTATTTAATAATTAATTAATAATAATTAATATTAATTAAATACATAAATATTCAGTTTGTTAATATTTCATATTTGGCTGTTTGGCGGGTTCGTTAGTGCCTCTATTTCAACATTTTTTATTTATTTACAGAATTACAAACAAAATCTCCGCTGCCGTTTTTCATAGAAAATTGTCAATTCATAGCTGTGGTTTTGATTAAGTGGAAAAATAAGACTATTAAATTTTATTATTTTTCCTCGCAAGTGTGTTGAAAAACGTCGTATGAAACGCGTGAGAATTAGACATAACACTCTCTCTTCCATTACGGCCTTTGGCTCGGGCTGCTATCCCACCTTGACTGTAATGTCCAACGCAGCTCACTTGTATCATAATGTACTACGTTATATACCTGCCCAAAATATAATAGATTACGTGCCTGTTAATCGTACGTGAAATTACATATTTCGGACTAGTACTTTTTTTTTCACTTACGCCACTAGGGCAAACCGGCGACATCATTTAGTAAGCAGTGGGTAAACCTTGTTTTACTAAAAACTGATAAGGATGAGTATTTTCAAACTTTTATATTATTCTTATATATTATATATTCATATATAGGTATATTTCGTATTTTAAATTGTGAAAGATGTTTTAAAAATAGAAAACGATTTTAGACGTCTTAATTTATATTCTATTGTATCCATCTTAGAACTTATCATTAAAAATACTTTTGAAAGAGACATTGGTCTTTGTAGTGTAGATTGGCGCCAACCAGACACTGCTTTTTCTTCTGTCGACTTGTATTTGTATTTTGTTTCGTAACAATTTTTTTTTTTTTCATTGTTTCGTGTAATTTTTCGCAGCTGTTTAAAATTCGTCGTTTGATACACGTGCTAAATTGATATTTCGCACTAGAATCAAAATGTACTATTTCGTATTTCGCAAACAGGGTTATTGCACCATGGTCCTAACCACCTACCGACACTCCAGTATGAATTTGGTTATAAAGACGAAAGTCCTCTTATATACAACAACGACCTCTGGTTAAGCAGGCGAGCGTTCTACCTCTAAGCAACCGTAGCAGTCTAAGAAACAGTTTTGAATAATCAATTTTAGACATTCAGCTGTAACCAGTTTCATATTTTAGTGAGTATTCACTAAACACGATTTCAAAATTACAATGAATCAATTCTACAGAATCATAACCGAGTTGTGGTTACAATTTAGGCTAGATCACTTTGTATTCAAACCTCAGTACAATGGGAATAATTACGTGATTGGCTTACGGAATCTGTTCTCTCTGATCAAACAGTCGCACGAAGTAGATGGATATCATTACGCTTTATATTGTTGGGTGTTGATTAACTTATCTTCATTTTTGCAATGAAATCATTATGAATTGGTAAAACGTCCACAACCACTCTTAGCTTGGAAAAGCTACACAAATAATATATATTTCTCAAAAATACATTGTAATACCAATTAATACCACACATACTGTAGACCTATCAGAAATATCTGAATAACTGTCCAGGAAATTCGTATGAAAATCAATTACATACAATATGTTTTACTTTTAAAACTATCCGTGTCTATGTTTTTATATGGTGCAAGCCACATAGAAACGGTGCGGGTGCGGGCACGCCTCAGCACACCTCTTCTATCTGTTTTACACCACGTCCCTCTCCTACGTTTTGTATAAAAGAACATTAGACAGGCGTCGAGACGGCACGCCACGAAAGCGCACCGCCCACACCTTCGTCGTCAGAGGAAAACATCTCGTCAAGGAGTTTGGCAGCCAATTTAAAAAGCCCTACAGGCTCGGACTTTTAACTTGCTCGTCGATGGTACCCAGCATGATAGACCAAAGCTCGATATACACTGTCTGTCCCTCTTTAGGTAGATCAACAGAGTGATAGAGAGCACTGTATCAAGCGCTATCGAGCTCGATATGGTTTGCTATGCTAGACTAGCTGGATTGCTCACTTCCAGCTAGTCTAACATAGCAAACCATATCAAGCTCGATAGCGCGTGATACAGTGATACAGCTGGAAGTGAGCAATCCAGCTAGTCTAGCATAGCAAACCATATCGAGCTCGATAGCGCTTGATACAGTGCTCTCTCTCACTCTGTTGATCTCCCTCGAGAGGAAAAGACGTTCTGTATGATCTGCTGTGCTAGGCCCCCTGGGCCTCTAAAAAGGCCGACTTGGGTGAATCATAAAATGATTTGAAAGTAGGACAGAGTTATAATTTATTCACCCGTGCAAAAGAGATGGCAATAGAACAGAATCATAATATGATTCATCCAAAGTGGCCTTTTTAAGGGTCCTGGTCTTGGCAGTTATGTGAAAACTGACATCTTATGATCTTATACGTATCTTCATAACAACAGAATTTGTCAATTCATGATTTAAGGATTACAGGAACACAGGTTACAGGAAAGACAGTTAAAAACAAAACCGTTAAAACAGGACTGCATTATGAAGGAAAAATCTTAAAATTACAGATATTTGACTATTTTAGAAGAAATTGTTATCCAATAAAATTAGACCTTTTGGATACATTTAGTATAATAGATCGTAAGTGTCAAGTTAAATTGGTAATTCTTAACTGGTCGTGGAATACGTTTGTGTTTTAAACGGTACATACGGAACCCTCTGGACACGAGACCTACTCGCACTTGACCAGTTTTTAGAGTAGTATGAGGCTACAGACCTTAGTATTCGATAATTACTTATTCCAACTCATTTCAAACTTGATACTTTAAACGGTAACAAACGACAACAAAGGGATCTTATAAGGGTTCCGTATTTTACATAACGACATGAGAAACCATAAAAATAATATCATTATATTATTATTTATTATTTGTTTGTTTGTTTGTTTGTTTATTTGTACTATTATAATAATCGATCAAAGTTGATTTGTTTACTATTGAGATGTTGTGACTGCTATTCATTTTTTGTCGTATTAAGTTGGTAACGGAGGAGCTCGGTGCAAAATGCACATCATATAATTGTTTTCCCTACTTTTGGATAAAAAGTTTGCAATAATTGCGTTTTATAGAAATTCGCGCAAACTGCTTGTTAATAGTTAGTGATCAACTTTATGCGTTACATTTTAGCTGCATTACATTACAACTGTAAACACGCTTTTAAGTTTGTTAATATGTATAATGCAAACAAAATGTAATACATTAAAGTTTTTTTGTGAAGACTTTATTATTAATAAACTATTTCCGCAAGTTGCTTTTAAACACATTTATTGCATACGTTTTATTCAAAAGTAAGGAAAACAATATTATGATGTGCATTTCGTACCGAGGTAAAAAGTTGCCCTCTTAAAGCTTTGCGTTGTTTTATATGTTGGTATTAAAAATACCGTATTTTGAGACTATCTGTCACCAGTGGTCTCTCAAATTGATGGCATAGAATTGCCAAAAAATAAAAAAATTGACAGACTAAGGTAAAGTCGTAAATATGTTGATACTTGGTGAAATGTCGTAAAAAATGTTGATAAGAAGACTTTAATAAGTTCAGCGGTTTCACCTTGCGACTATAAGCAAGGAACAATATGAAAACATTTCAATATAACGAAACCGGTTAGGGTATAAATAAAGTGATTAGCACACAAGTTACAATTTCAATGTATAGACAGACTAAGGTAAGCTAACCTTACTTGCAACCATGTGTAAAACTTACACAAGCTTACATTTACGTGTAACAATGTTTAAATAAATATTTAATATGTATCTAATTCGTTGTTAAGTTAATGGATACACACATACATACTCGTACATATAAATATCCTCATGCTTCTCCGGGAGGGGTAGACAGAGAACACAGATTTCCACAGCTGAAATATATGTAAAAACTTATTACATTAAGAGCGGAACTATGAAGAGAAGAAAAAAGAATTACCCCACCATGCCATAATTTTTTATACAATAATGAGTAACTAACCATATAACCAGTGTTGCCAACTACTAGGATTTTGAAAAGTACGTATAGGTCACAATTGAAAATTACGTAGATTTAGTAAAAGTTGCAAATGAAAAGTTTGTAGATCTACGTACTTATTTAAAGTTGAGATTTAGAGTAGATAAAAACTAAATAAAACAAGTTTTTCGATGCATATGCAATTAATTTATTGTTTGGCTTCATTTATACTAATTTATTTTAAAAAATCAGGTCTAACCGAATGAGACGTTTCGTTTCAGTGAAATGTACAATCATACAATCACATTATATGAGTAATATGGGATTTCGAAAGACAGGTCGTTATGTGTTTTATTCTATTCAGTTCAATTAGACATAATTATGTAACTTAACTATTTTTTTTATTTGAAAGAAAGTACGTATAGGTTTAGGGATTGAAGTTCGTAGGTTCGCAGGAAAGTCCCAAAGTACGTAGATCTACGCAAAAAGACGTAGGGTTAGGGTTAGCAACACTGTATATAATCCACTTTATACTAAACACAAATCGGTTATTTCTCTTTACGCTTGGAATTTCTCCACACAAAATGTGGGCGTTTTGGATCTTCTAATTTACATCGCAAATAAAATTATTGTTTCGGAACATTTATTCTTAAAAGTATCTTATTGACGATTTTTGGATTTCCAACGAAAATTCGTTAAACGAAACTTAACAGGGTTACCACTTCCTACCCACCGTTCCATTTCGTTTGAAATATAAAGCAGTTTACTTACATCAATAACTACATGTTCTGTTTCATTCATCTCCATGAATACCTCTGCATCACCAACATCTCTTGTCACCACTTTCTTGTTCACCAAATCTGTCTTATCCTTGTCTTCAAAGTCTTCATAGTCCAAAAAATAATCCACAACCACAGTTTTATTCGGCAAAACACTGTAATCGTTTTCTCTTGTAAAATTTTCAGCTTCTCTTTTCCCTCTGTTATGATAAGGTAACAATTCCTCATCAGAATTGCTCAGATTATAATAATCAAATCCAGAACCATCTTCTGTGGTTGAGAGATCTGAATAGTCATAAAATTCTGTTGTAGAATAACCCTCAGTTGTGTATTCCAATTCGGTTAAATTCAATTCGGATATCGTTGGTATCCGTTTTATGGTTATATTCGGAGTCAGATACGAGTAAACATCTTTCCAATATCGTGCACTGTATAGAAATGCTGATATGAAAAATAACATAACAAATAATATTAACAGAATCAGCACACGTAGCACTAGTTTCAAAAATGCCAAATCTACTTTCATTTTGACCACATACAAGAACTGGGAGCACTTTATTTCGCGGACTAAACAGTCGAGATCGTTTTTCGAATCAAACTGAGTTACGTGTTGTCATAATGCGTCTAGTTTTGTATGGGGACATTATTTAGTTCCATTTAAGGTAACGATACGCGTCACTACAAAGACAATAGGTCATATTGAGGTGCTTAGAGATGCCATAATAGGACATCCGCTATGGATAAACAATGTATTATGTGATGTCGACTGTTTTGGATCTACATATATTTGTTTCTATATCTTCACGGCTTCTGTCGTTGATAAAGTTGATATTGAGTCTATGATTCTATTGCTACTCCAAAATAAAATATATCTGTAAAAGACTAAACAACAATGCAGACTCTAGGGCCCAACTAATTAGTTGGACTTTAAGCCAAACTGTTATTTGATTATGTTATTTTAGTATGTAGTAATTTCCTATTTTATGTATTTAAATATATTTTATTTGGTAATATCCTAAAATATTTTGGATTTGGCTTTGTATTTAATTCTTCAGTAAATGAATTTTGATTTGATTTGATTACTCGTAAGAATTTTCAGATAATCATACTGCTTCAAAGAGAAAAATTAAATAAAACTTCACAAGTAAAAAGTATTGAATAAATATATTTTATATTAATTACCAGTAAATCGTTTTTATTTTTAGGTAATTCAAATAATATAAACATTAAAAAGACAATTTAACGCTATATTCGACCCCTGCAATAGGCACGCTATCAGAAGAACAGAAAATATATCGTTATATTTTCAATCATATTTTTTAATATTATATGTTATTTAATATATCGTGTATATCATATTCATATCATATTTTCTATTCACCTGATAACGGACCTATTGAAGAGGTCTAAATGTTTTTTATTACAAATAAAAATAATTATTAACTTAAAAACAACAACGAATAATATTAATAACAATAAAGCCATTTGTTTAACTTGTACTTACAAAACACATCCCATGCATACAACAAACATACATAAAAACGTACTCAACTTACAAACAAACGCTTGAAATTTCGAGTAACGTTTTACATACACCCTAAACAAACACACAAAACAACAAACACATCCCTTAAATCTTATGGGATCCCTTCTTTGTATGTATAACAGTTTGATATACAGGTACTTTGAACGGTACTGGTTTTTCTACTGTTACAATAATATGCTTTACAACCTCAAATGGTACATCCTTAATTTTTGGGACATGCACCGTCTTCTCTACCGGGTATGGTACAGATTTCTCCACGGGAATCGAAACTTCCTTGATGATTGGTATCACGACGGCTTTTGGCACTGGAACATGGATTGGTACGGGATGTGGGACAGGGATGATTATGGGTTGGTTTATTTTGAATTCTACGTTTTTCGGTAACGGTACCACGACTTCTTTGTAATGCTTTATGGGTTCCGGGTTTTCTTCTTCTACGTGCGTGTGGACTGGATAGGATTCGCCTCCGTGGCCTCCGTGGCCTCCGAAGCTGTGGCCTCCGAAGTCGTGGCTGGAGCCTCCGTCGTGGCCTTCTTCATGGCCCTCGTCACCGCTGTCTTGAGGCCCGAAATTGTAGCCGAAATCGCTTGCTTGCAACTGTGAAAAAATACAGGTACAGGTTAAAATAATACCGAATTGTCCTACATTCGGACTTTTATAAAAGTCTGTATAAATAACGTAAAAAAATAAATACCGGTAATTAAAGCGTTAAAGCGTTTTGATTTATTAATTTTAAGGAAGTTTAAAAGTCGTGTCTATACATTCAATACCTTTGCGAAATTTTAAATTAAATGCTTTATTAGTATTGTATTGAGGCCAAAAACTATTTTTTTTTGTCTGTATGTTCCGTTTTAACTCAAGAACCACCCAACGGATTTGGATACAGTTTTCTCTACTATTATTGCAGCAAACGTGATCAACAATTATGTTTGAACAGTTATTTTTCGGGATGCCTATGTATTAATTGAGGGTATGAGCTGTCTCTATTCCAAATTTCATCCAAATCCATCCAGCTGTTGCAGCGTGAAGGAGTAACAAACACGAACTTTCACATTTATAATATTAGTGTGATAGTGTGATAGTGTGATAATGTGATAACATGATTGCCTTTTAATTTATAAGAGAAGTTACTTTTTAAGACAACGGACACAAAGGATATTCATAATTAACCAAGAATTGCACAGGTTATATTATAATTATCTTAAATCACAACAGTAATTAGAAGTCTTGGGTCTACCTAGAAGACCTGAATAAATCTCAAGATAAGATCTAATTCTCAGAACACTTCACAATAACGCATTACCGCGATAAAAATAAATAAGTTAAGTAAAACTGTGCCAAAATGGCCCCATAATATAATTGTGGAATAACTTCTGAATGGGTTTGAGCATATAGAGAGGATGAATGAAAGTAGAGGGACGCAAGAACATGATGCACAAGTGGAAGGTAAAGCTCGACCGGGCCGCCCTAGAAGGACGTATGCCGACCAAATAGGAGACATACTGAACAAGGGCGAAGTAACAAGTACCCGGAATAGAAGAGCTTGTACGACTAGATTGATGAATGTGGAAGTAAAAGAGGTGTGTCAGGATCGTGGCAGATGGGAATCTGTAGTCTTTGCCTTCCATTTTGGGAGACAGGCGTGAGTGTATGTATGTATGTTCTAAAATGGTTTCATTTGGACTACTAGAACACAGGCCAAAATAAGAACTAGAAGTCGGTAAACTTTTCTTACAGAATTTGTCTTTAGTTGATTTTTAGGGCTCCGCACCACAAAGGGAAAACCGGATAAGATCACTTCCTTCCGTCCTACAGTCACGTAGAATTTTCTCATAAATTATGTGACGTAAGAATTTGATATTTACGCACGTATTTATTATATCGCCAGGTCAAATATTAGAAAAATATTGTTTTTATAAAAATTAGGGACATTCTTTAAGAATTCCAAAAATATTATGTTTTCAAATAATTGTTGGTGCACTGGTCTAAGTAATATCACAGTTTAAAATTTTAAACTATGATAATATAGTTTGCTAGAAATTACCGGTTTCCCTCAGTTATTTCCTAAATTTTAATAACCGGGTTATTAGATATCGAGTCAGAGATTATCGGAAAACTGCAGGTTTTTTCGACAGTACCAATAGTTGCCGATAAAAAAACATTTTAAACTAGCTTTTGCCCGCGGCTCCGCCCGCGTGTAGCCTATGTGTAAGTTAGGGTATAAGCTATATCCATTCTAAATTTCACCCAAATCCGTCCAGCCGTTTCAGCGTGAAAGAGTAACAAACATACACACACACACACAAACTTTCGCATTTATAATATTAGTGTGATGTGATAGTGTGATAATTTTGGCTGCTCACTATAACTGCTAATTCGGAGGTGGCGAGGTGGAGGGTCTATGTTTGTTCCTGAACTATGGCGATAGGTCTAACCACATGTCACGTTGACACGTAATAATCATGAGTGTACGAGTATGGCCTGTGATCCACTCTCCGAAACACCTCTGACACCCCCTCGGAGATTCATGTCGTGACGATATGTTTTATTTTTATTCCAATGAGTAGTTCCGTATAGACACCCCATCCATCCATCAGCCTGTTTCGTCCACTGCTGGACATAGGCCTTTCCAGGATTTCACCACTCTTGGCGGTCCCCCTGGAAGATATGCCCATACTCACACACGCTGGGCAGGCGGGTTGGTGAGCGCGGTGCCGAAACCCTTGCACCAGTGACGCCGCTGCCCGTCACTAGTCTGTTTTAAGGCCTGGCAATTAGGGATGGATATACCGCCATCCATCGGTCCCAGGCAATGGTGGGCCGCCTGGTTTTGCCTGAGAGCTGTTCTCTTACTCTCCCCCGAATAACTTCGGGAGGATTTGCGAGTAAGATGGTGGTACCTCCACAGTCGAGCCCGGCATCAGCTCTACCACCTGTAACTTACCATATAGACATACCTAATGAAGATTGCGCAGTGCACAATAAAGCAAAGACGCCATCTTGACCGCAGAGTTCATTTCTTAGATCATTAAATTATGGTCTCTCAAAGGCAAAAGCTAAAATAAGGTTACGAACGAAGTATGATTACTTTTTGTTTTTATTTTTAGCGTTCCGTATCTCGAAATAAAAAACCAAACCCTTCTAAGACTCTTTTATCTGTTTGTTTGTCAAGAAACTTTTTTCAAAGAACATTCTACCTATGGTTAGTATGAATTGAATTTAATACAATATATAGGTAGATACTACTACGATATCAGGCCACATTCTGTAAGAAAACAGAGCTTTCATTCATTCCATGCAAAAAATACAAAATACATCTTCACGACATAAATTCCCGGAGGGGTTACCCCATCACAGATATATGTTTCCATATGTAATATAAACCCAAATATTAACGAATTATTTATTATAGGTACTAATGTTGGAGGACACCATTCTTAGAACACAAAAATCAGAAGGAAGATTTACAATAATTCATCCATCCGTGGACTACCGACTCTCTTTATTAAATCCCAAATTGTCACGTGAAATTTGTTAAGTTTATTTTATTGTCTTAAACTCTCAAAAACTATGGGACGAGCCGCTCTGCAGGAAATTACAACAAAACCTTCTGGAAACCGCCGTGAACCCTGTGGAGCGTGCCCGTCTCCTTGCTGTCGGGGAGCACGAGGCCGGATACTGGCTGCAAGCAATGCCATCAGCTTCAATTGGCACACTATTAGATAAAACCACTTTTTCAATGGCCGTCTGTCTGCGACTAGGGATTCCAGTAAACGTACCACATCGCTGCCAATGTGGCACAAGCGTTGACGAACTAGGCCACCACGGCCTATCATGTCGTCGGAGCGCCGGCCGCCTGAGCCGTCATGCGAGTATAAACGATGTCATCCGAAGGGCCCTTGCCACCGTCAACGTGCCGGCAATATTAGAGCCACAAGGTATTGCACGTGACGATGGCAAGAGGCCCGACGGAATGACACTCGTTCCCTGGAAAAACGGACACTCGCTGGTGTGGGACGCTACATGCGTAGATACCCTCGCACCGTCCCACATCCCAGCGACTGCAACAAAGGCAGGCGCGGCGGCAGCAACGGCAGAATCGGCTAAGCGGCGCAAATATGGGGCCTTGGGAGCCAGCTACATATTTGCGCCGTTTGTGGTTGAAACCCTAGGGCCGTGGGGGCCAGAGGCGCGTCGACTCTTCCACGATTTATCTTCGCGCCTTGTAGACGCCTCGGGTGACCCAAGGGCTGGCGCGTACCTCGGACAACGGATAAGCCTAGCGATCCAACGGAGTAACGCAGCCAGTGTCTTGGGCGCCCTCCCATTTGGCAGCGATTTGGAAAAAGTTTTTTACTTAATTTAATTTTCTGTTTTAGATACGTAGATTTAGTTTGTAGTTTTTTTTTTTTTCTTTTATAGCTTAGTTTAGATATTAAATTATTATTTTTGTAGGTTATTAGTTTATTTAAGTTTTTAATTATTAACAATTTAAAATTAAATAATTATTTATTTAACCATAAAAAAATATAAACCCACGTTTCACCGACGATTATTGTCCTAGCGTGACAGCTGCTGAGCCATGTCGCCGTACTTCGGGCACAAGTAGGATTTACAGCTTAATTCGCCTTACGAAGCACGCAGGCCAAACACAAATGTGCCTCCACGGAATCAAAATAAAGGCTATAAACAGGGGTGTTGATAAAATAACGCCCAAGCCGAACACGGGGCAGATATTGAATAAACGAGCGAAAATAATGACGGAGCCGCGAGTGCAAATCTTGTTGAATATAAAACTGTACGGAACCCTGTGGGCGCGTATTCCACTCACACTTGGCCGTCTTTTTGTTTCTGCAGCCACTCTCTGCAATTTGCATTGGCTGCAGACCTAAGTGGCAATAAAAAGAAAAACATAGCCAAGCACTACTCTATTTTTCTATTGAGGGTTCTTGTGTCAAAAAGAACTTATTTCTATAGGAAAATGTTTTGAAACGCCAAAGGCTTTTACTCGTCCAACGACCAACTTTTTTGCATCCTTGTCAATAATCACATTATCACACTAATAATATAAATGCGAAAGTTTGTGTGTGTGTGTATGTTTGTTACTCTTTCACGCTGAAACGGCTGAACGGATTTGGATGAAATTTAGAATGGATATGGCTTATACCCTAACTTAACACATAGGCTACTTTTTATCCCGGAAAAAAGAATGTCGTTAAACCGAATAACACGCGGGCGGAGCCGCGGGCAAAAGCTAGTTAACTATAATTTAAAGTTTCGTACTTTTTATCCCAGGGTAATTCGGTGCTTTTTTAAAGCATCGATGAGACTAGCACGCGTCGTCGTCGATATATTTTCTTTCCATAACACTTAGTCGCTCGCACATTGACCAACGCGGTATGCAAGTGCAACTAGGATAGATAGACGCTGTATCTCTAGCGCGTGCTAAGAAAGTAAGTAAGTAAGAAAGTACTTATTTCTTCTTCTTAAAGGAATCTGGTTTATATTTGAAAAGGAGTTCTCGAGGTACATCGCGGACAAATATAAACAAAACTCTACTGCAAGGTTTTCTGTTTTTAATGGCATAAAAAATATACTTCAACATTTGCTCCCCATCCAGTATAAATAAAGAACGGAATCCTAAACGAAGCAAAAACTTTTGAAAAAAGAACAATTATCCACGCGACGCCGCCGCCGCTCAAAGACGATGCTTTTTTGTTTATTTTTGCACAAAATTCTATGAACTATTATACAATGTTGAATCGTAACAGTTACGTTCTAACGCAATCATAAAAAAAGGCTGACAAGAACCGATGTTGTACGTCCTATTGTCATTACCGCTAGGTGAAGTAACTTGTTCTTCTGTGAGAATTATGTTGAGATGATCGTAGAAGCCAATTCAATTGCTAATAAGTTTTTACTATGTAAGACTAGGACAGGGATGGGAAAATAGATTTAGATATAGTATAAAGTTATTACAACATTTCTGCGGGCCGAAGAGCATTTAATCAAGTTTACTTTTATTGTTTCGACGTCCTAGGCCGGTAATGATAGATTAAATTTTTGACTGTTCATTAATGATGGCGTCGAAATTTTACTTGAAGTTCATGGAAGTAACTCGTAAAACGCGCTCGAGAAGTTCGTCAGTCATTCTATTCCTTATAGTGTTTTCGGGATAGCATGATAAGGGTGACAGTTTGTAATTTTCCATTTCACCTACTTATACCTACTACTCAGACCATACTCCATACCCATGTACAAATGAAAATAATAGGTCTTAGAAATAATGTGTATCATTTTTGCAAAAATACAATAAATAATGCCCCTAAAAATCGAAATAAACATCTCAGTGTGTTCGTTAAATTTAACAAATAATATTTAGAAAGGAATATTGTCTTTTTGCTACTTGATCCGTGGATCGGAACGTTAAGTGTGAGTAAGTTAGTGCTGACACTACATAATCGAAAATACATCGATGAATCGGTGCGGCATTTTATACGATCGGGTCAGTATGAGTGCATCTTGTATGCTGTTTGTTGTTTCGTTGCGGTTGCTTTACATGCTTTCTGTTTTGAGATTTTTTACAGTTTTTGTCGATCTTTTGTTTTGTTATTGTTGTTCATTTTTGGTGAAATGCCGAGAAAAACAAAAAAAAATCTTTGAACTTTCAAGCTCGGGAGTTAGTGGTTCGTTTAATTTAATGAATTTAAAAATTAACCAAAATTAGTTTGGATAATCAAATATCAATTGAGTAAAAAATCGATTTGATAGTCCTTGTTATTTTTCTTAATACTAAAAAAATCGATTATATTTCGTTAGGGCACATCACTATAACTGTCAACTTCGAACTGCCACCCATATCATGATATCCCGAATACACTATAATTTGTTTTTACGACAGAAATAATAGAAGACCTGAACATAGAAATAATTTTCTGAGCGCGCATGTCGGAGGCCAGACTCGGCCCGCGGGCCGCCATTTCCTCACCCCTTGACTAGGAACTCAACAATATAAATGTTATACTATAATATATAATTTGATAACCTTTTTCCTTCAAATGGGTTGGTCTACTCATTCATGTGAAGAACTTTTACTTGGTGGAAAAAATAAAATGAGAAAAATAAAAACAGATTTTCCTCAGAAAAGTTATTCGAACCTATTCGACCAAAATGTGTGAAACAGCTGATTCACTTTCACGGTTGGCCCCATAGCAAAATTGAGTGGAGGTTCTTCTCGAACAAGTATACATATAGAGGCTCAAAAATACTCCAGTATGAGTTTGGCTTTATAAACGAAAGTCACCTAATATAAGTTACTAAAATTTAAAGAGAAAAAAAATTATGATGATTCCTCAATCTTCAAATTTGATCGAGTATCAATTTTTTTGCGTGATCTTATTTTTTACTTATTCATAAAAATTGATTCAGCTGATTAAACCACTCAATATAAACAAGTGAAAAATGTATAAAACAAAAAACAATTCTTGATTATGATCAATTAACGATACACAACTTACCCTAGAATTATTTTGTTTCACTTTTTATTTTTGTAAGATCTTATGCAAGGTGACTTTCGTTTATTTAGCCAAATTTATACTGGACACTCGGTAGGTGCTCAGGACCAACGTTCATGGCCCTTTCTGGCAAATACACAAAATAAAATTTAGACTTCCTATACTAATTGGGACGAGGTTGTTCTAAAAATATTTTTCGTATTTTGCAAACAGGCTCATTGAACCTTGGTCCTGACTACTTACCGAGTCTCCAGTATGAATTTGGCTGCATAATCGAGAGTCGGTTTTTCAGTGAAAATATATTCCAACCTATTGTGATAGTAATAGTAGGCCTGTAACTACCTCCGTGGTCAAGTGGTGAGAGCCTTGGGCTCTCAACCCGAAGGTCGTGAGTTCAATTCCCGCGGAGAACACACATAATGGAAAGTCACTTTGTGAATTGTTCCCAGTTTGGTTAGGACATTGCAGGCTTGAATCACCTGATTGTCCGATAAGTAAGATGATTACGTCCTTCGGAAGGCACGTTAAGCCGTTGGTCCCGGCCACTTTCTAGTAGAGTGGTCGTTACATAAACCACGTCAGAGGCCGTAAGGCGGTTTAAAAACTCTCAGGGCTTGTCGGGCCGATAGGTCTTGCAGCCCACACGATAAGAAGAAGAAGTAGACCTATCACAGTTTTTTCAATCGATATTCCCTTGCCAGTTTGATTTCTCTTTCACCTGCCAGGAAAATCAAATTGCTACAACGCCATTTGAAAGTGGCTCTAGAAATCTACAAAAAGAAAACTCTATTTACTTTCCTTGGTAATAGAGTCAGAAACAAACAGAAAAAGTTTCAGCCAAACTTCACCTTTCGTTTGTAAAAGGTAGATATTAAGTGGAGAGTAGACAAGAATATAGTGGGAAAATCTGTTGATATAGCATAGCATTTTCCTTTCGCTACAAGCACTAAGGGCGCGGCCAAATTGAAATAATAGTTTCGCGGAATGTGCTCGTGCAAAGAAGGCGACACAGGTTCCCCATGCAAAGGCTGGCAGGCGTCAGGGCCGGGTTGGCCGTGCGCGCAAATTTGGATGGTTCAACAGCCTTAATTTTGTGCTCAAAAAAATTGACGACACACTTTACTGCTCCTACAAATAAACTTTTTTTATAACTATGGAAAAAACGTTCAAAAAATCGTTTTCTCGTGAAAATGGAAGAGATAGGTTTTACAAATGTGTATGAGTAAATGATGTTTTTATCTCTATCAAGTTTTTCTGCGGTAGTAGTTCAGTATAATCTGTAGACCAATGTGGTTTGATTGTCTAAACACGTCATTAATACACCTGCTTAGCGAGCATGCCTAGATGGAAATAAAAGGAAAGTTTTGTTTTTCGATGAAGCGCTTGACCAATAGAAGCGCAGGTAAGCTGTATTATGTGAGCATCACTTCGACCAACGACTCGTCCTGCGTTTTGATTGGTCAAAACCTTCGTCGAAAAACAAAACTTATCTTTTATTTTGATCTATGCTAGAAGCTATGCTGTTATGTTGTGGGGATACTGTGTGTGTTTTTGTTGCCACTATCATTCAGTACACTACTTTATCGGCTTACACCCCGATGATCGATAGAGAGGTCATCGACAGAAGAAACTTGTATTCTTTTTCAATATTGGATTACTTCAACTACTCAGGTCTACTTACTTTATTTATTAACCGACTTCAGACAAGAAGGTTACCTGTCTTTGGACTTATATTGTACTCAGATCTAGACGTTATTAGTAGTATTGATATTTACGAAAAAATCTATGTACATTAAATACGAACAGTTAAAAACACTATATCAATATTTTTGTCCATGCAAATTTCTTTATCCATTGAAACTTTTTGCGTTAGGCAAGGTTAAAAAGTAACGAAAAAATAAATATGGAAGAAGGTTCAAAGTTATAAAGTATAGTTTAATATTTTCTGTAGTTTGTTACGATATGAATTCCACTTGTATACCCGCGTTTCACCGAAGATAAGTTTTACTTTGTTAGTCTTTAGAAAAAAACTTTTAATGGCTTGAAATCGGCTAAGTTTTTTAAAAATCTATCTACGTTTTTCAACTTGCTGAGTTAATCATCCCATTTTCTCGTTAGAGGGCTTTCTAAAAAATTAGTTTACTTACTTAGGTTCATTATTAAATTTTTCTGAAACCGTATTTTTAGCTACGTTTTACTAGCCTTTCGCCCGCGGCTCTACCCGCATTTATTAAACTTCTGCCCCGTTTTCAGCTTGATCGTTATTTTATCAACAAACCGTGTAATGATATATGAATAAAGATTTTATTATTATAATGGAAATTTTGATCTCGTCTCTCTCACTTGGCCAGACGAACTTAAATAGAGAGATGGGTCACCAGTCAGTAATTGTAGCCTTATGGCTTAATCAGATATAGGTATATTTTTTATTTATACCGTCTGATTAAAACCAGCCTTTAATTTCGACTTTCAAGGTCACCAGCAAGTCTATATCGTCCCATCAATTCTACAACCGCGAATAATCATAAATTTTTTCACAAAATAAATGATTTTACTATCAAATTTTGCTGTTTAAAAAATTTATGAAAGTATTAAATAGCAAAATTAGATTGTAAAACTTTTATTTTTGTGAAAAGATTGACTATTCGCGGGTGTAGAATTCATTGAAGGAGTAGAAAATAGTAAAAAACGAAATCATTATTCTTCTGTCGTAGTTGTTGCTTCCCACAAGATTCTGTGGAGAGCGGCTTTAGATCATCCCCCTTAAGGTGGTCACTACTACTGGTGACATTAGACCAGAGTTGACACCCGTCCCAATTCTGGTGGGACAGTCCCGACAACTTAAACATTTTGTCCCTTTTTTGATAACACACGAAAAGGGACTTGTGTCTGTGGCAGAAGGTCTCCAACCAAGAATTGATGAATATTTAAAGAAATGCTTGGTACTGCAAAAAACCATGCCGAGAAATCAGTTTTCAACTGCCTAGTGAAACCTAATTTGAGCCGAATAAAAAAAACAATTTATTAAACCATAAACAAACAAAGGTTACAGTGAGACCCTGTTATAAGTTAGTATAACCTGAGGTTCAGGGATCTCGCACTTCCTCTTGAAAGTTACGAAGTTATTTGCACATTTAATTAAATAGTTAAGTAAATAAAACTTAGGTATAGATCCAATACCAAAAATAAAAAATAGAATTGCAAAATATGTGAGGAAACACAATTTTTGTTCCTTTAGAAGGCCCTATTATCCCGATTTTTAAACCTGCCTTGGTCGCTTTCCTCACTGTAGGCCTACCATGAGTTTTGCTTACTATACACGTTACCGTCTGCGTTAAATATTTTGTATGAGAAATGCTGGTTCCTGTAGTAAGCCGCTAGGGGCGCTGCACAATTTCTCATATAAATATTTTACGCAGAGGTTGACGTGTATAGTAAGCAAAACTCATGGTAGACCCGACGTAATAGAGCATAAATCAAGCTGCGAACGCGCTTAGACACGTCAATAAATAATGACAATTACTATAATTAAAATAATCAAGGGAACTCATTTGTTGTATCGATATCTTCAATTAAACTACGTTTTAATTTGTTTCTTGGCATACTTGTTTGTTTTATTTATTTATTTATTACACTTTTTGTACATTTACACACATATTTAACAACACATTTTAACAGACATTGTGTACAAAGGCGTCTTTGGGTGGAAAGAAAAGACGTTAAGGTGGTCGAACCAAATCTCGGTACAAAATGCAAACCATAACTTTGTTTTCCTTACTTTTGAGTAAAAAGTATGCAAAAATTGCGTTTTAAAGCAACTGGCAATAATTTATTATTAATAATAAGGTTTTCGCATTATAATTATGTTATTTTATGCCTTACATTTTGGTTACATTCGATTACAACGTAAATACGCCTTTAAGTTTTTTAATCGAATGCAATCAAAATGTAAATCATAAAATGATGGAATTTACATGTGAAAACTTAATTATTAGTAATAAATTTTCGCCAATTGCTTTAAAACGAAATGTTTGCATACTTTTTATTCAAAAGTAAAGAAAACAATATTATTATGTGCATTTTGCACCGAGATTTGATTTTGACCTTAACTAAATTAAACTTTTAAAGGGGTAAATGCTATCAAAAAGGAAAAAATACCAGGGTACTTATTTATCTAAAATACAAATTGATTGTTTAAATCGGATTTTAGTCTCAATTTGGACCTTGTTTTGGTATTAATTAATTCAAAGTTCTTGCTAAAAAATACTAACTAGGCCATCTCATTCCAGATGTTCTGTAGTTTATCTTTTTTTTTTCAATAACCTAACGTCCCAAATAAGCTGTACCTTAATCGAGGCTTTCAAGGTCGTTGGGAGGTATACGCACCTTAACAGCAGCTCGCTGTGATGTTACATCGCAGTAGGTACACAAAAGGGCAGCGCTAAGGTTTTCGTTTTTGTTCCGAATCCCTAAAAAGGCAGTCTATTTTAGTGCCGACCTATGTAAGCACTAGACAAGGGTCTTTTTAGTGCACACTTATGCGCAAAATTCATCACTCTCTGTCAATAATGCAGATGTTGAAGGTGTTGAAGGCGCGTGAGCATACTTAGAATCAAAGACATAGATAACCTTACGATATAATTATATCCTCGGGGTGTCAGAGATGTTTCTGAGACACTAAATCCCACTTTTTACCGGTGATTTTAACGTTTTAATGTCACCGGTGTGAATCGTATCTTACTTTGGTTTTAGGGCATTAAGGAAAACGCGTTGTATACAAATAATATGAGTATAAATGAGGCACTGAGAGCAAGAAAAGCCTAACATTTCCAGACACAATTAAATCAATTATGTCTGGAAATGTTAGGCCTTTCTCGCTCTCAATGCCTCAAATTATGATTTCTAAACCAATTTGAAACTGTATTTATAAAATCATATTTTTGTCTTTAGAGTTTAATGCTTGAAGATGTCGTTAAAACGATAAAAACTGTCGCAAAACTTTATAAGTTGATACATGCATAACTTTGTGGATCTGAATAACTACGAAATATTCTATTTATAACTACGATATTGCAGGAATAGAATTCAAGAAGAAGTCCCCCTCCTTAAATTTGAATTGGGTTTGAGAATGTGAATTACTTTATTTTCCAATTTAGGTACGTAATGTACACTTATTGCATGTTAGGTTTTATTTAACAATTACTCTAATTTAATTTAAAACAGGGAAATACACACAACATATTAAACAAAGTTAAGTTTTGGGCTAGCTTATGTTTGATTAAATTAAAGGAATATTTATTTACACAATAAATTATGTGTAAGACTACCATAACAGTCAACACAATTGTCGGTTTTTTTGAATGAAATAGACTTTATTTTTTTTTTCTCCTTGAAATACAAAATATATACATGGAAAATTTACAGGAACTGAATAAATAGCTTTGATGACGTAATAGTCATATCATTTAGGCATTACAGGTAATAGGCCTTTGCCCACAAGAAAAAAAAGTAATGTCAACTCAAAACCGACGTCTGTTTTTTTTTTCAGTAATCCATCTTCAGGTTTTATCCCCTATTTTTTTTTCATTCTTTCTTTACTTCAAGGAATTCTACCCATTGAGTCTAAACGGTACGACTATTACGTCACATTCCCATTTCTCCAAACTGATTTTCAAAAAATAATTTCGTTATAAAAAATACCACCTGAAAGTTAAAGAACAGCATGTTCATCATTTAGCCTATATTTTCAGAAAAAATATACAAAAGGGCCTGTTACAATTTATGGTTGGTTCGAATTATGCAGCCAAATTCACACTGGAGACTCGGTTAGTTGTCAGGACCAAGCTACGAAAAAAATACGCAAAATACGTAAAATACGCTACATAAAATTTAGACTTCCTATATTAATTGAGTCGAGGTTGTTCTTGAACAGTATAGATTCTATACATTTTTATATTGTGCCTCTATCTATATACATACATACATATACTCACGCCTCTATATATTTTTCCCATTTCGAAAACAGAGTCATTGTACCTTGTTTCTGACTACTTACCGAGTCTCCAGTGTGAATTTGGCAATATGATCGAAAGTCACCTCATACAAATAAAATTAAATTGACGGACCAAATCATTATGAAATGCAATAGCAACAAAAAACAGGGTGCCCCAAATAAACCAGGGCCTTACTCTGCGGCAATACAGAGCATAACGCACTTTTTCTGGCTTATACGCTCGTAAAAACTTTTATCACCCTGTATATTTTCTGTCAGATGCGAAAATGTACTAGATTTTTTAGGATTTTATACTCTGACCGATTTTGGAAGTCAAATGGAGGCGTAGTGGAAATTTATTTATTTTTATCCCTCATTATTAACTTTTGTGTTGAGGTTTTTTTTTTTCAAAAACTCTTTTATCTTCTGAAACAATATTTGGTATCAAATTTCCTTTTGATCGAGTGGCAATTTTTTTATCTATAGCTACTGGTAACTTTTATTTGGTCAGGTAACAATCGAGGTAATAAATTTAAATGGGCAAATATATTTTTAAAATAAAGACACTTCTATAATGGATTTTGTGTAAGCTTACGCAGTTCGTCGTGATGCCTTTCTAAATAATAAAAATAAGTAACTTAACGCTATTCAGAGTTTTACGATATTTTTACAACCTTAAATTATAACCTAAATCTTGGATGTGAGCAAATATAACTAGCACAATGAAATAAATAAAAACCGGCCAAGAGAGAGTCGGGCTTGCACAATTAGGGTTTCGTACCAACACTACAGCGAGGAACATTCATAGAACCAATTAAACTTTTATACTATTGAAAAAATGTTTTGTTCAGCAACTACTGCATTGTCGAAAAAACCTGCAGTTTTCCGGTGAATTGTGACTCAATACCTAAATTTCTAAATCTAACTTAGCTTTAGAAAACTGGGAGAACATGGGGAATCGGTTATTTTTAGCATATTTTGAGCTATATCATTAAGACCACTGGACCAAAAATAAATACATATTTTTAGAGTCCTTAAAGGTAGCTCTTTCAATTGATTTCTCACACTTTTTTTTTCCGTTGGACCAAGCTTGACACTCCATTTTAACCTAAAATATGTATTATATTGAAGGGTTCCGTACCATTATCTATAAAAGCGGCAAATAAAAAAGCGTTTGTTGTATGGGAGCCCCTTTAATATTTATTTTATTCTATTTGTTGTTATAGCGGCAACAGAAATACATCATCTGTGAAAATTTCAACTGTCTAACTATCACGGTTCATGAGATACAGCCTGGTGACAAACGGACGGACGGACAGCGGAGTCTTAGTAATAGGGTCCCGTGGTTACCCTTTGGGTACGGAACCCTAAAAAAAAACAATATTGCTAAGTTTCTTGCCCTTCTTAGGAAGATTAATTGAATGGAAAGAGTTAAGCGTGACATTTAACATATTTGTATTTATTTATATGTCAACTTAATCGTATTTATTGCACAAAATAATTTAATTTAAATAGGTATACTATAAATTGTTTTTTTACATTAGAACTAATTTGTAATAAATATATATTACGCACCTATATAACAGAATAAATGATTTGATTTGACTACAGTTGCTGATTGCTGGGGTTTACCTGCTGGTCGTACTGCATTCGTTGCTGCGGCTTTGCCTGCACCGTGTACCCGTTGTTGGACCCTGTGGACACCATGTAGGGGACCCATCTGAACTGGTCTGCTGACACCCCCGCGAGGAACAGCGCTGTCGTCAACTGGAAATATCCGGTATTACATCAGTTACGTCGATGACTTGTTCGTCTTCAAATGTATAGCTTCTTTCGATCATGATGAATACCGACACTAAATCAGTTAGAGTCCTCTTAGACACGTTAATTATAATAACGAATCCAACAGTCTTTACACTATGATGATAGCTCAACTGAATTCATCCACGTCTAAATGCGGGCTATAGACACATCGTTACAACATGAATCTCCAATGGAGTGTTATAGGTGTTTTCGAGTGTGAAAAGTGAAACGCAGGTCATAACCTACACTCGGTACACCCGCGTTTCACCGACGATTAGTCCCAACGTGTTGGGTGATGAGCCGTATCGCTGTACTTCGGGCACAGATACACGCTTTTGGGGCATGCAGGTTTCCTCACGATGTTTTCCTTCACCGTTCAGCAAGTGGTTAAGTATTAGAACACAAATACATGCACATTAATTCCGAAAATACTGGTTAGTGCATGCGCAACCGGGGATCGAACCTAGGTCTTAAGATTGAGAGAGCAGCGTTCTACAGTTTATGCTACCGCAACGAAATTCAAATATATCGCACGATAAGCATCAAAGTAAAGTGAATGCAGTGGAAATGCGTTCCTAACAGAGTACGTGGTTTGACATTTGATGATTGAGTGAAAAATACGAGATCTTTGCGGCCTGAAAGATGTAGTGACTAGAATAGGAAAATGAATGCTTCCGTAGTTTCGGCATATAGAGAATATGAATGAAAGTAGAGAGACGAAAGAAATTTACAATGCGCAAGTGGAAGGTAAAGCTCGACCGGGCAAATTGGCGATATTCTGATGACGGGCAATGCCAAAAGCAACCGAGATAGAAGAGCTTAAAGAAATATTGATAGATGTAGAAGCGAAGGAGGTGTGCCAGGATCGTAACAGATGGAAATTAGTAGTCTCCTATACGTAAATTCAAACATTGTATATTCAATTGTATTTTAGTAACTAGAATAACAGCGCTGCATAGTGTAAGTTGCTAACCTTGCACTTAGCAACAAATGTGGAGTTTACCCGTAACATGATGCTATATAGCCTAAGCACGTAAAAAGCTGCACAACACCGTCATGAGAAAACAATTTTAAATTGCCTGAAAATACGGATTTTATTCACTTTTATTAAAGATCACAACATTTTTATAGGGTTTTTATGTGACATTTCTCCTCCAAATATGGTGTTTACCGTATACATAAAAATGGCGTCTACCAAGCTTGGTGAATTTAAAATTGTGAATTTAAGATGATATATTATTCTGGGAGCAGATATGTATCAATCCCACCGCTGTCTTTCCTCTGGCATTTAGCTCCAGCATGAATTTGGATATAAGTATAAACGAAAAGTCACATTAAATAAGGTCCTACAATTGAAAGTGAAAAAAAATTAACAGATGTTAGTGTATTCCTAATAGACCACATTACACCGAAAAACATTTTTGTTGCGCGTACTTTTTTTACCTTTCCATGGAAATTTAGTCAGATTGAACCACTTTGTACTGGGAAGTGAAAAAATTATTTGAGCAAAAAATGTTTTCTTCTTTTGAATTTGATCAGTTAACGATACAGTCATGATCTACCCCAAAATTATTTTCACTTATTATTGTAAGACCTTATATTGTACATATAGATAGTAAGAAGTGTAACCATGCAGCACGAAAGTGATTTAAGGCGAGGTATTGATAAACTTTTAATTTCAAATCGGCGCCTTAGGGGAGTGAAGTGAGGGGGACTTACTCCATACAAATATGCGCTCACGAACTAGCTTATGCCGTAAGGTCGTATGCGGCAAAACAGTATTTTTCATTTAAAATCACAACTATAAGTAATTTAATAAATCCAATCGGCGATATTGAAGTGTATTTGTAGACTAATTTGAATAATAAACTTGGAGTTTTCATTCGCGCCCGTTTGTCAGTGAAATAGAAATCTCTGTTTTAAAAGAGGTTTTCTAAATATTTTTTTCTCCGCTATGAAAATTAATCAATCAACTAAATCTTCGGGCAAAATGATGTCAATGAAATGCTTAATTTAGTATATAAATTGGTGATGACATATGTTTTTTTATTGCTGAGAAAAATGGAGATCCATGTCGCCAAAATTCCGTGGCGTCGCCTTAAGTCCAGCTTCTCCCAGCTTCGTGCAGCCAGTGATACGTTCGCGTTAACTACCGCGTGGCCACCCTACTCGGGTCATAACTCAAAAATACACCAGACAAATTGTGGCTAGAGAGTAGGGTGGATATGAGTTAAGGAAAAAGTAATTTCCAAAAAAAAATAGTACTTCTTCACGAGGCACCATGATGTTAACTTCTGAAGCTAGATACAAGGGAAATGTATCCAGTTAGCTATGTTAAACAAAATAACGACAGCCGCTTCACCGTTCAGCAAGTGGTAAGTATTATAACACAAATACTATGCACATAATAGATGCCAGTGGTCTACTGCCTGAGCTATCGCCGCTTTATCAAGTACAATCTTCCTAAAAAGTAGATATTGCAAGCAAACCGGCAAGATTAGATCCCGACAATGAAATTCCCATCAACCATAGACTAATTAATAAATCACCCGAGTTCTAGGTGCTATTTTCTCGAACAGGAAACCGAATCGCAGGTTCGTCTTTAAGGCAAAGACGCCACGAAATTTTGGCGACATGGATCTCCATTTTTCTCAGCAATAAAAAAACATATGTAATTAGTAATTACCATTGTATACTTATACATTTCATTGACATCATTTTGCCCGAAGATTTAGTCGATTGATTAATTTCCATTTTTATTTTACTGACAAACGGGAGCGAATGAAGCCTGTAAGTTATTTATTTAAATTAGTCTACAAATACACTTCTTTATGACCGATTTTTTTTTTCATTCATTCATCAGCCTGTTTCGTCCACTGCTGGACATAGGCCTTTCCAGGATTTAACCACACTTGGCGGTCCTCCTGGAAGAAAGATGGCCGATTGGATTTATTAAATTACTAGTAGTTGTCATTTTAAATGTAAAATACTGTTTTGCCGCATACGACCTTACGGCATAGGCTAGTTCGTGAGCGCATATTTGTATGGAGTAAGTCCCCCTCACTCCACTCCCCTAAGGCGCCGATTTAAAATTAAAAGTTTATTAATGCTTCGCCTTAAGAGGCCTACCTCAGCGGCTTTCCTACTATACTGATATGCGAACTAACTCGCGTGGAAGTGTGTTTCAATCAATTTATCTCTTTTCGCGCGTAAAATAAAAACTATTATCGACAGTTTTCGGCTTGCTGATTATTTTATCAACATCCCTATTAACAAGGATCACTACGATTATAATAAAAAATAACAAATCCGTTTAGTGTCGTTGGCACATGGTAGAATTGGGCATACCATGATCTGCCTAGGCATATCATAATTCAGTAAAAACTACAGGGGTCGCTCACAGCTCTCTTTATTTACATGTAAACCTAACACGCCCCTCCTCGCTCCGCTTGTCGTCAAAAGACTTTCAGTTTCATACTTCATGATCTTCCCAACTCTACGATATACCCACGACAAGACCAAAAGTTTAAAATCACGTACGTCGAAATAGGCCCAAAATAATTCAGAATGAGTCTAATTTTAAGATTAAAATTGCTAAAAGTTAGCTAAAGTTTTCCAATCAGGTTTATTTACAGCCGAAAGGAAAATGTGTAAAGAAACATATTGTATATAAGTTCCACCCAAAGGTTGCCTGGGAGATATTGCTATAAGCAATAAGTGCCGCCTTTATGCACAACATCTGTTCTTTTTTTAAAAATGTGTTGTTAAATATGTACGTGAATGTACAAAAAGTGTAATGAAAAAAACATTTTTAGGTGTGTGGTATACTTGGTATGATCATTCCTCTCTCTCCTCTGTGAACTTTGTAACGCAAACACGCATTTTCTTTCATCCTACGGACCTATTGTATATCTGACGCTATAATCACGTTTATCAGCCAGAAATCTTCACGACAGACTTTAAAACTGACATTACCTTCGACTCTTGACTCGGCGAAGCTAAAGATCAGACTTGTAATTACACCCAGCGATTTAGATAAGAGGGGACGGAAACAATTTAATAAATTAACGCACATTGTCTTTACACAATAGAAAGTGTCGGGGGAAGCCTTAAGTAGGAAACAAGGTTGGCATTCTTAGCAGAATCTATCCTTTGTATAAAAAACAGTTCCGTGAATGACTGACTGACAACGCTCAAGAGAGAAATATAATATTTGGTACATATTTATGTGTTCTCCCTAAGCCAACGACCTTGAACTGAGTAACTTTCTAATCTGCCGCGTGTCTAGGGCCGAGTTCTAATCTACCGCGTGTCTAGGGCCGAGTTCTAATCTACCGCGTGTCTAGGGCCGAGTTCTAATCTACTGCGTGTCTAGGGCCAAGTGCTAATGTACCGCGTGTCTAGGGCCGAGTTCTAATAAGAAAAGGCCGCGCCGTGTGTTAGTCCTTCAGTCATAACTACAATAATGTACAATGTTCTTAACTTGTTTTAAAAGAAAGTTTGTTAGGGTCCATAGAACTTGGCAAATTTTCATAGTCAATTATTTGCATGTAGTAGGTATGATGTAACTTTGAAACGGTTAAATTTTAGCTGTGAAAACTTGCCAAGTTCTTCGTATTCAGTAGCAAACTACCTAATAAACAATTTATTTATTTTTGAATCAAATTTAGAACCTTGCGCATTATTACATTTATGATATGCCTATAAAATAACTGACGATTATGTCGCTCAAATATTTGATAAAACATTTTCATTTTTGAATATAAATTCTGCCTATGAACGCCACTGATCATTATACATAGATTTATTTCACGGTAAAATTGTGTAAATTTAGGCACAGTATAGGTAACAACAGTAGTTTAACTAGGCGGTGTCCTTGAAATCAATACACGGCCGCTCGGCGCCTAAACACGCCCTAGGGCTGTCAACTGACTGTTTACGTATTTGATAATGCTATATTATCATTATAAAAGTTGTATTTAAGCAACCATACAGTGCACGACATACTCTGTAATTTCATGCCATAATTTACGAAACTGCGCGGGAACGTCACAGAGACAACGTGCGTACGTAACTGCGTAAACCGAGTTGAACCATGTTTTGGCGGTGGTTCGTTTCGGCCCGCTTGTATGGAGATAGAATACTATTTGTTACTTATACTATGATTTAGGTCTCGCATCTGTCCTCTGTTAAGGGGACTCCCGCCCAGCTGCTATAGAGAAAGTCTTAGTTGTTTATGACGACTCTAAGCTTCATCTCAATGAAACTTTACACACATCTTCAGATAGGATGTAATGATGTCCCTATGAATATAAATTATGAATTATGAATATAAATTACACTGTACAAATCGGGACACTTCTTTTGATTCCCAAAAAAAAAACGATTCTTTCATAATTTTGTGTGTACTCTTTCTCGAAAAAGTTAGATCATAGAGACGCATACGCAGCCAATATACGAATACGTTTATTACTTCTGGCTTTTGCCCGCGCTTATTCAATTTCTGCCCCGTTTTCGGCTTGGGCGTTATTTTATGAACATCCTTATATTGACCAGGGTCACAACGATGATAACAAAAAAAAAGCATCCAAATCTGTTGAGTGGTTCTCAAGTTAAAACGGAACATACATATGTACATACAGATATACAACAAAAATTACTAAAATTCAAGTTTCTAAGTCAACTGGAAGTACCGTATAGGTAATTTGCATGATGTTGATCATTATATGCAAGGGGCAATATCTTTTTTCGCGTTGAGTTATAAGTATGGTTTTTTAATAGCATTTAATAGTAAGTATTATTTTCAACTTGATATCTCTAATGGGTCCCAAGAAAAGGGTCTTGATAGACTGACAGAAGGATAACAAAGTGATCGTATAAGGGTTGCGTTTTTCCGATTTGAGGAACAGGACTCAAAAAACCGTCAAATTTACTTTTTTAGGGGGTAAGACATCTCCCGATTTATAGTTCTAATTTGGCATAAATCTAGATAATGCCAATGGAGTAAGCCTAAAATTTTTATTTTTTTTACCGGCACTGTATTTTAGTCCTTTAGCGAGCCTAAAATATAATAAAAACACTCCACAGATACCCCACAATATTAAGTTTGCGTTTGTATGGAGGTTATCGCGTGATGGCTACCCTTAATACAAGTGTTCACCTACATTCTCCTAATCGAAAACTCATCAACGTACTCATTATAACTACAATCACGATGAAATTAATTTACCTCCGATATTACCATCAGGAAATAACGCTAATTATTCTGAAATAATATTCCGACCGCCCTCTGTGGCCGGGTGGTAGAGCGCTCGCCTGCTAACCTGGAGGTTGAGGGTTTATTAAGGCCTAGTAGAAAGCTAAACTTCGGTCCAGCTCTAACGCTTTTGTTTTTCAATTATCTATCCTGCTCTAATGAACTGCCGCGAACACAAAAAATTCGTTTATTTTGAAATTGCGGCTACACTTTTAATTAATAAAAAATCATTCTCCTAATGTCTAAAGTAATCTATCACACAAATATTATAAATGCGAAAGTTTGTGTGTGTGTGTGTATGTTTGTTACTCTTTCACGCTGAAACGGCTGGACGGATTTGGGTGAAATTTAGAATGGATATAGCTTATACCCTAACTTAGCACACAGGCTACTTTTTATCCCGGAA
Organism: Ypsolopha scabrella; assembly: GCA_910592155.1. NCBI lineage: Eukaryota > Metazoa > Arthropoda > Insecta > Lepidoptera > Ypsolophidae > Ypsolopha > Ypsolopha scabrella. The sequence continues at coordinate 20,177,309 of OU342983.1, forward strand.
ATAAGTATGTCGATAAACCGAATAACACGCAGGCGGAGCCGCGGACAAGACCGTATTTATAAAGTATTGAGCGAAGTTAGTTAAATTACCTTTTCAGATCTATAAATGTATGTGCACATATGTTTTATTCATACCTGTTTCTTGTTCTTGAAATCTCTTTTCGAGATAAGCTCGCCTGATTGCATAAATTTTAAAATTACTGTTCACTATGTATTTTATGTGCAATAAAGAATATGAATATATGAATATGTCTTAAGTATATTTTTTGTATTTAAAATATAATAAATAACAGAAAATATGAATTAAACATGTTCATTTAGGTAAGTACGGGGCCTTAATTTGTCGTCTTGGTGCATTTGTGCCACCAGTACCGAGGGCCCACCGGCCATCACGGTGGGACGTATTAATCGTCAGTGATAAGCGGGTGTACAAGTGTGGACTGTGACTTGCATTCTCATACTCGGAAACACCTCTGACACTCCCTCGATAATTCATGTCGATCGTATCTTCTAAACTATTTTTAACAGATGATAGAGTATCCCTAATAAAGTACAATTCACCGAATAAAACATTTTTTGCGCGTATTTTTTTTACCTTTCCATAGAAATTTAGTCAGCTGATTGAACCATTTTGTACTGGAAAGTGTAAAATTATTTGAGCCAAAATTTTTTTCTTCTGGAATTTGATTAGTTAACGATACATGGTCTACCCTAGAATTATTTTCACTTGTTATCGTAGGACCTTATATAAAAGAAAATGTCCCGTATTTTCCACACCCGTGTACAGTGACCCTCGTCATGTCGTTCCCCACTATCAGACTGCCGCACATGCACTGCGCTATTTGACACTTGCTGTATGTTTCATTAGTTCCATCCACCCACCCGTATCTCAGTGGAATTAGGTTGGTTTTTCATTGGCAACACTTCGTTATTATCTTCAGCAACTGCTTTCAGCGAGCAGAAATAAGTATTTAGTTAAATGCAGTGGTTGGGTTACCACAGTAGGGTCGATACCCGTCTGGCAAAGCAATATCCATAAGGCCACTTTACAATATACCGTGGAAGCTCTTATTTCGTTTTCTTAAGTGTGGTAATCGAATAAAAAAGGTATCGTTGGTTTTCGACGTGAATTCGATGAACGTCTTCCTTGTCGTCCCAGAAACATTGCGACGTAAAATTCATGTACTTTAAAAGCTTCATATTCCTAAAGTTTATATGTTACAAAAATGATGGTTATATCGTTGTGAAGATCCATTCGGCGACAACAAAAAATATATTTTTGTATTAGAACCCCCTTTGGGTTCCAATATTTTTAAATGTTTATTGTTTGCCGTGATAAAAGCTATAGTAACTTTTAACTAAAATTTTAACTGACTACCCAAGCTGGTAGACACCTGAGCCTGTGACAGACGGACGGACAGACAGTGAAAGCTTAGTAATAGGGTCCTTTTAAGCACCCTTCGAATACGGAACCCTAAAAAGTGACAAGATACATGTCCTGAGAAGCCGTACCAGGAGAGTCCGTTACCACCTTCCGTAAATTTTGCAAAGACTCTGGACAGAATGATTAACACCACGCCTGCTTTTCACTCTCAGTTTCTAGACGAGCGCCCTTGATCCTAGGTCATATCGACTTCTCTATCAGGCGCGGCAATGGCCAACGCCAGCCCATTAGGTAAAAAAAATGTCGAAGTCATATCGGGAAAAGTTCCACTGACCAACTTTCCTATCTTGTTACAATTAAACCGTGGAAAGCAACTCAGTGGAACGTTCCAGAGTAAACGTATTAAATGTGGAGTTGAGGAGGTTTAGATCTAGATTCCTCTGTATCTGTGAAGGTGTACAATTACGAACATTATACGGAAATCTCGCTCTGTGCTCTCTCTCTAGATCTACTTTTACTTTTAGGATTCCGTACCTCATGATAGAAAAACGATAAACTGGCCAAGTGTGAGTCGGACTCGCGCACAAAGGGTTCCGTACCATCACACAATATTGGTACGGAACCCTAAAAACATAGATATCAACAACATAAATGCTATAGTAACATTAAGGCGACGAAAAATAAGACCTCAAATCGTAGCGCCTGTCAAACAATTCAGAACCTTCTGTACACAAAACCCAAATGTTCTTATTTGTTGTTTTACTTTATACAATGCACAACAATGTGATTAAATTTGGAACCTGTATGTATGACCGTCTTTATGATAGATCTAAAATCACAGACTTATAAATACTAGCAGACCTAACATCAATAATAAACGCATAGAGTCAACGTGAAGCAATTTTAGCTCAGTGAGTTACGGGCTCTTTTAGATATAAATATTGCTTGTTTCCAAACAAAACATATACGAGAGATTAGTTTATAGGTATTAACAAATATGTTTCAAGCATAAGCCAACCAAAACAACCCATTTTTATACCTTTCTTCGCTTGTTTGTTGTATGGAAACTTGCCAACGCTATTTAATCCTTAGGTTTAGTCTGTATGTTTGTGGCTAAAAAAATATTTATTTTCGAGGTTTATTGTATGTGGATCCCTCTCAGGTTTAATTCTTTTTTCTATTTTATTGTTTTTCGTGATAGTGGCGATAGTTACACGCATCCTGTGAAAATTTCAACTGTCTACCGGCTGAAGCTGTAGACCCGTGACAGACGGACAGACAGACTGACAGCGGAGGCTTAGTACTAGGGTCACGTTTGGCACCCTTTGGGACTTTCACAAAATCTACGCAAGTCGGGTAACGGACGAATTACTGATACACGCAACTAAATCACACCTTGGTTCCGCCAATGTCAAGTTTTAAATGGGAGTCATCCCGATTTTGTCTCCTTCTTAAATTAATTTTAAAACAATAAATAGCGATGATAAAATTTGGTAAAAAATATATGTCACATTTCACTTTTTTATCTTAATATTTCAGCTATTCGATACACGATTACTTACATTTTCCTCGCTCCAATAAAGGCGACGCATTGGAAACTTTGGCGATATGGATCTCCATTTTTCTCAGCAATAAAGAAACATGTGTAATTACCAATTTATATACTACATTAAGCATTTCATTGACATCATTTTGCCCGAAGATTTAGTTGATTGATTTATTTTCATAGCAGAGAAAAAAATATTTAGAAATCCTCTTTTAAAACAGAGATTTCTATTTTACTGACAAACGGGAGCGAATGAAGCCTCTAAGTTTTTTATTAAATTTGTCTACAAATACACTTAAATATGGCCGATTGGATTTATTAAATTACGTATAATGGTAATTTTAAATGAAAAATACTGTTTTGCCGCATACGACCTTACGGCATAAGCTAGTTCGTGAGCGCATATTTGTATGGAGAGTCCCCCTCACTCACTCCACTCCCCTAAGGCGCCGATTTGAAATTAAAAGTTTATAAATTACTCGCCTTAAATCGCAAAGACAGGTCTAAACTATGATCTAAATATAATTTCATTTGATCTTTATTAAGTTTTGGACAATAAATCCATCCATCCATCCATCAGCCCGTGTTCGTCCACTGCTGGACATAGGCCTTTCCCAAATTTCGCCACTCATGTCGGTCCTCCGTCCTCCTCATCCAGCCGCCCCCCGCAACGTCTTTCAGGTCGTCGGTCCAGCGGGCACGAGGTCGTCCTACACTACGCTTTGCTGTACGTGGTCTCCATTCTAAAGCCTTTCGGCCCCAACGGCCATCATGTCGGCGACAAATATGGCCTGCCCACTGCCACTTCAACTTACTGATTCTGCAGGCTATGTCGGTTACTTTAGATCTCCGACGGATCTCCTCATTTGGACAATAAAACTTATACTAAAATAAACGTCGTAAAAAATGTGATATAAAACGGCCGTCATATTAAAAACCCATCTCTCTAATTCCAAAATAATAAATAAAAACACCTCGAAACCACGAGTTTTCTAAGCGGCCCGCTTCCGCTGAGCAGGATAAACATGTGTAAAATGATAACGTTGGAGCAAGACAGATTTTTCTGGATAACCTCGCCTTAAGCTAAAAAACTGAATGGAGTTCTTTCAGTTTTTTCCAAAACTGAATTTTCAAGCATAACAAAGTACAAGGGACAACATACGCTGCAACACAAAAAATATTATTCCAGTAATTCTTCAAAAGCTGAAAAGGCAATAAAGCAGTAAAATGAAAGAAGTGTAGTCACCAGTCTTTTCTAATGGCACTAGAAATAGGCCATAAACAGCGAAACGGCTGGCAACAGTCGAGGAACAATAAAATCTATCTAGATTGACTAGGCTTATGGACGAAAGAGTCTAAGATCGTGTCTATGTCGTCAACATATCGTAGAATTCGGTGTATCATAATATGCCTAGGCAGCTTTGGCGTAACAACCTGCCAACAAGACTTTTAATACGATTTACAAAAAGGATAAGGTGGTAGAGTTGAGGGCTCGACTGTGGAGGTACCACCATCTTACTCGCAAATCCTCCCGAAGTTATTCGGGGGAGAGTAAGAGGACAGCTCTCAGGAAAAACCAGGCGGCCCACCATTGCCTGGGACCGATGGATGGCGGTTTATCAATCCCCAATTGCCAAGCCTTATAAAAAACAGACTGGTGACGGGCAGCGGCGTCACTGGTGCAAGGGTTTCGGCACCGCGCTCACCAACCCGCCTTTCAGCGCGTGTGAGTTGAAGTTGTTTCTTCCAGGAGGACCGCCAAGAGTGGCGAAATCCTGGCCCAGCAGTGGACGTAACAGGCTGATGGATGGATGGGATAGAATGTAAACCAAAAAATGCATTTTTTTTCAAGGTTTTTTATTTATTTCAGCTCTATGTTAAAGACCGTTATACATTTCAGATTGGTCAGATAATTGTATTCTCTAAAGTAAAATAATAAAAAATGAAAATTAGGTTTCCTTACTCAAAGGATTCTGAATTATTTGACTGGTGCTATCATTTTAGCAGCTTTTTACGGTATCTATATTGTTGTTTTTATCATATTTTAGGGTTCCTTACCCGTTTTGTGTGGTGTTACGGAACCGAACCCTTTGTGCGCCTATCCGACTCGCACTTGGCCAAATTATTTACTTTTGGTGAAACGTTTTCGATTTTATACTCTATGATCTGTCGAGACAAATCAAGATATGCCGAATTCAACGATTTGGCCACGACATTTATAACGTGAATTTGAGCAAAACAGTAGAATTATGCCGAGGTTACGTTTTCTAGACAATTTCGTTTCGGCCGTAAATTTTGGCGCCTAAAATCGATTCTATGTTAGCAAAAAAAAACGAAAAGTCAAAATAATACAATAAAAAAATGCGTGTTTAGACGTAGGTATATGATGTGGGCTGATGATTTAACCCAAAGTATGAATGTCAACAAACATAAAAGTAATGATGAATTGCTGACAAAATAATATTCCTAATGGGCGACGGATTATTGACAGGGTATTGATGCATTTTAGATCTTGTTTGCCAGTATTTCTTACTTATTGATATATGAATATTATACGCCAAATATGACACATCACGGTGTAAGGTCTTTTAAGGTATTTTCCAACACACTTGCTTATAAAATGGCCATTATTGCAGCGTTCGTAGGGTCATAATGCAGCATATTAAACACGCGTGCTTTTTACTTTACATTATCGCACCAGTGTTTTTTACATTACATCATAGCAAAGAGTTTTGATGTCTTGAGAAATAGTAAAGTTTTTGCAAATACATAAACTGTCTCAGTTAAAATATAATAAATAATCATTTAATTTTATCAAATTATTTATTTTTATCAACAAATTACCTCAAATTTTTGTTGTAAATACAAAAAATATTCAGTTTGTATATTTTTAATATTTGGTTGTTTGGCAATATATGGCTGTTTGGCGGATGCGTCAGTGCCTCTATTTCCATCTGCGCGTGCATAGACAAAACCTCCGCCGCCATTTTTCAAAGAAAATTGTCAATTCATAGCTGTGGTTTCGATTATGTGGAAAAATAAGCAGTGAAATTTTATTATTTTTCCTTACAAGTGTTGAAAAACGTCGTATGAAACGCGTGAGCATTAGACAGTACACTCTCGGCTCCATTACGCCCTCCCCATTCGGCTCGGTAATTTCCAAAGCAGCTCACTTGTATCAAAATGTACTACTAAATATAAGATTTCAAATACCTATTTTGAAAGAATAAATAATATTGATTATGAATTTGAAACCAAAGACAAAACTTTCCGAAAGAGCTCAAACGCGCAAAATTTCAAAATATACGAGTATATCATAAATAGTAATAGGTGGTAGAGCTGATGCCGGGCTCGACTGTGGAGCTACCACCATCTTACTCGTAAATCCTCCCGAAGTTATTCGGGGGAGAGTAAGAGAACAGCTCTCAAGCAAAAGAACCAGGCGGCCCACCATTGCCTGGGACCGATGGATAGCGGTATATCCATCCCCAATTACCAGGCCTTATATAAAACAGACTAGTAACGGGCAGCGGCGTCACTAGTGCAAAGGTTTCAGCACCGCGCTCACCAACCCGCCTGCCCAGCGTGAGTGAGTATGGGCATTTCTTCCAGGAGGACCGCCAGGAGTGGCGAAATCCTGGAAAGGCCTATGTCCAGCAGTGGACGAAACAGGCTGACGGACGGACGGATATCATAAATGTATAATAATTAATAATAAATATACACTCAAATTGTAGAATAATTATCAGAAATTTAACAGGCGGTGGATTAATCACAGATCCAGGGAAAAATAATAGAATTACATGCACGCCTACGTTGACAGAACGGAACCCGTTCATTGTGAACGACGAGCAAACAACAGTATCTTTTTTATTTTTCATTTATGAATATTGAAATATTGAAACCCATTTTACAGATAAACCACAAATTTCTATCAAAACTACGTTTTGTAGTTCGCAGGGAAATGATACGAATGTTCTAAGGACTTAAAACTAGGGTTTCGTTTAAGATTTGATGCGAATAAGGGTCAAAGCTGCGTTCCGCGATCACTGTTATCTATGAGACGCGTCGCGAAGCCCCTGCAGGTTATTCTTAGCCTTCTCGACCGAAGAAACCGGTTTTATTTGTCGAACTCCATACATGTGGTCAAATAAATTATTTTGAATTTTGTGTTTGTATTATCTTTTGTTTTCTTTGTTTCTTTTAAATTTGTATAAAACTGTTATTTTATTTATTATTCTCAATCCCAGTGTAACCCTAGTCTTATTTGTTTTGTAATTTTCTTATAATATGTGATGTGAGGGTAATTAAACAAAAATTCTCTCTCTTTTCTCAAAATACTCCCCAGATTGACAACTGAGCGAATTTAGAAATCTCGCTTTGACTGTTTCTCCGGAATCTTTACACATGCAGACCACAGCAGTCAACGAGAACGCGTGTTCTGATTGTTTGTAACGCAGAAAGCCTTCTGTCTGGTCAGCTCCAACAATACCAAATTGTGTGGAAATGACTCAAAACCATTAATCAACTGCATAAATCAGTTTAACACGGCTTTAAACCGCCATAAAAGTGAGTGGCCTCTCGATAAATCACCCAAGAAATAGCTGACCACTGTTTATGAGACAATATATCACAAACAAGCGTGGAGGCGTGAAGCTTAAAAAATAGTGTTCAACCAAAGGTGCACTTTCGGCCACAAATAGCTATCTTCGGTCATTCGGCTACAGCAAAATTGGATCGATGTCGAAGATCAGTCGCAAATAACGTATTGGTAATTGTTACTCACATGGTAAATACCATTACCATTTTTTTATAGTTCTGTCCCCGCGTACGATCAATGAACTTCCTAAATAAATTTTTATTATTTTAAAACCGTATCAAAATTTTATTGATACATACCTACTGGAGACTCAGTGATCAAAAATCAAAACCAACGGCCACTGAGCTATATTGTAAAGTTTACAAGTGTGTCGCGACACTTGTTATAGACCAAACCCCAAGTCCAACAATATTATAGCCGAAATTAAATTATTCGTACAGCAAACAAAAGTAAATAAACTTTCTTATTACCAGCCCCTGATTCTGTATCGTAAAATCAGTTGCCAAACCGAGTGCCTGTCGTCGAAAACATATAGGTACATACCCGCTTATCTAAGAATACGTTCGCACTTGAAATGACGGCACAATTCGTAAATAGTTCAATAACCATTGAAGGTTATTTTGCAAGTTAATTTTTTATCCGTTTTTGGTGAATACCAACCATAGATAGCAACCGACACTGAGCTACATAATAGGCCCGCTGTATACATAAACTTGGTAATATGTAACAATATTAAATAAGCGAGATATTACACCATCGGTATCGTGTTTGGCCGAACACAATAAGCGGAACTTCGGCCAAAAGAAAACCCTTACATCGGACACTATTATTGAATATTGAAATAGAGCAAAGCGAAGCGAGGCGTTGCATTGTATTTGTATTGTATTAATTGTATATATATTATATTATTGTATTGTATTAATTGTATATAAATCTTTATGGGTTATTGGCCTGAAATAAATAAATTCATTCATTCATTCATTCATTCATTCAAATAAATTCATTCATTAATTTCACAAGACATTCGGCACAACAATACCATACCACAGAATACATAACAATACTCGTCATCTAACCGTAAAAGAAGGGAAATTGTCTTAAACAACATTAATCGCATTAAACCGCCATAAAAGTGTGTGGCTCCTCGATAAATCAGTTTAGCAACAGCAGCCCAGTGTTTATGAGACAATAAATCATAAACAAGAAATAAACAAGCGTCAGAGACGGGGCGCTGTTTTATGAGATCTTGGTTTAAAGTGGAGCGAAGCGGAGCGGAGAGAGGCGATGCTAAATATTGTTTCATGCATTTTCTACTACCACTGCACTTGTTTTGCTGCAATAACTGTGTAACTGTTTAAGGCATGTCGACTGAACAATTTCAACACCCACTTTTCTCTGGCGATCTCGTCCATCGTGACACAAATACGAATTAAGAGTATACACAAAAAGCACGATTTTATAGGTACTTCAAAAAATCCGGTTAGAGATTGGATATTTGATTTGTTTTGATTCCTCTTTATCTCTCACTTTTATTAAAGCGAAAATTTTCATGAAGCCCATTACTAAACCCCAAAGTAATTTAAAACAAAAAAAGAGATTTTTTTGTCATTTAAATACGCAACGAGCTCTATAGGTCGTTGTAAATACGCTACTGCAGAAGGTTTCAACTAATACGGTGTTCCATCTTCACCCACGCATATTCATATGCAAAATTGATCCTATAGTACACAACACTGAATCCATATAAACGAGAAATAAACTGAAAAACACTCACATAAATGTTTAAGGCGCACATTTTGATTGCACCACTTTCACTTCACGTAAACTTATGACATCATAACTTCTTCGTGAACCATTTTATACTCAAGTGACAGTTCAAATTCAAAACCACTTTCCGGTCGCCATGTTTTATTTTTCTTTTTTTCCGACTAGTTCTTCGATAACCCCACTCTCTCATAAACTGTAGGAAGTGGGAGATCTTCGATGTTTGGTCGGATATTACGGCTGCGTTCAGATACGAGAAGGAAAGTGAACGTCTAGGCAATGCTTGAATTTAGTCTACTTGATTTTATTTTGCACTAGCTTTTTCGCTGTTTGATGTAACCATTGTTAAGATATTAAAGGTTGGTCCGGTTTTTGTGTCCAAACGCACCACTTACGAATGTTTTTTGTTGTTGTTTTTAAATATCGATGTGCTATTTTTGTCTGCTTTTTGGAATAAATAGATCAGTTAAGGAATTTTGTTTCATTATTAATTTGTTTCGTGCTTTTAAACCGATTTTATAAGCATATTAGTTTTTACACAAAATTACGTCATCCATCATATGAGGTTTAATGTCAGATCCTTTCCAAACTTTGGGATGCGTTCAAGAAATGTTTTTTTGTATGAAAATGTGTTGTGAGGACGTTACTGAAGGTCAAAGAAAAGATATCGCTTTTTTTCATTTAATAAAGGATACGTACGCTTTTTTTAAAATCCGTATACGAACAGGCCCATTCCGCCGAAACAGTCAAAGTGAGATTTCCAAAACTCGATTATAAAATGTATGGAGTTCGACTAATAAGATGTTTTTTACGACCGAGAAGGCTATTTTAACAGACTGAGAATAGACCGGTAGGACGCTGGACTCTCAATATTGAGACCCGGGTTGGAATTCTGCCGGTCGGGCGGCACCAATTGTTGAACAGCATATCTATACTTACGTGTCGGTAAAGGATAACACTCGAATGTAAAGCGTGTATTTGTGCCCGAAGTACGGCAATAGGGGACGTAATAATCGTCGGTGAAGAGAGCATGTACGTGTTCACTTTATCAGTCAACAATACCCGGGAACACCTGTCACACCCTTTGTGGATATACATCGTAATGATATCGAGGGCATCAAGCTGAAAGGTCGTATCTACATATTTTTGAAAATCCGACATACCCGACTTTTTTTGGCGATACTCCATGTTTATTAGATTAGATTATGGTGAGAAAATTACGATCCGTCCACTTGTTTTATATGTACTATTTTCCAAAGCCTACAATGTAAAAGGGTGTATGTATATTTATTTAAATATCAATCAAATTATGAGAGGGTGCTTTTATATTTTTGTAGATACGCCCTTTCAGTTTGATGCCCTCGATATGTAAACATATCTGAACAGTAGGAAGGTCCTAGAAGTGTTCTTTCTTCGTCGAGAACGTTTCCAAGCTGTCGGGTTAAGTAAGTTTGGAAAAAGTGCGAAAATTGGGTCAGTGCGCAGCCGAAAGTTTCAGAGTAAAACAACTACAACAAACCATTAGACGCCAAAACTTCGCTAATAGGGTCTTACTGTTGATGGGTGTACTAATGACTGGCTATTACAATTAAACCACATGCTCTACTGACCATACTGAACAACTTCCTTATAAAATTCTTTGGAAACATCGCGGGAAAAATTTCACTTCCCCATATACATTTTTCGTACCTATTTGTCATTTTAGTCATTTTTTTATGAGAAAGCAAAGTAGTTTGGTCAAGTGTGAGTCGGCCTTTCGCACAAACGGTTCCGTATCACTTCACAATACGGAACATTAAAAACATTGTAAATAACGACAATATAGACATCGCACATAAAACAAGCCGCTAAAATGGTAGCGCAAAATTATTATTATCTAAATTATTATTAATGCCCAAATTATTATAACTTGTTGATTTACTTTAGAATATGTACAACAATCTGACCAAATTTTAAACTTGTCTATATTACCGTTTTAAAGATAAAACTGAAACAAATAACGTAAAAATTGCTTCTTTTTCGAGGTTCTTTTGTATGTATTTTTTGCCGTGATAGAGGCCATAGTAGCACGTGTTTTGTGAGAATTTCAACCAAATATTGAGTATGGCTGTAACTGTTTTTACTATGCTGTGGGCCCCTGTGACAGACAGATAGACAAACAGCAGAGGCTTAGAAATAGGGTCCCGTTTCGCACCCTTTGGGTATGGAATATATGATGATTAGAGCAAATGGTTTAAACGACAAGGTCACATCCTCAGACTAAGGAACCGTCACATCCCTGTTTACCCTTTTGTAGATTTTTCATACCGGTATACTCTAGTGAGTTTGCAAACTCAATTTTAGTACATCTACATGTTAAAATAATGAATGTTTTAAAAATGTTTTAGAAGTGAGCGTAGCCAAAAAGAAACCATTAAAAACCGGTCAAGTGCGGGTAGGACTCGTGCCCAGAGGGTTCCGAATCATTTAAATTAGTTAATTGGATAAAAATAACAAACTAATCAGTATCTAGAAAATAAATGAAACAAAACTGAAAAATTAAGTTGGTCGAGTATTCGGGTACGTAACCCTAAACCTATATTAAAAACCGGCGTTTTCAGTATTTGTTATTTAAATAGAGTATATGGCACATAATATAGAGAAAATTTCAAAGTCCTGATTGTTTTCGTTTTTGAGATAGACCCCGTAACAAAAATGGTCTAAAATTGACAATTTTGATGGCCCGCCATTTGCTTATTTTTGGAGATAAAAAAATAATTTGCACTCCACTCAATGAGTTCTAGACAGACAGAACAAATGACGGGGAACAAATTTTGCCTCCTTTTTCATTAATTTTTAATTCAATATTCGGTTTTGGGTCAAAATTTTACATAACATAATCAAATTTCAGCTCTGATTTATTGCGTCTGCAAGCTAGAGACCCGTGATATACGGACGGACAGACGGACAGACGGTCCGTGTTGCCCTTCGGGTACGGAACCCCAAAATTTTAGTTTTGAGCTCAGTAGAACAGACGTGACTTTTTTACTACTTTATTATTACTAATAGATAGAAAGAAAGGCTATGCTGTAAGTAAGATGTAACAAAGTAATGATTGTAGGTACATAAAGTAAAGTATTATTCAACAAATTGGTGTTGTTGTAGCATGCAAATTATCTAGACTACATATCGAAACAACTTCCTAAGTAGACTAAGGTGTTCATGTTACCTGCTAGCATTATAATTTATTGGCCTTATTAACAACTAGCTTTTGCCCGCGGCTCCGCGCGCGTGTTATTCGGTTTAACGACATGCTTTTTTCCGGGACAAAAAGTAAACTATGTGTTAAGTTAGGATATAACCTATATCCATTCAAAATTTCATCCAAATCCGTCCAGCCGTTTCAGCGTGAAAGAGTAACAAACACACACACAAACACACACACACACACACACACACACACACACACACACACACACACACACACACACACATACGCACAAACTTTCGCTTTTATAATATATATATTACGAGTATATTAAGGCGGTATTTGAGCCTTAAACATGAACAACGCCAGATTTTCGAAGGTTCATTTGAAGAAAACTTTGGTTAGGCATTATATTTATTTTTGGTGTATTTACCACAGAACATTAAAATACTGTTCTGTGGTATTTACATAGTTTATTTATCAACTTATTTATTTATTGCATTATGTATATCCATCCATCCATCAGCCTGTTTCTGGGAGAAATGCCCATACTCCCACACGCTGGGCAGGCGGGTTGGTGAGCGCGGTGCCGAAAACCTTGCACCAGTGACGCCGCTGCCCGTCACCAGTCTGTTTTATATAAAGCTCGGCAATTGGGGATGGATATACCGCCATCCATCGGTCCCAGGCAATGGTGGGCCGCCTGGTTTTGCCTGAGAGCGACAGCAAGAGGACACTCTTACTCTCCCCAGAATAACTTCGGGGGGATTTCGAGTAAGATGGTGGTACCTCCACAGTCGAGCCCGGCATCAGCTCTACCACCTATTAATTATGTATGTATAATATTCTTATTCCTATATTTCTTTATTTTATGCAGATGTATAATTTTACTGGGCCAACATAAATATATATTTTTTATATATTTCCCGTATTATATTTGTTCCATCATATATACCGGGTGTAAATAGAGTGCGATCTTTAAATAAAACCACATACTCTCCTGATCATACTAAACAACTTTCTATTACACCCGGTATAATATTGTTTGTTCAATAATATTTTTTTTTATAAAGATTAGTTATATATGACCTGTAAAACGTATACTTTGTGTTTTACAAAATAAACAATTTGATTTGATTTGATTTGAAATTAGCGACTCACTTCACATTGAAAAAAATATATTTGGTGTATGTATTGTCTTACTGTTTTTTTTAAGATAAGTACCTACTTTTGTCTAAAAAATATATAAGGTGACTTTAATTTATGCCAAATTCTTACTGAAGATTCGGTAAGTGCTCAGTAACAAGGTTCGATGACACTTTTTGTGAAATTCGTAAATTATTCATTTCGTGTTCCTAACAAACGCAAGCCCAGCCCCAAGTCAAATACTATGGGACGTCAATATTTTATTTTGCGAAATTAGCAAAAAGTGTCATCGATCTGTGTTACTGAATACTTATCAAGACTCCAGTATGAGTTTGGCTGCATAAATTAAAGTCACCTTATATAGGTGAGTCGGGGCAAGTGCGCCATATTTTTTTCATATATGAATTCAACGCGATATTATCTTCTTGATATTACGACTTGCACCTGTAAATTTATAAAATTTACAATATTTGGTATTTTCAGATTATCAACTCATGTTGATGTTGATTTAGTGAATTTTTTATCTACTGATAAATTTATAATGTTTTCCTAGTAATTAAAAACCTTGGAGATAAGCGCACTTGCCTCACAAAATGGGGCAAGTGCGCCTTCATGAAATAAACCCCCAAAAGTAATGAGTTGCAGAAAAACATTTAATTTACTTTAAAGAACATCTTCAACAAAACGCAGTATTTTTGTCTTTTTTTCGTAGATGGCAATAAAAAAGTAGCTACGGCTTTCAAATGAAATTTGAGGCAAGTGCGCCATATATTTCTTATCAAGGGTTCTCAACAACCCCTGTTATCTAGGTCTTTTTTAACTTTTGATAAAAACTTTAATGTAGGTTAATGAATTTTTAACCCTTAATTATGACAAGTTACAATAATAGTACAAAAACTTCTACTTTATGCAATAATTATGTTTATTAAGTAAACATCAAAACAAAACGAAGAAAACATTTTTTTTAGTACCTATCCAGAACTTAATAATAGCAGTCAGTCGAAAAAGTCTCCGTTAACCTTATACAAGCAAGATAGATATCTCTTATAAAATACCAAATAAAAAAAGGAAAGGTACCTACTTTGGCTTCTTTATTAACTGAACATGATTTATGTACATTAATGAAATCTATGTAGCCAAATATATACTGAATATTCGGCATGGGCGTCGGAAGGGGGGGGGGGGAGCAAGGGGGGCAGCTGTGTGTACATGATAGTACACATAGAGCGAACATGCGATAGACAAGACCGATAGATATTACAAAGACAAGACCAAAGACAATTATCTGCCTCCTAATGTTTGGTAATTTCTGCCTTTGGGAAACTGCGCTATACGACCAAGTTTGGTTCTAGTAGAGTTGATGCTCGTGATTGTTGGCACTTGGTGGAACTTTTGATACAAATATAATATAACAAAATTGGTTCTAGTACTTAAGCGCACTTACCCCTCTCGACAATTTTGAAGTTAAGATTTACAATTGCTTAGATCCATCCATCCATCCATCCATCCATCAGCCCGTGTTCGTCCACTGCTAGACATAAGCCTTTCCCAAAAACCTACTTGCCCCGACTTATTTCAACTCTATAATTTTTGGTTTCAAAATGTTCTTTAGAAAAACGCGGTTCTGGGATTTAAACTTGACTCTAGCGAAAAATTTGCACTTTAAGGCTTATATTTCACAAACATATCCCTGAATCAAAAAATGTCTTTCAGAGACACGCAATTCTTTTGGACGACACGACTTATTCAACGACAACCCACATCAATTGTCGCTAATGATAAATTTCAGCTTTCTAGTACAGATTCTCTCAGCTGATACAGACAGACAGACATGGCGAAACTACAAGGGTTCCTTGTTGACCATGGAACCCTAAAAAGTAGCGGGTTGTGTCAAAGAATACAACCGTACTTCATATGCCGCCTTTTTATTTAATCACAGAGGAAGGATTGAACGACCAAAGAGAATATGTTCAGTCAGCAAAAGATATTGGTTTAAAGGCCCAGATAGAGATAGAGATACGGTATACTAGGTCAATAGAATACATACATGTACTATTGATCAAAGATCAAATCAAGATCAATAAATCAAGATTAAGATCAAATTATATAGATTCCCAATTGTGGCACTTGGGACATGGAATGATAGATTCTCTTCACTTCTTCAGATTTATGTATATGTCCTAGATCTTTAAATATTACTGAACACGTTCACGGGGACTCTCCTAATCAATCTGTTCTAGAACTCTGCTCGTTTCTTTGTCCTTTCACTAGACATCATTTCATTTCTAAAATGCTTCAATAAATCTATCAATACGACGTACAAATTATCATAAAGATTACTGATTGCTAACCAATAACGAGCCCAAAGAGTTGTATAATCTAATTATATGACCTAAGATTGCTACCTACACTACACTACAATACCTTTATCTTTTGCTGACTGTACCGAAAGTGACGTACAGTTATGAACATCCCCCCAACCCCCCCCCCCCCCCAAATTCAAAATATATATTAATTTTTACTAACCAATTTTGAAAACCTTCTGTTTTATGGGCCAATCAACTTTTTTTGTGCACAGTCTTTGGGTCATTATAACATAATAATTCAGCTACATAGTTTACAATTTCTTCTCCCCGAACTAAGGCAGTTTTCCAATTAGACAATACAGCAATGTTTCGAAATTTTTTTTTTTTTTTTTTTTAATTTTTTATTTAACACACAGGTAATTTACTTATACTAGGTACATAAATTTCGCAAAACTTTGCAGTTTGTCTGCGAAAACGTAGCAGCTTTAATAGTTTCTACTTAAATTAACTCAACCCTAACTACTTTTGTCCTTTATGAACACACCTTAATACTTAATATAAATATAAATAATACTTGGTAACTGATACATAAGTTTGAAGTTAATTATGACAGATAATACTTTTTTAGCAAATCTTTAGCTTTGGAAAGCTTTCTCTCATTTACTACACAATCTGGTAGCTTATTTATTAAGTTAATAAACAATGGTACTTTCAACCTACGACCGTAATAGTTGTTTACCGGCGGGCGACAGGCAAGCCAACCGCTGCGCCCCGCTCCCCTTTCCGCATGGCGCGTGACTTGCCCCCCGCGGGCCGGTTCTCGCTTATACGTGGCATAGTTATGAAATTCATTCTTTATTATTAAATATTCAACTTTTTTACAAACTGGCATTACATTACATATTTTAAACAATTTTTGATAGTCTCCTTTACAGTTTGCCTTGACTTTTCTTGTTACCAACAGTTTTAAAAACCTTGTCTGTAATTTTTCAATCTTTTTCAGATGAGACTCGAAGGTCAGACCATAACTGTCCAATACTGTCTGTAAATGGTTATTTGAAATTTTTAGTAATTTTTAAATTATGGTTATCAAGGGGATAAGTTTGCTGCAAATTATTAATTTTTTGTCTTCTATTTACGCAACGAATAGGTATCTAGCACCCTTGTTAAATTTCGTGAAGGGGAAACTGTTAAACAAATGAACTATTTTTGCCCAATATGCAAGCCCATTTTTTTTAAATAAAATTATATCAAGAAGCAGTCAAGTACCAGCTTGTTAGTTAAGTAATCTTTAGTTATTGAAAGAACACAGGGCTTTTTTTCAACAGAATACTTTTACCGTTGCCTATCTGATAGTGGTTTCTTACATAACCTTATATAAGCCAACTATACGAAATATTTCATGTAAAAAAACAAAATGCTTGTACACGTAGTATAGACTGAGAGCGAGTGGTTTTTATTTATGAGTAAGTGAAGCATACCTACCTATTCAGTTATGTTCTTACCTATATCAGAAGTTTGTCGAATTGCATTTAGTTTTAAGAAAGCCTTAAGATTAATTTATTTGCGTCTAAAATTTTCCAAATGTTAAATTAAATTTTCTTACTTCACTACGTTAATCAATTTTTCAAGTAGATTTGGTCCTAAAATAGCTGCCAACCGAGGTACAATCGTTAATTTATTACTTACTAGCTTTTTCCCGCGGCTCCCCCCGCGTGTTATTCAGTTTAACGACATGCTTTTTTCCGGAATAAAAAGTAGCCTATGTGTTAAGTTAGGGTATAAGCTATATCAATTCTAAACTTCATCCGAATCCGTTCAGCCGTTTCAGCGTGAAAGAGTAACAAACATACACACAAGCTTTCACATTTATATATAACTTCACGTGATGTAAAAAAGTAAAATATTTACTTTAATTGAACTACACGAGTGTATACTCTCTCCCTGATCCCTGAAACTAACGGGCTAAAATAATGTTGAAATGATTAAGTATTATATGAAAAAATCACATTAATAAACAATATAGTGAGTATATTGGAATCTACAGCACAGTTTAGCATAGGGTCCCGGTCCAAGGCTCATATTTTTTTGTTACATTTAATCTTATTGTGTATTTTATAAATGTGTTGTACTATTGTTTGTTCACTCTGTGTACATTGATTGTAAAACATGACCATGACTCATGATTTGTAAAAAAAACTGTAACATAGGCTCAACTTTTTTTTTTCAATAATTAAATGATTAATACTATTAAATTTTCGATTTGTATGAAACGTTGTGTTTAACAAATTTTAAAGTTTGTTTAATTATGTTAACATGTAGTTTACAATGTGTTCTGAATTAAGGATATTATTTTAACTAATAATTTTTCAAATCATATAATATTTATAGAAAAATTGTTTTTGTTTGTAGTTTGGGCATATAGAGAGGATGAATGAAAGTAGAGGGACGAAAGGAATTTATGCTGCACAATTGGAAGGTAAAGCTCGACCGGGCCGCCCTAGAAGGACGTATGCCGACCAAATAGGAGACATACTGAACAAGGGCAAAGTAAAAAGTATCCGGAATAGAAGAGCTTGTATGACTAGATTGATGGATGTAGAAGCAAAAGAGGTGTGTCAGGATCGTGGCAGATGGAAGTCTGTAGTCTCTGCCTACCCCTCTGGGAGACAGGCGTGAGTTTATCTATGTATGTATGTAGAAAAAAGTTTTTATTTTTCTAAACTTAATGAACTTATCAGACAAGAAAAATGGTACTCGTTCTAATACTAATTACTGCACAAAAACACAGTTACCTTTAATCTATGAAATTATTGAAAGTGTACTCTTTTTATCTTCTAATAAATAAAATAAAATAAATATTGAAAGTATACTCTTTTTATCTTCTGGGGAAAAAATACTGGTAAAAGTAGGTCCAAATTGAAAACTACCAACTCCCAGACTATCAGCGTAGATGATATTTCGTCACGGTAATAGACGGTCGGTATTACCGTTGTTTTGTTGACGGCTCAGTCAGTGAGCGTGTTTCAGTTCGATTCCTAATCAAGACAAGCTTTATAGTTCCAGCAAACCTAAACTTTGTTTTACCACTGTTCATAAACTCACTAAAATAAATAACTTTTAGGGTTCCATATCCATATGACAATACAGAGCCCTATTAAGAGGCTGTGTAAATAAAATATGGATGCGTTGTTTCTGTGTATTTCATGAAGTACACAGAAAAGAGTATACATTTCTGGTATATAGGTGGCAGAGCTGATGCCGGGCTCGACTGTGGAGGTACCACCATCTTACTCGCAAATGCCCCGAAGTTATTCGGGGGAGAGTAAGAGAACAGCTCTCAGGCAAAACCAGGCGGCCCACCATTGCCTGGGACCGATGGATGGCGGTTTATCCATCCCCAAGTGCCGAGCCTTATATAAAACAGACTAGTGACGGGCAGCGGTGTCACTGGTGCAAGGGTTTCGGCACCGCGCTCACCAACCCGCCTGCCCAGCGTGTGTGAGTATGGGCATTTCTTCCAGGAGGACCGCCAAGAGTGGTGCGATCCTGGAAAGGCCTATGTCCAGCAGTGAACGAAACAGGCTGATGGATGGATGGATGGATATGCATTTTGACTAATAATCTAGCGTTTTGCTTTTGGAAAACACGTTTGGATAAATTTTCGAAATGTGGTCTTCAAACCTTAGATAAAACAAATAGCACTACAAGTATAGGGCCAATGGGCCTGTTTTATGTAACCTGCCACGCTCGCGCCACTGTCGAAGCTTGTCGCTCAGTCGTTCGGTGGCGCTTGTCAAAAAAAGAGGTCCATTTATCAGTTGATGATAAAAGAACGTACCGCATCTACCTTTTGTTAATATATCAATGCTTCAAACACTCTTTTTTTCCCTCGTTTGACGAATAGTATCTAGTAATTAACAGAACTAAGATATATTCTATTTTATTCTATTCAAATTCTTTATTGCACACACAAAATTAATAATTACATTGAAACTTACAGTATTTGCAAATAGGCAAGCTTATCTCTTATAGAGATTTCTACCAGCAAACCCTTGGTGATAAAAGCAATTAACTTAGATAATGGTATAAGTACCACAAATGTGCACACAAAAAAAAATACAACAAAATTTTACGATCAAAAAGAAAAGAAACGGAAGTAAAATATGTAATACTTCTTGGTTAACAGAAGCTATCAAAATACATACAAAATTATAATAAAATAAACAAATACTTTTAATAACAAAATAAATACTTAAATACAGAATATATATAAATTGATAAAATGATAAATATATATATAAATATAAATACATATACCTATATGGTTGACAGGAAATACTTATTGAAAGTGCTCTTAAATTTTCCTTTTGAATAAACTGATAGTTGGAATATCACGAATAGTGTGCGGTAGTGAGTTCCAGATCGACGCTACCGTGAAAGAGTTACTGAAGGCACCAGTGTTGTATATATTATATATATTTTATTAGATGGGTTTTAGCAATATCTAGAGTTTTGATTTTGGAAATTTTGCTATCTATTTTAGTTTTTTTAATAAAATTAAAAAACATAGGTAGGTACTCTTTTCTCTTTTGCGCTGAATCCGCCCCTCTCGCACTGCGCGTTTTTTCGCTTGGAGTGAGAGTGGCAGAAATAAAATTTACATACCTAGCCTTTTAAATGTCATTAATGTCCATCCGTACCTAGGCATGTTTTTTATTATTTATAAGTGCGTTTTAGGTCGTAGAGGAAATAATTTACAGACCCAAAATCTGCCGTCAAATCTGTCTACAAGCCTATTATATTTTTAGTGCTGTCAAAACGTGAATTTTTCCAAAGTAATTTATATTCTGTTTCTTACGTATAAGGACTATTTTGCAATGAAGCAAATTTAGTTTTGACAGTCAACGACAGGTCGTTGTTGTTGACAGCACTAAAACTAAAATTAAAGCCTTCAGGGCCGCGTTCATAAATTCGGGGTCTCGACACGGGTTCGAATGCCATCTCTGTCGTACGCTTTGAATATTGTATACGCTATCCTTCAGTCAGTGTCGGAACCTGACGATAGCTGTGACGATAGCTGTGTTAATTAATGAACGGGGTCAGAAGAATCGGCTTTATTGTTCTGATACGTATATTTTTATTGTTGATTTGATTTCATTAGGGTTTGTTATTTTTGTTGGTTTAAATAGTTACGTTAAAGGTACTGTTATAAGTTTTTATAATGTTTGATTATTCCAGAAGTTATAAATAAATAAGATATTTGATTGAATTTTTTTTTCTCTTAAACCGATTTTTAGTCTTTTAATTGGCAACTCTACCGATTCGCATTTTGACGTTCGAGATCATTGATATAGCGTTCCGAATGGCGACAACATTGCTAAAACTACCATCAAACTACTCACGCCCATCAAGTCATTCCGAATGGGGAATGGCGTCCATCAGAACTTAAACTTAGGATCCATTCGGAACTATTTTGGACGCGACGTGATTGATGACACTTGCCAGTGCCAAAAACATTAACCTCTAACCTCAATTTGATAACCTTACGTGAATACCAAGTATACTTTACCTACGCTACGTTGAACAACGTTGTGCAAGAGTTATTTGCGCCTCATTGAGAGAATTATTACGTGTTGGTTTATTCTTTCCTCAAAAATTCTTTTTTTCTAGGCTCGTAATTATTTCGTACTGTAAACTTAGGACCACGAAGCGAACTAAAATCTCTGATTCAAGGTTTAATATTAAACTCTAAGACTAAGAATAACCTATTTTTAAAATTGCCGCCGGCTGGGTGTCACTTTTGATAGATCACTCACAGTGCTAACTAACGCTCAGAAGCAAGCATGGCGGCCTTAATGAAGTCATTCATGACGTGTTCGTCTTATCAACCATTTTAGGGCTATCGTTATCGGGCTAACGTTGACTCGACTCGGAGTAATCGATTATGTTTTGACTCGGAACGCGCTGTGAGTTTGTTTTGTTGGACGTATGTGTTTCAAGTTTTCTAATAATTTATTTCCCTTTCATTGATCACAGTTAACAAAAGCGTTGTTTCCTCGCAGCTGTACCCAAACAACGACCAGTGATGTACTAAAAACTGATTTAGTCGTGAAAAACGAATATAACCTCAAAGTGGTGTCGGCGTCGTAAGCATAATGTTTTCGGTTTGCCGTCAAACCCACCCTGCAACTGGCATCGAGCATACAATCAGCTGCTGCTTCTTCAAGAATGACGACGTGTGTCTGGTCACCGCTGGAGCTAACATCGTCAAGGTGTTTCGTTTGTTTCCCGAAGGGGATTCGAAGGAAATCAATGCTGGTAAAGATCTTCATGTTTATCTGTTCAAAGCAGTACCCTGGACTCTCAATCCTTAGACCTGGGTTCGAATCCTGCCAGTTGAATATGCACCAATGAGTTTTTCGGAATTCACAACTGTTAAACCCTAAAAAGCTTGTATTTAGGCAACTCACGGCTCACCCCCAACTATGTTAGGACCACAGACGTTTAATTACTAGCAGACCTAACTTAATAATACATGCATAGAGTCTACGCGTGGCAATTTTAGGGCTTATACATTGCTTGTTTCCAAACAAAATATATACTACTGATTAGTTTAGGTATTAACAAATGTTCCAAGCAAAAGCCAGTCAAAACAATTCATTTTTAAACATTTCTTTGTGCCATATAGCTTAAATGTAGCTTATTTTTTGTATGGAAACTTGTCACGCTATTTAAACTATGGCAAAAGTACCACCTAACCTTTGCACTCTAATCTGTAAACATTGTGTTTTTGTATATGTTGTTGTCTATATTATAATTAAATTGTATGTAACCTGTAATTTGGACTTAGGTCTGGCAAATAAAGAATTTATTTATTTAATTGTTATGTTTGGTCTGCTAGTAATAATTATATTTCCAAGCAAGGTTAGGACTTATAATCGTCAGTGAAAAGAGGGTGTTAAGAGTGTTGACATCTGAGTGACAGTCCACATTATTTATTTAAAACAGAACACCACAGTACACATATTACACATACTTAACTAATTAAAACATAAAACTAAAATTCTGCTATGTGGACCAGTGACAGGCGTTCAAAACATTATAGACATTTACAGCAAGTACAAATTTTTTTTATAATTACTAATACAAAACAAAACTAATAATTAACTAACACAAAAAATATTTACAAAATGGGAAAATAAGATTAAACTTAACAGAATCTTTGCAAACTGGTCCTTTAATTAGTCAAGGATAAGTGAAAAATGTCAAGATCTGGGAAAGTTTGACGTTATATTGTCTTTTTCTCGTTATATTGTCTTAACATTCTAGTGATTGGTGAATTAAGACCTAAGTTAGTTTTGCTAGTGGGACACCAAAATATTTTAGTAACGGGCTTACGAGGCATATTACAGGGCACTGATACAAAGATCCTCTCAAGCAACTGTGGACACGGTGTTGAACCACTCACTAATTTGTGTAAGAAAGTCAAATCAAGCATATTTCTTGGGCTACGTAAAGATGACATATCAAAAAGTTTCAAACGTTCATCATATGAGCATCTATGTAATATACCTGGTGAGATAAAAGCTAAATGTCTTGTAAAGGCACGCTGGATACTTTCAATCCTTTGTGAGTGAATCGCATAAAATGGATTCCAAACTGAGTTGTCTACGGACAAGATAATTAAAAAGCAACATTTTGATCCTTTTTGACTGAAACCCATGACTATTTCGCTTGACAAATCCGAGCATCTGTGCGGACTTCTTGACCATTGCTTCAATCTGGGGTATAAAGTTCAGACCTTTGTCCAGAATTACTCCTAAATCCCGAATTTGCTCCAGCTCCTCAAGAGCTGCGCAGTCCAGTTTATAGTGCGATTCAATAGGCTTTCTTCTCCTCATGAATTTTATATCAAAGCATTTTTTTACATTAAAGAGCATACCATTTGACGCACACCACTGAGATAGTCTGTCCAAATCACTTTGAATAAGTGTAGAGTCCTCTAGAGAATTACAGTTTTATATTATTTACGTTAGGAATTACCTTTGACATCCCATGTAGGGATATATTATGAACAATTTGGTCTGTTTAGGGTTCCATACATGAAGGGTACCAAATGGGACCCTATTTCTAAACCTCTGCTGTCTGTCTGTCACAGGGGTCTACAGCTTCAACCATAATAGGTAGACAGTTAAAATTTTCACAGAACATGTGTTAGTATGGCCTCTATCACGACAAATAATAAAAATTGAAACCCAAGGGGGGTGTCCATTAAAAAAATAGCACATTTTTGCATTATTTGTTTCAGCTCTATTTTAAAGATAGTAATGCATTTCCAAATTTGGTCAAATTATGGTACATATAAGTAAAACAACAAATATTAAAATTTAGGGTTGATGTCGCACGGAAGACGGAAGATGTCGCACCCCTTACATTTTTTCGATATATGTATGTAATGACGTTACATAATAATTATTTAAGAATGTTGTCTTTATATTATGTTGTGTTAAAAAATTTATTTTTAAGTTACCAATGCATACTAAAATAGGTACTAAATTATAAATACTTTGCTTGGTAAAAAATAGTAACTGGAGTAACGGTGCGACAAAGTGGTCAGTTTTCATGGAATTACCCATATTTACCAATTTAGCAGCTTCCTAGATGTTGCTATTTACAATGTTTGTAGTGATACGGAACCCTTTGACCCAAAACATGGTTACCAGGATCTGGTGATGGGACTGGAGGGTGGGTACGGGATCTCCTCAACGGACAACAGCAGACCCTTCAAGTTTGGGCTTATTTGATTGGTCTTTATTAGCACTTTTGCATTTAGTCATTCAAAAAATCATATTCTTTTGTTTTCCTTATTTCCACAAAAATCCATTTGAAGCGGGCAATATCTAGTTTACACATTAAAATGTACTGGTTGGTCTACATAGAGACAGTATGCTTTTTTTTTCTTGCATGCCTATTAAGTCCAATAATTTTGTTTCTTCCAGCCGGCCAACCAGTACCACCAAAAATGAAGCTAGAATGTCTAGCAACCTACACACTATGGGGCAATGTCATGTCCCTAGCATCAGTCCGTTGTCCGAGCATGGGTCGCGACTTGCTGCTGGTGTCGTTCCGTGAAGCCAAGCTGTCGGTGCTGCAGTATGACCCACAGACTAACAACTTGATTACCCTGAGCATGCACTATTTTGAAGAAGACGACATGAAGGTAAGAAGTCTGATCAAAATTTAACATACTTGCATTCTCTTTGTGTTTAAATCACCAGGTTGGTCTCTATTTTCAAAGTTTCATGCACATTGAGGCATTTTCATATTTCTTGTGTTCGGAAATGTAAACAACATTTTAGACACAAAACTGGTGATATTTTAAACTAGAAATAACAATATTCTGAGTCATGAAAAGAAAATACATTGGTAGCCAAAAATTTAGTATTTGTTGAAGTGGATATGTCATGTTTGTCAATATACTTAATTTTTCCTGGCCTTAAACCGTCGCAATTCCGTACTCTCAAATGCGTCCATCTAAATTTCTCAAATAGTTACTACCACTCAATAGTATTATTGAAATTGGTCCTAGTAATAAGCCCGCCTTTGTACAATACTGTGTATTCTTTACTTTACTATTTTGATTTCGTGTGTTTACAATAAAGTGTCTATTCATTCATTCATTCATTCATTCATGGTATCCTTGTACGGGGATTTTTCTGGTACTGAAATAGCTGTTTCAGGCGGTTGCATAGTATCAGTCATTCATACGTTACCTGAATAGCCAACTATCCATTGATTTTGCAAATGTCCCTGGACTGACCGATTAATGCCTCAGCTGCTTTCATCCTCTGACTTTCTAGGCGAACTTCATTCTAGGTTTCATTGATGCTTCCCATCAGGTTTGGAAGCAAAAAACTTTTCAATAATTCAATGTACCGAAAAGTTTATAGTGTTTTTCCATACTCAATAAACAATACTCGCCCTAAAAGTAGAGCGCGACCTGATTGTAATATAAAGGATTGTATTCAAACATAATTCATCAGAGATAGGTGTATGGGCAAGATTAGTGAGACAACTCAAACAAAACAAAATTTATTTATATCCTTCAAAAGACGCAAAAGTAACTACACATAGAAATATTAAAGTATAAACGAATAGTCGAATTTACTTCCTCTACGCTTTCCTCAAATTTTTTGTAGGGAGTAATTGGTGACATTTCTGAACCATTCCCTTACGTAGGTAAGGGTGTATCAGTAGTGTTAAAAAAAATGATATTATTCGCAAAGCAATATAATTAAATTAAAAATAATCTAAGAGTTCATAATCACAGTTATACAGTCATTCGATCTCACATATTATTATAATGATCCCTTACAGAACGGCTGGACGACCCATCCCCACATCCCCTGGATCCGAGTGGACCCTGAAGGCCGGTGTGCAGTGCTGCTGCTGTACGGACGGAAGCTGGCCGTGCTGCCGTTCAGAAAGGACAACCCTGGCGAGGAAGTGGACACTTTCGATGCTAAACCTGGTGAAACCAAGAAAATGGTGAGAACTATGTTTCTATACATAGCGCATCGTCACGACATTTGTCATTTATCCATGTGGAGGTGTCAAGTGTTCCCGAGTGTCACCCACTGGTTGTATGGAGCTGGCCTTCTATTATGTTCTTTAAATTCAAGTATTTTTCACACTTTCCTGTCTATTATTTATTATTTTATAATAGTTTGTATGTATTCGGTTTTACTTATTTTCTTGTATTTTATTATAAAATAATATAATACAGTAAAATGCATGTTTTACTCGAGTTTGCAGCTAAAACTAGGAGTAAATTCTCATGTCTTCACAAATACAGAGATAATCTTTTTTAAATTTGTTATTAAATTAAGTACCATCGAATGTGTCGCAACTCGCGGCCTCTAACGGAAGATCAGCGTCACAGTTCTGCTGTGGCATTTTGCTGACCTCTTTGTTTGTTGCATGTTATAAAGTATAGATGGAATGATAAAACTATTTATATTTTTTGTATTTGGTTTTTGTATTGGTGTAGCTTTCGAAATAAACGCCTTTTCTTTCTTTCTATGTATTTATTTTATGGCGCTAGTATGGCCTTTTGTCCTTACTGTGGTAACAGAGAATCTTGGTGCAAAATGCACATCATAACATTGTTTTACATACTTTTGAATAAAGAGTATTCAATAAATGCGTTTTATGTGTATTCGCGAAAATCACTTAGCAACAGTATTAAATTATTACAGTTGTAATGTAATGCAATCAAAATGTAATGGATAAAATTATATTATCATATATTATCATTAAATCCTAAATGATATATTATCATTTTATCCATCAAATTTTGAAATTAAATGAAATTAATACTTCGGATACTTTATTTCTGCAATATAATAGGTACATAAATACACTTATCGCACGTTAGGGTTTATTAAATAGGGAATAAAAATAATTAAATTTAAAAGAGGAAATACAATATATAATAGGTTTTGGGTTTGCTTATATTTAATGTAAATACACGTACATGAACTAATATAAAGGTATATTCAATGTATACAATTGTGTATATACGATATGATAATAATAATCGCTACCCACATACTAAATACTAATAGGTTACATATATAAATACATGCCTAACTCCGCCCATTCGATTAGTCTTGCTAAGAAGAATGGGCAAGAAACTTAGCAAGATCATGTCGTTATTTTCAATCATAAATATTTACATATATACCTACAACAATGTTTTAGTAAAGAGATAGAAGGTACAGGACAAGAGAAAGTCGGATAATCAGGCCAAAAGTCGAGTCAAATAATATTAAAAACAAAACGAAATTAATAGATTATCTCTTTATCCTCCTGTTCTATCACTCCTATCATCTCTTACGGTCGGAATAAATTTTATATATCTATCTAAGTATAAATATACATTTTTGAAAATAA
This sequence comes from Ypsolopha scabrella, assembly GCA_910592155.1. Taxonomy (NCBI): domain Eukaryota; kingdom Metazoa; phylum Arthropoda; class Insecta; order Lepidoptera; family Ypsolophidae; genus Ypsolopha; species Ypsolopha scabrella. The sequence continues at coordinate 20,205,199 of OU342983.1, forward strand.
TATAGACATTTTTGTATTGCAACAACCCTCAGTTGGTAGGTAGGTCGTTTACATATATCAAAAATAGCAGAGGTCCCAATATTTAACCCTTGAGGTACACCCATCATAACTTTGGAACCAGAAGATTTAACACCACTTATGTCTGCTTTCTGAACACGATCAAGAAGATACGATTTTATTAAGGCAAGAGATTCACCACTAACGCCGCGCCGTAATGTTCCAATTTGCGTAAAGAGTTTTGTAATCAACGCAATCAAACGCTTTAGACAGGTCACAGAACACACCAAAAGCATCCTGTTTCCCCTCCTGTTTCCTTGATTGCATTACATTACAACTGTAAACATGCTTTAAAGTTTGTTAATGTAATTCAATCAAAATTGAATGCATGGGATGACACAATTTTCTTGTAATAACATAATTATTACCAATCAATTTTCGCGAATACACATAAAACGCATCTATCGCATACTTTTTAGAGTTCCGTAACCAACGGGACCCTATTACTAAGACTCCGCTGTCCGTCTGTCTGTCACCAAGCTGTATCTCATGAACCGTGATAGTTAGACAGTTAAAATTGTATTTATGTTGCCGCTTTAACAGCAATTCTAAAAAACAGAATAAAATAAATATTAAAGGGGGCTCCCATACAACAAACGTGATTTTTTACTCGTTTTTGCTCGATATTGATAACGGCAACAAGTAGACGCTTGAAATATTCACAGAATATTTAGTTATATATTCTCTTTAAAAAGATATATTTAAATTAAAATAAAATCAATATTAAAGGGGGGATTTTTTGGCCGTTTTTGTAGATAATGTTACGGAGCCCTTCGTGCGCGAGTCCGACTCACCATTGGCCGGTTTGTAATTAAAAGTAATAAAAACAATATTAAGATGTGCATTTTGCACCGAGATCCTCTGTTCCCCTACCCCCCCGCCCTCAACTCCGTAACACTCTGATACATTCCCAGGCTCCGCCCCAACAACCGATCCGCGCGCCGACACTCGCGTCCTACGTGATCGTGCTCAAAGACCTCGACGAGAAGATAGACAACATCCTCGACCTTCAGTTCCTGCATGGATACTACGAGCCGACGCTGCTGCTGCTCTACGAACCGGTCAGGACCTTCGCTGGGTGAGTTCTACTACAAGTTCATCGGGAGTGTGAGCCACTGACTCGTAGCAATGAGTTCAAAACACGACCACCTGCAGCTGGGCTAATCAACTATTTTACCCACACTGCTACAGTGCAGAAGGTGAGACTGTAGAATTGCGATTGTGTGCGTGCAGACCATTGACATTATGGAAAACAACTCTTATAGCAGTACAGGCAAGGTCTGTTTTTGAAAAATTATGGTTTGACTTTTATCTTATTCTTCTTTTGTTACGATGTATACTTTATGTTTCCATGGTTTTTCAAAAACAGACCTTGCTTGCACTGCGATAAGAGTTGTTTTCCACAATGTCAATGGTGTGCACGCACACAATCGCAATTCTACAGTCTCACCTTCTGCACTGTAGTTCTTTAAAATAAGCAACATTAATGCGTAGCTTTTTGTTAAAAACAAGAATATTAGATACCGAGATCATTGAGTGTCTTTCGAATCAAATATTTTTTCAATAGTTATTGTAATTTTCAATAAAACTCTTATAGTTTCGCCATGTCCGTCTGTCCGCGGCTTATCTCAGCTCAGAGACGTACTAGAAATTATACTTAACTTCTAGGATCCGTATCTCTTCCATCGAGGCAGCTACATAAATAGCAAATTCTGAACTTCTTAATTCGTGGTCGTTCGATAGTTTTCGTATGGTCTTGTTTGACTGTCAGATCCAGTTACATCATGATTTTTCTTAGTTACGTTTTAATACAATTCCTAGTCGCACAGCGGTCCGCTACGACACGTGCGCCATGGCGGGGGTCAGTCTGAACATCAGCGCACGAGTACACCCGGTCATCTGGTCTACTAGTGGACTACCCTTCGACTGTCTACAAGCTGTGCCACTGCAGAAACCTTTAGGTGAGTGTCTTACCTACAGTGGCCTCAGGTGAGTGTCTCAGTCGCACAGCGGTCCGCTACGACACGTGCGCCATGGCGGGGGTCAGTCTGAACATCAGCGCACGAGTACACCCGGTCATCTGGTCTACTAGTGGACTACCCTTCGACTGTCTACAAGCTGTGCCGCTGCAGAAACCTTTAGGTGAGTGTCTTACCTACAGTGGCCTCAGGTGAGTGTCTCAGTCGCACAGCGGTCCGCTACGACACGTGCGCCATGGCGGGGGTCAGTCTGAACATCAGCGCGCGAGTACACCCGGTCATCTGGTCTACTAGTGGACTACCCTTCGACTGTCTACAAGCTGTGCCACTGCAGAAACCTTTAGGTGAGTGTCTTACCTATAGTGGCCTCAGGTGAGTGTCTCAGTCGCACAGCGGTCCGCTACGACACGTGCGCCATGGCGGGGGTCAGTCTGAACATCAGCGCGCGAGTACACCCGGTCATCTGGTCTACTAGTGGACTACCCTTCGACTGTCTACAAGCTGTGCCGCTGCAGAAACCTTTAGGTGAGTGTCTTACCTACAGTGGCCTCAGGTGAGTGTCTCAGTCGCACAGCGGTCCGCTACGATACGTGCGCCATGGCGGGGGTCAGTCTGAACATCAGCGCGCGAGTACACCCGGTCATCTGGTCTACTAGTGGACTACCCTTCGACTGTCTACAAGCTGTGCCGCTGCAGAAACCTTTAGGTGAGTGTCTTACCTACAGTGGCCTCAGGTGAGTGTCTCAGTCGCACAGCGGTCCGCTACGACACGTGCGCCATGGCGGGGGTCAGTCTGAACATCAGCGCGCGAGTACACCCGGTCATCTGGTCTACTAATGGACTACCCTTCGACTGTCTACAAGCTGTGCCGCTGCAGAAACCTTTAGGTGAGTGTCTTACCTACAGTGGCCTCATGTGAGTGTCTCAGTCGCACAGCGGTCCGCTACGACACGTGCGCCATGGCGGGGGTCAGTCTGAACATCAGCGCGCGAGTACACCTAGTCATCTGGTCTACTAGTGGACTACCCTTCGACTGTCTACAAGCTGTGCCACTGCAGAAACCTTTAGGTGAGTGTCTTACCTACAGTGGCCTCAGGTGAGTGTCTCAGTCGCACAGCGGTCCGCTACGACACGTGCGCCATGGCGGGGGTCAGTCTGAACATCAGCGCGCGAGTACACCCGGTCATCTGGTCTACTAGTGGACTACCCTTCGACTGTCTACAAGCTGTGCCACTGCAGAAACCTTTAGGTGAGTGTCTTACCTATAGTGGCCTCAGGTGAGTGTCTCAGTCGCACAGCGGTCCGCTACGACACGTGCGCCATGGCGGGGGTCAGTCTGAACATCAGCGCGCGAGTACACCCGGTCATCTGGTCTACTAGTGGACTACCCTTCGACTGTCTACAAGCTGTGCCACTGCAGAAACCTTTAGGTGAGTGTCTTACCTACAGTGGCCTCGGGTGAGTGTCTCAGTCGCACAGCGGTCCGCTACGACACGTGCGCCATGGCGGGGGTCAGTCTGAACATCAGCGCGCGAGTACACCCGGTCATCTGGTCTACTAGTGGACTACCCTTCGACTGTCTACAAGCTGTGCCACTGCAGAAACCTTTAGGTGAGTGTCTTAACTATAGTGGCCTCAGATGAGTGTCTCAGTCGCACAGCGGTCCGCTACGACACGTGCGCCATGGCGGGGGTCAGTCTGAACATCAGCGCGCGAGTACACCCGGTCATCTGGTCTACTAGTGGACTACCCTTCGAACGTCTACAAGCTGTGCCACTGCAGAAACCTTTAGGTGAGTGTCTTACCTACAGTGGCCTCAGGTGAGTGTCTCAGTCGCACAGCGGTCCGCTACGACACGTGCGCCATGGCGGGGGTCAGTCTGAACATCAGCGCGCGAGTACACCCGGTCATCTGGTCTACTAGTGGACTACCCTTCGACTGTCTACAAGCTGTGCCACTGCAGAAACCTTTAGGTGAGTGTCTTACCTACAGTGGCCTCAGGTGAGTGTCTCAGTCGCACAGCGGTCCGCTACGACACGTGCGCCATGGCGGGGGTCAGTCTGAACATCAGCGCGTGAGTACACCCGGTCATCTGGTCTACTAGTGGACTACCCTTCGACTGTCTACAAGCTGTGCCGCTGCAGAAACCTTTAGGTGAGTGTCTTACCTATAGTGGCCTCAGGTGAGTGTCTCAGTCGCACAGCGGTCCGCTACGACACGTGTGCCATGGCGGGGGTCAGTCTGAACATCAGCGCGCGAGTACACCCGGTCATCTGGTCTACTAGTGAACTACCCTTCGACTGTCTACAAGCTGTGCCGCTGCAGAAACCTTTAGGTGAGTGTCTTACCTACAGTGGCCCCAGGTGAGTGTCTCAGTTGCACAGCGGTCCGCTACGACACGTGCGCCATTGAGCGCCAAGAGCGGCTTTGGACCATCCCCCTTAAGACACGTGCGCCATGGCGGGGTTAGTCTGAACATCAGCGCGCATTTATTAAGATGTCGATGATGCTTCACCAAGTGCCGACAGTCGCAAGTATTATTCATATATAGCAAGAATCTATTGACTTTATCTATACCAAATTAGAACTAAAAATCTGGCAATTTAAATCATTTCTTAACATAAAACCTTATAAAAACGTAAATTTAACGGTAATTTACCAAAACCATATCCAAATGTGTTTTATTTGTTTTAGATGAAATCAAAAAATTAACACGTATCGAAAATGTAATCTAGATTAAATTTTTACCAATATTATATTTGAAAACCTTTACAGTACATATAGCCGAAGTGTTATTTCTCCTAACACACGTTTCCAATTATGTGTCCGCGACGAAATCGGCGCCACTGTTATTGCCTTCGCAAGTTACATCGAGCGTGCAGGCAATAGCGAAATGAAATAGCATTACATTTGGTTTCGCGAACAACTGTGTTGCTACGCTTATAACGACCGTTCTAGAAAGTTTTTGGCGACCCGTGGCAGCTGTCAATTAAGTATTCTCGATGTAATTTCCAGGTGGATGCTTGATTCTGGCGGTGAACTCTCTGATCTACTTGAACCAGTCAGTGCCGCCGTATGGAGTCTCTCTCAACAGTATCGCCACTAACACCACTAACTTCCCGCTCAGTAAGTATACTTCTACATATACTAAGGTGTTCCTCTTTTAAAGCCTCCATATAAACGCAAAAATTACTAATTTCACATCCAAATGTATATCTAGTTTAAATTTAACTAATTAGGCCAGCGGAAATACTAATAAAATCAATAGAAATATGATACAAGTTTTGTTTTATAAATTGATTCCATTGTACCTTTCCAGGGATCCAAGAAGGGGTCTGTATCACCCTGGACGGCGCATGCGTGTGTCCACTGGGAGAGGGCAGGCTGGTTCTGTCCTTGTCCGGCGGGCAGCTGTACGTGTTAACGTTGATATCGGACTCCGTCAGGAGTGTAAGGAGCTTCCACTTGGACCGGGCGGCCGCGAGCGTGTTAACTACTGCGGTGAGTCACGAGCAGTGTAGCCAACCCTACAGCTGTACGTGTTAACGTTGATATCGGACTCCGTCAGGAGTGTAAGGAGCTTCCACTTGGACCGGGCGGCCGCGAGCGTGTTAACTACTGCGGTGAGTCACGAGCAGTGTAGCCAACCCTACAGCTGTACGTGTTAACGTTGATATCGGACTCCGTCAGGAGTGTAAGGAGCTTCCACTTGGACCGGGCGGCCGCGAGCGTGTTAACTACTGCGGTGAGTCACGAGCAGTAGCCAACCCTACAGCTGTACGTGTTAACGTTGATATCGGACTCCGTCAGGAGTGTAAGGAGCTTCCACTTGGACCGGGTGGCTGCGAGCGTGTTAACTACTGCGGTGAGTCACGAGCAGTGTAGCCAACCCTACAGCTGTACGTGTTAACGTTGATATCGGACTCCGTCAGGAGTGTAAGGAGCTTCCACTTGGACCGGGCGGCCGCGAGCGTGTTAACTACTGCGGTGAGTCACGAGCAGTGTAGCCAACCCTACAGCTGTACGTGTTAACGTTGATATCGGACTCCGTCAGGAGTGTAAGGAGCTTCCACTTGGACCGGGCGGCCGCGAGCGTGTTAACTACTGCGGTGAGTCACGAGCAGTGTAGCCAACCCTACAGCTGTACGTGTTAACGTTGATATCGGACTCCGTCAGGAGTGTAAGGAGCTTCCACTTGGACCGGGCGGCCGCGAGCGTGTTAACTACTGCGGTGAGTCACGAGCAGTGTAGCCAACCCTACAGCTGTACGTGTTAACGTTGATATCGGACTCCGTCAGGAGTGTAAGGAGCTTCCACTTGGACCGGGCGGCCGGGAGCGTGTTAACTACTGCGGTGAGTCACGAGCAGTAGCCAACCCTACAGCTGTACGTGTTAACGTTGATATCGGACTCCGTCAGGAGTGTAAGGAGCTTCCACTTGGACCGGGTGGCTGCGAGCGTGTTAACTACTGCGGTGAGTCACGAGCAGTGTAGCCAACCCTACAGCCGTACGTGTTAACGTTGATATCGGACTCCGTCAGGAGTGTAAGGAGCTTCCACTTGGACCGGGCGGCCGCGAGCGTGTTAACTACTGCGGTGAGTCACGAGCAGTGTAGCCAACCCTACAGCTGTACGTGTTAACGTTGATATCGGACTCCGTCAGGAGTGTAAGGAGCTTCCACTTGGACCGGGCGGCCGCGAGCGTGTTAACTACTGCGGTGAGTCACGAGCAGTGTAGCCAACCCTACAGCTGTACGTGTTAACGTTGATATCGGACTCCGTCAGGAGTGTAAGGAGCTTCCACTTGGACCGGGCGGCCGCGAGCGTGTTAACTACTGCGGTGAGTCACGAGCAGTGTAGCCAACCCTACAGCTGTACGTGTTAACGTTGATATCGGACTCCGTCAGGAGTGTAAGGAGCTTCCACTTGGACCGGGCGGCCGCGAGCGTGTTAACTACTGCGGTGAGTCACGAGCAGTGTAGCCAACCCTACAGCTGTACGTGTTAACGTTGATATCGGACTCCGTCAGGAGTGTAAGGAGCTTCCACTTGGACCGGGCGGCCGGGAGCGTGTTAACTACTGCGGTGAGTCACGAGCAGTGTAGCCAACCCTACAGCTGTACGTGTTAACGTTGATATCGGACTCCGTCAGGAGTGTAAGGAGCTTCCACTTGGACCGGGCGGCCGCGAGCGTGTTAACTACTGCGGTGAGTCACGAGCAGTGTAGCCAACCCTACAGCTGTACGTGTTAACGTTGATATCGGACTCCGTCAGGAGTGTAAGGAGCTTCCACTTGGACCGGGCGGCCGCGAGCGTGTTAACTACTGCGGTGAGTCACGAGCAGTGTAGCCAACCCTACAGCTGTACGTGTTAACGTTGATATCGGACTCCGTCAGGAGTGTAAGGAGCTTCCACTTGGACCGGGCGGCCGCGAGCGTGTTAACTACTGCGGTGAGTCACGAGCAGTAGCCAACCCTACAGCTGTACGTGTTAACGTTGATATCGGACTCCGTCAGGAGTGTAAGGAGCTTCCACTTGGACCGGGCGGCCGCGAGCGTGTTAACTACTGAGGTGAGTCACGAGCAGTGTAGCCAACCCTACAGCTGTACGTGTTAACGTTGATATCGGACTCCGTCAGGAGTGTAAGGAGCTTCCACTTGGACCGGGCGGCCGCGAGCGTGTTAACTACTGCGGTGAGTCACGAGCAGTAGCCAACCCTACAGCTGTACGTGTTAACGTTGATATCGGACTCCGTCAGGAGTGTAAGGAGCTTCCACTTGGACCGGGTGGCTGCGAGCGTGTTAACTACTGCGGTGAGTCACGAGCAGTGTAGCCAACCCTACAGCCGTACGTGTTAACGTTGATATCGGACTCCGTCAGGAGTGTAAGGAGCTTCCACTTGGACCGGGCGGCCGCGAGCGTGTTAACTACTGCGGTGAGTCACGAGCAGTGTAGCCAACCCTACAGCTGTACGTGTTAACGTTGATATCGGACTCCGTCAGGAGTGTAAGGAGCTTCCACTTGGACCGGGCGGCCGCGAGCGTGTTAACTACTGCGGTGAGTCACGAGCAGTGTAGCCAACCCTACAGCTGTACGTGTTAACGTTGATATCGGACTCCGTCAGGAGTGTAAGGAGCTTCCACTTGGACCGGGTGGCTGCGAGCGTGTTAACTACTGCGGTGAGTCACGAGCAGTGTAGCCAACCCTACAGCTGTACGTGTTAACGTTGATATCGGACTCCGTCAGGAGTGTAAGGAGCTTCCACTTGGACCGGGCGGCCGCGAGCGTGTTAACTACTGCGGTGAGTCACGAGCAGTGTAGCCAACCCTACAGCTGTACGTGTTAACGTTGATATCGGACTCCGTCAGGAGTGTAAGGAGCTTCCACTTGGACCGGGCGGCCGCGAGCGTGTTAACTACTGCGGTGAGTCACGAGCAGTGTAGCCAACCCTACAGCTGTACGTGTTAACGTTGATATCGGACTCCGTCAGGAGTGTAAGGAGCTTCCACTTGGACCGGGCGGCCGGGAGCGTGTTAACTACTGCGGTGAGTCACGAGCAGTGTAGCCAACCCTACAGCTGTACGTGTTAACGTTGATATCGGACTCCGTCAGGAGTGTAAGGAGCTTCCACTTGGACCGGGCGGCCGCGAGCGTGTTAACTACTGCGGTGAGTCACGAGCAGTGTAGCCAACCCTACAGCTGTACGTGTTAACGTTGATATCGGACTCCGTCAGGAGTGTAAGGAGCTTCCACTTGGACCGGGCGGCCGCGAGCGTGTTAACTACTGCGGTGAGTCACGAGCAGTGTAGCCAACCCTACAGCTGTACGTGTTAACGTTGATATCGGACTCCGTCAGGAGTGTAAGGAGCTTCCACTTGGACCGGGCGGCCGCGAGCGTGTTAACTACTGCGGTGAGTCACGAGCAGTAGCCAACCCTACAGCTGTACGTGTTAACGTTGATATCGGACTCCGTCAGGAGTGTAAGGAGCTTCCACTTGGACCGGGCGGCCGCGAGCGTGTTAACTACTGCGGTGAGTCACGAGCAGTGTAGCCAACCCTACAGCTGTACGTGTTAACGTTGATATCGGACTCCGTCAGGAGTGTAAGGAGCTTCCACTTGGACCGGGCGGCCGCGAGCGTGTTAACTACTGCGGTGAGTCACGAGCAGTGTAGCCAACCCTACAGCTGTACGTGTTAACGTTGATATCGGACTCCGTCAGGAGTGTAAGGAGCTCCCACTTGGACCGGGCGGCCGCGAGCGTGTTAACTACTGCGGTGAGTCACGAGCAGTGTAGCCAACCCTACAGCTGTACGTGTTAACGTTGATATCGGACTCCGTCAGGAGTGTAAGGAGCTTCCACTTGGACCGGGCGGCCGCGAGCGTGTTAACTACTGCGGTGAGTCACGAGCAGTGTAGCCAACCCTACAGCTGTACGTGTTAACGTTGATATCGGACTCCGTCAGGAGTGTAAGGAGCTTCCACTTGGACCGGGCGGCCGGGAGCGTGTTAACTACTGCGGTGAGTCACGAGCAGTGTAGCCAACCCTACAGCTGTACGTGTTAACGTTGATATCGGACTCCGTCAGGAGTGTAAGGAGCTTCCACTTGGACCGGGCGGCCGCGAGCGTGTTAACTACTGCGGTGAGTCACGAGCAGTGTAGCCAACCCTACAGCTGTACGTGTTAACGTTGATATCGGACTCCGTCAGGAGTGTAAGGAGCTTCCACTTGGACCGGGCGGCCGCGAGCGTGTTAACTACTGCGGTGAGTCACGAGCAGTGTAGCCAACCCTACAGCTGTACGTGTTAACGTTGATATCGGACTCCGTCAGGAGTGTAAGGAGCTTCCACTTGGACCGGGCGGCCGCGAGCGTGTTAACTACTGCGGTGAGTCACGAGCAGTGTAGCCAACCCTACAGCTGTACGTGTTAACGTTGATATCGGACTCCGTCAGGAGTGTAAGGAGCTTCCACTTGGACCGGGCGGCCGCGAGCGTGTTAACTACTGCGGTGAGTCACGAGACTTCAGTTTGGTGTAACGAGAATGGTTTCAGCCGTATTTGACAAATTGTTAACGGCCAGGTTAAAAAGAGAACATGCAGACAAAAAAAACAATATTAGATTATTTAAAAAACACAGTTAACATGTTACCAAAACGACGAAAACCAATTTGCGATCTATTTCTAACTTAGGCCTAAAATTTCATAGTGGCGCCTATTCTCGAATTCTGTATTTTGTATAAATATAGGTGAAACAAGGTCTAACAAATATATGACATGTGCCATTATGTTCTGCCATTAAGTGATCAGAATCTAACAAAGTAAGAAACTAACTAAGTAAAATAAATATCATTATTATTTACATTTTATACATTGAAATATTTTAATCGTAAATTGAATATTGAATAAAATTATAGCATTATAAATGTTTCAATACTGTCGTCTTCCGAAAATTCGTTGACGGTGAAATAGTCACTTATAGTATTAAATCAAATCTTTTTCTTCTACATTGATCCATTATATGTTAAATATTTGAAATTCGTTTGTTTTCCTTAACCAGATGTGCGTGATTCGAGAAGACTTCATATTCTTGGGGTCTCGGCTCGGAAACTCTCTTCTACTGCGCGTGACAGAGAGAGAGAACAGGATGCTGTTCTCAGTCGACAAACCTTTAGAAGCCACCGTCGACCTCACACAGGAGGAAAACAGTAAGTTTTATAAAAGTAATAAGGAAAATTATGATTAATACAAAAAAAATTATAAACTTTACTTTCAGAAGTATCAATACACCTCGTAAAGAATTTTAGGTAAAAAATGTAATAACAATTTTATTAAAGAATGATTGTCTGAAATATTTTTTCTGTAAGATGCTGTTTTCAAAAATTGGTTAAATTAATACGTCTTGGAGTTTTTGTTTAAAGCACATATACAGGTTGAAAATAACCCTCCAGCTTTATTGAATCAGAATTAAAATAAACATAGAACAGTTTCCTTCGTTACAGCTAGGGGATTTATTTTCAACCTGTATAAGGTGACTTTCGTTTATGTAGCCAAATTCATAATAGATAGTCGGTAAGTGATCAAGAACAAGGTTCAATGACCCTGTTTGCGAAATACGAAAAATATTATATTCAAAAACAACACCGACGTAATTAGTACAATTCCAAATTTTATTTTGCGAATTTACAAAAAGGGTCATTAAACGTTGGTTCTGGCTACTTATCGAGTCTCCAGTATGAATTTGGCTGTAAAAACGAAAGTCACCTTATATAAAATGGATCTAGCCCAATCATCAATCAATACTTATAATAAAACAGTAGAAACCGCTGTGTCTGTACATTGAAGAAAAGTAATAGAAATAGAAAGGGGGTGAATAAAGAAGAGTAATAGAACACAAATCAACGATTTTTAGAATTCTTTTCTGTCTGTCTGTTCACGCACATCTCTAAAACTTCTGAACGGATTTTCATGTAGTTTTCACAGCTGTACAGAGCTTAATTTGGAACAGAATAATAACTTTACTTCATTAAAATCGGATCTCGGAAAAAAGGTTATCGTCATTTAAAGATTTTTGGAATTTACTTTTCCACTGGTAGTAATTAGAAGTTATGATACGGGATCTCCTCAACGGATACAGAGTTCGAGTTTGGACGTATTTGATTGGTATTTATTAGCACTTTGGTAAAACATGGTGACCAGGGTCTGCTGATGGGACTGGAAGGTGATTATGGGATCTCATCAACGGATAACAGCAGACCCTTCGAGTTCGGGCTTATTTGATTGGTGTTTATTAGCGCTTTGGTAAAACATGGATACCAGGGTCTGCTGATGGGACTGGAAGGTGATTATGGGATCTCATCAACGGATAACAGCAGACCCTTCGAGTTCGGGCTTATTTGATTGGTGTTTATTAGCGCTTTGGTAAAACATGGAGACCAGGGTCTACTGATGGGACTGGAAGGTGATTATGGGATCTCATCAACGGATAACAGCAGACCCTTCGAGTTCGGGCTTATTTGATTGGTGTTTATTAGCGCTTTGGTAAAACATGGAGACCAGGGTCTGCTGATGGGACTGGAAGGTGATTATGGGATCTCATCAACGGATAACAGCAGACCCTTCGAGTTCGGGCTTATTTGATTGGTGTTTATTAGCGCTTTGGTAAAACATGGAGACCAGGGTCTGCTGATGGGACTGGAAGGTGATTATGGGATCTCATCAACGGATAACAGCAGACCCTTCGAGTTCGGGCTTATTTGATTGATGTTTATTAGCGCTTTGGTAAAACATGGAGACCAGGGTCTGCTGATGGGACTGGAAGGTGATTATGGGATCTCATCAACGGATAACAGCAGACCCTTCGAGTTCGGGCTTATTTGATTGGTGTTTATTAGCGCTTTGGTAAAACATGGAGACCAGGGTCTGCTGATGGGACTGGAAGGTGATTATGGGATCTCATCAACGGATAACAGCAGACCCTTCGAGTTCGGGCTTATTTGATTGGTGTTTATTAGCGCTTTGGTAAAACATGGAGACCAGGGTCTGCTGATGGGACTGGAAGGTGATTATGGGATCTCATCAACGGATAACAGCAGACCCTTCGAGTTCGGGCTTATTTGATTGATGTTTATTAGCGCTTTGGTAGAACATGGAGACCAGGGTCTGCTGATGGGACTGGAAGGTGATTTTGGGATCTCATCAACGGATAACAGCAGACCCTTCGAGTTCGGGCTTATTTGATTGGTGTTTATTAGCGCTTTGGTAAAACATGGAGACCAGGGTCTGCTGATGGGACTGGAAGGTGATTATGGGATCTCATTAACGGATAACAGCAGACCCTTCGAGTTCGGGCTTATTTGATTGATATTCTTTAGCACTTTCGTAAAACATGGTGACCAGGGTCTGATGATGATTTGATTGGTATTTATTAGCACCTTGGTAAAACATGGAGACCAGGGTCTGCTGATGGGACTGGAAGGTGATTATAGGATCTCATCAACGGATAACAGCAGACCCTTCGAGTTCGGGCTTATTTGATTGGTGTTTATTAGCGCTTTGGTAAAACATGGAGACCAGGGTCTGCTGATGGGACTGGAAGGTGATTATGGGATCTCATCAACGGATAACAGCAGACCCTTCGAGTTCGGGCTTATTTGATTGATGTTTATTAGCGCTTTGGTAAAACATGGAGACCAGGGTCTGCTGATGGGACTGGAAGGTGATTATGGGATCTCATCAACGGATAACAGCAGACCCTTCGAGTTTGGGCTTATTTGATTGGTATTTATTAGCGCTTTGGTTAAACATGGTGTCCATTGCACATAGTCGTTTAAAAAATCATATTCTTTTGTTTTCCTTATTTCCACGAAAATCTCTTCGGCGCGGGCGGAGCCGCGGGCAAAAGCTAGTTTTAATATAAGTATTAACAATTTTCATGTTTGACATAAAATCAATGTAATTTGTTCTGTATTGCGCTACATAGGTACGCATTTTTCTGTAATTGTATTTTCTTAATGTTATTTGTAAGGTTTTGACATCTATTATATTTAATTCTGTTGCCATGTAATGAAAATTATGAATAAAATGCATTGACCTCTCATAAACAACAAGACACATAGTCTCTTAAGAAAAGTTCGTCAGAAAGTGTCCGAACCTGTAACGTGCATAGTAGGGAAAATCTTCAACCAAATTAAGACGTGAAATCGTTGATATAAGTCAAAGTCAAACGTTTATTGCAAACTAAGTGTACAAAAAGATGGAAATAAAAGTAGGATCTTGCAACTTAGTTGCCTTTTTCTAGGCACAGCAAATACCTGGTAGATACATATAAAAACTTGAAAATAAGGTAAATTTTAACATTCTTCCTTACATCTTAAACACTTAATAATAGGATATAACATCGATATTTTTTGTTCAATATTGAATGTAGTTATCATGTTATCGTGTTTTTAGATATTTAATTAAATAAAAAACCGTTGCACGTATCACTTTTTATTTCTCGGAAAACAGAATGAATCATCTCCCGCTACCCACATTCGCAAAACAACAGCAATCATCATAAAAGTTAAAACTACCTACCTACATATACTACAATCCCTCCACCACTATTTAAATAAAATACTAAAAATACAATTTATCTTAACCTAGGTTCTTTATAACGAGGATTCTGATTTCTCGTCCTTCGGAGAGGACGACGGCGAATGGCCTCATCAGAATTAGACTCGGAAACAATATCATCTGGACGACAATCTAAAAATGCTTCTTCTTCCACTGGACCAGAACTAGCATTATCCTCGGACGTCGATGCTACATCCAAAACTAACTCATTTGCCTCACCCCTCTCCATCCCTGGATCAGACGCAGGCGATGGTGGTGACGAAATACTCCCAGGAGTACACACATCACTAACAGTTTGAACTGGATACGTGGATGAGTCTACTCGTTCACGATCGTCATCATCTAGAGATTGATCAAGACAATCTCCAAAAGTACTAAAATCGCCATCATTGAGATCCGCTAATTCTGATCCCGTGTATCTTAACAATTGATCAACATGTTTCTTAATGCTAATATTCAAGTCTGGTAGAAAAACAATAAACATTCTTGAGCCAATTACTTCTTTAATTACACCGATCTTCCACAGATGTTTCGTGCCATTGTAGAAAAAATGTTTTATCAGTACTTTTTGTCCAACTATAAACTTCACTTTTCTATGGCCTCCGTATTGATTATGCTGTGAGATCTGTTTAGAACAAACAATACGTTTAGCTTCGGACGCTAACGACACTGCTGATGGCTCATTATGTTCAGCACAAACGGGGACCCGCATAAGATCAAACCTACATCGCAAGGAGCGACCTATTAGAAGCTGAGCTGGCGAAAAACCTGTCGTACAGTGCACAGAGTTCCTATACTCAAACAAAAAATTATTTAATTTTTTAACAATTGAAGTCGGAGTTTCGTTTTCTTTTATAATGACTTTTAAAGCTTTTTTTATTGTTTTGACGCTGTTTTCTGCTTGGCCGTTTGAAGCTGGATGATAGGGGGCGCTTGTTATGTGTTTGATGCCGTTTGCACTACAGAAACTCTCTAATACGTTTGAACAAAAGTTGGTTGCGTTGTCCGTTACTAATGTTCGAATTAAACCGAAACGACTGAACATTTCCTCCAGTTTTGCTACGATCGAACTACTGTCCGTAGTAGGCAGTAAAAAACATTCCACCCACTTGGAATGCGCATCTACTGCGACCATATATTGTTTACCGTGTAAAGAAAACATATCGATGTGAATTCGCTCCCAGGCTCGCTCGGGATACGGCCACGGCTGTAAGGAGGCACGTGGTGGATCGGTACGCAACGCATTACATAAACTACACGACCCTATTTTTTGTTCAATGTGCTTATCAATATTAGGCCACCACATATGAGACCTGGCTTCAGCTTTAGTTTTTACCACACCAAAATGCGAATTGTGCAATTCTTCTAACAATTGCTCACGAAACTTTGAAGGAATAACGACTTTATGACCTCTCATGATACAGTCATTCTCTAAAGATAGTTCCACCCTACAATTAAAATATGGCTTTAAATCCTCGTTCGTTATTTTACTGGGCCACCCTTTTTTTATTAACTCCATCACTTCCCGTAATACGTTATCACGAGATGTTTCGACCTTTATGTCATTAACAGAAACCGCTTTCAAAAAGGAATCACGTAAATAATTAACGTACAAGGTGTAGTCTGTACCTAGCATATCTGACTCATCGAATTTATCGACTTTGACTGATCGAGATAAAAAATCTGCTACGTTATTCTCGCTTTTAACGTATTCAATCCTATAATTGTACGCTGATAAAAATATAGCATATCGTTGTAAACGGTTCGCTGCTAATTCAGGTACACCCTTTTTTCCCCCAAATATAGTAATTAAGGGTTTGTGATCCGTACGCAAAATAAATGGAACCGTGCGACCGTATAAGTAATGATGAAACTTTTTAATTGCGAATATTATGGAAGCCGCTTCCTTTTGTATCTGTGCATAATTACGTTCTGCTTTAGATAAAGAGCGTGATGCATAAGCCACCACTCTCTCTGAACCATCCGGCTGCCGTTGAGCTAGTAAAGCTCCCAACCCTTCAGGCCCAGCGTCTGAAGTCACTATTGTCGGGTACTCTGGATTATAATGAGCTAAAACTCGTTCATCAGCCATTTCCTTTTTTATTCTTTTAAATGAATTTTCCTGTGCCTCTTCCCAAATCCATTTTTCACCCTTTTTTAATAATAAATGTAATGGACTAAGCAAACTAGACGTGTTAGGAACAAAACATCTATAATAATTAACCATCCCTAAAAATGATTTTAATTCGTTAACATTTTTGGGTGGTTTACAATTCAAAATTGCTTCAATTTTATTTTTTGATTTGTGCAGCCCATGTTTATCTATTACAAACCCAAGGTACTCTACAGATTTTTGAAACAGCTTACACTTATCTGGCTTCAATCTCAAACCTGCATCTTCTAATCTACTCAAAACTTGCTCTAATCTTTGAATATGGATTTCTTTTGTTTCCCCCGTTACCAAAACGTCATCTAAAAATATACAGGTACCCTCAATATCTCCTAACAAATTTTCCATGGTTTGTTGAAAAATAAAGGGTGCATTACTTAAACCAAAGACCAAACGATTAAAACTGTATAAACCCTTATGAGTATTTATGCAAGTTAGGTTTTTAGACTCGTCTAATTCTAGCTGATTGTAGGCCCTAGCCAGATCTAGCTTAGAAAACTCCACTCCATTGTGCAGCTTCGCAAATAAATCTTCAATACGAGGAATGGGGTAGTTGTCCAAAAATATAACTTTATTGAGGGTAACTGAATAATCCCCGCAAATTCTTACCTCGCCATCGCGGCGTAACACTGGAACAATTGGCGTAGCAATGTTTGAATGTTGAACTTTTTCCAAAATACCTAATTCTTCTAAACGTTTTAATTCATTCTCAACTTTAGTCTTCAATGCCAAAGGAACCGGACGAGGCTTAAAAAATCTGAATTCTGCCTCAGATTTCACTTTTAAGTGAACTTTGTACTTATTAAATTTTCCTAATTCATCTGAAAACAATTTTGAATATTTATTTCTCAACATTGAACCCACATCCTCGCTCGTTATATTATTGCAATCCACCCTACATAACTGTAAATTAAACTTGCTTATGAAATCCCTACCTAGCAAGGTGGGTTGTTTGTTTTGTGTTGCAATAACAAATAGCTTTATCGGTTCCGTGCGGTTTTCGTATGTGATTAATAAAGACACGTAACCTAGCGGTGAAATTTTGCTTCCGTTATAACAATTTAAAATCACCCTACAAGGTTCTAAATTATATTTGATTCTAAAACAATTATCGTAGATAGACTCGGGCAAAACTGAAACGGCGCTCCCACTATCAATTTCACATAAAATATCTTCGCCAGCTATCATAACGCTCTGACTCATCGGGTCACCGTTCACGCTTTTGATATTATAAAGATCATAAATACCTTCTACAGTGTCGTCATCGTCCGCCGCCATATAATAATTATTTTTTTTCACTTGAGCTTTACACATACGCTTCAAATGACCTTTTTTATGGCATTTCTGACAATTATAGTTAACGAAACGGCACTGGTCTCGCGAATGACTTTTATAGCCGCACACGTCACAACACTTTGCATTCCGTGTAACCGATGATGGTCCCGCTCGCGCACCGCCTACATCAGCTTGCATAGCGAATACCGGTTGAGCGAGCGCGGCCGCGGCCTCGGTGCGTGAAGACTGCACCCCCTGCCGCGCACACCGCATGCTCTTCGCCAGGTCTACCGCCTTATTGAAAGTGAGGCTATTAACATCTTCACCAAAAAGCTTTTCCTTTTCTTTGGTGTTTTCCAACCCAAGAACGAAACGATCCCTTAACGCTGTGTCTAGTTCCGATTTAAACCCACAGTATAACGCCAAGTTACGCACTCGCGCCGCCCATTCAGCTAAATCCTCTCCGACTCGCTGTTCTGCTTTGTAGAAGGCATATCGCTCAGCAAAACTACTTTTCTTGGAAGCAAAATGGGTATCCAGTAGCACCAAAATTTCAGCAAATTCCGTGTTCTCCACCTCATTGGGGAAAGCCAAATCTCTCACGACACGGTATGTGTCCTCCACCAAAGCCGCCAGTAGTAAAGCTCTTCGTTTTACAAAAGACTTGTCGGTTTCTTCGTTAATTCCATTTGCGAGACACGTCTGATTAAACCGACTTTTAAAAATGCTCCACTCCTGCACTCGGTGGTCGAACGTGAGACTGTTTCCAATAATATTGTTTGCCATTTTCAACACAATTATGTTGAACACTACTTGATACGCGTGAATTTCTTTCTCGTCGCCAAAAATATCGTGTTTTTAGATATTTAATTAAATAAAAAACCGTTGTACGTATCACTTTTTATTTCTCGGAAAACAGAATGAATCATCTCCCGCTACCCACATTCGCAAAACAACAGCAATCATCATAAAAGTTAAAACTACCTACCTACATATACTACACATGTATATTATCTTTATACCTACGCATGTTATTTTTTTATTTTATATAATTATTTATTTTGACTGAGTTAAATATTCATCAATTGAGTATGGGCATTTTTGTATTAAATATGTTTTGAGTTTATTACTGTAGCTGGTCAACTTAGAAGATGCAATGTCAATTGTACGAAATCGTCATTCGAATTAGTCACCCCATGGTGGTAACAAAATGCATCGCGGACACTTTTTGAGCGAGAATGTTAGTCTAGTTGTTTATGAGAGGTCAATGACAAAATGATTATGATAAGCATTAATCTGTGTACTCGCGCGTTTCAGCCAAAGAACAAGAAAAGGAAGACGAATCAGCAGCAAAGAAACGTCGAATAGACTCAGCAGTGATCACGATCAGCGATTGTGTCGCCAGCAATGTGATAGAGATCAGCGATAAAGACGAGCTGGAAGTGTACGGGTCCGATATAAGGACGTCCACACAACTCACCAGCTACGTGTTTGAGGTGAGTTTGTCTTTTTGACGTGGATACTTATTTGTTCGCATCTCGTTTAAAGAAACGTCGAATAGACTCAGCAGTGATCACGATCAGCGATTGTGTCGCCAGCAATGTGATAGAGATCAGCGATAAAGACGAGCTGGAAGTGTACGGGTCCGATATAAGGACGTCCACACAACTCACCAGCTACGTGTTTGAGGTGAGTTTGTCTTTTTGACGTGGATACTTATTTGTTCGCATCTCGTTTAAAGAAACGTCGAATAGACTCAGCAGTGATCACGATCAGCGATTGTGTCGCCAGCAATGTGATAGAGATCAGCGATAAAGACGAGCTGGAAGTGTACGGGTCCGATATAAGGACGTCCACACAACTCACCAGCTACGTGTTTGAGGTGAGTTTGTCTGTTTGACGTGGATACTTATTTGTTCGCATCTCGTTTAAAGAAACGTCGAATAGACTCAGCAGTGATCACGATCAGCGATTGTGTCGCCAGCAATGTGATAGAGATCAGCGATAAAGACGAGCTGGAAGTGTACGGGTCCGATATAAGGACGTCCACACAACTCACCAGCTACGTGTTTGAGGTGAGTTTGTCTTTTTGACGTGGATACTTATTTGTTCGCATCTCGTTTAAAGAAACGTCGAATAGACTCAGCAGTGATCACGATCAGCGATTGTGTCGCCAGCAATGTGATAGAGATCAGCGATAAAGACGAGCTGGAAGTGTACGGGTCCGATATAAGGACGTCCACACAACTCACCGGCTACGTGTTTGAGGTGAGTTTGTCTTTTTGACGTGGATACTTATTTGTTCGCATCTCGTTTAAAGAAACGTCGAATAGACTCAGCAGTGATCACGATCAGCGATTGTGTCGCCAGCAATGTGATAGAGATCAGCGATAAAGACGAGCTGGAAGTGTACGGGTCCGATATAAGGACGTCCACACAACTCACCAGCTACGTGTTTGAGGTGAGTTTGTCTTTTTGACGTGGATACTTATTTGTTCGCATCTCGTTTAAAGAAACGTCGAATAGACTCAGCAGTGATCACGATCAGCGATTGTGTCGCCAGCAATGTGATAGAGATCAGCGATAAAGACGAGCTGAAAGTGTACGGGTCCGATATAAGGACGTCCACACAACTCACCAGCTACGTGTTTGAGGTGAGTTTGTCTGTTTGACGTGGATACTTATTTGTTCGCATCTCGTTTAAAGAAACGTCGAATAGACTCAGCAGTGATCACGATCAGCGATTGTGTCGCCAGCAATGTGATAGAGATCAGCGATAAAGACGAGCTGGAAGTGTACGGGTCCGATATAAGGACGTCCACACAACTCACCAGCTACGTGTTTGAAGTGAGTTTGTCTTTTTGACGTGGATACTGCTTTGATCGCATCTCGTTTTGGGGGCATGTTCAGAACGTTTGCGTTACAAAGTCCTACAATACAAAGTGAAAAAAAAAGCTACAGGTGATAGAGTATCCCTAATAGAACACGTACCAAGGAAAAAAAAATTTCTGCTTGATCTTTTTTTTACCTTTCCATAGAAAGGTCAGCTGATTGAACCACTTTGTACTGGAAGGTGAAAAAAAATAATGATATATAAAAAATAAATATTGATTGTGATGATCAGTGAACGATACGTGATCTACCCTTGCACTTACTACCTGCATCTTATAAATTATCTTAAGCTGTATAGTAGATGGATTGTTAAAACTATTTATAGCAATGAAAAGTCTTACTTGTGAAAATAATTCTAGGGTAATAAGAAAGAAAGAAAGAAAAGACGCTTATTTAGAATGCTACATCAATACAAAAATCACATACAAAAAAATATAAATAAATTTATTAATAGATTTGATTGATGGTTCTTGATGGAACTCCATTATAGCAATGAAAAGTCTTAATTGTACTAGTTCCACAGGGGAAATAAACACTTGTTGTATTTGATTTTTGTATTGATGTAGCATTCGAAATAAACGTCTTTTCTTTCTTTCTTTCTTCTTACCCTAGAATTGTTTTCACTTGATTATTCTAGGACCTTATAGAACAACTTTTATCGAAGGATAATTTGAGGAGCAACAGATCAAAGTGTAGTAACTCCCGCCATCCAAAAAATAATGGTATGAAACGAATTTTCATCCTTTTTATACCTTCTAACTTATGTAAAAACTTTACGTATCAAATCGTGTTACATCCTCAATTATAAAGTGACAAAATGTGTCTAACGTTTCAAAAAATTAAATCCACCTGTGCTGGCTTATTGCCTTAATTTCAAGACTTATATTATGCCTTTATCTCAAGAATTCTATTGGCGGAGTTAAGATGCTTTGATATGTTACTCGTCATTTGATTTCTGATTAAAGATTACATTTCTTAATCAATGCTCGGTAGTAATAATCGTCGTTGAAAAGTGAGTGCGCGAATGTGCACTGTGACTTCTATTTCACAATCCACACTCAGAAACACCGCTGAGATCCCCCTGGGGAGTCATGTCGTGACGATATGTGCATAAATGAAAATTGCTGTGTCGTCAGGTATGCGATTCTCTCCTGAACGTGTGCCCTATTGGTGACATATCAATGGGCGAGCCGCAGCTTTTGTCTGAGGAATACCCGCGCAGCCCCGACATGCCGCTACTTGAACTGGTTAGTATACATGATTGCTTTAGTTAAGAAGGGCAAAGGAAAAAGTACCCGGAATAGAAGAGCTTGTATGACTAGATTGATGGATGCACAAGAAGCAAGAGAGGTGTGTCATGCTCGTAGCAGATTGAAATCTGTAGTTTTTTCCTACTCCTCTGGGAAACAGGCGTAAGTACAGGTGTATGTATGTAAATATGTTCTTTTTGCGTTTACAAAATGGAAGAATAGAAGATACAGAGAGGATGAATGGAAGTAGAGCGACGAAGGAAAATTGTCGATATTTTGGTAAAGGGCATAGAAGCAATAGTAACAGCCGCGTCTTATAGTTAGGTAGTGGGTTCAAATCCTGTAAGGCAGTGGCGTGCATAGGATTTTTAAGTAGGGTATTCACAAAACTGTCAGTATGTTCTTTGCACGTATTACAGCGAGAATTACGATATATAACTCGCACAGGCGTTGCGTATTTTAATGAGAATGTGTGCGTGGTTAGCGCGAGCCGCTGACGTCATGGGAGTATAGTTACAGATGTACACATAGAGAATTGCCTTCGAATTTTAGTTATGAGATGCTCGCCACTGCTGTAAGGCACATTTGTGTCCGGTCTGCGTGCTTCGGAGGGCACGTTAAGCTGTGGGTTCATATTTGTGCCCAAAGTACGGCGATAGGGCTCAGCATCCAGCACGCTGAGATGTAATAGTCGTCGGTAAAACGACTGCAACTTGTGTTTTACAAGCCCATACCAAACTTGGTTATATCCAGACCTTAAAAGTGTTCTGTTACGTTTTGATTGATTAGTTTAGTGAATAATAACGTTGTGTAGAACCAATTAGTCAAGCCACCTACTATAATCCATTATTGATGCACGAATAAATCTGCTCATTTAACTAGTGTCCCTACACTTGGTTTTACATGGCGACCCTGCCAGGACTCTTACTATGATGCATCAAAACGATCGACTTTTTTACCCACACTACTCTTTGGATCATTGCCAGTAATCAACCACAAAATTCACAATTTCGCTCTTTAATTTCCGGAAATGGTTTTGTTCGCTTCCATTCATCAGCCTGTTTCGTCCACTGCTGGACATAGGCCTTTCCAGGATTTTGCCACTCTTGGGGGTCCTCCTGGAAGAAATGCTCATACTCACACACGCTGAGCAGGCGGGTTGGTGAACGCGGTGCCGAACCCCTTGCACCACTGACGCCGCTGCCCATCACCAGTCTTTTTTATTTAAGGTCTGGCAATTGGGGATGGATATACCGCCATCCATCGGTCCCAGGCAATGGTGGGCCGCCTGGTTTTTTTGCCTGAGAGCTATTCTCTTACTCTCCCCCGAATAACTTCGGGAAGATTTGCGAGTAATTTGTTTCGCTTACTAGATAATTTAACAACATTTCGAAATAAAAATATATAAAAAAATGTTTGTTTCTTGAAAATTTTATGGTAACTCAGTAGATCAGTTTGTCCCGGAGTTACTATGGAAAAACGGTGCTATCTACTGAGTTACTCCCTAGTTTCAATGAAAATTACAATAAATAGGAATAAGAATTATTTGATTCGAAACACACTCAATTATCTTTTTATGTAATGTTTTAGTTTTTAACAAAAAAAAAACACGCGTTAGAGTTGCTTATTTTAAAGAACTAGCAGTGTGGGTAAAAAAGTTGATTAACCCATACCATAGACTAAATAGTACTTGTACTTGTACTATCTCGTCTATGCCCGTGCTATCAATAGCGATATATGACTTCAGTTTCATGCGTATTTGTCCAAAAGTACTGTTGTAAGAACCTTATATATGTTGCTGTTTCAAGGTGTCTCTGTTACCCCCTTGAGGATTTAAGTCGTGAGGATAATGTTTGATACCGGCAGGTGGCGTGCAGCGGTCGCGGCAAGAACGGCGCTCTGACGGTGCTGCAGCGAACTGTCAACACGCATCTCATCACCGCCTTCAACTTGCCGGGTCAGTACTATACTTCGTTCAGCCGGCCGTCAGACAAAATGTTACCTAAAGAGTAGCGGTTATAAAACATGGCGGCGTACCGCACTCAGCCAGGGCCGCGTCACTCGACCGTCGCAATAAATACCTACACTTTCGAGTCCTTTCGTCGGCTCTCTCGCCAGTGGGCTGCCGCAGTCCGCGCGCGCGCAACGTTTCTGTCACCTGATTCTTACCTACTTATTTTTAAGTCGTAAACACAAGTCATTAAGGCTCGTGTACAGTATTTGATGTATATCGAACAGGACAGACAGAGAACTATCATTGTTTAAATTACCTGCAGATTGGGAGAGGTAAGCTTTAGTTTAATTGAAAAATTACGATGGACATTTCGTTTTCATGTGCTTAGGTATGGCATAGATCAGTTGACCTACTTAGTTGCTTATTAACTGATTATTGACAATTTACATTACTACAATTTGAATTTCTCGTTCAATTTGTTTCCACTGAGACGAGCCGAGTGACTGCATTTTTTTATCAGAGAATAACTAAGTCTGACTAAATATACTAATCTAAACTAAAGAACTGTCAATAAACTTTTGAAATATGTATAAGTTTACTAGACCCACAATACTATGTTATCGTGTTTCTAATCGTTGGTACCGGTTAGGTTAGGGATAATGATTTTCCCATTCTTTTTATTGACCAACTAAGTATTTTGGAAATTCCTCTAGAAAAAACAACTACAGATAATTGGCACACGGGAGTTGTAGTCGTGGTTTACAAATGATTAAACTTAACAGATTTTGGAATCAACTCGACGATATTATTTTGCGGCGTCTAAAATACACTGTGCTTTTTTACGCTATTCCCTATAGTTTCGGATTTGGCTATCCACGGACACTTGAACAACTAATTCTGTATATAAGGTCCTACAATAATAAGTATCTATGGAAATTAACCCTCTAGCTATAACAAAGGAAACTGTTCTATGTTCGAAATAACAAATACATGTCTTGTTACTTTTGTCATGTCATGATTCATAATCGACAACATTACAAATTAATAATTGGTGCAAAACTAAAAACCATTTCGAGATATGGGCCTTCTGAGCATCATATTTTTTTTTCAGAATTAAATCGTGATTAAATGAAGAGATATTAAAAAAAACTAAAAATATGGTAAACACAGGATTTTAAATTTTCCTTTGCTTTAAGTTCATTTTGTTTAAAAAAAAATCAACTGTCATATCATGTGACAGTGGACATAAACATGCCAAGCTTTTTTTTTAATAATCAATTGGCTATGAACATCGTCTTTTGAAATCCTCAGATGCGACTTACGCCCTTTTAGAGTGAGTGAATAAGAAAACATTAAATTATGCAGGAAAAACGTAAAATAAAACAAAATAAAAAAATACATAAGCTTCTTTTTTACGCAGCCCTTCAATATAGATATTAAAACCAAATGGTTAACTAAAATGAAATGTTGTCGATTTAAAAAAAAGATATCGTCCGTCGAAAAAAGAACTAATACTCCGGTGATAGAGACGGCTCTCTACGAAATCTGTACATACCCTATGTGCATTATTTACCGCCGGGAATATGTACCGTCTATTGTCAGTCACATATCGCGTCTCGTAGGTTGGCCATACACTCAAAATTGGAGACCAAAAAAAAACTTTTTTTTGCTGTTTTGTGTTCTATTAGTGATTCTGATTAATAGATTTCAATAAAGCTAGAGGGTTCATTTTCAACCTGTATAACATTGATTCCATACGTATTTCTCAAAAAATAACGTTAATATCTCGTACAACTATATTTCATTGTTGCCGTATTGAATTTTAAGCGCCGTGCTCTTGCAGGATGCATCGACATGTGGACGATAATGGGCGAGCCGCCTGAAGTTCCAAGGCGGGAACGAGACCAGCACAGGGACATGGAGGGGACGCACGCGTACATGATACTTACACAGGAGGATACTAGTATGGTAAGTGACACGTTATTATAGCATTGTTCGCGTCTTAGTCGCAAACCTCCCGAAGTTATTCGGGGGAGAGTAGGAAGACAGCTCGCAGACAGGCACAACCAGGTGGCACTCATCATTGCCTGGGACCGATTGATGCCGGTGTATCTGTCATTTTTTTCTTGTTTCTAGCTAAGGGGGTAACTTTTTACCTCGGTACAAAATGCACATCACAAAATTTTTTTCCTTACTTTTGAATAAAAAGTATGCAATAAATGTGTTTTGAAGCAACTTGTGGAAATAGTTTAAAGTCTTCACGAAAAAATTACGTACTTTAATGTATTAAATTTTGTTTGCATTACATTAACAAACTTAAAAGCGTGTTTACAGTTGTAATGTAATGCAGCTAAAATGTAACGCATAAAATTGAATAATTTTTACGTGATCACCTAACTATTAACAAGCAGTTTGCGCGAATTGCTGTAAAACGGATTTATTGCATACTTTTTATTCAAAAGCAAGGAAAACAATATTATGATGGGCATTTTGCACCGAGATCCTCCGTTACCACCTTAACGATACATGATCTACGCTAAAAATATTTTCACTTATTATTGTAGAACCTTGGATACTCTAAATGAACTTTAGGCGGGCATTCTTTTTCTTTTTTTTTTGCACGCAAGTTGCCATCTTGACGGAAATAAGTTGCTTTCAGTTTGATGCGTTCGTAGGCCGCTTTCAGTCAGAACAAACCTTGATACTGTCCTGCTGTCAGTGGTAGGCAGTGTCGTCCGACGATGAAACTGAACGCAGCCTACTAACGCATCAGTCTGAAAGCAACTCATTTCTGTCAACAAGAAAAGACTGGCAACTTTTTAACAATTAAAAAAAATCTCTAGTGTGGTAAAGTTGTCTTTGACAACAGTTCTCATGCATATAAAATAGGTCTTTACGATCACTTTCATTGCAAAATCATGTTTTGTAATTCGCAAACAGGGTCATTGAACCTTGGTCCTGAGCACTTACTGAGTCTCCAGTATGATTTTGGCAGTGTAAACGAAAGTCAACTTAAATTCTGCATATAAGGTCCTACAATTCCAAGTGAAAAAAAATTAACAGATGATAATATCCCTAATAGAGCACATGCCAACGAAAAAAAAAAATTTTGCGCTTACTTTTAATTTTCCTTTTCATTGACGTCCTACTAAATGGACCTCGGGTCTAGTATAAAATTTACCAAAAAAGTGTCCTTAGTGAAGTGTCAAAATATTAAGAAACAAAACATTTGAATTTGAATCGTATGTCATTGCTGCACGGCTTAATTTTGATATTCTATGGTTTTGGTTCTCTTTTAGTTCGGACACTTTCGAGCACAGACCCGATGTCTATTTATTAGTACGTCAATTTACCTTTCCATATAAATTTAGTCAGCTGATTGAACCACTTTGTACTGGGAAGTGAAACATTTTTTTCTTGTACGATACATGATCTACCCTAGAATTATTTTCACTTATTATTGTAGGACTTTGTCTATTAATATTTGAAGGTTCTACAAACGGGTCAAGAGATCAACGAGGTGGACAACTCCGGGTTCATGACGAGCGCGCCCACTATATTCGCGGGCAACCTCGGCAACAACAAGTTCATGGTCCAAGTGACCACCGTCGCCATCAGGCTCATCAAAAGTTAGTTCAACCATCTTCTGGAGCTAAGTACGCTTGTGCCTATACAGATTGAAAATGAACCGCCTAGCTATTCTACGAGTATGTTGGAAATAAAAAATATACGTTTTGTTCCCGATTCATAATTAAAAAACCGGCCAAGTGCGTGTCAAGCCACGCGCAATGTAGGGTTCCGTAGTTGCCCCGTACATATAAGTTGGTCTACTAATACCTTAGACCATTTAACACGGGACCTGGCAAAGCGCGACTCTTAGTACTGAAATTATTCTGCCGTTTTCCACGGGAGGGGAGGTAAACACGCACAGCACACATTTACTCATTCACGCACACTCCTGCGAAAAGTTGATATGTCACACTAAATCAGAAGTTGCAACGCAAACACAAAACGCGCACACAAGCAAACTTACATGAACAAATTGTTCATGTACTCCGGCAGAGGGGGATAAGTGCGCTTGCCTAGTCCCGTGTTATATGGTCTAAGACTAATACAGACTGCGCCAAACTTCTGGTCCCATACATTATAGGGGGCCAAAAGTTTGGCGCGACCTGTACTCGTAAACCTGTAAAGACTACTTAGCTGTGATAGTTTTCCTTTTAAATTCATTAACTTTTTCACATTTCTATAAATAACCGTTTAGCCGGCAGGGGGGAGACGCTCCACTCTAACTAAAATTTTCACTTTAAAGCTAATATTTCGCCAACGGATCCCTAAATCGAAAAATAGTTTTACACACCCACAATGTTTTTGAACAACCTATCCAACGATATCCCACACTATGGGATAGACGAGAAAAAAAAATTATCTCCAGTTTACGTGTATGAGAGGTACCTTTAAAAAAAATTTTTTCGACATTTTGTATTACTATTTTGTCGCCGTGATCCCGTGATTAATATTTATATCCATGCCAAATTACAGCTTTCAAATACTAATAGTCTCTGAGCTAAACCGCGGCCAGACGGACATGGCGAAACTATAAGGGTTCCTTGTCGAACTACGGAACCCTAAAAAAGATATCGACTATCAAAAGAAGCACTAATACTCCGGTGACAGAGACGACGCTCTACGAAGCCGAAGCTATATAGCCTATGTGCATTATTTATCGATTATGATCGCCCGGAGGTTCTACAGATGTAGCGCAGAGGTCAAACGCCTGTTATTTATGACTTACTGCGCCAATGTATACACGGTAGAACTCTGGACAAATTTCACCAAAGCTGCA
Organism: Ypsolopha scabrella; assembly: GCA_910592155.1. Taxonomy (NCBI): domain Eukaryota; kingdom Metazoa; phylum Arthropoda; class Insecta; order Lepidoptera; family Ypsolophidae; genus Ypsolopha; species Ypsolopha scabrella. The sequence goes on from OU342983.1 coordinate 20,233,733, forward strand.
CTGAGTGCGATGCGCGTTCAGTATAATAACGCCTACCGCGCAATATTCCATCTTCCTTGGCGTTGCAGCGCGAGCGGTATGCACGCCGCGGGCCGCACGCCAACATTTCCCGCGCTGTTGCGTGCGCGGTCAGCATCAATGCGCGCGCGTCTCCTAGCCACTAATAACACCATCTTACGTAGCTGCACCGAGTGGACTCAGAGCCCCGTGCATAAGAAGTGGCGACAATATCACGCAAGCTTTGGTGTACTATAGAGTTTATTATTTTTTTCTTTTTTAGTTTTCTTTTTTTGTGTGTATTATGGCCTGATTTTTATTGTATTTATGTAAATCTGGCTGGAATAAAGAAATTTTATTTTATTATTATTATTATATTATTATTTAGGGTCTATTGTCAGTCACATGTCGTTTCGCGTTGGCTATTAATTCGAAATTTGGGATACAAAAATAAATTTAAAATTTTTTTTTACAGTTTTGTGTTCTATTAGTGATTCATATTCATAGATTTCAATAAAGCTAGAGTGTTCATTTTCAACCTGTATAATAAGCCTTAGTTTAAGTATAAGTGCTGTCTAAATTAAATTTCTTCATTCAAAAATATACTTTATGTAGACGTAACTAAATAAAGTTTAGCAAACCCTAAAACTAAAGTCTTAAGAATATTATTATCCTAATAAAAATATCTAATAGTAAATATGAATCGTCCCTATTGCCAGACGGGAACCAAATCCAGAACATCCAGCTTGAGTGGACAGCGGTTTCGGCGACCACAGCGGACCCCTACTTGTGCGTGGTGTCGTCGTGTGGACGCGCCCTAGTGCTGGCGCTCAGAGAGTTCAATACCAAAGATAATGTGGTAACTAGCTTTACTTTTGTTTTGTTTTAGCCTTTTCAAAACTGGAAAATTTTCCGGGATAAAATGTAGCTTATATGTTGGCCATAGACATAAGCTATCCCGCTACAAAGGTTTCATCGCGATCCGCTTATTGGTTCCAGAATAACAAAGTAACAAAAGAACGCAATTTTTCGAATAGATAATATTAGCAGTGATCCCTATCATAGTAAACAAATCCAGAACATGCAGCTGGAGTGGACGGCTGTGGATTGCTGATTTCGCAAAATAAAATCTTGACGTCCCATAGTAATTGCTAAGTTTCTTGCCCTTCTTAGCAATACTAATCGAATGGTGCGGATGTTTAGGCATTATAATGCTATAAAACGCATTAATTGCATACTTTTTATTCAAAAGTAAGGAAAACAATATTATAATGTGCTATAGTTGTTTATGAGAGGTCAATGTTGGCATGTAATCAATCCTTTGTGTTTCGTTCCAGTCGGCCCGTTTGGCGCCAACCCGCCAGCCGGTCCCGCACCGGCCGCCGCTACACAAAGCGACGCCGTACAGAGACCTGAGCGGGCTGTTCACCTCGTCCGATATTGATGCTATACAGGTCAGTGTGGCTCTTCACACCTCATGGCCACTGTACACGTTAGCCAAAGCGTTGTGTGAAAGAGACAATGCTAGGCGAGAAAAACGCAGTACATTCTACTCGCATAGATTTGTCTCTCTCGCACTGGCCAGCGCGCCAACGCATTGGCCAAAGTGTACAAGGGTCCTTATAGGTTGGGTTTTTTATGGGGTTTGAAATTATCAAGATAAATATGCCTCTTGATAATTATCGCGATAATGATGAATAATCGCGATTATTATCAAACAGATATAAGCCTAGCGATCCTTTTTTATAGTATAATACTCGTAACTTAGTAAATAAATTATACACATTTTACATCCAAGGTTATTCAACAAATTAAGTCAAACATTAAGTCAATTAAATCAACCAGTGGCAAATATTTTCGATTATAATAAATATTTTTGCTTTATAAAAGCTTTTTCATTGTTAATATATATACATGTATGTGCATTTTTATGAGTTAATTAGAGTTAAAAAGAAAGAAATTATGTTTTCGAAATATATTTCGGGGTCGAAATATATTTATACCGGGTGTAAATAGACCGACGACCATTAAATTAAACCACATATTCTACCGGCCCTACTGAACCACTTTTCCCAAGAGTCATACCCGCGGACACCCTCAGTTTAGGACGACGTGAACGTTATTGTTCAGCTCGGGGAAAGGGCAAATCAGTAATTAAGTATGTTGTGCCAAAGTACAAAAATTATTATGGAACTAGGACTCGCGAGTATTTAATACCGAAGATATTTAACTCAATAGGGGAAGAGGTTGACGAAACTTTAAATGGCAAAATAAGCAAAAACAAATTTAAAAGTATTTTGAAAGGGTGTTTTCTTGGCTTTGTTTAGATTTTTAAAAAGCTGTGTTAAAAATAAGTTTAAGATTTAGAACCTTTTGCAGAGGAAGACATGTTTGGATACCGAGAGCGGTAGCCGATAAACTGCTGAGCAGTTTGGCTTAAGAAATGTAAAAGAAAAACATGTATTGTCTTTGGTGAATAAACTAAATCTATCTATCTATCTCTCTCTAAACTCGCCCGTATGGCGGTGCGTTAGGGTTCACGCATTTTTCTTTGGTACTCAATTATTTCCTAAACTAAGGGTGTCCGCGGGTATGACTCTTGGGAAAAGTGGTTCAGTAGGGTCGGTAGAACATGTGGTTTCATTTAATGGTCGCACTCTATTTACACCCGGTATATATATATTAAAAAAACGATTATACTTATCAAAGATAATTATCAATCTAAAGGGTGTTTTTTTTAGAGGTATAGAACTTTAAGTTGGCAACACTTTTTTAACTGGTGGCCATTTTGTCAGCTGTAAAGTGATTTATGTTTAGTTTGGTTTGGCATTTCAACATGAATAGACTGACGCCTGAACAATGCTTCCAAATTGTGCAAATTTATTTTGAACATCATGGTTCTGTTCGAAAGACGTATCGCGCATTACGTCCAATTTACGGTTAACATAATCGTCCATCAGAGCAATTAATTCAATTAACTATGAAACGTTTTTGCACCACGTTTACTCTAAATGATAATACGCATCCACAGAGTTGTCGTACAGTGCGTACAGAAGAAGTCATTGCTGCTATAGAGCGTAGCGTAGAGGAAGACCCGAATCAGTCTATCCGCCACCGTGCACAGGAATTGGATATGTGTCCATCCACTTTATGGAAGATTTTGCGATTTAACGCCACTTGACTATTTTCTGTGGGGATATGTGAAGTCGCAAGTCTACGCCGATAAGCTCGAAACGATTGACCACTTGGAGGACAACATTCTGGGAGTTATTGCCGATATACGGCCACAAATGTTGGAAAAAGTCATCGAAAATTGGACCTCCAGATTAGACTACGTCCGAGCCAGCCGTGGCGGATATATGCCAGAAGTCATATTTAAATTATAATGCCAGAAGGTTGTCTTTCGAATAAAATAAATTTCATATCAATAAAAAAAATCATCTTTGTTTTATTCCATTTCAAAGTTCTATACCTCTAAAAAAAACACACGTTATATTTATCTTGAGAATTATCAATGATAATGATAATTATCACTTTGAACCCTTTTTTTATACAGGTTGAAAGAACTTGTCAGTTGTGTCTAGGTCTAACTGTCCAAGGCATTCGAGCCGTATTTGTAATAGGTTGGGGAAAAGTTTCTTCGCATTTTATATGAAAATACAAAACATTTTTTACTAAAGCTTATTTACATTTAACTAAAGTCTGTAGGTGCCATTTTGTTCGATAACTTTCTGCCATCTTGTACGTAGGGACATGATCCCATTGCTATAGAAATTCTGGGGCTTCTGATCAAAAAACCGCGACAAGTGGTTTTGGCAGTCCTCTCGTGATTTTAACCTGACACTGCCTAAAGAATTTTGAAGAGACCGAAACAAGTGGAAATCTGAAGGTGCAAGGTCAGGACTATACGGCGGATGCATTAATACGTCTTTTTTTTTTTGTTTGATAAACACTTGTACTTGTCCATGTCCACTTATTTATATTAATTTCCCTTACCGGTTTCGCTGTTAAAGCATTATTATAAATTAATATAAATAAGTGGACAAGTACAAGTGTTTATCAAACAAAAAATGTTTCAAAAGTTCCACCAAGTGCCAACAATCACGAGCATCAACTCCATTAATACGTCCCCGCCAAACTCTCTTAATTTTTGCTGAGTGGCTAAAGATGTGTGAGGTCTAGCGTTATCATGATGAAAAACCACACCCCTTCTGTTGACTAATTCCGGCCGCTTTCTCTCAACATATTGCTTTAATCTCATCAGTTGTTCGCAGTAGAGTTCAGAATCGATGGTCCTGCCTGGCGGTAACAGCTCATAATGAATAATGCCCTTCCAATCCCACCATACACACAGCATTACCTTGTTGCGACATAACCCGGGTTTCGCCAGAGTCTGTGAAGCCTGACCAGCCTTTGACCACGACCTTTTTCGCACGTTCTTGTCGTACGTGATCCACTTTTCATCACCAGTTTTTCAAAAATGGTTCGATTTCATTACGTCGTAATAAAGAATCACAAATTAGTACACGGTTCATTAAGTTTCTTTCAGTGAGCTCATGTGGCACCCGAATATCGAGCTTTTTTGTGTACCCAGCATTTTTAAATTGCGCCAAAACTGTTTTGTGGTCAATCCCCAGTTCTTCAGCTACATCGTAACTACTGATATGCCGATCTTACTCCACTTTTTCGAAAATGGCATCCGTTTTATACGTAACAGGTCGCCCAGAGCGAGGTGCATCTTTTACATCAAAATTTCCAGATTGAAAACGCTTAAACCAAATTTGTGCTACTCTCACAGACACGATTATGTTGCACTAGGTCCATAAACATCACAAATCTTTTTCGCGGCTTGCGTTGCATTTTTGCCTTTTTTGTAGTAAAATTTTAAAATGTATCGAATTTCTTCATTAGATTCACTCATCTTAACAGTAAGAAAAACAAATGAAAATCACACGTTTTACCTAATTTGAATTTGGAATTATCTTTTTAAAATTTAAACTTTTTAATAATACCAAAACCAGCCAGATACAAATGCTATAGCCAAAGAGATGTTATTTTAAGTTCATACATACTATTTTGCGAAAAGAGTTTTTCCCCAACCTAATATTAATTAATCAAATTCAATCAAATACTGTATTTTGTTAAATATAGTATACATCTTACACCTCGATAATAATCTTTAAAAACAAAAGAATGAAATAGTAAATATACTTAATACGGGGAAATACTACAAAAATATTTAAAGGTTAGGTTTTAATAATTTGGCCAAGTGTGAGTCGGACTCGCGCACAATGGGTTCCGTACCACCACACGATACAGGTACGGAACCGTAAAACACTATGGTAAATGCCAAAACGACATCAAGGCTACAATAAACGAGCGTGGTAGCGCCTGACATAAAAATTTGACACCTTCTGAACATGGTACCCTACTTTTTGTCATTTTTATTTTACACTAGCTTTTGCCCGCGCCTCCGCTCGCGTGTTATTCGTTTCAACAACACGCTTTTTTCCGGGATTAAAAGTAGCCTATGTGTTAAGTTAGGGTATAAGCTATACCCATTCTAAATTTCATCCAAATCCGTCCAGCTGTTTCAGTGTGAAAGAGTAACAAACATACACACACACACATAAACTTTCGCATTTATAATATTAATGTGATTAGAGTACGTCTTACAATCTGACTAAATTTATTGTCTTTAAGTAAGAGACAAAACCAATAACGTTTAAATAATGCACCTTTTTCTTAGTCTTGCACGACCCCCCTGAATTTTTATTTTGTTATTTTGCTTGGTAGAGCCATAGTAACACGTATTTTGTAAACATTTCAACTTTCTACCTATAACGGTTGAGGCTTTAGACCCCTGTGACAGACGGACAGATAGACTGACAGAGAGACAGCGGAAGCTTAGTAATAGGGTACGGAACCCCAAAAATATAAAAATATCGTATATACCTATCAGTAGTTGCATCTCAGTTTACGCCACCCGGAAGTCTTTTTTCGTAGCAGTGGAAACCGCATACTATAATAACAAATAATTACCGTAAAACTCCACAAAACAATACATAAATGATAAAAAGGTCTCGCTCAGCACAAGCACAGCGCTGATTTTGAGCTAACCCCTCACTCAACTTCCAGGTGAAAGGAGAGTTCACGGGCAAGAATAAAGGCAAGAAGAACGTCAAAGCGGAGGGATTCAAACCTGACACCGTTTACGAACTGAACGATGAAGACGAGTTGTTGTATGGCGGTGACCAAACGCCCGCCTCCATGGCCAGTGTAAGTTTTTTTTTAAATTGGTGTTTCAAACAGTCACAATACAAAGAAATAGTTATAAAGATAAAAACACACAAATAAACCTTAAGTAATTATAAAAATAACTAAGCAATCTCGGGAATAAACTTCAACAAACCCTCAGAAATCTTCTTTTACAGAATAACTTCAGTAGATCATGCCATCCATCCACGTGTTGATCTAATAAGATAGATAATATATCGTACACTAATTATGATCATGTTTTTATTGCGAAATCCATCGCTTTGGAATACTCTAAATATTATTATTAGAGTGCATTACAAACTAGAAAAGATCAATTAAAAACTAATGAAAGACCAAGAATTTGAAAAAACCTGCGACCTCTTGTTATCAAGGCAAGCGGGCTACCAATTGCACCACTGAGGTAATCACCTAAACCGTTGAATTTTTCCACTATACTTGTCCACCGAATATTTTTATAACTATTTGATCTAACCAGCTTCTAAGGCACATACTGAACGCTCAAGAGGGCGTTATGTGATTTCACGCCTTGTTCTAAAGAAACAGATAGCTTAATAATAAACATTAATGATGTTAAAATCACCCGTTGTGTTTTCAGATAATGTTGCTAGAACAATCGAAGAACCCGGGCGTGCCCATGCGCATGTCCCGCTGGTGGCGCCACCACCTCGCGGAGATCAAACCCACGTACTGGCTGTTCGTGGTCCGCGACAACGGCAACCTCGAGATATACTCGCTGCCGGAGATGAGGCTGAGCTTCCTTGTCAGCGATGTCTGTGGGGGGCACAAGGTGAGGATTGTACATGACATCCATCAATCTATCAGCATGTTTCGTCCACTGCTGGACGTAAAGTGAGGCCTACGAGACGATTTAAAAAAGGTACACAATCGGACCTTTACTCAGTTATCTCCATTCTTATCTCCCGTACGCAATAATGGCGTCAATTGGTCGACATAATGGCGTCAGTCGGTCGACGACAGCTGTCGTTGCGTGGATCGTGGTACAGGTGAGCAGTCAGTACCGCAGCTACCAACATTAGGTCGCCATTTTGAATTTTGTGCACAAGTACTTTCCTGTTTAGATTGCGTTCGAAGTGATACGTATACTTTCGTTTATGTATTTGTTTAGTTTTTTGTAATTATTACACCGTTACTGTAAGTTTTTCTTGTTGATTTTACTTTTATTGTAAGTGGTTGTTGATTTTAATTATGGAATCACAGCCTGGCAGACAACCTTTGAAAGATATCAATTCACCACGCAAAAAACGTCATAAGGTAAGTAAGTAAACTTATTAATTCTTTTTTCCGGACTTGAACCACTAAAATAACTTCGATTTTTAGGGTTCCGTACCAAAAAGGATTTTATTGTTAGGGTTCCGTACTCAAAGGGCAAACGGAGCCCTATTGCTGTCACTCTGTTGTCTGTCTGTCTGTTTGTCCGAATATTTTACGGCTCTCTAGCTCTAAAATGGAATGATTTACAGATTATTTGCAGATTATGTACGGAATCCTAAGAAATGACTCGTTTTTTTATAATACCAAGTTAAATTTTCTATTCTTTACTATTTTTTATTTATAGCGGACGTATTTTAAAAATGTTTTGAAAATACAAGATTTTTATAGTTAAATATAAAAATCGTCTCGATGGTAAAAATGCAAAACGCATTGCACGGACATCTAGCAACAGAAAGATTGTTTAAATAAATAATTATATATAAAATTATGTAATTAAAAAGCCCCTGATGATGCTTATATAGTGAAACCAGTTGGGTAGTGTAGAATTAAATATTATCTGTGGAAAAGTACAAGTGTTTTTTTATCACAACAATGTTTGATAAATTCCACCAAGTGCCGACAATCTCAACTATCAACTTCCCCAAGTATTCAAGTTTTAGAATATATGTCTGTTAGCCTGTTCTGTTGTAACTCGAGAACCACTCTCGCGGTTTTCATTATTGTTATCGTAGTAACCCTGGTCAACATATAGGCTATAAGATGTGTTTATAAAATAACCGCCAAGCCGAAAACTGTCGATAATAGTTCTTTAGCAAATAAGATACATCGGAAGACAGTCCTACGCGGCGAGAAGCTAATAATATGTAAACTCATCAACAGATCCTAGCAGACAGCCTGGAGTCGGTTCCCATACTGCAGAACCCCCCGGTCGAGGACGACTACGGCGCGCCCCCCGCCGCCGCCGCCGACATAGACCGGCTGAAGGAGATCCTGGTCGTGGGGTTAGGGAACAAGGGCTCCAGGGTTCTGTTGCTGCTGCGGATGAGGGACGAGCTGATGATATACCAGGTGAGACTATTACCACAGAAGATACATTACATGGTTTATAGCCTGGAGTCGGTCCCCATACTGCAGAACCCCATGGAAATGTATCGTCGTTTTTTTTTTTTTTTACTTCAAATTATGTCCTGCAATCTGACTTAATCTAAAACTAGTACGTATGTAAGTAAGTGCCAAAACCAATAACGTTTAAATAATGCAACTTTTTCGAGACTTCTTCTTGTTTTTTTTTGTCGTGATAGAGACCATAGTAACACGTATTATGTGAAAATTTCAACTTTCTACCTATTATGGTTGAAGCTGTAGACCTCTGCGATAGACAGACAGCGAAGGCGTAGTCATAGGGTCTCGTTTGGCACCCTTTGGCAAAGAAGAGGCAAATCGTTTATCCATCTTATCTTCTTCTACCACATTTCAGGCGTACAAATACCCCCGAGGCAACCTCAAGATGCGGTTCTCTCGGTTCCAAGCGCCCTTCCCATACGGATACGCCGGGTTTGAGCCGGAGAAGGAGCAGAACTATGAGGCTTGGCTGCTCAAAGATGGAGTGCGGCAGATGAGGTACTTTGGTAAGTTCCATTTGGTTAAAGACAATGTCTGGCCACAGTTTAAAAATACATACAGTTGTCCAACGAAGCCGTTCGAATGAAGGGGTTGTGCAGGGCGAGGCTCCGAACTACTTGTTCGACTATTGTATACAGTAGCTCTGTGGTTTACCTCCTGCGTCTCGCCCCGCACAATTGCTCTGTCTGAGCGCTTTCGTTGGACAACTGTATGTATTTTTAAACTGTGGTCTGGCGCTTCAGTCCGGTCCAGTTTTCAACCTTTCAACGCATTAAACCATAAACACCAACTCTTAGTTTTGCGGTTTAGTTGTCAAATACCAACTACGTTTAATGCCACAAACGCAAAACACCACCTTATAGGAAATTTTATACATTCGTAAGGATCGATTGAGTCTTTGTGTTCTGTTGTTTTTTTTTTGTTATTGGCGACGGGGACTTGTAACTCGGTTTCAAAGTGACACATTGCAAAATTGACAGATGATTAGTTATTTATCAAGGTTTGGGAGAGTTAATCCGGTTCAAAGGACCAGTATTTATTTTACTTTAAATGGTTTGATCCACTTCAAAGCACTGGTATAGGCACTACATACATGTCCTCACACCTGTCTCCCAGAGTAGTAGGCAAAGACTTTGGATTTACGTCTGCTATTATCTTGACACACTTGTCACTTGTTCTACAAGCTCTTCTATTCCGGGTACATTTCACTTTGCCCTTGTTCAGTATGTCGCCTATTTGGTCGGCATACGTCCTTCTAGGGCGGCCTTGTCGAGCTTTACCTTCCACTTGTGCAGCATACATTTCTTTTATCTGTTTCATTCATCTTCTCGAATTAATGATGTCGTATTTATCAAGCTCGAATCGAAACCAATATCTGGCACTTTGGCACGTTCGATCTGGCACTTCAGATGGTTTGATCAGGCGGCTAGCATTATTGCGCATTCGCAATATCAGTCATTAGATATTTGTTTAAAGCTTGAAAAACGCCATGCGAAGGAAATTAGAGTGACTGAACCACATCAAATAAAAACTATAGGATATAAGGAATGCTCACTATAAGTTTTCAATCACACATATCTGTACAAAATCCCTTTTAAAGTCACCCGCAATCTGCCTTTGCAATTTTTGCGCACGTGCGGGAATTGACGGCCCGGCTTGATCACTAATATCTGGTAATCAAGTAGATTTTATAGTATCCCGTATTTATAAAGATTCCATTTAAATAAACGTAACTCTGCTTCGGCATTACTTTAACAACATCTCTCTGATAGCGTATAATATTGAACAGGATCACTACAATGATAATAAATAAAACCGCATCGAAATCCGTTGAGTGGTTATCGAGTTAAAACGGAACATACAGGAAGACAAAAATTCTAAAAATTGTAGTTTTAGCCTCAGCACAACGCTAATAAATAACTCTTTTCAGTTAAATTTAAGAAAGATCGAGTTCTTCAGTAATTTATTATTAGTATATGAGGTCCTACAATAATTAGTGAAAATAATTCTAGGGTAAATCATGTATCGTTATTTATTTGATATTTGGGAGTCTTACAGCTTAATAACTTACAATATAATACATAAATTGATAAACCTATGCCATTGACAAGTCTCCGCATATGGATAGACAAGAAAGGAAAATAAATAGAACTAAATGAAGTTTGCACAATAAGAAAATACTAAGATATTACAAGAATATAATAATTAAAGGTTAATTAATAATCAATACTATAAGGTACACAACTATCCAAATAACTACTACATATTGTCAGGGTTGAAAAAACAATTTGCTAGGTTCCTTTTCACAGAAGTGATACTGTCGTAGAACATGTCAATATCAAGAGATGAAATGGGTGCTCTTTGTATAAACGAATTTCTTCTATAGTTGTGTTAACTGATCAAAGTCCAGAAGAAAAAATGTTTTGCTCAAATCATTTTTCACTTTCCAGTACAAAGTGATTCAATCAACTGACTGAATATCTATGGAAAGGTAAAAAAAAAAGTACGCGAAAAATTGTTTTTCGGTGGAATGTGGTCTATTAGGGATACTCTATCATCTGATGAATATTTTTCACTTGAATTGAAGGAACCTTATAGATAACATAGATATCCCTCCCAGGCAACGTGGGTGGTTACAACGGCGTATTCATCTGCGGGCCCACCCCCTACATCCTGCTGCTGACCGGGCGCGGCGAGCTGAGGCTGCACCCGATAGCGGTCGAGGAGTCGCCCGTCGTCACCTTCGCCTCCTTCAATAACACCAACTGCAGGCAGGGGCTGCTCTGCTTCAACGCTAAGGTGAGTCGCGTGATTACAAAAGCCTGTTGATTTCGGCCAGGTACTTGGCCCAACCACTCAGGCTTTTAAAGTAGACACGCTCACTTTAATCCCCAGAGCGTTTGGGCCAACATTGTGACCCAAACGAAACAGGCTATTAGAGTTGATCAATCAGTTTACTCCAACTACAAAAGCTTGAGTGACTCCGCCAGCGTGTGTTTGTCTCTTACAGGGAATTGTAGTGCAGGTATGTTTACTGTAAAACCCAGAGCGTTACGCAAAAATAAATACATTAAGAAAGAGCCGATTTGCAGATCTTAAAACTCTTATACAGTTGCAATAAGGATGTTATTAATTCAACACGTTCGAAAACATTTTGCGGATATGAAATACCATACGCGTGACGGAGATTATTTTCTTCTTAAAAGTATTTTATTTGAATATTTTAATGCACCCGTCCCCGAATTTAAGCTTTTGTCTACGACACCTTTCCCGGCACTACCCAATAACGATCCACACCACCAAATTATATAATATTGGACAGACGGACATGGCGAAACTGTAAGGGTTCCTTGTCGGACTACGGAACCCTAAAAAAGATTACTCATAGAGTGAAAAAGATAAGAGTTCAACCGGAAACAGCCAAAAGAGCTCACAAAAGGCCTCATAGTATAAGCCTAAATATTCATTTAGGGCAGCCTAGCCTGGTGCAAAAAAGTGAAAACTAAAATAATTACATTCGTATGATTGATAGTAGATTTTTCATTTTTTATAAAAGTGCAAAACTATCTAAGAATTCTCAATTTATGTAGACTTCAGTCGATGTCTTACATTAAAATTCATATATCTGCAGAAATATTTGTTTTGTTTTCTTCCAATAAAACCTCCCACTCCACGTCTACCTCCTCACCCCTCTCAGGGTTTTGTAGTGGCAGTATTATAAAACGCCGACTTTAATTGCCTGTTGGTTTCGGCCCCTTGACTGGCCGAAACGCTCTGGGGATTAAAGTGAGGGTGTCTACTTTAAAAGCCCGAGCGGCTGGGCCACGTACCTGGCCGACATCAACAGGCTTTTGTAATCACGCAGGTGAGTCACGTCATGTGCCATTGACACACGAGAGCTGAGTGTTTTAATGGTGCGTTGTCTCCCATAGACTGTTGGCTACTAATGCTTTAATGAATATTAAGGCACTCTAGCAGATAAGTTATTAAATATCTGCTTCACGATTAAACCTTATATCAGATCATGCACAGATAGATCTCCATCGTCGGCTTTTTTAATTAAAACGGTAATTCGCTACTCGTTCCATTCAAGGCATGAAGGCAATGTTATTATATTCCAATTCTCATTCATGAGATGCCCTGCCAAGAAAGTGGTTGCAGCCGATACGCATCAGTCACTGTTACCGATTTCCGTAGATTTTGTGATAAGTCCTGGACGGAGTAAATAACATCTCGCCCGCTTTGGATACCAAGTATGAACATGCTATTGACTTGAAATCGCTTCGATAAACAAAACTGTAGCTTTTATTTCATATTAATAAGAGTTGTCGTTTATAATTTGACAAGTTTATCTTGCAAATTTATCTAACGTCCGGAAGCATTGATTCGATAAATTTGACAGATAAACTGGATAAATTCTAAACTGCAACTCTTATTGCCATGAAATGAGAGCTACAGTTTTGTTTATCGAAACGGTGTTGAGTCGATATCATGTTTAACGCTGCGAAGCGTCCGCTATTAGTATAACATACCTTGGGTATAGTAAAAACAGACTAGTAAGCTATCTTCACATAGAGGTACTTCGTGCGGCCTATATGTGTGCGAGCCATTTTGTGGCTGTACGCACGAACCACAGCACGCACACAACGACAATATCTCAGGCGGTTTCTGGCGGTGTGACTCGGGTTGGCAGCGCTCCACAGTCGCGCTTACGTACACCCCGCGACCCGCGCGCGTTGTTCGTCGTATCGCCGCTAAATAAATTTACAACCCTGGAACAGTAGGCATTTAAGCCTCGCACGGCGCGGGAGTTGTTCTACTATTCTGTTTTTACTATGCCATGATATACCACCGACATGAATATATTTTCTCCCCAGTCCGAGCTACGTATCTGCGTACTACCCACCCACTTATCATACGACGCGCCGTGGCCCGTTCGGAAAGTGCCCATCCGAATGACACCGCACTTCGTCTGCTACCACATGGAGTCCAAGACTTACTGTCTAGTCGCGTCTCACAGCGCGCCCACTACCAGCTACTACAAGTTCAACGGAGAGGATAAGGAGCTCAGTAATGAGAATAAAGGAGACAGGTCAGTAGGAGACAGGTGGGCAGAAGATAGGAGACGAAGGGGTATATGATATCATACAGACAGAGAAAACGGTTCAAATAAGTTCAACTTGTTCAAAAACGTACGCGTACACGTCGCTTGACGCTCACGTGCGGGGTAAAGAGCTTAGTAACAGGAAATTAAAGATACAGGGATAAAGGAACCAGTTGGATAGGAGATAGGTGGGTAGATGATAGGAGGTTGTTTGGTAAAAGACAGAAGACAAGCAGAAGATAGGTGACTGGTAGATAGAATGGGGGAAGCAGGTTAGTAAAAGAAATGAGAGAGGTAGTTTTTTGCTTCCAAAATTGTTGAATCCAAAACCCGGGTCGCTTAGCTATGAAAGGGTTCTTATTTCCCATTATTAATTAAGTATTTAAAGCCACTTTTGTAATCATTAGTAAATAACTGAAGTCGATTATGTTGTCGTGAAATAAATATTTGAACCCGTGAATCTCGTCATTAATAAATTGAAGTCGCGTATGTAGTCATTAAGTAAATAATAGAAGTTGGTTATGTAGTCATTAAATAAATAAATGAAGTCAATTATGTAGCCATTAAGTAAATAATGCAAGCCGGTTATGTAATCATCTAATAAAAAATTGAAGTTAATTTTGTAGTCATCAAGTAAATAATTCAAATAACCATCGTTCCAGATTCCCGTACCCCCAAAAAGAGCAGTTCTCCGTCTCCCTGTTCTCTCCGGTCTCGTGGGAGATCATCCCGAACACAAAGATAGAATTGGAGCCGTGGGAGCACGTCACCTGCCTGCAGAACGTCGCCCTGCAGTACGAGGGTACCAGGTAAATAGAACATATCGTCACGGCATATGTACCCGAGGATGTGTCAGTGGTAGTCCAAGTGTGGACTGTTGATAGAACAGTCGTCCAACCTCGTTTGAAGGAACTAAAACGGAATTTAATGCCAAACAATCACATAAAACAAAAATACAGAAAATAAATTATATTAATTTAAATTCTAATTAACTATGGGCAGTTACCACAAAGGCGAGTTTTTTAAAAGTTAGCATATTAAAATCACATTCGTTTAGCAAAAGGTCACACGTCAGGATTTGCCGTCAGATATCTAATTAAAAAGTCTACAGCGCTGTTTGTCAGCCAGTCTCTTTTAAGATGAAATGAATTTCCACTGAGGACTTTTCTCTATGTAATTATACTGTAATTGTACTTTGGGTACAAAAACACGCTTGAACAAATAAATACACGCTTTGTATGGCGTGCATGTTTACCTCACAGTGTTCAACATAG
Source organism: Ypsolopha scabrella (assembly GCA_910592155.1). Lineage (NCBI taxonomy): Eukaryota > Metazoa > Arthropoda > Insecta > Lepidoptera > Ypsolophidae > Ypsolopha > Ypsolopha scabrella. The sequence continues at coordinate 20,248,742 of OU342983.1, forward strand.
GGGGCAAGTATACACAGATAATATACACATTAAATCTAAAAACCGGCCAAGTGCGAGTCGGACTCGCGCACGAAGGGTTCCGTACCATTATATATAAAAACGGCAAAAAAAATCATGTCTGTTGTATGGGAGTGCGCGGGTCCGACTTGCACTTGGCCGGTTTTGGTATTTGTTGTTATAGCGGCAACAGAAATACATCATCCGTGAAAATTTCATTTGTCTAACTGTCACGGTTCATGAGATACAGTACAGCCTGGTGACAGACGGACGGACGGACAGCGGAGTCTTAGTAATAGGGTCCCTTTCGGGTATGGAACCCTAAAAACTGATTCGAATATAATAAAATAATAAATGTAAAATAAAACTGATAAACTCACTTTAAAATCTGTCTATTTAAGGGGCTCTACAATGCTAAACGTCAGTTCTATTCTAACGCTTTTGTTTTTTAATTGTATCCTACTGTAATACGCAAAACTCTTGTTATTTTTGAATAGCGGCTACATTAGGACATAAAGCATAAAAAAAGGTTTTTTATTATTATCTGCGTGTGTTAGTTTCGTTTTAATCGGAATAAGGGAGCTGAATAGTTTTTTTAATCGTCTAAATTGCAGTTCAGCATTATGGAAGCCCTTACGGTGGAGGACGATGCTTTAATGATTATTATATTTCAGATCTGGACGAAGAGGCTACATAGCGCTGGGAACTAACTACAACTACAGCGAAGATATCACGTCTCGAGGCAGAGTGAGTGTTTGATATCACTTTGTAGGGTTCCGCACCTCATCTTGGAACAACGGAACCCTTATTGGACCACTTTGTTGTCCCTGTGTCAAGACCCCCTGTTCTCAAGAACGGCTTGAGAATTGGCGTCACAAGGGCTTGAATCAACAAGTATCTGTTCTCGATTATTTGATTGTAATAAGATAAAAACCAGTGGCGTGCATCTCATAAAGGCAAATACGCAATGCCTACCCTGGGCTTGGCTTAGCTAACTATACACAGGTACACAGTTTCAATATTATAATCAGGTAAGCTTCACCTTTTGTTTGAAATACTTACCTGCCTGCTCCGCAGCGCTCGCGCTACCGTGGCAACAGGCATAACTAAAATTCGAAGGCAATTTTCTATGTGTGCATCTGTAACTATACTCCCATGACGTCAGCGGCTCGCGCTAACCACGCACACATTCTCATTAAAATACGCAACGCCTGTGCGAAGCAACCACAGTGTCATGATTACTTGCACTACTTGCTACTAGGTGGCGCCACACGTTTTTAAATAGTGGACTCATGCGTAGGTAGTCAAAGATTCATTTTTGATAGTGGGGTAAGAGGTTTTTTGCCAATGAGCTTGGACAAAAGAGAAAGACATCTGTGCGAGTTATATCATTATTTATCGTAATTCTCGCTATAATACGTGCAAAGAACATAAGGACAGCTTTGTGCCTACCCTACTTAAAAATCCTATGCACGCCACTGATAAAAACGGTAGAATATTTATGTATTAACCACTTCAACTCCTGTTAAACAGGATCAAAAGTGTATCAAAATGACTATCACATCACAGGATGACACAAAATATTAACTAGAAAATAATAAAAGTATGAAAAATCTTAAGCTAAAAGTAATAACTACTTAACAGCATACAGCAGTGTGTAACAATGTGAGCAGCTATCCTACAAACTATTAACTATATTATTTTTAAACACACTTGCTTATAAAGTGGCCCTTATAGCAGCGTTCTTAGGGTCATAAAGCAGCATATTAAACACGCGTGTTTTTTACCTTACATTATCGCACTAATGTTCTTTACATTATAGTTTTTCTTTTATCTTAAAAAATAGTTTTGATGTGTTGAGAAATAGTAAAGTTTTTGCGAATAAATAGACTGTCTCAGTAAAAATATAATAAATAATCATTTAATTTCATCAAATTAATAATTTTTATCCACAAATTAACTAAAATTTTTGTTGTAAATACAAAAATATTCATTTTGTTAATATTTAATATTTGGCTGTTTTTTGGCGGTTATTTGGCGTCAGTGCCTCTATTTCTATCTGCGCAAAAAACAAAATCTCGATTTTCGATTATGTGGAAAAAAGACAGTGAAATTTTATTATTTTTCCTCGCAAGTGTTCTTCGCACCCTTTTTGTGCCTCGTTCTAAACCCACAAACAAGTAGGCAGAGACAACAGATTTCCTTCTGCTACGATCCTAACACATGTGTAATGACGATGTAATTTCGTTTCAGATAATAATCTACGACATAATAGACGTGGTTCCAGAGCCCGGGCAGCCGTTAACTAAGAACAAGTTCAAGGAGATTTACGCGAAGGAGCAGAAGGGCCCCGTCACTGCGCTCACGCAGGTGCTCGGGTTCCTGATATCCGCTGTCGGACAGAAGGTAAGTGGCTTTTGTACCCCGGTGCTTTAATAGGCTATTCAAGTGCGAGTCAGACTCGCATACCTAGGGTTCCGTAATTCAACAGTCAGGAAGAAGGTATTTAAAATCTTGCCCGTAACTGTTTATGATAACAAAAAAAGAATTGATCGCAAAAGAGACTCAAATATTTTTGTACCGTACTCGAAATATAACTCTTGGATGAAAAATTTAATTTTGTCATTTTGCTATCGTGAATTTCTCACCCGCTATATTCTTTTTTTGTGGTTTTTCAAAGATTTCTCGAAATCGGTGCCAGTAAATATAGTATTGATACCCATATTGTATATTTAAGACTTATTTTTTATTTTTCTCTCTTTTGTATTTACTTATTGAAAATATTACTTTTTAATTAAACTTTTTTTATGCCGGTTTATTTATATTATGCTATTTTTGTAGGAATTTTCAAGTCTTTATGTTTAACGGTGCTAAAGTTATGAGGCTGTGACATACCGACGGACGGACAACGGAATCTCATCATAAAGGTTCCTTTTACCTCCAGGTACTACGGAACCCTCAAAATACGAAAAACTGGACGAAAGCCTATCACGTGCGATTGATACAGTGTATTTTCGCCATACTTACCCTCTAGCACAGTATGCGTGAGCGTTGAAGTATACAGTTCACCGCCAATCCAAGGAAGCTACACAGTTGAAAGTGATAGTGCGACCTATCCAACGAGTGATCGTCGTAGGACCTATCAGAATAAAACTCCTTCCCCATTCCACAGATCTACATCTGGCAGCTAAAGGACAACGACCTGGTGGGCGTGGCGTTCATAGACACGCAGATCTACGTGCACCGCATGATGTCCGTCAACAACCTGATCCTGGTCGCCGACGTGTACAAGTCGGTCTCGCTACTGCGGTACCAGGCCACGCATCGCACCTTGTCGCTCGTGTCTAGAGATCTGCATGACACACAGGTCAGTGGGTTACATAGACACGCAGATCTACGTGCACCGCATGATGTCCGTCAACAACCTGATCCTGGTCGCCGACGTGTACAAGTCGGTCTCGCTACTGCGGTACCAGGCCACGCATCGCACCTTGTCGCTCGTGTCTAGAGATCTACATGACACACAGGTCAGTGGGTTACATAGACACGCAGATCTACGTGCACCGCATGATGTCCGTCAACAACCTGATCCTGGTCGCCGACGTGTACAAGTCGGTCTCGCTACTGCGGTACCAGGCCACGCATCGCACCTTGTCGCTCGTGTCTAGAGATCTACATGACACACAGGTCAGTGGGTTACATAGACACGCAGATCTACGTGCACCGCATGATGTCCGTCAACAACCTGATCCTGGTCGCCGACGTGTACAAGTCGGTCTCGCTACTGCGGTACCAGGCCACGCATCGCACCTTGTCGCTCGTGTCTAGAGATCTACATGACACACAGGTCAGTGGGTTACATAGACACGCAGATCTACGTGCACCGCATGATGTCCGTCAACAACCTGATCCTGGTCGCCGACGTGTACAAGTCAGTCTCGCTACTGCGGTACCAGGCCACGCATCGCACCTTGTCGCTCGTGTCTAGAGATCTACATGACACACAGGTCAGTGGGTTACATAGACACGCAGATCTACGTGCACCGCATGATGTCCGTCAACAACCTGATCCTGGTCGCCGACGTGTACAAGTCAGTCTCGCTACTGCGGTACCAGGCCACGCATCGCACCTTGTCGCTCGTGTCTAGAGATCTACATGACACACGGGTCAGTGGGTTACATAGACACGCAGATCTACGTGCACCGCATGATGTCCGTCAACAACCTGATCCTGGTCGCCGACGTGTACAAGTCGGTCTCGCTACTGCGGTACCAGGCCACGCATCGCACCTTGTCGCTCGTGTCTAGAGATCTACATGACACACAGGTCAGTGGGTTACATAGACACGCAGATCTACGTGCACCGCATGATGTCCGTCAACAACCTGATCCTGGTCGCCGACGTGTACAAGTCGGTCTCGCTACTGCGGTACCAGGCCACGCATCGCACCTTGTCGCTCGTGTCTAGAGATCTACATGACACACAGGTCAGTGGGTTACATAGACACGCAGATCTACGTGCACCGCATGATGTCCGTCAACAACCTGATCCTGGTCGCCGACGTGTACAAGTCGGTCTCGCTACTGCGGTACCAGGCCACGCATCGCACCTTGTCGCTCGTGTCTAGAGATCTACATGACACACAGGTCAGTGGGTTACATAGACACGCAGATCTACGTGCACCGCATGATGTCCGTCAACAACCTGATCCTGGTCGCCGACGTGTACAAGTCGGTCTCGCTACTGCGGTACCAGGCCACGCATCGCACCTTGTCGCTCGTGTCTAGAGATCTACATGACACACAGGTCAGTGGGTTAAATAGACACGCAGATCTACGTGCACCGCATGATGTCCGTCAACAACGTTCAGATCAGTTACAAACAAAATCCCAACATCAAATCCATCCTCACCAAGAAAAAGAAACAACCATCCATTCACAACACAATCACATCACCTGGCACAGCACCATGCCGACGGCCACGCTGTAAAACATGCGCCATCAATAACACAAACACTAACATCAACACTTACCACAGTTTAAATATCTACCACGCTCAACCAAACAGCTCATGTAAAACATCAAACTGCATCTACATTCTAGAATGCAGGCACTGCCCTGTATTTTACATCGGGGAAACAAAAAATAACCTTCACATCAGACTTAACCAACACAGACACACATCGGACTCCATCACAAACAACACCCTACCCATTCCAACGCACACAAGACTTCACAACCTCACATTCAACAATTGCTTCACCGCATTAAACCTTTCTCACCACCACTTACAGACATCCAACTCAGGACATGGAAAAAGTCCTATATTTGCTCGCTTGGTGCCCATTACGGCCCATGTCTCAACAAGCAGAGATAAATCAAGACAGAACGCACCGAATAAGAATCAAGAGAAGCAAGAATCTCTGACAACCTTTTTATTATTCTGTCAATCATTCCCATCACCTTAGCATCACGTACCTATTTATTATATTACTTATTATTCCACTCGTGCCGACAAATTCTGTCGAAATATATTCGGATATTTAATTGCGTGTTTTTCTGTACATTTATAAATATAAATATTATTATTTAATGTTGATATATTATTATAATTATATTATCTTGTGTACCATAGAAAGACTTAACAGAAATGAACTGCTTTCAGTTTGATTCGTGCGTAGGCTGCGTTCAGTTGGTCATCGGACGACGTATGTTGTATGTATGTTATGTATGACTGAAAGCAGCTTATTTCCGTCAAGTTGGCAACTTGCGTGCAAAGAAAAAGAATGCCCGCCTAAAGTTCATTTGGAGTATTTATTTTTTGTTTGTTTCTTTAATTACGTTTCATTTGTTGAAGTACCAAAACCATTGATAAATGGTTATAATTGTAAATCATTGATATTCCTAGGGTAGTGTGTGTTTATTCCCATCGGATTACATAATATCTAGGTTCCCAAGTATATATTTTGAAAGGACACTGAGTTAAAGACGAGATATAAGGAATTAAAAATTTACAAAGACAACTTATTTTACTCATATTTCATGTTTAAATCATTTAATATATATTTGGGTACCTAGATATTCCGTAATCCAATCGGAATAAACACATCCTACCTAAAGAATTTGCTTAATTTAAAAATTATTTTGCTATTTCGTTTGTATGGAAGACGTTTAAACCCTTTGGCAAGTGCCTTCGTGAGTTGAATGATTTATAGATGTAATATTGTTCCAGATCTACGACATGGAGTTTATGGTGGACAACACGAACCTGGGTTTCCTGGTGAGCGAGTCGGACGGCAACTTTGTGTTGTTCATGTACCAGCCGCAGGCGAGAGAGAGCTACGGAGGTCGGTCGCGTTTTGTTGTTGCTTCATCTATTTACTTTACAGTAACGTACGTACATACAACACGAACCTAGGTTTTCTGGTGAGCTAGTCGGACGGCAACTTTTGTTGTTCATGTACCAGCCGCGGGCGAGAGAGAGCTACGAAGGTCGGTCGCGTTTTGTTATTGCTTCATCTATTTACTTTACCCCAACGAAAGAAGTGTACTGACTAGAATTAAAAGGAATGTGAAGAATACTAAACTAGTGAATCTATCTAGAAATCGTAATAACCTTGGCAGGCATAGAAACACGTCTTGCTTTAGCAACATTTAATAAAAGACAAAACTACCTACTACATACAAACGAGTTATCCCTGCATACAAATAATATGTCGCATACCCTACATTACACCTCCACCATAAATACACAACAAATATAATTTAATAAACAAACAACCGGAGTTGATGCTCGTGATTGTTGGCACTTGGTGGAACTTTTGAAACATTTTTTGTTTGATAAACACTTGTACTTGTCCACTTATTTATATTATTTCCCTTACCGGTTTCGCTGTTAAAGCATTATGATTAATATATTTAACAGCGAAACCGGTAAGGGAAATAATATAAATAAGTGGACAAGTACAAGTGTTTATCAAACAAAAAAAAAAAAAAACAAACAACCAAAATGAACACTTACTTAAACTAACAGGGCCAGTTGAATTATTTTTACACAATAGATCTAATGTACATTGTATTAATCAAATTGATATCTTACAACTGGTCTACGTAATCTCTGGGGATAACGTTTCACCGGAGACTGTACCGATGGTGGATGTATTGTTCCTGAATCAACTTCTTTAATCTGACCCTCAGTATTCTTCTCTCTCTCTAATTGTTGTTCTGGAACACTATCATCCACCATTGTTGCCGCTGGCAACGATACGGCATCACCACCCCCGTCAGCGACCGAGCTCCCATTAGCTACATCATTAGAACAAGTAACATCCGATAAACGAGATCTGTGCCTTATTTGATCCGTGTGCCTTGTCATAAATTGACCGCTTCCGTCACTCAGAATATACCTATGGCTACCTTCCCTATTGCCGATTACGCCCTTAATCCACTTATCGTGTATGCCATACCCTCGCGCCCAGACCGGTTCGCCCGCCTCAAACTGACGCGGCACTCCTCCAGCATGATGTTCCTGCCGCGCTTGAGCAGCGCGTACTCTATTTTCCACCGCGCGATCACTACGCAACAAATCTAATCGTGAACGCAACGAACGTCTTTGTAGTAACGTTGCTGGCGTTTCCCCAGTGGTACTATGAACGGTATTTCTATAAGCCAATAAGTACGTTTGTAATGCGGTGTCTATGTCCAATTTATCTCTAAATGCCTTTTTGATCGCTCGTTTACATAATTTGACTGCGTTTTCAGCAGATCCGTTTGAAGACGGATGATACACTGGCGAGAAAACCTGACGAATCCCGTTATTCTTCAGAAAGCTACTAAACTCAATGCTTGTGAACGGAGGCCCTTGATCTGAAACTAACTCCACCGGTAATCCAAATCTCGCAAACGTCGCTCTCAACACTTTAATAACCGCCGCCGCATTTGTTCGTTCCATTTCGAAAACCTCAAGCCATTTCGAACCGGAGTCTATCAGGACAAAAAACGTTCTACCTTTATATGGTCCTAAAAAATCGACATGAAGACGCACCCACGGCTGTGACGCATACGGCCAGGGCGTGGGTGGGGCGTGCGGCGGCGCATCCGCTTCTGCAGCACAGGTCTCGCAGCTTCGGCACGCGCTCTCCACGTCGTCATCTATGCGTGGCCACCACACGTAGCTATGAGCTAAACTCTTTGTTTTGACTATACCCATGTGGCTAATATGCAATTGTTTTAGCACCGTGTTCCTTAATAAAGAAGGAATTATCATTCTATAGCCCCACATTATGCAACCACATTCTACATATAATTCATTTCGTCTATCAAAATATGGTTTAATTTCCTCTTGAGGACAAACTGCGGGCCAACCCGACTCTATATATAAAATAACTCGACTAAGCACAGCATCTTTTATTGTAGCTTTCTTAACATCGTCGTTCGCTACCGGTAAAAAATCCTCAACAAAATTAACGTAAGTGATTTCTTTGTTCGCTAATCGTTTTTCGACTACTGAAGGTAGCCTAGAGAGAGCGTCCGCACAATTTTTCTCCGACCTGACGTGTTCTATATCGTAACTGTAACCCGATAGTAGAACGGCCCAACGTTGTAAACGTGACGCAGCCATCACCGGTATGCCTACCTTATCCCCAAAAATATATGTCAACGGTTTGTGATCCGTTCTCAACACAAATTTCCGGCCATACAAGTACTGATGGTATTTTCTTACCCCAAAAACGATCGCGAGAGCTTCTCTATCTATCTGTGCGTATGCCCTTTCCGCTTCGTTGAGCGAGCGCGAGGCATAGGCCACGGGACGCTCGCCTTCTGGTGTTAATTGCGATAGTACCGCGCCGACGCCCACGCTACTCGCATCTGCTGTCAGCACTAACGGTAGTTCCGGCGAGTAATGAACCAGCACCTCGCTACTCGCTAGCCGCGCGATCACCGTCTCGAATGATGTCTGGCACTCCGTACTCCACTCGAACCTAGCTCTTGCCTTCAATAAATTGTGCAGTGGTGCTAGAATGGTACTAATGTTTTTAACAAACTTTGCATAGTACATAATCATACCTATAAACGACCTCAGTTCTGATACGTTACTCGGTGCTGGCGTTTCTACAATGGCTTTGATTTTACTCGGACATGTGTGGACACCGTCTTTACTTATCATGTGGCCTAAATAGCTTACTGATTCCGCAAGAAAATCACATTTATTTTTCTTAATCTTTAAGCCATATTTTTGCAATCGCTCAAAAACCTTATGTAAATTTTCTATATGTTCTTTAGTAGAAGCTCCCGTTATTATTACATCATCTAAAAACACGCCTACTCTAGGTAAGTCTGAGAACAGCTGTTCTAATCGCCTTTGGAAAATTCCTGGGCTTGAGGACAAACCGTAGACTAGGCGATTGTACATAAATAAACCCTTATGCGTATTTATCACCGTAAACTTCTTGGACTCGTCGAGAACGAACTGAGCGTAAGCCTGTGATAGATCAATTTTACTAAAGCGCTCCCCACCGTGTAACTTCACTAAAAGGTCCTCTACCCTTGGCAACGGATAACGGTCCATTTCGATTACCTTATTCAGTGTTAATTTATAGTCAGCACAGATCCGAACGTTACCGTCTTTTTTCATCACGGGTACGATAGGCGTAGCCCAATCAGAGCGCTCGACGGGTGTGAGTACGCCGTCCCGTTGCAGCTGGTCTAGCGCGCGCTCCACCGGTTCTCGCAGCGCGTACGCCAGAGGGTGCGCGCGCAGGAAACGCGGCCGAGCCCCCGCACGTATATGGATGCTCACAGGTTCTCCGGTGAAACGCCCCAGTGACTCCTCAAACACGTCACAGAATTTGGAACTGAAAACCGACAAATTAAATTCCTCATCTGATGACAAACTATTTACCGTATTACAATGAACTTTTGGTAATTTAATATCTAACTCCGCTATCCATTGCCTACCCAGTAATACAGTTTTACCATTATTTATAACATATAAATCTAAATATTTAGTTTTATCCTTGTATTTTACCAAAGGTTTTATCATACCTACCGGCTTAACTAACTCGCCGGTATAATATCTAAGTGATAAATCACAACTCTTTATTTCTAAATCCCTAAATAGTTTCTCATACATTGCTTGACTTATACACGATACGGCACTGCCCGTATCACATTCCATAATAAGGTTTCTGTACTGAACATTCAATGTAATAAATATAGGTTTGTATTGAGCTATCGATAAACTATTAAAATCCAGAATTACCTCGTCGCTGTCCTCACTTTTATAGTCACTCCCGTTCTCAACGCTGACGAGGCTCGCGCTTGCCACATCCACGCAATGCTGCTCCACCAAGTTCGGACAAATCTTACGTAAATGCCCCTGTCTGTTGCACACACGGCACACATAGCGAATGAATTTGCACGAAGTTGTGTCGTGCCCGGCGCCGCAAGCCCGGCACCGCTGCCTCCTTGAGTTGTCGGTCAATGCCCCCGCCGCCGCTGCTGAATGCGACCCTGTGCGCCCCCGCTGCCTTGATCCTGTCGAGCTATTGGTGACGTCACGTGTCATTCTCTCTGCCGCCACCCCCATCCCAGGCCTGCCCCGCCACGCTCCCGCCATGGCTTGACAATTAACGATCGCGCTGTTTGATGACCTTCCATGACCTTCTACCATCGCTGCATCTTTTTCCGCTGCTTCCATGCTTACTGCCAAGGTGTAAGCTTTACCAAAATCTATCTTAGATTCCGCAAACAGACGTTGCCGTATGATTTCGCTACGAATTCCACAAACTAGTTGGTCTCTTAAACTTTGCTCTAACCAACCCCCAAAATCACAATATTTCGACATTTTCTTTAACACAGCAACATATTCCGAAATACTCTCTCCACTAGCCTGTGTCCTTTGTCTAAACTTGTACCGTTCCGCGAGCTCGCTTGGTTTTGGTTGAAGATGTTTCCTCATTATTTCCGTTATTTCTTTGAGAGGCTTTGTACTTGGTTTCACTGGTGTACACAAATTCACCAATAGTTAGTAACTTTCAGCACCCATAACTGTAATTAAGGTGGGCACTTGTAGATCACTCGCAACTTTATTGACTAGGAAGTATTGTTCTAACCGTTCTACGTATAACATCCACTCGTCCTTGCGAATATCGAACTCCGGAATTTTGCCGACCGACATGTTTACGACACTTATTTTTTATTTATTTATACACACGTAATGTTCTTATTCTCGTCGCCACTGAAGAATACTAAACTAGTGAATCTATCTAGAAATCGTAATAACCTTGTCAGGCATAGAAACACGTCTTGCTTTAGCAACATTTAATAAAAGACAAAACTACCTACTACATACAAACGAGTTATCCCTGCATACAAATAATATGTCGCATACCCTACATTACAGAATGCTTCGGTGGGGAATAAGAAAAGACGAATGAAAGTAGAATGACGTAAGGTACGCAAGTTGAAAACATGCTCAGTTGCTTTTGCATTTGGATATCTTAAGGTATTTTTCCATAGGTATTTATTTAAATTACACCTGTGTTTTCGATCAAATACGAAACGTACCTACTGAAGAAGAGCAAAGTAAAAAGTACGTGGAATAGAAGAGCTTGTATGAATAGATTGCCATTGAAGCGTTCCTTTTTCTATTCTATTCACTACTTCTTTCAGGCCACAACAATCCCCGATATCGATATTTTTTACTGTATTAATTCACAATTAAACCCGACATGTTTTCCGTCAGGACAACGCCTTATCCGGAAGGCGGACTACCATTTGGGTCAGCAAGTGCACAAGATGTTCCGCATCTGTGCGCGGCCGGTGCCCAACAACAACCATAGGCGACACGTCACTATGTACAGTAAGTAGCATTTACGTAGATCACTACATAAATTTTGTCGTACGTAAAATAAATGTAAGATATTGTTTAGACGAGGATAGATTTGTAAAGGCAAACTTTCATTAACAATAACAGTACAAGTTTTCTGATGTAAAGTAGCTCTGCAGATTTAATGCGATTTTTTTAAAATTAAACATGACTGAATTTATTCGTCGCGACGTTCGTGTAATAATCGTTCGTGGCTTAACTAAGCAACAATGTTTTGAAGAAATGAATGGTGTATTGGGACAAACGAGTTCTTCTTTAAGGACTATAGAAAGATGGTTTATTCAGTTTAATCGCAGCGATTATAACTTGGAGGATGATTCGAGGTCGGGTAGGCCAATAGAGGTAACTACCGATAAAAACATTGAGGCGGTGCGAAAACTACTAAAAGAGCACCGGCATGTAACGTATCGACAGATTGAGGAAACCCTGAATTTAAGTGCAACAACTGTTCATCGAATTCTTCACGACGGTTTAAAAGTTAGGAAACTTTGTTCACTTTGGGTGCCGCATTCGATGACTGACGAACTAAGGGAACAACGTATGAATTGGTGTCATGAGATGTTAAAAAAATTTGATGGCGGCCAATCTAAGTATGTCAATTCAATCATTACATGTGACAAAACTTGGCTTTACTATTTTGATGTCCTAATGAAATCACAGAGTAAAGTATGGGTGTTTCAAGATGAAGATCCGCCGCCATCGGTCAAAATGTCTCGATCAGTTAAAAAAAGAATGGTGGCAGTATTTTTCTCAAAACGCGGAATAGTATCTACTGTCGTCCTCGATAAACAGAAGACTGTTACTGCAAGTTGGTACACGGAAAAATGTTTGCCTCGAGTTTTGGAATCACTGAAAAACGAGCGACCGAACTCAAGACTCGACACATGGTTTTTGCATCAGGACAACGCTCCTGCACATCGGGCTGGTAGAACTACAGACTATCTGCGTGAAGTTGGAGTGAAACTACTGGGACATCCTCCTTACAGCCCAGACTTAGCGCCATGTGATTTTGCGCTTTTTCCTCATGTGAAAAAACAATTAAAAGGACGCAAGTTTTCTAACGATGAAGAGCTTATAGGCGCATTTGAAGAGATATGCAGTAGTGTTCCAAATAGCTTCTGGAGCGAAGTATTTAGTACATGGTTCGACGTATGAGGGCATGTATTACTACGAATGGGGATTATTTGAAGAGATATGCAGTAGTGTTCCAAATAGCTTCTGGAGCGAAGTATTTAGTACATGGTTCGAACGTATAAGGGCATGTATTACCACGAATGGGAATTATTTTGAAAAAATTTTGCCAAAATTTATGTAGTGACCTACGTATTATAGTATGTTCGAGTTATCATGATATGGGTGGCAGTTCAAAGTTGACAGTTATAGTTAAGTTATAGTATGGAATATCATAAATACTGAAACTGGGAAGAGTAACAAACGGAATAATGAACTAAAATTGAATATTAACAATGAAGTTTTTACAGGAGATAAAGAAGTCGCGAAGGCCTTTGAACAATTCTTTACTGACATTCCTTCCTTGACAACTAAAGGCTTAAATTCAAGTCCAAGACTTGCACAGGATCTTTTGAGTGATCACGTGCCTCAGTGCCATTCTGTATTTGCTTTTAAGCATATTAATTCACAAACTGACATTAAAGCATTTAAATCTCTTAATTTAAAAAAAACCGAGGACTTACGGGGCCTATCTGTTAAAGTTGTAAGCTGTATTATTGATTTAATAGCTCCATATTTAGCTTTAATCTTTAATAAATGTGTAGATGATGGTGTCTTTCCTGATTTAATGAAGTTAAGTAAATTGAACCCTCTTTTTAAATCAGGCGACAATGAAGACCCTTCCAACTATAGACCGGTCTCAGTTTTACCAGTATTTAGTAAGATTTTCGAAAAAATTGTTGTTAATCAATTATTATCTCATTTTAACTTAAATAAGTTGTTTCACAGTGAACAATATGGATTCACTAAAGGTATGTCCACCACTGATGCAGGAGTTGCAAGCACATATTTGACGCTTGGGAAGCAAAGCAGGATGCGTTCGGTGTATTTTGTGACCTCTCAAAAGCTTTTGATTGCGTTAATCATGAAACACTTTTATGTAAATTAGATCACTATGGAGTTAAGGGTATATCTTTGGCGTTATTTAAGTCATACCTTAGTGACCGGATTCAAAAGGTAGACATTAATGGAGTAAAGTCATCTGGAGCATTGGTCAAAATGGGTGTTCCGCAGGGCTCCATATTGGGGCCCCTATTGTTTTTAATATACATAAATGACCTTCCTTACTTAGTTAGAGACTTATCTGAGATAGTTCTATTCGCAGATGACACGTCACTTATTTTTAAAGTGAATCGACATAACGATATTCTTGATGACGCGAATTCAACCCTCTCTCTGATTCTTGATTGGTTCACTGCAAATAATTTAGTTCTAAATGAAAAAAAAAACGAAATGTATAAAGTTTACTTTACCAAATGTAATTCAAGTAGATGTCAGTTTATTTTTTTATTACAGGGACTACTTAAAAAAGCTTATTATAAAATCAATGATTATCTGGACGATAATGAAGCATGGTGTAATAAATAATAATAATCTTTATCAAAATTGTGAGTCATAATTAGCAAATTTTAACACGAAATGTTTGATTCCTCTAAAGGCTAATCTTAAGCCCTTTATAGTTAACTAATATGTAAACTGACTTTGCTGTAAAAGGTAATAGACAATGTAAGACGGATTGACTAAGATCAATATTTTTTTTATTTTTTTTTCTCTCTTGGACATAATTCCAATGGTTTTATATTTGCCTTTACTTAAGTAGGTATAAGAAAATTGTATAGATTAAGGTTATGTTACAAATGAAAAAAATTCATGTTTGCTAAGTTTCTTGCCCTTCTTCTTAGCAATACTAATCGAATGGTGCGGATGGTTAGGCATTATGTATATATAATATTTTTATTCCTATATTTCTTTACTTTATGCAGGTTTATAACTTTATTACATTTTAGTAGCCCAACCTTAATATTTTTTGGATGTGTTTCCCGTATTTATTTACCAACTTCTTTGTTCGTTGCATCATTTATATATAATATTTTTATTCCTAAATTTCTCTATTTTATGTATGTGTATAAATTAATTTTGTAGCCCAACCTAAATATTTTTTGTATGTATTTCCCTTATTAGTATATACATATATTTTTTTTATTCTAAAGATATTTATTGTAAAGATTAACTTTGACTTGTTGAAAGTATACTTTATGTATCTATTTTACAAAATAAATATTTTGATTTGATTTGATTTGATTAAGTGCCTTAACGAAATAGAATAGATTTTTTTTAGTATCGAAAAAGTTAACAAGGTCTATCAAATCGATTTTTTATTTGTTTGATCTTTGATTATGCGAACAGCTTGTTCTTAATATCTAAATTAATTAAATTGAACGAACCAATAACGCCCGAGCTTGGAAGTTCAAAGATTTTTTTTTTGTATTGCTCGGCATTTCACGAAAAACAAACAACAATAACAAAACAAAAATCAACAAAAGCTGTAACAAACGTCAAAACAAATAGCACGTAATGCAACCGCAACGAAAACACAAACCACATACAAGATGAATTCATACTGACGACGTAATCCTATAAGATGTCCGCACCGATTCATCGATGTATTTTCGATTATGTAGTGTCAGTACCTATGGGTTAACGTTCCGATCCACGCATCAAGTAGCAAAAAGAAATTATTCTTTTCTGAATCTTTTTTTGTTAAATTTAACAAATACACTGTGATTATTGTTTCGATGTAAAGATAAATACTTTATTGTACTTTTGCAATAATGATATACATTATTTCTCAAACCTAATATTTTCTTTTGTGCCTGGGTGTATGTAGTATGGTGTGAGTAGTATAGGTGAAACGGAAAATTAGGAACTGTCACCCATATCATGATAACTCGAACATACTTTAGTTGATAATCTGACTATTAAAAAAGTGATAAACTATATGGGATAGGTGGATGATGTTTTGCTTAGTATTTTAACTAACTACCACATTAGACAGGTAGACTAAGATGTATTTTTTTTCTTCATGACACAATTTCCTTCCGTCTATTTTTAATATATTTTTATAATATATTGTTTAGTATAATTTTATATAACTTAAAAAGACTGTAATAGTATTAAGCCATATTGAGAAAATAAAATACTGATAAAAAAAGACGTGATCTTGCTAAGTTTCTTGCCCTTTTTAGCAAGATTAATCGAATGGGCGGATTTAGGCATTATACGAGGGGTGGCTGATATAAAATCTCCTTTGTTAAAGAAAGTTTAAAAAATGTTACTGGCCACTATATTCTCGTAATCTTTGTTTATTCCTTTTTTAAAAATTATGACACTTATTTGTTTCTACGAGTTCATTTTTTTTTGTCGCGTCTTCGTTTTCATCAAGTTGCAATAAAATTAAAAATGGATAAAATTGAGTATCGCGCTGTGATTAAAATCCTCGGTAAAGAAGGGAATACGCCGACGCAGGTCCGAGAGCGCGTGTTTAAGGTGTTCGGAGATTCATGTCCTTCCGAATTTGTAATAAAGTTTTTGTCAAAGCAGTTTAAACAAAACCGTGTGAGCTTAGAAGACGATCCCCGTAGTGGAAGGCCCATTTCTGCAGTTACCGCAGATAATGTGGAAAAAGTGAAGAAACTGATCCTTGCCGATCGGCTAATTAAGCAGTGGGAAATAGCTAGAGATGTTGGCATTAGCAAGGAACGAGTTCATGAAATAATTCATGAACATTTGGGAATGTCCAAGGTGAGCGCGCGTTGGGTGCCTAAAATGTTGATCCCGTTTGATTAGCAAAAGCGTGTGGAATGTTGTCAGTCATTTTTAGACTTGGTAAAGGATAAAGAGGAAGAAATTATCTTGCGAATAGTGACCTGTGATGAAACTTGGATTCGTCAGTGGGATCCCGAAAGCAAACAAGAATCGATGCAATGGAAATTTAAAGGGGAAAAACCACCAAGGAAGTTTAAGGTCCGGCTGTCAGCGGGCAAACTAATGGCAACCATTTTTTGGGATGTTGAGGGGATTCTTATGATATATTACCTGCCAAAAAACACCACGATGAATGCTGAATACTATGCGAACTTACTTGACCAGCTATGCAAAAAAATAAAAGAAGACAGGAGGGGCAAACTTAGCAAAGGCGTTTTGATTTTGCATGATAATGCACCCGCGCACACGGCCTTTAAGGCGCGGTCATCTCTGACAAAAAACGGCTTTACAGAGATCAACCACCCACCCTATAGTCCAGACCTGGCTCCCTCTGACTACTTCTTATTTAAAAATTTAAAGAAAAATTTGAGAGGGCGCAGATTTTCAACAGACGAAGAGATGAAGGACGCTGTGAATGACTATTTTGACGATCAAAATAATAATTATTATTTTATTGGTATGATGTCACTTATTGACAAATGTCGTAAGTGCATTTCAGTTGCAGGGGACTATATTGAAAAATAAAACAAAAATTATTAATCCATGTATTTTTTTTCATAGTCAGGTAGATTACTTTTCAGCCACCCCTCGTATCTATTTATAGTTTATTTATCTATTAACTTATTTATTCATTGCATTATGTAGGTATACACATTATTATTTTTATTTACATTATTTTTTACTTATGTTAGTGAAGTGAAACTACAAGTGTCCGGACATGAACTGCTTTATTGAACACCTACCCACATACACATTATAATATACTACATCTTTCCCTTCACATTTTTAAGACAAATACATTTTTTGCTTAATTGCTACAACAAATAATAACAAATTTAACACTAATTAATAACATTACCCTGTAGTATCTTTAACTCCTTCCTTTTTGTTTTTAATAATACATATTCATATAACAGACAATTTTAACTTTTGACAAGAATTTTCAGGCATAAATCTAAGAGACATAACAAAATTCCTTTTTCAAATTTTGCTTTTTTTTTTAGGAAATTCTTTATTTTTTTAAATAATGTTTTATTTTTTTAATTGCTTTAGCAGCAGCCGGCCTCTGAATACTATTCGACGGTTCATCCTCTGGGGTTGACTCGTCAGTTGCGTCGTCAACCAGATTATCAATATCATTTGGATCATCATATATGCCGATATCACTGGCGTCATTTACCCCAGGATTTAATATTTCTTCCTGAGATGATGATGGAAGCGTAGGATCAGAGTACATTTTTATCAAGTGTCTCCTATTCCGTCTATAGCGTTTACCGGTACTGTCTGATACAAAATATGAGCGAGGTTGGGACGCTTGACCTACAACGCGCATTTTCTTTCTTTGATGGCCGTTTATAGCGACCACATGATCGCCAGGCCTCAGTTCTGGAAGGTTACGAGCATGTTCATCATACTTGAGCTTGCTATAATCTTGGTTTTGCAAGATTTTATCATAGTCAGCCGAATTGTCGCAATCAGGTTTAAGTTTATCAGCGTGTACAGGCAGACGTGTATTTAATCTGCGTCCCATTAGCAGCTGTGATGGACTTGCGATACCATCTCGGGGTGTGGCACGATAATTCAGTAATCCAATGTAAAAATCGGTGTTGGTCGTAATAGATTTCATCAATATTGTTTTTACGGTTCGAACCGTACGCTCACTACGTCCATTTGACTGTGGATAGTTGGGTGATGATGTGGTGTGGGTAAAACCCCAAGAGTCAGCAAACATTTTGAACTCTTTCGAGGCAAAGGCCGGACCATTGTCAGAAAAGAACTCAAAGGCAATGCCATGACGTGCAAATTGGTCTTTCATAGCAAGTACCACTGACTTTGTCCCTAACGACTTCAATGGGCAGACCTCCACCAAGTTGGAAAAATAATCTACTAAAATCAAAAAATATTTCTTTTGAAACTCAAATATGTCTCCTCCAACCTTCTTTATTCTTCTTCTTTATTCTTTATTGCACAAAAAAAAAACTTAAGTAACAAAATATATACAGGAACAACAGTTTGTACAAGGGCGAGCTTATTTCTAAAGAAATTTCTTCCAGCCAACCTTTAATGTGGTGAAAAAGTAGTGAGAATGGTGAGCAAATAAATGTGCACAACTTTAAATACAGAAAACTAAATAGAAAAAAGAAATTTAAGTTATAGATACATACTTATGTGTAGCAATAATACATACAAATATACATATATTTTTACACATATAGTTATATACAATAAATAAACAGTACGTATAATACTCAAAATGAACATACTTAGAATAAACTATCATATTTTAAACAAAAGACACTAAATAAACATACAAATATTCCAACAAACAGAATGAATAAGTTTAAATGGGTAGTCAGACAAAAGAATTATATATATTAGCTCTTGGGGAGAAAATGCTGTTTAAGCTTTCTCTTAAAAGACGATACAGATGGGCTGTCTCTAATACTATTAGGCAGATTGTTCCACAATCGAGCTGCTTGAACTGTGAAGGATTTGGAGTAGAAATCCGTATTACAGGAAGGTACATGTAGGGTCCTGGTGTCGCAAGTTCTCTGAGGTCTAGTGCGGGAAGGTAAAAGCTTAAAACGATCACGGAGGTATTGAGGGGCACAGGGATTGTTCAGAACGTTAAACAATAAGGCTAGCATGTGATAATTTCTTCGCAAACGAATCGGAAGCCATCCTAATTGACATCTTAAATCTGACACATGGTCATACTTGCGCAAGCTGAAGATAAACCTAATACCTAGGTTTTGGAGGCGTTCAAGCTTATTCACTAGCTCTTCAGTGGCATCCATAAAACAGACATCGGCATAGTCAAGAAGAGGTAACAGCAGAGTCTGCGCAAGCATAACCTTTGTTTTAAATTGTAAGAAGTATTGAAGTCGTTTTAGGGAATGGAACGAAAAGTGAATACGCCTGCTAATTTCGTTGACTTGAGCTTGCCAAGACAAGTTACAGTCCATGATAAGGCCAAGATAAGCAAGACCTTTGTCCAGGGCAGGCTGGGCACAAAGTGAGGAATCATCGGTTCGCGCTGAGGTCTTGCAGCTGCTAATGCGCACGGCTCACAGCGGCGCACACAGAGCTCTACGTCTACGTATAGTAGAACAAGCCGAAGGAGTGGATATTTTCAAGAAAGCCATTGAAAAACTAGACGGTTACTTCCTGCCAAAGCGGAATAAAATTTACGAAAGATACTTATTTCGTCGAATTAAACAGGAAGAAGGAGAACGGTTCGAAAAGTTTGTTATCAAATTAAAGAATCAAGCCGATAAATGCAAATTTGCGAGCCCTGAGGAGCATTTAATTGATCAAATTGTGGAGAAATGCTCAGTATCTGCACTCAGGAAGAAAATATTGACCTTGGGAGATGACGTTACACTGGATAAAATCATTATGGAAGCTAACATGTTGGAGGTAATAGGACTGCAGTTAAATGAATACGAACAGAAGAAACAAACAAATGATATCAA
Organism: Ypsolopha scabrella; assembly: GCA_910592155.1. Classification (NCBI taxonomy): domain Eukaryota; kingdom Metazoa; phylum Arthropoda; class Insecta; order Lepidoptera; family Ypsolophidae; genus Ypsolopha; species Ypsolopha scabrella. The sequence goes on from OU342983.1 coordinate 20,269,100, forward strand.
CAGAATCAGCCATTTTAATCAAAGTTCACGTTCATCAAAGGAAGATACTCGAGGAAATCAAGACGGTAATAAAAACAAAGGAAACAAATGTGGACGATGTGGATATGCTGCGCATACTGCGTTAATCAGAAGTGTCCGGCAAAGTGGAAGAAATGCCATTCATGTGGAAAAGTTGGGCATTTTAGTGCCTTGTGTAGAAATAAGCCAAAAAAACGGAAATTAGAACCAAGGCAAAATGATTACAAACACAATAAACGACCAAAAAATAAACGAGAAGTAAATCAGATAAAATCGGAAAATGAATCTAAGGAAAAAGAAGATGTTCATTACGTTTTTAACGTAGATGATGACGCGACTGTTGAATGTGAGTAAGGAGGAGTGAAGTGGAAGATGTTTATAGACTCAGGATGTAAGTTAAATTTAATCTCTGAAGAATCGTGGACGAGTTTAAAGAAACAGAAAGTTATATGTTCCAACCAAATGAACGAAATAAACAAGACCTTGTATGCGTATGGAAGCACAACCCCATTAAAGGTGAAAGGCTCAATCGAAACCATAATAAAAGTAAATGGACTGTGAGAACGGGCAACCATACTGATAATTCCTGGAGGCTCGAGAGACCTATTAGGAAAAGAGACCGCTATCAAACTAGGCGTTCTAAAACTAGGAATTGGAGTAAACAAAGTTGTGGAATCAAATAAATCCTTTCCAAAATTTAAAAACGTATTGGTAGAAATCCCAATCGATGAGAAATCCAAGCCCGTGTCACAACCATACAGAAGAATACCAATTCCAATCGAGGAAAAAGTCCAACATAAAATTAGCGAGCTACTGGAGGGTGACATTGTAGAAAAGGTGCATGGACCATCCCGATGGGTTTCCCCAATAGTTCCAATATTAAAGGATGACAATGACCTGCGGCTTTGTGTAGACATGAGGCGTGCTAACGCTGTGATCATGAAGGAAAATCATCCATTACCATGCATGGATAACTTGATACCGAAAATTAAAGAGGCTGTTTATTTCGCCAAATTGGATATACAAAATGCATTCCACCGAGTGGAAATACACCATAAGGACATTTATAACGTCCCAGGGATTATACAAACGATTAATGTTTGGCATCACATGCGCTCCGGAATTATTTCAGAAGATTTTAGAAAACTTGCTAGTCGGTTTGGATGGTTTAATCAATTTTATCGATGATATCCTGGTATACGGCGAAAATGAAGAACAGCACGATCTTAGATTGGCAAAATTAAATGCTGTCCTGAAAAATAACAATGTAATGCTAAATGAAAGGAAATGCGTCTACAAAATGCAAAAGATTAGTTTTTTGGGGCACGAGTTAACACCCGAAGGCATCAAGCCGCTAAACAAATATATATCAAGCATTGCTGAGTTTCGACCACCAACAACGGTTGAAGAGCTTCAAAGCTTCTTGGGGCTGGTCAATTACATAAATAAATGGGTCCCTAACTTAGCAACCAAAACCGAAACCCTAAAAGCAATATTGAGGAAGAAGATTGGAAAGAAAGCGAGCATTGAGGAATTTTGGAAGAAAGAACAGGACCAGGCCTTCAAGGAGTTGAAGAAAGCTCTCGCTAATGTTGAGACGTTGGGTTACTTTCATGTAGATGATAAGACGCAAGTGATTGCGGACGCAAGTCCAGTAGGCCTGGGAGCTGTTTTAATTCAAAGCGATGATAGAGGACCAAGAATAATAGCGTATGGTAATCGAACGCTAACAACGCTCGAGCGGAAATACAGTCAAACCGAAAAGGAAGCTTTGGCGTTGGTTTGGGCCGTCGAACATTTCAGCATCTTTTTATTTGGAAAACAATTTGAACTCGTGATGGACCACAAACCATTAGAGTTTCTGTTGGGAATGAAATCAAAGCCTTGTGCCCGAGTAGAGAGATGGGTGTTAAGTTATCGCTACAATATTATTCATCAGCCAGGAAAAGAATATGGAGACAAGGGAAGAGGTGCACAAGATAGTCAATTAGTAGAAGGAGATAAAGTTTACATAAAAGAAACGAAAAAAGGAAACAAATTAACTCTGAACTTAAAACTACACCACATGTCGTGGAACAAGCAGAAGGTGGTGATGTACTGGTCAGAAATGAAGAAACTGGCCAAAAACTTAGACGAAATGTAGTACACTTAAAGAAAGTAGAAGGTAAATGGGAAGTTCACCAAGACGGAAACGAGCATGAATCAAGTGAGGTAGAAGAAAGTGATTGGGTACACTAATGTGAGAGTCATGTAACTCATGTATCAAGTCGATTCATATATCAGGTTGATTGAAATAAATAAATAATACTAAGGAAGGGATGTAGTGTTTGTCTATCTGTGACATATATAGCGCTGTCTCGAGCACACGGATGCAGGTGGGCAGTGAGGTGACAGCCGTGCAGAGGAACGGACGTCTGCCTGACATTGGTGTGGTATCGAGCCAGTGAGTGTCGGTATATCGTACGGAGGTAGTACACAGCTCACGCTTCAACTGCTCTACTACAGCATCGTGACTCGTGTCCCAAATCCACTCTGAGTCTTTTTTAAGTAGAACTCGTAATGGTGAAACCTTCTCGGAATAACCCGATATAAATTTAGACAAATAATTTACCATCCCGAGAAACCGTTCTAGCGCTTGTCTATCATTCGGAGATGGTAGATTCATTATCGCTTTTAATTTATTGTCGTCTATTTGCATACCTTCTGCGCTAAACTTATGACCAAGATACGTTACTTCTGTAACGCCAAACTGACACTTATCTGTGTTAAACTTTATACCCACCTCACGAGCTCTCTCTAACAAACATTCAAGTCGCTCATCATGCTCTTTTCGTGTAGAACCCCAGCAGATTACGTCGTCGATAAAGGAATCTATTCCATCGAGGTCTTCTAGTAGCTGCCGCACTCTGGAATGAAATATTTCCGATGCAGAGTTGATCCCATAAGGCAGACGCAAAAATTGGTATCTCCCAAAGGGAGTACCAAAGGTACAGAGGTCTGTACTGGTCTCATCAAGTTCAACCATCCAGAAACCTGATCTAGCGTCCAATTTGCTGAAATAGCGTGCACCTTTAAGCTTAGTAGCTATCTCTGTCAGCGTCGGCAAAGGGTAATGCTGACGACGTATAACTTTGTTGAGAGGTCGTGGGTCGAGGCAAATACGAAAATTGCCGTCTTTTTTTGCTGCTATTACTATAGCATTTACCCATTCTGTTGGATGTGAAACTTTCCTGATGACACCTAATTTTTCCATTCGATTTAATTCCGTCTGTAATCTATCTCTAATGCCCATCGGTATTTTTCTGACCGGACACACAGTCGGACATGCATTACTATCAATAGGTATTTTGTACTGACCAGGTATTTTACCTAAACCTTGAAATAAGTCTTTATAATGTTCAATATCCACGCTATAAATCCTTTTTATTAACCCCAATTGTTCACAAGTATGTTTACCTAAAATGCTTTGACAATTATTTTCTGTGATTAAAAATTTTATAAAGTATTGTTTATTTTTGTGCAACCAACATAATTCACATGAGCCTGCAATTAAAATGTAATTACCGCAAAAGGATTGAGCCCTGGTAAGATCCGGCCTAATGTCAGCTAAAGAAAATCCTAATTTCACATAGTTACTTTTCGAAAGTATAAATAGGTCGGAGCCAGTATCCAATTTAAAAACATGCTCAGATTTATCACCAGGTAAAATCAAAGTCTCATACCATTTAGAGTCCTTACTGTATCCATACACGGCATCCAAAGTCGAAATATAGAACAAGTTATCATCTTGGTCATCTTCTTGCAATTCGTACACTTTATTTGCCTTATACACGGCACACATTTTTTTTAAATGACCGTGGGCACTACACGTATAACACTTGGAATTTTTAGCCGCACACCGAGACCCTCCGTCACAATCGACGCTCCCGCAAGCCATGCAGCACCGCTGCGAGCCCCTGGCAGACCGGTTCGTAGCCTCTGACCCGCTCGCCGCCTGGTTACCGCCAGCCAGCCTGCGCGCTCCGCGCCCCCAGCGCCCGGCGCCTCTCGCGCCTCGCCGGTTCCCGCGCATCCACACGGCGTCCACACACTGTGATGAACTATTGTGACCTTTAGCCCCGTCGATCTGACGACTGTCCTCGTGTGAAAGTTCACTTGATTGACAAATTTTCACCGCTTTGTCTAACGTAAGATCATCCGTCCTTAGTAATCTATCCCGTACCGAGCCGTCCGTGACGCCGCAAACAATGCGATCTCGCAATAACCCGTCCTCCAAGTGTTCAAATTCACATTGTTGACTCAACAGCTTGAGAACTGTGACGTACTCGTCTATGCTTTCGCCAGATTCTTGATTCCGTGTAAAAAACTTGAAACGCATCAACGTTGTATTGGTTTTGGTTCCGAAATGGGCATTGAATCTCTCAATTAATTTAGTGACGTCATCACGATCCTTTTCTTGGTCTTTCGTAAACTTAAACGTCGAGTAGACATCATACCCATCTGGCCCGATCAAGTTGATAAGTAGACTGGCTTGAACATCACTGGGTTCTTTATAAACACCGGAGGCTTTTAGAAATACTTGAAATTGCTTGAGCCATTTTCGCCACGCGTCAGCGCGACTCGCGGGACTCCCTTGCAACACTAATTCCACTGGTGGGCGCGCGTGTTCCATTGTTTATGAGTTTGTAATATCTTATCAACACAAAATATCACGTTTTCAGTAATATTCACGCATAAAAACACATAAAAATTAATAAATTCGCGCACCGCTGTCACCATGAAGTGAAACTACAAGTGTCCGGACATGAACTGCTTTATTGAACACCTACCCACATACACATTATAATATACTACAGTTAGTATATATTTGGTTAGGCATTGTATTTATTTATGGTCTATTCAGTTTATTTATCAACTTATTTATTAATTGCATTATTTATGTATTCCAATAATTCTTTATTTTATGCATGTGTATAACTTTAGTAGCCCAACTTAAATATAGTTTTTTTTTTATATTTCCCGTATCATATTTGTTTCATCATAAAATATTATTTTTATACAGATTAGATTTGACATGTAAAACGTATACTTTATGTATCTATTTTACAAATAAACATGTTGAATCTTTGAGTAGGGTTTTTCTGTGCTCGGCCGCGGCTTTTGCGTTACTCTCGGCCTCAGCTTTTATGACACACTCTTGGGGCTAACAACAAAAGCATAACATACTGTCACGAAATCCCCGAAACGTTTCCGACTGTCAATAGAACAGTTCACTGGGACAACCTCTTCTCTGACAATTTTTACCTCCCAACGTGTTGTTGGGCTAGGTTTCTTGCACAAAATAATCTGCATCTGTGTTCGACTCGTACCCAGCAACAACCATAGATGACACGTCACTATTTACTGGAGGTTCTTTGTATGGCTTGGCTTCAACTTTTGTGTCAGCCTCTAATATATAAGGTGAAATCTAATTATGCAGCTAAACACATACTGTAGAATGCGTCTCTATACTCGTTCAAGAACAACCTATCTAAAATGTATCCTGCGTATTTCACAAAAGGGGTAATTAAACCTTCACTTCACGTCTCTAGTATGAATTTGGCTATATAAACGAATGTCACCTTATACAGACCAAGAGCAATCAGTACTACAGTACAATTCGTTTACTACTATTGCGCAATATTATTCAAATAATGTCAGAATATATACTAACAAGCGATGTGTACCTGCAGCGACGCTGGACGGCGGCGTCGGCTACGTGCTGCCGGTGACGGAGAAGATGTACCGGCGCCTGCTGATGTTGCAGAACGTGATGAACAACTACTGCTGCCACGCCGCGGGGCTCAACCCGAGAGCGTTCAGGTACAAGTAGCCTTAACTTGCTAACGCAAAATCTCGCACTCCAGTGTTAGCTATTTTTCGGTCTCGTGACGCGCTCACATAGGTGATGTGATTTGCAGCGATATGTTACGACTAAACACAAATGTGTTTGGATTTAGCATAGAATAGCATTTTTAAATGTTGTTTATGCATTTTCCTTTCGCTACAAGCACTAAGGCACGGTTAAAGTAATTGTTTCGCAGAATGTAATTCCCCGGGGAATGTGTCCCGCGTGTCTACAGCCTTACTTACTTACTTACTTCGACATCCACCGCAATCGCCTTCAAACCGGCGTGATTGGCTAGAAATGACACCCTTACTGGGCAATCACGACGCTTTTGAAGGCGATAGATATTGAAGTTAGGCAAAAGGAGGGCTGATCGCATCTTCTACTTACCTCACTCGATGACTTCTGTAACCTGTAACTGTTATTTTTTGGAATTCCGTAACAGAAGGGTGCCAAACGGAATTATATTACTAAGCCTCCACTGTCTGTCTGTCTGTCCGTCTGTCACAGGGGTCTACAGCTTCAACAGTAATAGGTAGAAAGTTGAAATTTTCACAGCATACGTGTTACTGAGGCCTCTATCACGACAAATAATAAAATATACAAAAAAATATGGTGGTCCCATACAAGTAACCTTGAATAAGTTGCATTATTTAAACTTTATTGGTTTTGGCTCTTACTAAAAAAGAGGATAATGCAGACAATTTTAAATTTAGTCAGATTGTAAGACATACTATATAAAGAATAACAAAAAATAAAAGAAAGTAGGGTTCCGTACGCAGACGGCGCCAAATTTTTGTCAGGCGCTACCATTTTTTGTAACCTTGATGTTGTTTTGGCATGTATATTGTAATTATTTACCATAATGTTTTTAGGGTTTCACCCGTATTGCGGTGTGGTACAGAACCCTTTGTATGCGAGTCTGACTCGCACTTGGCCAAATTATTTCTACTACGTTACTTACGTTTCGTTACACCGTTCCAGAACGTACAAGTCGTCCCGCAAGCCGTGCGGGGGGGGCCCCGCGCGGGGCATCCTCGACGGGGACCTGCTTTCTCTCTACCAGACCCTCAGCAGTGTCGACAAGCAAGATGTGAGTATGGCTGTGTGATAACTTGTAACTGCCCCTATGAGTATCTTTGAGTCGGTTGCCAACTGGTTGCCAAACATCAAAAACATATACTATCGAATTACGATTATGTAAGGATACGTTCGTGCTTAAAGTGACGTCGCAGTTCGTGAACAATTCAATATACACGGAAAGCAATTTTGAAAGTTCAATTTATATGTATGTTTTTTCTGTTTGGCAACCGACACAACGTTATTTAAATTCAGTTTAAATCCGGATAAGTTTTCCGGATGCAATACGAAAAAGTATGGTAAAAGTGTGGTACCTTCGTAAAGGTTTGGGGGGTTGCACCTTGGACCCCCTTTTTTTAGGTTATGTTGGTTTGTTTTTTTTAAATCATGCGCCCTTAATTGACTTCTGCTTCAGCTCCGGCGCTGCGGGAAGTGCAGCCCCTCCGCCCTTGCGTAATAAAGCGCAGGCATCCATGCTCACCTCCGCAGCTTCGGCTGGCTGGTCGCCCAGCCTCAGCCGCTACGGCTCGCACGGTTGCCTGCGCTTTATTACCGCGGGCGGGGGCTGTAAGGGCTAGGAGGGTTACACTACACCCTAACAACACCCCCCCCTCATTACATAAAATCAAAATCTCGTGTTCAACGTCTATAGCCGACCCAAGTGTGTGACTAAGACGCATATACTGTGCGAGTGAGAGCGCATGATTATGGGCGCCATTTATGATTGCTTTCTCTAAATAAATAAATATACTCGTACATTGATAAATACGTATAATTATAAATATACATACAGACAAAACTAGACAAAATTTAACTAAAACATGTGTCTTTTGCACATATTTAGACATAAGAGAACTTACAAACAGATGTACATACGAGAAATTACCTAGATTTAAATATAAATAAGGTTTTTTATTTTGTCTTTGCGAAATATAAATATTTTATCTGTCAATATATTTTCATACTCAATTGATGCCGGGCCCAGGTAGGGCCTGAAATATATCTAGAGAAGATTTTAATTGTGTGCATATTTATAATTTCACTTTGTATGGTTTCTTTATGTTTAAATAAACTAAGTTATACACACATATACTTACGCCCGTCTCCAAGAGATACCAGTGAACAGATCTCCATCTGCTACGGATCTTGAAACACATCTTGCTTCTTCCACACTCACGTCTCACATACTACAACAGATAGAGTTCTAAATAAAAAAAATGTTCTGAATGAGACCTTTTCCAAGACAGAGCCCAGAATGTGACAGAGAAAAATTCGCTGCATCGAAAAAATATGCTAAGTGAAAGCTATATTTATATTTTCAGTTCAAAACAGTAATAACAGTACAGGGCTCGACTGTGGAGGTACCACCATCTTACTCGCAAATCCTCCCGAAGTTATTCGGGGGAGAGTAAGAGGACAGCTCTCAGGCAAAACCAGGCGGCCCACCATTGCCTGGGCCCGATGGATGGCGGTATATCCATCCCCAATTGCCGGACCTTATATAAAACAGACTGGTGACGGGCAGCGGCGTCACTGGTGCAAGGGCTTCGGCACCGCGCTCACCAACCCGCCTGCCTAACGTGAGTGAGTACGGGCATTTCTTCCAGATGGACCGCCAAGAGTGGCAAAATCTTGGAAAGGCCTATGTCCAGCAGTGGACGAAACAGGAAAAAGTGGATGGAACAATAATGACTGTTGTAATAAACCTATTATTTATACTTAACAAAAAAAAAATTAAAAATTATTCACTAGGGTGTCGATTCGGTGCAACACGACTTAACCTTATTTTATGCGTCCTGTCCTCGTCTTTTCGATATAGAAAGTAAAAGACAGCACGCTTAAATTTAGTGTAGTCCTGTTAAATAAGTTAAGTCATGTTGCACCGAATCGACACCAATATCCAAATATCCACCGTTTTCTTGATTGACGCGCACTTTTTCAGATATGTTTATCTCCTTCGTTGTGCGATGGACATTCTGCGCCTTAATCTTAGTCAACAAGCTCTTCTAGTTTGGTCTTCCTCATTTTGCATTTCTTGTTTTCAGATCGCAAAGAAGATAGGTACAAAAGTGGACGAAATAGTGGCCGATCTGTTCGAGATAGACCGACTGACTACACACTTCTAGATGTTGATGCGTTAGTTATACTTGTACATATTATGTGAGTTTAAGGTTAATAAAGTATTGTTTAATATTGTCCTGTCGTTTTTGTATCTTTCTCTCTGTTTTAGGGTTCTGTAACCGAAGGATGCCAAACGGGACCCTATTACTAAGCCTCCGCTGTCTGTCTATCACAGGGGTCTGAAATTTTCACAGGATATGTAGTACTATGGCCTCTATTACTACATATAATGAAAATATGACCAACAAAGTATGCTAAATTTTTTCTAAGTTATTTGTTTCAGCTCTATCTTAAAAAGGGCAATACATACAAGTTTTAAATTTGGTCAGACTATTGTACATTCCCTAAGTAAAAGAATAAAATAAATTTGGGGTTCCGTAGTCAAAGGATGCCGAATTATTTGACAGGCACTATCATTTTACCGGCTTTTTTGACCCTATGTTGCTATAATCTTAAAGAAGACGGTATAATCACAGTTTAAAAATCAATACAGGTGCGGTGCGTTCGAAAATTGTACGTAGCTCGGTGGCTTCCCCCCGCGTCTCGCCCCGCAGCAGCCCCGCACTATTGCTCTGTCTGAGCGCTTTCGTTGGACAACTGTACGAATTTTAAACTGTGGTATAATAAATATTATTAGAGTGCATTACAAACTAGAAAAGATAAATTAGAAACAAATGTAAAGACAAGAATTTGAAAAAATTCCTCGGGGCAGGATTCGAACCTGCGACCTCTTGTTATCAAGACAAGCGCGCTAACCCACTGCGCCACCGAGGTACTTACCTAGACCGTTGAATTTTTCCAACATACTTGTCCACCGAATATTTCTGTAACTATTTGATCTAACTAGCTTGTAATGCAGATACTGAACGCTCACGAGGGCGTTGTGTGATTTCACGCCTCGCTCTTAGGAACAGATGGCGCTGTCGTCGCCATCATAATAAACTAAAAAAGTTACAATGTAATATTTTCATAATTTTCAATTAATGCAAAGCGCCTGATTTTCAAGCCAAGAATTTTGCATGTCTTTATTGTTTAGGTGGGTGGTTTGTGTCTTGGATTTATTGATTTTCATTCCTTCTTTTGTACATATTTGTTAAATTTAAGCTCTCTCTAACTCTTTACCCAGATCGGCAAGGAATTTAAGCGCAGCCTGTACTTAACTCTTTCAGTAACACGGAACACCCATAGACGTGGTTCTATTGTTCTTTCTTTTTCGTCTCGTTATGTCCTGAAAGTATTAAAGTTGCAGGAAAACAACGAATCTCGACTTTTTGGTAAAAATGTTACTTGGATTTTAAATTATTTCTCGCCACGGGCCGTATTAAAAACCTTTAAGGGCCGGCCACGCGGGCCGGTGTTTGCCCATATATGCTATAGAACAACCTTTACTATGTAGCCAACTCTAAAATGGCGAAAAAAACGGCTGTTCATTTCGGCCGAGTAGGTAGGTAGTGCACTTTTCTATGAAACAGCTGTTATAGAATGAGCTCTACAAATATGACCACACCTTTCCAGTGGCGGATCTACGGAGGGAGTTGGGGAGCTAAAGCCCTTCCATAATATACATTATAGGACTTAAAGATTTATACTATTATATCATAACAATTTCCAACCTATGTTGTACTACATTGTTAAATTTACATACCTACAATAAAGCCGATTTTTAAGGTTTTAATTTTAAGCAAAGAAACTTATTAAAAAACGTAATTTTAAGTGACAGAACTATATATTGCTATTCCGAAGGGCACACCAACTAAAATTAGCAAGTCTTATAAACCCTCCTGAATCAAACTAAATTTTTTAAATTCAATCAAATGACAGCTCTTAAATGTGCCTTGAAATTACCAAAACACGTTAAAATCACTAATTTGAGTAAATTATGGCTGTCAAACAAAAATTTTAATCAACAAAATTGATTTGAGATGTTGACTTGAAAATGGCTCTTCGTTTTAACCATACTTAAGTTTAATTTTATGTATGTCAAACTAAAACTAAAGCCTTCAAAATCGGTTTTAATATAATTTATATGATTTTCTAAAAATCCTGAACCCCCAAAATGTTTCTGCCACCGCACCTTTCTGCTACACGTAGTATAATAATAAAAAGTCTGTAACTATGATCACGTAAATTTATTTTTATTAAACCATTCAGTTCTGTGACTATCTAAGCATATTTATGAGCAAAGTATTACTTGTTTGCTACTCACTAAAATTTTGTACCATTATGATAGGAATATCCAATTAAAATAACTAAATTCAACATTGGTCATCGAAGTAAAAGTAAAGTTGCCAATTGGTGTTATTTGCTCTGTTGCTATGTATATTTATCATACAAGATTACATTAATTATGCAGCCTAATTCACACTGAAGAGTCGGTACTTCTTCAGCCCGTACTTCTTACCCTAACTCGAATGTTCAGAGGGTTTCAGAAAGGCTATGGTTTGTAAACACTCTCATATGGTAATACATTTAAAAAGGTTTTAAAACCACTTCTTAAAACAATTACTCTTTCAAGTCTTATTACCACTACTTAGGGGTTTTAAGGGTTTCGAGTTTACTTCATGCTTATATAATCTCTGATGAATCGCGGCATCTCTAATCGCCCGTCCCCGCCCGCGCGCTCGGACCAGTAGGCCTATTCTCAGTCTCTCGAATTAGCCTTCTCGATCGTAAAAACCCATTTATCAGTCGAACTCCATACATTTTATGATCGAGTTTTAGAAACCTCACTTCAACTGTTTCGCCGGAATTGCCCCCCCAGAGAGCTAAGAGCCGGGTCTCCAGTGCGTGTTTCGTCACAAAAACGTCTACACAAAATATTGTTTCGCTACCCATTTTTGCTGATACCAAGCAGGAGACCGAGCTTATCAACAAAAATGTGTATGGAAACAATATTTTGTGTAGACAGCGTGAAGGACGAAACACGCCCTAGAGACCCAACTTAACTCGATTTACGCGGTAGAAGTTATTCGATAGTCAACTCTCACTTGGGCGGCAGGCAACAAATATACTTCACGAACTTGTGAAAATAAGGCATTTATCACAAGGTAATTAGGTCCAGCTTGTAGTACATAGTAGAGTAGAAAGCGAATGACATCTAACATATAAACCCCCTCTGAAGCCTTTCAAAAGTCTTTTAAAACCCACTTCCTTGCTTCCCTAAGTTAATCGGCAGTCAAATTACTTAGTAGTAACTTAACACACTACCTTCAACTTAATACCAGCAATAAGACGATTAAATTTTATTTATTCTCAGTGTAGTTATTAAACTCGCGTGACATCATTTTCCATTTTCGTTCGATATACACACATAATCCCCAAGAAATTGTCAAGTATTCCCAAAAATGAACTGAAATGCTTCCAGATTCAGAATTTTAAAATGCAAAAATCACTACATATATTAATAATAATAATTGTTATTAAAAGTTCAGATCGAGGGTTGTTGCAACAAGTACAAAAAATGTATTTAAAAATGTAAAAAGTACTGGGAGCAGTGAGCTTTAGTATAAACTTAACGAATTCTTTTGAAATTAGGTTTGTCGAATGTTATTCCCGATTACAACCTGTTAATATAGAAATAGCAAGAAACGTGCGTTTTTCCTCTTTAACTCCTTTGACCAAATCTCACAAAAAATATTGATATGTCTAAAAACTAAAGGACACAGTCATTTCTAAAAAAAATATTTGTAAATTAATTAAATCCAATAAGTAATAATGATTAATATGATTCACAAAATGATTTGTGTACATTTTCTAAGATAGAATTGGTTTCATTTAAACAACATACATCCTATTTGATAAGGTTTGGCTAAACATTATGTACAATAAAGCACTTTAAACAGGTAAATAATACATATAACAGTTATTTTAGATAAAGACATAATTGTGAAATTGCTAGCACATTTAAAAATATTGACCCACGTACTTACTGAGCATACTGAACAACGCAGGTAAATAAAAAAACCGGCCAAGTGCGAGTCGGACTCGCGCACGAAGGGTTCCGTACCATTATCAATAAAAACAGCAAAAATATCATGTCTGTTGTATGGGAGTGCGCGGGTCCGACTCGCACTTGGCCGGTTTTAGTATTTGTTCTTATAGCGGCAACAGAAATACATCATCTGTGAAAATGTCAACGATCTAGCTATCACGGTTCATGAGATGCAGCCTGTGACAGACGGACAGCGGAGTCTTAGTAATAGGGTCCCATTGGTTACCCTTTGCTACGGAACCTTAAAAAGGTTATCTACATACTTACTGTAAATTTTGTAGGGGCACTTTGGGCACGTCCCTATTGTTTTTTTAGGGTTCCGAACCTGAAGGGTGCCAAACGGAACCCTATCACTAAGCCTCTGCTGTCTATCCATCTGTCACAGGGGTCTGCAGCTTCAACCGTAATAGGTAGAAAATTGAAATTTTCACAGGATACGCGTTACTATCGCCTCTATGACGACAAAAAATAAATTAAATCCAAGGTCATTAATTACAAAACCTGCTGTATCCATAGCGCCATCTGAGATGACTTGTTTGACATGTTTTACCGAGGTGATAGATGGGGCTTAAAGTAGTTTGTCAACCTCTTTGCACCGAGGTTCATTGGTAAGGTGATAGATGGCGCTAAGATCTTAAAGATGTCATCTGTTATGAACCATAATGTTGTTATGGTTCTGTCCCCGTAATATGTGGTGGTGCGGAACCCTTTGTGCGCGAGCCCGACTCGCACTTGGCCAAATTATCATATTTTTCTTTTGCGCTTTTATAAACTTATTCAGTGCGCTCAGTAAAATATATGATTTCATTAAAAGATACCATTTACATGCGATATATAATTAATTTATTCCATTCTGCACATAATTGTGTCATAAAAACTATACAAAATAACTTTCAAATATTAAATTAACAGTTACATTAGTAAAAGAACTATTTACAGAAATAACTGGACGACCCTATAATCAAGTCCAAAAATTCAGTCTATCTATACCCATTTTACCTAGTTCTTTCAGAACTCCATAACCCAACTACTTAGCTAGCACTCCACTCGGCCGAGCGGCACATATCTGCCAGCAAATCATCAAATTCCTGAACAGAATTCTCGTATATCGCCAAATCCCTTGACAAATCGTCATTCGACGCAACCATTTCTTCCTCTTCGCCATCTTTCCCTGGACTTTTAGAATTAGATCGTTCCAATTCATCGGCTAACTTTAAATGAGGCGCATTGAATAAGTCTTTGTAGAATTCCGCCAGTTCGCGGATAGGATGCCTGTCAGCGAAGGGGAAATACAGAAGTTTTAACGGTGGCTCATTCTCGCTCCGAAAGCCAGCGAATTTCTTCGGTGGCATTTCAAATGAAGTAGGACTTTTTGATATGATACTGGAATCAAGCTCCTGTGTGCTTTTGCATTCGGTTGGTTTTTCAACTTTCTCTGGATAGTGGAACCTGCATTTTGGTAGAGGAAACTTCTGGAAAAATTCTTCGAACACCTCTTTTACTAGCGCTTCATCAACAAACGCAGCTAATCTTAAAGGTTTGTTTAGATCTATCGGGGGCTTTTCTTTGATTTCCTTCTTCTTTTTGGAATCGAAGATTATGTGTTTCGGACTCAACTCAAAATGGTCGCTTTTGAGTAGTAAGGAATCATTTTTGTGCGACCTATTCGGAGATATTGACAAATCCGTTCGGTATGCAACTGAAAACTTGATTCCGCCTCTTGGAGTTTTCAGAACCCCTACTTGGATCCTTTTAATAGAATCCCCGAGAAGCTTATTTTTGGCTTCACCGCTGTAAACTCGATAAAATATAGTGAACGATTCAGTCCTTTGCTGCCTCGCCAAATGATATGCGGGTGTTATTCTTGTGATGGCAATAAGCGACTTCAAAAGTATACCCATTCTGAAGTATACAGTATTCATAGCCTTTAAAGTGGGATCGAATTGAGTCTCATCTAGGCTAAAAGTCCATAATTCTAGCACCATTTCGTCCCCATCCTCAGTCTGCACAGATATTTCTACGTGCAATTCTGATCTAAAAGTCTCCAAAACCTTATCGGAAGGCAAAGCGTTCTTAGTCGCCTGATTGACTTCGGGCGAATCCGGGATTTGGAGATTGAACCAATCGGAATCCGAGCTCTGTGGTTTGGTATTCCCTTCGATTTTCTCCCCTTTCCTGGACTCCACTATGACTTGAACTCCTTTGTAAGCTAAAAACTTGGCGAATTTCGTGAATTCATTCTTATCTGATACACTGGAAAATACCGCGTCCGGCGCCATGATTGTTTGAATACGTTTGATAACAAAGGTCAGTTTAATGTTTGCGAATGGAAGCTATTCTTCATCTGCGATGCAATTCTCGACTAGATTCCGTAAGTTTGGATTCTCCATGGCCGCTGCAATGCGTTCCTTGTCGTTGATTTGCTTGTTGACTGCAAAATAAAAGAAAAGTTGTTATTTTTTATGCCTATTGTTTCGGCGTTTATCCCTAAAGGGGTATCAGAGATGCAGTCATCCGGAACCTCGAATGTGACTAAAGAGATTCGTACGACGATTTATTTGTCGCATCGCCGTACTTCAGGAAAATACACGCTTTTTAAAGCTTTCAAGTTAAGAGGCCGGCGAAGCATTTGTAGTTCATAGAAACGAAATACCAAAACCATTTGTAAGTCATTGATAATTTAAATAATTAAAATAATTTGTTTAATTTAAAAATCATTTTGGTATTTCGTTTGTATGAAATATGCATGATTCGCCGGCCCCTTAAGGCTCCACAATGCTAAAACTAGTGCTGCTCTAACGCTTCTGTTTTTTTAATTGTCTGTCCTGCTCTTATCAACTGCGATGCACGCAAAACTTCAGTCGTTTTGAAATTGCGACTACACTAGTAGTTCCCTTGAACTTTGAACTCGCGCTCGCCCGATTCGCGCTTGACCAATTTGGCTCATGTTTGAACTTAAAAATTCCATTTGCTTTATTTACTCGCCTGCAAAATTTCATGATATTACGATCAACGATACTCGAGTTATCGTCGAATAAACATTCATACATACATACAAATAAGTAGTAAGTTTCGTTTTAATCGGTTATGAAAATCTTATCACTCAAAAGTAATGTCTCTATAAAAAGATTAAAATTATGCATATTTATGAAGTGTAATAATTACGTTCTGGAGTCAAAGGACACACGATATTTTTATTTTTATTTAGACAGAGAGAACTGAATCCGATACAAAACCGAAGTTCAGCAATATGGCCCCTTGATCAGTGTTTTGCTTCAGCGTCCGAATAGTAAGTACACAAAACACTATGCAAATAAATTCCGAACAACTTGTTGCATTCTCAACAACATATCTATAGGGAAAACGGCGCATGGCACCGACAGGGCTACTGCCGCTTTAATAAGTAATTAAATTACTGTACTGCCCAAGAAACGAATCAATTACAGTAATATTAATGCACATCGTCACGACATATATCCCTGAAGGATTGTTAGAGGTGTTTTCGAGAAGGATTCAGTGAGACGGGTGATGAGCCCTATCGTTTGGCCACAAATATGAACACAAACCCCTTCGGAAGCGAAGCACGCGAACGAACCGAGCACGAATGAGCACTGCGACCCCCAATTAGTGGTTCAGAAATACGAATCAGCAGGCCACAAGCGGTCTGTTCAATACGAATACCTCTACCAAAAACAGAAGCTTTATAAACATAGGTACGGTCAACAAAAGAGATAGGTAACCGGGCCCAGCGCAAACTTTGATCCTAAGACCCTCTCACGAGTGATTGATGGGATAAAAGAAGATGTAGTGACTAGAATAGAAAAAGGAATGCTTCGGTGGTTTGGGCATATAGAGAGGATGAATGAAAGTAGAGTGACGAAAGGAATTTATGCTGCACAAGTGGAAGGTAAAGCTCGACCGGGCCGCCCTAGGACTTATGCCGACAAAATAGGCGACATACTGAACAAGTAAAAAGTACCCGGAATAGAAGAGATTGTACGACTAGATTGATGGATGTAGTGTAGGATCGTAGCAGACGGGAATCTGTAGTCTCTGCTCACCCTTCTAGGAGACAGGCGTGAGTATGTGTTATCAATAGTGTATGCGTGTATGTATTGATGTCATGTCATCGACCACTCACCTGTGGGTCTTAGATCAGTGTTTGCGCTGTACCTGGTTACTTATCTCTTTTGTTGACTGTACAACAAAATATGAATAAGTGCCAAACTGGTTTGATGAGGAGGAAGATGCTGAGAGCTTTTTGCTTTAATAACAATTTAAACTAAGCTTTATGTTAATATCATTTCTAAAACTAATATTATGTTATTTTTTTAAACAGCTGGCACTACGGTCCAGACCATGTCCAAAAGATGCACTTAGAAAACTGACTGGTTTAGAAAAGGAGGTATAAAGTAGAAATAGCGATATACAGGTTATAGCGCTAATGGCGGGGCAATAGTTGCGTTACAAGGAAATAATAGTGATAATAATAAATCGCATGCATAACTATGATCATTTTAATGGAACATAATAGTTATGTTTGTTTTGTTACAACAAATATGTTGACATTTTGTGGCAGAGTCAATTACCTGTTTTATCTCACTGCTAAATGGAAATAACGTAACTCAAATAATCATTAAGCAGAGTATGTCTCTATCACAAAACATCATGGATATTTATTGCTTAGAATTAAACTTATTTAACAAGCCTTTCGCACGCTGCCCCGCGCGCGTTTATTCAATCTCTACCTCGTTTTCGGCTTGGGCGTTACTTTATGAACAAGATTCAAGATTCAAATTGTTTATTTGTAAAATAGATACATAAAGTATACGTTTTACATGTCAAATGTAATCTGTATAAAAATTACATTTTATGATGAAACAAATATGATACGGGAAATATATAAAAACTGTATTTAAGTTGGGCTACTAAAGTTATACACATGCATAAAATAAAAAGACTTATTGGAATAAGAATATTATTATACCTACATAATGCAATAAATAAATAAGTTGATAAATAAACTGAATAGACCATAAATAAATATAATGCCTAGCCTATAATATATACTCACATAAGTAAATAAAAATATATTATATATAAGGTCTTACAATAATAAGTGAAAATAATTCTAGGGTCGATCATGCATAGATAACTGATCACATTTCAGAAGGAAAAAAATATTTTGCTCAAATTATTTTTTCACTCCCCAGTACTGGTTGAATCAGCTGACTAAATTTCTATGGAAAGGTAAAAAAAGGGTCGCGCAAAAATTTTCGTTTTCGGTTGAATGTGGTCAATTAGGGATACTCTATAATCTATTAAATTTTTTTCACTTTGAATTGTAGGACCTTATATACAAACCTACATAATGCAATGAATAAATAATTTAATAGATAAATAAACTATAAATAGATATAATGCCTAAATCCGCCCATTCGATTAATCTTGCTAAGAAGGGCAATAAACTTAGCAAGATCGTGTCTTGCGTAATAATAAACACCACTTATGGCCGATGTCTTGAGCAGTGTCACCACCATGATAATTAAAAAAAACCGCATCAAAATCCGTTGAGTGGTTCTCGAGTTAAAACGGAACGTCATACAAACAAATTCAAAAAATTTTAGTTTTGGCCTGAGTATAATATAACCCATTTCATTTAAAATGTACAAACACGACCTTTTTACTCGATTATTATTAGTATAGAAGATTTGTGGGATTCCATCCATCAGCCTGTTTCGTCCACTGCTGGACATAGACCTTTCCAAGATTTCGCCACTCATGGCGATCCTCCTGGAAGTGAGGCCCACGCTCAGTGCTCACACACGCTGAGCAGGCGGGTTGGTGAGCGCGGTGCCGAAACCCTCGCACTCGTGACGCCGCTGCCCGTCACCAGTCTGTTTTACATAAACCCGGCAATGAGTTAGTCTCCAACATGAAGATTATTATAAAAATCAATTACGTTTAAAAGGCTAAACACAATAGAAAATTATTTTCTTCGAATTCTCAAAAAGTTAATGACGTATCTGAACCCGCGATCTCCTGATTAACGACAACCACATGACAGTATCGGATTATAACTACTTCTCAAGTATAGGTAAGGTTTTCAAATATCAGAGATTCATGAAAATGTTTAGGCACTGTGAAACTGATGACGACGTCAATTCCAGGAATCGGTGTTACTGGAATAAAGCCAATAAGAAACAATAATGCAAATAATAATATTATTATGTAATATCCCTTTCAGATGCATTAGGATAACACCTTGTCATACCTGATGCCTGTGTGTGTTAGCAACGTCGACGGAAGTGCGCGAGTGAGTGAGATGTAGCGCAGGCATCAGGCAAACGGATAGTACAAGTGTCACAATGGTTTATGAGTGCTCGCCAAAAGTGGTGAGAGACTAGTAGTGCAGGCACTAGGTCATGTCTTGTGTGCAGTTATATGTGCCCTAAGTTTTATTGCGGGCGTTGTTAAACACCTATAGGAGTATTTCAAAAGATCATGGTCGTTTGGTCGCCATTTTTAAAAATGGCCGCCAAGTTTGTAGTCTATTTTTCAAAGTATATCTCGGTATCCAGTGGTCCGATTTTGATTTTTTAAAGCTTATTTTACTCCTTTTTTAAAGGCAAACAAATTTGGTTATTACACATTTTTTGTGGAATCGAGCCGTTGTTGAGATAAACTAAGGTTTTTAATATTTTCAGTCCGCGAAGCAGTCAAGGTCACCGCTCATAAACCGTTGCGACACTTAATATCTATGAATACAGTAATGTACCTATTTTTATTTTAAGCTTTTATTTTGCAGGCTATAAGACAGAACATAATGGGACATGTCAAAAATTGTAATATCTTTCCTACTCCTATCCATTTATCAATAAATAAATAATTAAAATTGATTGATTGATTCAATAAAATAATGATAATAATAAAATGAAAGGTCTTTATCTTAATAGGTGCAAGTTGCAGTTAGCTCTCTATTGTTTTATTATTACAATTTTTATTACTAAAACATTATCGATCAGAAGAAATAATAGTACTACGATAAAGCGTGACTTGGGTTTAAGGCGCGTGTTCCCAGCGTCATCCGAAAATTACTCCCTTTGATGAAGTTATTTCTCTTAAACGGCTTACTTGAAAATTATGAACAAAATATATGTCATTATTTAAAGTATAAGAAACAATCTCATCGCAGGAAATTATTCTCGCCTATAAGAAACGCCTTAAAAATATTACCCAAAAACAAGCTGTTTTTAGAGTAAAATTGGCTATTTCTTGGAAACCGCTAATTTTATTTGTGTGGTTCTTGCACTAAAATACAAAAAAGTATAGCTTATAAAACTCATTGCAAGAAATTTTAAAAATGTTGATTTACAGCAGAGTTAATAAATAAAAAGTAGATATTTTGAGAGCGCGTGGCGTCAACGTTGCCGTAAACGGCAAGTTTCGGAGCAGTCGATTACAAAATCAAATGCAAGGGTTTAACGTTCATTTCGACTTGATTTAAAATATCTCAAGGTCATTGGAGGCTACAAGGGCCTTAAGGCGCATAGACACGCCACCGTCTTAGTACAAAATTTGTTAATCCTTTTCTCAGTTGATTTTCATTATAGACCAAAGTATAAGACCTCTATCATCTGTACCAATATTTTAAACGGCGCCATTTTGCCAAAATTTTGAATATTGTATTTGTTTTTAAGATATCAATCTGGACAGATTTACATACAAAGTCGCTTTCTTGCCTTAAACTGTAGCTGTACAAAAATTTTACATTTCAGCCAGATAGTGGCTCTAAGCTACAGAGGTCTAAAACTTTAATTTATAGCGAAAAACAACACAGAAACGGGTTATCAAAATTTGTTCTAAAACGGTATTCCATCCATCAGCCTGTTTCGTCCACTGCTGGACATAGGCCTATCCAGGATTTCGCCACTCTTGGCGGTCTTCCTGGAAGAAATGCCCATACTCACACACGCTGGGCAGGCGGGTTGGTGAGCGCGGTGCCGAAACCCTTGCACTAGTGACGCCGCTGCCCGTCACCAGTCTGTTTTATATAAGGCCCGGCAATTGGGGATGGATATACCGCCATCCATCGGTCCCAGGCAATGGTGGGCCGCCTGGTTTTGCCTGAGAGCTGTTCTCTTACTCTCCCCCGAATAACTTCGGGAGGATTTGCGAGTAAGATGGTGGTACCTCCACAGTCGAGCCCGGCATCAGCTCTACCACCTATGCCTATGTATTATGTAAGGTTTATTATTTGAATTTTGCACCGTTTATTTAAAAGTACCTGCGCGACTGAGCTGCACTCAATCAAAATACTTTAAGAAAAAATACGTGCGTAACAAAAAAATATATTTTCGACAGCTTTCGGCTTTGCGGTTATTTTATTAACATTCCTTATAGCCTATATGTTGACCAAGCTCATTATGACGATAATAAATAAAACGGTTTCCTCAGTCAACATACGAGTATAAAGTCGTTTGCAATAGAATCCAACAATCATGTAAACAAACCAAATTGTCACGATTACTCCGTAATCACATACATTTGACGATCAATTATGAACATAGTCTGATTTCAACGAACGCACCATTGTTTTCACATTATCTTCAACCCGATTTAACTTGTATTTATAAGTTAAATTTGTTAAAACATTTGCAACATAAAAATTTCGAAGTATTTGACAAGCTGTCATCTTAGTTTTTTACTCATCGAACTCTATAAGTCATTGAAAAGTTAGTGTTGTTCGTAATCTGAAGTTATCTTTTATTTTTAATTTAATAAATTATTTTAATTTAATATTATTTGAATAAAATAAAAAAAATTTTTCAAGAGCTTATATATAGTTAACCAAAACGGATTGTATCCTAAGCCATAAAAATAATGGTTAGTTTTTAAAAATTGACAGGTGGCCATTTTGTTAGAATTGTCATTCACAGTCATTCACTGTTCTGTGGGTTCGCTGTGCATTAGTGTTTTCTGTTTCCGTTTTCTGTTTCCGATTTCTACGACTTTGCATTCTCATTTTGGACTTTTGTTTTGCTTTACGATTTGGCTGGACATATTTTTCTTGGAACGACGACCTTTGCACGGCATCATGGACTTTTATATATAATCAGTTTTATTTTATAGTCTATGGCTTATATATTTAATCTATTTAGTCAGTTTTATTTTAGTACCTATCCTACTATGGGCCATAGTCTATGACTTAAAATTAAAATAATTAGAAAAATAAATTTAATTAAAATTAAATTAGAACACTATGACATCACTATGGGCATAAACAATACGCTGTCAATGTCAGTCCGCCATATTTGTTTACATGATTGTTGGATTCTATTGCAAACGACTTTAGGCTGTAAGAGATGTTGATAAAATAACCGCTAATCCGATAATAGATTTTATTGAAATGCAAATCCACGCGAACGAAACTGCGGTTGTTGATAAATAACCGCAAAGCCATAAACCGTTGATAATACCTAGTTATAAAAGGTAGGCAAGTAACTTGTATTTTTTTATATTTCGTCAGCAACAAAATCAGCTAAAAAGTTATTGTGACAGCACAATATGTTTTTGTCGGCAATAAAAAAACAATACCTGGTCAGCGACTAAATCAAGGATTATCAGAAAATAAGTAGATATTTGGTCAGCTTGATAATGTGTATGTTTGCAAAATAAATAGTCCTAATACACAATTATTATTTGGTCAGCAGGATTATACAATCGATTAGCATAAAATTAATAAAAAGCTGTAATCATAATAACATAAGTCAATAATAAAACATACATTGACTAGCTTTTGCCCGCGGCTCCGCCCGCGGTTAAGAGATTTCCGTGGAAATAATCTAAACAAAGGAACATGATTTTTTGAAGAAGGCAGTTTTATTATAATATTTAATATTGGTGCAGCGCCTCCGTTTACACGAAATTCTTTATTTTTTCATAAAATTGCTGTCAGAACTGACTCGCGATATGGCTACATACAACTATGGTCAGTTGCTATGAAATGCATGGTAATTTCAATATTTGAGGTAACATGGGTAGTAAAAAAAGATTTTAAAATTTTACTCCGAAAGGTTCTGAAAAAAAAATGCTTTGGAGGCCTTTTCCAAGACGATAGCACAGCCCAAAACGTGATAGAGAAAAATTAGCTGCATCGTAAAAAAATACAAAGTGAAGGCTCTTTTTTCATTTCAAAACAGTAGTTCATCCAAACTAAATAACAGTAATTTAATGATTGTTGTAAGTTATATAAACATATTATCTAAAACACAAAGATGCGTTCTATTTAAAAACGCTCTTGTGTGATTTTATATTTAATTTTATTTGTTAAAAAAACAGCATGAGCCAATCTTTTCTTAATTCACCACACTACTCAGACGCGCGCACGTTTCTTTCAGATATGTTCATCTCTTTCAGTGTGCAATGAACCTATTACGCAAGCCGTAAAAACTCGATATGAAATACCTGCAGCGCCATCTAGTGTCTAGTAGGGAAACGCAGCGTTAAGGAAAATGCAAGTCGCGCCTATCATCTGTTTTATGTTTTTTTTATGAGATACTACAACCGTGTTTACTGAAAAGATAATGTAAAATAAGTAATAAATAACCTCATATTACAGGTTATTGATTACTTATTAATTCATGTATGTATTGAAGATTAGCGATGCCATCTAGCGGGTAGTAGATGCATTCGTGATAGTTGTTTATAACAAATGTCATTGTGGTACACATTCCACTGGCCGTAAGATGACTGCTCTCGACTTGCAAAATGTCTTTTATTATTTTCTCCGATAAAAGTAGGTTTTACTAATAGTCGTAAAGTTATAGTACATTACGATACGAGAGCGATGAAACGTTTTCTGACGAGTGTGAGTTTGTTGTTGATAAAAAGTTTCTCGCACGAGTTTCGTATAATATTTTATAGCACAAGTGCGGAAAATGCCGACTTTACGCAAGCGCAGCTTCTGTGGACATCTGTGGGTTAAAATATATCTCTAAAAATATTTACTCTATTGTTCTTATTGTGGATTTAATCAAATGGAAAGCTTACAAAAGCCAAATTTTTACCTATATTTATTTCATGTTACATTGAAAATCATAACTACAATCAGTGTAAACTATCATACAGCTGATTCCGTAACTCCGTTTGTTTAGGCTTTGATAAGGTTTTATTATGATACATAGTATTGTCAAGGTTATCCTCTAGAACAAAATGTTATTATCTGTTTGATATGTTTACTTACTCATAACATAAGTAATTAGTTTTTTTTTCTTTTTTTTCCTTAGGGTAGGTTAACTTTTAGATTGAACAGTATTCTTTTAGGGACAAAGCATAAGCATGGGTTTAACCCTAAAACATAACGTTATTTTTACCCCCAAAAACTCGTGATTCATAAGTTGTTTCGACGCCTATATGTAAATAAATTGTCTTTTTCCCAACATTAGGAAAAGTAAGTGATTTATTTTTGCGTTTTTATCTATCTATACTAATAATTTACTAATATTTCCCGTAAGTATCATATTTGTTTCATTATAACATAATATTTTTATACAGATTAGATTTGACATGTAAAACGTATACTTTATGTATCTATTTTACAAATATTTAAACATTTTGAATCTTGAATCTAATGAAGTAGTAACAAGGTGGTGTCTGTATGTTGAATATTTTCCGAAATTTTTAAATGAAATGGCTTAGTTTACTTTTATTATATTATTACGTATTGTACTGAGGCCAAAACCATTTTATTTTTTGGATTTTTGTTTGTACATAATATTTCGTTTTACTTACCATACTATTTAATTACGATTTTTTAACACCTACCCGAATCATTTATGACGATACTAAAATTATGCACATTAAACATTATACATATATTATTATATTATAGGGTGAAATTAAATCAACCGACCAAATTCATACTGGAGACTCAGTTAGTGATCAGGATCTAAGTTCAGTAATCCTTTTGGTCAAATTAGAATATTTTTTTTGCTCCCTTACTGGTTGGACTAGTTTAAGTACAATTCCTAGCCCAGTCAGAAAGGAAGCAAAAAAAATAAGTTACAAATTTGACCAAAATGATGATTGAAGCTTGTTTCTGATCACTAGCCGAGTCTCCAGTATGAATTTGGTCGGTTGATTTAATTTCACATAGTATATTATTACATATATACCTAACATGTATTCTCGTAAATAAAATAACCCACAAAGGTATTATATCAAATTTAAATTTTAAAACAAAACAGCACAAATATCAAACTAGGACTAAAAATCATTTACAACTTAATACACCGCGCACGTTATACGGGAAAAAAAATATTCTGTTTGAAAGCATCTTATGGCTACATCATGATCGGTAAGTGAGGACTCGCAGACTAATGACTTCATTTTCGAGTTGGCTTTGACAAATATGTGATCAAGACATGAATTCAGTCGTGTCGCTTTTGTAATTGTTGGTATTAGTCTGTACTCTGACATTAAACACAAATAGTCAACACAATTTCGGTCGTTATCAGCTGGTCTTTGTTCGGCTTTTCTGATAAATATTGAGCCATTTTGGACCCAGCAAAATCTGAACCCTGCATTTTTCGATGTAATTCGGGCATCTCAAAATAAATGGCGGTTCTGTTTGGTAAGACCCTCATTCAGGTATACTTGATTTTTTGGACCATTTGTGATTCCCTCCGACGTATGGTTCTTTCTTACTTTAGCAGAAGATCATCTCGCATCTTGCAGTGAAGCATTTAAGTCCCTAAATTGGACATGTTTTTGCCATTTCGCATTCTCACTTTAGATGATAGTCAATGTTTAATGATGATCTGAATCATGTGACCAATTTTTTGAAATACTCCTATAGATGTTTAACAACGCCCGCAATAAAACTTAGGGCACATATAACTGCACACAAGACATGACCTAGTGCCTGCACTACTAGTCCCTCACCACTTTTGGCGAGCACTCATAAACCATTGTGACACTTGTACTATCCGTTTGCCTGATGCCTGCGCTACATCTCACTCACTCGCGCACTTCCGTCGACGTTGCTAACACACACAGGCATCAGGTATGACAAGGTATTATCCTAATGCATCTGAAAGGGATAGTACATAATAATATTATTATTTGCATTATTGTTTCTTATTGACTTTATTCCAGTAACACCGATTCCTGGAATTGACGTCGTCATCAGTTTCAGTGCCTAAACATTTAATTTCTAAACAAAATAAATACTACTGGCTACTCTATAAAATGAAGCACAAGATCATTAAAAGAGTTGCAGTGAAGTTTTATAGAGACTTCGAATAGCATTGCTGCATTTTCAGTATTATGATTTGAGTAGACATAAAAAAAAAATCAGAACCATAGTAATACACTTAAAAAAAGATAAAGAAAACATTTTTCTGATATGTTTTATAGATTTTCTGCATACTTGGCAGTAAATTAGAGTTAAATAGACCAGGACTTTTTCCAATGAGCGAAAAATAAAAATTCTAATCAAAGGTGACCTGTAACAAAATGGCTGAAAAATTAAAGTAATAATTACAATGGCCAACAAAATTATTTAAGTTGAAAATTCTTTTTGACATCCTTGTAGAAATATGAGTGCTGGATTTGAATCTGAACTCACATTTTTCTCTATTTGAAACAAATAATACACATAGTTTAAACAAAGTCATTAATATATTTTTCTCTTTACAATACTCTCTAACTCATTCCTGTAGCAGAAAAACAACCTATTGTTACTATTGTTTTAACTGTTCTCTGATAACAATATAATAATATATTGAGCAAACAAGCTATGTTACACATCTAGTTAATGTCCTGTTTTATGAGAGAAAACCTTGTACAGTGTGGCTAGCGCAGATACAGTCTATCTATCCTACCTGTGCTTTCAATCATACCACGATTGTCAATGTCAGAGAGAGCAAGCATGATAAAAACACACTGTATCAACGGCGCATGCTAGACACCCTGGATGAGGTTGTGGTGAGACAGATCTGCCACAGATTGCACATAGAAATCTATTACTGGATGTGCACTATCTGACAATGATTATACAGAAAACTAGCCTTTGCCTATGGCTCTGCCCGCATTTATTCAATCTCTGCCCCGTTTTTGCTAGTTTCTTGAGCTTTTTCTTCTATTTTTTACATTTTTTTTATGAAACCTTCATTAAAAGTATGTTTTCTAAATCTGTGTGCAATTTCTCAACTTATAGATTAAACAATTTATGGGGTTCCTATGATATGAACCATAACCCTCATTTAAATCTGGAAATTGGGAAAATAATGAGCTTTTTAGGTAATTAGGAGTATTATAATATAAATTTTATACTAAACTAACAATCACAAAGTCTTAATAGATGAGTTCTTGCATTTTCTGGTTTTCGTCCCTGATAACACTCAAATTCCATGGACGCTAGCACGCCAAGGGTTAAGCAGCTTGTGATGCGGACATCTCGAAAAAATTTGAGGCATGTCTTATTGACCAAAGGCAACACTCAGTTGGAGTGTAGATAAGGGGGCACTATGGTAAAAAGACTTGAAAATTTTTCGCTCAATACTCACTTTCATCCTCAGTAGTGTGGGCCCCCTTTTTTATATAGATATCCAGTTTGACTGGATGATGCAGAGACCTCTGTATCTTGATCCTGATGCACAGCCCGATGAGGGTAGCCAGCGAGCAATGGGGCACCGTCGGATTGTACTCAACCCGCAACACAGGGACGTTGTCTGCTGTAGGTTCCTTTACAAAGATGCCCTCTTCATAAACTACCTTGAGGTCTTCAAGGGTACTCGGCTTTTCCGGATCTCGGATCGTCCGCAAAAAGTCTAAAACAACACCACAGCACACGTAAACAAAAAATCTTCGAAGTCCAAAATCCACGTAAAAATTAGCAAAACAAACCATAGATTGTCTCCTTCAAATCATTCTCGTCTTTGTACCCCAACTCTTGTAAAGTAGCACTTTTGTCCATATATGCGGGTTTACCGAGTTCCACTGAAGGTTTCGGAGTGTTATTCAAAGAGAGTTTAGAAAAAAACGATATCATATCGTTGAAAAATTACCACAAAATTAATGCGAAACGAAATAGAGAAGTCAGACATATTTGTTTTTGTCAGCTAACCATAGACAAGCAAGAAGGACAACCACAGATCATATCTTAGAGTGCGGTTATGAGACCACAAAAACTACAACACCAACGATTCGGTCACGAGACTCATCAAATGTCAAAAATCGTTGGGAAAATGGGCTGTCAAACGTGTTGTGCGGCTAACTTCAGGCCATATGTTCTTCGAGTGTCAAATATTACAGTATTCTTTATATGATGTTCTCCCTCCGCAAATCCCCCGTCCCGCTAACTTCAGCTTTCTGCTGACTTTTGTATATAGTCATTTTGTATACACGTTATGTAAGTTTATTAAAATAAATAATATAAAACTATAAAAGTAGCAAAGTGTGTTGTATAGGTACTTACAAGTGTTTTAATAATATTCAGTATTTATTGTAGGTAACAATTTAACAACAGTGTAACAATTTGTACAATAATTTGTAACATTTTATTAATGTTTATTTTCCTCTGTGTATATATTGTGTACTTGCTTAGTAATGTTGTTTATATTTTGTTGTAGGTTAATGCTTCAGAACTCAAGTTAACCAAATTTTAACATGAAAACTTCCAGCAAGTCTATTCACTTAAAACTAGATATTGGCGGAACTAATGTGCGGAGACACATCATAGGAAGCCAGATAAAACGGCTTTGATTGATTTGAACTTCAGGCCACAACGAACGACCATTCTCAGTACTATGGGGGTCGTCTGAATGTGCTTATTTGGTAACGATAGATGAAGTAGATGGAATTGGAAGTCATAACCGCACCCTTAAACTAGTAAGATCATCCATAGAGTAGGGGTAAGTTTCGAAACGTGTGGGGTGCACAGACTTGTGGGGTGGGATTCGGTCGGACCATAGACATCTTAAAATATTAACTGATGTCGTCACAAGTAGCTGCACCTCAGTAACTGACTAGGTCAGCTCGCATGCGAACTCACCCATGGAAGATATTTCTATCCATAAGAGATAGGATCAATTGCAGTCTCAACAGCATCCTGAGCACTCTCAGGAATAGAGAGGACTGTCCATTGATGGGACATTGGGTATACCGCCATATGTCCGGAGCTGCAGGTTTGGGCGCCCCAATTTTTTTTTATTATATCAAAGTTATTTTTAAATTAAATTAAAATTATTTTTATATTAAATTAAAATTATTTTTAAATTGAAATTATAATTGAAATTAAAATTGAAAGTAAGTACTTTGTATCTGCATTTTACATTGAATTCTAATTTATTAATTTTCATTTTTATCTCTATTATTGTCCGGTTTTTCTTTTTTATTTTCTGTTTTATTGTGTGTTAATATGAACTAATTTGGTCTGAAATAAATATATTTGATTTGATTACATTTACTATACATACTATATTACTATGTAATTACTTTATATGCTGAAATTAAATCAACCGATCCAATTCATACTGGAGACCCGGTTAGTGATCAGGATCTAGGTTCAGTAATCCTTTTGGCCAAATTCGAAAAATAAATTTTTTGCTCCATTACTGGGTGGACTAGTTTAAGTAGAATTCCTAGTCTAGGCTGTAAGGAAGCAAAAAAAAATATTTATCGAATTGCACCAAAAGGGTAATTGAAGCTTCTTTCCGTTCACTAACTGAGTCTCTAGTATGAATTTGGTCGGTTTATTTAATTTCACCTTGAATATTTATATTTATAATAGTTAGAATTAGTATTAGTTGTATGAGTCAAGTAAATCTTTACCCCGACTGTTAATAGAAGTACAACCCCAGCAAGTATGATGAGCATTGAAGTCCCCTCCAATAAGCAGGGGCTTGGGAAAACTATTTAATAATCTACAATATTTGTTTATGTTAAAAACCGCATTGGGATTATCTTGATTCGATGGGCAATACATACTTACAATGGAAAGTGCAAAATCATCAATATTTACCTGTACTACAATATTTTGCAAGGAATCATCAAAGTATGTATACTTTTTTTAATACTTAATACTACTATGAATGACAACAGCCACACCATTATGATCGTTTCCACAATCATTTCTTTCAATATTATAACCTTTTATTTTTAAATGATGATGTGGCTTAAGCCAAGTTTCACTTATATACGAGCTAGATATATGAATATTATGGTCATATAAAAATTTTGTAAAAACATGACGATTGCCCTTCAAGCTTTGAGCGTTCCACTGAACTACTTTCACTTGTTTCAGATTGATTTTCGACTGCAAATTGTCTACTTGTTTTGAAATGATGTTCTTATAAAAATTAAGTTTAATCTGTTGAATTTTGAGTGCTATTATTGTTTTTTTTTTAATATTTCATTCACAGCCTCTAAAATACTAGCAGAGCAAATTGCTTTATCGGCTGTCTTATTATGAGTTATCAGTCTTGTGATGGTATGAACAAGGGGGTTAAATATTTGTTATCAGATTTAAGGAAAGTCAATAAATCTTGGGACTTTTTTGATTAAGGGGCACTTAATGATAGAAAATTAATTTCATTAATTATATCTGAGAATTTTTTCATATACCTACTTTCGTTGATTTTCAATAATCTTATTTTTCTTGATGGGGCCAATGCCGAAACGCTAATGTGGTTTCCATCATGATTTGCACAGATAGCTTTGTCCGTTGGAACAGTATGGGCTTTATAACTATGAGTACCCTTGCATATGAAACATTTAGAGGAGTTCTTACAGTATTTTGCTAAATGTCCATATCGTAGACAATTAAAGCATTGTTTTACTGGAGGCACATATACTGCGATATCGTGACGCCAGCCATCCAGATCTACATAGTCAGGTATTGTAGAGGCTGCAAACGTAACTGCCACTGTTAGTGTTGGTTCAAGCTGATGAGTTGTATTATTATTTCGCAGAAATCTTTTGACGCAAATTATCTTTTTTTGACTTG
Organism: Ypsolopha scabrella; assembly: GCA_910592155.1. NCBI lineage: Eukaryota > Metazoa > Arthropoda > Insecta > Lepidoptera > Ypsolophidae > Ypsolopha > Ypsolopha scabrella. Next base: position 20,300,207 of record OU342983.1, read on the forward strand.
AAAGCATTGTAAATATTTTTTTTAATCAGCCCCTCTGTAACATTGCGGATCACTCCCGTAGTTTCAGTGCTGACTGCTGGAATGGTGGCATTAAATTTATATTTATTTAAAAAAAGTTTTGTTATTCAGAAAGGCATTTGCAAATCCAGGTTTTTCGAAGTAAATCCCAATGTTTTGCGTATTGAACATGCTTAGGTACTTAATACCCTTATTGAACCGTTTAATGCAATTAGATATACTCAACAGTCTCTAGTTCCGATATGTTTGTCAGTGTTAGATTCAACAAACACTACAAACTCCAACCCCTGGGCATCTTCCGGTTAAAGCCTGCTATAATCAGTAACATTAGGTTTATACGAATCCTTGTTGTTGGTGTTAGTGGTGTTTTGAAGATTCTTGGTGTCATCTAAGTCCTCCGAAGTATCAGACGACGACGAGCCAGCGCCGACACTGTGAACATCTTCCAACTTTTGCGATTCGTCATCTTTTTTCCGTTTTCTTTTACCGGTCCCCTTTCCCATTTTCACAGAAAACAATAGTTTATTAAATTTCTAGGTAACTTTCCCGAAACTTGATAAAATGAATAAATTAAGAGTTTTTTTACATCGAAGGTTTCCCGCCAAAAAATCTCATCATCAGAAATTCATAAACTATAATTATAAAAATATAAATTATAGAAAAGGCTATCATGGTCCTACTATAAGTACCAAAAAGGCGACATCCGTCGTAGGTGATATATGAGAGCCACCTATTAGTTGACAAAATTACATGGTGTACACTGCTGCCCCCTCGCACCCATATTACGTCTGTTCTCGAAAGAAATGTTCATTGTAATTATTTGGTTGACTATAGAAGAGCTAACGAGAGATGGCACCTATGGCAAAAATAAAAATCAAGTACGACTAGCGATTTGAGTAAATAAAATATCGATTTATTTGACACGCCACACAACATGCATCATAATAATACAAATGGCAAATGTGCATTTGCTTACATTAACAAAGCAGCCATAAAATCTAGAAAACTGGTTTACAATTTTTTTATCATAAAAAGATATAGTTTGTAAACAGACGGAGCCGTACGATTAAGGAGAATAGAATCCGTTATTTATTGATTACACTTCAGCCACTAACATAGCTCATGATCCCTTGAGTTTTGAAAAAAATAGAAACTTTTGCTATAAAGTCTCTATAAAATCGAAAAATTAGTATCGAAAGGAGTAGTACGTCAATTTTCACTGCCAGCAACAATGAAGTATTAGATTATTTTAGTGACACTTACCCATAAACAATTATGAAACTTGGTAAGCATTTAAACGCCATAAGTGCCATCTCTCGTTGGCTCTAGTTTAGTGGGTGGCTCTCGAAACGTCAAAATCACGTCGGTACGCTGTCAAAGCCCTGAACACCTATCCATATTTATAGATCAGTGGTTCCTTACCCGTTTTGTGTGTTGGCACAAAACCCTATAAGCGCGAGTCCTACTCGCACTTAGGCAAATTAATGCTGTATATTAAGCTATTCTTTCGGCTAACATTTATCGCGTGGGTGGCGATGTTTTTGGGTTCGCGGTTGGACTGGCGGTAATGAAATGTCCGATATTTGTATGAAACTGTGTAATATGGCTTGTCACAAACTACAGCTTACAAAAAGGCGAATCGAGAATCGAGATGTTTAATTAAAACACGATATATTTTAACGACATAATATTCATGTATGAAATATTTTTCACTTTTTTATTTCTTAATATTATTGTATCACAATAGTGTCAATAATGCTTTATTTAATATATATCAAATTATATACAGATCCAAAACCGAAACTCGAAAGTGTGAGGTTGATCGTGAGTGTATGTATTATTATATTTTGTACATGATAAGTTACTCATAAGGATCCAATTAAATACACAAGAAAAATAGAGAGTTTATTAATTTTTAATTGACACGAATTGTTTTCAAAAAAAGAAAACACAAAAGAAAAACAAAAAGTTCAAGAAAACACAAAAAGTTTGAATTTCTTTGTTAAACTTTCTTTAAATGCTTAGATAATCTACATACATCAATAAGTATCGATAAATAAGTGGTCAATAAATTCGCAGCTCTATCCTTACACGACCGCACAAAAGAAACAAGACAGAAATACTACAGAATTTAGTCTGAGTACAGAATACAAGAGGATACGAGAGATATTGAAAAACATCAACGGGGTGCGCAAGCTTAGATTAAAAGATGACCAGTTTAAGTTGAACCATGATGATTTTGTAATAATCTTTGTATTAAATATTTTGGTAATTTCCCATGAAATATAAATGTATTCGTTTTAATGTTGCGTTGGCTACTGATTTTGAGGGTTCCGTAGTCCGATAAGGAAGTTTCGCCATGTCTGTCTGTCTGTCCGTCCGTCCGTCTTCTGTCCGTGGCTTAGCACAGAGACCATTATTACTAGAAAGCTGCAATTTGGCATGAGTATACATATTAATTAATCACGACGACAAAACAGTAAAATAAAATCGTGAATATATTTTTTTTAAGATTACCTCCCATGCACGTAAATTGGGAATGAATTTTTTTTCCCATCTATCCCATAGTATGGGGTATTTTAAGATAGGTCGTTCAAAAACATTGTGGGTGTATCAAAACCATTTTTTGATTTAGGGATCCGTTGGTGAAATATTCAGGTTTAAAGTGCAAATTTTTGTTAGAGTCAGCGTCCCCCCCTCCCGCTCTGCCGTCTAAACGGTTGTTTACAGAAGTAGCATGTATAATGATTTTAAAATAAAAACTGTTACACCTAAGTAGACTTTACAGGTTTACGAGTACAGGTCGCGCCAAACTTTTAGTCCCCTCTAAACTCGACAAAATTTATGGGCTGTTCTTCGGGAGAGCAACTTCCTAGCGGACTAAAAATTTGGCGTGATCCGTATTAGTATACCAACTTATAAAATGTACTAAATGTAATGTGTTTTTTCTCATCATTTAACAGCACAAGTAAACATTTTCAGCAACTTTTTACGATTTTCGCTCACAGAAACTGAGAACGTGGATTCGTATCAGATATCTGGTCGCAACTAATACTGGTTTTGAATAAGCAACCTTAAATGCCGAATGTGTTGACAGAAATCGGTCGCCTGTTATGAGTAGTCAATTGGCTACCTTGTCTATGCCGTAATATATCTGTTTCGGGAAAATATTACTTTGTCATTTAACAAAGTCTACTTCCATGGTGCTAGATAATATAAATATACATATATTATATATTAAAAACTAAACACAAACTTTACTTGTAAAATACGTGTATCTTTTACATTGACATTTATTGAACAGCTAATATGCAAAATAACAACCAAGACGCAGCGTGACGTCACAGTGGAGTCGGAGTCCCGCAGTCATTGTTTCACAGTAATTTTATGACGGATTAAAATTTTATTTTTCGCCGCTTTGTTTATTTTGGCCTATATTTTAATCCTATGACATTAAATATGGTATTACCGACATCCTGAAACTTGTTCATTGAGGCTGTTTGCCTACCTATAGGTGAGACCACATTCATACTTATACCGAATCAACCCTGGCATTGACATAGTTGTATTATAAATGAAGAAAATATCGTATCACGGTCCCCTAGATACCTTTGCATGTCCCTGAATGGGACGAAAGGAAAAAAAATGTAAAAGAGGCGGGCGGGTCATGTCAATCCAGTTACATTTAAACTTTTGTTTAGTTTCGAAATTCGAAAAGTTTTTCGTGGTGTGGGTAGTTAGATAAGTATATTCTAAGTAGCAAGTAAATTAATCTCTCCTACCTACTTCTAAGAATTTTCCTTAGCAATTTTGGTAAGTATCCGTAATTCGACGGAGCGGAAAAATACGTAGTAGACGAGATGGCCCGTGAAAAGGGGATTACGGTTTTGCAACTGCCTCCCTACCATTGGGAGCTCAATCCCATAGAGCTCGTATGGGCTCAAGCGAAAGGGCATGTGGCAAGACACAACAAAACATCTAAAATGGTGGAAGTTAAAAAAATATTTTTAGACGGGCTTAACACAATTACCCCAGAAAAGTGGTCGGAATGCGTAAACCATGTATTAGAAAAAGAAAATAAAATGATGGATCTAGATCACTTAATAGATTCTGTATGTGATAGATTTATTATCAATGTTAACGATGACGAAGGCGAAAGTGAAGATTCTGAATAAATTACTGATGAAACAAATATGCTATTTAATTTAGTACTCTCATAATAGTTAATTGTAATTTCGTCGTTTATCTAAAAAAACCTCCCAAGCCGATTTTTTTGCGGTTTTTACATTTGGAACATCATTGAATAAAGTTTTTTTCCTGCATAAAACTGCAATGTCGATCTTGCGTTATTCCAACAATCAGCTCAAACATTTATAAAAAATAAAATAACTCTGAAAATGAATAAAGTTAAGCAGGTTTTTCCTCTCCCGTAAGGTTTATTCAAAGGAATGGGGAATTTTCCATGACAGTAATTATATTTCTTTAAACTGAACTAGATGGCGCTGATCAACATTGGGAATTAAAAGTTGGCAACACTGATGCGTCGCTTTACGTGACATTTATTATTATTACAATATTCGGATCTTTTGTTGTAACACAAACCACTCGCAATAAATAAAATGCAATGCAAAGATTACTTAACCTTATTCTAAAAAAAGTCAGATTGTTTTTTTTTTTCTTTGACATATTCTTGCGACTAAAGATTAGGTAGGTAATCATAGAGCTTGCACTTCTTCAGAGTAGGTTATCCATTTAAAAAAAACCGAAGGCTTATCAGCGCCATCTATTGAGACATTTGGAACTAAGTTTTTTTTCTCGATTTCCGCGTGTCGGAAAATCGCTCATTGAGCGGTGCTGTTAGATAACTATTTTATCACTATTTTATTTTCCTCACACATGGTAACACTCAGGGTCTTTTCATGGGTAACACCACTGAGCAAATAAAGGAATGGTAACACTCTATCCGTCAAACCGCTCCGTCGAATTACGTTTTTTTTTGTTTTGTTTGTATTCCTCACTGAGCAAGTAAAGTATTCCGTTATTCCTCTCAGAGCACATGTATTCCTTCCCTTCGTGCAAGCTGCGAGATTTGTTATTGTTTCAGGCCATATTCTTCGATTATGCAAGTTACACGTTTGGACGATGTTCTCCAGAACTGCGAACCTAATCCAAAAAAGTCTGTAAAAACGCTTGAAACTCTATGTCTGAACAAGATTGCCTTATTTATGTGGTATGTCTATCAAATACCAAAAAACCTATGTATTTTGGCTATTCTAGCTGCTGAATTAAAGAAAATGAATCACAACTTTAGTTCTGTGATAAAATATGGCAAGGAAAACTTTCAAAGGGCCATCGAGCTTGTTTTAAATAAAATAATGGCTGAAAATACTTGTCCATACAAACTAAAAATCAAGATTGCTTTAAGATTAATAAGCCTTGAAGAGGATGTTTCTAGATCTATTTTGGAACTCACATCAAGGTTAAAGAAGCCAAATATTCATAACATAATTTACTGTGTTGCCAATGCTGTGATACAAGATAATAAACTTGACAGAGTTGAAATGTTGCGGAGAATTTTGTACTTTTCTTATTTCAGAGTCAAGTTCGACACTCATAGCATAACAAAATTTTGCAACATAAACAGTGATACTTTTGAAAGCATGTATTATTATTTGGCCCACCGTAAAAGACTTGCAAACAAAATAAAAACACTGAAAATAGCTTCGAAAATGGCTTTTGAAATCGATAATTTGGAATATGTCTGGATGAATGATGTAATGAAGGCTTATGATCGGCACAATCTGAGCTTTATAAAAAAGCAACTACTGGATCATCTTGCTGTGAATGCACCATTGGAAATCCTTGAACATGAATACAATAAATTAAAAATGTCTAAAAGGCAATATATATTATCAAGGGCTCTTATTTTTGCATTAGTGTCTGACAATGATGTCAATGAAAACATTCTTTTCTTGTTTACAAAAGTAAGAAAAGAAACAAAGTTAAGAATATACATGAGATTTCATGATAATATTTTAAGAAAACTGTTCATGAGCTCTTATGCAGATTTTTGTTTTGAAGTCTTCACTGAAACATACAAATATGATAAATTTGACATGTGCCTGAATATTTTACGCAGAGCTCTCTGCTATCTTACCTCTAGGTGTGATGATTATTATTATGATGTCTTATATACTAATGGTAAGAACATATTTTTGAATATGTGGAAAATTTTTCCTGCTTCTATCAAATCAAAATTTGGAGAAGAATTCCATGACATTTTAGATCTGTTAATTGAAAAAGATGAATTTAATATACTTTCAAGTTTGATGGCCGATCCTGCATTCAATGACCAACAGCAATTTGAACAAAGAGTTTACATAATGTCCAAACTGGTGCTAGAATCAAGTTATGATAAAACAGAAAAATTCAAGGATGCAAAACAAAAATTAGAAGACTTTGAAAAGGAGTACCCTGATGCAAATGTTGCTTGGGTGAAAAATAATATGGATTGTCGATTATTGAAACAGATTATTGTGGCTGTAGATTATGTACAACCTTACTTTGATGCACTGAAATTATTCTTCGAAACAGAAACATCGGGGAAAGTTCTGAAAGGCGAACTTTTGACTGACAGTGCTTTCATGCAAAAAGCTATCTGTAAAATATCTGACTGTGGTGAAGAAAGCGTTAAGGAATTTCTGGAGTGGATGTTTGATGACGACAAAGTAGCTATCGACAATTTTCTCCAAATTCCTTTCATCGTTGACATTTATAAATTGTATTTACTGAATAGTTCAAGTCCAAACTTATTTCCATTTAGTGACCTAAACGTGAGTAGAGAATACCAAAAAAATATCAAAGCAACAGTTCGCGAAGATGATGAACTAATCAGCAAGATGTTTCAAACATACTTCTCTTTTACATACTGTAACATATTGTCTCCCTGCATTGGTCGCTTCTGCCCAGATGTGTCACAAATATTTGAAACCATCTACAATGATAACGCTTTAGATGCAGAAAAAGAATACTCACACTTACTGGAACACCATTTAGTATCTGAAAATGGGCTGAACTTCATTTACCAGATGTTCGGATCTAACTTTTACAGTGTCCGAGTATACTTAAATAACACAACAGTAGCCACTGGATTTGTCCGCAAAATGTACTTGTATTGTTATTTCTCAAAAAGATGGCTCAATGACAATCACCATCTTATAAATGCCTTAACGAAGGCTTTAGACCAGCGAGGACATCCCAATTCATTGGAAAGAACCAAAGAAATAAATGTAGAAGAATTCTTACTGCCATTTGAAACAGAGAGAGATAACAGAGTGATAGTAGATGCCAACTACAGGATGTTTCGAACTATAATAAAACTTCAAACACATATTCTGACCGAAATACATGAAGAAATTGAGAATGACAGTAAAAAAATATCATCACTGACAAAATACAGCATGGATTTCGCAAGTCGATGGCGTTTAAGTTTTCCAATGGTCATTTCATAATAACGTCCACCTATAAACCACAACCAGTAAAATGTCGTATCTTTTAAGTAATGAAAACATACTTAACTGATCATACGGAACAATTTTCCCAAATAAATAAAAACGCGAAAAATAAAAAACTGGAAGGTTATTTAATAACCATGAAAAGGAGAATATTTTTATTATTTTCGCGAGTAGGTACCGTTTCCTCGGAAAAGTTTTTCAGTATGATCAGTAGAGAATATGAAAAATACTTAGGTACCAGACTATTTACACTTACATAAGATGCCTTTCGTTTATATAGCCAAATTCATACTGAAGACTCGGTCTCGGAGACTGGTCAGGATCAGGATCTTTTCTGTGAAATCCATCCATCCATCAGCCTGTTTCGTCCACTGCTGGAAATAGGCCTTCTTGAAAAGAATTTCTGTGAAATACGCAAAATAAAATTATAACTTCCTATACTAATTGAGTCGAGGTTGTCCTTAAACAAGTATAGAGGCCCAAAAAAAATATTTTTCGTTTTTCGCGAACAGGGTCATTGAACCTTGGTGGCCACTTACCAGTATGAATTGGCTATACTAAGTGAAATTCAATCAACCGACCAAATCCGTACTGGAGACTCTGTTAGTGATCAGAAACAAGCTTCAATTACCTACCCTTTTGGTGAAATTCGGTAAATATTTTTTATACTACACCTGCTTGGAAAGTTCCTTCTTACTTTTTCGAAAACGATGGAGAATATACGTCATTACTGTCATACCAATATGCGGGCGGAAAAAATGTATGCAAATCCATTGTTAACGTGCTGAGCGGGCAGAAAAAGTATATGAAAATCCATTGTTAACATGCTCTTTTTTTTCTTTGTTGACAACATCCGTACGATAAGCATAAATGTTACATTAAAAAGGGTATAAACTTCTTCTTGGTACATAACCTAGCTTGAACAATAATGCCAAAAGACAAAAAGTTTTTATAGGTATCTTAGTTTGCAAAATAATACTGGCCACTTGCTATTTATGATCATAAAAAAATGAAAAAAGTGAAAGTCAAAAAGTTTTTATGTCTAAATTTGCAAAATAATACTGGCCATTTGTTATTTATGTACATAATTAAAAACTGCAAATCGAACGCGAGTCATCAATCTGTTTCTTTGGTTGTATCTTTATTAAAAGTAACTCAAAATGTCGTCTAGTAGTGATATAGAAGAATGGCTGATTTTGTCTTTTATTTTCCTCGCAGGTGTAGTATAAAGCACTATGTATCACTCGGGAGAAAGTGCGATTCCCAACTCGTGTGTATTGAGGCCCTCGGCTGCGCCTCGGACCTTGGTAATCGGCCTCTTTCTCCACTCGGTGAACAATGTACTATTTTTGCTTCCTCACTGCCTAGACTAGGAATTGTACTTAAACTAGGTAGTCAAACTAGTAAAGGAGCAAAAAAAAAATTTTTTTTGAGTGGTAAAGGATTACTGTACCTAGTTCTTGGTCACTAACTGAGTCTCCAGTATTAATTAGGTCGGTTGATTAAATTTCATCCTATATAAACAAAAGTCACCTTATTGTAATTGACAGGCGTCTTAAAAGAATATAGGTATGTTGAGTTTTTTTTTGTTCAATTAGGTACTGCAGCTCGTACAGTATTATCTATGATATATCTATGATTAGAAAAATTACTTGTGGGTAGTTTGAGAAAATTGAGGATCTTGTTTTTTTGCAGTGATTGCATTAATTAAAATATTTGGTTAAAAATATAAAATTCCTTGTGGATACGAGTAGTTCGAGAAGTGATGATTATTTTTCTTTAGTATTATGTTTATACTTACATTAATTAAAATGTTTTGTTAACGATATTGGAGCGCCTACCAGCAGTTGTACCTTTCAAGGGTAAAATTAAAAGTACCCACCTATTGCTATTGAAATATGTTGTTGATTAATATAAAGTTTCAAACCAAAAAGTCTTATAATACTATCTTTCTAGTCAAATGGAGAACAAAAAATCAGCCAAGTGCGAGTCAGACTCGCATACCTAGGGTTCCGTAATTCAGTTTTGGGAACAGGAAGAAGGTATTTAAAATCATGTCCATAGCTGTATATCTAAAAAAAAATTGATTGAACCACAAAAGAGAAACTCAAATATTTTTATACCGTACTCGAAATAAAACATTTAATTGTGTAATTTTGGGCGCCGCCGAGCGAAGCGAGGCGACCCCCGAAGTTTTGTAAAACATTACCCGGGTAAACCTAGGTTTACTCTATCTTCTAGCATTACCCGTAACATGTATACTCATGCCAAATTGCAGCTTTCTTGTACTAATAGTGTATGAGCAAAGCCACGGACATGGCGGAACTATAAGGGTTCCTTGTCGGACTACGGAACCCTAAAAACGACATTGTCATAATATAGTGGTATAAAATATAAAAGTTTGTGAGTCCTGTAACATGTATTTTGGAGGGGCTTCACCTGGATGAAGGGAGCTCGTCCAGAAAGTAACGGTTCATTCATCACTTCCGGACCGGCGCAGCAGGCCTACGATGAGTTCAGTTTTGGTCACAATACACGACACGTTCCCGGCTGCGTTAAATATTTTGTATTCCATCCATCAGCCTGTTTCGTCCACTGCTGGACATAGGCCTTTCCAGGATTTCGCCACTCTTGGCGGTCCTCCTGAAAGAAATGCCCATACTCACACACGCTGGGCAGGCGGGTTGGTGAGCGCGGTGCAGAAACCTTTGCACCACTGACGCCGCTGCGGGTGACGGGTCACCAGGCTGTTTTTTATAAGGCTTGGCAATTGGGGATGGATATACTGCCATCCATCGGTCCCAGGCAATGGTGGGCCGCCTGGTTTGCCTGAGAGCTGTTCTCTTACTCTCCCCCGAATAACTTCAGGAGGATTTGCGAGTAAGATATTTTGTAGTGTTATAGAATAATAGGACATAAAACTTGTAGGCTTTAAGTAAAATTGTATTTGTCACTTCTAAACGTAGCGCGGGACGGAATTTATTACCTAGTAGCAGCCCTTTTTTATGATGGCTCGCTCCCCGAGCTCTAGTCGGAGGCACTCGGAGAGGGTGCCTCCTTGCCTGCCGCTGCCTCAGTTCATACCTATCTAACCGCGCTACGGGTTGAAAGTGTGACCATACTGTATTTACTTTCATCATACGACTGTCTGTCCATACTCTCATACAAATTCTAAGTTTCCTTAACCCACAGAGATATAAATTATTGCTAAGTAGCATTTAGGTGGTAGAGCTGATGCCAGGCTCGACTGTGGAGGTACCACCATCTTACTCGGAAACCCGCCCGAAGTTATTCGATGGCGGTATATCCATCCCCAATTGCCGGGGCTTATATAAAACAGACTGGTGACGGGGCAAGGGTTTCGGCACCGCGCTCACCAACCCGCCTGCCCAGCGTGTGTGAGTATGGGCATTTCTTCCAGGAGGACCGCCAAGAGTGGCGAAATCCTGAAAAGGCCTATGTCCAGCAGTGGACGAAACAGGCTGATGGATGGATGAGCAGACCAAACATAATGATTAAATAGCGTGGCAAGTTTCCATACAAAAAATAAGCTACATTTAGGCTTCATGGTACGAAGAATCGTATAAAAATGGGTTGTTTTGGCTGGCTTATGCTTGGAACATATTTGTTAATTCCTAATCTCTAGGATGTTTGGAAACAAGCAATATTTATATTTAAGAGCCCGAGATTCACTGAGCTAAAATTGCCACGCGTCGACTCTATTATCTGCTACTATATTTATGCGTCTGTCTTCACCACGCCCTACACTTCTGTCACAAGGAAGAGAAACGGTGGTTCCTCTCGTAAGCCGCTAGGGGCGCTGCACAATTCTACTAATATTATAAATGCGAAAGTTTGCGCGTGAGTGTGTATGTTTGTTAGACTTTCACGCTGAAACGGCTGAACGGATTTGGATGAAATTTAGAATGGATATAGCTTATAACACAAGTTACTTTTTATCCCGGAAAAAAGCATGTCGTTGAACCGAATAACACGCGGGCGGAGCCGCGGGCAAAAGCTAGTTTCTCATATAAATATTTAACGCAGTCGGAAACGTGTATCGTGAACAAAATTCATGGTAGGCCTACGTGAGTCCCTGTACGACTTGTCATAATTTCGTAACACGAAGTCGCTTGGCGGCATCATGCCAGCAACTAAAAAACCGGCCAAGTGCGAGTCGGACTCGCGCACGAAGGGTTCCGTACCATTATCTATAAAAACGGCAATAAAATCATGTCTGTCGTGAGAGTGCGCAGGTCCGATTTGAACTTGGCCGGTTTTAGATTTTGTTGTTATAGCAGCAAGAGAAATACATCATCTGAAAATTTCAACTGTCTAATTATCATTGTTCATGAGATACAGCCTGGTGACAGACGGACGGACAGCGGAGCGGAGTCTTAGTAATAGGGTCCCGTTGGTTACGGAAAACCCTAAAAAGATTTTTCAGTTCTTAAATCCTGTCTAGGGGGCGCCAGGAATAAATTGAGTTGACCTACAATATTTAGAATTTTCGTCTGTATGTATGTCGGTCGCCCCGTTTTAACACGAGAACCTTTCGACGGATTTGGATTAAATTATATATTAAGCAGGACTTTTGAGAAAAGCATATTATAAAATCAATGACTATTTGGACGATAATGACGCTCGGTGTCATGACAATATTAATCTTGGCTATAATACTACTGTTCGTTTGTTTTCTAACTGATTTGTGTTCTTCAAATCGTTTGTTTTTATGTAGACTATTATATTGTGATGTTGTTTTTAGGGTTCCGTAGTACCTGAAAGGTAAAAGGAACCTATAAGGTGAGACTCCGTTGTCCGTCCGTCCGTATGTCACAGCCTCATAACTTTGGCAACGTTAAAGGTAAAGATTTGAAATTTGCTGCAAAAATAGCATTCACTTGCATACACAATATGGTGTAAAAAAAATTATATATACTTTTACTATATTTACTGTCACCAATTTTGAGAAATCTCTGAAAAACGACAAAAAATGCATGTATCCCCCCCATAACTGGCCAATTAGAGGAAAACTAAAGCGATTTAAAAAAAGTTGATAACAAATGAGAAATATAAAAAAAAGTAAAATAAATAAAAAAAAAGATTTTATAAAAATACAATATGGGTATCAAATTGTAGATATTAAAGAGCTGATTATAAAAATATATACTTTTGCTATATTAACTGGCACAAATTTCGAGAAATCTTTGAAAAACCACAAACTCGTGGATCGAAAAAAAATAAAAAAATCATGGTGATTTGGGATTACATAAAGATTACAGGAAAAATATAACGGTTGAGAAATTCACGATTATAAAATGACAAAATGTATTTTTCATACTCGAGTTTTATCTCGAGTACGGTATAAAAATATTTGTCTCTTTAGTGGTACAATCAATTCTTTTTTAAGTTAACATAAACAGTTAAGGGCAAGATTTTAAATACTTTTTTCCTGACTGTTCCCAAAACTGTCGAATTACGGAACCCTAGGTATGCGAGTCTGACTCGCACTTCACCGGTTTTTTCATTTTCATTACATCGTACCTTGATCAACCAACACTATAGATAGGCTACGGGGGGGTCCTCATAAAATAATACCAAAGCCGAAAACAGGGCACTGATTGAAGAACGCAGGTTGGAATAAATAATGAAATTAATATATCGTCACGACGGGAATCCTCAGAGGTGTCAGACAGGTGGAGTGTTGAAGTACTTACCTAAAAGTCCGTGTGAAGCGAGTCAAGCTTTTCACTGAAATTCAATCAACCACCTAAATTCATATTGGAGACTCGGTTAGTCATCAGGAGCAAGGTTTATGGCCCTTCATGTGAAATTAAAAAAAAAAGTTTTTTGCACCATAGCGCAGAATAATTACGTACCATAGTGCATGCACTAGGCCCTAGTGACTAGGGATTATACTTGAACTAGTCCAGTAGTAATAAGAGAAAAAAATAATCTAAATTTTTAATTATATGGCTGCTTCAAATAAGCGAACAAAAATTGAAAATAAATATGTAGGGAATAAAACAAAAAACTACTTAGAGTAATTTATTATCTTAGAACTTCTTGAAGGATTTTTTGGAACCCTTGCCCTTCGAAACCTTGACTACGTTGAATCGAACGGTTTTCGAGAGCGGCCGGCATTCTCCAACGGTGACAATGTCGCCCAATTCCACGTCCCTGAAAAAAAAAAACAATTGTTTATGGCCTGGAAAAATATGGCGGTTTGCGGAGCGCGGGAAATGCGATCAGGAAGTTTGGGTTAGAAACACGACTTTCGTCAATTAGTCTTCAGAAGACCGTCGTAATGTGTCATCATGTGGAAGGGACATATCCTGCTTTTCCAATAGTAAGCTAGGATGATGATAAATCGATAATTTTTGGTATTAGATGGCGCCAGTTTGTTAATAACAGCCACGAGTTTTAGTTTTTCATGGGAATCAATACAGTCAACGATAGTTAAGAGTTCATTGTTACCCTGTTGTTTAATACAGCGCAACTCCTCAACAAATTAATTCGCGAATCAAGAAAGCCGCACCTAAATCCGTCTAGCGGTTCTGCAGTCGTATACAACCTACATCGATCGTTCGAGCGATACGTTCTTTAGGTGAGACACGACATGAATCCCCGACAGGGTGTCAGGGCTAAGTCCGCGGCACCCACTTTTCACCGACGATTACTACGTCCTAGCGTGATGGATGGGAAGCCTTACCGCCGAAGAATTTTCTCATGAATATACTTTATTTTTGTTTTTATGATTGTGTTGCGTGGATTTTTAACTCTTTTGGGTCATAGGCTCATCTTCTATTGTTTACCTCAAAAATTTCTCAAAACTTTGGCAAACTTTTTGTGGGTCGCAAGCCCACACGGTCGCGAGCCCTCACTTTGGGAAACTTGGCGTGGTTCGCAAAAGCCCACACAAAGAAAATTTTTCGTGGGTCATAAAAAATACCGGGTGTAAATAGAGTGCGACCATTAAATGAAACCACAATATTCTACCGACCCTACTGAACCACTTTTCGCAAGAGCCATGCCCGCGGACACCCTTAGGTTAGGAAAAAATTGAGTTCCAAACAAAAATGCGTGAACCTTAATATACCGCCATACGGGCGAGTTTAGAAGAGAGCGTCCCGTGAAACTCAACCGTGTTTGGAACTCAATTTGTTCCTAAACTAAGGGTGTCCGCGGGTATGACTCTTGGGAAAAGTGGTTCAGTAGGGTCGGTAGAATATGTGGTTTCATTTAATGGTCGCACTCTATTTACACCCGGTATATGAAAAATGGAAAAAAACATACTACTCGTTTCAGTTTGAAATAATGAGTGAACAATAAAAAAAATAACTTTTAATTTACTAAATATTTATGTAAATTAAACAATTATTATCCTTCACCTCTGTCTAAGTGAATTAGTTGAGTCACAATTCAAGTAAGTTAGGGAACCACTGGTTTACCTATTCATCTTTTTTACCCAGTCCTGAGGTGCAATTGTGTAAGACAATCGTATTCAAATTCGATTGTCATTATGCTTATTCGGATAAGCAAATTAGCCCATTCGACAAACAATAACTGTCATTATTAAAATCGTACGTTTTTGTTTGTCAACAACAAAACAAAGACAATTGTATCCATTTGATAGCGAAAAATGTACGATTTCAATCGTCAAACGGGCTAATTTGTTTAGCTGAATAGCCATATGACAATCAATTTGAATACCATTGTCTTACACAATTGCACCTCAGGGGTAGACCAAATCGAGTTTTTACAGCTTGATATACCACTGTCTGTCCCTCTTTAGGTAGATCAACAGAGTGAGAGAGAGCACTGTATCAAGCTCGATATGGTTTGCTATGCTAGACTAGCTGTTCTATTAATCTCTATTTTGCATAAAGTGAATATGGCAAAGTTAACATCCCGTTAGACGTTATAGAAAAGATCTCACCTGAAGCAAGGTGAGAGATGCACAGACATATTCTTGTGTCTTTTCTCGAATCTGTTGTACTTCTTGACGTAGTGCAAGTAGTCGCGCCTGATGACGATCGTGCGCTGCATCTTCATCTTCTGTACTACACCTGGAGAACATTGTTTATTTACTTCCACGTCAGACACTACCGCTTTTGTGGCATAAACACCTTATGTGACTGAAGAATCACTCCTAACCACAATTAAAACTGAATAATTGAGCTTGTATGGTATGACTAGATTGACAAATTATAGCTGAGGCGAAATCTGTAGTCTGCCTACCCCTCTGGGAGACAGGCGTGAGTATATGTAATGTTTTTAATGTTACAAATAATTGGAAAGTACTTTCAGCTTCAGCCTTACCGAAGACATGTTTGCGAATCAAACCAGAGGCTTAGAATAAAATTTAGGTCACCAGCCTGACAAGTTGTTAGCTGATAAAGGTTGTCTGGAAGAATAAGGCCACCAATTGTCACCTCCTTTTATGTATTGTTTTCTATTATTTGTATTTGGCGCACAATAAAGAGAATTTGTGTTGTCTTGTCTGGAGACAGAATACTTTTATATTTTTAGCATTTAGTGAAGTTTCACTAGGTACTTATGACCTTAAATTGATCAAATAATACTTGTTTTCAACACCGCTTTCAGACTGTCCTAATTTCATATTTGTTCTTGAATGTAGCATGAATCAAGAAAAACATTTTAAAATCAATATAGAAAGACATTAATGTTTTAAGTTAATTTTATACAGTCCCTATTGTAAAATAAAAAGCCCCCTTATTGGGTAGAAAAATGACATCACCCATAATGTCTAGCCAATCATGATACATTTGAAAGCAATACTGATATATATCGAAGTTACAGAATAAGATTCCAGGTCATGTACCTAAATACAACGTGAAATTTAAGTAATTTTGTTAACGGAAAGTGGTGATAGTACTCATCAATATGAACAACTTTTACTATGGAGCCAACCCTGAAATCGTAAAAAAACATCAGCTGTTCCATAGAAAAGTTAAATACGTAGTTGACCCAAATGTATGAAACAGCTGATTTTTTTAAATGATTTCAGGGTTGGCTTCATAGTAAAAGTTGTTCATATAGACGAGTACTATCAACAGTTTTCGTTAAATTTCATGCTGTATAAATTGTTTTTGTTCAGTGCATTATCTCTGGAAACTCTAGACCTAGGCTGTACACCCTAACTCTTAACTTTTTTTCATGTATTTCACAAAATGTAATATTCTCACCAGTGAGGATGCGGCCACGGATGTTGCAGTTGCCGGTGAATGGACACTTCTTGTCAATGTAGGTGCCTTCAATTGCCTGAAATGTGAGCATGGAAATGAAAAGGTAGTTTATAAGTTACATCTGTTTGTTAATGTTAAGTTTTGTTTTAGATGGATGTTGAAAATTTCATTTGATATTTGCCTGTTATAATAATAAAGTAATGATTTGTGTAGATATTCATCAAAGTTTTTATTAAATAAAGTAAAAATATTGTTTTAAGGAATTTTCAACATGTTATCAAGATGTGATATTTGTGCAATCAGAATTTGGGTTTAAGAAACACGAATATCGTCAATTGGTCTTCAGAAGACCGTCGTGTAAATTATCATCATTTGACACAAACATCAATTTACAACAAAACTTTAATCAATATAGGTAAAAAAAATGATTGATAATGATAAATGAATACTTATTCCAGTAATTATAATTTTGATGAGTTTTAATGAAATATTATGTGGCAATAATTGTCTCATGAAGATTTTGCTTCATTAATTATGACATTGTGATTGTTCCCAGGCATTCAGCTTTAGCCAGACATGTTTGACTTTTTAAGTTTTTAATAGGGATGCAACAATTACGAAGTGGTGCATCGTTTTGCATTTGTAATCGTAATAAGAATCATGACGATTATTAAATTGAGAGTTCTTCAGACATGGCTGTGTGGGCTTAGTTCCCTTTGCCTTCCCACATAGTGACAGAATAAGAAAAGCCAATTAAGGATTTTACGAGTAAAAATGGTTGTGTCAATTTGATTATTTAATTTATTAAATTTTACTATTTATATAAATAGATTTTATCTGTGGATCATTTACAGCAGCTGTGTTAGAATAAAAATGCAATTATTGGTAATTTTGATTACTGAAAAGATTTACAAAGGAAAGATTTGTGATTGAACATGTAATTAAATTTTCATGTCAAACTAAAAAGTTAAATTAATAACTCAAGAAAATGCGAGGTTTTTTTTTTTGTTTACTTATTTCTTTTAGTGGAATGGACATACTAAAACATATTCTGAGGATTATTTGACACATTTTTTTAGATAATCGTATTGCATCTGTTATCGTAATGAATAACAATTAATATCGTTATCGTAATGGTTGAATCGTTGCATCCCTACTTTTTATCATGTCTTACCGAATATTGCATCTCTGGTCTGTCCAACCTTTTGTCCGTGTATTATGGGAATATATATATAATGCAGAGTCTGACTTTAGTATTTTAGGGCCTGGCAACCCTAATCATGTTCAGTATAGTATAAAATTCCAAAATCAATTTCGAATACACCGAAAAGCTTGGTGGATGTTATATGAATGTATGAAAAGGTTGTTATTTTAATATAATGAGTTAGATGAACATTGTATGTTACATGCAATTTGATGTTGTTATTTAGAGCTTACAAGTGAGACCTGATTTTGAAAGCTCAAGTATACAGAATGGAATATAAAGAGGTAATTTTATTGGCCCAAGCACCTTTTCAAAAAGCGTCTTCTATATAAAACCTTTCAGTAATCCAGTTGAAGGCATGCTAGAATGCACATAAACTAACCACTGAAAAGTTTTTATAAAAAAACAGGTTTCAAGCTCATCATCAAATCAGCCCTTCAATATTTGATGACCACCACAAACATGGACCAAGCGAGTCATACTTTAGCTGAAACTGCTAAAATATAACTGAAAACCCGAACAATTAGCAACGTTGAAGCCTCCACCAGTACCCCATCCACCGTCCAT
Source organism: Ypsolopha scabrella (assembly GCA_910592155.1). Taxonomy (NCBI): domain Eukaryota; kingdom Metazoa; phylum Arthropoda; class Insecta; order Lepidoptera; family Ypsolophidae; genus Ypsolopha; species Ypsolopha scabrella. The sequence continues at coordinate 20,318,719 of OU342983.1, forward strand.
GCGGAGACTGAAATAAAGATCAAACCTCACGTGGAGTCTTGAACCCTAAGCCCACATTCTTAGAATGTCTCATGTCCTTCTTCTTAAGCCCTCCCTTGCGGTTTAAGAAAACCGTGGGCTGTTTCTGCCACGCTTTCTCTGTCTACGGAAAAGAAACACAAACTCATTAGCTTCACTCGTCATGCTATGTTACCTCTCTCGGGGTTTTAAAGCCTAGCCCGACATCCTTGTGGTATCTGAGAGGCTTGCGGCTTTTCTTGATGCCAATTCCCTTCTTACGGTTTAGGAAAACCGTTGGTTGCTTTTGGAATGATCGTTCCGTCTGGAATTTTGAAGTTGTATTAGTACTCGACATAACCTATTACCAGGTTTCTGAGTGTTGTTCCTACTTGTGTAATCAGAATTTGGGTTTAGAAACACGATTTTCGTCAATTAGTTTTCAGAAGACCGTCGTGTAGATATCATCATTTTACACAATTATCTATACAATACATGGAATGGAAGACTGGTTAGGGATAATTTTGACATAAAACTAACCTAACAGCGGCGGGTTGAAAACATTGAAATTTAGCGTAATCACAAAGTAAATTCAAATTTCTGCTCATACGACAGGTACAATGAAATAAAACCTAGGTAATTTCACTGATAGTTCTAATGAAATAATGCTGGAAATCACTTGAAAACCGCCACAAAACCGTATCCCACGTGGAACAAAGAACTTTCGCACATTTTCCACATAATGCACTTTCCGGTAAGGGATTACACATTGGCGTCAAAAGGATAACTATTTAAACTCAATATTTTTGGTGGTTTTTAGCTTGAAACACTAAAAATTAAATATTTTACGGGAAAACTCGGCACATACCTGATCCGCCATTTTGCTTGACAATGAAAAGAAGTTGAATGTTGCTGTTGTTAGTGAAAATAAATTCTACCTACTCCAATCGTTATTGTCTATGGTGTAGGCTGATTTTACAGTACAGTTTGGCCATGAGAGTAAAAAAAAATGGAGGGCGCCGCTATCGTTTGGTATCATTTATACTAAATAAACTTGATGTTTTAATAATTATTTTAAATGTATAAATCCCTTTTGGACAATTAACAAGCTGTGGCGTACAAGCTTGCCTTATAAATTTGCAGCGCAAAACTCGCGCGCATTTCCGACTGTTTCCGTAAAAGCTCGCAGGCCACATAGAGAGAGACAAAAAATAAGAGAGAGACAAGATGGCGATTTTGTTTGGGACGAGAAAGAGGTCCAACAATTTCATGTGAATTTCAAGGTGTCGTGATTCTTAATAAACTGTTTAATAGTGATATCAGAAGTTTTATTACGAACCCACCTGATATTATCTATAATGGTGACCCTCGCCGTTTAATTACACGCGAGTGAAAAAGTGAACTCATGGCGGCATCGTTCGACATACAAACAGAATTATTGTTTTGTGGCTCGACTGACACGAAATGAAGCGTGCCCATCATCACTGCCCATCATCACCGGCTGGCTCGTTCAAACTCCATGCTCAACACAGGCCCGCACACGCTGGATGTCGTATCGGCTGGTTCATCGATGCGCATGACGACGGCCTGCGCTTCCCCAGCAGTCTAGGTATTGTGTGGACGCTGTTACTACTCAGGTACGTGAGCCATGGCGCGCGAGTTTCGCGCTCGCCCGGCATTCCACTGTTACCAACTGCTACGTGGTGAGTGAACCTTGACAGTGTTCTACCTAAAAAAACTTACATGTTCTATAAATAAATACGTGCTATTTTAGTGATTAGAGCATACGGTGTTGTTTACGTAAATATTAACTAATAATCCCATCTTTGAACAATAATTATTGTGCTACCTAACCTATATCCATAGAGTACATAAACAGAGCTTACTAAGCGTTATAACGTTATAACATTACTAAGCGTTATAGCGTTAAAACAGCGTACTAAACCAAACGTTATAACAACTTTGTTACCAGGCCAATGTTGCTTATTTAAAAACTAGCCACATGCATTTCTTGTGTCACGATCCATTATTACCTACGCACAATGTCGGATTTTAGATAGGTATTTTAAGGTGTTGGTGTTTTCTAACTTTATCGATTGATATCGTTTGTGGCATGTTTGACTTAACCATATTTTGTAATGGCATGTGTACCTATTTGGAATACATTTGTGATATGTTATGTTTTTATGGTGTTTTGTGATAGCTTTTGTCCTCTTTAATGTTTTCTTTCTCTTTTTTATCGATGACAACCATTGATAATTCAAAAAAATATAAATATTTTAATGTTTAGAATTTATTGTAACATTTTAACAATTTAACCTTGGTTTAACAAAATATTTTTATTCTTGTTTTGTGATTTTGGTGAATGTTATAAATTATTGGTTTTGCTTGTGCTATTGTGACTAATCATGTCTGCTGAGGAAGAGCTAAAGCAACAGATCGTAGTACTCCAAGATCAACTTGCTCGCATGAATGCAGCACCTAGTGTTGGGGCTGTGGCTGTAAAACTTTCTTCTTTTTGGCCGGACAAGCCGCACCTTTGGTTTGCACAAGCGGAGGCACAATTCGAAATAGCTGGAATAACGAAGGATGGTACAAAGTATGGACATATATTGTCAGTGTTGGATGCTAGGTTGGCTGATGAGGTGGAAGACATCATCGCTAACCCTCCTACTGAAGGAAAATATGAAAATTTAAAAAATGAACTCATAAAGAGGTTTTCCATTTCCAGGGAACACCGCATTCGCCAGCTACTCGGTGAGCAGCAAATCGGTGACCGCAAACCATCATCCTTCCTGCGGCATCTTGGCTCATTGGCAGGCAAGAGTGATGAGAGCATCGTCCGCGAACTGTGGATGCGGAGCCTGCCTCAGGAGGTCCAGCGGATCCTAATGGCCCAGATGGACCTGCCCTTGGACAAGGTAGCGGACTTGGCGGATGCTATTGTTGATGCACCCCCGGGTAAGTCTGTTTGCGCTACTTCTTCCAGTGTGGCACCGGACCTTGACCGCATTTTAAAATGCATGGAAGACCTTACCAGAAGGGTTGATGCCTTAAGTACGGACAGAGCACGCTCCCGCTCCAGATCCTCCACAAACGCTCGTCCCCGATCAAGGTCACCTTCGCGCCAGACAGAAGGCGTGTGCTGGTACCACAAACGGTTTGGCACAAAGGCAGCGAAGTGTATAAATCCGTGCAATTGGAAACCCGATCAACCGGGAAACGCCGCCAGCAATTAGTAGCGGCGGCGTCTGATTGCAAAAATACGAGCCGCCGTCTGTTCATAACAGATTCCGGGTCAGGTAATCGATTCTTAATCGACACTGGGTCGGATCTATGTTGTTTCCCGCGCCGATTGCTTCGTGGCTGCTACAATGCCACTAGTTTTGACGTGCGTGCCGCTAACGGGAGCGCTATAAAAACTTACGGCACTATTTCTCTCAACCTAAATCTGGGTCTTCGACGGGACTTTAGGTGGAATTTTATCATCGCGGACGTTAGCACAGCAATCATCGGGTCAGATTTTCTGGCATATTATAATCTGCTACCCGACTGTTATAACCGCCGCCTGATTGATGCAACTACAAAGCTCTCTGTGCTGGCTTCTGTAGCCTCTATCACACAAGCTAGTGTCAAAACTATCATATCTGACAATTCCCCTTTCTTTGCAATATTACAGGATTTCCCAGAAATCACCAGACCTCCAGGACTCCCACGGGTCGTCAAGCACGCAACCATGCACCACATACTCACGACGGAGGGTCCTCCTGTTTCGAGCCGCCCTCGCCGCCTTGCACCGCAAAAGCTGCAAGTCATGAAGGCTGTCTTCGAAGACATGGTTCGTTGTGGTACCGCCCGTCCTTCTAAAAGCCCATGGTCTTCGCCACTACAGATGGTCCCCAAAGACAGACATCTGGAATTACCAGCCTGTCCTCAGGATCGCTGGAGGCCATGCGGTGATTATAGAGGTGTCAATGCTCGGACAGTACCTGACTGTTATCCAGTCCGCCACATAGGCGACGTTGGAAGCAACTTATCTGGCTGTTTCATCTTCAGCAAGATAGACCTAGTCAAAGCCTACCAGCAAATCCCTGTCGCGCCAGAGGACATTTGCAAAACTGCAATAATAACTCCTTTTGGGCTCTTTGAGTTCCCGTTCATGTCCTTTGGTTTGCGAAACGCTGGGCAATCATTTCAAAGGTTTATTGACGAAGTCACCATGGGCCTTGATTTTTGCTTCCCGTACGTGGATGACATCTTGGTTTTCTCCAAAACGCCTGAGGAACACTCTGCACATCTTCGCGCCCTATTTAAGCGTCTCTCAGAGTACGGTGTCGTGATCAACCCATCCAAATGCCAGCTTGGCGTACATGAGATCACGTTCCTCGGCTATAGAATCAACCAGTCAGGCATTCGCCCTCCTCCCGAACGCATAGAAGCCCTGCAAAACTTTCCTCTGCCCAAGACCATTGAAGGCCTTCGCAGATTTTTAGGAATGGTGAATTTTTACCGACGCTTCCTACCAAATGCAGCGGAACTTCAAGCCCCTCTAATTAACTGCTATGCGTCCACTCAACTTAAAGGAGCGAAACCAGTCCCTTGGACACCCGAGCTCGAGTTGGCATTCCAAAAATGTAAGGACCACCTCGCAAACGCGACCCTCTTGGCTCACCCAATACCCGATGCCAAGCTTGGACTCTTCACTGACGCTTCGTCGACCCATGTTGGCGCTTGCTTACAGCAGCATGTAGATAACACCTGGCAGCCCCTCGCCTTCTTCAGTAAGAAACTTACTGCCCGTCAGGCTACTTGGCCTGCATACTACAGAGAATTGCTAGGCATTTATGCTGCGGTCCAACACTTTCGCCACCTCTTGGAAGCACAACACGTCACAATTTTCACCGACCACAAGCCGTTGATTTATGCTTTTTCACAGAAGCGAGAGAAACTGCCCCCTGTCCAACTGAACCAACTTTCATTTATCTCCCAATTTACAACGGACATCGTCCATGTTAGTGGGAAGGACAACGTCGTCGCCGACGCCATGTCGCGCGTAGAGGCCATCCGTCTTGATGAGAACTTTGCCGCCCTCGCCGCAGAACAGGCGACCGACGAAGAACTCCGTAAGGCGCAAGCTAGTTCGTCTCTGAAAATAGAGAAAGTACTAATACCCGGTACTGACACTGAGATATTTTGTGACGTTTCCACAGGAAAACCCCGTCCTTATTTAACCCCTTCATTTCGACGTCATCACTTTGACAAGCTCCATAACTTCAGTCATCCGGGCGCACGGGCAACCACACGCATGGTGGCTGACCGTTTTGTATGGCCCAGTATCCAGAAGGACTGCCACAATTGGACTCGTTCCTGCGTCGCTTGCCAACGCAGTAAGGTATCCAGACATACAGTTACGCCTCTCGGTACCTTCTCCAATCCACCAAAACGTTTCTATCACGTTCACATCGATATCGTTGGCCCTCTCCCTTCCAGCAATGGCTACCAGTACCTCCTTACAGCCGAGGACAGGTTTTCTCGCTGGCCCGAGGCTTGGCCAATGGTCACTATGACCGCGGAGGAGACAGCGGAGACTTTCTTTCGAGGCTGGATCTCCCGTTTCGGAGTTCCTACCATTTTGACGACTGATCAAGGCAGGCAGTTTGAGTCTACTTTGTTCCAGAATTTGACGCAGCTTTGCGGCATTAAACGTATATGCACTACTAGTTACCACCCTTGTGCAAACGGCCTTGTCGAGCGCATGCACCGCACCCTCAAGGCCGCCCTAATGTGTCATGAGGAGAAGTGGTACAAAGCGCTGCCCGTGGTACTTCTCGGCATGCGTGCTGCCCTTAAAGAAGATCTGCAATGTTCCACAGCTGAGCTCGTTTACGGGGAACCCCTGCGCTTGCCTGGCGAATTTATTGCATCTTCTGCAGTTCCAAATAGCGCCGAAGACCTCTCGAGCTTCGTGACCCAACTGCGACAATACATGGCACGCTTAAGACCAACTCCTGCTTCACGACATGGACAGCAGCGCACCTTTATTTCGAAAGAACTTGAAACTGCGTCTCACGTTTTTTTGAGAGATGACACCGTTCGTCCTGCACTCAAGCCTCCCTACAGGGGTCCATACCCGGTCGTTTCTCGGACAGACAAAACGATCACCATCACCGTGGGTGACAAGAACACCCAGGTGAGCCTTGATCGCGTAAAGCCAGCGTTTATCTTCGACAGCCCAACCTCATCAGCTTTCCGTGCTCCAATCGCTAATTTACCTGCGACACCTAGCCCAAGTTCATCTGTTCCGGTTGTGCCTGCCGCCCCGAGTGCGCCTCAGACTCCGCCTGTTCCTGCGACCACAACCCCAAATCAACCGCAGCAATACACGACACGCTCAGGTCGTAACGTTCACTTTAAAGCCCGTCTCGATCTGTAGTTTTAGCTCATCGTCCAGCTATTTATAATGTGTATCCGTTTATTTACTAGTTTTAAGGTTATTGCATCTTGATTTTAATTTACTTTTTTATTGTTGATATTACTGTTTCTTATTGCAAGTTTTTGTTGAATATCTGATGTAAATTATTGTGCCTTCCTTTTGGTTGGGGTATCTCTCAACCTAGGGGGGTGGTGTGGGGTACAAGCTTGCCTTATAAATTTGCAGCGCAAAACTCGCGCGCATTTCCGACTGTTTCCGTAAAAGCTCGCAGGCCACATAGAGAGAGACAAAAAATAAGAGAGAGACAAGATGGCGATTTTGTTTGGGACGAGAAAGAGGTCAAACAATTTCATGTGAATTTCAAGGTGTCGTGATTCTTAATAAACTGTTTAATAGTGATATCAGAAGTTTTATTACGAACCCACCTGATATTATCTATAAAGCCTTGAAACATTTTTATTTATTTGTTATTACAATAAGTATAAAATATTATTTTCTAATCATCATCTAAATATTTTACACCTGACATGTCCGATCCAAGCTCTTGATCATCTTCAGAAACTGAGCTGCTGTCACTGCTGTCTGTGCTCTCCAACACGTCTCAGACACTCTGTCTTTATCTCCATAGAGTGCAGATAATATCATGTTGTTATCCAAGTTTCACCAAGTGCCGACAATCCCAAGTATTAATCATATCTTCACAGAGTGTTCTTTCCCTGTCGTAGTAAACTTGTATTATTTTGTTTTTATGTTCAACACAATAATTTATGTTTCGACTCTTACATAAACTCTTACATAGCTGTATAATTCAAGCGGGACCAATGCTATTAAAAGCTTCCTTGGTTGCTTTTTTAATTGCTTATGGGGCCCAAGCGTAAATTTTTCCAAGTCTTTTTTGCCATGGTTCCCCTTATCTATACTCTACCCAACCGTCCTACGTTACACCTGTAGAAACTTTTTCTTTTGGTATGCTCCGGGTGAGCTCTCTAAGGTTTATGTCACAGTGTTTAGGTATGCTTGGTAGGTCAGTGTTTAGGTATGCTTGGCTGGTGTTGTAAATTTGCCTTCGTTTTTTTGCCTTCACTGATTATGCGTCAGACAGTACTTCCTGATTTTCCTGTAATCAAAATAAAACAATAATTTAAAATAACGTGCGTTACGATAAAAAATTATGTGATTCTATACAAAGGCACTTGTCAAAATACTTTCCTTATGTAAACATAACCTCCAAAGTTGTATTAAATCTGTAAAAACGAAGTTACAAGATAGGTTCGAACTACAGACTGTCGAATACCGCTGGGTCGAGATCACGTTCGTCCAAATAACTTTGGTACGAAAGCACGTTGCATCGAAAATAGTTGAATCGAATGTTCATGGGATCTAAAAACGGCCACTCGAAAGAACATTGTGTCGAAGCACGCTGGATCGAATTTAGTCGAAAGTATCAGTAGCGTGATGTCAAGTATTAGATCATGCAGGAGGCATTTTTAATAAATTATGTAAACGGGGAGATTATGTAAAGAAGTTATTAACTATGATCATTCATATTTATAGTTGTTTCCTCGATGCCTTATTTATTTATAAGGTGATTTTAATTTATGCAGCCAAACTCACAATGGAGGCTTGGTAAGTGATCAGTAACACAGATCGATAACAATTTTTGCCAATTTCAAAAGTAAAATCTTGACATCCCATAGTAATTGACTCGGGGCTAGGCTTGCGTTTGTAAGGAACAGAAAAATAATAATTTACGAATTTCACAAAAAGGGTCATCGAACCTCGCTACTGAGCACAACTTTTTACGGTAGAAGAACTAAGTTACGAGACTCGTTTTTTTTACAAGTTTTGTTTTTGATGGCATCTCATTTTTCTTTTTGTAGATAGTCCTACTTTTTTTCCTTTCCGGTACCTTCTTCTTTTAACCGAAAATGTGAATTTGTAATCCTATATATTTATATGGGACTACAAAGTTATTTATGCAGTTGGGGAATCTAGAGCCCTGGACCGAAATTGAAAAATATTTTAGTTTTTCCTTGATTTGTACACTAAACACTAATTTTATGTCTGCTAGAAGTGCCTTCGAGTTTTGATGATCGCTCAGTCAGTCAGTGAGTGAGTGAGTGAGTGACAAAATTGAGAAACTTTGACTAGTTATAATTCTTAATCTACCGGTTCAAATTGAATGAAATTTGAAATGTACCGTGCTTATACAATTATTATTATTATACAATGCCTGCTTGGTAACTGAAAATTCAGGCTTCTAGTTTTATCGTTTCGAGAAAAATATGGTATGGCCGTGCCGCTTCTTAGCTTTTTAGCTCGACGTGCCCCATTGACATCTTATAATATTATATTAGATCAGTGCACCATGCCCCCAGATAAGGTCGAGCTATATCTGGCAACTCCAAACTTTATTTTTGAGTTGTAAAATTACCCAACATAAAATAGTTTTAGCCCACCGAAAAAATGAGCGATTTTCTGACACGCGGAAATCGAGAAAAAATACTTAGTTCCAAATGTCTCAATAGATAGTGCTGTTAAGCCTTCGGATTTTTTTAATGCATTACCTACTCAGAAGGAGTACAAGCTCTATGAGTACCTACCTAATCTTTGGTCAATCAATCTGACTTTTTGTCAGAATAAGGTTAAGTACTCATTGCATTGCATTTTATTTATTTTTCTGTTTGTACATACGCTTACGAGTGGTTTGTGTTACAACAAAAGATCCGAATATTGTATTATGTAATAAATGTCACGTAAAGCGACTCATTAGTTTTGCCAATTTCTAATTCCCAATGTTGATCAGGGTCATCTAGTTCAATTTAAAGAAATATTATTAATGTCATGGAAAATTCCCCATTGGTTTGGATTCTCCGAAATCCCCCGATTTTTGTTATTACCCGCACAATCCACGCGCTAACTCTCAGTTCCTCGCAAATCGGGGATTTTTCCTGCGAGTGCGATTGGCAGCGCTGTTTGACATTTTCTATAGAGTTGCCATGTGGAGAAAATATTTTCTCATTTTTTTTAATTTCTTCTCTTTATGTCCAAGCTATACAACGTTTATGATATATTTTATTATGTTGCTGACCTTGACTGCGCTAGTCATTTTTTCTCTATCGCGCATAGTAAATTTGTGCGCAAGTGAACACATGCGCTAGTCCCCCACCACTTTTGCCGAGCGCTCATAGCTCGTTGCGCGACTTGTATGTACTTGGTGTTTGATTGCTAAGTTTCCAATGGTAGAGTAGAACTTTTTTTTCTAATAAATGGCAACGTTAGTTTTCAACTGTCAAACCGCGAATTTGTTGTGAAAATACAACCAACAATCGCATTTCGTATTTCCCATCGGAAAATTAAAAGAAAACCAAATCTAAGTTTGTTTAACCTAGTATATTACCTTTTATTCATCATTTAACTTTCTGTGGATTACCTGTACAAGGTTGTAAAACTCATGTCCATCTTCAAGAAACATATTTTCCCATCTTTGTTTTGGTGTTCCAAACCAGTCTTCTTCGTTTCGTTACCATGGAAGAAGTAAGGCAACTGGTCCAAGAAGAAGGCAGAGAAGCCAGGAACCTCGTTGCTTTCCATGTAGCTGTAGATACACCGAGTAAGTAGTCATTTTGTTTCCATACTTCCGCAATAATAAAATCTTTGCTATTTTCGTGGGTGGAATAGAAGGAGCGCCTATTTGCTCATAAATCAGCCTCTAAATGGTGCAATTTAACTGTGTTCTTTGTAGATATAGATTTTTAATAGTTTTTGAAGCTGATTCTTTGTTTCATTCATAAATGAATGCTATTTTATTGAATTACTTAGGATTGCTTGTACACAAAAGTACTTTATTGATTTTGTTGTTGTTTTGTTTCCACTTTTTGGTGTAGATGAATCATTTCAAATTCCACTTTGAACTTGTAAAACCAAGTATAATGTTTAGTGACTCATAGAATCACTCAAATAGGGAAAATTGTTTTTTCTATTACCAAATCTAATGCATAAAGGTAAAGTATGTTCTTAAACTTTACTACTTCTACTGGGTAAATTAAATTGACATCTGTCTTTGGAGACTGAAGGTGCAAGAGGTTCGTTTCCTGCATGGCAGAGATAGAAATTTGTTACTTTCAATATAGGTACACATATTCCAGGCCAGGACAAAATTATTAAACACTACCTAGGTGAATGTTTTATAAATATATTCTAGTCTGAGATGGGAGATACTTGGTGATGACCACATCAAGCAAGAAGATATAAAGTATCAAGTATCTGAAACACTTTTATTAAAAAAGTACAATAGGGACTGAGAACTGAATGGAATGGCGCCAATTGGGGAGCCAGTAATTTGCCTAACCCTACCGAGCATCTAATATCAACCTCCTTAATATCATCATCCTTAAATATCCATTTTCATAACCAACTACTCTCTGTATTTTTGCTGTTCAACTATAGAAAACTTGCAGTGTTATAGTAATTTTTTTTTAACCCTTTAAATATCAATTCAATGGCTCTAAATAAGTTACTTTGTGGTACTGCATGACATAAACCCACACTTGAGTAATGCTATCTGTGACTAAACCATGCAGAATGAATCCACTTATGTCACATACAAAATACAACCATCTTTTGTGATTGTGACAGTCTTTCCTATTATACTATTTATTGTGTGTGTTCAATTTACCATTTGATTAAGAATTTAATTTTTAAATAGACCATTTTAACTAATTAAGAAGATGGCAGGCTTGGGTCACAAGCTATAAAATAGTATAGATAAAAATGTTTATTCATTACAATATAAGCGACCCAAGTAACATCTTAATGTACTATATAAATTAAACAAAAACAAATGCTGAAAAGCAGTTGTCTGCCGAGTAACTCAGTGGCATTTGTAATGGGCTTCATTTTGATGTTTGAAGCCTAGAGCTGTGTTCAGTTTGATGGACAGACAATGCCTGCCTAACATGCCGTCTATTTTGCATGAGTTGAATTAGTATTTGTCATCCTGCTGCCAGATTCTGATGTTGGTTCACACCGTAGGTCGCATTTCCCGCAAGCCGCCCCGCTCATTGGCCACACCCACCCCCCCTCGCCGCGTCACCCCGCGCCCCTCCACCGCGCGGCTCCGCTCCGCGTCTGCGGGGCGTGACAAGCGTTCAGAGCTGCGAGCAAGATACTGGGCTCTGCTGTTTGGTGAACTGCATCGAGCTGTGAGTTATCCTATACTACCTATATTGAACATAGGTCTCCAAATTTTGAAAGCATTTGTTTAGGTGTATTAGTGATTGCTGAAATAATTAGGGAGCATTATGAGTAAGTTTTAAAAGTTTAGAGTGCCTATAACAAGAGGGAAACACAAAACAGAAACACTATAAATAAAATAGCCTAGTCATATGTATATTTGGTAGAAAACAAAATGAAATGTGAATAAACACAATCCCTAATGTTGTCCACAGATTGGTGAAATATACACAAATGTCGAAGCTCATGAAAACATAAGCGAGTGCCAAGAAGTAATCTTAGTTCTTGAAAACTATTTACGCGATTTCAAAGCTTTGGGCGATTGGTTCCGTATCAAGTGGGACTATGAAAATACACCCCCTCCTCAAAGGCCGCAGAGCTTGGCTTGGGATGTCAGAAAAACCGACTTTGTACGTCCTGAGTCAAGAAGAGCTCACTCTGTAAGAAGCTCACCATCAGTATCAGGGAAAAATAGTCCTTGCCTCTCCGGACATAACACCCCAAGTGGTAAAAACAGCCCTAACCTTCTGACAGGTAAAATTAGTCCAGGCAGTGGCAAAATTAGCCCAAGAGTATCTTCAGGACATTCCAGTACTAGTCCCAAAGCTAATATAGAGTTTTTTAGCAACAAAATCGCTGCTTCCAAAATCACGGCCAAGCCTGAACCCAAAGCGGCCAAAGAAACTAGACTTTCTGACATAAAAGAGAAAGTCGTACTTGACCCTTCAGAAGATTTTCAGGTCACAACAAACGAAGAAAAAAAAGAGAAGGTTATTTCTCCCGAAGTTGTAAGGGATCCAGTCATTGAGATGGGTAAAGCAAAAGAAATAACAAACGTTAGTCCTAAACCGGTTGTGATTAAATCTTCGCCTAAACATGCAAAAACAGATGTTCAGAAGAAAGATTCCGTTGAAGAGTTATCGAGTCAAGCGCGTGCTACCATTGCCAAATTAAATGCTATGGAATGTTCATTTCTTGAAAAGCATTTACTTGAAAATGCGGCTAAAAATGAAAACAAGATCAATCAAGACAAAGCCGATGAGCTTAAGTCGCAAGAAATTCAGGTCACGATATTAGAAACAGATAAATCTGTAACAAAATTTGAAGCTATTGAAAATGAAAATCGAGACAGTCTTTCAGAATCTCCAACTAAAACAGAGGATAATTTTGGTGATGTCTCAAATGAAAATTCAACCAATGATGATACTAACACTTCTTCTAATGATGAAAAGTCTGAAGCTGCAAAGACGCCAAGTCCTGAAATGACTGAGGCCCAAGAAATAAATAAAACAACTGAAGAAACTACTATGATTTCAAATGAACAAATAATTGAAGCGGCTAAAATTGGAGAAAAGTCAGTTGAAAATTCTGAAACTATTCTAGTGACAGCTGAAAATAAAATCGATGACCTTAAAAATTATGTCGCTAAAGACGATTCAGAAAATCCTAAGGTTGATGACACGCAAGTAAAAGCGGAATATAATGAAGATCTGTCTAAAGAAATTGCAAAACCTAAAGAAGAAGTGAAAAAAGAAGATTTAAAAAAAGACCACGAATTTAAAAAGCCTGACCCGAAACCTGCTGAAGTAAAGCCTAGTACAAGACCGGCATATTCACAAGCAGCAGCTAAACCTAAACTAGTAACAGCTAAAACTGAGACTAAACCCCCTATAAAAACAGTTCCTATAGTCCGAAGCAAAACCGTTGTGGAAATGCGTCCTAGTACAGCGACAAAAACTCAAAAACAGTTTCCAAAAAGAAACCAAACCGGTAAATGCAGCTATCCATTCAATTTGACTACAGGGCGTACCAGCCTCTTTGATAATACACCTGCGAATCCTACCGCAAATAAACCTGGTGCTCGAAAACCTTTGAACAAAAGCATGCAAATGGCATCTGGTGATAGTAAAACTAAACCAGACCCCAAAAAACTACCCACTAAACGGCCTACAAGTTTAAAAATCAATGAAAAAGGAGATAAGCCAGAACACGTGAATCTCCAGTTAAATAATGTGAAAAATTGCGAAGAATATAGTTCCTCTGATACCATTATTACTCAAGTCGATATGTCCAGAATTGAATCGAGTGAGAGTCTTAAAACTTTAGTTCCTGATGATCTAGCCAATGATGTTGCCAATTCTATTGAAGTTTTAAACCTAAATGATACTAAAAATGATAACGACGGCTGGCTCACGGTTAAATCTCGTCGTTTCAGTCGTGAGTCTAAGAAACAGTCCAAATCTCATTGGGCCAACAGATTCCATCAACCATCGGCCACTACCAGTCTACCAACTCTAAACATGATGGAATCACCCAAACAAGAAACCAAGTCTATCATCGAACAAATGAAATTCGATCGCGCTAAATCCGAACAACCAGAAAAAATAGAAAATGTCACAATTCCAAATTCAGAAAAATACTTTCCTCCTATTATGAAACAAGAAAAGACTGTTAAAGTGAATCCCAATGCCAAAACTAAAGAAAAATGCAAGAGCACAGCAATCATTCGTCAAAAATCCGACGTAACAGGTTTACGCACTCGGTCGGCGAGAAATAAGGCGTTGACCAAAAAGGCTGAGAAAAACAAAAACACAACCAAAACGGACTCCGGCTCTGATCTGACCAAGAACCGCCTGCATTCTTCTCTAGAAAGTTTAACAGGCCTTTCAAGATCACAAGAAAGCACCGAAGACGCCTTCGATTTCGACAAGTGGAAGGCAGAATTCAAATCCTACTTTAAATACGACGAAGAAGATGATGATGACTCTCCAAATCACACCGAGATCCTCAAATCAGCTGATCCGTCTGAGATGTCCGAGATTGCAGAAATGACGTCACAAATTGAAGAAAACGAGCGCAAAATCAGTCTGGCGTTGGATTTCCAATCTGAATACGATCAGAGAAAGTTGTGTGAGGAAGAAGATCTGTTAAACAGACAAATAATGGAGCTGCAACAAGTTTCAGACGTCGATATTGACACAGAGACTGATGATACTGAGGTAAATATACCATAGGGTAGACTTTGCTTGCTTTGAGATGTAATATAAAGGTAGTAATATTTCTTATTGAAAATGAATCCTCTATCTATGTTTGAAATGAAAAATATATGTTTTGTTACTTTTGTCATGATTCATAATTTAAAAAATATATATATCGACCGCCAATGGAGCATTAATACTCGAGTGACAGACGACGACACTCTCCAAAACCTATGTATACAGCCTATGTGCATTGTTTACCGCCGGGAATATGTACGGTCTATTGTCAGTCACATGTCGGGGCGCGTAAGTCAGCCATATTTTCCAAATTTGAAAAGAAAAAAAAAGTATGGTTTTGTGTTCTATTAGTGATTCTGATTCATAGAGTTCAATAAAGCTAGAGGATTCATTTTCAACCTGTATTAAGGAATACCTTCACTGACTGACTAATCTATATCCTGTGATTTATTGCAATAAATGAAATACCAACGCCTAGACCAAATGGCTGAACCTAGAAACACGATATTTGGACTGTAGGTTCCTTGTATGCAGTAGACATCCTTTAAGAAGTGATTTTAGGAAATTCCCACAGGATTGAGAAAAACGAGTCTTGCCCACAGTAAACTTTAAACGCGAGATATGTTTGTCGCTTTATTAAACATAAGTATTATCTATCAAAACAAAGCCAGTCAACAATAATCCTTATCTTCTACAGTTTAATTTCACAGGACCATGACCTTTTAAATGGAATATAAGATACCAAGTGTTCTAATTTCTTGTTGACCTACTTTTTGACAAATTATTTGTCACAATATCAGTTAACCATAAGACTTCTAGGAAGGAAACCTTGTTTTGCAAAAAGAAGAATCGATTTGTTGTTTAAGCAAAACCAGTGACTATTGCAGTTGAGCATACAGGCTGTAAATGATCACCTTTTTTCTTAAAACGGGGTCATCAGTATGAACAACTTTTATACCAACCCTGAAATTGCGAAATAAAAATCAGCTGGTTCGAGTTAACTTTTCTATGGAACAGCTGATTTTGTTTTCGCGATTTCAGGATTGGCTCTTGTTGTTCATATTGATGGGTAGAACATCCCGTTTTAAGGAAAAAGGTTATCATCTTAACACCCAGTTTATTAACGTGAATAACGCCTTATGAAACGTTATATTTTAACCCCCCCTCCTTCGTTAACACCTCTTGGAGCAGACCGACGCGGAGATCCTGTGCGACGACGCGCGGTCGCTGCAAGTCCCGTTGTGTTCGTCCCCCGAGCCGCTCGGCGCTCTAGCGTCCAGTCTAGAAGACCAGTACTCGACGGCTCTAGCCGGCATGTCCTGGGCTGAGAGGGTGGACACGCTGGTGCTGTTGGAAGCTCTCGTGGCCAGGGATCCCGGTAAGATACCTGACAATCATCATTAATACTTTATTTTGCAATTTAGGTATTTACCAGTAGCGAAGGGTCCATATAACACGATTCCCATCGGCTTGTTTAGGAAATGGCATCCATACTACATTTCTTTATTCCATGCTCTTCGTTTGTCAAACATTTCCATAAATCTCAATACGACACATACCGGGTGTAAATAGGGTGCGACCATTAAATTAAACCACATATTCTACCGACCCTACCGAACCACTTTTCCCAAGAGTCATACCCCCCGCGGACACCCTTAGTTTAGGAAATATTTGAGTTCCAAACAAAAATGCGTGAACCCTAACGCACCGACATACGGGCGAGATTAGAGAGAGCGTCGTCCGTGAAGCGACGTCCGTGAAACGGACGACGCTCTCTCTAAACTCGCCCGTAAGTCGGTGCGTCAAGGTTTGTCAAGGTTATTAGAGTGAATTATAAACTAGAAAAGATCAATAGAAACAAATTTAAAGACAAGAATTTGAAAAAATACTTAGGGCCTGCGACCTCTTGCTATCACGACAAACGTGCTAGCGATTGCGCCACTGAGGTACTTATCCTAGACCGTTGAATTTTTCCACCGCATTATTTGATCTCACCAGCTATGGTAAGGCACATGCTGAGCGCTCACGAGGGTGTTGTATAATTTTCCATGCCTTGTTCTCAGGAACAAAATGGCTGTAATAATAAATACTACTATGCATTAATGATAAACCAGAATAGCGTTCAAAGAACGTCACTTTGTTCCACTGCATAAACGTGTATGGTAAAAGTAATCTAATATCTCCCGCTATCATTTACTGTCTTAAATTCGTAGCAGTTGACAATTTCAGTAAGTACGTTTATATCAACAAACCATGCAACTTTATACAAGCAAGTAACTTTATTTATCTTCGCAGTAGTTGGAAGAAAAGCCGACAATAACCCCGAGTGACGTGACTTTGTTTTTTACTGCAGGTCGTGCTCAACAGCTGCACGCTAAACTGTCGCAAGGCATAAAGAGACGGGGTAGCTTCCAAGACGCTTTGAGGAGGTACGTTTAAACTTTAAACATAGTTCTTTTAATTTGAAGGACATTGCGGGTGGCCGCTGGATGAGAAAGACGGAGGACCGCCAAGAATGGCCCCTTTTCCACTTACCGGCAATCCACCGGCACCGGCACCGGCCGGTCCTACGAAAGGCCTATGTCCAGCAGTGGACGATGACAGGCTGATGGATGGGTGGATGGACTCAATAAGTGTTCAGAGCCAAGCTTCAAGTACCATTTTCGTTAAATTTAAAAAGACTTTCGTTGCTTGATAAATAAGTCATATACAAATAAATATATGTCATACCATACCTCCAGTAGAAATTTTGAAGTCACCCTAGATAAATAAATAAAAATAGTCTGTATATTTATTAAATTAAATAACAAACATTAAAAAAAACTTATCCTAAATTAAGATTACCTATTGATATAAATTACACTTTTAAACTTATTATTACAACAACAAATGATATACCTGTTCCAAAATTGACCCATCTGGCATGGTGCCCAGGCCGAGGATAAAAATTTGTGTTTTTCTGAACAAAATTACACATACGAAATTTGGATAGATTTTTTCTTTCGACGGTCTGTGATTTTTGATTTCCATTTCCACGGTAGTAATAATAAGGTCGTTTTCAGGTTACAAGCGAAGCAAGCTAGAGCGGAACAGCATAGATTAGAACTACAAACGGAGAGAACCAAGAAGATACATAGCTTGTTGGCGCGCGTTGAAGAAGTCAAGGTAAATTGTACTCGCCTGCTCTTTCTTTAAGGTTCAATTTTGTTATTGGTACTTAATTGCTCTATTGGTGTTAGGAAATATACGAGATGTGTTTGTGACGTGCTATAAACCGGGGGAAGATGGCGCAAATAGAACAAAAAAAACACGATTCCGCTTGTTGGCATTTGGTGAAACTTCGAAACTTGTTTTACAATATATTTTATCCCTTAACCCAACCGGTTTCGATTTGACGACAGTTTTATTGTTACAGATGAAATTTAAAATATTTTAAAATTCATATAAACAATATAGTATTGACACTTGTCACGCATTTCATTGATTCACCTCCACACTTTGGGTGCAATTTTCTACAAAAAAACACCCACGATTATTCAACAAACGTCAAACATTTTAGGGAAAAACGTGGTTGCCAGCTTTACCTTTAAGTATAAAATTTTATCCTAGTAACGAAATCTTGATAAAATGATGTAAAGCCGAAACCGGTTGAGAAAAGGAATATTGTGAAACCGGTACAAATATTCATCATTCATCATGTTAACGTAATATTTACTATTTTCAATCACAAATTATGACTACTGTTTGCCTAATAGTGACCGAGGCAAATAGCTTGGACACAGTTTTGTCACAGTCTAATAATCCTTAGGTACGGACGGAACAGGTGTGCGGGGCGTTAGCTCGGTGGCTTACCCCCCGCGTTTCACCCCGCAGGCCCCACATAATTGCTCTGTCTGAGCGCTTTCGTTGGACAACTGTATGGATTTTTAAACTTTGGTATTGTGCCTCTGCGGAATTTAAACCTGCGGCATCCGGATTACCTAAAATTAAGCCTTGGAGATCATAGAAAATGCGATTCATATATTGTACGTAGACAACCAAAAATCCTTTGATAATGCTTTAACAGCGAAACCGGTAAGGGAAATAATATAAATAAGTGGACAAGTACAAGTGTTTAGCAATAAAAAATGTTTCAAAAGTTCCACCAAGTGCCAACAATCACGAGCATCAACTTCATAGAAAATGATTGCATCATTGTTATTATGTTTTTCAGGTGGCGAAGAATCAACTGATAGAAGAAAAAAGACTCAGAATGGAGAGAAGATTGCAGAAGGCAGCTGAAAATCGGGATCAGCATTTAAAAGTAAGTTTTATTTCTTAATTTTTGTATTGTGGTTTATTTTTACTATTGTGGTATATTTCTACTACTGTGGAATATTTTTAATATTGTGGTGTATTTTTACTATCCTTGGTATATTTTTGCTACTTTGGTATACCGGGTGTAAATAGACTGTTACCATTAAATGAAACCACATATTCTACCGACTCTACTGAACCACTTTTCCCAAGAATCATACCCGCGGCCACCCTTAGTTTGGGAAATAATTGAGTTCCAAACAAAAATACGTGAACCCTAACGCACCGACATACGAGCGAGTTTAGAGAGAGCGTCTTCCGTCAAGCAGCTGTTCCGCTGCAGCGTTCTAAAATAGACCTTCCTCCTACGAGATAAAGTCTTTGAGTTACAGTGAATATCTTTTTCTCTGAAGATTTTCGTGTTTTTTTTTAAAGATCATGTTTTTATTGCGAAATTAAATACAATATATAAATCGCAATAAAAACATAATCTTGGTTAATGAGAACTGTGAATTTATTAAGTGTTTGAAGCAACACATATTGTAGCGACGACAGCGCCATCTGTTTCTTAAGAATAAGGCTCACGCTCACATAACGCCCTCGTGAGCGTTCAGTATGTGCATTACAAGCTGGTAAGATCAAATTGTTACAATTAAATTCGGTGGTCAAGTATAGTGGAAAAATTCAACGGTCTACGATAAGTACCTCGGTGGCGCAATTGGTAGCGCGCTTGTCTTGATAACAAGAGGTCGCAGGTTCGAATCCTGGCCCGAGGAATTTTTTCATTTGTTTCTAATTTATCTTTTCTATTTTTAAATGCACTCCAATACCAAAATACCAATACCAAATATTTTTTCTTTAAATGCTGCAATGATAGAACAGATGACTTTAGGATTTTAGGGTTGTCTATTGTTGTTCATTTTCGTGGGTATGTTCGTTTGGGAAGGTTGTCCAATATGTTTTTTTTCTGGTCAGTTGATAATATGCTTTCATTTAAAGATACAGATATTCTATCTCACGGAGTCCGTTTGGCTATTGTTGTAAAGTAATGCCACCGAGACGAGATAAATTACGTAAACAATCGGACCATTACTGAGTTATCTCTATCCTTATCTCTCGTACGCAATAATGGCGTCAGTTATTGGACGACAGCTGTCGTTGCGTGAGTGGTGGGTCGTTCGTGGTACAGGTGTGTGGTCAGTACTGCAGTTACCAACATTTGGTCCACCATTTTTTGAACAAGTTTATTCCTGTTCGGATTGCGTTCGAAGTGATGAGTATTCTGTCGTTTACGTATTTGCTTAGTTTTTTTTAATTATTAATTCGTTACTGTTAGTTTTTCTTGTTGATTTTTACTGTTAAACCATGATTTTTGATTGATTGATGATAATACAATAGATAGTTTTGTCATAAGTACGACTAATTCGGACTCTTCCGACGAATCATCTTCGTCTAATACAGTCAGACGACAACGATTAGAATAAGGAGTTCAAAATTGTATATTGTAAGTAATTTATTAAAATGAAAATGTTTTGAACCCCTGAAAGTGTGTTTACATTTTTTATCTTGTATTGTTGGCTTTACTTTTAGTGACGTCTACGTACAGATAAGCACGTTTTGTGTGTGTCGCGTTTTGTAGCGCTCCCGAGGTTACATACACTAGAAAAGTGCGTGTACACAACCAAACGGACTTCGTGAGGTAGAATATATTTGTACCTTTACATTAAAACCCGATGTACATGTTTTTTATATAATTTTCAGGACATAGTCCGCAAAGCCCACGACGAAGAAGAGAAGCTTCGAGAGATAGCGTTCATAAAGCAACTTGAAGCCGAAAACCGGAGACACGACTTCCTGGACCAATGTCGGTCGCACACCACGAGGCTGCGGCAGATGAGGAGAGAGAGACTCGGGAAGTTGGTATGTGTCTTACTAAAACTGTGGGCCTATCATGTACAGTCCAGAAGGCGAGACCTGAGAATTGGGCTTGTGTGCGTGCACACCTACAGTGTAGAAAGCAAAGCGGCTTGAAGCGCAGAACGTCCGCTAGACCGGTTTGTTCTGGTTTTTACAATCGGCTTGAAGCCGGGCCCGCCCGGCGCGTGGTATTACCCCACCGCGCACTCCCCGCATTTGACCTCCGGTACCGCTAGTAAAATAGCACGCATTTAGTTGTTTAGTTTTTAGATTTTATTTGGTATATGTTTGTGAAATGGCTTCTCATATTGAATACACGAAAAACATTGAGCAACCAAAAATTTGATTTGGTCGCTAATGAAGTCCATTCTGAAGGCTTTAATTTTAGTTTCAGTGCTGTCAAAACTTAAATTTCTCCAAAGTAATATAGCTTTTGGTGTTAACACTAAAAAACCATTTTGTTTAAAATTTTGTTTTGACAGTACATACATAAAATTAAAGCCTTCAGAATTGGCTTTATTGTTACCCGAACACAGCGGTTAATCATAAACGTAGGCGATATATCGGACGAGAGTGAAGTTCAAGATGATCAAGATGCAATGTCGAGTGTAGAAGAAATATTATAAAACTGTAAATAAAGACTTTTTTGTCTGACCGTACATTTGTGTATCACTCACACATACACAATTCTCAGGTCTCGCCTTCTTGACTGGAACTTAGTGTCGGTGGTTAATATCTGGTTGCTAAATAGATAAAAACTGAACTTTTAAAATTGTCTTCAGGGTACCATATTGAACTGTTCACGAACTCTGACGTCACTTTAAGTACGAGTGTATCCTTAGATAATCGGTTTTTGACGTTTGGCATCCAGTTGGTAACCGTCTCAACGATTTATTTATTTATGTATTATTAACTGCACAGCATAACAGATTAAATCCAAATCACCGTACAGACACAAAGAAATTTACAAGGATACAAAAGGGAGACAGAAAAGTAACGACAAACAGAAAAATGAAAAAAAAAATGAAAAAATGTTAAAACAATCTAATATTGTAAATCTAAGGACATGGTCATTGAGGCTTCACTCTCACAGAACTTCAAGCACTCACGCATCACATCCGTCAATCTATCATAGAAAAGATCACACTCAGGTGCCGAAACCAAAAGTGCGTTGAGCTTCGTGAGCGCACCAGTGGAGACTTACTATGCGCCACGGATACCGAAGGGGGCACCGCCAAGAGCCGGTGCGAGCGTGCACGGAGATAGTTGTCTGGCACCGAAAACTGACAGATCCGCGTAATCAACTCAGGGCAGTCAGAGCTTCCACGTAGTATATGGCATGCAGTCACCATCAACTTATAAGCTCGTCTCACCTCAAGAGAGTTGAATCCGAGCGTACCGAGCAAGAACTTCGTGGGGTACATGAACGGATAGATGCCATGCTTTTTCTTGTACAAGAAACGCAAGAATGCTTTCTGTATTTTTTCAAGCATTGTGGCATACTTTTTCTCGTACGGATTCCACACGATGGAACTCGCTTCTAACTTGCTTCTTACCGGTGCCATGTACAGTATCTGGATTATTCGGGTATGATGGAAATCGTATTGGATTTAATCTGTTATGTATTAAGAATCCCAATCTTCGATAGCATGCCAACGCAAGGCTCTTTATATGCTCGTGGGACGTGAGTTGTGCATCAAACAAGACACCCAAGTCTTTAATAGAGTCAACACGGGTAATTATTTCGGAGCCAAGCGTGTAATCGGCAAGTAAAGGTTGTCTAGCACGAGTGAAAGATAGTACGTTGCACTTTAAAACATTAAAATGGAGCTTGTTCTTGACACTCCACTGAAGAACTGAATCCAGGTCTTGTTGGAGATCTCACTATCAGTGAGATCTCTGACAGACAGAAAAAGCTTTACATCATCTGCATAAAGAAGACAACCAGCGTGCCTCAGGACACCCTCAAGGTCATCTATCATTATGGTGAACAATAAAGGACCCAAGATTGACCCCTGACTAACACCTGAGCGAGTATGATACGGTTGAGAAGCAAAGCACCCATAAAGCACGATACGATCTAGGGGCTGGTCAAGTACAAGTAGGACTCGGCCCCGAGGGTTCCGTAATACCGTTTAAAATACATAGTGATCTGTTTGTTATTAAGGCTAGATACATAGATAGATAACTTCTTTATTACAAAGTAAAGGATATATGAATATAATTTGCAATATTCCGCTAAACAATTCTTGTCGTGCTATTCAAAATGCAGACTCGTGCACCGCCCGCCCGCCCGCATAAAAACATGCAACAAGCAAGCAATACAAGCAAAGCAATCTTAAATAACAAGCAAGAAAACTTATCGACACGTGTTTCGCCTCTGAACGAGGTATCCTCGGGATATGTTGCTAGCTCGGCTTCTCCGCAGCATAATTGTTTAGCGGAATATTGCAAATTATATTCATATATCCTTTACTTAGTGATGGACTTCCGCAAGGTAACGCCTATTTCAATTAATCTTCTTTATTACTTATATCTTTCTTTATATTACAATTCCACTACATTACTCACAATTAAAAAATAACACATTACATCATAAAAAATAACAAAACAAAACACAAATAAAACCTTATAAACTATGTAAGTGCTGTGGTACTGGAAAGGGTCCACAGCTCAGCATAATGCAGAGCAGAGGCGAGCCACTGCGCTGATTTTCAGTTGAGGAAATACAAGAACAAAATTAAGTAAAGGCCACTTTAACTTGACGGTTACAATCTGTTAAATTCTATGTGTGCGAAGGGTGAAGGGTATAACTGATTTATTTATGACTGATTTTAAATGACGTTAATATAACTGAAGTCACAACTAAAATTTTTAGAATTTTTGCCTGTCTTATGTTATAATATAGTATTAATTTCCAAATACCAGGAACAAAAAGCGGCCCGCGAGGCGGCGGTGGGCGCACGACGGCAGGCGTTGGAGGAAGCAAGACGCCTGCACGTTGAGACGCTGCTAGAGAAGAGGAAGGAAAGAGATGCAAGAGTTGAAGAGCTGAAAGAGCAGAAGAAGCAAGAGAGAGATGACGCTGCCAGGGAGAGGGTAATGGAATAATACACGTTAAGGTTTTTCTCGTACACTCACGTTTCACCGATGATTATAACGTCCCAGCGTGGTAGGCGGTGAGCCCTAACGACGTAGTCCGGGCACAAATAAGGATCTGGGGTCGATTCGTGCGTCGTCATTTTTCGTAAACAAGCTAGTTGTGTGCGTTTCGTGCGTTTTCAATAATGTAGAAAAAAAAAGCCTTCACCGTTGAGTGCGGTTCGGGCGTTCAGTTATTATTACTGATTTCAGTGGGCTCGTCTCGTGCGTAGTAGTTGTTTCTGTAGACTTAAAAAACACAAGAATTCCGTAAATCAATAGTTTTATTATGAATTTAAGAAAAAAAAGTTTAATTCATATTAATTAACTATAAACTTGTCTAGGTAATTATTAAAACCATAAAATTTCCAAATAATTTGATATTTCTTGAAAAACGCACGGGCCTTTACGGAAAAACTTACACTTCTCTCTCACACTAAAGGCAGGGTATGTAGCTCTGAGCGAGACAACTAATTGCTACGCCTTGTTACCTAATTGCCACACCAGTTGGCGCTGAGTTCAGCCGTCTGTTAATGGGACCCTTAAGTCTGTCTTTCTGTCCTATATCGGTGTCGATTCGGTGTCCATCCATCCATCAGCCTGTTTCGTCCACTGCTGGACATAGGCCTTTCCAGGAGTTCACCACTCTTGCCGGTCCTCCTGGATGAAATGCCCATACTCACACACGCTGGGCAGGCGGGTTGGTGAGCGCGGTGCCGAAACCCTTGCACCAGTGACGCCGCTGCCCGTCACCAGTCTGTTTTATATAAGGCCCGGCAATTGGATGGATATACCGCCATCCATTGGTCCCAGGCAATGGTGGGCCGCCTGGTTTTGCCTGAGAGCTGTTCTCTTACTCTCCCCCGAATAACTTCGGGAGGATTTGCGAGTAAGATGGTGGTACCTCCACAGTCGAGCCCGGCATCAGCTCTACCACCTATAGAATTCGGTGTAACACGTTTAATTTATTTGACAGGACTAAACTTATTTTAGGCGCCCTGTCCTTGTCCTGCCGATACAGAAAGAAAGATTAGTTTAGTTCAAATAAGTTAAGTCGTGTTACGCCGAATCGACCGACACCATGGCCTATCTTTCTCTAAAGTTCTAGGCTTGACACGTCGTACCTTGAAAAGTGATATTATCAAAGCTGCCCGAGTCCGTCGTGGACTCACCAGCCAAGACATTGAAGTGACAGGGAACCTTACGAATATTTACATAAATGAACGCCTCACTAAAAAGAAAAGACTGCTGTTCATACAAGCCCGCAGACTTCAGAAGGAGAACGAATTCAAGTTTTGCTGGACTCGTGACGGAAAAATTAACGTCCGGAAAACCGAATTTTCAAAAGTAGAGCACATCACTAACGAGACCGATCTTGTTCGGGTTTTTGAAGGAAAATATTCATCTGAAATTAGTAAATAAGTTTACTTTAATGCAGTATTTAGTGTTTAAAATTTTTATAAATATTTCAATTGTAAGAAATTTAAAAAAATACAAGTTTAACTTCATATTATATTTATATTATATTTCATATTATTATTATTATTGTTGTGCTTTAATTTCCATAATTGGTAAAGGCCTTCCTAAGAACAAATGTTATTGTTTATTATGTAAAACTAATTCATGGTGTCAAATTAACTGTCCTTACATTATCTATTATAAATATGATTATGTGTCAACTTATTTGAAAACAAAATATAAATTGGTTTCTGTCGGTAGCTCAAATATGGATGTTTTTTGCAACAAAATCCTAAAAGAACATTGTTATGCCTTAATTTTCATGAACAGGAAATGTCTCCTTAAGAACAAATGTAATTATTTGTTTTGTAAAATTTATTCATTATGGCTAATTAACTGTCCTTACAGTATCTATTATAAATATTGTTATGTGTCAACTTATCTGAAAACAAAATATAACTTAGTTTCTGTCAATAGCTCAAATATGCAAAGTTTTTGCAACAAAATCCTGATAGTATATTGTTATGCGTTGATTACCACAACTGTGAAAAGTGTTCATAAGAACAAATGTGGTTTCTATTGTAAAATTAATTTATCGTGGCAAATTAACTGTCCTTACGCTATCTATCGTAAATTCTATTATGTGTCTACTTATCTGAAAACAAAATTTGTCATAGTTTGGGTCAGTAGCCCAAATAAGCAAATTTTCTACATTAAAATCCTGATAATATTTATAGACACTATACTAATTAAATTACCGTGCGATTTTGAAACCAAGGGAAACCCAGTGCACTTAGATTCATATAAAAGCTATTATTCTTACATCATATTTCTACATTATGCCTACCACCTTAATCTTAGTGCCTTATGCATTCAATTCAAATATACTTATTTAAAAAATGCAAATTCTATTTTACAATACACAACACTCTATTATATGTTTAAAATTATTATCTTTAATTTTTTTATTACTCTGAATATCAATCCCCGAATCCTCAGTTTGATGGCTTATCGATTACTATAAGATATTACAATGATTGAACTAGATCATAATTTTATTTGCTCGGTAATTGACAATTCAGAGATGTTCACTTCATTCAAAGTTGAGTGTTTGGAAAGTTGCAAATCTTTAATAAAGAATGACAACTTCAACATTTTAACTTTTAACATTCGTAGTATTCGGGCTAACTTTGATGACTTCTTAATAATGTTGCACAGACTTGACATCGATTACGATATTATAGTGCTGACCGAATGTTGGCTTCATACCGCGTCCTATAGACCAAGATATCTCTCAGGCTACGATCTTTACACCACTTCAATGCATAAATTTCAAAGTGATGGAGTTGCAGTTTATATTAAACAAAGTTTGAACACCCACATTCAAGAATTACCAATTCGAGACTCTAATACCATACTTTTGACAATTGATGAAAATATTTCCTTATTTTGTATTTATCGTTCTCCTCATGTACATAATGCTAAGAATTTTTTAGATGACTTGGCTGTTGAGATAAGCAAATTATCTAAAAATAAAAACCTTTTTATTACAGGCGATATAAATATAAATATTGGGAACAATAGCGAAAGTGACACTAATACTGTTGATTACGAAAATATTCTCTCTTCTCATGGATTATCTCCAACAGCTCGACATCCAACGAGATTGTGTAACTGCTTAGATCACTTCATCGCTAGAGCTGAACACAACATTAAGAGTTTGACTGTAAGTACTGACACAACTGACCACTTTTTAATTGTTAACAGTATTAATTTTACTTCAACTAAGAAACCTAAATCCCATGTAAAATTCACAAAAATTGAATTTGAGTCCTTAGCCAAGTCCCTAAATGTATTTGACTGGAGTGACACCCTCAATGAAATGGATGTAAATAAAGCAACTCATCAGCTTATTATTAAACTGCAGTCTCTGATAGAAAAACATACCAAGGTACACACCACACCACACAGATTACGCGCTGTAAAACCATGGATTACGGAATCCTTAGTTAAATCTATAATTAAAAGAGATTCGTTGCATAAAGTGGCACGAAAATTTCCAGACAATGAAGATATCCAAAAAACGTACAAAACTTATCGAAATATCTGTAAAATAGCAACCAAAGCTGCTCGTGATCTTTACTTTGGAATCAAAATAGAGCGTAATAAATTCAACTCTCGTAAAACTTGGAATATAGTTAAAGAAGCAGCGGACCTTGATAAAAAGTCAAAAAATGCCTCAATCTCACTTTTAGATGGTACAATTAACAATGTAGAAGCCGTCAATAAAGTAAACACTTATTTCTGTAACATAGGCAAGGAACTTGCTCAATCTACATTGAATCGCCTTAATAGATCAGAAGAAGACTTATCTAATGACATAAATTCAACAACAAAACATCCCAATTCATTCTTCTTATCTCCTGTTAATGCGGAAGAAGTATTGTGTACCATAAAAGAGCTAAAATTTTCTAATTCTGCTGGCTGGGATATGATAAGCAACGAAATTTTGAAAAAAATCGGATTCCTAATTCTTGAACCTCTTGTCCATATCTTCAATCTAAGCTTCGCTAATGGCACCTTTCCTGACTATTTCAAACTGGCCACCATTATTCCTCTGCATAAAGGAGGTGATGCTAAAAACGTCAAAAATTATAGACCTATCGCTATGTTACCCACCATTTCTAAGGTACTGGAAAAATTAGTAAAACGACGTCTCATCAGCTTCCTAGAAAAACATGAGCTTTTGTCGGATAAACAATATGGGTTTAGGCTCCAAAGATCAACAGGTGACGCCTTAGATGACTTGGTTAGCTACCTTGTTGAGCAGTTAGACAATGATCGGCGCTGTATTGGCGTATTCCTGGACCTGGCCAAGGCTTTTGATACAGTTTCTATTCCAATACTACTGTCTAAACTGGAAAGCCTTGGTATAAGAGACCTTCCGATGCAGTGGTTCCGCTCGTATCTAGAGAATAGGCATCAAAAAGTTAATATTGAGGGAACAATTAGTGAATCTTTGCCTGTAACCTACGGAGTTCCACAGGGCAGCGTCCTGGGCCCAGTATTGTTCTTGATATATATAAATAGTTTGACGGATTTAAATACTATAGATGGCAGGATAGTGTCTTTCGCGGATGATACTGCCCTCATTTTTACTGACTCTAATTGGGATACAGTCTTCAGCAAAGCAAATCGTGGAGTTGCGTTGATTAAAGAGTGGCTCGACAAGAATTTACTAACGCTGAACATAAGCAAAACTAAGTACTTATGCTTTACAAAAACATATCACACAGTCGTAGATGACAGTCAATCTCTGAAAATTCACACTTGTAACAACTTCACTGATTCCTCTGTCTCTCGTTGTCAATGCAATACCATCGAACGTGTGAGAACAGTCCACTACCTAGGGGTTGTTCTTGATGACAGACTCAACTGGCACGAACACATTAAAACTCTTTCTGGGCGGATACGAAAGTTGTCCTTCATTTTCGGGTCCCTTAAGAATATTCTTCACAATAAGCTTAAATTAAGTGTATACTACGCCATGTGCCAAAGCTTACTCTCTTATTGCATTGACTCCTGGGGTGGCGCAGCCAAAACAAAAATTTTGCAGCTAGAAAGAGCTCAGCGAATGGTTATCAAAGTAATGTTGAAAAAACCATTTCGGTACGACACGAACCTTCTACATCGTGAAAGTGGAATACTAAGTGTTCGTAGACTTTTTATTTCCAATATTGTAACAAAATTGACATTTCAAGAGGTCGCTTTTGCAGCCAATCGAGATGAAGGTTACAGGTCAGTTAGACTTGAAGGCAAACTTAAAGTCCCTCGAGTACGCTCTGCATTTGCTAACCGCTTTAAAATTTTCTTAGGTCCATTCGTTTACAATCAAATCATCAAAGAAATACCTTTAGCAGATAAAACTAAACTAAAAAATAATTTAATAAGAAATCTCCGTACTTGGCTTTTATCAAAATCTTATGACTATGTTGAAAAACTGATGTGTATCGAATCATAATTTTGAATAATCTTTAAACAAAAACTTCATTTATTACATTTTTACCGACTTTAAAATCCTATATTTGTATGTATTATGTTATATATAAGTATATGTACGTATCTATATATGTATATATATATATATATATATATATATATTCGGCTTACACCACAAAAATAAATTAAATTACTCTACGAACTTTGTGCACTGGGCGCCTTCTGGCGAAAAATAACTTCATAGTGCTTCCGTGTTACGGAGAACTCTAGTATCGGAGCACTTACATTCGCAATAATATGTGCAACGTACATGTTGGTTATACATAATGTACAATGTTTTTATTGGGTCGGACCCTGCCTATAGTATAAGTCCGAACCGTTGTATATTTTTGTATTCTACTAACCCTAGGTTAGGTCTATTTAAGTTTTTGTATTACTAACTTTTTTCAGTAAATAAATAAATAAATAAATAAATAAAAGTACCAGTGGTTAAAACTAATTTGAACCTTATTCCTACAGGCAGAAGGAGTAAAATCGCGTCTCTCAGCCTTAGCAGCCGCTGCCGAATTGGAAACTGACGCCCTTAAAGCAAGAATAAGGGACAAACAAGACGCCAGTCAACAGAGACTACATTCGCATCTTCAAGCTATTAGGACTAAAGCCACCGCGCCGAGACAGCAAGTAAGTTAAATTGATCCTTATAGGCATAGACTTAAAGTCTAAAATACTAAAACAGGAGTAGAAGACAAAAAAGACGCCAGTGACTGAAAATAGAACGTACTGTTGGCGGGCGACAGGTCGACATGGCAATTTTCTAGTGATGTGACATCACATCACGTACCAGGCAGTGGCGGCTGGTGCCCCAGAGAACCGGTGGTGCACTGCATGGTTTTATTAAAAAGATCAAATAAAATTCCGCAATTTAAGGAAACAAATTTTATTTATATTCCGTCCAAATCGCTTCTCCGCCGAAAATAACACAAGGAAAGCAAAAAAAAAAGCATTTAGTCTCTCACATCCACATAACCATTTCTTTTTAACATACATTTCACTTTTGAACGTTCTCGTGAACAATTTATTTTTTGTTTTGCATTCCTCTTTTATATTATGAATAGACCGGGTTTTCATAAGTCCTGTTGGTTTTAATAAAGTCAATATTGTAATTTACACTTATTATTATCACTCTTTCTAATCTTTAGTTTACTTTTTTACATAATTATAGTAATTAAATAAACAATACTCCTCCGCAAGCGCGCGCAAAAAGTGACAAACTGACGACAAAAGCATCGTGCGTAGGTCAAGGCCTCGGGGTAACGCGAGTGAACTACTCGTTTCGCTTCGTATTTTTTCGGCAATTCCCGGTCGCGTGCGGCGCACGAATCTAACCTAAAACTGCCATACATTTTGTACTACGCATCTTCTGTCTCACGCGCCGGGCTGTTTACACCGTGTTTCATAGAAGTTGTATGAGCTCGCGGCGTGCGATTTCCCGAGCGCACGGGGCCGATTTTGTTCAAGCAAAAATAAGATTTAACTCCTTTGCAGTAGAAATCTATACATTTTTATTTACCCCGTAATGACAAAACATGTATAGGTATATATATGTACTATAATCAGATATTTAGTTTCCGTATAGGGCAGTATGGATGGATGGGTAATGATAGGTATAGGACATTATTGTGTAAGTTTAATTTAAATGGTAGTGCGGCGCACGGGCGCACTTAAGGTGCAGCCGCCACTGGTACCAGGTAGTCGACATCGATCATTTGTTTGGTACGCAACAAAATGAGAGTACAATTATTATTATCTTTTTATTTAAAGTAACATTTTATTATTCACAATCAAAATCAAATGAACTTATATAATGGAGTTGATGCTCGTGATTGTTGGCACTTGGTGGAACTTTTGAAACATTTTTTGTTTGATAAACACTTGTACTTGTCCACTTATTTATATTAATTTCCCTTACCGGTTTCGCTGTTAAAGCATTATCAAACCTTTTTGTTTATCAAACAAAAAAAAAAAAAAGAACTTATATAACATTGCTACAGACACTACAAGTTCTGAAAAGGAATTGTTCATCTGACCCTACTGATTTTGATTCGGATTTTATTCTGGACATAGTTCTTTTCGATATGCCGGTGTAAAACACAGCACTCTTCAGTGTCAGATTGATAGGATATTTAATAACAATAATTTCTCAGTTCAGTGTCACAATTTTCCAATACTTTTCTGGCTAGTTCTCGTGCTTTGAGAATGAATATATTTTTTTAACAATTGACGATGATTCATCGGAAGTTATTTTCGCTACAAAACTAAAAGCAACAACGTGAACGAGATCGAAATCGATAAACGCGGTCGATGTAAACTTGTGCAGCTCTACGACTAAGATGGCGCGGGTGTGCGGGGCGTTACCCCCTCCGCGACTCACCTCTTACCCCGATGGCCATGTGGCCCTGTCGTCATCAGTACATATCTGCGGCGGTAAATAATGCACATAGGCTATGTACATATAGGTTTAATAGAGCGTTATCTCTGACGCCGGAGTATTAGTGCTTCTTTTGACAAAAAAAACTTTGGAAAAAAAGTTATCGTTTTTTAAATTATGAATCTTGTATGACAAAAATTCGAGTATTCCTTACACAGACGACGTCTGAAAGTCAAGATCAGACAACAAAGGAAGAAGAAGAAATTGAACAACAAAACCAAGAGAAGAAGGAGAGAGAGAAACAGAAGGCGCTGAAGAAACGGGCGAGAAAGACGAGGCAAAAGTTGCTGGTTATGTAAGTTATATTTAGTTCCTGTACTTATTAAATCTAAAACTACTGCATTGGCTGAATGGCAAAATTATACGGGGATCTCAGGAACATAATCCTAAAAGGTGAATGGTAGGTCTAGTACTGCAACTTAACCCGGTATTATTTCCATATTTTCATGAATCCGTCATGTTCTGCTTAAATAAAAGCTGTATTAAAATCATAAATGCCTAAAAGTGTGGAGAAACGAGATATTTGCTTTTTTGTGACATGCTTTGTACAAAGTTACACAGCTTGACTGCATGTACACTAGTATTAGTAAGTAAACATTAATAGCACAAACAGGACCGCAAAAATTTAAAGAATACTTTGACAACACATCGGCCAATCACAGACGTTGAAAATTCTAAGATTGTAAAATGGCGGTCGTTCGTACGTTCAAAACCATTTATTAGATGATTTTTTCCGAAATACTGACTTTTTACCCCGGACTTTAAAAAACCATGCAGTTTTTTACAAGATACAATTTTTTGCGGTTTGTTTATTGCTTTTACTTTGATTTTCTGAACACACCGCTAAATCGAGAAAATTGCGGGTCGCTAACTGCCACTATCCTATGTGTAAATATCAAAGGCGTGAGTCTATTTCACAGAGGTGTTACAGATACAACAGAATCTTAATATGCTAGGATCCTAACAAACCATTTTAACCTCCTTTACACTTTCTTTTTCTATTTCGAGTACTTAAACTTTACGGTAGTTTAAAGCATTCTTTGTATACTAATCGGGCTTTGTATTATTCTTCGCTTCACAGGGGCGCGGAGTTCGAAGAAGTCACAGATGACGAAATAGGATCCCTGTCGTTGCAACATCAACTTTGTGTCCACGGCAACAAAATGTGCCGACTTCTATATCAGATCAACAACATGATCCTACCCATCATGCCTAAAGACAACGATAACAACAATCTGAACAAGGAAATCAATCAAAATGGTGTCGACGATGATGATGATGAGGATAATCTACAAAAACCTAAAGTGAACGGTCATATTGATCAAGAAATAATCGATGATAACAAGAACAATGAGAAAGGAAAACCTGAAACTGTTCAAAATGGTGATGATAAAAGTGCGCAAAAGGCTTTATTAAATGGCATCGACAATCCGACTGGAGCTATATCAAAGAAAAAGTCGAAGAAAAAGAAGGCTTCCAGTGAAGAGAAACAACTAAACGTTAATGAGGTTAAGAAAAATGAGAATGTTAATCCTAATAAAGAATGCGATGTAAAAGAAAAGGATTCAGTAAAGAACGACGATAAATCTGTTACGAATACAATCAATAAACCGCAAGAAGACGGCAGCAAAAAATCCAAATCTAAAAAGAAACGAAAGAATTCCGCAAATGATACTAATATAATTGCAATTACAAACGAAAATAGCAAGGAAAACGCTAAGACTCAAAACGATACTAGTGATAGTAATAAAAACAAGAAAAATCTAAATGAAGATGCCAATACGAACAAAGAAAATATTCAAACTGACACGGAAAATACTAAAAACGAAAATAAAAACAATATTGATGAAGGAAAACACGAAACAGATATTACCAAAAACAAGAAAACGAAAATCAGCCTTGACAATGGAGATAGTACAAAAACTAGAAAAAACAGCATCGAAAAGAAAACGGAGAAACCTAAACTTAGCAAAGCATCATCTATAGCCAGTTCTATATCAGATATGAGTTCTAAGGCTAATTCTAAGAAAGAGAGGAAAAAGGCCAAAATGAATAGCGTAGACTGGATCCACATGGAAAAGATATTGAATGAACTAAACAGAATGATGGAAAGGGTCGATAAGGTATGGTATATTTTTTAACAGACTAAGAATGGACTTTGTTTTGTGTGGGCTAAAAAAAAACTGAAGTACTTAATAACACGTAAAATAAGCTAAAGGATCGATTCTTTAAACTTTGAACGAATTCACACAAAATAATAATGATAAAAAAATTGCTCACATAAAATACATTTTCATTTATTTTATTAACAACTAGCTTTTGCCCGCGGCTCCGCCCACGTGTTATTCTGTTTAACGACATGCTTTTTTCCGGGATAAAAAGTAGCCTATGTGTTAAGTTAGGGTATAAGCGATATCCATTCTAAATTTCATCCAAATCCGTCCAGCCGTTTCAGCGTGAAAGAGTAACAAACATACGCACACACACACAATTTTTCGCATTTATAATATTATTGTGATTTGATATATGAAGAGAATGCTAGAAGAAAGTATGTCTGCGAATGCTTAGCTTTTAATATAATATTGTAACGATTTGGTTCAGTACTGTTAAGTTATAATATTTTTATGAAATAAATAAATGTCAAAATAAATGAATATCGTGTTACTCACAAATGGTAAATTTCCAGGATTCCCAAGAGATTCTAATACAAGGCCTGAAGATTCTGAGCCAACTTGTGATTCTCGCCGCCGACAAAGAAGAGACCGGTGTGCAGATAACTACCAAGTGAGTACACCAACGATGTAACAACAGCCGTCCCGTCTTTTTTAACGAATTTACTGGATGGCTGTTGTTTGCGTTCACATTACAAATATATAATTTGGCCAAGTGCTAGTCGGACTCGCGCACAGCGGTTACGGAACCCTAAAAACATTATGGTACAATACAAATGACCGCCTTTAAGATCTTAGCGCCATCTATCGTCTTACCAATTAACCTCGGTGCAAAAAGGTTGATAAGCTACTCTTAGCGCGATCTATTTCCTTTTCATTTTTATTTTCATTATAGGTCGTGATAGAGGCCATAGTAAGTAACACTTATTCTGTGAAAATGTCTACGGTGGAGCCTGTAACAGATAGACAGACAGCGGAGGCTTAGGAATAGGGCCCCGTTTGGCACCCTTTGGGTACGGAACCCTTAAAAATATAAAGTTTCAAACATAAAAAAGTGTTGAAGATTCTTTGATGTTGCCGACTAAACCCGATTTTGGAACAAACTAATTTCGCCTCGGCCAAAATGCTTCGGAAATTTCAGAAATCTCGACTAAATCTCGTAGCGTGTCCAAGTCACATCAAGTTTAGACCCCAGCACAAACCACCCCGACAAGACTATCCCGTCACACAACAACCTTCCCTATCACCAGGCACTAAGGTCCAAGACACGGCTCTAGTTATATCGGTGAGGAAGCCACCGGACCGCATCTTTGCGTGACCGAGGGTCACTGGAACTCGTCCAGATTTCTACTTTGCAGAGATTTGTTAGTGGCCGCTTCCTTTTTCCGGGATACAGTTCGGGAAAGTTTGGAGGGTTTTTATTTAGGCAGTGGAACTGATTTCGACAATACATAAATCCATACTCATAATACATAAGTACGTATCTGTCTGTCTGTACATTGAATATTTTTGAGATTTATATGAAACTAGCTTTTGCCCGCGGCTCCGCCCGCGTCCAAGAGATTTTAGTGTAAATAAGGAAAACGAAAGAAATTTGTGAACTTTTCTTCCACAAATCCCCGTCATGGGCTCTATGAGCCATCAATGGGGATTAGTAGCAGTGGCGTGCATCTCATACAGGCAAATACGCAATGCCTACCCTGGGCTTTACTTAGCTAACTAGACCACTATCTATTTAAATATAGGAAGGTACACACAACTATTTCAATATTATAATCAGGTAAGCTACACCCTTTCTTTGAAATACCTACCTGCCTGCTCCGCAGCGTTCGAGCTACCGTGGCAACAGGCATAACTAAAATTCGAAGGCAATTCTCTATGTGTGCATCTGTAACTATACTCGAATGACGTCAGCGGCTTGCGCTAACCACGCACACATTCTCATTAAAATACACAACGCCTGTGCGAAGCAACCACGGTGTCATGATTACTTGTACTACTTGCTACTAGATGCCGCCACACGTTTTTAAATTAGTGGATTCGTGCGTAGGTAGTCAAAGATTCATTTTTGATAGTGGGGTACGAGGATTTTTGCAAATGAGCTTGGACAGAAGAGAAAGACACCTGTGCGAGTTATATCGTTATTTATCGTAATTCTCGCTGTAATACGTGCAAAGAACATAAAGACAGTTTTGTTCCTACCCTACTTAAAAATCCTATGCACGCCACTGATTAGTAGAAGAAAAGTTGACAAATCCCCATTGACGGGGATTGTCAATGGGGATTAGTGAAATAACCCCAATTTCTTTGATGTGGGTTGACGCTCTTCACCACCACGGCGACGATACACAAACCAAAATACAAAACAAATAACACCTTGAATTTGATAAAACATCTTTTTACATCAATGACGCCCGTGTTTCTGGGAGGAGCACATGGTACAGGGGGGGGGGGCTACCTAGTTACGCCTATGGTACCTTCTGGTGTTCATTGTGATGTAATCAAAGTATGATAGCCAGGACCTTCTTCCAGGTCGCTGACGACGACGGTGCAGATGATGTCGCGCGTGGTGGGCGCGTGTCCGATGGCCGCCGCCTACTTCATCAACACTAACGCGGTCGTCCATCTTGTGAGGCTTCTCTCCGTGCAACTGGTCAGTGCTGCTTCTCTTATTTACTTTACCATAGATACATATACTGACGACGACGGTGCAGATGATGTCGCGCGTGGTGGGCGCGTGTTCGATGGCCGCCCCGCCTACTTCATCAACACAATCACACAGACAAAGCTTGCACGCGATTGGTTGCGTCGTCACCGGCGGCGCGGCGCGGCGGTCTGTCAACATGGCGGCCACAGCGACTAGCTAGCAGCGAGCAACAGACGATGATGTTTATTTACGTATGAAATATAATTCCAGTATTTTTCATATCCGTAATGCTTCTACAACACTTCACGACACACGAAGGCATATTTGTAAAATCAGTTAGTGCGAAAACACAATAATATGTACAATCGAAACTTTCCGCGGCACAAACACACGACTCAAGGTGTTATGACGAACTGGCGCGCCGCGCGGTACTTATCATGCGCCCCACCCTCCACGGTATCTATTTAGTGGAACTATTTTTTGGGCTTAGTTACGCTTCTAGAGAATACTTTTTTTTTAAATCTTATTTATCTTATTCGTAGACTATGAGAGACTGCGAAATTCCTCACAAGTTTCGGCACAGTTTAAAGGAAGCCATACGTCTTCAAACTTAGTTACGAGTGTTTTAGTACCTTTTATACATACAATGAGAGGGTACGCGTTTAAATACTACATACTTCGAAAAAAATAGGACACCCTAACATACATATACTCACGCCTGTCTCCTGGAGGGGTAGGCAGAGACTACAGGTTTCCATCTGCTACGATCCTGACATATCGCTTTTGATTATACATCATACGTATTTCTTCACGATGTTTTCCTTTACCGTTCAGCAAGTGTTAGGACTAGAACACAAATGCACATAAATTGCGAAAAACTTATTGGGGCATGCCCGACCGGGGATCGAACGTGGGTCCCAAGATAGCGCATTCATTACATTACAAATAAAATAAATACCAGAAATCGCGATAAATTAGGATCCAGCAGATTACCAGCGCTGTGTCTATGGCATTAAGCTGAGCTGAACCCCTTTTAATGAACATAGAATAGGTCTAATTCGTTTTTTTTTGTTATACTGTGGTTTTCGAAATACAGTTCTCTCTTCTTAATTATATCATATTTGTTAAATAAGGATTGACAAAAATAATAATTATAATCAAATATTTAGTTTCGCAACCACACGCTTTCTATACGAGTGCTAGGTGAATTTTGTAAAAAATATATGTTATATTTCAGTCTTTGTTGTTGATATTTCGGCCGTTCGATACACGATTACTTACATTTTCTTCGATCCATTTAAATTGTAAAGATAGGTTTGAACTATGATTATCATTTAATTTTAGCTATGTTAAGTTTTGAACAGTAAAACTCATACTAAAAAAACGTCTTAAAAAATGTAATATAAAACGGCCGCCATATGAAAAACACATCCCTCTAATTCCAAATTAATAAATAAAAACACCTCGAAACCGCGAGTTTTCTGACCGTCCCGCTTCCGCTGAGCAGGATAAACATATGAAAAATGAAAGTGTTGGAGCAGGACAGATTTCGCCGGATAACCTCCTTGCCTTAATAATTCTTGAGATCACAGGTCATTTAATTACTAGAATTATATTTTTAAATCAAACGTCAACCCTATTTGACGCAAATCAGATTTGACGTACTTTTGAAGAACTTTCGAACAGCGCCATCTGTCATTTTGTGTAAGCAATTGAAACAACGCATCCTAGGCTTCTAAGCAAAGCTTTGTATTGCCCAGTTCCTTGTATTAAACCGTCGACAGATGTCGTTACGTGTAGGATACTTAGAAATTCGTTGTTATTGGAGTCAAAATAATGAAATTATTGAAAAATACGTAAAAGACTCATTGCTCTTACATAAAAAATATTAAATTTTTGAGTTATATGCCATAATAATCAGTTAGAAAAATTAGTAGTAGCTATGGATTTAGTATCTCAAGAAATTGGTCTAAAAATGAATATAAATAAAA
This sequence comes from Ypsolopha scabrella, assembly GCA_910592155.1. NCBI lineage: Eukaryota > Metazoa > Arthropoda > Insecta > Lepidoptera > Ypsolophidae > Ypsolopha > Ypsolopha scabrella. Next base: position 20,357,488 of record OU342983.1, read on the forward strand.
CCAAATAACATCAAAAACTACAACAAAACATAACCCAATTAAATTAAATTCAAAACTTATAGAACAAGTGAAACAGTTGAGATACTTAAGAAGCCTGATAAGCAATGACTCCAGATGTACAACAGACTTATTAGCTAGAATAGCAATGGCAAAGAAAGCTTTTAACTACAAAAAGTACCTTTTTATTACCTTATTAAAACCTTATAAACGTCTACATCTGGAGCATTGCTCTATATGGATGTGAAATGTGGACCATGACAAAACGTGACAGAGAAAGATTGGACGATTGGAAAGAATTAGTTGGATGGAAAAGAAGAGCAAGGAAGAGGTCCTGCAGATTGTAAATGAAAAGCTCGTTATTTGGGTGCCTCATGAGCTCACTGAACGAAACTTAATGAACCGTGTACTAATTTGTGATTCTTTATTACGACGTAATGAAACCGAACCATTTTTGAAAAACCTGATAACTGGTGATGAAAAGTGGATCACGTACGACAAGAACGTGCGAAAAAGGTCGTGGTCAAAGGCTGCTCAGGCTTCACAGACTCTGGCGAAACCCGGGTTATCTCGCAACAAGGTAATGCTGTGTGTATGGTGGGATTGGAAGGGCATTATTCATTATGAGCTGTTACCGCCAGGCAGGACCATCGATTCTGAACTCTACTGCGAACAACTGATGAGATTAAAGCAAGAAGTTGAGAGAAAGCGGCCGGAATTAGTCAACAGAAGGGGTGTGGTTTTTCATCATGATAACGCTAGACCTCACACATCTTTAGCCACTCAGCAAAAATTAAGAGAGTTTGGCTGGGACGTATTAATGCATCCGCCGTATAGTCCTGACCTTGCACCTTCAGATTTCCACTTGTTTCGGTCTCTTCAGAATTCTTTAGGCAGTGTCAGGTTAACATCACGAGAGGACAGCCAAAACCACTTGTCGCGGTTTTTTGATCAGAAGCCCCAGATTTTCTATAGCAATGGGATCATGCCCCTACCTACAAGATGGCAGAGAGTTATCGAACAAAATGGCACCTACACTACATACTTTAGTTAAATGTTAATAAACTTTATTAAAAAATGTTTTGAATTTTCAAATAAAATGCGAAGAAACTTTTTCCCCAACCTAATATATGTTACGGGTAATACTATATAGAAGATAGAAAACCTAGATTTACCCGGGTAATCCTATACAAAACTTCGGGCTCCGCTCCGCTCCGCTTCGCTCGGCGCCCAATGTTTGTTAACATGTCAATCTATCACGCTCCTCCTCGCTTCGCTCGTCGTCGGACCTCTTTTTGACTTTTTTCGGACTTCACCCGACTTCGGGCTTTACCCGTAACTTAAAAATGCGAAACACCACTCACTCACGCACTCATCACGTAATTTGCAGAATAAAAGATCCTATAGACATGAAATTTGTAGAAAAATAGGGCATACAAACTTGAAATTTGACACAGTATAGGTAACAACAGTAGTTTAACTAGGCGGTGTCCTTGAAATCAATACCTACGGCCGCTCGGCGCCTAAACACGCCCTAGGGCTGCCAACTGACTGTTTACGTATTTGATAATGCTATATGCTAAATGCGCGGGAAAGTCACAGAGACAACGTGCGTACGTAACTGCGGTGCGACCGCGACTGTCGTAAACCGAGTTGAACCATGTTTTGACGGTGGTTCGTTTCGGCCCGCTTGTATGGAGATAGAATACTATTTGTTACTTATAATTTGCCATAGATATCTTAATGCGCAAATACCCGATATTAAGAAAGCATTTTTCGAAATTCAAATAATAAAATGTGATACGGGTTGTTAAAGTTCGTTCCTCCTACGAGGGACCAGTCATGGGCAAAAGCTTAATAAAGAAAACAACGTCTTTTTACGAAAACTTTTTTACTTACTTAGAAAGGGGTACGCAACCTTTGGTACAGTTTTCCGGGCGGTTAATTTTGATGTCCTTCAATCAGGGGTCGTCAACCAGAGGAAAGTTTCGGACGCAATCTTGTATAGTTTTGACTGGTTTACGATAACTGACTTTCTGTTTTGTTTTTTTTTTGCTTGATTTGAGAGAAAGGGTGGGTTCGGGAAAGTTTTGATTTGCCAAATTGATTTGCCTCTACTTTCTTTACTTTTATGTTATGTAAGGTGACTTTTATTTATACAGTTTACTGCGAATAATTTAGTTTTAAATGGGAAAAAGACAAAATGTATAAAATTCACATTACCAAATGTAATTCAAGTAGATGCTGATCTACTTTTGCAGGGGTCCAAGCTAGAGTTAGTCAACAAAACGAAGTTTTTAGGTATTACTATAGACTCTCGTCTTCAGTGGGGTCCCCACATAGAAGGCCTTTGTGGTAGACTAAGTTCAGCCGCATACGCTGTTAGACGGATGAGGCAAATTACTGATGAGGATACTGCTAGATTGGTGTACTTTAGTTATTTTCACAGCATTATGTCATATGGTATATTGCCGTGGGGTAGAGCTGCGGATATAAACGCAGTCTTTGTTTTGCAGAAGAGAGCAATTCGAGCTATTTACAATATGAAGCACCGGGATTCATTAAGAGAAAAATTCAAAGAAATTAATATTTTAACAGTTCCTTGTGAATTTATTTACCAAGTTATTAAATATATCAGAAAAAATATCGATGCTTTCCCAAGGCTCGGTGAGCATCACTTTATAGGCACTAGGAAGAAACATAAACTGGCTTTTCCAAAAATACAACTTGCAAAAGTAGGCACCTCTTTTATAGGACATGGTATAAGATTTTACAATAAACTTCCAAAGGAGGTCCTTTGTTTTTCAGAAAATAAGTTTAAATTATATATTAAGCAGGGACTCTTGAGAAAAGCATATTATAAAATCAATGACTATTTGGACGATAATGATGCTTGGTGTCATGAGAATATTGATTCTAGCCATAATACTACTGTTCGTTAATTTTCTAACTGATTTGTGTTTTTCAAATCGTTTGTTTTTATGTGGACTAATATTTTTATTTTGTTCTTTTATTATTATTTTGACATTTCATTTTACATATTGACATGAACATTTTATAACTTAAACTTAGCATTTATTAGCTGATAATCTGACTGTAAAAAAAAAAAGATAAACTATATCAGACAGGTAGATGATGTTTTGCTTAGTATTTTAACTTACTACCTCATTAGACAGGTAGACTTTAATTTTTTTTCCCTCATGACAAAATTTCCTTCTGTCTTTTATATTTTTATCCTTTAGTTATTAAAGTTTAATACATTGTTTTGTATAATTTTATGTAAGTTAAAAGACTGTAATAGTATTAAGCCATATTGAAAAAAAATACTGATAAAAAAGAGACATGATCTTGCTAAGTTTCTTGCCCTTCTTCTTAGCAAGATTAATCGAATGGGCGGATTTAGGCATTAAATCTATTTATAGTTTATTCATCTATTTACTTATTTATTCATTGCATTATGTAGGTATATACAATATTTTAATTTTTTACTTATGTTAGTATGTATTTGGTTAGGCGTTATATTTATTTATGGTCTATTCAGTTTATTTATCAACTTATTTATTAATTGCATTATGTATAATATAATAATAGTCTTATTCCAATAAGTCTTTATTTTATGCATGTGTATAACTTTAGTAGCCCAACTTAAATATAGTTTTTTTTATACGTATATATTTCCCGTAAGTATCATATTTGTTTCATCATAAAATATTATTTTTATACAGATTAGATTTGACATGTAAAACGTGTACTTTATGTATCTATTTTACAAATAAACATTTTGAATCTTTGAATCAAACTCATACTGGAGGCTTTGTAAGTGATCAGTAACACGGATCGATAACACTTTTCGCTAATTTCGCAAAATAAAATCTTGACGTCCCATAGGAATTGATTCGGGGCTGGGCGTCTGTAAGGCACGAAAAGAATAATTTACGAATTTCAGAAAAAGGGTCATCGAACCTTGATTCTGAGCGCTTACCGAGTCTTCGGCAAGAATTTTGCTGCATAAATTAAAGTCACCTTCATTATAATCTGCAAGGCTGTACGGTAATGTTTATTTATGAATAAAAAATTATTCGATTTTTGGCGTGTGGCAACGTCTTTTAAAAAGAATATTGTCTTTCTAGCCACCTTCTCGTAAAACTTAAAATACTAACTAACTAACTATACTCGCTGTAGTATTGAGGGTCATAAGGACATCGGATCTTGGCCTCTGAGCGATCAAAAACTCCAGCCAGTATAATGATGATCAAACATGGTGATGAGTATGTAAAGGTGACCGCACACGGGAGACGGCAAGACGCGTCGTTTGTCGTGAACTCGACGCAGAGACAAATTGTTCTTTCTTTAAATATAGGGCTGCCACTGATAGTGACTAAAGTATATTTTTTTGCACGAAAGAGGAAACTGTCAGTTTGTGATAGTGGGAAATATTGTCGCGAACTGTTGAATGTTGCAATCATTCATCATTCCCCTAGCATGTACTATTACTTTCCTCCTTCTTGCAAAAATATACTTGGGTTTTCTTTCTCAGTAAATTCTAAATCTTAAATGGATATTGGTATACAGGCCGTTGAGATGATGTTGCGGAAACTGGCGATAACGGACGGACAACTTTTACTATGGAACCATAATAATCTTCTTATCATATGTACATCTAAATAAATAAAATAAATAAGAGGGCACGAAATCTTCAAAGAGAAAGTAAAATGAATTTATATGACACAAAACGTGCAAAACAATATCAATAAATTAATTAATAATGTCAAAAAAGAGTAGCTTAGCAAATGCCACAGGTTGAATTCAACTTGCAGCGCTGATTTTCAGTTTGCCCCATTTTAATACATATAAAACAAAATACAATTGCAGGTAGTAAACAGGTTCATGCCATGACTGATGATAATAATTGTAGAGGATAGAATTAAATAGAACAAATAATTAATAAATTATAATTAAATTAATCAAAACAATGTCACACAAAAATCCCATCCCATCCCATCCCACTAATATTATAAATGCGAAAGTTTGGATGTATGGATCGATGGATGGATGTTTATTACTCTTTCACACCATAGCTACTAAACCGATTGGGCTGAAATTTTGCATGAACCAGTTCTAGATCTGGAATAGGACATACATAGGACTTTTTATCCCGTAATTCAGTTCCCATAGGATGAAAATGAGTTTTTATAGAAAAGTGATGTGTCACCCTTTCACGACGTACCTATTGAACCGATTGGGCTGAAACTTTGCACAAATAAAGTTCTAGATCTAGAATAGGACAAATACTACTTTTTATCCCATAAATCAGTTCCTATGAAAAAGCTATAAAAGAGACATACAAAATGGAAAACACAGAGGCGCATAAACACACATTTCACCAGTTGTGTTCACTGTAGGTAACAGTCCGAAAAATGACAGATTTTATAGGAGTACACAAAAACCAATTAACGCATGTGAAACCACGGGCAAAAGCTAGTAAAAAATAAACAGTGGAGAACCGCACTTGATGGCACTCAGGTGAGATGCAATTTTATTTACATTTTTCGCTATTTCTTGAAAATACAACCACTGGCCAGTGGCGTGCATAGAATTTTTAAGTAAGGTAGGCACATAACTGTCCCTAAGTAAGTACTTTGCAAGTACGTATTATAGCGAGAATTACGATAAATAACGATATAACTCGCACTGGTGTCTTTCTCTTTTGTCCAAGCTCATTGGCAAAAAACCTCTAACCCCACTATCAAAAATGAATCTCCGACTACCTACGCACGAATACACTATTTAAAAACGTGTGGCGCCACCTAGTAGCAAGTAGTGCAAGTAATCATGACACTGTGGTTGCTTCGCACAGGCGTTGCGTATTTTATTGAGAATGTGTGCGTGGTTAGCGCGAGCCGCTGACGTCATGGGAGTATAGTTACAGATGCACACATAGAGAATTGCCTTCGAATTTTAGTTATGCCTGTTGCCACGGTAGCGCGAGCGCTGCGGTGCAGGCAGGTAGGTATTTCAAAGAAAGGGTGAAGCTTACCTGATTATAATATTGAAATAGTGTGTACCTTCCTATATTTAAAAAGATAGTGGTCTAGTTAGCTAAGCCAAGCCCAGGGTAGGCATTGCGTATTTGCCTGTATGAGATGCACGCCACTGCCACTGGCTGGGAGCAGAGAGACTGACTCGTTCCCAGAGACTACGGAAGCGTACTAAGACAGACTAACGTAATATATAATATATACATCAGGGATCACTCTAGAAGCCATGAATATTAATCTAACCGTATCCATGATCGTTCAGCAAAATCCTGTGCCCTCTTAAATTAACACAACTTTTCCAAAGAAACATAAGTGTAGAAATGAAAACAACACGTTTTCATACTAATTTTGAAAACTCACTGTGCAACTGAATACGCAATTTATTATATTTCCTTGGAAAATATTTTTAGATTATGTGGTTACGTGTCCATTTACACCCGGTATATTGCGTTCTAAAAATAACCCCTTCCGCTTGTGCATCCCAGAACATCAAAACGTATCCCGTAATATAATTTAATAACAATATTGTGGCAACCCTGCGCGCGCCGTTCGGGAGCGGCAACGTAAGTGGGAGGGCGCCCTAAAAGCATCGCTAATGCATCGTCGCGGCGCGCTCGCACTGGCGAGTCGACTCGGCCGAGTCAGAGAAAGAAAGAAAATAAATTTATTTGGTAACACACTACAAAATATTACTAAAATAAAAGGAACCTGCTAATCTAAAAAAAAAACTTTAGACTACTACAAACTAAATCTAAATACAAGTATTTGGTGCTACCTAAATGGCCGTAACCCAGCATGATGCTGTGTCAACATGGTATACCTAAGAAGTAATCATCTCGACACAACGCTGGTATTCTGTTGCAGCCTAGCGTGTGTGAGTGACTCGCGAGTTGTGGAAGAATGTACATATACAAAGAGACTGATTTATTATGTTGATTTGCAGTTTTCAACAGGTACTTGAGAAATTAACTTTATTATGCCCAACTGGTGTGGCTTTTCAGCATTATCAGTGCTTTTTTTCATATTGAATATAATTTTCAACAATGTCACATGTTATGTTACCTGCAATAGACAGCAAAGTCGGTTGTGGGTATAATCTCTGCTAATAAGTGAAAGTGAATGTTTGTTGGTTTGTTCCATGATCTTGAAAACTAGTTTTATGAATTGTTGACTAAAGCGTATTGTTAGTGAAACGTGTAAGTGAAAGAATAAGTTTTAAAATATCAGGATTTGCTGATTTTACTGGATGTAAATTAAATTCACCAAAACATATACATTTTTTTATTTTCGTTTTTTCGAGTAATACATTTGTAGAAATATACTTAAAACTTTACTATATAATTCAAATCGTACATGTTAAAATGTTTTTTTAATGATAATCTACCAAAATAAGTTCGATAAGATTCTCTGTAGGCTTTGTTTTTTGCGAACATTTTCTACGGACTACTTATGCTCGCGACAGAATTTAAATTGGTGAAAAAATTCTATAAACCTGCAGCTGTAGGTACAAGCATCACAGGGAGAAGGATAAAATGTCACCCAACAAAATACCAGGATGCTATTCGCTTGGCAGCTTAATATCAAGTCGCTTTTGAAACTTATTTTTGTTGTAACACCAGCTTGACTTTAGTTTTTAGGGTTCCGTAGTACCTGAAGGGTAAAAGGAACCTTTATGGTGAGACTCCGTTGTCCGTCCGTCCGTATGTCACAGCCTCATAACTTTGGCACCGTTAAAGGTAAAGATTTGAAATTTGCTACAAAAATAGCATTCACTAGCATACAAAATTATGGTGTAAAAAAAAATAATATTTTTAATTGTTAAAAATATTCCCAATGCAAAAGTGAGAATATATACTATGTTTACTGCCACCAATTTCGAGAAATCTTTGAAAAATGACAGAAAAATGAAAAAAAATGCATGCCTTATTTTCGAAACTGGTGGACTGAAAAAAAATAAAAAAATCCTGATTATAGGCCACAACTGGTAAATAAAAAAATATTTTATAAAAATACAAGATGGGTATCAAATTGTAGAAATTAAAGAGCTGAATAAAAATATACAGTTTTGCTGTATTAACTGGCACCAATTTCGAGAAATCTTTGAAAATCCACAAAAAATGCATGTCCCCCCCCCCTTATCTCCGAAACTGGGGGATCCAAAAATTTTAAAAAATCATGGTGATTTAGGATTATTCTGTAAAGACTACAGGAAAAATATAACTGTTGAGAAATTCACGATGATAAAATGACAAAATGTAATTTTTCACCCTCGAGTTTTATTTCGAGTACGGTATAAAAATATTTGTGTCTATCTTTTGTGGTACAATCAATTCTGTTTTTAAGTTAACATAAACAGTTATGAGCAAGATTTTAAATACTTTTTTCCTGACTTTTCCCAAAACTGTCGAATTACGGAACGTATGCGAGTCTGACTCGTACTTGACCGGTTTTTTTATTGCAAATTTTATTTGTTTTTGTATATTTGTATTATAATATTCAATATTGTTTGCTAAAACTTAAGATCAAAGCATAAACCCTGATGGGGATCGCAACTTAAAAATGATACATAACAAAGTTTGCTTTATTTTTAATATTTCTAAAATTATCATCTTATAATTCTTTAAGTAAATAATGTGCTTTTTGAAGAGATTTTTATTGTTTTCAAAACATTTGTTTTCTTTTAATTTATTAAATTACATACGGATGTTGATGTTGAGTATGGATCAAGTCAACTTGCTCAAACCAGTCCCACTGGCACCACTCCACTCGCCTAAACTGAACCCACCATCGCCTCTAATGGTCTCGCCGTACCTTTATACCTACATATATAATTGTATAGTACGTATACATCGTAATGTATGACGTGTATTCGTGTGGCGCCGTCCCCTGTCAACGCCTTTAAAGCTTTCTTCTAAGGTCGATAATCCTTTAAACCGTGAGATAAGTTATACGTGCCGTAGTTGTAGGTGTGGGATGCGGCCGGGGCGTTTCTAGACTGAATTATGTCATATTTCACTTCGGGTACCTGCTCTTTGTTGGAAATTTTCAGGGGTGTTGTAGCGAACTTTCAGGATAATGGAGTTGCTGAAACCTGCCCCCTGATTCTGTATCGTCAAAAACATACATATCCGCTTATCTAAGGATACGTTCGCACTTGAAATGACGTCACCCATTGAAGGTTATTTTGGAAGTTCATTTTTTATTTGTATTTGGTGAATAGCAATAGCCGCGCTGGTTCTGTTAAATACAAAACTTCCGGTGTTGCTCTTATATACATACATACACACATATGCTCACGCCTGTCTCCCAGAGGGGTAGGCAGAGACTACAGACTTCCATCTGCCACAATCCTGACACACCTCTTTTCCTTCTACATCCATCAATCTAGTCATACAAGCTCTTCTATTCCAGGTACTTGTAACTTTGCCCTTGTTCAGTATGTCGCCTATTTGGTCGGCATACGTCATTCTAGGGTGGCTAGGTCGAGCTTTACCTTCCACTTGTGGAACATACATTTCCTTCTTCTCTCTACTTTCATTCATCCTCTCTATATGCTCTTTTTATTTTATTCATTTATAACACTTTTTGCACATTTACAAAAATTATATGGGAGACAGATAAACGAAACAAATGCTCTTATGTATATTTTTTAATTTATGATGGATAGTGTTGTTGAGACCTGCAATAAGCGGTGGTGGCTCATGCGCTAGAACACCGGCCTCTCAATCTCGAGACCCAGGTTCGATCCCCGGTCGGGCATGCACCAATGAGTTTTTTGGAATTTATGTGCATAGTATTTGTGTTCTTACCTAATACTTAGCACTTGCTGAACGGTCAAGAAAAACACCGTGAGGAAACCTGCATGAAACAAAAAGTGTGTGTTTGTCGCCGAAGTACGGAGATAGGGCTCACCACCCACCACTTTGGGACGAAATAATCGTCGGTGAAACGCGGGTGTACTGAGTGAGGACTGTGACATTTCACAGTCCACACTCGGGAACGCGTCTGACACCTCATCGGGGATTTGATGTCGTGACAATGTGTTTTTAGGATTCCGTACTTTAAAAGGAAAACTCGTGTCCCTCCGTCTATTGCAGAGGGTTCTCTCGAAAACTGTATTACGTATAAAGTAAAAATTTGAAATTTTGCATAATGTAAGCCTTGATGACTCGTACAAAATAATCAGGAATTTGTTTTTAATATAACAACGCCAGTCTGGTCAGAAGAAAAAAAAGTTTTATTAATATATCGTTGTCATATAGGGTTATTCCCATCGGTTCACTGGTCTGTTACGGAGTTGCTTTCTTTACTTATTTAAAATCATATTCTTAAATATTTCAAAAAAAAAACATGCAAAATAGCAATCAGTAGAATTTCAGATATGTATTCTCATGAATGTTTTTACTTTTCAAATGCTTGAGGATGTGATATTAAATAAGTGAAATCAACTACGTCACGGACCAGTGAGCCGATGGGAATAACCCCTCATATATCGGGTGTCACTTAAAAGAGCTCTTTTCAAGGATTTCAAAAGTATTTTTGGTTTGATGTAGCCCAAAAATTGCGAGAAATGATCGTTCCCCCCTGATCACCCAGGTTTATAAAGCTAAAATTTCGATTTTAATAGGGTTAGTAGATATTGAGTGATAAATAACCAGAAAACTGAAAGCTTTTTCGAAAAAAATTTTTAAAAACGAGTTAAAATTTCGAGCGGCAAAAATCTCACTAAGGTGTTGGTACGGAACTTTAATAGTGCGAGCCAAACTAGCTTCCGACCGGTTTTTTAATTATTTTAATATTTTGCTTCAGGATAAAGACCTAACCGACAAGAACGAGTTAATCCTAGCCAAGCAGCTCGGCGACTGTCTCTCCATATGTCTGGACGGAGTGGTGGTCGGCGCGAAACTGAACGATGAAACACAAACCGTGCTAAGACTGCGCGCGCATATGTTGATCAGGTGAGTTATTTCAGGTTTAATTATTATATACTTAAACGTATCTTTTATTCTCTGTCAATTAAGCTTTCCAATGGTGTAGAATTTGGCGAAATCGATCCAATTTTTTCGGAGATATAAGGAAATAAAAATAGAAGAGGCATGATGACTGAAAAAAATGTATTAGTCCGTCAGTTAGATTATCAGAAAATATTGGACACGAATTTTTCATTTTTTCAATTAAACAAACGATGATGAAGATTTAGCACGCTGAAGTTCCGCGTGACGTCACATCTAGGTACAATTTTACTTAGAAGTGACGTCATTGTCCCCCACTCCCAAATTTTGACGCGCTTTATCTCTGTCATTTTTTGTTTGATTGACAAAAGAAAAAATACGTGTCCAATATTTTTTGATAATCTAAATGACGGACTAAATAGATTAATATTTTGTTTATCCTGTGTACAAGCCTATTGACCTGATGTGAGATAATTTTTTACATTTTTTTCTATTGTTACGTTGGTGAATTCGTACATTTGTAAGATAACAAGTTGCAAAACTTAAAAGCTTTCTGACTCTCTGTATTGAATTGTGCACATGTTAATTCTTAAACTTTTGTTTTCTTATATTCCCTGTTAAATTAGGTTTTTAATTATGTAGAATTTGTTGAAATCGATCCAATAGTTTTGGAGTTACAAGCCAATAAAGATACATACATATCTTCAACTAATTTGCATAATGGGAGATTAAAATAGTACATTGATTGGCTGTTGCTGGCGAATTCGTCTGTTTTTAAGGAAACAGGTTAAGAAACTCGGAGGCTTTCTATGTATCTACATATACATATGTACTGTACGAGTATGTCTTACTGAGCGCGATGCAACAAGACGAAACCTGTACCGGGCTGAGATAACATGCGCAGGGTAAGTACTCAGTTACTTGAAACAATAATTTATTTAATTTTATTTGATATTCCATTAATTAAGCTTTCGAATGGTGTAGACGTTTTTGAAATCCGTCCAATAGTTACGAAGATATAAGCAAATACACGTATTTACTCAGACTATTCGCCTGTCTTATTAAGGTAAGTACTACTCGGCCGTTAATGTCCGTTGAAACTGGATTCAGGTCTTAATTTTGTCATTGTTGTTAGAAAGTTATTGCTCAGTAGTGCGATTTTTTTCAAGTTAGTTCCGTATTCGTTTTAAGATAAACGTTCAAACCTACAGGAAAACTAATGCACCATGGCAGTATTGGCAGTGGTTTGGAATCCTCACAATTCGTGCTAAGACGAATATATCATTATAATAGTATAAAGAAGTTATATAGTATAAAGTCGTTTCTGAAGGCTTTAATTTTAGTTTTAGTGCTGTCAAAACTTATTTTTTTTCCAAATTAATATAGCTTATGTTGTAAACACTAAAGTACTATTTTGGAACAAAGAAAATTTAGTTTTGGCAGCACTAAAACTAAAATAAAAGCATTCAGAATCGGCTTTACTATGCACATAAATTCCGAAAAAGGCATTAGTGTATGCTTCACCGGCAGCATTCAAACCTAGGTCCTAGATATAACCAACTGAGCTACAGTTCTATGAAAAGGATAACCCTGAAGATATCCTACGGAAACTGTAGCTAATAATCACAATAAATAAGTTGCGCAGTGTACCAAGAAAAGCTTTTAATTCTCAAGTAATAAATTGAAAGAGGTCTATCCCGTAGTACAGAAGTACTTTACGTCAGATTCAGACTCAAAATAGAATCGCACAAAATAGTTTAATAGCAAACATACATTTGCTTCTGATAGACCTCCCGATATAGTATTGGAGATAGTTGAATATCGTTTCGCAAACCTTTGCAGGATTGTTTGTGAAGTATAAATATACAATAATATACAATAATAATATCGTAGAGACTTCCGTAAAATGTACGGCTGCCTGTAAGTGCATAAAACGCGATTTATTTAACACAAGAAAGGAAATTAACATTCCATGGTACCTATCGGTAAATTTGCCTCGAGTCTCAATCTCGTAAATTATTACGAGATTTATTAAAAATAAACCTCGATTTTTCATTAGAAAAATCGAGGTTTATTTTTTACGTCATATCCTGTTACCAAAAATACGAAACTTCCTGTTGCAGATTTAGACAAAATACTTTTTGTTTCCGCTATAGATGAAAATTACATTGCTAAATTAATTGATATAGTAATGAAATGACATTTACAATGACATGATGGCACATAAAATGACATGGACAATCAGTATTAAACCTTATTTTTTTGTGTGTGTGTGTTTGAGAGGGGATGTAAGAATGTTAGTATGAGTGTTTGAATCTCGATGAGGTTTGAAATAATATTTTTTAATTCTTTTGTGTGCATATATACTTCAATATAATAAAAAACAAATAAAAAAACAAGCTGGTAAAGTTTATATACATTTATTTTATTGCTAAATTAAAAAACGCAATACTTTAAAACGCTTTTATAGAAAACTAAGGCTTACATAAAGAAACAGCTCGATTTTACATTTAATACAATGGTTTAGCTATGTTTTCTGACATATAAACGGTAGATGTCGCTCAAAATTCTGACAACTCTTCACCGAAAGCTTAGTTTCAAGACTAGGTTTGTAAATTATTATTACTGAGACAAAAATCTTTTACTATGTCGGTTCGAATGATCATTTAATTAGTGTTCTCAGCAATGCTTTGTATTTTTTGAGGCCTTAAGAGAATAGGCTCCGATTGCATTGATCGCTGTTACTCCATGCGGAAAGACCCGCAGTGCGAGAGGGACAAATTCTGGAAAAAAAACAAAATTACGACTTTTATCACGAATTTTATTATTAAAAAAAAGCAAGTTTGTATCAAATATCTGTACGTTCAGAGTTTAATAAAGTTTATACAGATTTTAATTCATAAATAATATTATTGCTCAAAGAATGTTAAAACTCGACATGAATACTTTTTTTGGAGTCATCTTTGATTTTTTTATGATTCAATGTTGGAATGACGTCTGAAGATTCTGTTTCGATAAGAGTGTTCATATTCTTGACAGAATTCCATTTTGTTTTCAAATATCTAGAATTGGTAGATTCTTCAAACACAACCTCACACTCGACGTCAAATAATTCCTGTTTTATCGGGGTAGCTATGGATCCATCACGTGGGACGCGCGATCGTCGGTGAAAATACTGTCCACACCCAGAAACACCTCTAACACCCCCTCGGGGAAATACGTCGTGACAATGTGTTATTTTTGGTTAGACTATTGTCACCATAAGCCCCTTAAAAATGCACTCAAACCCACCCCCACTGCAATAATATTACTACACCACCTTTAGAGTGTTTTTATTTAGTTACGCTAGTATAATCTAATTTGTCTAATGCATTTCTCTCCCCCCAACGCCGTCGAGTCTCTTTATATCCGGCGGTGGGGGTTTTATCGAAAAAAAGGAATGAATTTTTGAGTTGCATTGTAAGAATTCGAAGCATTAAAATTGTTTTCACTAGGATTTTTGTGCCGAACACAGCAACGCAATTTTATTCTAGTGCGTAGATTTTCGAATGAATTCTGAGTCATTCAAAAAACGGGCTACATCAGTGTAGATGTCTACTATTATAAAAGATACTTTATTTGATACTCTACATGAATTTTAGAAATGTGACTGACGTCTTTACAAATTGTTCAGGTTTTCCGGAGTCTCGAGTGTTATCAAATCAAATCAATCAAATCAAAACATTTATTTTGCAAAATAGATACATAAAGTATACTTTCTACAATTCAAAGTTAATTTTAACAATATATATCTTTAGAATATAAAAAAATATATAATAATACGGGAAATAAAATATACACCTGCATAAAATAGAGAAATCTAGGAATAAAAATTAACTTATTTACAGCAAGTGCCCCTTACTTACCAAATTATAGCTCAATTGGTCCTCTGAAAATCTTTCGGCCACTCCGTTTAACTCTTCCACATTTGTTAATTTATATTTATTTGGAAAATATAGTCCCGCATCACATAAAACAATAAGCAAGGAAATTATACAACCCAATAAAGTTTCTATATTATCAATATATTTTTTCAAGTTTTTGTCGTCAGGAGGATTATTTCCTCTTTAGGACTTTTTCTTTAGTTAACTCTTTTATAAACCTACCTTTCAGTCTGTGGCATAGACATCCTAATAGTATTATTCTGTACCTACTCGTAAATAACAGTGGACTGTGGAATGATGTGCTCTTTCGTTGCCTGCCTTCCTCTCTTCTGATTTTTATTTTTTATTTGGTTCTTCTCGGCTGCTGTTTTTCTATATATCCATGTATACTAGTTTATATGTTACGCATAAATAACAAATTATGCTAAGTATTGGTAATTTTCTTTGTGTCTATACGGTGATTTGGATTTAATCTGTTATGCTGTGCAGTTAATAATACATAAATAAATAAAATATTTTTTCTGTGTGTAATCTTTTTTTGTCTTGTTTCTGTTTTAATGTACACCACCTTCGATTTTTTCCGTACGTAAATTCCACCTAAAAGTTGTCTGTAAGAAATCCCAATTGTAACCTGCTTTAACATTAGTAATGTATTTTTAATTAGTTGCACATTAAAGGGTATTTGTTTGTTTGTATTGGCTCAGCTCAGTAATTCCACGTTTGGCCAGATTTACTAAAGCTTTTTTTTTACAAATTTTCAATCGCTCAAACATAGGAATTACTGACTCTTGTATGATTATATCGACTATTTTCCCAGAAATTCCGATTATTCCACCAAAAAAGTACTCCCCAACGTCCTATTCACCGCTGAACAAAAGTTCCCGGCGAGCCATACGATCACGTTTAATTAAAAATAAAACTCTAATAGAAATATAAACAGCGCCCTCTATGTTTTGTCACTGCACCGTGGCAGGCTTCGGCTTCAATCAGTGGAATTGTGAATTTGTGATGCTTTGTGGATTTGGACTCGTTTGAATCTTCGTTTGGTCCTCTGTTGACTCTTAACGAGCTCTCAATAGAAATCTAAAGAATTAATTGTTTATAGGATTGTTAGCAAAAGAAATTCATTATTCAGAATTTAATATAACTGTTCTTAAATATATATTAATAAATTTGCTATATTCCTCTAAACATTCTTGCTTGGTTATTCAAAATGCACACTCAAGCATCGCCTGCCCTCCCGCATAAAACAAGAAGCAGTACGAGTATAAATGTAAAGCAATCTTCAATAAAAAGCAAGAAAATTTATAAATATAACTGGTTCTTATACAGATCCGAAAATCAACAGTACTTGGAACTTTTACCACAACAGCATTAGAAGTTTCTGGTGAAACAAGTAGAAGAACAAGCGTTCGAGATATTAGTTACTCGAACATACAATGGCAAAAGGCTAAAGCATTATAAATTGTTCCCAGTTCTAGATACCTAGTTGGTTTCGCCCCACCCCGCGTATTGTTTCACTTGATCGCTAAACATTTTGACATCGCATCGAGGGTGGCTCATTTTTCCTCTATTCCTCTTTTATTTATTAACACTTGTTCTGCCACAGCTGATTGCAGGTCTCGTATGATTGTTTTTTTGCCCCTGACGAAGTCACTGCGTTATTTTCTTCTGATTTGCACTCGTGTGTTGCGTTGTTGTCTCGGGTTTACTGAAGTTATTATTACTATTATTGAAGTTGTTTTGTCTGTCTCTATGTTTGTATTTAGCATTTTACAAATACTGCACTTTTATCTGATGTGATGAATGATGATGATACAAAACAGTTTTTTTTATACATTTATCTTTCACTTGGCCACAACCGCGACCTATGATAGGCGTGAGTGAGACCTGGCTAGGATCAAGCAAGCTTATCCAGAAACTACCCAAAAGTTTAGTACCTACTCTATGTATCGTAGCTTTTCGTGACATCATGCGAGTCACTGTTTCGTCATTAGGGCGGTAACAAGCCACGGCCGTCAAAGTCTATCACCAATTGAAGAGACAGGATTTGTCAGTTAGTTGAGTCTTTGTCTTACTGTCCTAGGTTCAACGAGTGTATTTAAAGTCGTTTGCAATAGAATCCAACAATCATGTAAACAAACCAAATTGTCACGATTCAAAATCAAATCAAAATCAAAATATTTATTTTTGCAAAATAGATACATTAAGTATACTTTCTACAAGTCAAATAACACAATATAATATGTCTTTAGAATATAAAAAAATATATATATATAATAATACGGGAAATAAAATATACACCTGCATTAATAAATGATAGTCGTAAGTTAAATAAATAAAAAATAAATAAAATAGGGGAATCTAGGAATAAAAATATTATATATACATAATACAATGAAGAAATAATAAAAACGGGAAATACATACAAAAAATATTAAGGGTGGGCTACTAAAATGTAATAAAGTTATACACTTGCATAAAATATAGAAATATAGGAATAAAAATATTGTATATACATAATGCCTAACCATCCGCACCATTCGATTAGTATTGCTAAGAAGAAGGGCAAGAAACTTAGCAAACATTCCTTTTTTCAAAATAAAACATATGATACAAAATCATATACATACCTACTCAAGTAAAGGCATAAAAAAATATAAGACTGCGGGAATTAGTCACGAGAAAAAAAAAATATCTTAGTCAACCCGTCTCATATTGTCCATTACCTTTAACAAAGTAAGTTTACATATTAATTAATTTTAAGCCTTTAGAGGAATCGTACAGTATTAAAATATGCTAATTATTAATTACAATATTGAATAAGATTATTATTATTTATTACACCATGCTTCATTATCATCCAAATAATCATTGATTTTATAATAAGCTTTCTTAAGTAGTCCCTGCTTAATATATAGTTTAAACTTATTTTCAGGCAAACTAAGGACCTCCTCTGGAAGCTTATTGTAAAATCATATACCATGTCCTACAAAAGAGGTACCTACTTTGGCAAGTCTTAATTTTGGAAAAGCTAGTTTATGTTTGTTTCTGGTTTCAACAGAGTGGTGCACACCAAGCCTCGGGAAATTATCAATTTTTTTTCTGACATATCTAATAACTTAATAAATAAATTCACATGGGACCGTAAATATATTAATTTCTTTGAACTTTTCTCTTAATGAATCTCGGTACTTCATGTTATAAATAGACCGAATTGCTCTCTTTTGCAAGACAAAGACTGCTTCTATATCCGCGGCTCTACCCCACAACATTATGCCATATGACATAATGCTGTGAAAATAACTGAAATATACTAATCTAGCAGTATCTTCATCAGTAATCTGCCTTATGCGTCTAACAGCGTATGCGGCTGAACTAAGTCTACCACAGAGAGCTTCTATGTGGGGACCCCACTGAAGACGAGAGTCTATAGTAATACCTAAAAACTTAGTTTCGTTAACTAACTCCAGCTTGGACCCCTGCAAAAATAAACTGACATCTACTTGAATTACATTTGGTAAAGTAAACTTTATACATTTCGTCTTTTTTGCATTTAGAACTAAATTATTTGCAGTGAACCAATCAAGAATCAGAGAGAGGGTTGAATTCGCGTCATCAAGTATATCATTATGTCGATTCACTTTAAAAATAAGTGACGTGTCATCTGCGAATAGAACTATCTCAGATAAGTCTCTAACTAAGTAAGGAAGGTCATTTATGTATATTAAAAACAATAGGGGCCCCAATATGGAGCCCTGCGGAACACCCATTTTGACTAATGCTCCAGATGACTTTACTCCATTAATGTCTACCTTTTGAAATCGGTCACTAAGGTATGACTTAAATAACGCCAAAGATTTACCCTTAACTCCATAGTGATCTAATTTACATAAAAGTGTTTCATGATTAACGCAATCAAAAGCTTTTGAGAGGTCACAAAATACACCGAACGCATCCTGCTTTGCTTCCCAAGCGTCAAATATGTGCTTGACTAAAGCAACTCCTGCATCAGTGGTTGACCTCCCTTTAGTGAATCCATATTGTTCACTGTGAAACAACTTATTTAAGTTAAAATGAGATAACAATTGATTAAAAACAATTTTTTCGAAAATCTTACTAAATACTGGTAAAACTGAGACCGGTCTATAGTTGGAAGGGTCTTCATTGTCGCCTGATTTAAAAAGAGGGATCAATTTACTCAACTTCATTAAATCAGGAAAGACACCATCATCTACACATTTATTAAAGATTAAAGCTAAATATGGAGCTATTAAATCAATGATACAGCTTACAACTTTACAGCTTACTCCGTAATCACATACATTTGACGATCAATTATGAACATAGTCTGATTTCAACGAACGCACCATTGTTTTCACATTATCTTCAACACGATTTAACTTGTATTTATAAGTTAAATTTGTTAAAACATTTGCAACGTAAAAATTTCGAAGTATTTGACAAGCTGTCATCTTAGTTTTTTACTCATCGAACTCTATAAGTCATTGAAAAGTTAGTGTTGTTCGTAATCTGAAGTTATCTTTTATTTTTAATTTAATAAATTATTTTAATTTAATATTATTTGAATACAATAAAAATTTTTTTTCAAGAGCTTAATATAATTAACCAAAACGGATTGTATTGTATTGTATAAAAATAATGGTTAGTTTTTAAAAATTGACAGGTGGCCATTTTGTTAGAATTGTCATTCACAGTCATTCACTGTTCTGTGGGTTCGCTGTGCATTAGTGTTTTCTGTTTACGTTTTCTGTTTCCGATTTCTACGACTTTGCATTCTCATTTTGGACTTTTGTTTTGCTTTACGATTTGGCTGGACATATTTTTCTTGGAACGACGACCTTTGCACGGCATCACGGACTTTGATATAGCATACGATTGGTATTTTTTCTCAAGGAGTAATCAGGAGGTAAGAAGGGAGAAATAACAAATCTTTTAAAATGGCGGAAATAAAAACTTTATTGAACGAAGGGTTGGCGAGAATCGGAGCCGAACAATGGTCGAAATGCGTAAGTCACGTCCTAAAGGAAGAGGAAGAAATGAAAAAGCTCGACGGCATTTTAGACACGGCAAGCGATGACACAGTGGTTCCATTTATAATTACGGTCACCGGCGACACTTCTGATAGTGATGATGACGAAGACGAAGATTTAAATTTGTTTTAATAAACACTTTTTTTATATATAATCAGTTTTATTTTATAGTCTATGGCTTATATATTTAATCTATTTAGTCAGTTTTATTTTAGTACCTATCCTACTATGGGCCATAGTCTATGACTTAAAATTAAAATAATTAGAAAAATAAATTTAATTAAAATTAAATTAGAACACTATGACATCACTATGGGCATAAACAATACGCTGTCAATGTCAGTCCGCCATATTTGTTTACATGATTGTTGGATTCTATTGCAAACGACTTTACAGTTCTCAGTGGTTTATCTCAGTTCTCACCATTATGGTACTACAAAAGAATGGGGTCTTCAGAAGTTGTTCCGTGTTTTTCTTGGTGACTCAGATTAATATTCCACTCAGTTCAATTGATTGACTTTTCTTAAGTTGTGCAGCGGAAAGACAGACAACGGAGCTTCGCTAAAAGAGTTCTTATTTCTTAATGAAACCCTAAAAAGTGCAGCGCTTTTTTAAAAATTTGATGGCATTCGCTCTTTCTTTAATCACTTAAAATCCTCTATCCCCGATCAGTTGATCGTAATTCAATGTACTCTAAATATTTATAATGGACCTTGCCTTTAAAACTACGATATCGTTCAAATTTGACCTTTATTCCTACTCTTTAAGATCTACTTAACTGTTCACTGATCGTGGTAAGTTTACCATCTCTTCTACCAAAGCATTAATATCTTTAAGTGCAACGCGACCACACGCTATACATTGAAGCGCTGCTTGGAAAACCTAACCCCCTACATGTAAGTTGGCAAAGTAATGGATGCTAAAATCCAATTTCGTCGTGTAGTTTTAAAGAAGGTAGTAAATGAACATGTGCGTGACACTGTGGAACTCTATTGTGTCCATATGGGACGTGTATAGCGTTACGCCCAGTGGCTCTCAGTAGGACATAGATTAGAGAAATTTGCGAGGAAGCTTTGTAACATATCGTCACGATATATTATCCCCGAAGAGGTGTGACAGGTTTTTCCAAGTGTAGACTGTCAATGAAATAGTCAACACTCTTTTAGCGATGACTTTTAACATCCCAACGTGATGGGTGGTGAGCCTTATCGCCGTACTTCGGCACAATGAGACGCTGTTTAGGGCATGCAGGTTTATCACAGTGTTTTCCTTCACCGTCACGTCAGCAAGTGGTAAATATACAAATACTATGCTTATACATTCCGAAAAACGTAATAACGCATGATGGACCGGCAGTATTCTCACCTAGGTCTCAAGGTTGAGAGTCCGGCCGTCTTAGCTGCAGTTTTGTAAAGGTAAATTAAATTGATAGAATTTAGTCAACAAATGAAAAATGTAATTTGATGAGGCGAGAAGTATCACATAGAAAGCCATCATTATCCATGGTATTTTTTTTTCTTTTAGCTTGATAGCTCCTAACCTAACACATTATTTTTTAAGCGTTTATACACCGCAACGATAATTTTCATTTTAATAATATGTTTTTGTCACTATTGGTATAATAATGAAGTATTTATTCACCACTAGCTTTTGCCCGCGGCTCCGCCCGCGTGGTATTCGGTTTAACGACATGCTTTTTTCTGGGATAAAAAGTAGCCTATGTGCTAAGTTAGGGTATAAGCTATATCCATTCTATATCTCATCCAAATCCGTCCAGCCGTTTCAGCGGGAAAGAGTAACAAACATACGCACACACACAAACTTTCGAATTTATAATATTAGTGTGATTAGTGTGATATAACACAGCATGTTATAAAAGGTTTGTCAATACTTATAAATATCACATACCTATATTAGCAAAGGTGTCCTCATATCAGTTTGAAAGCACAGAATCCACTGAACCATGGATTACACTGTGGTAGCCAGTAACAATAAATCGTTTACTAGGGTTATCGCTAGATTACAAGTGATTATCGATTCGGCCGTCTACCGTCACATCACTAGTGTCGAGCGTAGAGAGGGGAAGAGGTAATGTAATGAAATGTACGCTGATTGTATTGTAACATTTCCAGTAGATTGACTCCGCCCTGATTACCCATATGTGATGTTGAGTTTTGGAACGGTTACTTTTGGATATTTTGTTCTGGACATTTCACTCAATTGTTTTAAAAAGTTATTTTTTCATGTTTACCTGTCAAATTACGAAAATATATCTCTACAGTTAACTTTCTATGCACATAATGTATTTACATATTTATAGGTATATAATTGCCAAATGATAATTAATAATAATATGAAGACAGACATTTAATTTTAAATTTTAAACTGACTACTGTCTACATATTTAAAATAATTAGATTTTACACAGTCGTGCTGTATTTCTGTTCACGAATTTATTACTTTACGATTCGTAAACCACATAAAAAGTAGAATTTTGCTTCGTTTTTCGCATAAATTCTGTGCCAATCATAATAAAACTGATTCCAGTCAAATACTCGATTGTTCAGAAATGCTGATAAACCGAGCGTATAATAGTCATAAAAAATGATCCCTTTACTCTCTTTAAATCATTGTAACTCAATCAACCCATCAAAATGAAGTTATATACAAAGAACACAAGTATACTCAAAGCAAAAAGGCATCGGCCACTCTTCAAACAGAAACAATTCGATTAATCGATTCTAAACAATGAAAGGGTTACTTGAGTGCTAAGAATCGAATTAAGTTCTCGAACACTACTTAGAATCGATTACTACTTTATATCGAGTGCTGGGAGTGATTTGATGATGGAGCTAGCAATATGGAGAGTATGATTGTCCTCCATGCAATGCTAGAATATTAAGAGGAAAAGTGAAAAAGGTTCATAAGGTTAGGCAGCAACTTTTCACTGCAATTTAGTATTGTAGCTCTTAACATTTTATTGATAAGGTAATTTTGGGGTTATTTTAGGGAAATAGCATACTTGTGAAAATGAGCTGAGGGAGAAAATTTAAGAAGCTGGAAATGTTATAAGAAGCAACAGTGTAGCTTTTAGGCAATTGAAACAACATTTCTTGTATAGGTGTAGGTTGTGCATTCCTGTTGGAGGGTGGCACTGCACTTCGATTACTCGCTGTAAATAAATAAATTTCAATCATAATCAACTGTAATAAAATCATAAATTAAAGAAAAGTTACATACAATTATTAAATAAGATTTAAAAAAAAGTTACTTCTTTGAAGGCTGGTTACAGAAAAATAGGCCCGTTAAGGTCTGTTTTTTTATGGTTTTTGTTGTTGAAGGGCAATAGCAGTTTTTGAAATTACTTTTTTGAAACCATTGACAACATTTCAAATACACTTTTCAATTTTTTGAAATCGTAAGACTATTATGATTGAACAGTAATTTTGAACTTTCGACTAAATTTTAGTCATGTTCCACAAGACCAAGGTAAACCATAATTTTCAAAAGAGTTACTCACATGGTTGTCATAAATAACCTCGAAAAAACATTCACTAATATTATATAGAATGATAGAAAAAATTCAAAACTAATTTCAGATGAAAATTATTATAAAAATGATTTACAATTATCATATTTCCTTAACTGCTTGACGCCTACAGCACCGGTACATACACCCTTGTAGGCGTCAAGGCAATCCTAACCTTTTTGTGTAAATTGTACTATGAATAGACCATATTCTATTCTATTCTAATAATATACATGTAAAAGCCTCCTTGGTGACTTCGAAACCTCTCTTGTTATTCCAACATAATTCTCATCACATCTAAGAGCCAATAAGCTGCTTTCTAATTAGACAGCATGTCGACACGGACCAATAGCGAGGCCCCGCCCACCGATTCTAAAATTAAAAACTGGAGTTCCTTATTTCAAAATTAAAACAGTCCGGTTGTATTCGTGTTGGTTCGGGATTTATGAAACCGTATTGAACCCGTTTGATATTCACAATGTTATTCGTCTTCTATTTTACTGGATTGTTCGTGTGTATGAAAATGGCCTGGCCGATTGATCAACTAAATTAACGTTGATGACGTCTCATATTTTTTAATATTTTGAAAACTGTATAATTATAGTATCTATTTAGACGCCGCCGTGTGAATAGTTCTTCAAACAAATTAATTACACGTTGTTGGATCTTTCCCTATTAGAGTTTTTACTTATAGTTTAGGGGCTTTTAGTTTTCGTCCCTATCTCTAACACACGTCTTTTACTTAGTAAAAATTTTTCCGAGTTTTTTGTTCGTTTTTAAAAAGATTTCCAAAAAACCACATTTATGCTGTTTGAGTACTTTATATTCTATTGTGTTGACTATGATTTTTACATTTGCTTAACCCGCATTATTCTTATTAATTCTAAAATTCATCTTACAGATTACCTACGAGTATGTCTTTATTTGTGTGCACATCTTCGATCCAAAATGTACCTTTCGATAAAACTGCATAGATTCTGCCTTCCGATCACAATGACTCAGAGCACATCTTCGAAACAAAATGTACCTTTCGATAAAACTGCATAGATTCTGCCTTCCGTTCTAAACGACTCAGAATACTCCCGTGCTGTGATGTGACTTACGCCCCTAATGCGACGGTTTGAGTCTCGCCAATTTAGAGGACATTTCTAATTTATTAAAAACCCGGCAGAATTGATTGCATTGAATCAATATTTGCTTTTTATTACGCATCTGTGTGGGGCGGGCCACTGTGATGTTGGTTGTGTGCAGCTTTGTTGAATAGTCGTCTGATGTGACAGGAAGAATTGAAATATGAACAGGATATTTAAAGCAAAAGGCCACGAATGAGCAGTTATCTAAGCACGAGTAAAGAGCTCATCTTGGATAAATACAGTCAACAAAAGAAATAGGTAACCAAGCCCAACGTAAACACTGCTCCTGAGACCCACAGGTATAAATGAATGGTAATGGTAATGGTCAGAACATACACACATGCTCTATTAATTATTAATTAAGTATTTCTCGCTTCCGTATCGGATAGCATGGATGAAAATTATTAAAAAAGTCCCCTGGAAATTATTTTAATTCGATTGGTTTTCGGTTAACATCTTCATAACACATCCAGATTTCAGATCTTTACGTCATTCCGTTTGCAAGCTAGAGACCCGTGACATACGGGCGGATAGACGGACAAACAGTAGAGCGACATTAATAGGGCTCCGTGTTGCCCTTCGGGTACAGAACCCTAAAAACGAAAGGATCTCCCCATACACAACTCAGTAGTAAGGATACGTGAATTTTATATAAGGTGACTTTAATTTATACAGCCAAACTCATACTGGAGACTTGGTAAGTGATCAGTAACACGGATCGAAAACTCTTTTTGCTTATTTCGTAAAATAAAATCTTGTCCTCCGATAGTAATAATTGACTCGGGGCTAGACTTGTGTTTGTAAGGAACACGAAAAGAATAATTTACGAATTTCACAAAAAGGGTTATCGAACCTTTTTACTGAGCACTTACTGAGTTTTCAGTAAGAATTTGGCTGCATAAATTAAAGACACCGTATAGTTATATTGTCGCGGGAAATGTTTCTTTGGGAAAGTTATTAAATAGTTTTTTTTTTAGTATTTGTAGCTATAACATTAACTAGAAAGTAAGTTACGACTTCTGTAAATCTACTCACGCAAAAACATAGAAACTCAATTACTGTACAACAGACACCCTCTCTTTATCGCATCAGGAAAAAACAACATCTGAAAGTAATGTTAAACGTCCCGACATCTCCACAAGGATCACCGCGCGCGCATGTTGGGGGGGTGAGCGGGCGTGACGTCACCTGCTATTAAATCGTCCGCGCATCATTGACAAAACACAAATTGAATTCGACCCCCGTAGGGTGGGGTCAAAGTGTACCCAATAGATATGAGGCGGTATGAATAAATATATCCCACTAAAGTCTTAAATGTAAAAAAGGAACCAAGTTCGTTACAAAAACAAGTCGGCGATAAAAGGACTTCCTTATAGGAGGATGCCAAGTTCTTTGAAACTTTTGTTCAAGTATATCTAACATTGCCTTAATGTTACAAAATAAAGATTTTTTTGCTTGTTTACTACATAATCTGCATCAACTGAATGCAAAAGCATGTATTTGTGCTCGAAGTGAGGCAATAAGGCACATCCTTACCGCGATAGAAAGCAAAAACCATCAGTGAAAAGAGGGTGTACTATTCTAGTGACAGTCAACACTGGGAAACACCTCCGACGATATTTTAATTATTATCGCAAAATAATATCAATTGTCCAAAACGGAACGCAGCAGCACGGCTTTTTGAAGTGTGTTTTGATTTAATTTTACAGCGAGTGAGTCTGACGTCGCATATGGTGCCGTTTGAGTGAGAATTATGATAATTTGATTATGAGAATCGAGTGGATAATGAACTGGAAGGTGATAGTTTTGTTGGATGTGTAGGGGGTTGATAATTTATTTTCGACTTTAGTTTTTTTACAGAACTTGGTATCACTTTTGACGCCCTCTTAGAGATTAGAGAATATTTAGCGTAATTTAATCTTCCTGGTTTGGAATATGTGTAAACAAGATGCAAAAAGTGCTTATGCCGAGATTATAATGCACACTTTTATTGTAGCAGAAACTTCTGAAGTCATTTTAATATTGAGAAAAAATAACCAAAGTTGGCTCTAAAAAGTTTTCATGTCGCGTTTTAGGGTTATTTGAAAATCCATACATGTTATTTATACACTTTAACGAACAGCTATTTCTTAAAAACTTGTTTTTTTTGTATTTCTGGGCAGTTTTATCAATGACACAATGACATTTATGTAGTTCCAAGTTCTGGCCAATTTTTCCTCTTTCATTAGTAGTCCAATCTGAAATAAATGTGTATAAAGTGTTTTTTCAATTGTTTTTTTACAAAACTTGCTACCGTTTTGAAATTCCCTCGGAACTATACTTACTATGATCGGATTACTTACTAGGATCTGGGTTGTAAGTAGGTTTTTATTTTGGTTTCTAGCTCATTTTCTTTTGTTTCGGCTTTTCTTGTGAAACAATTCCTTGTTTTAGGAAAGGTCTATTTTTCTTCTTCGTACCTAAGGTGCATGCCCGCGCTAGATTAGTAACTCGATATGTGTCACTACGAAAATCGACGGAAACGATACTGAGATAACATTCATATGAGCACGTATTGCAAAGTGGCTGTTACAACGACGATCGCTGTGTCTCTGGTAGCGCAAAATATGAGAAAATAATACTTTTCACATGGACGCGATGGAAGGAAAACAATGTTGAACAATAGTTTTGTAGATCTATAAAAAGAATAATTAAAATCGCTTCAACCATTCGGGAGGAGTAAGAAAATTATTGCATAAAACATAGGAAACTTTCCCATTGTTTTTGTCAAAAGAAAAGACTTTTTTTATTTAATAAATTTATATGGAATTCATTTTTGATTATGTTATGCCTATTATTTATTTTTTCAAGTATTTTAACCACCTGTAAGAGTAGTAGGCTTTCAAAGATAAGTCTAAATTGCAGTTTGAGTATACATTCACCTTTATTCCGGCGCTTGTTTCGAATTCCATGGAGATCCTGAAGATGAAATAGACAGAACTCGTCATATATCAGCTGCTAATAAAACTTGACAAATGGGACCAATTTTCTAACGGTTGCCCGCCACGTGCTTTGCACGACATTTGACAGAATTATGACCACCTTTCTTTATCTGTCGCTGGAAACAACTGCGAATTCGCTTCAAATGGAATATCAGTTCTACACCCATCAGCTTTGGATTCAAAATCCCAAAACGTATGTTTTGAATTCGGTGCCGGAATCTAATAAATTTTAAATTGATTCTGGACCTTATGTAGTAATAATGAGGATCTACTTTCGATTGGAACGGTGTTTGTCTAAAGCAGGAATCGAAGCGCACATCCCGTGAGGATTGAACTATACCGCCGCGGCACGTGACGTGGTCGGAGACACGCGCTGGTTTTTGTTAAAATTTGGAAACTTCATTGGTATAATAGGAACATACGAATATGATATATTTTGGTCAAACAGTATATTTAATCCATTTCAAGTTTGGTCTCGTAGTAAAAGTTTATCGTATAGGCGAATAGGCATGATGATGGCTAAAACATTTTTATTATTCCGTCAGTTAGATTATCAGAAAATATTGGACACGTATTTTTTCTTTTTTCAATTAAACAAACAATGATGAAGATATAGCCCGCTGAAGTTCCGCGTGACGTCACATCTAGGTACAAGTTTACTTAGAAGTGATTAGATTATATTTTCCCCCACTCCCAAACTTTGACGCGCTTTATCTCTGTCATTTTTTGTTTGATTGACAAAAGAAAAAATACGTGTCCAATATTTTTTGATAATCTAAATGACGCACTAAATAGAATAATATTTTGTTTACCCTGTGTGCAAGCCTATTAACAGCTTTCGGTATTTTAGCGACTAAAAACCAGTCTGTATATTAACTTACCGTAGAATCAACAGCATTATCCATTATTACGTGCCATATATACGTCTATCTATCCTACATACAAAGCATCCTGTAGTGTGTCAATGTGCGAAAGAGAAGAGGGATGGATATACGTCATATCTATGATCTAAGCCATGGGCGTCGGAAGACGAGAAAGTCTAGGGTGGGACAACCTTTCAAATATCAACGGGATTTATAGTTGAAAAATAAAAAAAACGTAATTTTGTACAAACAAAAACTGCCGATCGGTCTTGTCTCTCATATGTCCGCTGTATGTGTACTTTAGTCGTGCTACGTAGTCCTATTTTTTACTGTCCCATTCCGTTTCCAGGGGGGGGGGGCAGCCGCTACAGTTTTTCGACTTAGGGATCTGTTGGCGAAATATTAAGCTTTAAAGTTATAATTTTTGTTAGAGTCAAGTGTCCCCCTCACCCTGCCAGCTAAACGGTTGTTTATAGATATGTGAAAAAATTCACAGAAGTAGTAATGAATTTAAAAGGAAAACTATCACAGCTAAGTAGGCTTTACAGGTTTAAGAGTATAGGTCGCGCCAAACTTTTAGTAACTCTACAACGTATGGGCCGTTCTTCGGGAGAGCAACTTCCGAGCGGACTAGAAGTTTGGCGCGATCTGTACTGGGTAACTATTAAGGAACCCTAAACTGCGCGTAGCCCGACACGCACTTGGCCGGTTTTTAATCCTACATGCATCTACGTGTAAGGTGCATTCTCTTCTCAAAGATTCCCGTGAATTGCCAAAAGAAAAACAAACAGATAATCATAATTCCATAATTCCATAATTCCATAACCCCGTAACCCCGTAACCCTCAAGTGTGCCATTTGTGACCGATGCCCGAGTGGCACGCGTCGCAAATGTGGTTTCAGTGTAACCTCAGGGGACGCGGGTTCCGTTACGGGTCGGCCTTGTCCCTTGACGTCTGTCATTGCTGTCAAACTGTCATTCGCTGATGTAGGGCAGAGGTGAGAGTATGCCGTTTTTATTGCTTGCGAACAGTAAAAAGGAATTGATTTTGTCATTGTTGCTGTCGTTAGCTTGGGTAAGTCGATTGTCTTGTTTCGTTTTTAGAGTTACGTCATAAAGGGATACCATTGAACGGTTTAGGTGTTTGTCCGTATGTCCGATTGTTCACGGCGAGGCGCGGCGCGGCGCATTGCTTAAAAATAACTAGAACATTGAATCTTTTGACTGATCCAAGTCGGTTAAAATATCGGTTTTTACGCATAAACTCAATTCGAAATGTCTTCTCCATTACGAGTAAGTGTCGATTCTTCGTATTCATCGCGAAATCCTTAGAGATAATTGTAACGGCTAAAACAATTCTCAGGTGAAAACAATTTAAAAACTGTTTTTGTATGTAGTACATTTTTTCAGTATGTACGGACAAGCGCATGACAGTCTACCTATTGGCAGTTCTTCTTACAAGTAGAGAGTTAAATGTGCAGACGTCAGTACATAGAACCACTCAATGAATTTGGATGCGGTTTTTTATCATCATCGTAGTGATAGGCTACAAGATAAAGGATGTTCATAAAATAACGCCCAAGCCGAAAATGGGGAAGAGGTTGAATAAACGCGGGCAGATGGAATAATTGAACGAAATAATTAACTTTGTTTTCACGAGTAAAAATTTTGTCGCCAAGAAATTCAATATTTTATAATAATACTAGCATTTGCCCGCGGCTCCGCCCGCGTGTTAATCGGTTTAACAAAATGCTTTTTTCCTGGATAAAAAGTAACCTATGTGTTAAGTTGGGGCTTAAGCTATATCCATTCTAAATTTCATCCAAATCCGTCCAGCCGTTTCAGCGTGAAAGAGTAACAAACATACACACACACACAAACGCATTTATAATATTATAGTGTGAAGTGTGAGTGATGAGATAACATAGCCTTGTCTTATTTCACCACAAACGATTAAAGTCCACGCTAATTAGACACCTGATGTATGAAATAACAAAGCCTTGTCTTATTTTACCACAAACAATAAACAACGCGCTAATTAGAACCTGATTTTTCAATGATATTGATCTATCCTACAGGAACCATGCATTTTTCCGGAATAAAAAGTAGCCTATGTGTTAAGTCAGGGTATAAGCTATATTCATTCTAAATTTCATGCAAATCCGTTGGGCCGTTTCAGCGTGAAAGAGTAACAAACACACACACACCCACACGCACAAACTTTCGCTTTTATAATATTAGTAGGATTTTAGTTCGAATTTTTTAAATTAAGAATTTTTTTTTTCAGAAGTGGACTCCCTGAAAATCGGGATATATTTCCTCTAAAAGTACCAAATACGATGCGTAAAAGAACTGTATTAAAAACGGATTATAATGCAGTTGCGAGTGACCTAACTGATTACGACTGGTCCAATATCACAAATAAAACTGATTCGTCAGAAGCCGCTGATTGTTTTATGGGTATTCTAGACAAAATAATTAAAAATAACACTAGACAAGTAGTAATAAGTCATTCAAAATTCAATCTTAAGCCTTGGATGACTCCGGGGCTTATACGTTGTACACAAAATCGTGATAGATTGCACAGTCAGGCTCGTAAACAACCAAATAATATGATTTTGCAGCTATCTTACAAAAGATACCGAAATTTCTGCAACGATATGCTTAAACGACTTAAAAACCAGTATGAACAAAAAGAACTAGAAGAAAATAAAGATAACTCGAAAAAATTATGGGACGTCATCAAATCCATTTGTGACTTAAAAAGTAAGTCTAAAGCCTCCTCGAAGCTACTGACGGTTGAAAAAACACCGCAGGAATCTTTAAATATTTGCAACAAATACTTTTCCAATGTCGGTAAAAATTTAGCCCAACAAACTCTTAACTGTATAAACAAATCTGAAAAGGACCTAAGTAGTGACTCGAAACAAAACGTTAATAATAGTCCGAGCTCTTTCTTCATGTTGCCAACTGATGAATTAGAAATCCAATCACTAATATATAAACTAAAAAACAGTGCTCCAGGACTAGACGGCCTGAGAAATACACTAGTTAAAAACATCTGTAATCTAATCTTAAAACCACTCACACATATTTGTAACCTTAGCCTTGTAACCGGAACATTCCCTAGTGTTTGGAAGACAGCCATTGTTGTTCCAATACATAAAAGTGGTGCTAAAGATATTCCATCTAACTATCGTCCAATATCGTTACTAGCAGTATTCTCAAAAATATTGGAAAAAATTGTTAATAAACGCCTAGTGGATTTCTTGGAAACGCATAACCTTCTATCCCCGCGACAGTTTGGTTTCCGACGTGGCAAATCCACTGAAGATGCTGTCACCTTGCTACTATCTGAAGTGTCAGCTGCTCTCGATTCAGGTCAGGCTTGTGTAGGCGTTTTTCTTGACTTGGCGAAAGCGTTTGATACGGTCTCTATTGAAATACTTCTGAGCAAACTTGAGTCTCATGGGATCCGTGGGACTGCCCTCGACTGGTTTCGAAGATATCTGACCGAAAGAAAACAATGTGTCAAACACGAAGACTTTACCAGTGACCTTGAAAGTGTTACCTTCGGAGTGCCACAGGGCAGCATCCTCGGACCCACGCTCTTCATACTCTACATCAACGGCATAACACAACTGGACTTTGCCGGTGAGAATGTTGAGGTGATATGTTACGCAGACGATACCGCCTTGCTGTTCAGGGGAGACTCCTGGAATAATGTATTCTCTAAAACAGAGAGTGGACTTGTGTCTGTAGCAAGTTGGCTTCAGAATAATCTACTCTCTCTTAACGTTGAAAAAACAAAGTATGTTTGTTTTCATAAGACGGCTGCTTCTCAGCCCCTTTTGTCACATAGCATCAGGGTCCACACTTGTAAAGACTTAAGCTTATCTACAAGCACCCCAGTTAGCTGCTCTTGCACAAGTATAGAACGTGTGGAATCTGTAAAATACCTTGGTGTTGTGCTTGATGAAAAGTTAAACTTTAAACAACATGTGCAATGCGTGGCTGGGCGTGTTAGACGGCTTATTGGTATCATGAAACTTCTGCGGAATAGCGCTGATAAAACTGTCCTGAGGCTCGTTTACCTGTCACTCTGCCAATCAGTTTTATCCTATTGCATTACGGCATGGGGCAGTTCTGCAAAGACCACCCTACTACCTATTGAAAGGGCGCAAAGGTCAGTTCTCAAGGTCATGCTTAAGAAACCATTCCGGCACCCGACTTACGAAACATACAAGGAAGCGGAGGTCCTTTCTGTGAGGCAATTGTATATACTTCGGGTAGCTCTCCTGCATCACAGAGCGGAGCTAAAATCGGGTGATCAAAATCGGACTAGACGAAGACGACATCATCTAAACGTTAAAACTGCTCTTGTGAAGACGGCTTTTGCGCAAAGATTTAAATCATTTGCTTTCCCTTACATCTACAAACAAGCCAGTAAGACCTGTGACCTGAAAAGCTGCACTTGTTGGGAGGCAAAAAACAAAATCACGAAATGGCTCCTCACCCTTGACTATGTCTCCACTGAAGCTGTCCTAAAGATACAACAATGAAAAGTAGAAGATTATTTATTTTGTAATCTTACCTCCATAACTCATTGTATCTACTCTGCCTGGATATACATTTAAATGATACATGCGTATATATGTATAGTACTAATGATATATATATATATATTTAAATTTGTAATGTATATATTTTTACTTCCATTTATTAAGTATTTTGTTTTTTCTTAATACATACGTTTATATATAAATTAAATACAAACTAATCATTTCCAAATTGTAATTGTCCTTAACGTAATTAATAATTCAATTTTGCTAATTTATATAATAATGAGCAAAAGCGTAAAAATCTGTGTACTGTGTCCCATTAATACAACCATATTGTTTGCAACCTTGGTCTAGACCCCCAGGACAAGTCCGACTTAGTGTGGGGTCTGCTACTAACCATTACTTTCAGTGTGTTAATTCCATACTCAAGTACTTCTTCTATCGTATGTGTATATTAAACTAAACTGAACATCTAGTGTACTTTAATACTGTTTTACTCTTACTGTTTTATTAGTTTACCTACACTTTTGTTGAAACTTTTATAATTTAACGGTATCACGGAACAATGTATGTAGTGCTATGAGAAATATATATTTTTTGTCTTTGTCTTTTGTCGGCGTCCACCAACGACATGTAAAAGGGTCTCTGACCATATCCTAATTTTACATCTAATAAAATCAGAGAACGATTTTTTGGGCGTTAGAATTTCTTCTTGCCTTTTCATTATTTCTGAAGAATCGACTTCGGTAAAACAATAGATCGCCACATCGTGGTTCGGACCCATCATCCAGATTGAATGTTTTTGAACTCTTCTGTACACAATCCGGCAAATGGTTTAACTGACCACATCCCGAGTCCACATTCAACTATTCCTGCCCCATACGGTACAAAATAGACCCCAGGGTTCCAACACAGGGGCAGTTACAACTCAATCGTTGGACCCCCGCCGGGTTCCCTGCTGTGTTGTTGTGCTAAACGCGGGGATTTCGGCTGCGGATCTCCATTTTTTATGAGCTCTCTGAAAGTATTAGAATTTCAAGTTGTTTTGTGGTCTCTAAACGGTGATGATTCTTATTCGTCGGAGATAAGGGATACTATTGTTTGCATGTTTGGGATAAAAAGTTTTTAGTGTTACAGGCGTTTTGAAGCAGTCGATTGAGTTGAAAGTTAATTGGGAAGCTTCGGGCTACTGCTTTTGACTTTAGTTTGTATTAGATGTAAATAAGTGTATGGTCAGAGTTCCTTTAAGTGTCGTTGGTGGATGCCGATTTTTATGGACTCCACCTCTAAAAACATTTAATTTTAAACGAGTTTGAGTTTGAGTTTATGAGTTTTCGGTGTGTGAATAAACTTTTCGAACTAAAATATTTCCTGACGACATTTTTTTTTAAAACGAAGTTATATTATTTTATGATTAACCTTTCGCCCGCGTTTGTTCAATCTCTGTCCCGTTTTCGGCTTGGGCGTTATTTTATGAACACCCCTTACCTTGTAGCTTATATATTGAACACGGCTACTACGATCATATAAAAAACCGCATCCAAATTCATTGAGTATTTCTCAAGTTAAAACGGAGCAAACAAAAACACAAAAATTCAAAAATGTTATGGTTTTGACCTCAGTACCTACACCACCAAGAAGTTAATAACCCATTTCAATTAAAATTTCAAAAGAATATTACGAATTTTTTACTACTTTATATTTTTATTTATTTATTTCTTACACTTTTTATGCACATTTACACAAAAAGATAAAACAGGATATTAAAAAATATATCAAATTTTAAAAAGGCGGTACTTATTGCTAATAGCAATATCTTCCAGGCAACCCTTATAGTATGTCGTCATTGCGTTCTTAGTTCAGAGAATCTTCTAGTTGTTTAAATTTAACATTTTGAAATGTACAAGTCTCTTCCGCCACTGGTTGGTCCGTCACAGGGGCGTATTATTTTTATTTATTCATCACATTAATGGCTCCTCTCAGTTATTATTACATTAGTTAGACAGATCACGCTGCGCCATTGTGCACCCGTTGTATCGAGGGGGGTGTGAGCGGCTGAGCGGCCACTGATTACTGTACTGTAGAATTTGTTGTGATCGCAATCTTACTTGGATGGTTTGACGTGACTCCGGGGTCCTCTGATGTATGAGGTCCTACAATAATCCGATGCTTTTATTTTACACTTGTCTCTCCAGCTAAAACTTATAATATCGAGAATTTTTTAAAAGTTTTCAATGTGATTTTACTATTGAGCTCATTTCCAAAACGCACTTTGTCATATTTCAATAAGGAACTCAATAAGAAGGTCACAATAACATGAAAACTGTACCGGTTTTAGTACCTTTTGAATTGCACGTTTTCGTGGAAAATATTTTGGACATGCAATAGACAAAAATAGAAAAGATCTTACAAAAAAATGACTTAGTGCGTTTTGGAATTTAGCTCTTCAAATATTGTTTCCATAAAAAAACTAGACAATATGCTAAATTCTTTCACAATATTCATTCCATCCATCCATCAGCCTGTTTCGTCCACTGCTGGACATAGGCCTTTCCAGGATTTCACCACTCTTGGTGGTCCTCCTGGAAGAAATGCCCATACTCACACACGCTGGGCAGGCGGATTGGTGAGCGCGATGCCGAAACCCTTGCACCAGTGACGCCGCTGCCCGTCACTGGTCTGTTTTAAGGCCTGGCAATTAGGGATGGATATACCGCCAGATAATAGATTATCCCAGGCAATGGTGGGCCGCCTGGTTTTGCCTGAGAGCTGTTCTCTTACTCTCCCCCGAATAACTTTGGGAGGATTTGCGAGTAAGATGGTGGTACCTCCACAGTCGAGCTGAATATTCATTGCGAAACAATAATTATACAACATGAAATTAAATAAATTGCTTAAATTCCCATAATAATTTGAACAAGCACATGTATTATTGTGAATTTTTAAACCATATTTCAATAATTTATTTAAAGACAAGCTTTTTCGGTTAAAACACGAAATCCCTCGTTCAAACGCAAGATTAACATCCGTAGCTGAGATGTGGAACTCGCTGCCAGCGTTATAATCCAGATTCCGTCAAAAAATACTAAATAGGTAATAATTTCTGAACGAGCACATGTATTATTGTGAATTTTTAAACCATATTTCAATAATTTATTTAAAGACAAGCTTTTTCGGTTAAAACACGAAATCCCTCGTTCAAACGCAAGATTAACATCCGTAGCTGAGATGTGGAACTCGCTGCCAGCGTTATAATCCAGATTCCGTCAAAAAATACTAAATAGGTAATAATTTCTGAACGAGCACATGTATTATTGTGAATTTTTAAACCATATTTCAATAATTTATTTAAAGACAAGCTTTTTCGGTTAAAACACGAAATCCCTCGTTCAAACGCAAGATTAACATCCGTAGCTGAGATGTGGAACTCGCTGCCAGCGTTATAATCCAGATTCCGTCAAAAAATACTAAATAGGTAATAATTTCTGAACGAGCACATGTATTATTGTGAATTTTTAAACCATATTTCAATAATTTATTTAAAGACAAGCTTTTTCGGTTAAAACACGAAATCCCTCGTTCAAACGCAAGATTAACATCCGTAGCTGAGATGTGGAACTCGCTGCCAGCGTTATAATCCAGATTCCGTCAAAAAATACTAAATAGGTAATTTCTGAACGAGCGCACTTCATCCTAAGTTCCATTGACACTTTCCATCAGACACGGTAGTTGTCAACCGGCCATCTGGAGTCGGACTCGCGCACGAAGGATTCCGTACCATTATCTATACAAACGGCAAAAAAATCATGTCTTGCATGGGAGCTCCCCTTGAATATTCATTTTATTTTAATTTAAATATTTATTTTTTAAAGTGAATATATAACTAAATATTCTGTAAACATTTCAAGCGTCTACCTGTTGCCGTTATCAATATCGAGCAAAACAATCACGTATGTTGTATGGGAGCCCCCCTTGAATATTAATTTTATTTTAATTTAAATATTTATTTTTTAAAGTGAATATATAATTAAATATTCTGCGAACATTTCAAGCGTCTACCTGTTGCCGTTATCAATATCGAGCAAAAACGAGCAAAAAAAATCACGTATGTTGTATCGGAGCCCCCTTTAATATTTATTTCATTCTGTTTTTTTAGTATTTGTTGTTATAGCGGCAACAGAAATACATCATCCGTGAAAATTTCAACTGTCTAACTATCAAGGTTCATGAGATACAGCCTGGTGACAGACGGACAGCGGAGTCTTAGTAATATATGGTCCCGTTGGTTACCCTTTAGGTACGGAACCCTAAAAACACCACCAATAGAAGGCCTGAAACTGATAGTTCTATCAAGTTAGACAGCTGAATACTCTTTTAATAGACACTCTTTTTGTGCCCCGTTACCTACGTGAACGGAACAAGAGCTGCCACAGTTGTTGGAACGGTTCTAGAATGTCAATCAGAGCCCTCCCCGGTTCCGACAGTAAGTGCCGTGCGACCTTCCAGCTGGTCCAAGGTTCACGCGTCAAGACACGGGCTCGACTCGTGCCCGTGAGAGAAATCACACTTGCACTGCGAATTGGGGGTGAAATGAGACGAGCTGATGTGAGAGAGGCGTTGTGTCGGCTGAAACTGCTAAAGAATCATTATAGTTTTTGGAATTTCTTAGAAGAGTGACTAGATATGTTTATTGCCCGTAGTAAGGCTAAACGAAGTGGCGGAGTTATGTATGTATTCATGAAGTAGATTTAAGTCGGTGTATGTTTTTTTCATTTAAAGTGTTATTATTGTTTAGTTTATTGGAATTTGTATTTAATTAATTATTATATTGCTAATATTTTGCCCAGATCAAGATATGTATTTTACCTTGTTGAACGTTTAGTTTGACATTTAAGAGTAACTTTTTGAAAAATAAATAAATAAAATTAATTACATTCTAGGTACCTATTTGTCATCTGTACAGTACGTACACACGGTATTAAATCCATTAAATAAACGTTACATAAATAATTGTATACTTTCTACACAAGATACTTATAAAATAAAATAATAAAAATTAATAAAAAAAAACTTACCACTACTTAGACGGGATACTTACAATACATACTACATAAATAAATACGTACTTAATTAAGTAATAAAATAATTATTAATAAATAAACTACACACTACACTTATTATAATTCAGTCGCCATGTCCCTAGCACCTTAAAAAAAACGAATTTAACGAAACTTTGTGATGTTGTTTGTAGGTGTCCAGTAGTGCTACACCTAATTATTCGAACAAAAAATACCCTGTGCCAACTGGAGGGGGGCAAAAACCACAAAATTTTTGCACATTTTTTAGTTTTTTCGCAATATTACGAAAATTATTGATTTTAGTGGAAATCTTTAAATAGGTAACTTGTAGAAGATAAAATTTCCTACAAAATCAAAATCAAAAATCAAAATATTTATTTTTGCAAAATAGATACATTAAGTATACTTTCTACAAGTCAAAGTTAATTTTAACAATATAATATATCGTAAGAATATAAAAAAAATATATAATAATACGGGAAATAAAATATACACCTGCATAAATAAATGATAGTCGTAAGTTTTTAAATAAATAAATAAATAAATAAAAGAGAGGAATCTAGGAATAAAAATATAAAAATATTATATATACATAATGCAATGAAGAAATAAGTTCATAAATAAAAACGGAAAATACATACAAAAAATATTAAGGTTGGGCTACTAAAATGTAATAAAGTTATATATACACTTGCATAAAATATAGAAATATAGGAATAAAAATATTGTATATACATAATGCCTAACCATCCGCACCATTCGATTAGTATTGCTAAGAAGAAGGGCAAGAAACTTAGCAAACATTCCTTTTTTCAAAATAAAACATATGATACAAAATCATATATATACCTAATCAAGTAAAGGCATAAAAAAATATAAGACTGCAGGAATTAGTCACGAGAAAAAAAAATATCTTAGTCAACCCGTCTCATATTGTCTATTACCTTTAAGGGCTTGTATTGGGTCTTTTGACGGTTTTTGTTTTAATATGTTGAGTCAACTACTTGTCTGATCAATGTAAAACTTGGACACGTGTTTTTTCAGTCCTTTGTCTTTCCGTTGTCAAGTCGGTTACCTAATTGGACACATTTCGCTCGATAGATTTTATTTTTCAAAATGATGCCTTTTTAAGTTATTATTTCGTTTTATGTCTAAACGGCTTGAGTTTTATGTCTGAAATTACTGCTATAACAAGAAAACATGGTTTATTTTCCGATGTCAAGTGAAAAAACTCCTACATCAAATATTATTCAATTAATAGACGAAATTAGTTTTAAGACTTACGTCCTTTAGTTTTGAGTCAAAGCACGCTCAAAGGGTGCGCACGATTTGCAACCTTATAAGCGCTAACCGTCGAGATATAATAGCAATGCTCCCGTCAATAAGCCAGTACCGCCCGTTGCGCCGACACGGAAGGACCTGTGACCTTTTCTCTTCCACGCAAGCGCACCTCGACACGGGACAGGATAGGACTACCAAACTCATTCACGTAGAAACTAAGTATATAATAAACTAGTTAGCCTGACGTATCAAAAGTAAACAATGGGAAACAAGGACAATAAAAAACGTGTTTCCAAAAGAAAGAAAGCTAGTAATTTCAAAACTATGAGAGATGGTAAGGGGTAAATACTTACTGTTTTTCCTTTATAAAAATGTAGTTCAATTTTCAGGGTTCCGCACTCAAAAAAATTCAAATTTTACCACTTTGTTGTCGGCGTGATTAATGTATGATGTCAAATTACAGCTTTCTAGTACTTGTAGTCTCTGAGCTAAGCCGCGAACATACGGACATGGCGAAACTTTGTCGGACTACGGAACCCTAAGAACTGAAATTTCATGATGGGTTGACTTTCTTTGTGTTGACCCATACATACAATCTTCAGAATTTATATGAATAATTAGGTCGTTGGTATGTAGAAGAATTGTGATCAAAATTATAAATGAACTACTTTTTTAGGAACAAAATGAATACGTAACATTGTCCAGAACATACTGAGTCACAAGTCGTGGAGTCACCACCTGAACTTTTTAATTTAGTATCTGTGATACAGGAGGAAACGTAAGTGGTTCCTAGATAATTTTTTACCCATTTGTCTAAATATAAATGCTTACTCGTACTTTTATTGTTGGGAATCGATTTTCAATTTACTTAACAACGTTACAAACAAAATGCGTTTTATTTGCAGTTATTCAAGATGGATTTGATATAGAAATAGAAATAGAAATAGAAATAGAAATATTTATTTGTTCCAAACATGGTTTACAAAAGATGTTAAATATAATAACAGTTCAGCATGTTTCACCTGCAGGAGGTATACAAATACTTTAACACAATTAAATTACAATGTCTTTACAATTATTAATAATCTCGGCATAGGATTGGTTATTTATTTAGCATAAATGTTAATTTAATTAAGGGAACAAATATAATGACCACCAAAATAAACTTTGATACCCTAAACACTCCTACCAAGAAATAATAGTGAAAACCAAAATTAGTAAATGCATACCAAATCTAGCAATGAAAGAAAATCGGAAATCCTCCAGCGCAGAAGAGTAGCCACGTAGTTATTTCTTTTTATGACAACGCAGAATAAATTATTGGGGTTAAAATTTCATGTGAAGGAACTAATTTTGGTGTTCATTATTTTTTTGGTGTTTTTTTTTCTTCTTTATGCTGTGGTCAGTAAAAAACAAACTTTTAATTAATATGAACAATGGTTATTCTTTTATTATTATTATTTTATTTCAATTTTCTTAATTTATAATTTTCATCAAAATTTGAGCCATAAGTTTATTTCTATCACGTTTATTTTATATTATTATTGCTTTTAGTCAACTCTAATCTGA
Organism: Ypsolopha scabrella; assembly: GCA_910592155.1. Lineage (NCBI taxonomy): Eukaryota > Metazoa > Arthropoda > Insecta > Lepidoptera > Ypsolophidae > Ypsolopha > Ypsolopha scabrella. The sequence continues at coordinate 20,398,448 of OU342983.1, forward strand.
TCTATTGATATGAGTACTTTGACAATACTTTATAATGTACATTTTTGTGATAAATTTATATTTTCAGCGTAAGTATTGAAAACGAAGACACATTACAGCCGGATTTTGATAAAAATAGTGGAATGGAAGAAGAGTAAGTCAAGTGTTTAGTGTATATACTTAGCTACGTGATATTGTTTTTTAGTTTTAATTTTTATGGTTTCAGAACATTTGAAGTTAAAGTTCCACAAAAAGTTTACGGAAACAAGAATAAAGTAAAAAAACTGAAAAATCAAAAAAAGACATGTCCATATAGAATTGGGTGTGTATTTTAAATCTTAATAGCCTATTTCTTAAATTACATTTTTATTAATTGTACATGATTGCGCTGTCATCACTCATCACTTACATTAGGATTTGATATCTATGATCGTGATTAATTCGTTTCTACCAAATTGTGTAAAGAAGCGACTTGAGAAGTATCCCCTTAAATTATTAACTGTTGTATCTCTGACATAATCCAGTCCTTTTCTTTTAGTTCCACGCCTAATGAAATCGTAGAAGGAGGCGAATAAAGACGAATTGTGGATATCTTTTATTTAATAAATAATCTCCAGAATTTGTCAGACCACTCACCTCTTGACTGTAAATTCAGTGATTTGATAATTGAAACGCTAAAACCAGTTGGTTTAAATTCAAAAATTCATTTGAAATGTAAACTGTGTAATTCTGATTTCACCATTAATGCTTGTGACCCAAAACCAAAGAAGACAGTCAATATTAATGAGGCAGCTGTTATAGGCATGACAGCGTCAGGAATAGGAATGACACAATTTTCGGAATTACTATCAGCCATGAATATAGCACCCATGGGCGCCATGGCATATGAGACGTCTAGGATAATAATAAATTAGGAATGGGAAAAAAGCGCTCTTATTGCCATGGACGCAGCAGCAAATAGAGAAAGGGAAGCTGCGATTGCAGAAGGTAGGGTAAAAGATGGCATAGCTATAATAGACGTGGTAGCTGATGGATGTTGGTCGAAAAGGTCTTGTAAGAAAAATTACTCGGCTCTCTTAGGTGCAGCGGCAAAAATAGGTCGTAAATTTGGTGAAGTATTGTATTTTGGTGTAAAGAATAAATACTGCTGTGTCTGCTTTAGAGCCGAAAACCAAGGTGTTGAACCAAAAGAGTATGCGTGCTACAAAAATTACTGCGGCTCGTCGACGGCCATGGAGGCGGATATTATAGCTGAAGGCTTTAAGATTTCAGTCGAGACGCAAAATTTGATTTATGGCAGACTGATAGCTGATGGCAACAGCTGCACATATAACAAAATAAAAACTATGAGGCCCTACCCCAACCACTTTGTGGAAAAAATAGAGTGCCGCAACCATTTACTTCGTAATTTGTGTAACAAATTAAATGCTTTGACGAAGGACACAAAATATGTTTTAGGTACACGTAAGCTGTTAACACAATCCAGAATCATGGCTATAAGAAAAGCTGTGTGTCTCTCAATCCAGGCAAATAAAAATGGGACAGAAAGTTTATTAGACCGTACAAATCAGCCGATATATCAAATAGTTATAACCATGCTTTTGGCAACCACAGCCAGTGCAAAAGTTCGTATTGCAGTACTGAGAAGAAAAGTGAAGACCTGACATTAACGCTGGTTGGCACCCCCATATGGATCAAAACTCAATACCATGTTGGTTAATTGGCAGCAAACGCTAAAAGTTTGATTAATGACACCGACAGTAATATTGTTGAAACGTTTAATAGCATCGTAGCTCGTTTCGTTTAATACAAAAATGCCCGTATACGCTATGCAAAACAACATGGTTGGACAAAGCCCCAAAACAAAATCTAAAAAACTAGAGCAAGCAAAAACCAAAAAAGCTGTAAGTGACACAATGACATTTTTCACATTTTTATCTGAGTATAATATACTTAGTAAGCTAATGAGTTGATTATTTTTACAGGAACGTGTACGCCTCAGGCCTAAAGTATTGTTTAGACCCACAGCAGCAAGCAAACCCGTAAGTAGGCTCGACTCAAAGGATAAGAATTGTGGTGAAGAATGTCAAAAACCAGACGTTGATGCTAAGGAACTAGAGCTACTTAAAAACACGTTCTTGAATAACTTAGTCAAAACACAGGAACATAGGCTAAGAATTGAAAAAGAAATAATTCTTCAGAAAGATTGCAGTGAGTGGCTGGAGTTGCGGCGGCAGCTACTAACGGCGTCGAACTGCGGAAAGGTAATAAAAAAAGGGAAACAACTGGGCCAACGTTAGTCCACACTCTGCTGTATAAACAAGACCTTAGCCATATAAAAGCCATAAGACATGGAGTTGAGAACGAAACTACTGCTCTCAATCAGCTATCAATCCAGCTAGGGGTTGTTATACGCAAGTGCGGATTATTCATTGATGCCGAAATTCCCTACCTTGGTGCTACACCAGATGGTCTCGTCGGAGATGAACAATCAGTGGAAATAAAAGGCCCTTATTCTGTTTTGAATCAGAATTTGGAAGATATTAATGTACGGCTGAAACTGCCTTTTTTCAACAAAACAGACAATTTAACAGTTGTTAACAAGAAACATGACTGGTTCTTTCAAGTAAGCAATTTTATTGTTTAATTTAGTTGCTGTTCTCACAACACTTAAAACACTTATGACTGTATTGACTTTTACAGGTTCAAGGCCAACTACATATAGCTGAAAGAAAAAGTTGTATTTTCGGCATATGGTCTTGCGAAAACAACGCGTTACATGTAGAAATAATCGAAAGGGATGATGATTTTTGGAAATTATGCATGGTCGAAAAACTCCATGCATTTTATATGCAACATGTTCTACCTGAGTTGGTAGACCCCAGACACACAAGAAATCTACCACTTCGACCCACTACTTCTACAAAACGAAAGCCTCAAAAAACTGAAAACGATACGATCAAGAAGAGAAAGTGCGATGAAAGTATTGATGATGATGAATATGAAAGTCAAAGAGCAGATGAAAGTATTATACTTTCTTTTCAACAAATTTAGACAAGTATAATAAATAAATATATATATTTATATAGGCAGGCAAATTCATACTGAAGACTCGGTAAGTGGTCAGGACCAAGGTTGAAGTGCCTTTTTTGTAAAATACGCAAATAAACTTAAAGCTTCTTAGACGACTCGGAGTTGTTCGTAAATTAGTAAAAGGGTACAATATTTTTTTTTGTTTTTCACGGAATGGGTCACCGAATCTTGGTCGTGACCACTTACCGAGTCTCTAATGTGAATTTGGCAACATGAATGTTACCTTGTTTATTTTCGATTAAAACATTCTGTATTTTCGGAATTTTTATTCACCAACGTATGGATGAGTTCTATCACCAGTTGCCAGTTCATTATTTTAAATAGGGTATTGCACATCAAAAATACTATTTGCACACCAAATATTGCTTTCGCGACTGCCATACATAACCCTCGTGGTTATTTTTTTTTCACAACCTAGATATTTTGGTATGCAAGTTAGTATTTTGGTGAACAAGTTAGTATTTGTTTTAATTTGTATTTGTGTTAGAACAGCGTGGTAATATTTTTTTGGTTTTTCTGTTGTGCGTTTACATTTAAACCTTTTAAATATGTAAACATTTTACGTACATTTTGATCGCCTCTGTGGCGGAGTGGCAGAGGGCTCATCTGATAACATTTACATTAACTAAATTATAGGAATAGTTAATTGACCCATGTATAAATAAATAAGTTACTTAGATATATAAGGTGACTTTAATTTATACAGCCAAACTCATAATGGAGGCTTGGTAAGTGATCAGTAACACGGATCGATAACACTTTGCTAATTTTGCAAAATAAAATCTTCACGTCCGTCCCATAGTAATTGACTCGGGGCTGGGCTTGCGTTTGTAAGGAACACGAAAAAATAATTTAGAATTTCACAAAAACGGTCATCGAACCTTGTTACTGAACAATTACCGAGTCTTCAGTAAGAATTTGGCTGTATAAATTAAAGTTACCTTATATATTCACTAATTAACTACCCACTAAGATATCTATGTCCGCTTCTACAAAAAAGAGCGCGATTTGTTTAGAGCGAGAAGATCGCGCGCGACTCGAGTTCAGAGACGCGATGTGCGCGTTGCGGCTTGCGGGCGGGTGCCGAAGTGAGGGGGAATTCATGATTTCTTGTGGCCCTTGGCAAAGCCTTAACAAAGTAAGTTTACATATTAATTAATTTTAAGCCTTTAGAGGAATCATACAGTATTAAAATATGCTAATTATTAATTACAATATTGAATAAGATTATTATTATTTATTACACCATGCTTCATTATCATCCAAATAATCATTGATTTTATAATAAGCTTTCTTAAGTAGTCCCTGCTTAATATATAGTTTAAACTTATTTTCAGGCAAACTAAGGACCTCATCTGGAAGCTTATTGTAAAATCTTATACCATGTCCTACAAAAGAGGTACCTACTTTGGCAAGTCTTAATTTTTAAAAGCTAGTTTATGTTTGTTTCTGGTTTCAACAGAGTGGTGCACACCAAGCCTCGGGAAATTATCAATTTTTTTTTGACATATCTCATAACTTGATAAATAAATTCACATGCGACCGTAAATATATTAATTTCTTTAAACTTTTCTCTCAATTAATCTCGGTACTTCATGTTATAAATAGACCGAATTGCTCTCTTTTGCAATTTGCTGCTTCTATATCCGCGGCTCTACCCCACAACATTATGCCATATGACATAATGCTGTGAAAATAACTGAAATATACTAATCTAGCAGTATTTTCATCAGTAATCTGCCTTATGCGTCTAACAGCATATGCGGCTGAACTAAGTCTACCACAGAGAGCTTCTATGTGGGGACCCCACAGAAGACGAGAGTCTATAGTAATACCTAAAAACTTAGTTTCGTTAACTAACTCCAGCTTGGACCCCTGCAAAAATAAACTGACATCTACTTGAATTACATTTGGTAAAGTAAACTTTATACATTTCGTCTTTTTTGCATTTAGAACTAAATTATTTGCAGTGAACCAATCAAGAATCAGAGAGAGGGTTGAATTCGCGTCATCAAGTATATCATTATGTCGATTCACTTTAAAAATAAGTGACGTGTCATCTGCGAATAGAACTATCTCAGATAAGTCTCTAACTAAGTAAGGAAGGTCATTTATGTATATTAAAAACAATAGGGGCCCCAATATGGAGCCCTGCGGAACACCCATTTTGACTAATGCTCCAGATGACTTTACTCCATTAATGTCTACCTTTTGAATCCGGTCACTAAGGTATGACTTAAATAACGCCAAAGATTTGCCCTTAACTCCATAGTGATCTAATTTACATAAAAGTGTTTCATGATTAACGCAATCAAAAGCTTTTGAGAGGTCACAAAATACACCGAACACACCCTGCTTTGCTTCCCAAGCTCAAATATGTGCTTGACTAAAGCAACTCCTGCACTGCATCAGTGGTTGACCTCCCTTTAGTGAATCCATATTGTTCACTGTGAAACAACTTATTTAAGTTAAAATGAGATAATCAATAATACAGCTTACAACTTTAACAGATAGGCCCCATAAGTCCTCGGTTTTTTTTAAGTTAAGAGATTTAAATGCTTTAATGACAGTTTGTGAATTACAATTTTTATATATCAAAAATTTTTTTTATTGTTTAGCCACAAAGATACAGGCTTTGAAAAAGTGCGAAATTTCCTAAAACCGTGAAAAGGCCTGTTTTGCAACCACCAATACCTCCTCCTTTGTAGGATGTTGTTCATACTATTCGTCTTTCAGTTTGAGGACTTTTAACCCTCCATACACACACACATTCCACAACAATTGATAGTAAACACAGCAATATCAGAGGCTGCTGAATATGACAGTGTTATCATCCCAGGTGAAGATGTAGATCTCCTTGTGCTACCGACAGCCCTAGACTCCACGACCTACAAAAAATATACATATTTCGAGAAAAGTTTTTGGTCCCCCAATTAGCACAGGATATTTTTTGTTCGAATAACTAGGTGGACACACAAATAACATCCCAAAGTTTCGTTAAATTCGTTTTCTTTTTATGGTCCCCTTCTGACGTAAAAATCTATGACGATTGAGCTATTAATTCCATTTCAAACATTTTTGCTGTGTCACTTTCGCAACAGTCTACCTTAAAAATAGTTTTAAACTTATTTTGGTTTGTACGATATTTTTTTGTCTTCCCATCTTAATTGTCTCTTCGAGTGATCGTTGAACCGAAGTTGGAACATATTTGTGACCGGAGCAATCCAATCAGACAAGCGAAAACATGTCAATGATAGACGTAACGTAAAGTGATAATCCGTCGCTAAGTAGCCAAGACAAGGGGTGCGCGATGGGTGCAGGGGTGCAAACTGTACAGCGAAGTTATAGTAATACTATAACTGCAAAACGGTCGCGTCTGTACATTTAATATTTTAATATTTTTTATATGAAATGTTTTATTATATTAGTAGTGTAACTACTTAACTACCATTTTTAGAATTTTTGTCTGTATGTATGTTCCGTTTTAAGCCGAGAACCACTCAACGGATTTTATTATCATCGTAGTACTCTCTGAGGTGCAATTGTGTAAGTCAATGGTATTCAAATTGATTGTCATATGGCTATTCGGCTAAGCAAATTAGCCCGTTTGACAATTGAAATCTTACATTTTTGGCTGTCAAATGAATACAATTGTCTTGTCTTGTTGTTGAAAACCGAAAACGTATGATTTCAATTATCAAACAGGCTAATTTGCTTAGCAGAATAGCCGTATGACAATCAATTTGAATACGATGGTTAATACAAGCATTATAGTTTATCTATGGTATAAGCTACCATAAGAGATGTTGATACAATAACGCCCAAGCCGAAAGTGGAATAAACGTGGTCGGAGCTGCGGGTAAAGGCTGGTATAATATAAAGTCGTTGATCGGCAAGATCAGTGTACTGTCAATTGAATACGTTTGTTTTAGTAATTAACCCTACCTAAACTACCTATAACTTTTGACAAGACGCGGCGGTGCTATTTACGTTTTAAACTAAAAGGGGTAACATAAACTACGTGGTTTGATTTGGGGGGAGAGGTTAAATAAACATGGTGGGGGTTCAAACCTAGACCCCGTGGTTTACGGACGGCACTCCCCCAAATAAATAATAAATTAAAATATGTACCATGATAAGTTTTGCTTACTATTTTTTCCAAATGAGCAGTATAAGAGCTAAAATCCTACTGTTCTACAGACTACAGACGCTTTTTTCTAGAACAATTAAATTCCTTGTTTCAATTACGTATGTAGGTATGCTGATTATTTATCTTATTATCTTAAATTGTTTTATTGAAGCATTATATTAAACAAGACCATCACAATATATCGAAGAAGAATTTTGTCCTATACCATAGTACTGTACCGCCCCTATATAATTCTTCCAAGGGTGAATTTGCACAGGATTAAAGCGAGACAGCGATACCCACCCACTCCGTGTAAGAGAGAGACGGAACACAAAGTACTTGAAAGTAGTGCGCCGCGCCGCTCGCGACAGATTGCGGCGCACATGTCGTCAAGCGATGCTCTTTTCGCTTATGTTTGTTTAGTGATGGGTGTTTCGTCGATAATTTACTTGTACTGAAAATGTATATGCTTATAGTCTGCCAAAAAAGTAATATTAAAACGCGGATACGTGCGACTGTACTTTACCCGGCCGTAAATATTGCACATCGGTTAGCTTCGGCGTCGTAGAGCGTTGTCTCTGTCACCGGACTATTATTGCTGCGTGCGACAGAGATGGCGCTATGATACGATGTGCAATATTTACTGCCGGGACTTGTAATTAATGACTATGTTCTTAGAGAACTGCCCGTCCATAGGTAACAAAATAAAACACACCTCGCAAGTGAAGAGTTTAACCGTTACAAACAGAGAAAAAAATCTTCAAATTCAGTTCATTTGTTTGAGAGTATACCCGCGCGAATGTAATTAATGGCTAGGCACCTTGGCTTTCTTTTAAATGTTTTATTTGTATAGTGAATTGGATAACTCTTGTTTTTTTTTGGGGGCAGAGAGGGTCGAAATGCTGTTATAATACGCCTGATAGACGAAAAAAAATCCTTAAAAAGAAATATCTAACGCATTTAATTTACTATTAAGTAGGTACTTATTATCTTAAAAATGGTTTATTTTGAGGATAGTCCATTCTGCATTGATACTCGAATACTGATTGTTCGTAGTTTAATGAGTTCATTAGCGATTACAAACGGGGGATGCCTATTTCTGGCACTGTCCTATGCTTCCTAAATTATATAAACAATATACTAAACAAGATATCGCATTACCGACACCCGATACGCACAACCCTAGACCCCGACAAGAAAGGGGAGCCGCGGGCGGCTGCAGCACTTGTTTGTCCGATTTAATTTCATTTATCAGCGCATTACTTACTGAGAGAGAATTACTTACCCGGATTACCCGGCTGCCCCCGAACAGGGTATGCTGATGTTTTTGTGTTCTTTGGGGTCTTTTATTTGAAATTGAAGCCTCTGTCGACACAAGGCACAGGAAAAAAATTGTTTCTCGAAGAAACGTCGACCAATGGACACGTAGGACGAGTCGTTTTGTCGCAAAGACATTGTATAGAGAACAAGACTGTGCACTAAGATACGAAAAACGAGCTGAGCGAGATGGGTGTTGGCACCCGTTGGTCCCTTTCTAACACGTTAAAAAATACTGATAAAAAAAAGACATGATCTTGCTAAGTTTCTTGCCCTTCTTCTTAGCAAGATTAATCGAATGGGCGGATTTAGGCATTATATCCATTTATAGTTTATTTATCTATTAACTTATTTTTTCATTGCATTATGTAGGTATATACAATATTTTAATTTTTTACTTATGTTAGTATATATTTGGTTAGGCATTATATTTATTTATGGTCTATTCAGTTTATTTATCAACTTATTTATTAATTGCATTATGTATAATAATATTCTTATTCCAATAAGTCTTTATTTTATGCATGTGTATAACTTTAGTAGCCCAACTTAAATATATATTTTTTTATACTTTTCCCGTAAGTATCATATTTATTTCATTATAAAATATCATTTTTATACAGATTAGATTTGACATGTAAAACGTATACTTTATGTATCTATTTTACAAATAAACATTTTGAAACTCAACAACACTATATAAGTACATTGTATATATTATATACAGTGGCAACTTGCTAGATAAGGATACACGAGTAGCGACAGCCATCTCGCTCGGCTCGTTTTTCGCTTGAAAATGGTATCATAATAATTACAACCTTATTTCTAAGGAAATAAAATCTAGTTTAGTTGAGCGAAAATTGGACTGTGCACAGTCTTGTTATTATACAATGTCTTTGTTTTGTCGAGACGATGATCACGTGATAAAGCTTACCTGCTTTTCTATTGGTCTAACGCTTCTTTGAGAGATAACTTATCTATTATTGTCGTTCATGTTAGCTCAAAGACATTGTATAAAGAACTAGACTGTGCACTGTCCAATTTTTGTCCAACAAAATTACATTTTATTTCCATAAAAATAAGGTTGTCATTATTATGATACCATATTCAAGCGAAAAACGAGCCAAGCGAGAGAGCTCTCGCTACTTGTGTGTCCTTGTCTAGCAAATTGCCAGTATGTACATACAGTATATGTACCTATATAGTGTTTTGAGTGCCAAACGTGTTAGAAAGGGACCAACGAGTGTTTACGCCCTTCTCGCTCGGCTCGTTTTCCGTATCATAGTGCACAGTCTAGTTCTCTATAAAATGTCTTTGCGTTAGCTATGCTGATGTAAATACATGTCATACTGAACAATTTAACCAAAACAACATACTATTGCAAGTTAAATAAATTAGACAATCAATATAAGCACAAATTAAATAAGGCGTGTCTCTAATTATGTGATAATAATATTGACGCGGTTTTGTAAAATGAGCATTGTGTTTAACAACATCCCTCGTATGACGAAAGTTGCGGGCCAAAACAACATCCTGTATTGTATATACCTACGATTGTCTCCCAAAGACTACAGATATATCTATCTGCTACAATCCTATCACACTTCTTTCGCAGTAGTAAAAATCTTTATTCTCGAATGCGGAACCCTTCGAGAAGCGCGTCGTAACCCCCTTTGCAACACATTTCATCCAACAAGGGCGCTATAAATTTGTTTAAACTACATTTGCATTTATATTTGCGTGAATTAAAGTGAAATAAATTTGATGTCTCAATGTATGCAGCACACGCCCTATAGTCGTGTCATATGTGTGGATGATTGTATGGTTATGTATGGACCACCTGTTTGCTCTATTTTAATGCTAAAAATGAAAGCTGGAATGAAAGTAACTTTAGGTATTAGAGGTGGTGAAAAGGTGTGTCAGGATCGTAGCTTGTCGCGATATGATGTCGTGTCTCTGCCTAACCACCTGAGACACGTAAGAGCATTGTTTGTTTATTGTTATTTTTTGTATTTTTTAAAGTGTATTTTGACTATATCCTTGATAAGAAATTTTAATAAAACCAAAATTTACTTAATTTTTGTTGTTTCTTGTTTTAAATTACATTCAGAAAAAAATTATAAATGATATGCATTAAAATAATATTGAAATTCGTTGTAAGTACCTACTCGTACTCTACTTAGATTAAATTTTTCACGTTTATTAAATCAGCCGAAAATAAGAAGGCAATACAAGAAATAAATGAATGCATTAAAATATTACCATATTTTTTTGTAAGTATGTACTTAAGTTATATATTTTAATATTTTCTCTCAAACAGCCAAAAATAAAATATTTTAACAAAAATATAGTAACCGACTTCAAATTAAAAAAAATATTCCACTGCCTATTTCCAAAGTAGACCTTTACCAGAAGATGACCTAATCCGGTGGCATGATAAAAATTGAATTATTTACACAATATTTGTTTCTTGTAAGTTTTTTGGTTTAATATATTTTATATAAATGCACAAAAGTGTCATAAATAAAAATATTATAAATAAAAACTTTAAATCGGTTATGAAACGACTCAGTTATGGAGTTGACAAACCCAAAAAATAAAAATAAAAAATATTTGTAACGCGACTTTCGTTTATAAAGCCAAATTCAGCCTGATACTCGGTAATTGGTCAGTCATGACCTTGTTTGCGAAACTCGAAAATTTTTTTTTGTGTCTCTAAACTTTGTTCAAAAACAACCTCGAAAATACTTTCCGTATTTTAAAGAAAGGGTAATTGAACATGGCCCTGACCATTTATCGAGTCTTCAGCATGAATTTGGCTATATAAACCAAAGTCACCATGCATACAAGCTATTTGAGAACCTTCTCCTTTTTCGAAGTCAGTTAAAAAGACAAAGTTACACTCATTAGCATATCCACAGAACTCATAACATAAACAGTATTTAAACTGCTGGACCGCATTAAAGCAATTTCAATAAAACACGGGCTCTTTACAAAATGGCCTCTTTTTAAACATGAAAGGGAGAAACTACACTTGTCTAATATGGAGCCATATTTCACATCATTAAAGACGCCGAAACTGTAAAAGTCATCCTTCCCTAAGAAATTAAGAGTGAAAACATTTTAAATGCAGTGTAAATTGTTTAGGAAAGAAGTTTGTTTGGTGTTGCACTGGCGTTTAAATATTTTTACCGAAATTTCAACAAAGAGCTCATTTAAAAAATATTGATTATTAGTTTGTATTTTTTATTGAAACAAGTAGTTTTTTTTTTTCAACAAATGAACTGGTTTCCATTAAAGTATTTTCAAGGGTCCCACAAACAGATGGCTGAATTTCGCGCTCTTAGTGTGATAGAGAGAGAAGTTGTAGACTTTTTCGTAAACATCCGTGAGCTTTTCAAGTTAGTACTTCCGTTCCTATTCAATGATATCGATGTATTTTAAATTTTTATGGCTTTAATAAATTACTTCGACAATGTTAGCAAGACATACCTGTTATTAGATTTGTAAATTGAATATACTTTATCACTGAATAGTGTCTCTCAAAGAAAATTGTGTGTTTTAGTCCCGCTTATCGAGTTTTCTGATCTCTGTGTTTCTTCTCCTAAAACATTGTGTTAAAAAAACAGCAGAGACGTCCAGATATAATGTGTTAGAACAAACTTATCGAGGTATCAATAAAAAATACGGCAATCTGGGAAAATGAGAAAGGAACTCGTTTTTTATGGCGGAAGTACAGTCCTTTACATTATTTGTTTCTTCACATAAAATTGCTCTCCTACCACGTGCCTATTAAAATTTTATCTAATAGGAATAAAAAACTAAAATAATTATAAGAATTTTACAAAAAACGATAAATTTGATTACAAAAGAAATACATTTATTTTTTGAAGGAAAGCAAAAACAATAGTCATATCTCATAAGTATAAAATACAAGTAAAGTATGAGTTAAGGATAACATTGCATTCAATATTACAAATTGGCTTCCATGGTCATATGTTTATTAAATAAAAATTTATACTTAATTATTAAAATGATTGAACCTCTTGAATTTTACTACTAAAAGGTTCGTGGCTTAGATTCATACTGATATCGAGAGTAGCCGTTTCAATATCATTATGAATTTCTTGAATATTCCAATTTACCAAAATTATGTGCCAAAGACTGAAAAACAAAAACAGAATTAACATGCATCCATTACATTTCAATTTTATTGATACGTAATCAACTCCTGAAATGTAAGGAAACTCGATCCATATGGCAACTCACTGAAATAGACGCGCCCGCGCAGTCGTAAGCTCGACTTCCATTAGCGCGTTTGAATTTAGAATGCTCCACGATTGGCCTGACATCACGTGTGACAGCGGCCGTGAATCATTGGCGCCAATGAGGAATGCTTAAACCATTTTGAACTCTATTTCACTGCAATAAAGTCCTAGTATGTGCTGAGATAAATATTGGTGTCGGAAAGGTGATGTTTGTTTGTTTACTTTTGAAATGGTTTGAGTGAAATGCTTTCTCTCGATCCATTATCGGGATGCAGGATTCTCTATCCTGAAATACTTTAATAGATCATACATACTTTAAAAATATATTGTAATAAATATGCTTAGTTTCAGTATCCGTATTTTATAGACAAACATGCTGGACTAAAGATTAATATAAACATACCTCACTAGTTCTTAAAATACTTTTACTATTTATTCATATTTTAATAGTTTTTGAAGTTGCTAAAAGAGAAAAAAGAAACAGGTATTCTATAGGAAAGGTAAAAATAGCTACGTGAATGCAATATATTAAACAGCAATTTACCCCTATGTATTTAACTACAAAACACAGGAGTATAATCAGCTCTTATGTCTAGCGTTTGTGGACTACGAGAAAACCTTCGACTCCATCGAAACTTGGTCTGTTCTGCAATCTTTGCAGCGATGCCAAGTTGACTGGTGTTACGTGGAGATGCTGAAGTGTCTATATGACTTCGCTACGATATTCGTCCAGGTACAGGGTGTACAAACAAGACCGATACACCTTCAGCGCGGCGTAAGACAGGGAGACGTTATTTCCTCAAAACTGTTTACCACCACGCTGGAAAAACGCTAGACTGGAATGAGGCATAAACGTAAACGGAGAGTACATTTCACATCTTAGCATTGCCGATGACATCGTGCTAATGGCGGAATCACTGCAGGAACTTGAGAAAATGCTGCGCAGCCTAAGCAATTCTTCCCGACCAGGGGCCTGCGGATGAATTCGTATAAAACTAAGGTCATCTTCAACTGTCACATCATCCAAGGGCCAGTAACCGTTGACAATGTCAACATCGAAGTTGTTCAGAAATATGTTTATCTGGGGCAAGTTATACAGCTGGGTAAAAACAGCTTCGACGCCGAGGCTGACAGAAGAATATGCTTGGGTTGGACAGAATTCGGAAAGTTACGTCACATACTTTTACGTCTTCAATACCGCAGTGCTTAAAGACTAATATGTATAACCAGTGGGTCCTTCCTGTGATGACGTATGGCGCTGAGACATCTATTGCTTTTTAAAAATTAATATTGACGTGTCTATTTTACAAAATAAATTATTTGAATTAGTTCGCGAGCCGCGATTATGTGAACAAATTACGTCTATTAGAATACATAGAGGTCAATTCAATTCAATTTATTTATTTCAGTTGTAACACAGCGCACAAAACACCAAAAACGTCACAAAGGTGGATCTCACAAAAACACCATACAAGTAAAAAAACGCAGCAAATAATACAAGATATCGGTACATTATGAAATATAGGTTATAATATATATTTATTTATTGTATCAATGGAGAATAGCGGCTTTTTTTCGCGATGGATGGCTCTACAGAAAAAGTTGTTGGTATAGACTCAGACTCGACTTTTTGGCCTCTCAACTAAAAATCCAGCCCGTATATTCTAATGTCATAATGAATGCCTTTAAAGCCTTGTTAATCACAATGGAAAAGTAAGTGCTTCCTAAATCTTTCCTTATCAAAGCTATGTAAAACGTGTCGCCGAATAAAATTTCCCAACAGACTTTTTTGAAAAAAAAAGGCATCCTTTGAATATTCGAGATTATGTTATCTAAACCCTGGCAAGGAGGTCTAATGTAACCGAAACCTTTAAACTTGAAGAAAAGCTCATTCAATTTGTTACCTTCTTTCTGAGAGTTAAGGTCCAAGTCTGTATGAACTAAGCCGAAAGTTTATAACTTACAACGTTATATTGAGATGGAGTGACCAATGAAGAACGGGAGTTCGAGATTTCAAATTAGAATTCTTGGCGTTCCATGCGGCGCCATGTTTTTTTTTGGTGGGTCTGATTGTGTTAAATAACAGAGGATCTCGGTGCAAAATGCAGATCTTAACATCGTTTCCCTTAATTTTTACTAAAAAGTATGCAATAAATGCGTTTTGTAGCAATTCGCGCAAATTGCTTTTTATTAATTAGGTTTCATAAAAATAAAAATAAAATTGCATTTAATTTTGATTGCATTACAATACAACTTTAAACCACAGACATACAGACTAAACCTAAGGATTGAATAGTGTTGGCAAGTTTCCATACAAAACCCAAACGACATTAAAGCTACATGGTACGAAGAAACTTATAAAAATGAGTTGTTTTGGCTGACTTATGCTTGAGACATATTTGTTAATACCTGAACTAATCTCTCGTATATATTTTGTTTGGAAACAAGCAATATTTATATCTAAAAGAGCCCGTAACTCACTGAGCTAAAATTGCTTCAAGTCTACTCTATGCGTTTATTATTAATGTTTAGTCTATATGTCTGTGCTTTAAACACGCTTTAAAGTTTGTTAATTTAATGCAATCAAAATTTCATGCAAAAGATGACAAAGTTTTCTTGTAATAACATAATTATTACTAAGCAATTTTCGCGAATACACATAAAATTCATCTTTTGCATATCTTTTAATTAAAAATAAAGCAAAACAATATTAAGATGTTCATTTTGCACCGAGATCCTCTGTTACCACATTAGGGCAAAAAGTGCTGCCACTTTAGAAAAATAATAATTTCTTATTTACCAGAATTATTATATTGAAAGTTTGCTCAATTGAATGCCTAGAAATAGCAATAAAAATAAACTAAAACTATTTTTATATAGCAAAATGTTCATAAAAAACGTCTTATAAAAATAAAATTTAAACTTTTCTTAAAAGTGACTGCATTTAGCAAAACTTGAAATTTTTGCTAGTCGAAGACGTCGTCTATGAAAACTATGCTGTTTATAAACAGATTATAGCTTTTTTTAGACATTCCATTCAGCAGACTTTGAATAAATAATTCTGGTAAGTAATTAAGAAATGTTTTTTTTTCTCATAAGACCTGAAAAAGTTTTCATTAATTGAATTGAGATTCGAAAGTTTGTTTAGAAAATACTTCAGTTCAAATTGAGGATGAGTAAAAGTAATTTATGTAGCATGTGGATCTTAGAAAACCGTAGTAGAGTACGTTTTGAGTAAGAATCAATACGTTTTGAGTAAAAATCAATTAGTTTTGAGTAAGAATCAATACGTTTTGAGTAAGAATCAATACGTTTTAGGTAAGAAAAAATACGTTTTGAGTAAGAATCAATACGTTTTGAGTACGAATCAATACGTTTTAAGTAAGAATGAAACGGAAAAAATTTAGCAGTGAATAAAAAAAAACAAAATCAAATAGTTTATTTTGTAAAATAGATACATAAAGTATTCTTTTTACGGCTCAAATCTAATCTCAAATTAATAAAAACACTAGAATATGATGAAACAAACATAGTACGAAAAAGCAGTTTGCTCGGTAGAACGCTGGACTATCAATCTGGAGACCCGGGTTCGAATTTCGCCAGTCGAGTTTTTAGGAATCTATGTTCATAGTATTTGTATAATTACACTTGAAACACTATGAGGTAAACCTGCATGCTCTACAAAGCGTGTATTTTGTATCCGAACTACGGCAGCGAAGCTCAGTGCTATGACGTCGGGACGTTAAAAATCGTCGGTGAAATAAGGGTGTTACGGAGACTCTTCTAGACTCTCTAGCCACTCGGAGCTATAATATGTCGTAGCGATATAATAGAGTTTATTTTAAAAATTTACACTCGCCCCAATATATATAAGGTGACTTTCGTTTATCTAATCAAATTTATACTAAAGACTCAGTAAGTGGTCAGGACCAAGGTTCAATGACCCTTTCTGTGAAAAACGCAAAGTAACATTTTGAACAATTAGATATCTCTTACTCGCAAATCCTCCCGAAGTTATTCGGGGGAGAGTAAGAGAACAGCTCTCAGGCACAACCAGGCGGCCCACCATTGCCTGGGACCGATGGATGGCGATATATCCATCCCCAATAGTCGGGCCTTATATAAAACAGACTGGTGACGGGCAGCGGCGTCACTGGTGCAAGGGTTTCGGCACCGCGCTCTCCAACCCGCCTGCCCAGCGTGTGTGAGTATGGGCATTTCTTCCAGGAGGACCACCAAGAGTGGCGAAATCCTGGAAAGGCCTATGTCCAGCAGTGGACGAAACAGGCTGATGGATGGATGGAGGTATGGAGGCACAAAAAAGAATTTTCCGTTTTTCGCAAATAGGGTCATTAATGTTTGCCTGGGCTCACATCGACTGCTTCCACGCGACCATGCGCAGGCGATGCGCGTCTCTGATACACAGGGTGCGGAGTAGCCCCAACTCCGTCCTAGCAATGATTGCAAGCAGGCTTGACTGTCCGTTTATCCGCCATTGTTGCCACAGGCATGTGGCCAGCCGTGGCGGATAATTCTTGTAAATATGTTTTGTGTTTTTGTGTTATGTATGTATCTAATTTATCTTTTAATGTTTTCTGTCTATATGAGTCTCTGTGTTACTTGAAATAATAGTACATTACGATACGAGAGCGATGAAAAGTTTCTCGCACGAGTATCGTATAATATTTTATAGCAAAAGTGCGGAAAATGCCGACTTTACGCAAGCGCAGCGTGCGTAAAGTGGTCATTTTCCGCACGGCGTGCTATAAAGATATTTTATTTTATTATTTATTTATTTATTAAAAACCTTGGTCCTAACCACTTACTCCCTTATGTAATAAAGATGCGGCTATCAAATGGACTTTATTGTGCAGTTGCGTTTGCAAGCTTCTCCATAGTATCCCAAGACACCAAAGATTTACTCTCCTGATTGAAAAAATCCCGGTATCTCAATCAAAAAGCGCGGTGTTCCAATACTACTCTACCAAAACACGTGTAGTCCTCGGCTATAGGGCTCACCTCACACCACGCAGGATGTAATGATCGTTGGTGAAACGCGGGTGCATCAGTGTGGGCTGTGACAGTCGGAGACCTCTGACACCCCCTCGGGGATTCATGTCGTAACGATGCATGTAAAGTCGTCGGTGAACACAATAAAACTTTAATACATGTATAATTAGCTATGAATGAGGTTTTTATTTTGTGCGATATATAAAATATATAACTTAAGATATATGAAAGTACCTCAGTATTTAAGTAAAGTGTGGAGGTACCACCATCTTACTTGGAGACCTCCTCGAAGTAATTCGGGGGAGAGTAAGAGGACAGCTCACAGGCAATAAAACCAGGCGGCCCACCATTGCCTGGGACCGATAGATGTCGGTAGTATATCCATCCCCAATAGCCGGGTCTTATATAGAACAGACTGGTGACAGGCGGCGGCGTCACTGGTGCGAGGGTTCCGGCAACGCGCTCACCAACCCGCCTGCCCAGCGTGGCATTTCTTCCAGGAGGACCGCCAAGAGTGGCGAAATCCTGGAAAGGCTTATGTCCAGCTGTGGACGAACTAGGCTGATGGATGGATGGATATGAAAGTAATAAGTGTGTATGTTCGCAAAATTTTTTTTTTTTAAATTTAAATAGTGTAAAATCACATGTAATCTATCTCAGCATCACAATAAATTATACAAAAAATGGAATGGGTTATTATTATTATTAGTTTTGTACTCAAGACAAAATTACCATTATTAGGATTTTTTCTGTTTATCTCTGTTTGTATGTATATTGTAACTTTAGATCCACTCAACGGACTTGGATGCGGTTTTCTTTATTATTATCGTTGTGAGCCTGGTCAACACAATACATAAGGAGTGTGGAGTAAAGTAACCGCCAAACTGTAATTGAAAGACACTCCCACGTGAGCGACGCCGCGGGAGAAAGCTAGTCAAAGAATGAAACAATAGGTGTAGAACATTGACCTGTCATAAACAACTAGACTCAATCTCGCTCAAAAAGTGTCCGCGATGCATTTTGTCACCGCTATGGGGTGACAAAATCGAATGACGATTTCGTACAACTGACATTGCATCTTCGTCATAACGTCTTAATTTGGTTGAAGCATTTTTGCTACTATGCACGTCGCACGTTCGGACACTTTTTGACGAACTTTTCTTAGAGACTGTGAGTCTTGTTGTTTTATGAGAGGTCAATGGTTTAGAATTGTAGTTCCGGATCAAACGAATTCCCGCAGGGTTCCAAGTCCAGAGATGTTTCAGTCAGGTGGGACCTCTTGTTTGTTTATCTCGTCCGCTTTGTAAATGTTTACATTGTTTATAATTGGATTCTCTGTTATAACTACTATCTACAAAGGGGAAGAGGCTGACGCGGTTTTTATTTTAATTGGCTGTTTATTTTGGGGTTAGCAAAGACTGTTCTATTATTTTTTCTTGATTGTCTTGTGGTATTCCTAGATATTCCTTGCGATTTCGTTCGTGCTTACAGGAACCAGTTTTAAGTAATTAAATTGTCATAACTTGACCTACGGCCATTAGCATTTGAAAATGGAATTACACGGGACTCACTGGCTCAAACAATCAACACACAGTCTTTGCACTTTTTACGTCACAATGTGACAGGAGGCTTTGTTGCCTTACTTCGGGCATAAATACACGCATTTTATACCAAGGGTGTTACCTTAGTGTTTTCCTTTAGCATCAGCAAAAGTTAACTGTACAAATACTTAAATTAATTTTACTCCAACAGTGTTGTCAACAGCAGACTTACGCCTGATTGCACAATTGAGAATTTCTAGCTGAGCAGTGCTTGACTGTCAAATGGTGGGCTGTGATTGGCTGATTCGTCGCTTAAGTATCACTTAGCGAGATTTTACTAATTCAGAAACTGACCATATGCAATCTAGGTATGACATCAAAATTGAATACAACATCGAATTCCGTTCTAAGAATTTAATCAATCCTGGACTCTACCAGCACCAAATATCAAGTCAGACGTTTATCAACGATCCTTACTCTACTTTAATTCACATCCTGTCACATATCCTTTCAAATCCCTCCACCGTAGACTCACCTATTTAAAGATTAAAGCAGCCCTTCTAATACTGCTCTCCTATTGGCTGATCGGATTTCTTTGATTATCCTGCACCCCCACGTTTCTAACATTATTGGGTACTTTTATGTTTTTACTTCCGTAGAGGTTTGTTGTAATAACAGGTATTTTCTCGTTTGGCTGAAAATAAGGGAGTTTTGGGACGGCGTAAATAGAACAGTTGCTGAGTTATTTATTCTCTTTCATGTGCCCTTAAAAATCCAGAATGCAGAAGATCAAAAGATAAACAAAGAAGTTTTCCTTTGATTTTATACACGAAATAGGAAATAGCATCTTGATAAATACACTCCAACCATCAAGGTGTTGATAGTTGCCGACAATCGCAATTAATCGAAGTAAAGAATAAGGTATATCAATATATTGTACACAAAGTCAATTATACACACATTCGATTATTTAAGGTAAATCAGTTGAGCATGAAGTTTTTTTATTTACTTTTAAACCGACATGCCATGCCATGATCTTGCCTGATATATACATATATTGTTTTAGCGAGTAGAATAGAATAATGAAGACTCAACAGATTAACATTACTAAGTTTCTATATTTCCTGTATAACCCCATCATACCTATCAGGTTATTTTAACTTTAGCATATTCCTCGTCAAACCGATTATGCGTCCATTTCGGCATCAAGAGATTATCCGGACTCCCGACCCTTCTGTCCTGATGTTGTTTTTGGTCTCATATCACAAACATCGGCCTTTGTTTGTGTTCCATTCGGATTTGTCGGAGACGAATTTTATTAAATGTGTTATACTCGTATACGTATTCCTTTAGAAGTGTTTTGGTGATCAGTTTTAAAGATGATGATTAGCTTAGGGATTTGTGGACCTGACTTAGTACGCTTGTGCACTGATGCGATCTGACATCGGACGCTGTTTGTCAACATTTAATTAACATTATGAGTGTAAGCATCGCGTCGTTTGCAGAAAACAGTACAAAAGCGATCTTGGGCCTAGTGTAAGAAAATGAGCTTTCAAATACATAAGTATTGGGACTTTTATCGTAGTTTTTTTTTAATTTTTCGTGCAAGCCTATAGGGCATTGTCCGCGTAAAATCTGAAACTAAAAGGTGCTACAAAAGTTCTGTAAAAACTTAATCTGCAGAGCAGACATTTCATAAACAGGCAAACTGTGGCGCCTAAATCCGTTGCAACATGCTCTGTCAACCTACTTCTTCCTTTTCCTCCTCCGCTTTCCTGTTCTTCTTCTCATCACTCTGTACACCGGCTGGCTCCCAATCTCATCGAGTCTAGAACTATTTTTTCTTCTACCCTCATCCTACTTTCCTTTTCCGCAGTTCCTCCTTAGTCTCCCATTTCCTGTTCCGCATAACATTGCTGTCATTCAACCGCATCGTTTTGTCATCTTTTAACCTATTTTCCTTTGTTACAGTTACATTTGCCTTAGTGGCATCGTGAACAAGGCAGAAAGCGCTGGTGCAGCGCGGGAGAGCATACAAACCTTGCTGACAGTCGCCGCGCAACTGTGCAATCCTTCTAATGCTGATTATGTAAGTATACTGGCTTTGGCTCAGCGCCATCGTGAACAAGACGAAATGTGTCATGTTTCAAGTTCGTTTCATTTGAAAACTCTTCAGTAGCTTAGAACCGTCCTAGACATAGCCGTACATTTGGTTGTCTTCATTTTGTGAATATTTGCGATCTCTTACCAAGTGTAATAAAAAAGTAAATGAAACTTTAAGAGTATTGATGGTGTAAACAAACGGCTTATCTCAATAGTTACTATCATTAGGATTAATCTATGGGGTAGCCACCACGTCGGTTTGGGTGCTAATTTTCTTTTTCACCAGAGGTTTGCTAGGATATTTAAAAAAACCATTATTATTATCTCAAAGTAGTAGCTAACAAAAATTATGAGGTCTTAACTTTTTTGTATCGATTTCTTTGTTTGTAGCCTATGTTGTGGATATCAAATGAAAGGGCTTCATGAACTGATAGTAAAATAATTATAACATTTCAGCCCCAGGTTAGGTCAGGTTTACATTTTTAAAACGCACCAAGTTTGGGCTTCTCCAGGTAGGAAATGGCTGGAGAGTTTTTTTGTAAAACATACGTCGAATTACTCGTAAAATCCTGATGTCTCTTGTTCATCCCCTAGGGTCAAGAGCGCGTCCTGGCCCTGAACTGCCTCCGCTCGTCGCTGTACGGGAGCCTCTGTGGTTCCCGCGCTGAGTTCTGCCAACTCTTCGACCGCGGAGCCAGGATACAGAGCAACAACGATGCCTCGGAGTTCGTGAGGGCGGCCAGGACTGCGCATCTGCTGAGAGCGCTAGCCTCCTTGGATCATGGGATCGTTCAGGTGAGGGCTTTGCATTTGAGTGGTCTTACGACATACAGGTTTTGGAGGTTCGGCTGAAATGAATTATTTGTGCAATATATAGGTATAATAGGTACACCAAT
Source organism: Ypsolopha scabrella (assembly GCA_910592155.1). Lineage (NCBI taxonomy): Eukaryota > Metazoa > Arthropoda > Insecta > Lepidoptera > Ypsolophidae > Ypsolopha > Ypsolopha scabrella. The sequence continues at coordinate 20,420,784 of OU342983.1, forward strand.
TACACGTCGTTTTACTGAAAAAAAAAGAAAAAGCAATTAAACAAAATATTGATAAATTGACCTTACTTAAATTTCAAAAATAATAAACTTGCCTATATTAAAAGTATAGGAATAAATTTAATGTGGTACAACATTATACATTTAGACATTGATCCCCGAAGAGGTCAGTGTTGTTTTCGAGTGTAAACTGGGAATAGAACAGTCAATATTGCTGCTTCCGATAATAAATTAGCAAGTATCTTGGTCCTACTAGACTACTCGCGAGCTTTTGACTGTATTAGTGTGGAGCTTTTAATTGCTAAACTTAAATATTATGGGTTTTCTAATAATACGTGCAAATGGTTTCAGTCTTTTCTGTCGGGACGTACACAATTCGTTACTACAGTAAATGAGAACGGAGAAATTTTAAATTCCGATCTGTCTCAATTAGTAAGAGGTACTCTTCAAGGATCTATACTAAGCCCAATACTTTTTACAATTTACACTGCTGACATGCCAAAATTACTTAAGCATTGCCAATGCCATCTATATGCCGATGACACTCAAATCTACTCTTCGTTTAATCAGGCAGATACCGCATCGGCTGTCGTGAAGATTAATGATGATTTAAAGAACATATTTGAATGGGCACAAAAGAACTGTTTAGTTCTTAATCCACTTAAATCTAAATGTATAGTAATGGGAACTAGTCACCAAATAAAATATGTCTTGGATAAAGATCCTAATATTATAATAGATAAACAAAAACTTCCATTTGTAAAGGAAGCCAGGAATCTTTGTGTAATTTTCGACGAAGAACTAAGTTTCAATCTCACATACATGAAAAGATTAGGAACGCATTCTTTAAGTTAAAAGTTCTGTATGGGATCAGAGAGTTTTTAACTGTAGATGTAAGAGAAACTTTAGTCGAACTTCTAATTCTGTCATCCTTCAACTATTGTAGTGCAGTGTACGGCCCCAGAATATGTCAAAAGACAGCGAAGGCTATTCAGAGAGTGCAGAATGCGTGTGCGCGTTTCTGTTATAAAATACCGAAGCGCGCACACGTCACTCCATATCTCAATGAACATGATCTCCTGAACATGGAAGCTAGAAGGGTGCTACATTTAGCTTCACTCACTTATAAAGTAGTTTGGAACAAGAGCCCAGAGTACCTATTTGATAAATTTAAATTTAGAAGAGATGCTAATTGCATCCATACCAGATCTAAGGATCTTAACTTATTGTGTATCCCTAAACATAGGCTTGCCGGTTTTAAAAGATGTTTCACTTATAGAAGTGCAAAGATTTGGAATAATTTGCCGCCACCAATAAGAAATAAATTTATAACAGACAAAACGTTTAAACTTACATATAAGAAAGCACTACTTAAGCTACAAAAGAAATTTCAAAACTTGAAATGTCCTAGACAGTACATGTTTTTAAGCTGATATTCTTGGTACCTGTAATTAAAATCACCTTATATTATATTCATTACTTATTATAAATAGTTAGACACATAATAATTACCTACTCTTTTTATTTTATTTTGGGTCGTTAATTGGTCTGAAAATTGTGTTTTTTTGTGTAACGACTTGATAACTTATTAAAAATTGCTGATTATAGATGAGCGCTATCTGCTTGTACAATTGTTTAAGTATTATGCAGGATACAAAAAAGATGTCAAATATAAAAATTATTAGTAGCATGGGAATAGCTGAAAATCAGCGTCATCTGAAAATTGTTTCAGATGGCACATCGCTGAGTCTATTTCCATTTTTGGGATAATCGTGTATTTTAAGAACATGTGTAATAAAATTGTATTGTCAATATCGATTACTCAAAATAAATACTTTTTTCTTTCTTTCTTTTTCTTTCTTTCAAAACTTGTACACCCTGTTTTCATCGACGATTATACATTGATATAACACTTAAATTAACTTTGTGGTCAAATAATGCGAAAATATGAGTCTTTACCACTTTACGGCAAATGTCGTATATATCCTTACGCTTTGTCTACAGTCCATGACAGATAGTGCACGCTGCACGCCCGTTCGCCTATAGATTTCTATGCGCTTTATATCTATGACAGATCTCTACTTACTCGGATCTATACTACCCTTATTTTTTCCTATCTTAATTTTGCTACGGATTTGCCACGGACTATAAGATGTGACCATTACTATGACATTGACTTGGACTGAAAATCTAGCTGCGGGTCGCAAATGAGACGAATGAGCCGTGTTCGTTTTTGTTTCTAGACCCGCTGAGCGCTCTTTTTTTCATTAAAAATGTCTTTTTTGCATCGTACATCCAATAACTTTAGAATATCCAGTAGGTACACACGAGCACGCGCTACGGTAAACCTTTTCGTACGATATCCACCTTTCTGTAGACGCAATTAGAGCGACCATGGTGTGACGTGACTTCTTGGAGACAGTACCAAGCGCGAAGGTTGCCAATGGGCTCGCAACTTGGCGCACAAAAGTCAAACATCAATTACAGAGCCGAGATCTCCTTACAAACCAAACACCGGTGCTCTGCCGATTTATTCAGCCCGCATCTGTTTGCGGTGGCCCCTTAATTAACTGGAGTATCATTACGACGTGTTTGTTGAGGGTAAACAGAGATGTGCGGAGCGCGGGAGCGATGCGGATGGCTGGTTTGGTGGGTACGTGTTGTTCAGTGCGTTTGTGGAGAAGGCATTGGTAACTTTTTAAATTTTTGCAGTTAAGATTTTAGATGAAGTGGGCATTGGCTTCTCTGGGAGAGGCTTAATGGGTACACGTGCTGTGAGAGTGCAGGACGAATAGCGTCATGCGCGAGTGAGCAAGATAGATATAGTATATGATCCTTATCAAATTTAACGTAGGCGATAATCTGACTGCAATATAATAAAAATGGAAAAAATCTTACGAAATATTGAAATAAAACATGTAGGTTAAAAAATGAAACATCTTTGTGTATAATAAATGCGTTTTAAAGCAATTCGCTTAAAAGTTTGGTGATAACATGAAAAATAATTCAATTTTATGCTTTACATTACAACTTTAAACACGCATTAAAGTTTGTTAGTTTAATGCAAACAAAATGTAATACATTAAATTGTTTTTTTTTTGTGAATCCATTATTGTTAATGAAATAAACAATTTTTGCAAATAGCTTTATAACGCATTTATTGCATACTTTTTATTCAAAAGTAAGGAAAACAATATTATGATGTGCATTTTTCACCGAGGTAAATAGTTACCCCCTTAAAGCGAAAGAATTTGTCAGTTAGTTCGGTCTTGGTTAAACTGTATTTCATGCACTCCCAATATCTTGAAGCGGCTGAAAAATTCAAAATGGCGGACGGTGTTGGGTCACTTCCATCTTCCAGTAGATAAGTTAGCATTCATCGTCAAAATCATTGATATAAAATTACGCCATATAATGAGAATGAATACTTTATTTTGCAATGTAGGCTAGGCACATAATACATTTATTTATTATTTATTTATTTCAGATTAAATTGTACAGCATTACATATAAATACATGCAGCTAACAGAAACAATTCACGGCTAAGATTCCAAGGAAACCCGTTATAATTAAAACAAAGATACAATAAAGACATAAAAAGCAAATATATCTATATTTTATTTATTTTACATTTATATGTTGAGTATATAAAAGCTTTAAAGAATATCTTATCGCACGATTTTTTTTCAACAGTTAAAATGAATTAAAACAGGCAAATACAACGTATTAAGGGCTTGTTTCAATTTTTAATGAGTGATACCATAGACAAATTGTCTATGGTAATACATAATAGTATCTACACATTAAAAATGCATTGTAAAATTGTAAATAGAAATCAACGAACTACATTAAATAGTTCGTTGATTGAACCGACGACTGTCATACCAGATCGGAGGTTTCCTGCATCCACGTAAGCAGATATTTGCTCAATTTCTTTACGTCTCATCTCCCGAGACCTCGTGTGGTCTGTCTGCTTGTGTGTACTAACTATGTATTGTGTATTGATTTGTATTGTGATTGTCTTTCTTCCTTTTGACTTTGGATTGTATTTTAATGCAACTCGTGTTTGTAAAGCAGCGATCATTGACGTCTCATAAACAACAAGACTCACAATCTCGCTCAAAAAGTGTCCGCGATGCATTTTGCCACCACTATGAGGTGACAAAATCGAACGACGATTTCGTACAACTGACATTGCATCTTCGTCATAACGTCTTAATTTGGTTGAAGCATTTTTGCTACTATGCACGTCGCACGTTCGGACACTTTCTGACGAACTTTTCTTAGAGACTGTGAGTCTAGTTGTTTGAGAGGTCAATGCGCAGCTCACATTAATTTGTGTTCGGTCTGCGTACTTCGTAAGGCACGTTAAGGTGTTGGTCCATTTATGCCCAAACCACGGCAATAGGGCTCACCACCATCACGTTTGGGATGTAGCAATCGTCGGTGAAAAGCGGGTTTATCATGTGTGGACTGTAACTCGCATTTCATAGTCAACACTCGGAAAAACCTCTGACACACAGTCTTTAATATTTACGAGTACATCCGTTATTATTTAAATCCCATCCCACTAATATTATAAATGCGGAAGTTTGGATGTATGGGTGGATGGATGTATGTATGTTTGTTACTCTTTCACGCCGTAACTACTGAATCGATTGGGCTGAAATTTTACATGAATGTAGTTCTAGACCCGGAAAGGGACATAGGCTACTTTTTATCCCATAAATCAGTTCCCATTGGATGAAAATGAGCTTTCAAATTTCTATAGAAAAGTGATGTGTCACCCTTTCACGCCATGCTTACGAAACTGATTGAAATTTTGCATAAATGTAGTTCTAGACTTTGAATAGGACAAATACTACTTTTTCCCTTTGTTCCCATGGAAAAACTATAAAAGAGACACACAAAATGGGAAACAGAGGCACATAACACACACATTTCACCAGCTGTGTTTACTGTAGGTAACAGTCCAAATAATATTGATAGATTTTATAGGAGTACACAAAAACTAATTCAACGCGGGTGAAACCGCGTGCAAAAGCTAGTTATTTATATTTTTTATTGTGTCGAAATCAGTTCCATTGCCTAAATAAAAACCCTCGAAACTTTCCCGAACTGTATCCCGGAAAAAGGAAGCGGCCACTAACAAATCTCTCCAAAGTAGAAATCTGGACGAGTTCCTGTGACCCTCGGTCACGCAAAGATGCGGTCCGGTGGCTTCCTCACCGCCTCACCGATATAACTAGACCCGTGTCTTGGACCTTAGTGCCTGATGATAGGGAAGGTTATTGTGTGACGGGATAGTCTTGTCGGGGTGGTTTGTGCTGGGGTCTAAACTTGATGTGACTTGGACACGCTACGAGATTTAGTCGAGATTTTAGAAAGTAGTTGTGTTTGCTTTTCACTTAAGACAGTCGTCATGAGCGCAGCAACTCAGTTGAGGGCATGACCAAATCTAATGCTATTTCATTTCGCTATCAACACGCTCGATGAAACATGCGAAGGCAATGCATTCGCACCGATTTCGTAGCGGACCCATTGGAAACGCGTGTCAGGAGAAACACCATTTTCGCAATAGGTATAAGGTTTTCGAACATTTATTGGAGTATGATTATCTAACAACAAAAAAACAAGTTTGGCTCAAAAAAAAATCGTGTCTTAAAATACGTTTTTAATGTTTCTTGTTAAGACATCATTAAAATTTTATGATTTTTAGTCCCCATTTGGCATAAATCTAGATAAAGTTAATGGACTACGCTTAAAATATTATAAAAACATTCTGAATTGCACAATCGAAGACGTACATAGGCGAGCTTCAAGCTAGTTAGTATTTTCTTCCAGCTAACTTTTGGCGGTGTGGAACTTATCCAGGGTATTGCTAAGATAAGAACAGGCAACTTAAGGCGAGGCATTAATAAACTTTTAATTTCAAATCGGCGCCTTAGGGGAGTGGAGTGAGGGGGACTTACTCCATACAAATATGTGCTCACGAACTAGCTTATGCCGTAAGGTCGTATGCGGCAAAACAGTATTTTTCATTTAGAATGACAACTATAAGTAATTTAATAAATCCAATCGGCCATATTGAAGTGTATTTGTAGACTAATTTGAATAAAAAACTTAGAGGCTTCATTCGCTCCCGTTTGTCAGTAAAATAGAAATCTCTGTTTTAAAAGAGGTTTTCTAAATATTTTTTTCTCTGCTATGAAAACTAATCAATCAACTAAATCTTCGGGCAAAATGATGTCAAATCTAGTATATAAGTTGGTAATTACATGTTTTTTTATTGCTGAGAAAAATGGAGATCCATGTCGCCTTAATTTGCCTTGCCGCTTTAGAATTATGCAATCAGACTGACAGTTTCCGTATTTTACGGAATGTTCTATAATGACCACAAACAATCTTCAAAGGCCTTAAATGAAATCTCATTATTCAATGCTCTTTATAGACTAAAATGGCTGTAATAAGTGTAGAACCATAGACAATAATGGCGCAGCTATAAACCCATAAAAGTGGGTGCATCATCTGCGGCATTCTACTAATAAACGTATAATTGTGTTTATAATCTATTACGCACAAACAAACATACCGTCCGTCCTCCCGGTTGAACTGGGTTGCCATGTGGAATATGTTTACCCTAAGGTTCATATATTGGCAACCATGAAATTAGGTAAACATTATAAAACTCATTCAAGAACTGACTCACATTTTAGGGTTCCGTACATCATCGTGAAAAAACGGAAACCTTATAGAATAGCTTTGTTATCTGTCTGTCTGTCAAGACTTTTATTGTGAAACACGACTTGAGGTATCAAGTTGAAATTAATATAAAATATTAAGGTTTATATCCTCATACTGCTATAAAAAAGACAAGTTTCTAGTGTAACGCAGTACAAATACAAGGTCTTTCAAAGGTGAAGGGCAGGTCTAGTACTGAACTTGAGCCGGTGTTATTTCCTTGAATCCGTTTAGTTCAATTAATTAAATCAAGTTAAATGTAAAGTATTTAGCCGAAAAAAAAGTATAAAATAAAGTATAGAGATATTTGCGTTTTTGTGACATGCTCTATACATGAATTTGTATAAAGTTAATCAGCTTGTACAAAGTTACACAGCGGAACTGCATATAAAGTACGTAAATATTTTAGATAAAACAAAAGGAAGATGCGGTACCCCGCTTCTCGCCCGCGGCCCTGTAAATATAGGCCCAATGGGCCTGTTTCGTGTAGCGTGTCTCGCCCGCGCCACTGTCGAAGCTTGTCGCTCTATCTCTGTCGTTCGGTAGCGCTTGTTTAAAAAAGAAGTCCATTTTTCAGTTGACGATATAAGAACGTACCGTATCTATCTTTTGTTATATCAATGTTGTAGGGCATTGTTTATAATTTTATGTGGAATAATTTAATTTTGCAGTTTCTTCCATGATAGGTTGGTATTTAAAACCATTCAAGTGTATTTTTGATGTAACGGTACGAACCGGGCATGAGTCCTCACAGTTGACCGATTTTCCCTTATGAATATAAACAAAATACCCCAAATTCTCTAACAAAACCTGAACTGGCAACACAACAAATCCCAGTGGACAGCAATTATTCATGCCGTAAAATAGAGGGTTCTACAGACATCAAAGTTTGTCCCACTCGGGACTCGAACCCGGGCCCTCGGGAGAGGGTGTCAGTTGATACCATCGGCGAATTTAGATGTTACTGCGGTTTTGTGATTCAGAAGTGGCAGCTGGCACGACGGAAATCATTCTTTGGAAAAAATGTACTTAACCAAAGAAGAAAACGACGTTATGGCCGCCTTTGTGGTTTAAGAGCCCATGTAAATTTTATTTTCGTCACTCTCACTCCTAGCGAAAAACGCGCAGTGCGAGAGGGGGGATTCAGCGCAAAAGAGAAACAAGTATGTTTTTTAATTTTATTTAAAAAACTAAAATAGCTAGCAAAATTTCCAAAATCAAATACTGTTAAAACGCATCTAATAAAATATGTTTGAGTTCTGTGCATGATCCCTATCCGTCAAACGAGGAGAAAAAGCGCGTTTGAAGACCTCATTTCAATAATTATTTCTATCGAGGAAAATTTATCCAAACGTGGTTTCCAAAAACAAAACCCTAGATTAACTATACAACGTGAAATTTAAGTCATTTTGTTAACGAAAACTGGTGATAGTACAGGTCCATATGAACAACTTTTACTATGAAGCCAACCCTGAAATCGTGAAAAAAATATCAGCTGTTCCATAGAAAAGTTAAATACCTACTTGACCCAAATTTATGAAACGGCAGATTTTTTTATTCACGATTTCAGGGTTGGCTTCATAGTAAAAGGTGTTTATATGGACGAGTACTATCACCAGTTTTCGTTAACAAAATGACTTAAATTTCACGTTGTATAGTCAAAATGCATATACAAGAAATTTATTACAATTTTCCGGGTACTTCTTAAAATACACAGAAACAAAGCATCCATAATATTTTTACATACCCTTTTAATATAGTGGTCGCCGGTTCAAAACCCATTCGTTTTCTGTCTGTGGACATCAGAAGGCAGAAATCTCTTATTAGAGATAAGCTTACCCATATATACCATCACCAAGGCTCCCGCCTATCCAGTTTCAAAACCTTATTGCTTGCATGTGGCGATCTCAGGTAGCCCCGCCTTTTATTTTATTTACCAATTAGAGTTTATGAGAGACACTTTTTATGGCGTTTTTGGGTCCATCAGAGTTCATCGGTCACTTTAGTCAGACTATTGGTAGACAAACACTGGCAGGGTGGGACCTAGCGGAAGTTGCCGCGAGCCACTGCACGCTAAACTGGCCCTTAAGGTGGTCAGGCGGGAACCTTGCTGACTGTACATACCTTTTACTGTTACTGTGTAAATAAAGAAAGGCACTTTAAGCTGCTTTGTGTGCAAACTACGACGATAGGTCTCACCGCCTATCACGCTGGGACGTAATAATCGTCGGTGAAACGTGAGTGTACGAGTGTGGAGTTTGTATTTTACGTCCACACTCGACAACACCTATGACTGACACCCTTTTGGGGATTCATGTCGCGACAATTTCATTTTTGGTATTATTATAGTAGTAAAAAGTCGTGTCTGTAAATTGAGTATTTTTGCGAAATTTCAAATGAAATGTGATACTAAAGCCAAAAATATATATTTTTAAATTTTCTTCTGTATTTTTGTTAATATTTTTCATTATTAATTACTGAATGTTCCAGCCTACCCTGCAATAAACACAGCCCGGCCACACACAAGTGTACGACAAACAAAACTAGTAATTCCGTACACAAACAGCGATATTTAAATAAGAAACAAACACTAGACAGCGATACGTATCCGCCAGAGAGTTGCGCAGGCACGCGGGCCGAACCCTCACTTGTTTCTGTACTTGTAATTAAATATTTCACTGCGGATCCCTAACTGAGGCAATAGCTCTGCCACGTGCGGTTCAGATCTTAATGTTATCAATTCAATAAGTGGCATAGTGTGGCGTGGCGTGAGAAATGTGTCCATTTTGCGTAAAAAAAATCTTCAGCGAAAGTGCAATGAATTTAAACGTTATTGAGAGTGCATTACAAACTGGCAAAGGTAATTCAAACTTTCAAGTGAGACAAATCACACTAATATTATAAATGCGAAAGTTTGTGTGTGTGTGTGTGTATGTTTGTTACTCTTTTACGCTGAAACGGCTGAACGGATTTGGATGAAATTTAGAATGGATATAGCTTATACCCTAACTTAACACATAGGCTACTTTTTATCCCGGAAAAAAGCATGTCGTTAAACCGAATAACACGCGGGCGGAGCCGCGGGCAAAAGCTAGTATTTTAATAAAATATAAGGTGACTTCTAATTATATAGCCAAATTCATAGTGGAGACTCAGTGAGTGGTCAGTAGCCTTAGCATGAAAACATTAGGGCTACGTTATATTTATATTCACGTTGAATTTTGTATGGAATCTGATAACCGCCCGGACAGTAGCGGAATTTATCAGATTCCATACGAAATGTAACGTGAACGCAACTATAACGTAACCGAAATGTTTTCATGCTAACGCTACAGGACAACTGGTTCAATTACCTTTTTGTTAAAAACTCGAAATTAAATTTGTGCCCATAATTTACGAACAACTCCGAGTCAATCAGTATTAGTAAGCCTAAATTTTATTTTGCGTTTTTCATATAAATGTTCATTGAATCTCGGTCCTGGTCACTTACCGAGTCTCCAGTGTGAATTTGGCTACATAATTACAAGTCACCTCGTATTTGAACTTCACGGCACGTGCAGAATTTTATTTTAATTTTATTTTTACTTGGACCAAGAACATGTTTTACACAAATATATATTATTACTTCATTTATTATTTTACGAGTATACTTAATTAAATAGGTTTCAAAAGTTATATGTCTAACTACATATTACAGATGGATACAACATGCAATATATAAAAGGGTACAGACAACAGCTATAAATATGTATGCTAATTCATTAATATAAAACAACATAAAGTTTTATACATTAATTTAAATAATGTTTGCAATAAAGTTAAAATTTATGCAACATATTATAATACTAAAAGGATTTTTATTACAATTTAGGGAAAAATAAATTTAGTGATCTAATAGAAAAATACATTATTTAAACAATGTTTAAATATTTACATTGAGTATTTAGTTGAGTTTGTAATCACACTAATATTATAAATGCGAAAGTATGTGTGTGTGTGTATGTTTGTTACTCTTTCACGCTGAAACGGCTGGACGGATTTGAATGAAATTTAGAATGGATATAGCTTATACCCCAACTTAACACATAAGCTACTTTTTATCCCGGAAAAAAACATGTTGTTAAACCGAATAACACGTGGGCGAAGCCGCGGGTAATAGCTAGTGTACTATAAATAATGCTTAAATAATTCAAAGAGCTGGATTTCCCTATGAATCATTTAGGTCTATATTTTGTGCCCGAAGTACGGCGATAGCGCTCGCGCTGTGACTTATACTTTACAGTCCACTCAGAGAAACACCACTGACACCCCCTCGATTTACTTATACTTCCAAGAATGCTTGATGACAGTTAGTAACCATTGAGTGCCTTTGTACGAGTGGCCCCAATTAATCAGTTTTTGATCTCTTATCTATTTGTACATATAAATAAGTAGTTTAGCTTTAGTTATTGTACACATTTTGCTGTATATTATTGTTTGATTAACTTACCACTGTTTCAGTAAATAAAGATATTTGATTTGATTTGAAATGCTCGTTTGTCCCCAGGATGCCTTCGGCGAAGGTCGATGGCCGCTGGAGTTCCGCGCAGCCGTCGCGAGGCTGCTCTCACAGCACGCTCCCAATGACAGAGAAGCTCCAAGGCAGACACAGCGTGAGTTGAACCGTAAGGGGGCTATAACTGGTGGTGACCTCGAAAGATAGTTACGGGCTGGTTTAATTCAGATGTTACTTGAGTAAAAATATACAGGTTGACTTTCGAACAAACCCCGACAATTTTAGAGGTTATTAAGAAACGTTCCATCCATCCATCAGCCTGTTTCGTCCACTGCTGGACATGTGCCTTTCCAGGATTTCGCCACTCTTTGCGGTCCTGCTGGAACAAATGCCCATACTCACACACGCTGGGCAGGCGGGTTGGTGAGCGCGGTGCCGAAACCCTTGCACCAGTGACTCCGCTGCCCGTCACCAGTCTGATTTATATAAGGCCCGGCAATTGGGGATGGATATACCGCCATCCATCGGTCCCAGGCAATGGTGGACCGCCTGGTTTTTTGCCTAAGAGCTGTCCTCTTACTCTCCCCCGAATAACTTCGGGAGGATTTCCGAGTAAGATGGTGGTACCTCCACAGTCGAGCCCGGCATTTAGCTCTACCACCTTAAGAAACGTTAGTAGAACAAATTTTAAATTTAAAAACAATTAAAATTAAAAGTCAAAATATTATTAAAAAATGTAACTTGATAGTAAAATTTATGGTTATCCTAGGCATTCCGGTACGGGAAAAGTTGAAAATAGTCCAAAATAGTGTGATCAATAATAAAAATAACTTCGCGCGATCTAATTATCTCATTTCTTCGGGTGACCGTGATTTCTTTGGATTTTACGAAAATCTTCAAAGGGCTCCAACTTGAAAAAATAATTATGAATAATGATTTTGAATGGTTTTAATAAAACCAGTTTGTATTCTTCTACAAAATACTAAATTATCGGGGTTAGGTTAAAAGTCAGTCTGTATAAATAATAAAAGAATATCTGGAATTATGTGTTTTGATTAGTATTGTAAATTTTTATTAGGAAATTAAGTTAAATAAATATCAAAAAAGGGCCAAATTAAGACTGAGATCCGATTTAATTAATGAAGTATGCAAAGGAACAAATTGAAACTTAGTCAAATTGAAACTTAGTCAAATTGAAACTTAGTCAAATTGAAGATATAATAAATAACTGAATGTGAGTTCCCTTGAGTATTTTTGAAGGATTTTTGTTATTATAATTGTATTTATTTATTTAGTTAAATTTGAGCGCGGTCGCAGCTTGATTCCCCCTCGAATGACAGCGCAGTATAGGACGACTCGCGTGAGAATGTGAAACTCATGCAAGAAGATCACCACAGTAGTTGTCGCCTTAAGGATGAAGTGTGGCTTCTTTTGGATGTGCTCATTATCAGCCTAAAGTTAGAGCCAACGCAGAAGACGCGTGTGCAGTTAGTTGTAACATGCGGAGTACCTTCCTTTGTCTCTTGGAAGAAGAGAATGTGCTTGTTTCAGCATGACGTCACAAGTAGCTGTTCCGGGAGAGTGGTTCTAGGCAGTTGCGTCATTCGTCCGTTATTGACTTTCGTAGATTTTTGCGGAAGTCCCTGGAAAGACCATTAACGCCTCGCCTGCCATCGCTCTCCCAGTTCCATCCCAGGTCTTAGCGACGCTTTATATCAGGCGGGTAGTAGATGAGCAAAAGTAAAACAAAGATTCTGATATTGCGACGTCATCTGTAACTTACTTCACGCCCGCTTTCCTTACTGGCGCGAACTGTACAGTGGTACCCTTTGGAAATAGATTCAGTGAATTTTTACCCTTGGACCTGTAAGTTGTGTCATTCATATTCATATTGGGAGTTGCTTAAGGAGCTTTATACACTAGACTGCATTTAAAGATGTTTTTGAATTGCTTAAAACCGGTGGTGCCCAACTGGTATTGCTTCGAGGGCTGTTTTGAAAATCTCGACATGTTTCGCGGGCACCGCTGTGTTTAAAGGAATCTAAGTTTGATAGTGGAAACTACATTCTTTCGTTATATCTCTGTTTATTTATTTATTTATGGCATACTGCAAAAGCGATAGACCGGAACAGCATAAACTTAATGAGATACGTGGCTGTTCACATTTTCAGAAAGCTTCTGAAAGTCTTGTTGGTACTTCTGTGCATCCCAATATCGTTAAACTTTTGACGTGGTCGTTTGTTACCGTACTTTTGTGCTTGTTGTTTAGCACTTTTTGAGATGAAAAGAGCCGCAGCACAGCATAGATGTGCGCGAGTGTGCCTTCAACTGTCAGCGTCATTTAGATTTTCAGAGTTTAGTTTGTGTTTATTTAATTTTATCAATTCAGTTCGATTTTGTTCGCGTTTGGGCACTACTGCTCTAAACTTTCATTACGAATATTACGAAATTGACATTTATTTTGTTCAGCCCTGTAGTGGTAAAAATTGAAATTAAATGTTTTAGCCAGCAATAAGTAAATAAATATCTTAAAAAGTATTTCAAATGCTTTAAAAAACTAATAAAATTAAAAAGGGACTGCGTTAAAATTTACACACATAATGAGCAATAAAAAATTGTAACATATTGAATACCTATATGTACCTATCTGATTTATCATTTAATAAAACTATGATTTATTCTATTTTGCTCTCTCCGGTGACACGCGGTCGTCGTAACAGCCACCTTGAGTTGCACGCTGATATGACCCTTATTTCAAAGTGGATTCTGTTGATTTTCATACAGTCATTGAGCTCCATATTTAAATTCACTTGTACTTGTTTCACTGGTTTTAATTTTTAAGATTTACACGTTAATCCCGATCGGTTTCGATTAATACACCATTCTCAAGGGATTCAGGAAATTAAACTAACAATACGACGAGCCATTGAAAATATACACAATGATCGATGGTCGGATTAACGTGTAAACCTTAAAATTAAAACCAGTGAAACAAGTACAAGTGAATTTAATTATGATGTTTTCCCAAGTTTCACCAAGTGCCGACAATCGCAAGTATAAATTAAGTCCAGTCCATAGTTGCCAATTTAGCTTTTTTCGGGACTGTTACTCAGAGGTTTTGTAAACGATTGCCTAACGTATATTGTTCTCCCAGGAGGCAGTCAGCGGCTGGACCAGACGCTGGCCGAGACGATGGTGCTGGATCTGATCATGCTGGTCGGGTACGTCATCGTCAACAACCCGCACCATCAGGTGAGCACTACTGTACATTGTTCTCACGGTAGGAGGGGTCGATGTCTTGAAACGTAGCGCTCACAAATACTGCTCTCAGTTGACGTTACGTTTGTCATCAACTTCAGCAGTGCATTACGACTCCGAAGGCAACTCACCCAAAACGTAAATTTAACAGCTTTTTACAAAAGAATTTGTTTTTATCTTATAATCTGGAATAATTTTGACAAATAATATGTTTGTAAACCTTTGCAGTACAACCAAAAATTTCGTTTCTCGTGACGCACGTTTCCAATTTTGTGCATGCTATGAAATCGATTGTATTGCCTTCGCAAGTTGCATCGAGCGTGCACGTAATAGCGAAATGAACTAGCATTACATTATTAGGTCACGCCCTCAACTGTATCGCTGCGCTCATGACGATCGTCCTTTACTGGGGAAGTGAATACTCCAACTTGATCCAAAGGTTCTCCTTTTATAATTTAGCACTGGTATTGGCGGTCCATTATAAATTATAACATAAACTCAGTAGACGTAGCTAGTGGATTATCTGTTCTCCCAAGTGGCAAGTATCCAATCCAATTGTGAATTGAAAAAGTAATGGATGACCGTTACCTCTATCTACATTTCCATGCGGGCCTGACCTCTCCGTGTGCAACCGTCTCGCCAAATGCACCTGTTTTCGAACGTGTCCTTTATAGTTTTAAAATGTTTTTACATAATTTGTTCAAATTGGATCGTTAAACTCGTGTTCCTAGTAAATATTTGAATAATAGCTTTATAAAATGATAATTACTTTTTTAAGTGTTGTGAGGCCTTTAACGGAAAGTGATAAAGTATTTTATCTTGTTAAAGTGGTAAATTGGTTTTATATGTAGAAACACGCATATTGAATACGGACATTTATTGATAGAGACCGTAAGCCCACAGATGAAGATGTATTTCAGAGTGCGTTCAAAATGAAAAAATCAATTAGAAGACATTAAATATATTTATTATGTATCTTACTCGTACATGTCGGAATGCTTTGCAAAGCTTTTTGTCTGTCTGGTGGCGCGTTTTTCCCGGAGATAAAAGCGAATAGGTACCCACTGTTTGTTTTAAATTTTAAATACTTATGAATTTCTTGTCGATATTATTTTTAAGCGACCGAGTGTCTGTCCACTGTTTAGTTGAAAGCATACATATCATCACTACATGAATCCTCGAGGGGGTGTCAGTGGTGTCCCCCAGTGGGAACTGTAAAATGCAAGTCAAGGCATCGTATTTGGTCCTAAACTCCTCGGACATAAAACGGTATACCATAAACAATGCATTAATTATTAAAACCCTTAAGAAGTTCCCACGAGCGCAGGTGTCGTCCCCGCCAAGACACAGGTGTCCCCCAAGGAAGTGTCCTCGGACCCACATTGTCTGCACTTAGCGTCGTATAGAAGTGACCATTAGTATAAATATTGTCTTGTTACACTTGTTTGCTAATGAATATAGATTAGGGGTGTGCGGTGCTATCTAGCTTTATGGTTTCCTGACTAACAAGGAGCTACTTGAATAGTATTTTACGCAGGCTGGGGGTTTAGTTGCTGAAAATTCGGTAACTATTTATTAACATTGTTTTATGGAGCCAAACCAGAAATTGCAAAAGAAAATCAATTGCAACGTAATAAAAGTGTAACTACTCGTACATGAAATGAAATGAAATTTTTCGTATGGACGGAACTAGAAATCCTGTCTAGATTACTTTTACTATATAGTACGTAGTTTTTGTTGGGATTTAGAAAATATACGTGTAAATATTGAGAGGCCCCCCTAGTGACAACACTAACATTAACCCCGCGGCGTGGACGTGAAAGTACTTACTAATACTAATACTAATACTAATACTAATAATGACGCTGGATCTTGGAAACCCGAATTTTGTCAGTATTTTTAGGGTTCCGTACCTCAAGGGGAAAGAACGGAGCCCTTATAGGATCACTTTGTTGTCCGTCTGTCTGTCCGTCCGTCTCTATGTCAAGACCCGTTATCTCGGGAACGCGTGGAGGTATCGAGTTCAAATTAAAACCATATACTCAGGTCTACAGTCCCTTGAAGCTGTGAAAAAATCGAACTTCTAAGTTAACGTAAAAAAGATACGGCCGTGTATGCCGCAAACAACGTATATTTTGACACTCTCAAGGGAATCAAAATTTATAGGGTATTTCCCGTTGACCTAGAACTATGAAATTTGGCAAGTAATACTGTCTTATACTAAGAGTATAGGGAAAAATCTGAAAACCATACACTTGTAATTAAATCATTAAAAAAAAGAATCCTCGGTGGGCAAGTCCGACTCGTAATAATCAGTCAGGTTTAAAAAAAATCGAATGATAGCGGATTAATTTAATCATTTATTTACTTAACAAAAGTTATTTGTGTACATTATAATATAATAATGAAAGTGCCAATATATGTTAAGTAAATAAAATAAAACATTTATAATAGATTTAAGTTTTCGAATGTTTTATTTTATTTACTTAAACAATTTATATAAATGAAAAGCTCACTGCAGCGATATATGTATATTTCAATGTACATAAATTTAAATAAACCAAACTTTTATTAACTTTCTCCAGAACACATGTAAAATCTTGTACGTTGTCTTACATTTAAATATTATTAGAGTGCATTACAAACTAGAAAAGATAAATTAGAAACAAATGTAAAGACAAGAATTTGAAAAAATTCCTCGGGCCAGGATTCGAACCTGCGACCTCTTGTTATCAAGACAAGCTCGCTAACCGACTGCGCCACCGAGGTACTTACCTAGACCGTTGAATTTTTCCACCATACTTGTCCACCGAATATTTTTGTAACTATTTGATCTAACTAGCTTGTAATGCACTCTAATAATATTTAGAGTATTCCAAAGCGATGGATTTCGCAATAAAAACATAATGTTAGTCTTACATTTGTTTATGTTTGTGCCTTAGTGTCATATACCCGTTATGGCTTGATGCACGTGCTTCCCGGGGAGGTTGGAGTTCAATAGCGGTGGGGGTGGAGGGAAAATGTATTTCAAGCTACTAAAACGTTCAAAAGTAGGGCGCGCGTAAAATATAAGATATGTCCGTTTGATATCACTTCCGGATAATAAGACCCAGCGTTATTGGCTCCGAGTTAATTCACGTACAAAGGTTTATAATCACTGTTATCATCAGCGCGTATTTTCTATCCCTGCTTGCTAATGCTTGCAGTGTCATCTGATCTTCTGGTTACCTCACCTGGCTGGTCTGCCAACATTTCAACACAATTAATATGCCTTTCCTCCCAAACCAGGAAACAATCTGCGAAGGCTGGCCTGCTGTGAAGACCCTCTGCACCCTCCCAGCCAACTGGATCGTGTCCAAGCCACATTGTAACGTACTTCTGCCGACACTGGCGGCTATAGCGCAGCACCCGCCCGCCGCCGCCGTCATCGCACAGGAGCTGAGCTTGCACGTGAGTATCTGCATCTGTTATATCATCATCATCTACATCATCATCCTTACTATCATTGTCATCGTAATCATTATCATACAGCAGTTCAGTAAGACATAAGTAAGCCTCTCCCAAGCCGTGGCGATTTTTACAGATCACCTAAAAAGTAAAAATCGGTTCAGAGCTCCTCACATCCAGTTTACTTTTCTTCTGCGTTTCTTGAACGCAATGATATTAATTTATATCTCCTTGCAATGGATAAATCGCTAAAATATATATAAATTTATTTCTGTCATACACGGAATTAATGTATTTCGTCCAAGCAGCATCAACTTGAAATTTAATAGAATGAGAATAACTTATTTTTCACCAGATTTCATTCGTAACATACATGCAGTATTTAATATATATAGTATTTAATACATAGTATTTAATACACCAATATCAGTTAACTTTCGTTTATAAAGCCAAATTCATATTGGAGATTCAGAAAGTGGGCAGGATCAAGGTTGAAAATAAGCATTAGATGTTGACATTAGAGATGCAAAAGTAAGCATAAGCTGTAAATATAGGAGACACAAAAAATAAATCAAGCTTCTTAAAATACACACCCAAATAATAGCTTACCATCAAGACTCAAGCATTACTAGGGGCCGGCAGAATGAAGTCGTTTACATTAAATATTCACATCGGTAAATGGCGCGACGCATCTGCTCCCAAATAAATATACTGGCGTTTCGAAATTATTTAGTCCGTTTATACTTTCGCGTGTTTCCTAAACGCGAATTTATTAGACTACAATTTTCTGTCAGCAATCATACTTATTATAAAACGTATACATTCAGATTTCTCTTAAATTGTACCATTCTACAAGAGAACTTCATTCCGCGCGTTGGGTGTCTCATAAAGTTGCCATAAAAGCCGTCCTGGATGGCTATTCTGGCATTATTTTTCACTATTAATATCTGTCGTTCGACTTTTGTTTACAGCATGATAAATGCCATGCTATTCTACGTGAGTTGACGTAATCTCATCAAATAAAAACGATAGAGTTTAAGGAACGCTTCATGTAGGTTTTTAATAAAAAAACAATACGTAATACGTAGCGGACGGCTATTCTGGCACATGCTGAAAAACTGCTAAGACAGATTTCGGGTGATTTTAAAAAGGATTTTGCACGGATGTGTGATGATCTTTTTAATAGGAAACCTATAATGAGTATTCCTTGTATTCCATAGTTTTCATTTGATAAGGCCACTTTAAAAGTCGAACGACTGATATTTCTAGTAGAAAATAATGCCAGAATAGTCGTCCTGGAAGGGGATTCTGGCATTATTTCTCATTCGCAATATCAGTCATTAGATATTTGTTTAAGTTGGATAAATGCCATGCGATGGAAATTAGAGTGACTAAACCACATCGTATAAAAAAATATAGGATTTATGGAATGCTCACTATAAGTTTTCAATAAAAAAAAACTCAATAAATATCCATACAAAATCCCTTCTAAAATCACACGCAATCTGCTTTTTACAATTTTTGCGTGTATAGCTAGCATAGATGACACGAATAGAGAAATTTTGTCTCTGGAAGAAACGTTTGACCAGTGGACACGCAGGACGAGCCGTTTTATCGAGGCTATCATATAGATATATATAGATAAAGCTTACTTGTTCTGTATTATTTCGTCCATTGCATTGCCCGGTGGAGCATGCACCAATTAGTTTTTACCACATGCTCGACGGTGAAGGAAAACACAGACGTAAAACCTGCATATCCTAAAAAGCTTGTATTTGTACAATGTATCACCCCCTATCATGTTCGGACATAGAAATCGTGGGAGAAAAGAGAGTCTACGACGGTGACTATTCTATTGACATGCCACAGTTGGAAACACCTACTCCGCTTTAGGAATATGTCGTGACGATACGTTATCATGTTGCTTTTATTTATTTATCCTTCTCCCACACAGATGATAGAAGAGTACATCAACAGTCCCGAAGCACAGAGTGTGAAACTTGTTCAAGTGATCAAGGAAGGAAGGCGCAAGAAAGCAACTAAGAAATAAGTCTTTGTTATCACTCACACCTTAAAAATATACTGAGCTTAGTAAAATCAATATCTGATACCAAGAATAGATCTGCTTTATCTACCGATGCTGATGTATCTATAGAAGTTACTGTTAGCATGGAATATTCTGTCTTGATATATGGGAATGTTTTCGTTTAGATACTTGATTATGACAAAAATAAAATAGTTTCGGGTAGTATTTTCGTACATAATGATTAGAAATGTTTTAAGTCCTCTTGATTTCATGTTAATCTGTAAATTGTACACTGCATGCACCGTCAAGTAATTGGTCTCCATTCTTTCAGCTGATTTTGTAAGATTTTAGTGTTTTTATTTCACTTTTAATGTTAAACAAGAATATGGATGACTGCATGGTCGAAGAGTACATACATTATCGCATTTATACATTTTACTAACAGTGTATCTGACATGTATAATTGTATACGTAGTTTAGTATACAATACTATGACCTCACGCACTGAGTGGTCGTATAATCAACATCTTATTAATATTAAATGTGTGTAATACTTTTACTATCATCTACATACCTACTCGGGCTGAGGGCTCTCTAGTCGGGATTGCTTTCAACAATGAAATTGAAATGTATTGAAACTGAAAATTAGTGTCAGAGTGTACTAAATAAATACTTATATATTAGTATACTTTGACACTTTACTTTTGTATGGTATAAATTTTGAAGCTTATTCTAAAACGTTGCGACTGAAGAGCTCTTCAATACTCGGTATAACATTTTGATGTGTCAACAAAAAAATCTTTAACAACATGTATACCCACTCTTTTAGGACTGGGATTTCTGTAGATTTATAGAAATAGTTGGGAGTATATTTTGCTTTTAATAAAAATAGATGTGAAATATAGTGCCCAAAAACTTTTATTTCATGATCCTTTTTTCTGTTTTGTTTCTACATTATTAATTACCTACTTAGCCCATGCCTAAAACAATGTTTTAGTTTTAAGAGGCCTCTAAGATATGATATTGTTTTCAGATGAGTATTTTTCTAAGAATTTTTTAGAGTCAAAGAGAAAGTAAAGGAAATCCCAGTCTTTCTTTTTGTGAGAAATAAATATATAAAATTGTCTCCGTATAATACTTACGGGTTAACAAACCTAAATAGTTGTAAATCTGTACACTTTTTGATATCACTGTACCTATTTTTCTATGGATGTAGGATTTCAAGCCTGATGAGTTTCATATTTTGTTTATCGTAGTGTAGAAGAAGAGAAAAGCTATTTTTGTCTTCATCTATATTGTTTTTTGCTTCTTCCAGGAACGTAAATAGAAGAACAGTAAAAAAATATTCTTTGAGATATTTTACTTAATTCTTATGAGTAGGACATTCTGAAATTCTAAATTTAATAATTGTTTTATTTTAAACTAAAATTAATTGGTACTTAACGAAAAATAAGAAGAATTGGCAAAACATAATGTGATTCATAAAGTTAAAGCAATTAGAGAATAACAGAGTGCCCAGTATCGTGCCTTGTGGTACTCCCTGATTGGAATGTTAAATTTTAAAGATACGATAGAAGGAATAATTAGAAATACTGTGATAAAGGTAAAAAAGAAAAATTATAGGTATTATTTTCATATTAATTTCATTTGTAACGTAAAGTAACGAGGAATTGTGGTGACGCACAATGTCGAAGGCTGTGTAAGCCTTAAAAAAGAACGGTTTTTATTTTTTTACACCTCTTTTTTGTTACTTAGTTTTGTGATAAAAAGTTTAATTTTTATTATTACTAAAACTGTGATTTTATTTAATTTAACGTACTCTCACTTCTCATCAAGTTTAAAATTACTTATTTTTGGTAGTTGCCTGTAAAACAGTTTTAACCCTGTTTATATACTTTAAATTATTTGTAAAATATGGCTCGATTCAAATATGTTCGGAGAGTCTATAGACCGTAGCTTAGTGGCGGGAACATAGACATAGAATGTTACTATACATTTAACATACCTACAAACATAGAGGAAGTACTGGACCTACAAAGGTATATCTATTTGAACAATAATTGACAAAACGATTAAATTAAATATGATTAGCAAGATGAAAAACGTATACTGACGTATACTAACGTATACGTATACGACTGGTAATCGAGAGGCTGGTATCGTTTTACAGATATCGGGAGATATAGTAAGAGAGGGCGTGGCATGCCGTGGCACGGCGTTGACGAATTCATCTGGCCTAAAATAGGCTTGAAGAACCAATGTCACTGTCAACAGAGATGTGATGTGCTGTGGTGTTCAATTAGAGTAGGTACTAGGCAAATCTACTAATATCTGGATGGTTTCATTAAAACGTCTGTTCTCAAGCAAGTAAACCCGTAAATCAAAATGGTTTAACCGTAATTCGGTAAGAATGTAACTGTGTCTATGTCCTTCCACGCTTAATAGTAACAATGTAATTTTAATGAATGTATTTATCTGTGATTTATTTTTGTTTTAGCATTACTTAACTCTTTTAACTTTCTTTGTGTATTTTTGTGTACCTACCTAAGTGGCAAAATATAATGTTTGTGTATGAATTGGTTTTTATTTTACTTTGATCCTTATTTCGTAATATTATAAATTCATCCTCACGTTCGTTGCGTTTAACCTAAAATCGAAGCAAAGTGTGAGAAATATATAAGGATGTACACTCACGTACTTGTATATTGTTGTTGACTATTTGTCAACTAATTAATGTTTCGCCAATTTTAAGGCCCGTGTCGTTCTTAGGATGACGACGCGGCGTTCACCGTCAGTCGTTGTCAAACTGCCGAAATTGTATCGATTGCAACAGTTGACATGCAGTCAACAAAAAGAATACGTAAGTGTTTTACCTGTTTTTCAAAAGGTATACTGTCTATCAGTGGCGTGCATTGAACTCTTTGCTGGAAAAGCAAAGAGAAGGTAAATTTTAACGATAAAATAAACATGAACAAAAATTGAAAACCAATTTGAAAAAAATAAAATTTTGTATGAAATTATGTAGGTACTCTAGGGTAGGCAGTGCCTACCTTGGCGTCATACAAATAATGATTTTTCAAAGAGACATTGATATTTTCTTTTATTTTTTTATTGTCGTACTTGACCTTCTCATTGCATTTCCAGCAAAAAGTTCTATGCACTCCACGTGTCTATCTGTTTGCATGTTCGAATACAAGTTCGAGACCTATTGACAAATTTCATTAGAGCAAAAGGATCCAATCCAAGAATCCAATTCGAACACTGGCGATAAAGACCAAACTGACCAAAAGAGTTTAATTACTTTCTAAATGTGGACGTGACTTTTTCCTGAACGTATTTGAGATAAGTATACATACTCGTATAATCTAAATTCCAAGCCAAAACTATATCACCTTTTACTATGGCAATTAGGCGCGGTTACAGCTTAAGATTTTGGGGGGGTTATCTTGGCTCAAGAGGCTAACTTTAACAGTAAAACATGTGAAGCAAATAACAAAAAAAAAACTCAATTACATAGCAAATGGATGCCTTTTTATGGGGCATACGGCCACCCGCCACCAACGTCCATCCATCAGCCTGTTTCGTCCACTGCTTGACATTGGCCCTTCCGAGATTTCGCCATTTTTGGCGATCCTCCTGGAAGAAACGCTGGGCAGGTGGGTTGGTGAGCGCGGTGCCGAAACCTTCACACCACCAGTGACGCCGCTGACCGTCACCGGTCTGTTTTATCTCTATTGGCTCGGCAATTCGGGATGGATATACCGCCATCAATCGGTCCCAAGCAATGGTGGGCCGCCTGGTTGTGCCTGTTTAAGAGCTGTTCTCTTACTTTCGCCCAAATAACCCCGTGAGTAAGATGGTGGTACCTTCACAGTCGAGTCCGGCATCAGCTCTACCCGTCCGCCGCTTTGGCACAAATTAAGGTGACTTTTAATTTATACAGCCAAACTCTTACTGCAGATTCGGTAAGTGCTCAGTAATATGGTTCGATGACCCTTTTTGTGAAATTCGTAAATTATTCTTTTCGTGTTCCTTACAAAGGCAAGCCCAGCCCGAGTCCATTACTATGGGACGTCAAGATTTTATTTTGCGAAATTAGCAAAAAGTGTTATCGATCCGTGTTACTGATCTACCAAGCCTCCAATATGAGTTTGGCTGTATAAAAGTCACCTTATCATTCGCGGGTTTTCCTAATTTGGTTTGCATCGTTTGAATGACTTTTATAACGTTATTTTGAATATTTTTGACTCAGACGTCAGTACCTAGGGATATAATTAAAATGTTCGTAAACCGTGAAGTCTTAGGGTATTTTTCGAGTTAATATGAATGATTTTGGGGGAGTCATGACCCCTGTGAGCCCCTGGCCGCCACTGATGGCACTCCAAAATGTATAACAATTTGAGGTGTTGCTATTACAGTCACTTTCCACACAAGCAAGTTGCAGGCACAAGCTAGTGTTGTATAAAATATTATAGTCACAAGACAAATAAAATAAAAACACAATTTTCAAAATATTTCGGCCTCTTCTATGAGACCGTCATCACTAGCACTATTTAAAGAAAATAAAAGGCTAAACATAGCAATTATATCTTTATTCATATAAAATATTATAATAATATATAAGTCTTTGACTCTACCGCGATGCTTTTAAAGATCTCTTATAAATATATCACTAAACTTATATCATTAATTCATTATACGCAAACTACTTAATTTCATTCAGCGCTCAAAATAAACCTGAAATCTTCACGTGAAACATTCATTCACAAACTCTGCATTAAAGTGGTATGAATGTTAAAATAAAACCAAGAATTGTACAACCAAACGCAGCGCTTGGCTGTAATGTTTTGTGAGATTATGAACCTTAAACAGGCGTTATAAGAAATACAACGTTAAACCGTACCGTGACGTTGACGGAACTTAGACGGAACGAAGACAAAACCACAGCTTTGATCAGACAAATTTACTTGGCGCCCGTAAGTGCTGTCGGAGTTATGGAGTTATGAATATGTTGCTTTTATACAGGGCTCCGTTTAATACACTATCTGTTTGACGGCAGAAATATACCGGATATAACAGGTTTTTTTTTTGCATATCCGTTCCAAATCATATCAATGCAAAAGTGAGTTTATTTGTTTTTTACTCTTTTACGCTAAAACTACTGATCCAATTTCGCTGAAATTTAAAATAGAGCGTAGAGTAAGGTCGAAAAACCATACAGGATACTTTTTATCCCAGAAAAGTGCATAGGTAGTGTAGATTTTTGTCATTTGTAACTTTTGTTACCTATATCACCCTGTTGACAGCTGTCACTTTTCGGTATAAAAGCAGTCTCAAAAATGATATTATCCATGATGCGGGCGAAGTCACCAGCCAAAGCTAGTTGAAGACCCTTTTTCCAATATTTTTGGCCAGGCCTATTATATTTATTTATGACGGGAGCAGGAGAAATTGTGGTTTTATTATTTAGGTTTATACAGTGCTACAATAAGAAAAGAACGGCAAATACAAGCAGTTGATAAAACAACACTTAGTACAGTAAAATGCTCGGAAACTTAGAGTACTTAACTTATATCGAAACGCTTTCAGAATCAGTGACAGATATACCTACTCTTGTAAAATACTTTGTTATGTAGATACCCGCTACCTTTTGGAAATTTGCTGAGGGTTGTGTCAAAACTTAAAAAAAATGTAATCAATAAAAAATGCACTTAAATTGTTGAAATAATTGTTTAACATTTAAAGTAATACACTATAGCTTTACTTAAACATAATAAATATACAGTTTGAAAATGGACCCCCTAGCTTTATTAAAATCTATGAATCAGGATCACTAAATAGAACACAATACCGTAAAAAAAGTTTTGTTTTTGGTTCCCATATTTCGTATGAATGCCCAACATACGCGACACGACATGTGACTGACAATAGACCGTACATATTCCCGGCGGTAAATAATGCACTTAAGGCTATGTAGCTTCTGCTTCGTAGAGCGTCGTCTCTGTCACCGGAGTATTTTATGGAACTCAGTTCTGATTCTAAAATAAACGATTTTCATTATGTATTTATTTTATTATTATAGTGCTTCTTTTGACGGTCGATATATTTTTTTAAATAATTAATCATGACAAAAGTACCTAACAAAATACCTACCCACGTATTTTTTATTTCGAACATTAGAACAGTTTCTTTGGTTATAGCTAGGGGGTTAATTTTTAACCCGTATAATAATAGGAGTCTTAGACCGATCACGGGACTAGGCATGCGCACTTATCCCCCTCTGCCGAAGTACATGAACAATTTGTTCATGTAAGTTTGCTTGTGTGCGCGTTTTGTGTTTGTGTTGCAGCTTTTGATTTAGTGTGACATCAATTTTTCGCAGGAGTGTGCGTGAATGAGTAAATGTGTGCTGTGCGTGTTTACCTCCCCTCCCGTGAAAAACGGCAGAATAATTTCAGTACTAAGAGTCGCGCTTTGGCAGGTCCCGTGTTAAATGGTAAAAGATGGAGTACATGCGCGCGCGGCGTTCGTTCGTGTACTGACTGAGAATCCTGATGGTGATGAATGATTCATAATCTCGACCTGTGCCTCCATGTACAGTTAAACAAGTGAGTTCTTTCCGTTATTACAACATTATTTTGACGTTACTGCAAATACGTATTTAAAAAAAGTGGAAGATATAGAAAAAATATGTCCAATAATATAAAATAAGTAGATACATACATCGTAAATATATTTTAGAAGATGGAATAAAGTATGTTCCAGTCACAATCTACTGGATCTATACTCGAAAACACCTCTGACACCCCTTAAGGGATTATATCACAGTTAAAAAATTCATACAGTTGCCCAACGAAGTCGTTCGGACGGAGCGGTTGTGCGGGGCTTGCAAGGCGAGACTCCGAACTGCTTTGTATGCAGGGTTGGCATAGTTTAAAACAAATGTTTAAAACAAATGTTTAAAACAAGTGTTTTAAACAGCGTTTAAAACAGCGAGAAAAAAACATCCGTGCTTAAAACACCATTTAAAACGGATTTAAAACAAATTTTCCAACTTTATTACCAGCTGATTGTTTATCTTTTTCAATTTTATTACTGATTTTATTCTTACTTTTGCTATTTGTGCTTGTTCATATTGTTATAAACAGTTATAGTCAGTTACTTGTTACTTCTTAAAAGTAACTTGTATTTTTAAGCATTTCCACGTTTCGTGTTTATTGGGAGAGCACCTATTATTTTTCACTCAATAAATGATAACAATTAAAAAACGCTTTTTAATCAATTATACATTAGATACATAATATACCAATACGATAACCAAAAAATGTTTAAAACAGCCGCAAAAAAAACAACACTAAATATTTGTTTTAAACATGTTTTTTTTTATTTTGTTTTAAACAGGATGTTTTGATGTTTAAAAAAAACTGTTTTTTTTCCAACCGTGTTTGTACATAGGTAACACTAAAAGTTTCCGGAACTGGCCACTTACATAAACAATATTTAAAAATTTATTGCAACATTTGAAAATAGAACTCTTTGGCTGTAGAATGCAGTTTGTTTCATCTGACTGTCTTTTGTTTTTACCTTGTGGCGCCATTTAAAAAATTGTGTGTCTGCATCAACATGGATTTAACTCGGGAAAATTTTCGTAGTATGATTTCTACGATTTTAAGTGTAATTTGACAGCTCAACAGAGCATCGCTCGGCTTGAAACAGCTTTTGGCAATGAAGCACCATGCAAGACGACTGTTTATAGCTGGTTTGCAGAATTCAAGCGTGGTCGTATCAATCTCAGTGACGAATCTCGCGATGGTCGGCCGTCCACCGCTGTGACCAACAAAAACATCGATGCTGTGCGCCGTATGATTGAAACAGACAGGCATGTGACCTACCATGAAATTCGCGCATCCTTAGAAATAGGCATGAGTCAAATACAATCAATCCTACACAAACATTTGGGTGTGAGAAAGCTGTGCTCGCGGTGGATCCCACACAACTTGACCGAGGCTCAAAAAACGGACCGCGTCACTTGGTGCAGTGCCATGCTTACCAGATTCAACGAAGGTGCGTCAAATTTGGTGTGGGATATAGTAACAGGTGACGAAACATGGATTTATTGCTACGATCCCAAAACAAAGCAGCAATCGAGCGTATGGGTCTTTCAAGATGAGCCGAAACCAACCAAAGTGGCGCGCGTGAAAAGTGCATCTAAGCGGATGATTGCTTCTTTTTTTAATAAAACTGGACACGTGGCTACTGTTGCTTTAGAGAATCGTCGTACCGTGAATAGTGACTGGTACACGACCATTTGTTTGCCGGAAGTTATTGACGAACTCCGTAAAAATAACCGTAAACGCCGTATCATCCTGCACCACGACAATGCTAGTTCTCACACGGCCAGACAGACAAACGACTTTTTGAAGACGAAAAATGTAGAACTCATGAGTCATCCTGCATACAGTCCCGACCTGGCACCTTGTGACTTTTTTCTGTTCCCAAAAATTAAGAACCAATTACGCGGTCAACGATTTTCATCACCAGAAGAGGCTGTCGAGGAGTATGAAAAACACGTTTCAGAGGTCACCACAGGGGAGTGGCACAAAAGTTTTCAAAACTGGTTTGATCGAATGAAAAAGTGCATAGACGCCAAGGGAGATTATTTTGAAAAACAATAAATTAATTTTGTACCTTTAATAGTATTTTTTCATATTCATTCCGGAAACTTATAGTGCGTCCCACGTATGTAGCTCAGTGCCTTACCTCCCGCGTGTCGCCGCCCCGCAGGCCCCGCACTATTGCTCAGTTTGAACGCTTTCGTTGGACAACGGTAAGGATTTTTAACTTGTGATTAATTACATCGTGAATATTATTTTTTCCGACAGAAGCGTCCGCCTGCCTCTTAAAAAATATAAAAGTAAGAACCGAAATTCCGTTATGGACTACATTAAAGAATTACGCACACATGACTAGCCAACAAAAGCCGGGCTCTTAGCCGACCGATTTACGAAATTTAAATCGGAAAATTGTGGAAAAATGCCGAATAATCGACGACGCACTGAGTTGTGAAATAATTTCCGGTTTTGTAGAATGGGGCGGGAAAGTATAGTGTGATTTGCTTTTGTAAGTGCCTCTTTACTGTACGTAGTACTTATCTATGCGAGAGCATTGATATAGCAAAAGGTAGATACGGTATCTTATAATCGTCAACTGAAGTATTGATCTCTTTTTTAAACAAGCGCCACCGAACGACAGAGATAGAGCGACAAGCTCGACAGTAGCGCGAGCGAGACAAGCTACACGAAACAGGCCCATTGGGCCTATATTTGCAGGGCCGCGCGCGAGAAGCGGGGTACCGTATCAGGATGAAGTATCCCAAATGTCAACATCACGTCACGGCTAGCGGACGAAACTTTAAGCAGTCTTGTCAACTTGCTCTTGAAATTGTTCGCAAAATAAAGTGAAAAAAAAACTAGTCAAGTGCGAGCAGGTCCCGTGCCCTGAGGGTTCCGTAAATACCATTTATCCGTATAAGGCTAGATGCACATCTTCAAATGAGCATATCACATTGTGCAACTTGGTTAATCGATGTAGTAAAAATATTATAGACAGAAGACTACAGGGCTGATAGATTCATCTAAGAAAAAACACGAAATCTTTATGTTCGCTCCATAGAAAAAAATTACGGAGTTACCTCTAAATTTCATGTTTTTCAAGTGTTAAAGGGCCTTCCTTGAATTATACAGGCTTAAAAATTTGTATTAAAAATAATTTAACTAATGGCATCGTCAGTGCGTTATAGAATATTTAAAAATTTCATAGAATCAGAGTTATTAAATAAAAAAAGATTTTTGTGGGCGCGTGTTTCTTAGTGGTCGTAACAGCCACGGCTGAGAGCGCGCTATTTTAAACTTAAAGAAGACATCGTAGAGTTTAGTTCTGATTGATGCAAAATGAGGTGCTCAAACTGACTTTATATGCAGCCTCAAAACTCAAACGTATTCCACCAGTAAGGACCAAAATAACGTGACACTTAAAGCATAAGACATCTTATTGGCAAATATTATTACACGTCACAAACTTAAATAATGTGAATACTTAATTTTATTCATTAATCTTAGATATATTCTTAAAATAATAATAATTCAGTCAAAACTGTAAAAAAACATAAATTATGATTATACATTGTTTATTTAATTGCGAATATACCTTAAGGTCTATTAAACTCCATGTAAGTATTTAACGAATCTAATTAGGTTGCACCTTGATTTCTACTTGAATACCTACTTAAATGTCGGTAATTTTCAGTTTTTTTTTCCTAGACGTGTGCTAGAAGACCTAATTGTGAACGAAATTTCAAGTTTTCAAGTCAACTGGAAATGCCTTATAGGTATTCATGGTGAGCTAATTTGTATGAAATTGATTACGTAAAGGGCAATATTTTTTTTTTGCATAGAGTTAGAAGCCTGATTTTAAAACAGCACTATTGAGCCGTAGACTTCTGTATGAGGTGTAAGTTTCAACTTGACATCTCTAACGGGGCCCGAGAAAAAGGACCTTGACACACAGACAACAAAGTGATCGTATAAGGGTTCCGTTTTTTTATTTTGAAGTACGGAACCCTAAAAAATATTTTAAAATAACAACATTTAGGGATGCAAAATCTACTCGTTCTTAGTACCAAAAAAAAAATTAATTTTGTGTCACTGAAAAACTAAAATCTTAAGATGGGTACTTCGTCCCCACACAACTTTTACTAAAGGTGCTCCCATCCATAAAAATGTTTTCACTATGACCGGTCAAGTGCGAGTCAGACTAGGGTTCCGTAATTCGACAGTTTTGGGAACATTCAGGAAGATGGTACTTTAAATCTTGCCTATAAGTGTTTATGATAACTAAAAAAAGAATAATTGTGCCACAAAAGAGAGACTAATATTTTTATACCGTACTCGGAATAAAGCTCTTGGATGAAAAAAATAATTTTGTCATTTTGTTATGATGAATTTCTCACCCGCTATATTTTTTCCTGTAATCTTTATGAAATCCCAAATCACCATGTTTTTTTTCATATTTGGTTCATAAGTTTGGGAAATAAGGGGGGAAGGACATGCATTTTTTGTGGTTTTTCAAAGATTCCTCGAAATCGGTGACAGTAAATATAGTAAAAGTTTTTATAATCAGCTCTTTAATATCTACAATTTGATACCCGTACTGTATTTTTAGAATACTTCTTTTATTTTTCTCTCTTTTGTATTGGAAATATTTTGAACAATTGAATATTTTTTTTGTACCGTATTATGTAGGCAAGTAAATGCTATTTTTGTGGCAAATTTCAAGTCTTTATAAAGTAATGAGGCTGTGATATAACAACGGAGTCTCACCATAAAGGTTCCTTCTACCTTTCAGGTACTACGGAACCCTAAAAATTATATGTAAAAATAAGAGTTTATGCAGATTGCAGACATCCTTTTAGTATAGATGTTATTTCTAATGTTTAAATTTAAATCTTATTTTTTAATTTGCGACAGCTATACTTAAAGTGGTTTCCGACAGCCAATCAAAATGCCAAGTTCGGCCTAGACTTTGAGAGCTCCGGCGCAGGGTCGGACTGACCACGGAGCGGCAAGGTCACCGCCTCGCATTTACAAGAGTATGCGTATTACAGGATCATTAATAGTACATTACGATACGAGAGCGATGAAACGTTTTCTGACGAGTGTGAGTTTGCGGCACGAGCCAAAGGTGAGTGCTGCAATCATACGAGTCGAGAAAAAGTTTCTCGCACGAGTATCGTATAATATTTTATAGCAAAAGTGCGGAAAATGCCGACTTTACGCAAGCACAGCGTGCGTAAAGTGGTCATTTTACGCACGGTGTGCTATAAAAATATATACTGTTAGCAAAATCTACCGTAAAAACAATGTGAAAAAAAACAACTGTATTTTTGTCACGTCAGGTACCTCAGTTTTTATTTTATTTTTTATGCCAGTCCCACAAATCCTGATAGTGAATAGGCAACAGACTTTAATCTGTTATTGGGTCTACCGGGTGTAAAAGCAAAGGAAAGAGTCCTTTAAGGGTGTGTTAGTATGATCGGTAAAGATATCATTTTAAATACTGGGATCTCTTAATAAAGTACCTGTACCTCATAATAAGACGATTTTCTTTACTCAAAATACACTAATCGCGTGGACACCCTCACTGGTCGCTGGCCACTAGGATGAGGGGTGCGGGTTGCGGGGTGCAATTGGGTGTGAGGGGAGGCCGGTGCGTAGCCATAGCTTAGAAAAATGATGGAAGTTTTGGTGAAAATTCAAGGTATATATTTTTTTCTCGTAATGACATCAGAATCGTGAATACTTTCATACCCTAAAGGGATTCTTAACTTTGCATTTACACCCTGTATATAATGTGTTGTTCCTTTATATAATATGTTGCTGCTGATGTCCTGAGTATACAAATAAATCTATACTAATAATAAAGTAGTAAAAAGGTCGTGTCTGTACATTGAATATTTTCGAGAAGTTTTAAATGAAATGGGTAATAGTGTACTGAAGCCAAAACCACAATTTGTAGATTTTTTCCGTTTTAACTCGATAACCACTCAACGGATTTGGATGCTTTTTTTGTTATTAATTTCGTAGTGACCCTGGTCAACACAAAGGCTATAGGGATGTTCATAAAATAACGCTCAAGCCGAAAAGGGGGAAATATTGAATAAACGCTTTTATAAGTCGATAACCGCTCAACGGATTTGGATGCGGATTTCTTAACATCAACGTAGTGACCCTGGTCAACACATAAGCTATAAAGGATGTTCATAAAATAATGATCAAGCCGTAAACAAGGCAAAGATTGAATACACGCGGGTGGAGCCGCGGGCAAAGGCTAGTAAATAAATATAAAAATTCCAGTGTAAGTAGATAAAGTGTTTTATGATGAATATTGATAATGTATGAACTCGATATTACCGGACTAGGCATACTTGGATCGGCAAATATAATTCCTAATTTATTAATCCGAAATAGTCTCCAACGGTAAAAAATACACAACACTAAGGTGCCAGTGAAATTTTCATATTTTTTCGGCGGCCTCGTCCGTCCAGTAGGTCACAGACCAGGGGCCTCCAATGGCAGAGGGCCCTCAGTATTCTCTACGGCTAATCCGACACTGCTGCGCTGTGTACAAATTTCGCCAACGAATGTTAATCTGTATATTAGTAAAACACTGAAATCTCGTAAAATCAAAGAAAATTTTATCGGTCTAGCCTTTAAAGTTATTATAATTTCTTCAGGACAGGATTCGAACCTGCGACCTCTTTTTGTTAAGACAAGCGCGCTACCAATTGCGCCACCGAGGTACTTATCCTAGACCGTTGAATGTTTGCACTATACTTTGATCTAATCAATAAGGCACACACTGAACGCACACGAGGGCGTCATGTTTTTATTTTTTGTTTCTTATTGATCTTTTCTAGTTTATATTTAAATTTGGCTTGATTTTCGCGCTGTAATATTGGTCTGGTGATGGTCTGGGTACAGGGCGGGGCAAGTGCCCCAGCTTGCCCCGCCCTGCATACGTCCCATTACTAATACTCGTCTATACTTCTTCTGTGGAGGCAACACTGAAATCACGAAACAGAAATCTGATGTTCCAAAATAAAGGTATACTCGTAAGTTTGCCTTTTAGGAACAGCTGATTTATTTTTCACGCTATAACAATTAAAATGATAAAATTTCTCGAACGAAAGACATAATTAATTAAGAAATTTATTGTTAAAAATATTTTTAATAATTAATTTGAAATGAGATGTTAAATCGTTTTCCAATATATCTAGTTCTTTTTAGAATTAAATTTAATTTTTATTTTATTAAATTAAATAAATAATTGTATAAATAAAAATTATAATATTTTAAGGGATAAACTGTAAAATTAATTATCATAATTAGTTATTTTAAATAAAACAAATTTTATATTTTAATTTGTTATAAATAATTTTAGTATAGCAAATTTAAACGATAAATATTTTTTTCATTTAAAAAAGGAAGAAAATCTTGAAGCGTTCTTTTGACTTTTTTAAATCTCCTACCCATTTTGAACCCAAAGAAACAATTCAATTCTCACGTGACTTTTTCACATTTTTGTAAATTTTCTGTACAATGCGTCCTTCCCGCATAACGCCGTCCAGCTAAAAGCTTTCATGGACGATCATGCATACCGACCGAGAAAGCTTTTATTTATAGTTTTATTCTTAGAGCCGCCGATGTTATGGTGACCTTTGGTTTTGTTTTATATGTTTGTTGATTGATTTTTTAATACTTACTCGACTTTTAAATTTGCGATTTAAATAACGTCTTTAAATCGTTGGATTTAACATCTTTTTTGTAATAGCTAGGGCGATGAAACTAGGGTTTTTAGATGCCGTTATTTTATGATTTTCGCCATTTTTCAGGATATGAAACAAGAAATAAAATGCCGAAGTTTTTGAAATGAAGGGCTTTTGAACGCTTTTTCTTTTAACACTAAGTATTAATTTATTAAAAATGTATGTTATTAATATGAAAATGCTATTTTAGTCATCTATCTATCAAAATAAAACCTAAGAAATGACAGGTGGCAACCCAAGATTAAGCTGACATAATATCTAGTAGGTACAAAACAAGTTGGAGTCTTTATTTCGTACATTTCGGGTCACCAGAAAATACGGTGTAAAATACGATGACATGTTATCTTTTGAAAAGATATACGCAATTTAATAATAGATAGCATATATGTATAAGTTCAGTCCGGTAAATCTGTTGAATTCTTATTAATGCAAAAACAATAAATGATTAATATAAGTAGGTAGATGGCAGGAAAAATCCTGGCACGAATGCATTTTACTTTACGGGTTAAATAGGGGTTAAATAAATCGTTTTCTGATGACTACCTATAAAGGTTCTCAAAGTGAATGGAACCCCAGCAGTACAAATTGAAGACATCCGCAGTTGGGCTCGTGCCTCATACATAAACTAGATAACCGACAGATATCTTATCTGAACATTTTGTAGTGCGCGCGTGTTTCGAGCTATTTCTGCTTTATTCGAGAGTTATCTTTACTATTACAGCGTGCGTGGCCCAATAACAGGTTTATTATATTGAAGTTTCGTCTATTTGTTGCACATTTAATTAAATACGTTTAAAATTGTATGAGATTTTTTTGTGGAATTCCTAATTTTTTCTTCTTGCTATATTTTTTAAATTTTCGCTGTGTTTTTTTTTACTGCTTTCAGCAAAATTTCACCCCTATATTGTCAGTACTCCGTTCGTTTCTACGTACATATTTATATTTTCACGTTTTGAATCTTTCCATCTCTGTGCCGGCTGGAGCGGCGAGCAGCGTTCATTTTCTGGGAAGTAGGTATAACCCAAAAGAAGTTCATAAATATATAAGGTGACATTTGTGTATATAGCCAAATTTATACTGAATACTCGGTAACTGTTCAGAGCCAAGGATCAATGACCATTTTTGTGAAATACGAAAAATAAAATTTAGATTGACTATTTAGTTCTGACTATTCAATCTACCCGCAAGTTATTTATGTCGTTTATTCCACGGACATCTAGCAACAGAAACATTGTTTAAAATAATTATGTATATAAGTTAATTAAAAAGCCCCTGATGATGCTTATATAGTGAAACCGGTTGGGTAGTGTGATATTAAATATTATCTGTGGAAAAGTACAAGTGTTTTTATCACAACAATATTTAGACTATAATTGAACCGAGGTTGTTTTTGAATAACAATCCATCCATCCATCCATCAGCCTGTTTCGTCCACTGCTGGACATAGGCCTTTCCAGGATTTCACCACTCTAGGCGGTCCTCCTGGAAGAAATGCCCATACTCACACACGCTGGGCAGGCGGGTTGGTGAGCGCGGTGCCGAAACCCTTGCACCAGTGATGCCGCTGCCCGTCACTAGTCTGTTTTAAGGCCTGGCAATTAGGGATGGATATACCGCCATCCATCGGTCCCAGGCAATGGTGGGCCGCCTGGTTTTCCCTGAGAGCTGTTCTTTTACTCTCCCCCGAATAACTTCGGGAGGATTTGCGAGTAAGATGGAGGTAGCTCCACAGTCGAGCTCGGCATCAGCTCCACCACCTACAGTGTGAATAATTAATAAATAGTAATTTGATTATACCGGAACAAACGGCGCGTGCGCACGGTTAAGACCAGTTGGAATGATTAGCGAACCAGCTGATGGAAAAAGCCGCGAAGCAAGGTCTACTTCATTCCGAAAGCTTATTTTTCAGGGGAACCAAATTGGCAATCAGCTAATTGTCATATAATCCGTAGCTACAGACAGTTGCTGCTGGCAACACAGCTTCGGGCTAATAAAGGGTTAAGTAACCCTTTCATTGTGTTGCCATACGGTTTGAGCTTAGGCATCATTTCACTTCTAATACCTCCTAATATGCATATATTTTATATTTTCCGTGGTTTGACGAGAATGAATGCAAGAAGAGTAAACGAAACAAATTTTCGGTGCACAAGTGGAAGGTAAAGCTCGACCGGGCCGCCCTAGAAGGACGTATGCCGACCAAATAGCAGACATACTGAACAAGGGCAAAGTGAAATGTACCCGGAATAGAAGAGCCTGTACGACTAGATGGATGGATGTAGAAGTACTATTATCTTTTTCGTTTTTTGGCTTGTTACAAAATTTTTCTTTTTGTTTTTGTCTTTATTTACAGAATTAGAAAGACTTGTATTTTTCTTTCATTTATTTATAAGCCACTAGCCTTTGCCCGTGACTTCGTCCGCGTGGAGTTCGGTTCACTCCCTTAGGAGGCGAATTTTCAAAAATCCTTTCTTAGCGGATGCCTACGTAATTACAACTATCTGTATGCCAAATTTCAGGGAGATCCGTTCAGTAGTTTCCGCTGTGCGTTGATAGATGAGTCGGTCAGGTGTGTCTTTTATATATTCAGAAGATTTCTGCCAATTGTTATTCTTTTCTCTTTTAGTAAATAAATTTGTTAACTATTAGTACATAACTAATAGTGCAATTGTACCTATAATGGAGGTAGTTGAAAACCAGCGCCAACCAAAGCATGTTTTGGATGGCACATAGCTGAGCTACACGGTATACCCTTTTGTCGTGTTGTTATTTTTATTTATCTCTTCAGTCCTCAACTATGGCTTAATTATGTGGGGGAACTCTGTAGAGGTTGAAAAGGCATTTAAGGTCCAGAAAAAGTGCATACGAGCAATCTGTGGCGCTTGGTACAGAGATAGCTGTAAACCTCTTTTTAAAAAATTAAAGATTCTACCTCTGCCGTGCATGTATATTAAAGAAATTTGTTTGTTTGTGGCACAACATCAAAATTGTTTTTTAAAAAATACAGATGCTTATGAAAAGCAGACAAGGCATAAAGATAATCTTTATATGCCAAAATGTAAATTAAATATATTTCAAAAGAATGTTTCTTGCATGGCGATCAAAATTTTCAATACATTGCCACAAGAATTCAAAAGCTTGCCAATAAAAATCCTAAAAAGGAAATTACATACATGGCTCCAAGATAAATGTTTTTATGATATCAAAGAATATTTAAATAATTAAAATGTATATACTTATATTAGGATGTTTACTTTCATATTGTGCAAATTTCATAATAAATATCTAATATAATAAATAATAATATGATAATGTATATACGTACAGTATAATAATTAATAACGTAAATACAATACATATGAGGTAAATTAGCTTATATTGTTGCATGTTAGTTTTTTTTAAGAATAAATATTTGCATACTATATAATATGGTAAAATGTGCTGTTTCTAATATTAAGATACAATAAGACCTGTACTTACAACGCATGTTTATGCAAATAAATTTTTACTTTACTTTACTTTACTTTACTTTACTATAAATTACTTCCTACTTCAACTGTGTTTGTATTCAGTTTTTATTTTTTGTAAACGCGCCAATGAACTTATTTTCTTTCTTTCATTCAAGAACCAAAAGAGATGTGTCAGGATCGTAGTTGATAGAAATATGCAGTCTCTGCTAACCCCTCTGGGAGACAGGCGTAAGCACTGAGTATAAACATACGTATATGTATGTCTGCATGTACTTAATATTTAGTAACAAAGGAATTGAAAGAAAATCCATTATTTCAACAAGCAATATTTTATTTATGAAGGTAGGGTGAAATTATAACTTGACCCGAAAACATAAAACAAGTAACATCATCAATAAAGTAGTGACAGACAGACTGACAGACGTGCACTGTGACACATTACCAATAACAGCTAATGAGGTACACTAGAGTGGGGACGATGGGTTATTTGTTATCTGTGATGGTAATGGATGGAAAACTGTAATGGACTTCATAAAAGTGTATTCGTATCGAGGAAAAAGGAACATAAACACAGCCACGTAATGTAAATGTGAAGTAATGAACTTTACTCATAGTATAAATAACAAATAGTATTCTATCTCCATACAAACGGGCCGAAACGAACCCCCCCAAAACTCGGTACAACTCGGTTTACGACAGTCGCGGTCGCACCACAGTTACTTACGCACGTTGTCACTGTGACGCTCCTGCGCCTTTTCGTAAATTATGGCACGAAATAACAGTGTATGTTGTGCATTCTAGGATTGCTTAAATACAACTTTTATGATAATAATATAGCATTATTAAATACGTAAACAGTCATTTGGCAGCCCTAGCGCGTGCTTAGGCACCGAGCGGCCGTAGGTATTGATTTCAAGGATACCGCCTAGTTAAACTACTGTTGTTACCTATACTGTGCTTTATTCCTGGAGGAAGAGCACGCAAGCTTAATTACTGTAATTTCGTTCGAAAGTGGTTTGGCCGCACATATTGAACATTACACCGACCCTCTCTAATATAAGGTGGCTTTCGTTTATATAGCGAAATTCATACCGGAGACTCGGTAACTGGTCAGGACTAAGGTTCAGTGAGACCGAAAAAAGAAAATTGTCCTCCTCATCCAGCCGCCACCCACAACGTCCTTCAGGTCGTCGGTCCAGCGGGCACGAAGTCGACCTACGATACGTTTTCAATACGTGGTCTCCATTCTAACGCCTTTCAGTCCCAACGTCCATCATGTCGGCGACTAATATGGCCTGCCCATTGCCACTTCAACTTCTGATTTTGCAGGCTATGTCGGTAACTTTCGATCTCTGACGGATCTCCTCATTTCGGATTTTATCCATCAGAGATACCCCAAGCATAGCCCGCTCCATAGCTTGCTGAGCGACCTTAAACCGGTGGATCAGGCCCTTTGTAAGAGACCACGTCTCAGCGCCATACGTCATCACAAGAAGGACGCACTGGTTGTATAGTCCTTTGTCAAATTCGAAACGAAGAACGATTTTGTGAATTGAAACATAAAACAAAATCGATATCACCGGCCATCTGCCACGGTAGCAATTTAACAATAACTCAGTTAGTGAACAGATCAACTGATATCACACTCGTGACGTCACAGATTTTATACCACACCATCTAATTATGGACATCCATGTAGATGGGTATCTTGCACATGGCATGTGAGATCCTGAGGGTAGATATGGGACCAGGGCGGCTGAACTGAGAGTAGATAGACGTGTTATGAAGATAGAAGGTCAGGGTAATTTGGATGGTGATAGGTACAGGAGTTTTTACATACATCAGTAACTTAACGGTATAATTGGCATGGTTTCCTCAGGGTTGTGGCAAACCGCGGTCGAACCTGTCTCACTATCACCGGTTAAAGGGGCTCCATAAAGGTAAACATCAATTTTGCATCGGAATCAGTTCCGTCCGTGTAGATGATATAAAGCAAAATTCATGGTGTGATTTTTACCATTTGTTTAGTTCATTAATATACATGTACTTTTTAATCTTCTAACAGTTAATTTAAAAAAGTACAAATTTCACGAAAAATGCAGTTCCCGTATTTCAGAACCGATTAAAACGAAACTAAAACCAGCAGGTACAAAAAAATCTCTACTTACATAATTTTTTAATAGCTTATGTCCTAAATGGTCCTAATGCAGCCGCAGTTGATTAGAGCAGGGATAGACAATTTAAAAGACAAAAGCGGAGAGCAGGACAGAAGATTAGCATTATGGAAAGAAAGAATTTATTTGTCCGTAGACCAGGATCACCAAGATGATAATAAATAAAACCGCATCCAAATCCGTTGAGTGGTGGTCAGTTAAAACGAAACATAATACAATGCCGACAGACAAAAATTCTATAATAAAAATATAGGTAGAAAAATGCCGATGAACGAATACGAAATTTTATATCTTAGCAGAGGTCATTTTAGGTATTTTTTTTAAGAGTTCGACAAAAAAACGTAAAAACTGGCTAAGAGTAGCTGTTCAAAAGTAGCTGTCTACTAATAAATCATTAAACAAACACCTAGTTTCACCTTCCAAAAAGGTACAGTCAACGAGAATATAATGAAGCCAACAGCTGATTACAATGCCGCAGTCAATAAGCCACAACCAAGGGGCGATGTACGCACAGACAACACACCCTCTGTAATTAACTAGATGGATCCGAAGCGTTTTTCATTGTTTACAGGATGATTTCAAAAACATTATAGGTATTTATTTTAAAACATTATTGCAAAGAATAATCTCGCAATGCACATAGGTTGTATCAATAAAAATATGAAATATATAATAAGTCTTATGAAAAAATACACTTTAAAGTACGATTAATTATAATTTATTATAAATTTTTCTTACGTCTGTAGCATAATAATGTGTACAAAATTTCAGCTCAGTAAGCCAAGCGGTTTTCAAACTATGCCGTAAATAAACACCGAGACTCTCTACCTATTGGCTGGATTTTATAGCGCTGTAAAGCTTTAAAATAGACATAAGTATATTATAAATAGACATAACAAGTTTTAATTAACCCCTTTGTTTTGATTGGAAAGGCCTTTTGTCCATCATTGGACGATGACAGACTGAGGGATGGATAGATGACATCCACGGTAAAAGTTGTTCGTATAGATGAGTGCTATCTTTGGATTTTGGCTTTTTAGTTACTAAAATTTGTTTTAAAATTTCGCTCTCTGACGTTACTTTAAAAAAGCATCGTTTTTGCCTTAATAATTTACCTTCCTTAAAATATATATTTCATAAAAGGTGTCTATTTATACTGTAGTAATTACTCAGTAAACAAGAGTGCCACAAGTACTCAGTGCATCTGACTCAAGTAACACAAAGTGAAACACTCGAACAGAAACTGCCATCATCTGCACAAACACGTCACACGTGCTGTAACAAGAGAATTCACAAACTCAGCTTAAACAAACCATATCGAATGTCATTTGCAGCAAAAACAAATAAAACCACCCCTGAACTCATCGCATGATCTGTCCGAGACTCCAAAAGCATCTGACTGCGTGAGCCACGACTGCTCAACCCTAAATGTATGTATCCCTTCACGGTAGGGATGACACCTGGTGTCTAAATGACGTCACGGGGGTTCTAATAATGTTCGGACACGAGCCACGCATAGTCGGACAATCACAATTATATTAAGATTAACTTTTTAATGTGGGGTGCCGCAAGGCGCCGGGTTGGGGCTGGTGGTTTATGATTATCATTCCGTGAAGGTGTGGCTATTGATTGCTCTTTTGACTGCGTGAAAGTACGTGAATCAGTTTTGTAGATATTTAAAAAAGATGTGAGATTGCTAAGTTTCTTTCCTTCTTGTTGGCAAGACTAATCGAAATGGCAGATTTAGGCATGTTTTATGTAAATATCGTATTAGTATTTGATATATTATTGGTAGTTATAATCTGTGTCTTTTTATGTAGGCACACATTGTATACATCAAATATTTATTTATTATACTAGAAATTGGATTAAAAAATATAAATTAATTGATATCTAAATTATTTTGGTTGTGAAAATAAATTAAGGGTACCTATAAAATATCTTTCCTAAGAGCCACTGGCGTAGTTTAGGTTCAAATACATTTAAAGGTTGATTCTTCAAGTATTGTGGTACAGTGTTATAAATATTTACACACATTACGTAACAGTTTCTTTTAAATAATTCAGTTTTTGGAATTCGATCAAATACTAGTCCACAATTTCTTGTATTCCTTGGATAGAGATCTTTTGCAGATTTTAGTAAATATTTTGTTTTAAAAATGTTTCCATTTCAAA
Source organism: Ypsolopha scabrella (assembly GCA_910592155.1). Classification (NCBI taxonomy): domain Eukaryota; kingdom Metazoa; phylum Arthropoda; class Insecta; order Lepidoptera; family Ypsolophidae; genus Ypsolopha; species Ypsolopha scabrella. Next base: position 20,462,947 of record OU342983.1, read on the forward strand.
AATATAATGACAAGAAAATCGCGAGTATTTTACTTTCAGAAACGAAGGTTAACATTGAAATAATAATAATTGATTGATGGATGTAGAAGAAGCAAAAGAGGTATGTCAGGTTCGCAGCAGATGGAAATCGAAAATCGAAAGGCGAGAGTCACGAGAGGCGACGTCATGATGTATGTATGTGTGTGTTATTGTTCGTCCATGGTATGTATCATAGGCAGATCGTCCATGGTATGTATGTATGTAATAATAATAATCGTCGGTGAAACATGGGTGCGCCGGGTGAGGACTGTGGCTTGCATTTCACAGTTCACACTCGGAACACCTCTGACACCCCCTCGGGGATTCATGTCGTGACGTGATACCAAATATATAATTATAATAATTAAAGAAAGGTTTAGATGAAACCGAATTGAAAAGTTATGGCGCTAATAACAGGATAAAACTAAGCTCCAATCAGACAATTACCATCACAATACACCCTATGTCCGAAATATCCGCGACAAATCCGGAACACACATCTAAATCCTTTCCCAAAACTAAAGTCTAAGCATTTCATGCACGCACATGTACTGCGGGGTCCCTAAGCTGGCTCTTAGCGCTCTGGCTTTGCGTTTAGGTACGTTCGGGTGTACTGGGGGACATTTTCTCCTCGCGGTAAGAGGGGCTCGGTAAAAGCATATTTATGTTAGTTGCAGATTGACGATGATGGCCTGGGCTCCCCTCGGTCGAGCGGGCACGCCTTGCTACGGCGAATTGTAACCAAAAAAAGTTTAGTTTCAGATTTTTTGTAATTACAAAAACGTCTAGGCCAGTTTCGCTGATATTTTATTTATTTATGTGGATGTCAAATAAAGCAATATCTGAAAGCCTAAATCTAGATTTAAGAGCTGGATTTAATCATTTGTGTACAAAATATTCATAGATTCTAATTTAGTTATCATATCATGGCTGGCACGAACAAGAAAGGACCGAGCTAATGGGTTCATTAACAAGTCAGACAATTAAAGCACTGATAACACTAATAGGATTGAAATAAAACACTTATCTAAAAGGATAGAAGTAACATATTTTTTTGCTGTGACCAAATGAACTATTAACTGACCGTAACCAGCGGGCCTATTACGTATCTTTGAATCGGTTGCCAACTATGGTTAATATACACCAAAACACAGATAAAAATGAACTTCCAAAATAACCTTCCATGGGTATAGAACTATTTATGAATTGTGACGTAATTTCAAGTGCGAACGTATCCTTAGATAAGCGGAATTCGATAGTGTACGTTTTTTTCACGATAGGCACTTGGTTGGCAGCTGATTTTACGATGCAGAATCAGGGGGCTGGATACAAAGTATAGTTGAAGTTACTTCAAGTACACGACAAACATTTTCGAAATAATTTATCACCATATGAACCATTATTTAATTTTTTTTTAGTTTATTTTTTATGTTCTTGCAGTAATAAATAAGCAGTCTGACTTTCGAAAATGTCTATACTCGTACAATAAGTGATTGTCTACACATTTATTTATTTTCATTAATTTTGTGTACGATTATTAATTAACAATGTTATTAAGATTGAAATTAATTCATTAATAAATATAAACAATTTTGTATTAAATAATGTAGTCTGTTGTAGCAAGCAAAAGTTTCTTCTCAATCATTATCAAGAGAACACAAAAAAAATTTAAGGTCCTTGACCGTTGGCAAATGAATCAGTTTACACCAAAGGTGTCCAACAAAATATTTAAATATACGAGTATTATTCTGTTGTGAAAATATTGTAACGACGACGGCAATACACAATTTATTCATATTTTTAGTAGACGCCATACTTAAAGGCGCCTGACTTAAATTAGCTCCGGCGAGACTGAAAGAGAGAAATAGATGGCAGAGACAGATGAAAATTACATAGAAGAACTTCAACTCTAGTATCAAAACTAGCATACCTACCTTTTAGTTTATTTATTTATTCTATTGGTGACGAGAAGCGTGTAAGTAGGTTAAGGCTCTAATGTAAATGTAAATAAAATATAAAATAAAAATGGCTTTTGTGCTCTTTCCACGCAGACAACCACTTTCCCTCTTTTGAAAATGACTTAAATACTGTCACGACATATACCCCCTAGGGTGTGTCAGAGGTGTTTAGATGTTATCGGGGATGAGCCCTATCGCCGTACTCCGGGCACAAATACACGTATGCAGGTTTACCTCAGGTTTTTCTTTATAGCCTTTATCGTGAGTCCGAATCATGAATCCATGATCTCTGGCTTGAGCAAACTGAAGCTCGACCACTACCTATATAGACTACAGAAATCAACGTAGTAAGCCCGCATCTATTGTACTCAGCATACACGTACAGTCTGAGAAAACTGCACCCGGGTGCGGTTACTGTGCCATATCGGATGATTTGAGGGAATATTAGAGCTCCGGAATATGGATAGAATATACCTAAGTGCTCACTGTATTATACACATTTATTATGTACTTTCATCCAAACTAGGGGCTAACTTTGCGTACCATTGAAACAAAAACTTTTTATAATTTGTTCTTAATCAAACCACGAAGGGATTTAAAGGCTGATTAAATTTATATGGAACTCAACAAGCCTTGGGTCAATTTTATTTTATTTTAATACTTAGAAAATTATTGAAACTTCTTGTATGTTGTTCCACTAAAATATTCTCGTCAAGAACAATAAAAATTAGGGTTCTGTACTCAAAGAATGCCGAATTATTTGACAGGCGCGTATCATTGTAGCGCCTTTTTGTTGCTATGGCATACTGTTGTTATTTATCATGTTTTTAGGGTTCCTTACCCGTTTTGTATGGTTGGACGGAACTCTTTGTGCGCGAGTCCGACTCGCACTTGGCCAAATCAGTTTAATTTGTTTGTAACAGTTGCCTAAGGATCTAGTTTTAACGAACTTATAACAGTTTTTACGTAATGATAAGTTTTCATTTGAAATCTACGTAACTTTAGACTTATTCTTTATAATTTTCAGGTTAACGCGTTTTTAATATAGAGAAGGAACTAGAACTAGGGCACCAGGCCTACTTGCCCTAATTTACTCTACTTGCCTGTATACGATAACAAGAAACGAAATTACCCTACCCCACCATATCAGAGGATATACATATTGTCACGACAAGAATCCCCAAAGGGGCGTCAGAGCTGTTCCCGAGTGGGAACTGCGAAACGCAAGTCACAGTCCACACTGGGCATACCCGCGTTTCACCGACGATTATTACGTGGCAACGTGTTGGGTGATGAGCCGTATCGCTGTACTTCGGGCACAAATACACGCTTTTTAGGGCATGCAGGTTTCCTCACGATGTTTTCCTTCACCGTTCAGCAAGTGGTAAGTATTAGAACACAAAATACTATGCACATTATAAGCGGCGGTAGCTCAGGAGTAGAACGTTGGCCTCTCAATCTGGAGACCCAGGTTCGATCCCCGGTCGGGTATGCACCAATGAGTTTTTCCGGAATTTAAGAGGACACAGTCCCCGCAAAATCTTAATTTGTACTTCCTGGTTCCACACTCTTAACGTAACAGAATATTCTAAAGTAATTTTAATATTAAATGAAAACTGAAAGCCAGTACTTTAAGCCACCATAACATTTCAAAACACTAACCCGCTAACTTCATTAGCTATTTAGAAAGTAGGTAAAAAGCTAAGGGACTTGTATGAAATACCCCCCTCTCGACAGGTTCTATTTATACCTCGCGTGCTGGGCCCATTTTAATATGAAAGAAGGTTAAAACTCTGTCAGAAAGGGGCTTTCCACACAAAGGGGTTCTTATATACTAAATCCCTTTCTGAAGGGTAAGCGATTAAACACTCACGAGTCCACGTCCTGGACTGGTCTCCAAAACTGTATTCGGGTAACCATACTCAACCCTGGATGATGGGAAGTCAGTGATCCGCTCTTTGACCTTCGTTGCCCTCGGCACGTTGCAGACCTTTGACGAACCACTGGCACAACCAGCAGCTTTCGGGTGTAGTTACCTAAACAAAAACCTCTAACCCTGGCATGCCAACCCCCTGAGAAATAACACTTGTTTTGTAAACGTGGTAATGGAAATCTGGTCTCATCACCTTACACCGTTAATAATATTTCGCGAAACTTTTCACGCACGACTTGGATCACAATCAATACTTATTGGTTGGATTATTTCACCTTTCCAGTTTATTTCCTTGAAATATTTATCAATATTTTCAACACTGGTTGACATGAAACACGTAAATCTCCTTGAGAGCAAAAATATTACAGCATACTGGAAAACAACAAGTTTGACACTTTTCTTTTTTAACTCGTGTTGCCATATCACTAATAAAATAACTTGACACATACATTGTGCGTTCCGAACGCTTTTAAACCGAACAGACTTGTATATAATATATCCCTTTTCCAAAATGTTGAATTTTACATACTTAAATGATTTTTTTAAACTTTGACTTTTCAACAAAAGCCTTGTAGGCATTATGAATTTCGTACCAATGCCAGTAACTATATTGATTGCATTTTAAAAAAAAGAAATGGCATGACCATAGAGTTTAATATATCAAACATGGATCAAACCATCATCAAACATAGAATAAGAATATCAAATGTCATTGACACTTGACATTGACAGCTAGTATTTTTATTTATTGCTAGGCATATGACGTATTCTAGCTGCTTGGCCCATATCCTTAAAATTTGCCTTTTTTCAACATATCTCTAGAACAAAGAAATAAAAAAAAATATTAAAACGCTTTTCGGAATAAGAGTAAAAAGATACCTCCATAGGTTTTTTATTTTTTTACCTTATCAGAAATGAAACTGAGGCGTTCCACGCCTTACAACCGTATAGTTTAGTATCTTTCTGGGAAACAATCGCTCCTGGGTCGATCCACACTTGAAATAATTATGTTTCATACACGTTCTTAGCGATATTTTATATATGGAACAATAATTACATACATAATCAAAGTTAAACTACCTTACAGAAACAATATTTACCAGTTGGATTTATCTCGCGTCAAACAATTATATATGTTGGTACATTGCGTGTTGTACAGAGATTTTTCATTTCAGCTTCTCTAGAAACCAATCAGGGGCAAGCCACTAAATCAGCTGTCAGCCCCTGTAGCCGCGGCGTGAAGATACTTCCAGGTCAGCTGTCTCATTGCGAGATGCATCTCCGTACATAGTGTAGCCTTTAAGTAGAACTAATATAGTGGGTTAAAAAACGATGACATGGACTGTTAGCCTGTAAAAAAACAGATCCTTCTTTGAGACATGCAAGACGACGCCTAACCGCAGAAATGTTGGTTAGGACATTTTAATTCATCTTAATTGAGCAGTGAACGACGTCGTTCACTGTAATTGAGTGTTGGAAACTACAAATAAAAAAAAAATTACAGTTGAGCCGAAACCGGAATTGCGAAAAAAGAGCAGCGGATTCTGTTAAAGATTCCTAAATTATTTAAGTGGATACTTCTTAAGTCGCCTCTTTACTTAATTGAAGAGGAAGAATTTATTGGCAGCAATAGATATCATAAAACTTAATGTCCGTGATGGCAGCGCAATCGCTATAACAAATACGCAGATCACGTCAATACGATATAATGTTTATTTCATGCAAAAAAGAAAAATGAAAAAGATAAAATTATAAGTTTGACTTCATGTAGTGAATTGTAAAATAACATTAAAAAATAATCGCTAGTCCCCACAGTAGGATTCCCTGGGTGGTAGGAACTATAGTCTCCTCTCCTTTGCTCGCCTGCTCAGAAGTATTAAATTAAACTATAAATTATGTGTTGGTATCCGGTAAAATTACAGTAAATTATTAAGCGTTAAACGTTGAGGTTATTAAAATATGTGTACTTTACAACAGATTAAATATTAATTGAAATCAATAATGTCAAAGTATTGAAACTACATAATAAAAAATTAAAATAAATTAAAAAGGAAACCACATTTAAAGAAGAAACGGTAAGCTTATATTATCCTAAAGTTCTTTTCACGAAAGAACTCCTCGTCAAAGTTACTTTTATTGTCAAGTACTAAATTCAACCTCTTATCGGTACAGTAACCAACCGCCATTATTCTCTTTCCTCTGCTTATTTGACCTCTTGATTCGACATAACGTTAACTTTCTCCATCACTTGAGTAAAGTAGGTGTGTCTAGGTCTACTATATAATAGAAAAAGAAAAGAAGACAAAAATATACTAATTTAATCGTAGTTATCACAATTTATCAACACGAGAGCTAGAGATCCCACTGCAGTTTAGCTACTCTAGTCCACTGTTCCTACAGTGAAGCACGCTCGACTGGCCACCCCTAACAGGCGAAGCGTGATGGTGCAAATATAAATACCAGTGGGACTCGAATTAATATTGACGACGACTCGCTGATTAATTTCTGATCATTCCGCTTTCTTTATTATTGAGAGAGTCCCAACAGTTGTGGGAGATTCCTCAGATTTGTAAACGAAATTACAAGAAAGTACTATGCTCCTCCGAGTGGAAGAGCGCTCGCCTGCTAACCCAGAAGTCGTAGGTTCAAATCCCGCCGCGTGCTTTGGAAGGTTTGTTAAGCTGTTGGTCTATTTGTGCCCGAAGTACGGCGATAAAGTTCAGCACCCATCACGTTTAGGACCAGGGGCCTTGTTGTCTAATTTCAACAACTATCGCTTTCAAAATCGTGGTAGCTAAACATGATGTGTTTTTCAACTTTGACTATTCAACAAAACCTTATAGGCATAATGACCTTCGTACCAATGCCAGTTGCATTGGTTGCATTAAAAAAAACGAAATGGCATGACCATAGAGCTTAATATATCAAATGTCATTGACACTTGACATTGACAGCTAGTATTTTTATTTATTAATAGGCAAATGTATTCTAGATGTTCAGCCTATACCCTTAAAATTTTTTTTTAACGTATCTCGAGAACTAAGGAATAATAAAATAAAATTAAACGCTTTTTGGAATAACAATAAAAAGATATCTTCATCGATTTGCTGTGCTGTCACTACGATGATAAAAGAGAAAACCGCATCCAAATCTGTTGAGGTTTCTCAAGTTATAACGGAACAGACAGATAAATAGAAAAACTAAAGAAAAATGGTTGTATTGGCCTCACTACAATACTAAAACCTCATATCATTTAAATGTTTAAAAAAATCAATGTATAGACACAACTTTTTTGATAATTTATATTATAAGTATACTAAAAAAAACTCTAAATGGAAATTCAAAATTATATTTATTTAGATATTTTAAAATGCAATTTTTACCCCAAAACCTTACAGACGATACCCCATCCCATTAACAAGATCATAAAACTGATCATGCTACGTAATCAGCGTGCACATGTCATTACGTAATTACTGCCACCCCCTCTCGGCATATGGCGTGAAGATACAGCGCACGCGCCATTGACTCGCGGAACTCACCAAATGCTGTTTTTTGTGTTTTGGACTGGATTTGTGTTTACGAGAAAATAGTGTCCAATAGGCATGATGACAAAAAAAAATTTATTAGTCCGTCAGTTAGATTATCAGAAAATATTGGACCCGTATTTTTTCTTTTTTAAATTAAACAAAAAATGATGAAGATGTGGCGCGCTGAAGTTCCGCATGACGTCACATCTAGATACAATTTTACTCAGAAGTGACGTCATTTTCCCCCACTCCCAAACTTTGACGCGCTTTATCTCTGTCATTTTTTGTTTGATTGACAAAAGAAAAAATACGTGTCCAATATTTTTTGATAATCTAAATGACGGACTAAATAGAATAATATTTTGCTTACCCTGTGTACAAGCCTATTGTTTTCGCCTGATGATGTCGATAAATCGATGAAACCGGTAGAGTGACCGTTCTGACAATGAAACAACGTACAGTTAGTTTCAATATTTTTCTTTTATTGTTAAAATGTTCCATCAAGTATATTGATACACCATCAATCTATTGATTTTATTTATAATAAAAATTACAACTATAAAGAAATATAAGAAAAAAAAAATAGGTTGATTTAGCTTAAGTTAACACCAGTTATAGTATTTAATTACTTATATAAACCAAACATATGCCCTCTGTAAATTGTCATTTTTAAAAGAAACCACATGGCATAAATTTAAATAAAAAAAATTATAACTGGTAATACAAAATCCGCTAAAGTGAAAATAAGAGATTTTTTTAGAATTACAACCGTTCCTAAAATGTCTTAAGACTAACGATCAGGAGTAATCAAATGATAATTACAAAACAACATAAAACATATCGTCACGACATGTATCCCCGAGGGAGTGTCAGAGTTGTTCCCGAGTGTGAACTGTGAAATGCAAGTCACTACAGTCCACACCCGGTACACCCGCGCTTCACCGACGATTATTACGTCCCAACGGGCACAATTACACGTTTCCTCACGATGTTTTCCTTCACCGTTCAGAAGTGGTAAGTATTAGGTGAGAACATAGATGATAATTACATACATATACTCACGCCTGTCTCCCAGGGGAGTAGGCAGAGACTACAGATTTACATCTGCTACGATAAATAATGATAATTACGTAGTGTTAAATATAGTACACAACTGATTAACTACACCTATAATCATTGTAAAGTAACAAAAAACGGAATATTTTAATTTGAAAAAGCAGTAACACATTTTGAATAAAAGCTCGTCAAAGAAAAGATAATGTTCAAACGTTGAAACAAAACTAAAATCAAATTCTAAAACAGCAATTTAACATTTCGAGTGTTTATCCAGATCTCGAACCGTCCCGGGATTCCCGGATATTCCCGGATGCAATAACGGTGCGTTCCCGAACTGAAGGACTCATATCCGGCAGATATTCTAATGAGGCCACTTGAATATGGAATCGAGATGTTTTGGAACGCGGCCGTTGTGCCAATTTAATTTTAAATTAAATCCTAAATAATTTATCATTTAAAGTTGTTTTCCGATCGAAGCAAGGCTCAAAAATATTTTGGCTGATTAGATTTTAGGTAGAACTACGTTGGATCAACTGAATGAAAAAAATTCACAGGCCGATACCTATTGTATAAGTTTTTGTTTATTAATAATTTACATATTTCGGTAAGTTGCTCAAGCTCAGAATGGTCAAAAACGTGCGATCATAGAAGTACAAAAAAGTATAAAGGAATTTCGCTAACCAAAAACTGAAGTAAAGATGGGCGATTATGAATGACAGAAAACGATTAACTCGATTATGGCAGTCATTCGAAAGATTCGATTATTTTCGAAAAATCACTCGATTATACAGAAATTTTAACCTTTATTACTCATACAATAAGAATCAACTTTGATGGTCAAATAAAACGAACGAGTACCTCGTATGATCGAATGACGTGACGTGTTGGTGAGACAAAAGATGAGTGTAAACGAGAAAAAAGTTTAAATTAAAAAATATATACCTACAGTAATTCGTATTATTATGATGCCAAGCGATTCATATATTGTACGTAAACAACCAAAAACCCTTTGATAATGCTATAACAGCGAAACTGGTAAGGGAAATAATATAAATAAGTGGACAAGTACAAGTGTTTTTCAAAAATGTATCCAAAGTTCCACCAAGTGCCAACAATCACGAGCATCAACTCTATTATTATGATATTGTGGCCGTCTTTAATAGTTCACAATATTTTTACATTTTAATAAAATATTACATTAGCTACGAAAGATAAAATAAAAAATAATACAACGGAAATAAAAATAATCAAATATAAAAAAATACATATTCTTTTCGTTTTCGTTTCTTGGTTATTAGTGTGCACCTATCTGTCCTTAGCTGTGCGCGTGCGTCAAGATGATCATTGTTTTCGAACGCTTTCGAAAATATTCGGAATCGAAAAGAACTCGATTAATGAATCTATTGATAAAAAAAAAATGAAAGAGCTTAATTTGTGTGGAATTTAAAACGAATGATGAATGATATCATTCGATTATTATGGGTATCAGTTGTCGACTTATTTTATAGTCGATTATTGATATGTGTAGTTTCAAACTTTTCGATTATCGAAATTAGTCATAATCGCGCATCTTTAAACTGAAGCACCCATAGTAAGCCTATATATACTCTCGTGTACGCACGAGCTAGGCACGCATACATTAATATCAAAGTTAGCCTATTTTCCATAGTAAGTCCACTCACACACTTTTAAACCGCCGCCATTGCTATGCTTCAGTTGTTCATTAGCGGCGACTCCGTCCTCCTTTTTTGTACGTCTATACGTGCACGTATCCAGGGGGGGGGGGATAGGTGGGATTCATTCCTCCCCCAAAATTTGACGCGACATACATGGGACCGGGAATGTGTATTCATAACCACTGTAAAGTACGCTTAAGTACGTTTTAATAAAAAAAGGTACGGTACTTTAGATCCATCCATCCATCAGCCCGTTTCGTCTACTGTTGGACATAGGCCTTTCCAAGATTTCGCCACTATTGACGGTCCTCTTGGAAGAAATGCCCATACTCACACACGCTGGGCAGGCGGGTTGGTGAGCGCGGTGCCGAAGACCTTGCACCAGTGACGCCGCTGCCCGTCACCAGTCTGTTTTTTATATAAGGCCCGGCAATTGGGGATGGATATACCGCCATCCATCGGTCCCAGGCAATGGTGGGCCGCCTGGTTTTGCCTGAGAGCTGTTCTCTTACTCTCCCCCGAATAACTTCGGGAGAGTTTGCGAGTAAGACGGTGGTACCTCCATAGTCGAGCCCGGCATCAGCTCTACCACCACTTTTGATACTTAATAATATTAAAGACAATGAATCCCGTTTCTACGACGTGTCCTAGTTTAATCCAGCAATTTGTACTGCTACAGACACACAGACAGATATATACCGAGGATATTCGGAGAACTCTGTCCTGCTCCAACACTTGTCTATCCTGCTCAGGGGAAGCTGGCCGCTCAGAAGACTCGCGATTTCGTGGTGACATTTATTGTAAGTAATCAGTATCACCGAGTGTCACAGACATATTTTGCGTACTTAGAAAAAGAAAATTTTGGTTTTCCATAGTACTGACTCGGGGCTGGGCTTGCGATTGTAAAGAAAAAAGATTTTCAAATTTTACAAAAAGGGTAATCGAACTTTGACACCAACTACTTACTTACCGAGTCTTCAGTTTGAACGTGGCTGCATAAACAAGTGTCACCTTATTTAAGGTATAAATTAAAGTCACTCGTATATCAATGTTCAATGTACTATGTATAAAATTTTATGGCTATATCCTATACAATATTTTATGCCTAACATCGTAGTATAAAATTTATGCCCTTAAACATAAATATAGCGTCTAAAAAAATATTAAAATTTTGATAAAAGAGTTACTTTTTTACGATCGCATGATGTTAGTAATTTTGAGAAATTTTATTAATCATGGTATGCTTTTGCTTTAGATCTAGTTCTCATTTTGAATATTTTTTTTTGGGGTTTTAAACGGCAATTACTATTCTTAAAATCGATTTTTGACTCGTGGTCCCACTGTCTTTGTCCCACTATTGCTCGTGGTCCCACTAATCCTGAAAACATTGACTCGTAGTCCCACTGCTTGGTGGGACCACCAGTCATAGCTATAAAGTATGGCTCGTGGTCCCACGGCGCACGGCCAATGGCCATGCACACAAAAGCAGGTCATATACAAGTAAAGAAATAGAAGATAGGCACTGGCCACTTATGAGAACCATAGTATCCTCGTCAATTTTAATGACAAGACCAGGTTGTCAACGTCATCTTACTTTAATAATAAAAATCGTTTTTTCTTGTGGCTTCGGATAGTTATAATAATTATAATATCTGTTATTCATATTCAATAAAAAAAAATTCATATAAAAATTTGATCCAGGCGGCTTCGTTCGAACAAGCCCGCCTTAAGGGTTTCTGCTTTGTACCTATTTCCGAAAGCGGAACCCTCACAACACCACAAGCGCCAGCTATTAATACACCCTCTTAGCCCACTTGTGATCCAGCAGCCACGTCTAAGAGGTTCTTATCTCCGACTGAGGAACTCTAAAAAAACATGGCGCCAATCGGTGCCCTTTCATATGCGTGGGAAGATCTTTACCACATCTTTTAGAGGCTTCGACTCGTTAAAATCACTTTTACTGCATTGCAATAAGAGTTAAGTCGTATGGCTTATGGTTTTGGTTGTAAGTTTAAGTAGGAATTAAACCTTGGGTTGAACTGTGAACTCATTTGGTCAATATTAAATTGTATTTAAAACCGATGCCGTTTTAAAATGTAATTTCGCTGTATAGGTTTAGTTTTTCAAGGTGAATGGCCAAATCCGAAACTATGAGGAATAGCGAAAAATGCTCGAAGGAGTCTCGGGGCCGATTTTGATGAAAACCAAAACTGCATCATTTTTTTTAAATATTATCCCAAGCCGAAAATCCAAACCACCGAATTAAAAAAAAAAGCATTGTACATTGTTTCACCATCCGATAGCGTGACATTTATTAGTGTCGCCTAATAACAATATATACTTATGTAAGTTTATCTTTCACCTCATATTTACCGTTATCCTTAAATAGCACTATCGAACTATATATACTTATATATTGTTATTGAAAGTCTGAATCAATAAAGATAATTATTTTATTTAGAAAAGAAGCCTGTCCATTTGCTAATTTTCCAGTCTCCCGTCCAAGTCAGTGTCAAATCTAAAGTTATGGTCGTTTTGTGGCCAGCCGCGAAGGAGTCCGTAACATCCCGGCCCCCAGTATTGCAAGTCAATACTCTAGTTCAGAGCGGACGTCCAGTTTACAGAGCTTCGCCACTGACCGTCGGTATTGTCCCAGTCTTGTCTTAACGTCAGCTACGCGCACTCCACCGTCAGGTCCTTCATATACTTTAGTCACTATGCCCCGAAGCCAAAGGCCACGAGGTGCCTGGTCATCGACGATTACGACAATGTCGTCAACTTTTAAGGGCTGGGCAGTGCCGAACCACTTAGTTCGTTTAGTGAGCGTTGGTAAATATTCTTTTAGCCATCGCTTCCACGTAAGGTCAGCTAAACGTTGTGATTCTCTCCAGTTTCGTCGGAGCATATCTCCGTCGCTAAATGACCCAATAGGATTTATGTTCGTCAGTGATTTAGATGCTAGTAGAAAGTTGTTAGGTGTCAGGGGCAAATCATCTTTGTGATCTAGGGGAACATAGGTCAGGGGTCTATTGTTTATGAAATATTCGGTCTCTGCAAGCAAGGTGGCTAATGTCTGGTCAGAAAGGTACTTCTCCTTAAGTGGCGCTACTCTCACTCGTGTCATAACCATACATTCCCACTTATCATTGGTCATGCGAAGTCGTAGGAACGCTATACTCGCAAAAACTCTTGAACTCGCGTCACAGAATACATGTAGCCGAGCTGGCACGCTGTTGTCGCAGTTATTATTCATCAGCCAGCGAGGTACTCTAACGTCTTGTACCTGGTTCAGTTCCTTTAGCCACGTAAAGTCTGAATCAATAAAGATAATTATTATATTTAGAAAAAGAAGCCTGTCTCTCTTCTTCTCTGATAAGAACACGATGAAACATCTCTTGGATGTCTCCCATCACAGCCACTTTTCCGGTACGAAACCCTAATAGAATCCCAGGAAGAGACGTCAAAAAGTCCGGACTGCTTAGCAAAAAATCATTTAAAGACTTACCCATGGATTTCGCTGCGCAGTCTAGAACTAGCCTCAATTTATTTGGTTTATTAGGATTAAACACTGCAAAATGTGGCAAGTACCAAGTTTTGTTGGTCTTAGTTGACTTGTCTCCGTCTCTGAGCTTTGATATGTAGCCCTTCTGCAAATTCTCCTTGACCTTTTCTTTGTAGCTGGCAGCGAACTCAGGCATCTTGTCCATTTTCCGGATGACACCCTCAAGCCGTTTACGTGCTACACCGTAACTGTCAGGCAGTGAAGGTTCGTTATCCTTCCAAAGAAGTCCAGTTTCATACTTGTCACCTATCAGTTTAGTAGTCTTCTCCATAATAGCTAAGGCTCTCATATCCTCACGAGAACGAGAAGTGTCGGTACAGGGTTTAGTACCGAAACCGTCAGTAGAAAATGATTGTTTTACCATGTCATTAAGCTCGTCACATACACATTTTATGTGAAAGATATCAGCGTCATTTGGTATCATTGGTGAAAGTTTACCATGAATAATGATACCTAGTTGAGTTTCAGATACTATAGGTCCGTCTCTAGGTCCTATTAAAGCCCGTCTGGTCACTATAAGCTGAATGTTGTCAGACCCAATGAGTAACAATGGTCGTTGATTGTAGCTCGCCATGTCATTGTCTTTTACAAAGTCCGATAGATAAGGAAAATTATTTACAAGTTTAGAAATATTTACAGTATGCATAGGAAGAGATAAATTATTTACAGACCTAACATTTTTTAAATTAAAACCCTCATTGTTATTTTGTCCTCGAATGGAGAATGATACGATCTTCGAGTTCGTTTCGTTTGTCGTCATGCCGGTGGCGCCACGTAGTTGCAGAGTGGTGCTCGGGCCGGTGATACCGGCGCGCTGCAGGAGAGACTCATCAACGAGAGATAAGGCAGCGCCTTCATCAAGCAGGGCTAGTGTTTCGACGTCTCCTTGAGGTCCAGAAATCACGACGGGAGCAACTTTAAGAAGTATCGTCGTGGTTGAATTTTCGCAGTGATGAACTGTACTATCTGGTATGCATACGCCACTCGATGTCTGATCTCCCGTTGTCTGGTCAGAACCGTGGAGCGGAGCGGCGTGTAGCAGGGGATGATGGATTCTATCACATTGTGGCTCTGTACATTTTTGCTTTCTTCTACATCCTTTTAGTTGATGTTTCGAGGAAAGGCATGAGAAGCATAGCTTGTTCGTCGTTATAAGCTTCCAACGATCGTCAATACAAAGCCGTTTGAAGTCAGCGCAGTCCTTCAAGTCATGATGACTATTACATATGATGCATGCTCTTTTCTTCGTAGCTATAGTCGTGGTCATGGCTAGTATCGGCTTCCGTTCGAACTTGGAATGATGTTTTCGTTCATTGTCTGTAGATGGTGATGGTGCGACATGTGTGGCGGCTCGTGCGACCATCATCAACCAATCAGATAAACTGTCTAATGTTACGATTTTGATCCCTCTATTTTCAAGGTGAAAACTCCATTGATATTTTAAATTTGATGGTAGTTTACTGATTATCTCTCGAATTAAGGTTGGATTTGTAAGATGTCCAACCTCATTTGTCATTGTCATAGTCGCTACAACGTTTTGCACTATGGTTGCGAAGTCTATTAGGTGGTTGATGTCATCGTGACGTATGTTACGAGTGTCACGGATTTTTGTCAACATAACCTCGATCAAGTAATCAGGTCGACCGAACCTCAATTTTAATGTTTCTATGATTTTGTTTAGGTTTGTCGCACTCACCAAAAGAGCGAATACGGAGTCTCGAGCACGTCCTTTGAGGCACTTCGATAATCTAGCGATGTTCTCGTCGTCACTGTACTGGCATAATCTAGTCGTAGATACGAATTGGCTGTAAAACATGGGCCACTCCTCCTGGTCCCCAGAAAAAGGTGGAAGGTCTTTGACTGATTGTTGTCTTGCCAGAAACTTGCTGATATCGTCTTGTCCTGGCTGTCGAATAGATGAACTCGTCTTGTTAATCGGCGCGACCGAGGTGCCGCAGCACGGTCGAGCTGTAGCAGCTGTCGTAGTCTCCGCGGCATTAGCGGCAGGGGTGATCTTATTCTGATTCTGGTTTTCATATCTGTCATGTCTGTTACGACTCACGAGTGATGTTGATGAGGTTCGAGATGAGACACGAGATGAGGCTCGGCTGCGCCGCTCGTCAGCTTTGATGGCGGCTGTCTGTATCTCAAGCTTTTTATTTATCAGGTCTTGTTTAATTTGTGCCATTTGTTCGGCAGCTTCTATCTGCAGGTCAACTAGTCGTCGACGTCGTATTGTTGATGCAGTTGAAGCTGCAGATAATGTTATCAGGTCGGATGGTGACGGTGATAGGTCTCGGTCTCTGTCGGAGACGCGCTCAGGTTCGAGGGTCGTGTCGGGATTCTCCCTCGAAGGGTCGGCGAGTGGTTGGTCATCGTCATTATTGAACTTCCTCTGTATCTCCATATTTTAGTTGTTTTGAGTCTCGAAGGACCACTTTATTGAAAGTCTGAATCAATAAAGATAATTATTTTATTTAGAAAAGAAGCCTGTCCATTTGCTAATTTTCCAGTCTCCCGTCCAAGTCAGTGTCAAATCTAAAGTTATGGTCGTTTTGTGGCCAGCCGCGAAGGAGTCCGTAACAATTGTTTTTATTTTATGTATTACCAGAGAGGTCCTTTATTCCTCCTTTAGTCCTTCTCCGTATCCTTTTTTTTAATCACTTGACGCTGGCAAGACTGGCCTTTTTACAAAGACCGTAGTTGCAATTTAAAAGAAAAAAAAACGGATCAAATTGTGGGAAGTAATGTCAAACGTACTGTATGTCACTTACAGTAAAACCAACTTATCTGTAGAATAAAAATAGCGGAACTAGCACATCTGATTGGATAATACTGAATATTAGCCAATGACAAGCCCGGAATACGGTGGTTCATTCTACAGATAAGTTGGTACTACTGTACACGCGATATTAATATAAAAGTGAAATACCACTAACTCATCCATCATTCATCATCACATCACACGATCTCCAGAGCTGTAGATCCTACAAACTTTTGGAAAAAAACGTCCCTTGGATTTTTTTCTTGTTTTTTATGTAACTTTATAAACTACTGTTATGACTTATGCTTTTTGTGATTGCCACACCTGTTGGAAAGCGTCGATAAGGATGAACACCGTTCCCCGAGAAACTGGGAGAGTGATTAGCGGGCTAGGCATTAGCGCGAAGTGGCCGTTGGGAAATGCACCTTTGTACACGTTTTTCAGAAAACCATATGTAAATTACAGAACTGAAAAAAATACATATTGTTTTCGAAGATATGGTAAATCTTTTGATTATCTTAAAAACCTTGATTTAAAATAATGTAAAAAATAAAACCTTAAGAGACATCTGAAAATTGTATTTATCACGTTTTATGTCTGTAATGTATCATTACCCATCTTTTGGCTACTACATTTTTTTTAAATATATCCTAAGATTTTTTAAATTAAAATTCAGTCATTAATTAAGTCATTAAAAATCAGCTTACGTTGAATTTGTATACTATGTCTAAATCCCTCACTCGCGACCGACTGTAGATAGGTTCGTCCTGCACTCTCACAGCATAATTTTTCAATGCCCACTTCACCTTAAGGTGATATGTGAATTGTTCAACGGTCACTGTTTCTCCATGCGGTACGACCCGCAGTGCGAGAGGGACGGATTCCGGAAAAAAATGCAAAATGTCGGTTTTAAATTAATATAAAATTAACTAAAATAGTTATCAAAATTCCACATTCACAAAATTTAGATATTATTAAAATTTATCTAATAAAATATAGTTCAGGTCTGTATGTCATTCGTATTTGTCATACTATCAAAAAAAGTGTAGAAGAAGACCTCATTTCAATAATTATTTCTATCGAGCGAATGTTCTGCAATCGCGTTTCGGTATTCAGGAAAACTAGGAAAAGGTACCCATATTTATATACTAATTTATCAAATTAGTGGCTTCTTCTGAAAAGCAGGTAAATTACTTCAAAAAGTGACGATTTTAGTGAGGTAGCGCCTTAACCAGAATTTTCAAGGAATTTCGCGAAAATCTACGTAATTTGGTAACGGGCTACGCAACTACGCCCCGCACGAGACCCGCTTACAAAGAATTTAACGAAAATACGTAAAGACACTCCGGTCAGGTTTATTACTCCGCAAAAATTTGATAACATTTAAAAACAAACTTCTTTGGTTCTTTGCTACGTCGCCGTAGCAAGCCTTTGCCTGCTACGCCGTAGACCCGTAGTAGTCTCACTACAAGCTGTAGTAATTAGTAAGGTTTTGACTTACTTGAAACTTTGCATAATCATTTATTTGTTCTTTTTGTAGGCGAATTATGTGGAATAAAATTATTGTTCTCGTTCGTATAACTACATACAAATAAATAATTTTCGAATTAATAATTGCGTCCATGTGAAAATTACAATTTTCGACTATTTTGTGCTATTTGGAGACGCAGCGATCGTCGTAACAGTCACTTTGCAGTGCGCGCTGATATAAACGTTATTTCAATGCCTTTTCCGTCGATATTTGTACCGAAACAAATCGAGTTGCTAATTTAGGTCGGGGACCCCCCTGAAACAATACTTATTTGAAATGGCTATAAATAATACACCTAATGTAATGAGACCCGAGACATACCTAAAGTAATAAAGTAGGTACTGTTTTATGAATTAACCTTATAATTATCTTGAGTAAATCTTATTCTATACTAATGATAACGTAGTGAATTTCGCGTAATTTTAAATGAAATGAGTTGTTAGTATTGTACTAAGGCCACAAACACAACGTTTAGAATGTTTGTCTGTCTGTTTGCTCCGTTTTAACGCAAGAACCACTCAACGAATTTGGATGCGGTTATTTATAATCATCGAAGTGACCCTGGTTAACTTATAAGCTATAAGGGTGTTCATAAAATAACGCTCAAGCCAAAAACGGGGCGAATGTTGAATAAACGCGAGCGGAGTCGCGTAGTATCGCGGGATAAGGAGTTAAAGTCCAATTTCACCGTTTGGTTTGAAAACCGAGTTCAGTAGAACTAAGTTTTGCTTAAACCGAGTTCAAATGTTCGAATAGGGCCACTTGCACAACATTCGATTTAAATTAACAGTAATTTTGTTTAATTAACCATGAATATCCATTTAGCTTAAATGGAATTAGTAGCGTCTTGCACAACATTGTTCCTGTAGTTTCTTCACTAATCTGAATCAGTGCGTCGGTAAAGCAGTTCTGACGTTCCGTTTTACGTGTTCAGCGAGTTTTTTCGTTTAGGACAAGAAAAGTTGCGTGAATTGAACCGGATATGGCACAACAAGGAAATTAAAAAAAAAAACTTTTCCTCCTTCTTTCTTGTCGTCGTCTCTGTGTTTAGTTTGGTTTGGTGGTAATTTTGCATAGAGTAAGGAATTTTGTGTTAAAAATGAGTTTAATGAACGACAACACCACAAATTTATCTTAAGGAAGATTTTCAAATAAATTACTTTTCTCGAAATATTGTCTCGCTGCGATCGGTCTCTCCGTAAATTGAATAATTTCACGTCATCATCAGAAAATTAATCCATTTTTAAAGCTTTTGTTTTTAGTAACATATATGAAACTTTAAGGTTAAGTAAAAAGTTAAACAGCTGTTTTCGGGCATTTACATTTGACAACACGCTAAATATGATTAGCAACTAAAATAAAGTTGTGCAAGACGCTAAATGGTTTTTAGGTCTTAAATACGTTTATGATGCTCCTAAACTTATTCAAGCGGCCCTAGATCTCGGTTTAGTCAAACCTACGTCACTAGCTCCATTTTTATCCCGTTTACGTTAACTCCGTTTTCGTCGCAATCACAGCAGGTTGCCAGATATTTGATGGCTCGAAGTTGTTGATTCCGAGCGGTCAGGTAGCCAAAATCACCCAGAGGATATTCCACGAGGCGAGGAGAACGCTGGTACTAAATAACAGATGTTTTGGTCCTAACAAAAAGAAAAATTTTGTAACAAGCCAAAAAACAAAAAAGATCAATCATCCATCAATCTAGTCATACAAGCTCTTCTATTCCGGGTACATTCTACTTTGCCCTTGTTCAGTATGTCGCCTATTTGGTCGGCATACGTCCTTCTAGGGCGGCCCGGTCGAGCTTTACCTTCACTTGTGCAGCATTAATGTACTACAAATGCTCAAGAAATGGCCACTATATTTAATGACTTCTTCAGAAATATAGCAAAGAATATATCTAAAAATATCAAGACAGATATTGACAAGTGCGGGATTTTTTTACGAAATGTAAAATGTCCTGTAACAAGTATTAATTTCTTTTCCATAACAATTAAAGAACTGAAACAAATTTTAAGAGATTTAAAAAACAAAAAGTCAGAAGACATTTACAAAATGAACTGTGAAACTTTTAAAAAACTTGCATTAGGAAACGACATGCATCTTGAACTGATTTTATTAGTTTTGAATGCATGCCTACAGGAAGGTATATTTCCTGACGCTTTGAAACCGGGTAAAGTAGTGCCATTGTTCAAGAAAGGTGACAGTACTGAGCCTGGGGACTATAGACCCGTATGTATTTTGCCAGTTATGTCGAAAATTTTTGAGACCGCCATTAAAATTAGGATAACAATGTTTTTTGAAAGTAATGATCTTTTCACTGAATCACAGTTTGGATTTCGTAAAGGTAAATCTACTGAAATGGCAATAAGCAAGATAGTTTACTACATGCTTGACGCTCTGGATACATCAAACAAATGTTCAAGTATATTTTGT
Source organism: Ypsolopha scabrella (assembly GCA_910592155.1). Taxonomy (NCBI): domain Eukaryota; kingdom Metazoa; phylum Arthropoda; class Insecta; order Lepidoptera; family Ypsolophidae; genus Ypsolopha; species Ypsolopha scabrella. The sequence continues at coordinate 20,483,411 of OU342983.1, forward strand.
GACCTATCCAAGGCGTTTGATTGCTTACGTCATGACGTTTTGACACACAAGCTTAAACACTATGGTTTCGAAGGAAAAGAGTTAAATTGTTGTCCACATACTTAGAAAATAGAACACAGGCAGTCAGTGTCAACGGAATATTGTCCTCGTATGAAATCAATGACATAGGGGTACCTCAAGGCTCAATATTGGGCCCTATATTATTCCTAATATATATGAACGATTTACCTAGTATCTTACCTAGTTGGGCATTTGTCACTTTATTCGCGGACGATACACATGTAGGTGTTAGGGACAAAAATCAAGCTTCGTTAGAAATAAAAATAGAAACTGTAATGTCAACTTTGCAGGACTGGTTTGAAGCAAATGGTATTGTTCTGAACGCAGATAAAAGTGTTGTGTTAGCATACCAGACACACAAAAATAAGTCCATTATAGTAAAAACTAAAGAGGTAACATTTCTTGGGTACGCTATAGATCACACATTGGCCCATTCACTTCACATAGAGAAACTACGGAAAAAATTGTCCAGCGCAAACTATGCTCTGTTGAAGCTTAAACCGTTAGTAAATAAAACTACCCTTACGAGTGTATATTATGCTTACATACAGTCAAAGTTGAATTATGCCATAACGATATGGGGAAATGCTGCGGAGATCAAAAAAAATCTTGATCAGCCAGAAGCGCTCCATCAGAATTTTAAATGGACTTCACAGACGCTCTTCAGCAAGAGAATATTTTAAATTAAACAAAATTATGACGGTAATATCACTATACTTGTATAAATCATTAATAGAAATTCATAATAACAAACATGATTTACCTAAATATATGGACCGACACAACTATGACACCCGTAACAAAGAGAAAATCGTTTTACCAAAAACAAGACAATCGAAAACACAAAAACAAGAATTGTTCAATAAGGTTAATATGTACAATAAATTGCCACTAGAAATAACTAGACTTCCTCTGGTTGATTTTAAAATGAAATTAAAATATTTTTTCGAATTAAATCCATTTTATTCTGTCAATGAGTACCTGACCAAGCAGTTTAATAAATGTTCATTCTCTCTATAATACAATTTTTATAATTTTGTCTATAATACGAAGGTGTATATCATAAAATGATAATCATACCTGACAATTTGTTTTTCAATGACATGAGTTTTACATGTACCTAATGTTTTATTTGTATTATATAAATTATTTATTTTATCAATAAGATATTGTGAATCTTTTATGGTGTAATATTTGACATGCCTCATGTAACATTCTCTGTTATAATGGTCAATAAAGAATTACTGATTACTGACACTGATTACATTTTCTTGCGTCCCTCTATTTTCATTAATCCTCTCTATATGCCCAAACCACCGAACCATTCTGTTTTCTATTTTAGTAAGTACATCTTTCAGGCCGCAACGATCTCGTATGTCGTTATTTTTCACTCTATCATTCAATGTCAATCCACACCTACATATACCTACGTGCCTATATAGGTAGGTAAAGTAACAAACTGCAAGTTGAACCTTGACAATATTTATTGTGAAAGTTTAACAGTTCTCTGATTAGATTCCTTGATATCAGAATAATATTGTGACATGTCACAACATTATCTAAAAAAAAATATGTCTCTGTAGTACACAGGGTCATAAGTCCATAGGATCTTGCGGAGACGACGTAGGCACCTATTTACCGGTGGTAGGCTTCGGTCATGGCTTGTTACCAGCCTCGTGACGTCACCATGACGCCAAGCGACTCGCCGTGTACCGGCGTGACGTCACCAGTAGCCGGACCGGGGATTGGTTACAGGCTGTTGCGTAGTTACAGTCATTCGTCCGTTACAGATTTACGTAGACTTTGCGGAAGTCCCTGGAAAGAGTGATTAACGCCTCGCCTACTGTCACTCTCCCAGTTACTGGGCGAGCGCGCTTCATCTTAGATCTTATCGACGCTTCCAATCAGGCGCAGTAATTAACAGGCGTAAGCATAGTGTAGGTACATAAATAAAAACTGGTCAAGTGCGAGTAGACTCGTTGCCTGAGGGTTCCGTACATACCCCATAAAACACGAACTTTTTCCACATGTATGTAGTTATTATAGACCAACTTAACTTGATCCGCACGATCCATTAAACTCTATGTATCCAAGGGGTCTAATTAAGTTAGTCTATTATATCTCCTTCTGTAATTAATTACATATTGGTAATTTTTCGATTTTTCCTTATAGGTACATGTGCTCTAAAACCTACTTAAAAAATTAAATATTTAAACATATCGTCACGACATGAATCCCCTTGGGGGTGTCAGAGGTGTTCCTGTGTGAAGTGTGAAATACAAGTCACAGTCCATACACAGTACACCCGTGTTGATATGTGAAAAGGTGATGGGTGGTGAGCCCTATCGCCGTTCAGCAAGTAGTAAGTATTAGATAAGAACTCATTGGTGCATGCCCGACCGGGGATCGAACCTGGGTCTCCAGATTGAGAGGCCAGAGTTCTACCCCTGAGCTAACGCTGCTAGAGCTAAACCTACTTGTGAACGGAATTTCAAGTTCTTAAGTCAACTGAAAGTGCTCTATAAGTTTTCATGGTGAACAATTTGCTTGAAAGGATCATGGCAGTTGGCGGCCCGCAATGTTCTCGTTTTAACGGCATGTTCAAGAAATCAAAGTACGTGCATTATACAAAGCGCAAAAAGTTGTATCTTGGAAAAAATTGCATGATTTTTCAAAGACCGGGGGGCAAGGTAAGTTTTCCTGAAAAATTAATCCAAATAAATAGTTTTGAACGTACGAATGACTGACATTGTGGGAACTGTCGATGGTTAGAGTCCACACCACCACTGAAGTCCTGCGACGAAGTCTTTATTGGTTTAGGAATATGAACCCAAATTCCTTAATCCATCGGACTTCAGTGGTGGGGAGGACTCTATGATTGACCAATGAGTTTTCATTATTTCCTTTTTACTTTATCGTTCCGATTCATGCTTATAATGTTTACGTACTTTACATGCAGTTCAGCTGTGTAACTTTGTACAAGCTGATTAACTTTATACAAATTCATGTATAGAGCATGTCACAAAAACGCATATATCTCGTTTCTCCATACTTTTAGATATTCATGGTTTTGATGAAGCTTTTATTTCGGTAAAATCCTTTACATTTAACTTGATTTCATTAATTGAACATCACAGATTCATGGAAATAACACTGGGTCAAGTTCGGTACTAGACCTGCCATTCACCTTTATTACGTAAAACGCAATCACTTTTTTTCGCGTTGAGTTAGAAGTTTGATTTTTTGACAGCACTATAGGGCAGCAAACTTCTGTATAGTGTGTATTAGTTCTCACGGGGCCAGAGAAAAAGGCTCTTGACAGACGTACAACAAAGTGATCGTAAAAGGGTTACGTATATTCATGTTTAGGTACGGAACCATAAAAAATAATAACATTGCGCTTTTTTAAAACTTAATAAATGAGTAAAAAAATAAAACTAGGCCAATCCGCTTGAGTGGTTCCAACCCAAAGGTTTAAAACATTTTAAAACCCCACAATAATGCACGCCGCACTCAGCGCAAAAGGGCCAATTTCAGAAAAGTGAAAGTCAGCAAATAACTAGCCACAACCTCTAATTTACTATTCCCCGACAGAATAAGACATATTACTTTGTAAAAACTTCAAAAATAGAAGTAAAAATATTTTGACACGTCTTTGTTCCAGCATGACTGTCAAAAATGCCCACAATTTATCAAAATGCCCATCGGAGAGAGAAAAATCGTGGCAATTATTAAGGCTCCTTTCTCGGGCCACGCCCACTGACTCGGAAGAAGGCGTCGCGCGCGCTGATTGGTCGACACGATCGACTCGTGCGCAGTTGCCGATTCAAAAATAAAACGTGATTTATTTATTATCTGCCTCGTTTAGAACTTGTAAATATTTCGTCGCTTGTTATTAGATAAAATAATAATTTTCGCTTCGATCCATTAATGTCCTGATGATAGATTCATGTCATGTTTATGTTAAGTAGATCTATCGTCGGTCGACGTTTTATCTAAATCGGTATTTTGTTGTGTTTGTCTGTCTTTAAATTATGCAAGGTCTTAGACATTGAACTTGATAAATATACGGTGACATTAATCTATACAGCCAAATTCATGCTAGAGGCTTAGTAAGTGATCTGTAACGCGGACTACTTGATCGAACCTTGATACTGAGCACTTACCGAGTCTTCGGTATAAATTTGGCCGCATAAATCAATGTCTAAAACTTATATAGAGTATAAAAGTCAGAGAGATAAAAAATAACATTAATATTAATACAAATCATTTGATCAAAAGCAATGAAATTATAAAATAGTTAACGGCTAAATTTTATTATATCTTTTTCCTGCACCGAATTAAACTAAACGAATTAAACTAGAATAAAACGAAACAATTTTTTCCAAATCAGCTTTTCAGAAAGCTTTTAAGGAGGAGGAAGCAAGGAACCCCAAAAAGCGTCTGTCAAAATATTACAGCGCTCACATCAAAGAGGGGTGAAACGATAAAAAAAATTAAAATTACCCTCAATTTCCTGCCAGAGTGAGTGGCAGAAAATGCTTTTAGGCGTAAGTCTGCATGTGTAATTTCACTTGGGTCTGAGAATGAAATTAAGGATGCTCCTTTGATGCCTAATTTGGTTACTTTATTAGGGGTGGACAAATGGAACGGGAGAACTGGCCCAAATTGAAAATAGGACCAAAATTGAACGTCAACCTTCGGTCTGAAATAACTCAAATTAATCAAAATAGTATAGTTAGTACATGGAACTTGTGATGATCACAGAATACCTTTATTTTAAATATTAAAGCTCTTGAAATTAAATTAAATTTTAATTACCCTCTTAAGAGTATGACAAAAATGTTATTACCGGTCCAACACAAAAAGGCCAAAGTCAAATACTTTATAGCTTTTGATAGAGGCGATTATTGGTTAGCTAATCGACCTATTTGTCTAGGACGCGTAATACTAATAATTACGCGCGAAACAGCAGATCGGAGGGTTTTTAGCTAATACTGAAATATTTTGTAGGGAGAAAAATATTGGATTTAAGTTTATGATCTTTATATTTCTATCACTTATTTCATGAAAAAAAAATCAAGTTGATCTCTTAAACGCGTTCTTGAAACGAACGTTTGAAAACCAAAAAAAGAGGGTGCAAAACATGTTTTTTTTGACAAAAGTATAAATCTTAGTACATTGTTTATTAGTAGATCACCTAGATAAAAGATCAATAAATCAAATACATTTTTTCCAATATTAAGATAGTCCTACTTTCGTCAGGGATTTCAGGTCAAAATATAGAAATTTACTTCTGTTATTATAATTTAGGAACATTTATTTTATAATATGGTAAACACAAAAAAAAAGATAATCAATACCCAAGATAAAGTAAAGTCCACTTGGAAGCTTATAAATGGCAATGCTAAGGAGAAAAAACTTTTTGAGTTTAACGGTTTCACTGGTTTAACGGACGGAACTGATAAAGCAAAATCTAACACTGAAGCTGCAAATCTCTTCAACAAATTCTTCACCACCCCGCGTAGTCCAGAAACAGCAAATATTCAGTCAAACAATACGTTGCCTCCGTTCCAGTCTTTTTCTATGTTTTTAAATCCAACTAACCAACATGACCTATTAAAAGTAGTAAATTCCTTAAAAAATAAAAAATCCAGTAGTTACGATGAAATTTCATCTATTGTTTTGAAACAAATCTTTGAGGTTATTGCGGATCCCCTTCTTCACTTGATCAATCAATCTATAAGTGAAGGCGTTTTTCCATCGAAATTAAAAAAAGCTAACATAAAGCCTGTTCATAAAAAAGACAATAAGTTACATGTCGGTAACTAAAGGCCCATCTCCTTACTACCGTCTTTATCTAAAGTTTTTGAAAAGGTGATGGAAAAACAATTGAGATCATTTCTAAACTTTAATAAGGTACCTACATTCCAAAGAACAATTTGGATTCCAGAAAGGAACTTCTACAACGGATGCAATTTTTGATTTCACTGATTTTGTAGCTGAAGCTCTTAATGGTAGAGAAAATGTAACAACTGTGCTGTTGGATTTGTCTAAGGCGTTTGATAATGTCAATCATGATATTATGCTGGAAATTCTTAACAGTTATGGTATACGGGGGAAAGTAAATGAATGGTTCACAACTTATCTTAAAGGGCGTCAACAAAGTGTTGTTCTACCTACTATCAATGACAATATTATATTATCTAGTGTCGAATCAAATACAAATATTATCGAAAAAGTCGTGCCTCAGGGTAGCATACTAGGACCTCTCTTGTTTCTGCTATACATAAACCATCTACCCTATCTGGTTGAAAATAAGATTGCTATGTTTGCTGATGATGTTTCAGTCTTTTTCAAGTTTCAACGTAACAGTAATACTGACCTAGCTAACCTTATCACGAACTCAATCAGCACCGTTATCAATTGATTTAATTTGCTAAATTTAAATGCAAATGTTTCTAAGACAAAAATTATTAATTTTTAAAATTATAATACCAAGATCTAGAAATAACCATTAATATTAATAATCAAGATATTGAATTTGTCCCTAATTCAAAATTTCTTGGGATTTATTCTGACGAGCATATGAATTGGAAAACTCATATTGATAAACTTGTAAATAAAATTAGTAGCTTTTGTTACGCTCTGCGATGTTTACGCAATATATCAACAAGTAAGGCTGCTATGCAGGCTTACTTTGCATTCTTTCAGTCCAGAGTTCTATACGGGCTTGCTATTTGGGGTAATAGTGTCAATATTCATAAAATATTAATACTTCAAAAAAGGTGTATACGTATACTTGGCGGTCTAAAAACAAATAAAGAATCGTGTAGAACATCATTTGTGGACTTACAAATTCACACTATTACTGCTCTTTATATCATTGAACTTTGTAAATTGGAAGGTATCCTGATAAATTTCCAGTTAGAACTCAAGGTATAAGTAACAGGCTCAATGAAATATATAGGTCTAATTTAGAAGCCTTATTACCTAGAACGGCAGCTTATATACGAACAACTAAATCCATGGCAGTTAAAGTATTTAATAGCTTACCAGATGACATTAAATCATTAACAGGGTCAAAATTTCATACGACATTAAAAAAATATTTAGTAAAAATGTGTCCATACAATCTTAAGGAATTCTTTCACTATACATGTGCACCTAAAAATCAATTATTATAAAAGTGTAAATGCTTGCAAATATTTTTTTTTTATGTTTTTGTATTTTATAAAATTGTATTTTAGTAATTTAACTTTAAAAATTAATTTTATCATAATTTGCTACACCCTAGGGTAAAATCACATTGATTCTAATTGTTCTGTAAATGTTTATTTAAGATCTTTAATATATACATGTGATTTAATGCAATAAATAAATAAATGCAAACTTAGTTGAATAAATTAATACTGAATAAAATTTAATTTGTTTTTTATTTGTTTTCTTGAGTCGAAAGTTCCAGGTTCCAGCAAGACAAAGTAACACAACAAGAGCCGCACTCTTAATCATACTTTTTTTTTCATGAGAAGCAAGTCCTGTAAAAAATCCGGCCAAGTGCGAGTCGGACTCGCGCACGAAGGGTTCGTACCATTATCTATTAAAACGGAAAAAAATCACGTTTGTTGGATAGGAGCCACCTATAATATGTATTTTATTCTGTTTTTTAGTATTTGTTGTTATAGCGGCAACAGAAATACATCATCTGTGAAAATTTCGGTTCATGAGATACAGCCTGGTGACAGACGGACAGACAGACTGACAGCGGAGTCTTAGTAATAGGGTCCCGTTGGTTACCCTTTGGGTACGGAACCCTAAAAATAAGACTTACGTATCGTGTAGATACCGATATAAAAAAACAACAATATAGAAAACAATTCACAATGACTCGCCGTAAAAACAATAGCCTGCACGTTTAAAAAAGAAAACATTCCAATTTTAAATCTGCCGCTCACTATTGGCTATCGCGGCAAGCACAATGGCCGAAGTCTAAACGTCAGATTTGACAGTTGATAAGAGACGTCTCAAAATGATAAAATCGACTCGGGAGTTTTTGATAATATTGAAATGTAAGATAAATAAAAGTAATATAATGCGCTCTTTGTCTTGAAAAAGATTCGAAAGAATGAAAGTTCTTTCAAGATATTGATCTGCGTATAAGTTCCCATCAAACACAGATCAATATAGTATTTCAAGTTTCTTATGGCGGGCTCCTTCGCAAACACTTAAAGTTGTTGTGCAGAATCATTTACCAAGTAGATAATTTACAAAATAATACAACACAACTATCGTTGTGTAATGCCATAAATCACATTAAATCACTAACCTCATAATATCGCAAAATCCTCATTATGAACTCAAAACTACTTAAGTAATGAAAAAAAAAAATCATGAGCGTGTCTAATATAGAAAAAAAAAAATAGTAACAACATAATGCTATAAAATAACTTTTTCTGAAATTACAGTGCCACCACCTCAGACGTCACCACAGAGATCATTGTCTATGAGTGTGTGTAACACTAAGGAAGGCAAAGGGAACTTAGTCCATACAGCTATGTCTGAGGTTTAATATTAAATACCAATGAGGTTTTTATTTTTATATAATATTCTGCAATACGTACAAAACTACATTGCGACCGAACTAAGCAGGTTACAGTTCAACTTTATTTTCGGCCAGGTATTCTATAGGGCTGGCGGTGCGCGGCGCATGCACGTTGGACTCAAGTCTGTCAATGGTTAATGGCGCCATAGATTACGGGGAAATTTAATTATTATTTACTGTGGTTCTACGGGTTAAAAGTATTATTTTGCCCTAAAATTGCTGATAGCAGTGATGGTGATGATAATTTGACTCCACCCGACACTCTGAAAATAACGACGCAATTTACGAACACTTTTAGAACAAGCTTTTACAAGAATTATCAAAAATGGCTAACGACAAATTTACAAAAATTATGAAAACAGGTTTAGTAGGCATGAGTTTAGATAAAGTAGTGTATGAAACTTTACAAAACTAGGTACTAAAACACTCGTGTACTATTAAAAAAACTCGCTTACACCTCGTTTTTTAAATTGACACCAGTCTTTTTATGTACCAGTTTCATAAACTACTGTTTGAATGCAAGTGCTCATCGTATTTTATATGCTTCAAAACTGTTTTCAAAGTCAACTCTACCACGCTAGTGTTCCATACTTTTATTTATTCAAAAAAAATTGCCAATCTTTTCTTGTCTACAAGAAACAGACAGACTTGACAGAAATGAGCAACGAACACATCAAGCTAAAATCAGCTTATTTTTGTCAAGTTGGCAACTTGCGTGCAAAGAAAAAGAAAAAGAATGCCCGCCCGTAAGCTCATTTGGAGTATTTATTGTTTGTTTGTTGATTTAATTACGTTTCATTTCTTACACTATGCTTTAAAAAATGTAGTTTTATACACGTAGGTAAGGGCAATAACTTATTCGTAACGTTTAAATCACTCGCTTATCGCTCGTGTTTCAAATTGTCCTCGTAAGCGAGTTAAGTTGCTCTTGTGATCACAAACTTGATATCTCTCACGGAGCCCGGGAGAAAGGGTCTTGACAAACGAACAGACAGACAGACGGACAACAAAGTGATTCTCCAATCTATCCTATACGGCTTACAGTATCTTAGGGTTGTTTTTTTCATTTTGAAATATGGACACCTAAAGATCAGGAAAGTACCCGCATTTAATTATTCAAGAAGTAACAAGGGACCAAATACCCTTTGGATAATTTGGATATATAGGGTAAAATTATATCAACCGAAATTCATACTGGAAACTCGGTTAGTGATCAGGAAATAGGTTCAGTAATCCTACTGGCCAAAATCGAAAAAAAAAAATTTTTTTTGCTCCCTTACTGGTTGGACTAGTTAAAGTACAATTCCTAGTCTAGGCAGTAAGGAAGCAAAAAAATATTTATAGAATTTCACCCAAAGGGTAATTGAATCTTGTTTCTGATCACTAACCGATTCTTTAGTATGAATTTGGTCGGTTGATTTAATTTCACCTAGTATAGAGTTTAATAAATCTGTCAAGTTATGTTGGAAGTTGGTCTGCACGTGGAATGAGTTTGTGTTTTAATCGGTATTGTACGAAACCCTCAGGGTACGAGAGCTTATTGAGCCTTGTACTTACAATGTAAACAAATTAAACGAGGAAGTTTGTAAATTTGTGAACCACGACCCTGTACCACGTGCTCATTGGTCACGGGACACTTTCCCACGTGATACTGCTTTTCATCAAATTCATACTTCAACCATTTTTTTTGTATTTTTAACCTTATTGCAATATCATAGAGTTGACAATAAGGTGTTGTGTTTAGTCACAGTGGCCGCACGCCTCCTCAGTTAGAATTTGCTACGGTAAATCCGGGGTGCAGTTGCATTGTTGACAAACGTGCTCTACTTATTGGTTGTAACAAAAAGTTGGGCATGTTGTTGAGTGAAAGAAAAATAACCGGTAAAAAGGACCGGGTGTGAACTGTGACTTGCATTTCACAGTTCACACTCGGGAACACCTCTGACAGCACTGCGGGGATTCATGTCGTGATGATATGTTTGGGAAATAAAAATAAATTTATCAAATATTTCAAAATTATAAATTTAGGCGATATTTAAAACAGTATAACTTTTGAAGAAGGTTGTGATAGAAAGTCACTGATGCCAAATATTAATAAACTAAACGTTGTACTCGTATGTATTTTGCGATGTTTAGGTTTAAATATGAAGAAAAATTCCCGAGATTTTATAATCTTCATCATGTATTTCGGTGATATTTTCATATGGCTATTTTTAATGTTTCAAAGGAATTTTAATAAACTATAATCTATTTCTAAGACTCCTTTTAATTATTTCAGTACAATATTTAAACACCAATACATAAAAAGAATATTGTAATTATTACAAAGAACCCAAATCAAGAAGTCAGACGAGAAGTATCGGAACGTCAGTAACGAAGTAACGTCACCCTCGTTACACAGGCGTATCTTGAAAAAAACTGAAAATTTGTTTAAGTTACAATTGTTATTTTTGGTCTTTTTATTATTGACATAACCTTATTGAAGAGCTCTTCATAAGACTTAATAATAGACAAAGCTCAATTTACTATGCAAACCATAAAATCGGGCAAATCAATTAGGTTTTTAATACGTTACTAACCGAAGTTAGTTCGTATCTTCTTGCGATGGCAACATTGCCAAGTCAAAATACCGGGTGTAAAAGCAAAGGCAAGAATCGTTTAATGGTGTGTTAGCATGATCGGTAAAGATATTATTTTAAATTCTGGGATCTCTAAATAAAGTACCAGTACCTCATAATAAGACCATTTTCTTTACTCAAAATACACTAATCGCGTGGACACCCTCACTTGTCGCTGGCCACTCGGTTGGGGGGCGCGGGTTGCGGGGTGTAATTAGGTGTGTGTGGAGGCCGGTGAGCTGCGTAGCCATAGCTTATAAAAATGATGGAACTTTTGGTGAAAATTCACGGTATATTTTTTTTCTCGTAATGATATCAGAATCGTGTATACTTTCATACCCTAAATGGATTCTTGACTTTGCATTTATATCCTGTATATCTCACCGTATGCCGTCATTACGTCGTGAAAAGTCATACCAGGAGAGTTGTAACTTAACTCATGCAAGCCTCCAGTATGAGTTTGAGTGCATAAATTAAAGTCACCTTATATATGTATTTCATGTCATTTCATTTCGGAATATAAAAAAATCTGTCATAAAATCAAAATCTAAAAGTAGAGCAACATTCCGTTTTCTATGGGGGTAATATTGCGGGTTAACCAACAATATGTCAGTAATGAAGTTCTCACGAGCCGGTGATGGACTCTTCGGTTATTGGTGATGGGGATGCCGGAAAAATTTCACATGGTCTCTTAGGGACATAAATCAGAAAGCCGGACTTAGCCGCAAAAAAGCCGGTCCCAACGCCGGACGCTTAAAAATTTTAAAGTTTTAATCAGTGCTATTGACATATTTTTCTTGCCAGAAACCTGTTTTAAAAGCTCAGTTTCTTTAATCATTTCGAAAAATAGTATTTACACATTAAATATCTTAAAATGAATTCCACAAATAACGTTTTTGCAATAGTTTCAGGGTTTAACCTATTTCTTTGTTTTATCCATTGCTGTCCTATTAAAGAGTAATATGTTACTCTTTCTACATTGGCATTAAGGTCCGGTATTGCAAAATAATACTCACAAAAAAGAAAGAAACTCTGAGTAACAATATTATGTTACTCAGCGATTTAAAATATGTGACCCACTTTTGTGGGGGCGATAAGACTCACGGCCGTGTTGCGTAAAAAAAAGTAAATGGTAACTAAAGAAAATGATAAAGCCTAACAAAAGCCGGACAGGCAGGGCGCAGTCAAATTTGGCCGGACAAGAGGTCAAAAAGCCTAACACTCTCCGGCTTTATCCGGACGGATGGCAACGCTACTCGGGGCCGATTTTGATGAAAACCAAAACTGTAACATTAGTATCATGGATGAACAAATTTGTCTATGATTAGTAATTTAAAAAAAATTCCTTAGCAGGGAATAGAACCGGTTGATAAAAAAACATTTTATTATTTATTTATTATAAGCCTCCTATAAACATAATTTATTACAGTATATTACGCTTAAATAGGTACACAATATTAAAATCTTAACCTAAAACACACACATCCTAATTATAAATTAGGTATTTATAATAATTGTGTTATTTTATTTAAAGTATATGCATGCGTATTTATTATTATATAAATTTAATATAAATTAAAAAAACAATCGTGCATGCATTATTAGGTTTTCTATAGGTCATCCCATTGCTGGGCAAAGGCCTCCCCCATTCTCCTCCGGGTAAGTTTGTTGGTTGGCATAGTGCATCGGTAAAAAAACATACTGTATATGTATTATTGAAACATCCGATAGTGTTGCTAATAAGGATTCAATTCTGGCAAACGGCAAACTAAAGCCTCAATGTCATAGTGTCACCTATCATGTACAGCGTCGAATTTTTTTTAAATTCTTATTCTTAAATTTGTTTCTATAATAATTGATATTTTCTAGTTTGTAATGCACTCTGATAATAATATTTACAATTTCAAAGCGATAGATTTCGCTGTAAAAACATAATCCATTCAATAAGTGTTGTTAGCTATGCATTGTATTTGTTGAAGCTTTGAGTCTATTCAACAACTCTTTCATATTTTAACTTTAGACTAATCGTTGTTGAACTCCGCCATTGAGTACCGTGTCACAAAATAGATAGATATAACCCGTGCGGATAAAAAAACATCTATAAATGTTGTTAGCTATGCATTGTATTTGTTGAAGCCTTGAGTCTATTCAACAACTCTTTCATATTTTAACTTTAGACTAATCGTTGTTGAACTTCGCCATTGAGTACCGTGTCACAAAATAGATAGATATAACCCGTGCGGATAAAAAAACATCTATAAATGTTGTTAGCTATGCATTGTATTTGTTGAAGCTTTTGAGTCTATTCAACAACTCTTTCATATTTTAACTTTAGACTAATCGTTGTTGAACTCCGCCATTGAGTACTGTGGCGATATAGAAGTTGTATCTATCCATGGCCCAAGAAAACAAGGCCTGCTCATTCCAAAATTTACGTTTATTTCAATTTGAACAGCGAAAACAGGATAGTATGATGTATTTTTGCATGAGTGTGAATGAGTGAGGAAGAAAGCTCGTTGGCTACACTGAGATCATTAGATAAATAGAGCTTCGCGCAACAACACGTCCTTTTTATGACCTTGTGTTGTCATACACACTTACACATAAGCGCAGTGATTGGCTGATTCACAGAGTAAATACATGATGACGTCGTCTAGTGCTCTCAAAGAGCCTACCTTGTTTTCTTGTACCATGGATCTATGATGCACTGACCTATACATGCTTGTACACTCTAACAGGCAAATAATACTTTACAGTTAAACATCGTCCACCTCTCCGCACGCTAAACGATTTTACGTGTTATTTTTATTACTATTCTTTACTAATTACCAAGATTCTCCATTGTTTTCAATCTGTGATGCGTGACGATGGGATCAGAACACTTTTCTTTAGAAAATGTTCGTGAAAGTTTAAAAAATATACCTAAACTAGCCTTTGCCTGCGTCTCCGCCCCCGTTTATTAAATCTCCGCCCCGTTATCGGCTTGGACATTATTTTATGTACACCCCTTATAGTGTATGTATTGACCAGTGTTACGATGATGATTACAAAGAAACCGCATCCAAATCCGTTTGGTGGTTCTGGAGTCATATTGAAACATACAGACAGACAGAAAAAAATTATACTTGCGATTGTCGGCACTTGGTGAAACTTGGAAAACATCATTATTAAATTCACTTGTACTTGTTTCACTGGTTTTAATTTTAAGGTTTACACGTTAATCCCGACCGGTTTCGGTTAATACACCATTCTCAAGGGATTCAGGAATTCAGGAAATTAAATTAACATTACGACGAGCCGTTAAAGATGTACACAATGAACACGTCGAAACAAAAATATATATTGGTAGGTAAGTCAATAAAAACTTCAGTGATGTCATAGTAAAATAAATTCCCGAAAATGGAGAATTTAAGTAATTTTTAACACAAGTCTATGCTTATTAAATTAAAATAATTATTCTAATGTCAAACCAAATTTAAATAATAATAATATAAATGTCAAATAAAAATTGTGCATGTTAAAAGGTTCATTAAAATAATAAAGCAGAGGTGATTTGTTTACATCTAACTGTTGGAATCTAACGGTTGGACTAGTTCAAGTACAATTCCTAGTGCAGGCATCATGGGGCACAAATTTTTTTTCGTTTCGCCTGAGGGATCATTGAACCTTGTTCTTAATTACTAACTGCGTCTCCAGTATAAATTTGGTCGGTTAATTGAATTTCACCAAGTGAAAAGGGATAATAGTTATTGGAACAAAAAACAACGGCCAAGTTCCTTGTATGTACACGGTAATAAAAATGATAAATTACCTTTTTAGGGTTCCGCAGTCAAAGGGTAACCAACGGCTCCACTGTCCGTTTGTCCATCTGTCACCGGGCTGTATCTCATGAACCGAGTGAAGTAAGACAGTTGAAATTTTCAGAGATGATGTATTTCTGTTGCCGCTATAACAACAAATACTAAAACTAGCCAAGTGCGAGTCGGACCCGCACACTCCCATAGAACAGACATGATTTTTTTCCCGTTTTTATAGATAATGGTACGGTACCCTTCGTGCGCGAGTCCGACTCGCACTTGGACTGTTTTTTTAAATTGGCAGCAGTTGACTAAAGAGTTTATATACTTTGTGTAGACCTTTGAAAAAGAATACAAAATACTGGCTGGTTAGAGTTAGATTAGAACACATGCACGGTAAATCCACAGCCAAATTACTCAACTTTATACGTTACCGGCAATTTGATACCAGCACTAATATATTTTTACTTAATTATTCTACATAATGAACAGAAAATCACTTGTACTATTCCACGAATTTATTTCCTGACCGGTTTCGCCTCTATGGCATTTTCGAAGGATTTATAATACAAAGAGTTACGTCAGTGCAATCAATGACATTTATTCTAAGTGATCGAAAGAAACCAGATTATAAACCTCAAAGTGTATGTTATTTTCTGAAGCTTATGCGCGAAGCAAACGATCCCTTTCCGTTCGATGTAAAATCTACGACTATTTCATCTCGCACATTGTAATGATCATCTCAGAACAATAATGTTCTGTGGTCTCTGGTAATGATCTTTTGTTGATCATGTTGCTACATATACTTAATTTACCAAACATTTCGTTTCTATATTTGCGGGAGAATTTCAATCATAGCAACACATGTTTTACGGTAAATCACATCACTTTTCACCACATAGTAAAGTGAAGTAGAAATACAAACAAGTTGTACAGACAGAAGTTAAGCCAAATCGATCGCTACGGCTATAATCCTACGAGCTACAATAACTGATAATCATAATCTGACAGGTTTGATTGGTGTGACGATACTTTGACAGGGCCGGACTTGGAAGTGGCATTAAGGCTTAAAAATTTCAGTTCAACTGGCCCAAAAGATACATGACCTTATGACTGTACGACCTTATGTTGATGGTTGGGATTTTCGGCACTTGGGGGAACTTACTAGTCCACAAAATTATAATGCATCTCACTATATCCGACCGATTTCGCTTTTTTAATCGTTCTCAATTATTTTTAAGTAAAATTAAATTATATTATAAAATATTTTTACATGTTACTTTACTGTCCTTGACAGGCCACTCTCCAAAACACCTCTGCTAGTCTTGATTTGGTGATCTGTCTCACTCTGTTGATCTACTTAGAGAGGGACAGACAGTGTATATCGAGCTGTCAAAGCTCGATATGGTCTACTATGCTGGGTACCCTGACAGGAATAGATATGTCACCGTTAGATTGTAACTTCCGATAGTTCGTAATTTCACTGGTAAGATTATAATTTCATGGTATGTTTTTATAAACTGACCTAACCCAGTGACATTATATCAGAATTTTCAATCGCATGTTGAGAGGTATTAAAGGTGATTCTGAAGGCTTTAATTTTAGTTTTAGTGCTGTTAAAACTAAATTTTCTTCATTCCTAAATAGTTCTTTAGTGTTTACAATAGAAGTAAAAATACTTTGTAAAAATGCAAGTTTTGACAGCACCAAACAGCTGCGACTTAATAAAATCAACCTTCGCATGATGGTAGGGCTAATTACAGGACATAGCAACCTTAACAGACATTTCTATATTATAGGTCTAACAGACAGCCCTCTGTGCACAGCCTGCATGGGGGCTGAAGAAACGCCGACCCACGTGACTATAGACTGCGTAGGTGTCAGCACACAACGGGCCAAGATCCTCGGTGAACCGGGGACGCTCCGCCAGTCCTGTGGCGACCTAGGCCGCCTCTTGGGATTCTGGCGTGAGCTGGGCTGGCGTGGCAGTCCCACTATTTCCACGCACAAAGATCCAAATGAGAGACTAAGAAGAAGAAGAAGAAGAAGCACCAAAACTAAAATTAAAGCCTTCAGAATCGACTTTCTTATATTGACTATGTTTTATGATTTTTACAGCTGATTATCATCCAAGTACGTCCCTGTAGTGGCCCGCCACACCACACAAGCAATTTCACTAATGGACGCCAACCAACGTTTTTACCACAACTTGTCCTAAAGCGAATTCTACGAAACAAGTCCCATATCATAGTCCTTATTGTAAAGGAATAAATTAGAAAATCCCTTTGTCAGCGGGATGTCTATCGGGAGTTGAGTCTAATACTTGTATGGAACAGTGCGCATACAATTTCACGCGTCAGCAGATGTATGAATATTGCATGAAGATATTCTTTGGATTCTGTTGATTGTTAGGATTGGATGTGTTTATGCAGGATGGGGCCTTTACATACATTCCTGATTTAGTGTCGTTGTTTTTGAGACATTCTACCAACAGAAGAATAAAAAAACAAATCTGGGTGTCCATTTTTGAACGGCATTCTAAAAATACTAACAACTATTTATACTTCGAAATTCAATGAACTGGTAGATATTAAAACTCTAGCCCTTGCCCTTGACTCCTTATTTACATTTATTGAAAATAAATGAAGCTAACAAACAAACTTATAATATAATCCACATACAATGAAATATTAGTTAAAACCTATTTACAAAACAACAAGTTACAGTCAGCAAGGTTCCCGCCGACCACCTTAAAAGCTAGTTTTGTGTGCAGTACCTCGCGGCAATTTCCGCTAGGCCCCACCCGGCTAGTTTTTGTCTACCAATAGTCAAATCAAATCAAATTGTTTATTTTGTAAAATAGATACATAAAGTGAAACGTACACTGGTCATATCTAATCTTTATAAAAACAATATTATATGTTGAAAGAAATTTAATACGGGAAATATATTATAAAAATATATATATTTAAGTTTGGCTACTATAATTATATAGCTGCATAAAATAAAGAAATAAAGGAATATAAAAATATTAAATAATTATACATAACGTAATGAATAAATAAGTTGATACATAAATAAACTATAAATAGATATAATGATTAAATCCGCCCATTAGATTAATCTTGCTAAGAAGAGTGGCAAGAAACTTACCAAAATCATGTCTTTTTATCATTTCATATCTTTTTTTTATCATATGGCGTAACACAGTTTTTTTTAAACTATTAGTCTGACTAAAGTGACCAATGGACTCTGATGGACCCAAAAACGCCATAAAAAGTGTCTCTCATAGACTCTAATTGGTAAATAAAAAAAAGGCGGAGCTAGCTGAGGTCGCCACATGCAAGCAATAAGGTTTTGAAACTGGATAGGCGGGAGCGTTGCTGAGTGTAGTACTTACAATTTCACACTTATGAATACATTCAGCGAACATTTTTTAGTATGACTGGCGCCTCATATAGTAATATTTATTCGCCTAATATTTCTTCTGTGACGATAAGCTCATAGAACAGCTTGTGAGTTCTTGTTTTTGGTAATTATCTGGCACAAACAGCCATACTGACAGTAACACTTGCGAATTTGTTTTTTTGAAATATTATAAAGTTATTTTTACCTGTATAAGGGGGCCCAAGGAACACACTTTGACTTTTTTTACCACTTTTACATAACCGAGTAAAGCATTACGTAAATTTTGATTATTTTCAATGGTGACTTTTAGAATAATACCATCCAGTATTTGCGTGGGCGATCCAACATGTGCAATGACACTTGCATCTTTAATCCTGAGGTAGCGGGTTCGATTCCCTCCTTGTATTTATATCGATATTTATGAACCAGTTAATCTAGATCTTCGATTTTCAGATGTATGTTTATGTAGAGGGGTCACATTAATTTGGTAGCGCACCCTTGTAATATGTGGTATAAATTATAAGGATTAGTGAGCTGTTTATTGATTATTGCCGTGTTTGGTTATTGTATTGTAAAGGCTTTTCATAAGTTTATTTTGGACTGCGGCTTCGCTCGCGTGAAAATGTCTTCAGTTAATCGAGATCTTCGATTTTCAGATGTATGTTTATGTAGAGGGGTCACATTAATTTGGTAGCGCACCCTTGTAATACGTGGTATAAATTATAAGGATTAGTGAGCTGTTTATTGATTATTGCCGTGTTTGGTTATTGTATTGTAAAGGCTTTTCATAAGTTTATTTTGGACTGCGGCTTCGCTCGCGTGAAAATGTCTTCAGTTAATCGAGATCTTCGATTTTCAGATGTATGTTTATGTAGAGGGGTCACATTAATTTGGTAGCGCACCCTTGTAATATGTGGTATAAATTATAAGGATTAGTGAGCTGTTTATTGATTATTGCCGTGTTTGGTTATTGTATTGTAAAGGCTTTTCATAAGTTTATTTTGGACTGCGGCTTCGCTCGCGTGAAAATGTCTTCAGTTAATCGAGATCTTCGATTTTCAGATGTATGTTTATGTAGAGGGGTCACATTAATTTGGTAGCGCACCCTTGTAATACGTGGTATAAATTATAAGGATTAGTGAGCTGTTTATTGATTATTGCCGTGTTTGGTTATTGTATTGTAAAGGCTTTTCATAAGTTTATTTTGGACTGCGGCTTCGCTCGCGTGAAAATGTCTTCAGTTAATCGAGATCTTCGATTTTCAGATGTATGTTTATGTAGAGGGGTCACATTAATTTGGTAGCGCACCCTTGTAATATGTGGTATAAATTATAAGGATTAGTGAGCTGTTTATTGATTATTGCCGTGTTTGGTTATTGTATTGTAAAGGCTTTTCATAAGTTTATTTTGGACTGCGGCTTCGCTCGCGTGAAAATGTCTTCAGTTAATCGAGATCTTCGATTTTCAGATGTATGTTTATGTAGAGGGGTCACATTAATTTGGTAGCGCACCCTTGTAATACGTGGTATAAATTATAAGGATTAGTGAGCTGTTTATTGATTATTGCCGTGTTTGGTTATTGTATTGTAAAGGCTTTTCATAAGTTTATTTTGGACTGCGGCTTCGCTCGCGTGAAAATGTCTTCAGTTAATCGAGATCTTCGATTTTCAGATGTATGTTTATGTAGAGGGGTCACATTAATTTGGTAGCGCACCCTTGTAATACGTGGTATAAATTATAAGGATTAGTGAGCTGTTTATTGATTATTGCCGTGTTTGGTTATTGTATTGTAAAGGCTTTTCATAAGTTTATTTTGGACTGCGGCTTCGCTCGCGTGAAAATGTCTTCAGTTAATCGAGATCTTCGATTTTCAGATGTATGTTTATGTAGAGGGGTCACATTAATTTGGTAGCGCACCCTTGTAATACGTGGTATAAATTATAAGGATTAGTGAGCTGTTTATTGATTATTGCCGTGTTTGGTTATTGTATTGTAAAGGCTTTTCATAAGTTTATTTTGGACTGCGGCTTCGCTCGCGTGAAAATGTCTTCAGTTAATCGAGATCTTCGATTTTCAGATGTATGTTTATGTAGAGGGGTCACATTAATTTGGTAGCGCACCCTTGTAATACGTGGTATAAATTATAAGGATTAGTGAGCTGTTTATTGATTATTGCCGTGTTTGGTTATTGTATTGTAAAGGCTTTTCATAAGTTTATTTTGGACTGCGGCTTCGCTCGCGTGAAAATGTCTTCAGTTAATCGAGATCTTCGATTTTCAGATGTATGTTTATGTAGAGGGGTCACATTAATTTGGTAGCGCACCCTTGTAATACGTGGTATAAATTATAAGGATTAGTGAGCTGTTTATTGATTATTGCCGTGTTTGGTTATTGTATTGTAAAGGCTTTTCATAAGTTTATTTTGGACTGCGGCTTCGCTCGCGTGAAAATGTCTTCAGTTAATCGAGATCTTCGATTTTCAGATGTATGTTTACGTAGAGGGGTCACATTAATTTGGTAGCGCACCCTTGTAATATGTGGTATAAATTATAAGGATTAGTGAGCTGTTTATTGATTATTGCCGTGTTTGGTTATTGTATTGTAAAGGCTTTTCATAAGTTTATTTTGGACTGCGGCTTCGCTCGCGTGAAAATGTCTTCAGTTAATCGAGATCTTCGATTTTCAGATGTATGTTTATGTAGAGGGGTCACATTAATTTGGTAGCGCACCCTTGTAATACGTGGTATAAATTATAAGGATTAGTGAGCTGTTTATTGATTATTGCCGTGTTTGGTTATTGTATTGTAAAGGCTTTTCATAAGTTTATTTTGGACTGCGGCTTCGCTCGCGTGAAAATGTCTTCAGTTAATCGAGATCTTCGATTTTCAGATGTATGTTTATGTAGAGGGGTCACATTAATTTGGTAGCGCACCCTTGTAATACGTGGTATAAATTATAAGGATTAGTGAGCTGTTTATTGATTATTGCCGTGTTTGGTTATTGTATTGTAAAGGCTTTTCATAAGTTTATTTTGGACTGCGGCTTCGCTCGCGTGAAAATGTCTTCAGTTAATCGAGATCTTCGATTTTCAGATGTATGTTTATGTAGAGGGGTCACATTAATTTGGTAGCGCACCCTTGTAATATGTGGTATAAATTATAAGGATTAGTGAGCTGTTTATTGATTATTGCCGTGTTTGGTTATTGTATTGTAAAGGCTTTTCATAAGTTTATTTTGGACTGCGGCTTCGCTCGCGTGAAAATGTCTTCAGTTAATCGAGATCTTCGATTTTCAGATGTATGTTTATGTAGAGGGGTCACATTAATTTGGTAGCGCACCCTTGTAATACGTGGTATAAATTATAAGGATTAGTGAGCTGTTTATTGATTATTGCCGTGTTTGGTTATTGTATTGTAAAGGCTTTTCATAAGTTTATTTTGGACTGCGGCTTCGCTCGCGTGAAAATGTCTTCAGTTAATCGAGATCTTCGATTTTCAGATGTATGTTTATGTAGAGGGGTCACATTAATTTGGTAGCGCACCCTTGTAATATGTGGTATAAATTATAAGGATTAGTGAGCTGTTTATTGATTATTGCCGTGTTTGGTTATTGTATTGTAAAGGCTTTTCATAAGTTTATTTTGGACTGCGGCTTCGCTCGCGTGAAAATGTCTTCAGTTAATCGAGATCTTCGATTTTCAGATGTATGTTTATGTAGAGGGGTCACATTAATTTGGTAGCGCACCCTTGTAATATGTGGTATAAATTATAAGGATTAGTGAGCTGTTTATTGATTATTGCCGTGTTTGGTTATTGTATTGTAAAGGCTTTTCATAAGTTTATTTTGGACTGCGGCTTCGCTCGCGTGAAAATGTCTTCAGTTAATCGAGATCTTCGATTTTCAGATGTATGTTTATGTAGAGGGGTCACATTAATTTGGTAGCGCACCCTTGTAATATGTGGTATAAATTATAAGGATTAGTGAGCTGTTTATTGATTATTGCCGTGTTTGGTTATTGTATTGTAAAGGCTTTTCATAAGTTTATTTTGGACTGCGGCTTCGCTCGCGTGAAAATGTCTTCAGTTAATCGAGATCTTCGATTTTCAGATGTATGTTTATGTAGAGGGGTCACATTAATTTGGTAGCGCACCCTTGTAATACGTGGTATAAATTATAAGGATTAGTGAGCTGTTTATTGATTATTGCCGTGTTTGGTTATTGTATTGTAAAGGCTTTTCATAAGTTTATTTTGGACTGCGGCTTCGCTCGCGTGAAAATGTCTTCAGTTAATCGAGATCTTCGATTTTCAGATGTATGTTTATGTAGAGGGGTCACATTAATTTGGTAGCGCACCCTTGTAATATGTGGTATAAATTATAAGGATTAGTGAGCTGTTTATTGATTATTGCCGTGTTTGGTTATTGTATTGTAAAGGCTTTTCATAAGTTTATTTTGGACTGCGGCTTCGCTCGCGTGAAAATGTCTTCAGTTAATCGAGATCTTCGATTTTCAGATGTATGTTTATGTAGAGGGGTCACATTAATTTGGTAGCGCACCCTTGTAATATGTGGTATAAATTATAAGGATTAGTGAGCTGTTTATTGATTATTGCCGTGTTTGGTTATTGTATTGTAAAGGCTTTTCATAAGTTTATTTTGGACTGCGGCTTCGCTCGCGTGAAAATGTCTTCAGTTAATCGAGATCTTCGATTTTCAGATGTATGTTTATGTAGAGGGGTCACATTAATTTGGTAGCGCACCCTTGTAATATGTGGTATAAATTATAAGGATTAGTGAGCTGTTTATTGATTATTGCCGTGTTTGGTTATTGTATTGTAAAGGCTTTTCATAAGTTTATTTTGGACTGCGGCTTCGCTCGCGTGAAAATGTCTTCAGTTAATCGAGATCTTCGATTTTCAGATGTATGTTTATGTAGAGGGGTCACATTAATTTGGTAGCGCACCCTTGTAATATGTGGTATAAATTATAAGGATTAGTGAGCTGTTTATTGATTATTGCCGTGTTTGGTTATTGTATTGTAAAGGCTTTTCATAAGTTTATTTTGGACTGCGGCTTCGCTCGCGTGAAAATGTCTTCAGTTAATCGAGATCTTCGATTTTCAGATGTATGTTTATGTAGAGGGGTCACATTAATTTGGTAGCGCACCCTTGTAATACGTGGTATAAATTATAAGGATTAGTGAGCTGTTTATTGATTATTGCCGTGTTTGGTTATTGTATTGTAAAGGCTTTTCATAAGTTTATTTTGGACTGCGGCTTCGCTCGCGTGAAAATGTCTTCAGTTAATCGAGATCTTCGATTTTCAGATGTATGTTTATGTAGAGGGGTCACATTAATTTGGTAGCGCACCCTTGTAATATGTGGTATAAATTATAAGGATTAGTGAGCTGTTTATTGATTATTGCCGTGTTTGGTTATTGTATTGTAAAGGCTTTTCATAAGTTTATTTTGGACTGCGGCTTTGCTCGCGTGAAAATGTCTTCAGTTAATCGAGATCTTCGATTTTCAGATGTATGTTTATGTAGAGGGGTCACATTAATTTGGTAGCGCACCCTTGTAATATGTGGTATAAATTATAAGGATTAGTGAGCTGTTTATTGATTATTGCCGTGTTTGGTTATTGTATTGTAAAGGCTTTTCATAAGTTTATTTTGGACTGCGGCTTCGCTCGCGTGAAAATGTCTTCAGTTAATCGAGATCTTCGATTTTCAGATGTATGTTTATGTAGAGGGGTCACATTAATTTGGTAGCGCACCCTTGTAATACGTGGTATAAATTATAAGGATTAGTGAGCTGTTTATTGATTATTGCCGTGTTTGGTTATTGTATTGTAAAGGCTTTTCATAAGTTTATTTTGGACTGCGGCTTCGCTCGCGTGAAAATGTCTTCAGTTAATCGAGATCTTCGATTTTCAGATGTATGTTTATGTAGAGGGGTCACATTAATTTGGTAGCGCACCCTTGTAATACGTGGTATAAATTATAAGGATTAGTGAGCTGTTTATTGATTATTGCCGTGTTTGGTTATTGTATTGTAAAGGCTTTTCATAAGTTTATTTTGGACTGCGGCTTCGCTCGCGTGAAAATGTCTTCAGTTAATCGAGATCTTCGATTTTCAGATGTATGTTTATGTAGAGGGGTCACATTAATTTGGTAGCGCACCCTTGTAATATGTGGTATAAATTATAAGGATTAGTGAGCTGTTTATTGATTATTGCCGTGTTTGGTTATTGTATTGTAAAGGCTTTTCATAAGTTTATTTTGGACTGCGGCTTCGCTCGCGTGAAAATGTCTTCAGTTAATCGAGATCTTCGATTTTCAGATGTATGTTTATGTAGAGGGGTCACATTAATTTGGTAGCGCACCCTTGTAATATGTGGTATAAATTATAAGGATTAGTGAGCTGTTTATTGATTATTGCCGTGTTTGGTTATTGTATTGTAAAGGCTTTTCATAAGTTTATTTTGGACTGCGGCTTCGCTCGCGTGAAAATGTCTTCAGTTAATCGAGATCTTCGATTTTCAGATGTATGTTTATGTAGAGGGGTCACATTAATTTGGTAGCGCACCCTTGTAATATGTGGTATAAATTATAAGGATTAGTGAGCTGTTTATTGATTATTGCCGTGTTTGGTTATTGTATTGTAAAGGCTTTTCATAAGTTTATTTTGGACTGCGGCTTTGCTCGCGTGAAAATGTCTTCAGTTAATCGAGATCTTCGATTTTCAGATGTATGTTTATGTAGAGGGGTCACATTAATTTGGTAGCGCACCCTTGTAATATGTGGTATAAATTATAAGGATTAGTGAGCTGTTTATTGATTATTGCCGTGTTTGGTTATTGTATTGTAAAGGCTTTTCATAAGTTTATTTTGGACTGCGGCTTCGCTCGCGTGAAAATGTCTTCAGTTAATCGAGATCTTCGATTTTCAGATGTATGTTTATGTAGAGGGGTCACATTAATTTGGTAGCGCACCCTTGTAATATGTGGTATAAATTATAAGGATTAGTGAGCTGTTTATTGATTATTGCCGTGTTTGGTTATTGTATTGTAAAGGCTTTTCATAAGTTTATTTTGGACTGCGGCTTTGCTCGCGTGAAAATGTCTTCAGTTAATCGAGATCTTCGATTTTCAGATGTATGTTTATGTAGAGGGGTCACATTAATTTGGTAGCGCACCCTTGTAATATGTGGTATAAATTATAAGGATTAGTGAGCTGTTTATTGATTATTGCCGTGTTTGGTTATTGTATTGTAAAGGCTTTTCATAAGTTTATTTTGGACTGCGGCTTCGCTCGCGTGAAAATGTCTTCAGATAAATGCATGTTGAATCTTTTAGTAAGAGACAGTTTTCGGCTTAGCTGTTATTTTATCAACACCAGGCAATCTTTGGGCTCGTTATTGGTTAGCAATCAGTAATATTTATGATAATTTGTACGTCGTATTGATAGATTTATTGAAGCATTCTAGAAATGAAATGATGTCTAGTGAAAGGACAAAGAAACGAGCAGAGTTCTAGAACAGATCGATTTGGAGAGTCCCCGTGAATGTGTTCAGTGATGTGTAAAGATCAAAGATATCTAAATAAATACTGAAGAAGTGAAGAGGTAAGTAAGCGGTTCTCGAGTTAAAATTGATAAAAAAAATAGTTTTGCCTCAAAAATACAGCAAAAATATTCGATGGTGACACTACTTTTTAGGGTTATATACCTTAGGGTGCCAAACGGGACCTATTTATAAGCCTCTGTTACAGGGGTCTACAGCTTCAACCGTAATGTAATTTTCACAGAATACGGATCCCCATACTAGAAACCCCGAAAAAAATACCCTTTTTACCATTATTTGTTTCAGCTCTATCTTAGAGATTGAACATACAAGTTAAATATCAAATGGTCCCAAGGTCTCGACCTCAAATGGCGCAAATATGTAGGTAACTGTTCCCGAGGACAGCTTATGAGCATACTTGCGCCGCTTGTGGCTTTCAGCGCTGTCTGGATTACAGGAAAGCCGCTGTGTGTCGACAAATGTAGCATCCCACAGCAGCAGCCTTCCATTCTTCCAAGGAACTAGCCCAACATTTATTTTTTTCTATCGTCGAAACATAAAATAACAATTTAATACTAAAAGATTCGTGGTTTAGATTCATAATGCTATAGAAACGGCTCACGATTTATATATAGTCAGATTTCGACTTATAGTTTCACTGTATTCGTATGGGGAAATGTCAAACGGGGAACCGCCGCGTAACCATGTTTGCCTCCGAAGAAACTGTACGAATAGAGTGAAACTAGTCAGGCGAGTCATCGCGAGTAGCCGTTTCAATAGCATTATAAAACAACAACTAATATTTTAACTCGTTATTTTAACTAGTATATTAGGCATTATGTATATATAATATTTTTATTCCTATATTTACTTTATTACATTTTAGTAGCCCAACCTTAATATTTTTTGTATGTATTTCCCGTTTTTATTTATGAACTTATTTCTTCATTGCATTATGTACCTATATATATAATATTTTTATTCCTAGATTCCTCTATTTTATTTATTTTTTATTTATTTATTTATTTAAAAACTTACGACTATTATTTGTTTATGCAGGTGTATATTTTATTTCCCGTATTATTATATATTTTTTTATATTCTAAAGATATATTATATTTTTAAAATTAACTTTGACTTGTAGAAAGTATACTTTATGTATCTATTTTGCAAAAATAAATATTTTGATTTGATTTAATCAAAAATAATCTGTCCGCGCACACCGAATACCACACCTTCTCAGTGTCATTAAAAATATTGAGACTAAGATGTCATGAATGGCCAGCCGCCAGCGCAAACGGATCCCTGTCACCAAACTGTAAAAAAAACACATACTTAACCAAAACACGAGACGACAAGAAAATCTCACCCCTTAAAATTGTTTATCCCGGTAAATAGAATCAATCTTCATCCCTCCATTACAGGCGGATCCGGAAGTATTCGCGAATCAATTTATCATCAGAAAAAAACATCCGCAAAAAAGATCGTTCCGTTTTCATTTTGTATAGCAGAAGAACGCGGTCATATTTTTTTTTTCAATATAGCTGCGAGCCCGTAATGGGTGCGTTGGCGATAATTTAGAAAAGAATTATAAGAAATTACCTATTCTGTTTTGCTAAAATAACAAATAAATATATAAATTTTAATTCAAATTGTTCATTTTGTTAAATAGATACATAAAGTATACGTTTCACAGGTCAAAATCTAATCCTTATAAAAACAAGAGAATTTGATACATAAATAATAATACAAAAAATAAATAAAATAGTTTGGGGTACTAAAATATAATAAAATTAGAAAACCTGCATTCAAAAAAGAAATAAAAGAATAAAATTTATCAAATACATGCAATGAGCAAATAAGTTGTTAAATGAGTATAATTCATAACCAATTTCCTATTTAGTGTAGATGTAGAGAACATACACAAAATCTAAAAATATAAGTTTTACGTATTACGTAGACATGAATTTAAAAATGATTTTACTTATACTAGGACAATTATAAATAAAATCATTGTTACCATCACAAAATTTCAACATCCACACGATATTCGGTTGAA
Source organism: Ypsolopha scabrella (assembly GCA_910592155.1). Taxonomy (NCBI): domain Eukaryota; kingdom Metazoa; phylum Arthropoda; class Insecta; order Lepidoptera; family Ypsolophidae; genus Ypsolopha; species Ypsolopha scabrella. The sequence goes on from OU342983.1 coordinate 20,511,516, forward strand.
GTGCACAGTGAGCAATTTTCCTAACATACGCGGACAAAACAATAGTATCCATTTGGCGCCACGCGCAGTCACGTGACCGCCACGCGACAAGATGGCGTCGACGATTGACAGTCATTATGAACAAACCAAGCTAATCATGCCATGTTGCATTGTAAAATGGCATTTATTACCATTGAAAAAGGTATTTCGTATGTGAATTTGTACTATTGCCGGTGATTAAAATTGTTTTGTGTTGATAACATTAATGTGCGGCATTTTTTTTTCATTTTCGATTTAAACTGAAATATTTCGGAAGCGCTAGG